>CM060935.1:489938969-491329386 GCA_030765085.1 Allium cepa
TATTGAATTTATTTTCTATTTTTAAAGCCTGGTTTCTATTTTCTTTGCTATTTTCTTCATTTAAATTATATTTAAATTAAAATTTATATATTTATTTGTGAATGCATTTTAGTTTATGTTATTATCTTTGTTATAAATATTTTTACAAGTACATAAAGATTTTCCAAAGTTCATTGCATTTATTTTTCATATTTTCAAGACTAGTTTGCAATTTTTGTTGTTTTATTAATTAAATTATATATATAATTAATATTTATTTATTTATTTTTGTTTATTTAATAAATTTTCATACTTTTATCTGAATTTATATATATATTTCAGTTATTTAAAAATTAAAATAAATTGATGGAAATTTTAAAGGTTTTAAACACTTTAACTTCCAAAGCCTTTTTACATTCCGACCTTTCATTTTCTCAACTCCACTCTTTAATGATTTTTTGCCGTGCTTTCATTTCTCATTCTAGCTGCATCTCCCTCATTTTTCACGTATTCTAACCTTCTCAAACTCATAAAAAAATTGCACGGCCATTGCTTCAAAGGTTTGGGTAAAATTCATCTCCTTCTTCCTTGTTTTTCTAGTTTTCTATTGAATTTTGTATATGTTCTCTACCTTCATAGCTTTGTTCCTCCACCTCCAGCTGCTAGGCCGACCCCATCACCACCACAACCAGCCACCACCACCTCCAGATCACCACCCCATCAGGCCGACCTGCCCTAGGCAAGAGATCCACCCTCCATTTACACAAACCATCACCATATAGTTTAGGCCGAGCATACCCTTCCTCTATCACCACTTCCACCACCTTTTCCACCACTTCCTCCACCACCCCTTGCTCTGACCTGACCACCACCCACTTCCACCTCACCCACCACCATCTGGACACCTGGCCATGCCCCTATAGCTTGAGGCCGAGCCCATGTATAGCCTAGAAATGATGATATGTTGCCTTGTGTGTAGATTGTTGCACCCTATGTCCATCACCTTCAATTTCCACCATGGCCATCACCAATAGCCTCCACCACCTGATCTTCCACCACCTCTAGCTGCCACATCAGACCCCACCTGACCTTCACATTGCATGGCTAGACCCACAACAGCAAGGGTCGAACCATATGGTGCAACAAAAACCATCATTTGCCTTAGAACCCTTTGCATTCCATTGTCTTCTCGACTTGTAACTCCCACTCACCTTATCACCTTGTAGCCGAGCCTATACTGGACCCAAACCAGACTTTAATCCATGCCTTGGCTATGCTATTTCAGTTCATAACTGAAGTATGTGAAGTTGAGAACAAGTGCAAACCATTTAACTTGTTTTAGACATTGATTTCTAGTGTTGTTCAAGTGTTACATTGTTTTGTAACTTATATGTTGCATTGTTTTGTGTAAATGTGAACAAGGCAATTATCTTTGGCTCTCTCAATATCAAATCTTTGTCGTGCCATCGTGCTTTTGAAGATCTCATTTTGTGTCAGTTGTATTGCAAACTCCATCTCAAACAAGTGAATTATCCTTACCAGACAATATGTACATATATAACTAGTAAATTGACCCCTTTTGAATCTGTAAAATGCATTAACATGTTACATATGCTATATTATGATTATATGATGTTCACCCATGCTTAAACACCTATTATAACATCTGTTACTGTTATATTATGTTGTTCTGTTATTTTTATCAGTTTATCACACTGCAAGTTCCCTTTAGATTAGAATCACTATGGGTTGAAATGATACATACCTGAACGGACTTTAGAATAGGGGAAAATCGTTATGGGCTGAAATGATAGGCCTAAGCGATTTTCATTTTATTTCATTTACTTGGGACTGCGGGTTTGAAATGATAAAACCCGGATTTTCTTTGTAAATTACGGGTTGAAATGATACACTACCCGTATCACTTTACCTAGGCTAGAAAATTATATACAGACCCGTAGTTAAAATATATTTTTCTAAAATTTTTAAAAATATGTTTGAAATGTAAATATTATAATATTTTGATTTAAAACATAATTAAAAATGATTTTTGTAAAGTATTATTGATTTTTTTGGAAATTTATAGGTTAAATAAATTATGGAAAAGTTAGAAAATTTAAATGTTAGTTATTTTGGAAATTTTGATTTAATTATAATTGGAAATTAAATTAAATATGAAATTATGATAAATTTATGATAATTTGAATTTAAAATGAATTTAAAATGATTTTATAATATATTAATGATTTTTGAGTAAAGTTAAAAAATGAAAGGGATGATTATTTAAGTTGAAATTTTGAAATATAACCAAATGGGAATTTGTGAATTTGGCTTAAAAGTGAATTTTAAGTTAAGTGAAAAAAATTGAAATTAAGTTATATTTTGAAATTTAAACTTAAGTGTTAAGTTGAAATTTAATTTAATGAATTTAAATTTGAATGTTGAAATTTAATAAGTGAATTATTATTAAATCTTGATTTTTGAATGGAAATTTAACTTTATAAAATCATGAACTTAAGAAAAATTAAATGTTGTTTATAAATGTGAAAATGTATGATTTTATAAGTTAAAAATGTTTTAAATAAAAATATAATTGGTTGTGAAATTATATTGAATACTTGAAGTTAATTAACTGCATTTTTGAAATGCTATTAATTGCAATTTAAATGATATTACAGCATTTGTAAATGATGTAGTTGATGATAATGAACTAAAAAGCTAAATTGAATTAAAGGCTATTATAGCAATCTTTTTAAGTGCTATAATTGTTGAATTTAACTAAGTTTATTTGAAATATTAAGTAAACCTTATTACAACATTTTTAAAAATGCTGTCTTTTGTTAAATTGAACTGTTTTGAATGTAACTTTCCGTAGCGTTTTCTAAATGCTGCGAAAACTGATTTTTCACTATTTTGATAAACTTAAGTGAATAAATGAATTTTGGAAGTTGAAATTTTTTAATATAATAACTTCATTTTAATGATTTAAAATGATTTTTGAAATATAAACTGTTTGGAAATGTAGATTGAAATGGTATTTTAAATTGAATAAAATGAATAATGATTTGAAATGAATGTGGTTTTGAAAAGATATGATATTTTGGTTTATTAAAATGATTTGAAATGAAGTTTTGGAAAGATATGATATTTTTGATATATTAAAATGATTGAAATGACTTGAAATGGATATGATATTTTTGATATATTAAAATGATTGAAATGAGGTTTTGAAATGATATGATATTTTGATATATTAAAATGATTTGAAATGTGGTTTTGAAATGATATGATATTTTGATATATTAAAATGATTTGAAATGTGGTTTTGAAAAGATATGATATTTTGATATATTAAAATGATTTGACAAGAATTGCTGGAAAGATATGATGTTTTAAAATGGTTTGGAATTAATTTAATCATTATTTTGATAAAGATTTGGATTTGAAATGATATCCTATTTTGAAGTATAAACATTATTTTAAAAGTTATAACTATGGGTTATAGTAACGATTGGTTGGCAAAGAGACCGGGATCGGATATCTGGCATACTCTCTGTCGATACCGAAAACCACTTTGACAACCGTGTACGTGGTGGAGATTCCAGAATGAAGTAGGATGGTGGCGACGTTCTTGAGGTATATTACGTGGACCCAACTCCCGTGAGTTGGCATAAGGTGGCTAAAACAGGAGCGATCTCGGGCCAAGTGAGGTCATTCCTCCTATCGGACACATTCCTTCGATACTATACTCTTACTGGTGATTGATTAGATGGCCATTCTCCGATTTTGATATGGGAGTGTGTTCCGAGGTGGGCGTATGTGGCTGCCGCGTTACCACCAGCCCGTGTGCGTAATTGGTATATCTACCCTGGCATTGCCTTGTGTGCCGTGTCACCTACCATACCGAGCCTTTACTACGAGTTTGTTTTTCTCCCGTAGCCCGTGTGGTATCCTCTGACAGTTACCTGGAGTGGAGATGGCATGATATTGGATGGACTACTGGGACTATTATGTGTGAAGGGTGATATGGGTAGCCCGGAACGCTATTTAAAAGTAAGTTTATTTTACTGTAGACATTATTATGATAGCGAAATATTACTACATAGTAAATAGTTTAACGGATCCTTAAAGGATGGGCGGTCTCAGGCATCCTTTAAGTTACTTGTACCTTATTATAGTTCATTTGAGTTGGTTTACATTATATAAGTATATATTGTCCTGACTCGAGTGTTTGTATTTTTATTTACGCTCGGGTCAGCCTGAGTTATTCACAGATTTGGATTGCACTTTCTGGAGATTGGAATCGCTGGAGATTATCTGCTTATCTAGTTTTATCTATTCCAGTTCTGTTGTTCTATTCAGCTTGTACTTGGTTATCATCTTAAGAGTTCTGTTGTACTTTATTTAGTCTGTTGTATTTTATTTAACTCTGATATATTTATATAGTGGCTTCATGAACTACTATTTCTTTTACTTCCGCTGCATTATTAAATACTCTGTGTCTGTGATCTGTGATTTTATTTACTGTATATTCTGAGATTTGCCAAATTTTATTTACAATGCGGTATTTTGAGCAATTCAAGTCCGACATGTGCGGATGCGAATGGTTGAAAATGTTGGGTTGTTACAGTTGGTATCAGAGCTTTGGTAGCTCTAGGCAAAACTCAGTATATAGGGTAAATGTATTTACAGAATCACTTTCATTCGAGTTTAAACCTCTTCCTTTTTGACTCGATTCCTTTGAATTTTGGAACATTCCTTGTGGTTTCAAAATCTATTCATGTCCCTCACTATTTATCTTCTTTTGTTTCTGGAGTATCTCATAACTCCACTTCAAAAGATCTTCATAATGAGTCGGCGGTCTCGCCAACCTCAAATTTATTTGTAAAAGGGGAAAACCCCTTTACAACAACATCGATTCACCAGAGATTCTATATCCTCGGTTTAGATGCTAGTATCTCTTATAATTTCGAACTCTACATCTTGAGATTGAATGTAGATTTACCCCAGAAAATCCACATCGATCTTATTCTATAAGTCACGGTTGACCCGGTTAAGATTACCCATGGTTTATTTAAGCTTATCCATCTCCCTACTCTGTTTAACCATCTTGTCCTTTGTTTCTAAACCATCTCCAAACATTTTGAACTATACTTGTAAATCTATGTTTTATATATTGTGTTGTTTGAGTTGATGATGTTGATTTGGGTTTCCAATCGATTTGTCTGATCAACGCTATCGATAGGATTTCTAAAACACTTTGACAGAACAAACTGACACAATATTATTTTAAAATTTTGGTTAATGAAATAAATTTGGATATAAGTAAATTTATGGAACCTAATAAATTGATTTAAACTAATCATTTGAAATGATAATACTTGATTTATCATTTATAGTTCTATAAATGAATTTATAAATAGTTGTTTATAAATTGATTTGGGAACTGAAATGAATTTAAATCAAGAATTTGAGAATTTAATTTCCGATGGTTTCAAACATTGTGTTTTCAAGTTTTAAAAAGATATATCATTTAAAGTATTTTCGAATAAGAAATTTGTTTCCAAAGAATTTTAAAGTTTAAAGAAATTAGGGCTCTTCTCTTTGTCGCTGGAAAATAACTTCGGTGATGACCGCGGCATCATCGACTTTCATTTTCGAGTTTCGAAGTGAAGAGACCGTTCTATAGTCTTGCTGCAGTGTTGCTTTGAGAATTTAATTGATTGAATTTATAAGATATGATTTGATTTATAATATATATATATATATATATATATATATATATATATGATTTAAATTGATTTGACATATTATGTACATATATTTATTTATCTCTAAATGGTTTGAAGGGAGTCAAAAAATTTATTCTTAAATTTTACCTTAAAGAATAATTTCAATTATAAAAAGAAATTCAAAATTTTTGAATAAATGATTCAAGCTTGAGATGATTGAATTGGAAAGTTTTATTTGTATAATACTCAATTGCATTCAAATATAACCTACCTTAAATTTTCAAAAGTTAACAATGTAATTGGATAATATATAATATAAAAAGTTTTTATAAATAAAATTTGAGTCGTTATAATAAATGTTATACACTTGAATTTTAGTTATAAAAAGATTAACTGAGGTAAGTAGAATAAAAAGGTAATTGAATAATTTACAATATAAATGATGTTGAAGGAATTAAGAATAAATTAAAACCGTTATAATAAGTGTAAGCATATTTAACATAGGTGATAAAATATATTGAGAGGAATAATTTTAATTTTAATTAGTAGTGAAGAAGAATTAAATTTTATTTGGTACGTTTTGAATATAATAAAAGATTTT
Organism: Allium cepa; assembly: GCA_030765085.1. Taxonomy (NCBI): domain Eukaryota; kingdom Viridiplantae; phylum Streptophyta; class Magnoliopsida; order Asparagales; family Amaryllidaceae; genus Allium; species Allium cepa. Next base: position 489,945,282 of record CM060935.1, read on the forward strand.
TCAAATACATGATTTTAGGGATTTGTTAATTTAAGATAATTGGATGATAAGATAATGAAATTAGAGATGCTTAAGATTTATTTGACTTATGTAAAATTAATTTTCAGTTTAAGTTGAAATTTTATGGTTTCAAATTTATTATTTTATTTTGTTTTTCAAACTATCTTTTGGTTGTCCTAATTTCCCTTATCTTGCTACAGAATGGGAGGCTATTGCATATACCAGTCTGTTTAGAAATCTTTCTATAATCTTTAATAATCTTTGGTACTCATTTTGAATTTGAGCACTGCTTTCCATCCACAGACCGTCGGTCAAGCAGGAAGAGTGAATCGGATTCTAAAGGATCTTTTCGTGCTTGTGTTCCTGTTCTAGAGAATCTTGGGAAGATCATCTCTACCTTGTGAAACTTAACTATAACAATAGTTATTAGGTATAATTTCAATCTCCTTGTCATCTTGTCTTAATCTTATTTCACTCTATTTTTTCTGTGCTTTCCCGTGCCTCATTCCTTTTCGGGGACGAAAAGTTTTGAGTCGGGGAGAGTGTAACAACCCTAGATTTTACATATATTTTAATATTGACTTTTTTTTTGCAATTATTTTAAACTTTTTTTTTCAAACATTTCATTTTTTTATATAAATGTTGATTATTAAGTGAATTATAGTTTTAAACTGGTATAAATTAGATATTTTACTAAAAAGTGAAATTCTGGTCAAACTGGTCAAGCTTTGACTTTTTACTTAAAAATTTAAAAGTTTGAAATTATAAATTTTATTTTTGATTATGAAAATAGATTTAATAACATGAACACTGCTTTTTGTTTCGTTGAAAACGGAGTTAAACTGTAAAAGTTATGTACATTTCAATTTTGGGTGTAATTTGATTTATTTAACAATTTTGTCTATTTTAAATTATATAAATTATATTTTTCTTTGTCATATTTTATTTTAATATGTGTTAATCTGTTATTTTATGTATATTCTTGTCTTTTAATATTTTTGAAGTGATAGTATAATTTTTCTAAAGCTTATTGAATTTATTTTCTATTTTTAAAGCCTAGTTTCTATTTTCTTTGCTATTTTCTTCATTTAAATTATATTTAAATTAAAATTTATATATTTATTTGTGAATGCATTTTAGTTTATGTTATTATCTTTGTTATAAATATTTTTACAAGTACATAAAGATTTTCCAAAGTTCATTGCATTTATTTTTCATATTTTCAAGACTAGTTTGCAATTTTTGCTGTTTTATTAATTAAATTATATATATAATTAATATTTATTTATTTATTTTTGATTATTTAATAAATTTTCGTACTTTTATCTGAATTTATATATATATTTCAGTTATTTAAAAATTAAAATAAATTGATGGAAATTTTAAAGGTTTTAAACACTTTAACTTCCAAAGCCTTTTTACATTCCGACCTTTCATTTTCTCAACTCTACTCTTTAATGATTTTTTGCCGTGCTTTCATTTCTCATTCTAGCTGCATCTCCCCCATTTTTCATGTATTCTAACCTTCTCAAACTCATAAAAAAATTGCACGGCCATTGCTTCAAAGGTTTGGGTAAAATTCATCTCCTTCTTCCTTGTTTTTCTAGTTTTCTATTGAATTTTGTATATGTTCTTTACCTTCATAGCTTTGTTCCTCCACCTCCAGCTGCTAGGACGACCCCATCACCACCACAACCAGCCACCACCACCTCCAGATCACCACCCCATCAGGCCGACCTGCCCTAGGCAAGAGATCCACCCTCCATTTACACAAACCATCACCATATAGTTTAGGCCGAGCATACCCTTCCTCTATCACCACTTCCGCCACCTTTTCCACCACTTCCTCCACCACCCCTTGCTCTGACCTGACCACCACCCACTTCCACCTCACCCACCACCATCTGGACACCTGGCCATGCCCCTATAGCTTGAGGCCGAGCCCATGTATAGCCTAGAAATGATGATATGTTGCCTTGTGTGTAGATTGTTGCACCCTATGTCCATCACCTTCAATTTCCACCATGGCCATCACCAATAGCCTCCACCACCTGATCTTCCACCACCTCTAGCTGCCACATCAGACCCCACCTGACCTTCACATTGCATGGCTAGACCCACAACAGCAAGGGTCGAACCCTATGGTGCAACAAAAGCCATCATTTGCCTTAGAACCCTTTGTATTCCATTGTCTTCTCTACTTGTAACTCCCACTCACCTTATCACCTTGTAGCCGAGCTTATACTGGACCCAAACCAGACCTTAATCCATGCCTTGGCTATGCTATTTCAGTTCATAACTGAAGTATGTGAAGTTGAGAACAAGTGCAAACCATTTAACTTGTTTTGGACATTGATTTCTAGTGTTGTTCAAGTGTTACATTGTTTTGTAACTTATATGTTGCATTGTTTTGTGTAAATGTGAACAAGGCAATTATCTTTGGCTCTCTCAATATCAAATCTTTGTCGTGCCATCGTGCTTTTGAAGATCTCAGTTTGTGTCAGTTGTATTGCAATCTCCAGCTCAAACAAGTGAATTATCCTCACTAGACAATATGTACATATATAACTAGTAAATTGACCCCTTTTGAATCTGTAAAATGCATTAACATGTTACATATGCTATATTATGATTATATGATGTTCACCCATGCTTAAACACCTATTATAACATCTGTTACTGTTATATTATGTTGTTCTGTTATTTTTATCAGTTTATCACACTGCAAGTTCCCTTTAGATTAGAATCACTATGGGTTGAAATGATACATACCCGAACGGACTTTAGAATAGGGGAAAATCATTATGGGCTGAAATGATAGGCCTGAGCGATTTTCATTTTATTTCATTTACTTGGGACTGCGGGTTTGAAATGATAAAACCTGGATTTTCTTTGTAAATTACGGGTTGAAATGATACATTACCCGTATCACTTTACCTAGGCTAGAAAATTATATACAGACCCGTAGTTAAAATATATTTTTCTAAAATTTTTAAAAATATGTTTGAAATGTAAATATTATAATATTTTGATTTAAAACATAATTAAAAATGATTTTTGTAAAGTATTATTGATTTTTTTTGGAAATTTATAGGTTAAATAAATTATGGAAAAGTTAGAAAATTTAAATGTAAGTTATTTTGGAAATTTTGATTTAATTATAATTGGAAATTAAATTAAATATGAAATTATGATAAATTTATGATAATTTGAATTTAAAATGAATTTAAAATGATTTTATAATATATTAATGATTTTTGAGTAAAGTTAAAAAATGAAAGGGATGATTATTTAAGTTGAAATTTTGAAATATAACCAAATGGAAATTTGTGAATTTGGCTTAAAAGTGAATTTTAAGTTAAGTGAAAAAAATTGAAATTAAGTTATATTTTGAAATTTAAACTTAAGTGTTAAGTTGAAATTTAATTTAATGAATTTAAATTTGAATGTTGAAATTTAATAAGTGAATTATTATTAAATCTTGATTTTTGAATGGAAATTTAACTTTATAAAATCATGAACTTAAGGAAAATTAAATGTTGTTTATAAATGTGAAAATGTATGATTTTATAAGTTAAAAATGTTTTAAATAAAAATATAATTGGTTGTGAAATTATATTGAATATTTGAAGTTAATTAACTGCATTTTTGAAATGCTATTAATTGCAATTTAAATGATATTACAGCATTTGTAAATGATGTAGTTGATGATAATGAACTAAAAAGCTAAATTGAATTAAAGGCTATTATAGCAATCTTTTTAAGTGCTATAATTGTTGAATTTAACTAAGTTTATTTGAAATATTAAGTAAACCCTATTACAACATTTTTAAAAATGCTGTCTTTTGTTAAATTGAACTGTTTTGAATGTAACTTTCCGTAGCGTTTTCTAAATGCTGCGAAAAGTGAATTTTCACTGTTTTGATAAACTTAAGTGAATAAATGAACTTTGGAAGTTGAAATTTTTTAATATAATAACTTCATTTTAATGATTTAAAATGATTTTTGAAATATAAACTGTTTGGAAATGTAAATTGAAATGGTATTTTAAATTGAATAAAATGAATAATGATTTGAAATGAATGTGGTTTTGAAAAGATATGATATTTTGGTTTATTAAAATGATTTGAAATGAAGTTTTGGAAAGATATGATATTTTTGATATATTAAAATGATTGAAATGACTTGAAATGGATATGATATTTTTGATATATTAAAATGATTGAAATGAAGTTTTGAAATGATATGATATTTTGATATATTAAAATGATTTGAAATGTGGTTTTGAAATGATATGATATTTTGATATATTAAAATGATTTGAAATGTGGTTTTGAAAAGATATGATATTTTGATATATTAAAATGATTTGACAAGAATTTCTGGAAAGATATGATGTTTTAAAATGGTTTGGAATTAATTTAATCATTATTTTGATAAAGATTTGGATTTGAAATGATATCCTATTTTGAAGTATAAACATTATTTTAAAAGTTATAACTACGGGTTATAACAACGATTGGTTGGCAAAGAGACCGGGATCGGATATCTGGCATACTCTCTGTCGATACCGAAAACCACTTTGACAACCGTGTACGCGGTGGAGATTCCAGAATGAAGTAGGATGGTGGCGACGTTCTTGAGGTATATTACGTGGACCCAACTCCCGTGAGTTGGCATAAGGTGGCTAAAACAGGAGCGATCTTGGGTCAAGTGAGGTCATTCCTCCTATCGGACACATTCCTTCGATACTATACTCTTACTGGTGATTGATTAGATGTCCATCCTTCGAATTTGATATGGGAGTGTGTTCCGAGGTGGGCGTATGTGGCTGCCGTGTTAGCACCAGCCCGTATGCGTAATTGGTATATCTACCCTGGCATTGCCTTGTGTGCCGTGTCACCTACCATACCGAGCCTTTACTACGAGTTTGTTTTTCTCCCGTAGCCCGTGTGGTATCCTCTGACAGTCACCCGGAGTGGAGATGGCATGATATTGGATGGACTACTGGGACTATTATGTGTGAAGGGTGATATGGTAGCCCGGAACGCTATTTAAAAGTAAGTTTATTTTACTGTAGACATTATTATAATAGCGAAATATTACTACATAGTAAATAGTTTAACGGATCCTTAAAGGATGGGCGGTCTCAGGCATCCTTTAAGTTACTTGTACCTTATTACAGTTCATTTGAGTTGGTTTACATTATATAAGTATATATTGTCCTGACTCGAGTGTTTGTATTTTTATTTACGCTCGGGTCAGCCTGAGTTATTCACAGATTTGGATTCCACTTTCTGGAGATTGGAATCGCTGGAGATTATCTGCTTATCTAGTTTATCTATTCCAGTTCTGTTGTTCTATTCAGCTTGTACTTGGTTATCATCTTAAGAGTTCTGTTGTACTTTATTTAGTCTGTTGTATTTTATTTAACTCTGATATATTTATATATTGGCTTCATGAACTACTATTTCTTTTACTTCCGCTGCATTATTAAATACTCTGTGTCTGTGATCTGTGATTTTATTTTCTGTATATTCTGAGATTTGCCAAATTTTATTTACAATGCGGTATTTTGAGCAATTCAAGTCCGACATGTGCGGATGCGAATGGTTGAAAATATCGGGTTGTTACAATACTACACTCACATCACTTTTAGCTACATTCACTCACATCACTTTTAGCTACATTCACTCACATAGCACGTACCTTAGTGTTCCTTAATCCAATCGTAACACCTCTGCCCTTTCTATTTTTAAAGTGAAATGGCCACCTATATTCTATGGAGCTCTATAGAAAAGACGGACAGACATAGCAAAACTTTGTCTCCTCGCCGAAGAGCCACACCACAATCGTAAAATCGAATGTTCCAAGAATGAATGTTGTGACTATTGAGAGATCGAGCAACTATTTAAGAGATCGAGAAGATAATGGAACAATTATGATTATGATTATTACGAGCGTACGCATTTCCTTAGTGGGTTCTGCCCTCAATACTCTAGGCATTCACCTCTCCCAACTCATCATTGTGAGTCTCTTTCCAATAGAAGCCACTCTCAATATAACCGCTCACCTTCCATCTCATCCTTCTACGTCTGGATCTTCATTCCCATACTTCTTCAACGGGCTCCATTCTTATTGCCAGATATACCCATGTTCCTATCTAATAGAGTTTGGGGTATGCCATAAGGGTAGTTTTGTAATTGTTACATTTATCTAAGTCGATAACCAATATCGTTCGAAATAAAATGTATATTTTCTATTATATACTTAATATAATATATTATATTAATTTATTAATTTAATTAAAGGTATATTTAGTAAAAAAATCGATAAATGATATGTTTTGTGATAGTAGTTACAATGGGTTATGATCATAATTGATTTGCCATAATAAAGTAAACATACCATTTTAAATATTCCTAGTCAAGATGTATCATAACTGGATATTGATATATCCGTTAAGATTAGGGTATAAATTCTCTCTAAATGTTAGGTAATGTATTAGTCATGATTGTTGGGGGCAACAAGTGGTTTCGTACTGGTTATTAGATAAGCATGGAATGATTCACTTGATAATTTTCTGTTGATTAATACAACTAAGGTCAAACAAAAAATATTGATGTGAAAATATCAAACAGCTCTTAACTTGAGAATATTGTTGATCTTCAATATGGAAGCTCTGCTTTGATTATAGTTAAATCATAGCATGGTGTTTGTTGAATGACTACACCTGTGTCGAGTGGAAGCATTAGAAGATCACTATTGAAGATAGGATTCGTCTCCTCAATTATATGAGTTAGTATCACAGTCAACTGAAATGAACTCAAAGTCAAAGTCTTTTACTAGAGCAGTTTGGTTTGTAAGAATTATCATTATTGAATCAAAGACTTTTGTTTGGAATATAGAGTTAAATATGGACGATACTAGAATTTTAACCATTACCAAATTCTATAAGTCCAAAGTGATATAGTTTCGATGAAGAGAATTAGTGTAATTAATTATCACTATCGGATAAAGCTTAATAAAGTAAAATGAGATTTTATCGAAACCAAGTAAGCGATAAATTTGGCCATAATGTCATACCATAAATAGAGGGTGAAGATAATATTCAAATTGGTCGATATTAAATGCTAATCGAGTTTACACCTAAGAGTCACATAACTGAAACGTTGAATATTCCTAACCCAATTTAATTAACTTGTAATTGTTATAAATTAATAAGTATTTATGAAATATTAATTACAGAATTTTATTTGATATAAATTAAACAATATTAATTAGTATGCATATAATTGCTATATATATACACTAATCGATTTACGATATTAATACACGTTTATATTGGATTTAAATACAACCAATATTGGATGGGGTTAAAAAGAAGATTTTATGGCCTAATATATGCACTATAGAGCAGCACATTAGGATTGTCCATATGATGGTAGAGTGGGCAGGAATTTTGAATTCAAAAGAGAGAGAAATGGTAAGAGAAATAAGTGGATCTTGATCCTCATTTCACTTCCTGATCTCTCTCCTATATAATCCCTCTAACCATCACTTTGCAAATATTTTTTGAACCCTTCTTTTATGTTCATATCAGGCGGCCCTCTCACTATAGCAACCCAAAAATCCAAGCAATAATTCTCATTAATTTTCTTCAAATCCATCGGTTGTGGTAAGGCAATTTGGAAGCTAGCAACTTCGGGATCAGGAGTGGATTCAAGGAGTCTATTCCTTTATTTCAACGTGCTGATTTAGGGCTTTGGTGAAAGGTACTTTTTGGCCTACTATTATGTATTAGTGTTTATATATTTATTATTCCAAATTTTACTTAGAAATATCATGAATCGATATATCGATGGATTATCACATGTTGACGGATGTATACAATATATATATATATATATGCATATATATATTATTAAAAAATTAGTTTCACGTATACTTATATGCTACTAATGGCCTGATCAAAAAATTCTATTAAAATGATATTATTAAATGATTTTAATAATTAGATCTAAATAAAAAGATTAAATCATATAACAAATATATTTTAAATTGTATAAATTTTTTGTTTATACTATAAAAGCTTTATGTAATAAAAAATATGGTTTTTTATATCTATATATATGTTTTATATATAGTTTAATTATTTACATGATTAAAAATTTGTTAATGTATACACATTTATAATCAATATAAAATTCTATCGAAAAAGTTATGTAACATAAAATATACATTATATTTTTGAAATGAATGATTATTTTTTATCAATTCCATACGGATTTTAATTAATTAGATTTTTATTAATAAATTATTAAACTAAAATGAAAATGAAAAAACTCAATTTTTTTTATAAGACCGAGAGCAACAACAAACAATATATTTATTTGTAAATATATATATATATATATATGTATGTAAGTATATAACTAGTTATATGTTCATATGTAAAATGTATGTAAATTAATTTATACGTATATATATAATTTCAGTTCGAATTTCATTAAATAAAAATTTTGAAATAATTTTATTCTTTAATTATATGTATGTATGCATATGTATGTATCTATATATGTATATATATACATAGGAATATGTATATTTAATAAATACTTTGTGTAAATAATTTATAATCGATAGTTTATAATAATTATACAATTATTTTTCATATTTTTATATATATAACATTTTGATGCATATATATATATATACACGCACATTTAGGCAATCCATTTATATGCACAAGCGGCTAACATATCCATTGTGGTGTAAATCTCAACTCTTATACACGAGTATGTTGGACTATGTACACATTTCTTGTTGCATATACATACACATACATGTATGTATATGACACACACACACACACAGATATATATATATATACAACTAATAAAGAGAATTCATTGAATAGATTTACTCGGTGTCTTATGGAATTCCAAATATACCCTTTTACATCTCATAGAGAAATAATATTCAAATATGGTAATATAGCCTGTTATTTTCCAAGTACAACTATTAGTCACTATGGAGAACTATAATGTGCATTCACAAGATGAAGTATCCAAGTGTACCATATTATCTATAATTTAGGTGGTAGTTCATTAGTCGAAGTTTCGCTTGATTCCAAATTTGTATGAAGAAGTTATTGCAGTTTGAAGTAAAAATAGCGACTTCTACACTATGCGAAGTCCAAATATGGAAATGCGGTAGCATATTATTTTCTAGGTATAATTGTTAGTCCCCTGGAGAACTACAATATGTGTTAACAAGATGAAGTATCCGAGTGTTCCATATTATCCATAATTTATGTGAGAGTTAATCGGTCGAAGTCTCGTCGGATTCCGAATTAGTATGAAGAAGTTATTGCAATCTAACGAAAAAATAGCGACTCCTGCACTAGGCGGATTTCAAATATGTGGGTGTAGTAGCCTGTTATTCCTAAGTACAACTATCAGTTCCCATGGAGTACTACAACATGCGTTCACAAGATGAAGTATCTGAGTGTTCCATATTGTCCGTAATTTAGGTAGTAGTTCATCGGTCGAAATCTTCTCGGATTTCGAATTAGTATGAATAAGTTATTAAAGTCTGAACAAAAAAATAGCGGCTTCTGCACTAGGCGGATTTCAAATATGGGGATGTGGTAGCATAATATTTCCTATGTAAACCGTCAGTCACCATGGAGAACTACAGCATGCATTCACAAGATGAAGTATCCGAGTGTACCATATTGTCCGTAATTTATGCGGTAGTTCATCGATCAAAGTTTTTCCTGATTTCAAGTTAGTATGAAGAAGCTATTGCAGTTAAAAGAAAAAATAATGGCTTGTGCCTAGTCGGAGTTAAAATATGGAGATGTAGCTTATTATTTTCTAAGCACAACTGTTAGTCATCATGGAGTACAACAATGACCGTTTAAGTAAGGGATATAGCCTGTTATTTTCTAAGTACAACTGCTAGTCACCATAGAGTACTACATTGTGCGTTCACAAGATAAAGTATACGAATGTACCATATTGTCCGTAATTTAGGTGGGAGTTCATTGGTCAAAGTATCGTCTAATTTCGAGTTAGTGTGGAGAAGTTATTACAGTCGGAACAAAAATATAGCGGCTTCTGCACTAGGCGGAGTTCAAATATAAGGATGTGGTAGCCTGTTATTTTCTAAGTACAACTGTCAGTCCCCATTGAGAACTACAGTATGCATTCACAAGATGAAGTATCCGAGTGCTCTGTATTGTCCGTAATTTAGGTGGGGGTTAATCGTTCGAAGTCTCGCCATATTCTTATTTAGTATTAAGAAGTTATTGTAGTCTGAACAAAAAAAGCTTCTGCACTAGGCGGAGTCCAAATATGGGAATGTGGTAGCATGTTATTTTCTAAGTAAATTGTTAGTCCCTATGAAGAACTACAATGTATGCTCACAAGATGAAGTATCTGAGTGTACCATATTGTCCGTAATTTAGGTGGGAGTTCATCGATCGAAGTTTTGCTTGGTTTCAAGTTAGTATGAAGAAGTTATTGCAGTCCGAAGAAAAAAATAGCGGTTTTTGCCTAGTTGGAGTTCAAATATGAGGATATAGCCTGTTATTTTCTAAGTACAACAATTAGTCACCATGGAGAACTATAGTGAGCGTTGAAGTGGGAATATGGCCTGTTATTTTCTAAGTACAATTGTTAATCACCATGGAGAACTACGGTATATGTTCATAAGATGAAGTATCTTTGTGTTCTATATTGTCCGAGATTTAGGTGGGAGTTCATCGTATGTAGTCTTGCACAATTTCGATTTAGTATGAAGAAGTTATTGCAGTATAAACAAAAAATAGTGGCTTCTTCCTAGGTGGAGTTCAAATACGGGGATATAGCCTGTTATTTTCTAAGTTCAACTGTTAGTCACAATTGAGAACTATAGTATACGTTCACTAGATGAAGTATCCGAGTGTTCCTTATTGTCTATAATTTAGATGGGAGTTTATCGGTCGAAGTCCCGCCTAATTCCGATTTAGTATGAAGAAGTTATTGTAGTCTGAACAAAAAAATAGCGGCTTCTTCCTAGGCGGAGTTCAAATATAGGGATGCTACTATCAAATCTACTTTCAGAGGTACAATTAAAAAAGCATGCACATTGTGATTAAATGCAGGTCCACTTGGGCATGCATATGTACTCGCTTATGTAATACAAATTAATAAAATAAAACTTTATTTATGAATTTAAATAAAATAAATTTATATAAGATCTAAGGAACTTCATAGGCCCAACGAAGATGCAAAAGGTAAAAAAAAATAGAAATTTATCCATTTACCTTGCTACGTGCTTGCCTAATTCCAACAACGGTATCAGAAAAAAATAGCATTTGTGATCTAAATTAGCAGCATTATGGCTAACTTATTAAAGTCTACTCATATAATAGGGTATCTAGAAAAGTAGTGTCCATGGTGGGCTTAGGTAATCAAGTACTCTGCCTGACCTGGCACGAAGTATGTAACATCCCGCCTTTTCGCACGCTTTAAATCGACACACGTGCCAATTCAAACCATACGGAAGGGCGGATTGTTATGGGGTAAATAAGAAAAATATAACAAAACAGAATCTCACAGCGGAAGGATAAAATATAATAATCAATATACAGTTCATAAAACTGTTTACAAAACATTTGATTCTTCTTTATACAATAAATATCAGAGTTCACATACCAATAAATATTAATGCAGCGGAATACGGTGTGTAGTGGAACCATATAGTATATAATAATAATAATAAAATCTCCGTCTTCGTCCTCCAGAAATAAAATCTTCAAATCCTGAAACGCTCGGACTGACCCGAGCGAATTGAAAGACAAAACACTCGAGTCAGAACTAAAAGATCTTATGTAAGTTAAATTAACTAAAATAAATATGAGTGCAGTAACTCAAAAGATGCTCGAGATTTACATCTCTTAAGGATCCGTCAAACTATTTACTATATAGTATATTTCGCTATTATAATAGTGTCTAATTGTAAAATAAACTTACTTTTAAATAGCGTTAAGGGGTTACCCATATAGCCCTTAACACAAATAATGCCAATAGTCTATACAGTACCGTAATACCTCCTGATCGGGAGGCTACCAGAGGATACTCCATAGGTACGACACAAATAGAAACTCGTTGTAAAGGCTCGGTATGGTAGGTGACACGACACAACTAGACATTGTTAGGGTAGATATACCAATTACGCATCCGGGCTGGTGGAAACGCGCAGCGCGCAGCTACCGCCCACCTCGAACAAACTCCCTCAAAATCAAAAATAAAGATGGCCACCGAATCAATCCAAAGTCAAAGTATAGTATCGAAGAGGAGTGTCCGATCAGAGGAAAGACCTTATTGGCCCGAGAATCGCTCCTGTTTTAGCCACCTTATGCCAACTCACGGGAGTCGGGTCCACGTATTTACCTCAAAGGAAACACCGCCACCATCCTACTTCATTCTGGAATCTCCACCGCGTACACGGTTGTTAAAGTGGTTTTTGGAGTTGGCAGAGAGTATGACAACTTCTGATCTCGGTCTCTTTAACAACCAAACGTTATTATAACACCGCGGTCTAAAAAAATAGTTTATACTTTAAAACCAGAATATAATTATCCATTTCAAAACCCATAAATACGATATCATTTCCATTTCCAAAATAATTCATTTTGATATTATTTTTATAAAACCCAAATCAATAATATCATTTTATTTCAAATATATTTTCTTTCCAAAATTATACTACTTTTTAAAAAATTTAATATCTGGAAACTGGACATTTGAATTATAACTTTCAAAACATAATACTGCGAAATTCATAGCTTTAAAACCATAACTTCTAAAACTTGAATGGTTTGGATATTCAAAAGTATATAGAATAAAATAGTTGATTTTATATTACTTTATAAAATAATTTCAGCAACTTCACAATTTATCCATTTAAAATTTTAGGTCTAAACCCCATATAGATTCACCTTTAGTTTAAATAAAATACTTCGATTTCAATATATTCAAACTTCGAGTATTTAATAATTTCAAAACTAAGGTTGGAATTTATATCCAACAATTTATTATCCTATTATTTAGTTTTGAACAGTCACAAAATAAATCCATACAATAAAACTCAAATTTCTAACAATTTAATATTTCCTTCAATTTAATTGTACTAGAAATATTCATTTAATTTATCTGGAATAAAAATCCAGTTATAAATATCATACCTTTTTTTTAAATTTCCAAGCTTTGATAAGTTTTACATCAACTTATGGAGTGAAATTTTTTAAATAAGTTCCATTCAAATAAATTTCAAATTTTACCTTCCAATCTTAATTGATTTAAATCATTAAACTCCATTATTCAACTTATTTATTTTATTTAACAATTTCATAGCTTAAATTCAATAATTTAACTATGTATGTATATAAAATAAGATTTTATATAAGATCAAAATTTAATAGTTATTAAACCGTATCCTATCCAAACCATAAAATCATTTCAAAAATTATATATATATATATATATATATAATTATATATATATACCGCGGTGCCTGTATATAATTTTATATCCTATGGTCAAGTGATATGGATATTTATCATTTCAATCCGCAATTTAAAAAAATAAAAATGCGGTTGTATATCATTTCAAACCGCAATCCCGAATGAGATGAAAATGCATAATAACTTGCAATTTATACAAAATAAGAAAAATAGCATCCATTCATCCAAATATCAATCATCAACCATTTTTTCCAATCATCATCTAATTTAAACAAACATCAATATAGAGCATATAAAATATAACAGGTAATAAATAAAATGTATTAACTAACAGTTTATATTCAATAATAAATTTAATAACTGTTTAACTAGCAGTTTATATGCAAATAAATAAATTATAACTGTCAATTTATATGCAAATATAAAATTAATTAACTGTTAAACTAAATAAATGTGATTTAACAGAGATGATGAATAAAACATGCCAAACAGTCATAAATAAATTTCTACTCATATCCTAAATCAATTTAACGAACATAAGAAATTTTAGAAGTTGTGAGTGGGTTAAAACATTCACCTTTTGGATTTAAATTGAATTTAAATCCAATTTAAACCTAAAAATTTGACAGTCTCCAATTCTGTCCAAACCAGCGTCATCAAGTCCGGAATTTTATTACGATCCTAACAAAAAAAATCTCACGTGAAATGGAGTTCGTATGCGACGATTCAAATCGTTTGAAAACAAAAATAAAATTAAACAAAAAAAGAAAATAAAATAAACTCACCTAAAAATCAAGAACGACCACGTCACCCTACTGCTGCCTCTCTCTCACGCGAACCCATATCCACACGCTACAATATTTAATCGTTCAACCAACGGCCGATCCCTACGGCAAACCGCGGCCACCAACCCTCGTCCCAACGACGCGCCGCCCTCCCCTCAAGCTCCTCGACCGCCCACGTCGACTCAAGGCTCCGAACGCTACTCACGAGACAGCGGCCGCCACTCTTGCTCTAACCCTAATTGAATTTTCCACCTCGATCTGACCGTCAACTTTCTACAAAACCCACATGGATGCGATCCTCTCAGTCCCCTCTGCAATACCCAGAAACCAATTTCCGATCAGGCGACAAATGATTTCGACGCAACGGATGGCCGAGAATAAACTAGGGTTTTTTGGGAAAAAATTAATTCTATTTCAAAAAAGAATTGTAGATTTAGGTTGCGCTCGTCGAGAGCTTCAAATCCATATATAATTTGCTATGGTTTGAGGAGATTGAATTTTGGCTTTGGATTTGATTTTTGAATTTTATTTGGATCTAGTATTTGCAGCCATTGGAAGATGAGGAGCTGGGTGATTGAATACACAACAAATGAGAATGGATGGAGACTAGGGTTTATAACCTACTATTTATAGGTAGGGTTGCAATAGGGTAGATGGACCAGATAAACAAACGTGTTGAACAATCTATGGCCTGAAAAGCTCGTTCTGCCTCCGGAACGAAATTTGGTCAACCCATATATCAAAATATGTGTTTTAAAATATTCGAAACGCGATGGAAATAGTTTCACGTCCAAATTCCATCGTATGAAGAAGTTATGCTGAAATCAATATTTTCAAATTGATTTCAATAAAATCGATTTCAAGGCGTTTCGTGTGCGTACGATCAAACGACAAGTCCGATCGCTACGAAACATGAAACCCTACAATAATTCACTGTTATGGATCCGATGAAACTAGTTTCGTTGAAATCCGAGTCCGTGACCAAAATGGCTATTTTTATATTAATTAAATAAATTAAAATTTAGTCAAATAAATCAAATTTACCATTTCAACTCTAAATTATTTACATATTTTTATCAGTTTGGATTACTTGGTAAATCTAGAATCCTTTAATAAATCTCTACATTCATTTATCGTTAAAATTTCCAATTTTACAACATTAAGTTTTAAATTTTCAATTTATCCAGAAATTAAACTTAATTGCCCATGAAATTCATTTATTTGGTTTTTAAATTATTTTATTCCTTCCATTATCACCAAGTATATAAATTAGCATTGGTTAATGGTCTAATATATTGTTATTCTAAATTTTCAACTTAAACTCCATTAACGTAATATTTAACATTTTATTCCCATTTAATTGAAATAACCTAATTTCCAAAATTTAACTTCAAATAAATAAGCAACTCTTTATATTTCTAAATCAATTACAACAGTTTAAC
This sequence comes from Allium cepa, assembly GCA_030765085.1. Taxonomy (NCBI): domain Eukaryota; kingdom Viridiplantae; phylum Streptophyta; class Magnoliopsida; order Asparagales; family Amaryllidaceae; genus Allium; species Allium cepa. The sequence continues at coordinate 489,961,025 of CM060935.1, forward strand.
AATTGAAAGTTAATTGAAAGTTGCTAAATTTATCGATTTCAGAAATTCCCTTAATTCCATTTAAACTCAGAAATTGTCTATTTAATTAAATTAACGAATCTTTATTTTCAATTAGATGAATTAAATATTGGATTCACACTATTGCATTCATATTTTCCGTTTCACTTTTATCCGTATTAACTATTTCATTTCCACTTATTGTGTAATAACTTAACATAATTCAATATATAATGCCAATTTATTTCCTTGCATTAATATACCCCTATTTACATTAATTAGAATAAATATTATATTCCTAAATGCACTTCTATCAATTAAATGCATAAATTAAGTTTTTAAAATACTTCACGTTCTAAAATTTGTTTACAACATTAAATTTACATTCAATTAATTACTTTACATACTTTATGTATTAATTTCTCAATTAACATAATTTGAACTTTTCCCCAATCTATTAATTACTCCTTAGAGTAAATTTACGCTTCTGATAATTTGCATTCACACTTCCGTTACTATATTATTAATTATTAAAGTAACGTTTATTATTACTAACAACATTATAATCACTTAATATTTTAAATGAATTTTATTTACAATAAATTCATTGACCAACTAAATTAGATAATTTATAGTAGTTGCTATCCTATCTTTAAATTTATTTCATGAATCGATCCTTATCTATGTAATATTCCAACCTTTAATTTCATTAAATACCAATCAACCCAATTATTTCATTTATTCTTAGTCATATCATTAAAATAATTTATCAAATTGAAATGTTCATTCAAATTTATAGATTATTACCTGCATTAACATAATCCCTTAATTTATTCCAATTACTGTTAATAATGTTTATTACATTAAATCACTTTAATACTTTTCTTTAATTTCTCATATTCAATTTATATACAGGTAAAAATCGTTTCACTACTTAAATTCATTATATTAACTTCAAATTATAATAAGTAGGTTTTAATTTATTTTATTTTCTTCTACTAAATTTAATTACAAAACTTATTAATTTAACCAAATTAAATCCATGAAATTTACGGGTCGTTACACTCTCCCCCACTCAAAACTTTTCGTCCCCGAAAAGGAAAAAGAAGGGAGAAGGAAGAATTAAATAAACAATACATCCTATTCAAACTATTAACTTATAACAATAATTTACAAAATTTCTTACTTTAAATAAATATACCCATTTTATAATCATTATATCTTTTTATACTTGGATAAATAAAGTTTGGAAGAACATTTTCAAAATAATTTCTAAGTCCAAAATTTTGAGAAAAATTTCGGCAGAGTCTCCTTTGTACGGAGAGACTCGGGAGAAAATATAATACCAAAATATAACAATTATATTACATATATTATCCAAAATATAATATCCCAACCCGGGAAAATATATAAAATAGCGCTATAAACCGAAATCCGAAACGTACCTATTTGTCGGGCAATTTACGCTTAATTTATGAAACCCAAAACAGTAGCAATTGCTTCCATAACCTGCATTTTACTTATAAAATCCAAAGGGTTAACAATTTATATAAAGTGAAATATTTAAGTGGTTTCAATCACTAACAAAAAATTAATACAACAACCAACAATTTCAACAAACAGCATATACAACAAATACAAAACAACCATACAATCAAACAAACAAATAGTTGTTCGGATTCAAAACTTTTAAATTGTACGGAATGAAGAATAAACCATCAAGTGCATCATTTACTCAACAGTCTTAGATTAAACACAATGGATTATTCATCCATCCCAACAAAATTAAAGTTTCCTTACCCAACAACCACAAACCACGACAAACAACAATTCAGCAATAATTTAATCTATTCTTATTCATTCCATTCATACATTTGTTGTTTGATTCTTTTTATTCATATAACAGTTTATCTTTTTATTTTCATTTATTTCTTTCAATTTATTTTTTTGAAATAACTTCAACTCTATTTCTTAAATTTACAATTTCTCTTTATTATATTACATTCATTTATTTTCACTTACTACTTACTATTATTCATTTATTTATTATTGCATGACCTCGTTTATTTACTCTTTAATTACTTAAGTTTATAATCATCTATTTGTCATACTTACCTTTAATTATATTCACTTGGTAAAATTTCAATTATAACTTAAGTTTATAACATTAAATTCTCATTTAACAGCATTTTCCTTGAATACTTTCATTTTTATTTTCAAATTTCTACTTGTATAATATTCTATTACAATTTCTTATTAAACATTTCAACTTTTAATATTTGGTAAGTTATATATATGTTATTTAAGGGTGTAATTCGAAAGTTATAGAAGTTTTCCCATTTCTTTTAATTTTCTCATTGTTCAATAAATTTTTACCTTTTCCTTATAAGTTGCAATTTCAACTTCCTTTTTATTTCCTATATAACTTAGCCTAAAATCTCTTACCTAAATTAGAGGTTTCAATTATTAATTACTTACCTTTCATTTCACTACCATAATTGAAACAATTAATTAACGAAAATTTATGAATTAAATACCGGGTTAAATTTCAAATTATTTTAAAATAATAGATAAATATATTCTTACAACTTATATATCTCTAATTATATTTAAACAATATATATTTTTTTCAAAAAATGAATCTGCAGTAAAACTACTACAGTGGCCTTCCCCCTTCGAAACTCGAAAATGAAAGTCGATGATGCGGCCGCCATCACCGAAATTATTTTCCAACGACAGAGAGGAAAGTACAAAACTTATTTTCTCCAAAATCTTCTTTAAAACAATTCTTCCGAATTATATTAAATATTTATATCAGAAAATATTTCTAAATATTATTATTATATTTCAAAATTTATTCGAAAGAAATTTCAAACCCGGACTTAATTTCTAAATTTCTAAATTTCATTTATTTTATATTTTCAATCTTATTTCTATTATTATTTATACATTTTATTACCTAACAACCAATCTATTGCAGCCAGATATAGATATCATTTGAAAAAAAAATTTACTTTATATATAGAAAATATAATAGGCAAAATTATTACATTCACCTATATAAAATAAATATTATGTCGGTCTGTCTTATTAAGTGTTTAGAAATCCCTATTGATGTCATAGCGTCCCATGCACCAACCAGAATTTATAAATACAAAACGGAACAGATTAACACAATATTAAAACCTTTTTATAACACTAACAAATACGCTCTCTCATATATATACACTCAGCGACTCCCATAGGGTATTACTACCCTATTAATAAAGAGTCAAACCCCACAAAGCTAAGGTTTATCGCTAAACCAAAGCTCTGATAATAGATGTAACATCCCGTCTTTTCGCACGCTTTAAATCGACACACGTGCCAATTCAAACCATACAGAAGGGCAGATTGTTATAGGGTAAATAAGAAAAAAAATAAGAAAAATAAAACAAAACAGAATCTCACAGCGGAAGGATAAAATATAATAATCAATATACAGTTCATAAAACTGTTTACAAAACATTTGATTCTTCTTTATACAATAAATATCAGAGTTCACATACCAATAAATATTTATGTAGCGGAATAAAGTGTGTAGTAGAACTATATAGTATATAATAATAATAAAATCTCCGTCTTCGTCCTCCAGAAATAAAATCTTCAAATCCTAAAACGCTCGGACTGACCCGAGCGAATTGAAAGACAAAACACTCGAGTCAGAACTAAAAGATCTTATGTAAGTTAAATTAACTGAAATAAATATGAGTGCAGTAACTCAAAAGATGCTCGGGATTTACATCTCTTAAGGATCCGTCAAACTATTTACTATGTAGTATATTTCACTATTATAATAGTGTCTAATTGTAAAATAAACTTACTTTTTTATAGCGTTAAGGGGTTACCCATATAGCCCTTAACACAAATAATGCCAATAGTCTATACAGCACTGTAATACCTCCTGATCGGGAGGCGACCAGAGGATACTCCATAGGTACGACACAAATAGAAATTCGTAGTAAAGGCTCGGTATGGTAGGTGACACGGCACAACTAGGCAATGCCAGGGTAGATATACCGATTACGCATCCGGGCTGGTGGAAACCCGCAGCGTGCAGCTACCGCCCACCTCGAACAAACTCCCCCAAAATCAAAAATAAAGGTGGCCACTGAATCAATCCAAAGTCAAAGTATAGTATCGAAGAGGAGTGTCCGATCAGAGGAATGACCTCATTGGCCCGAGAAACGCTCAAGTTTTAGCCACCTTATGCCAACTCACGGGAGTCGGGTCCACGTATTTACCTCAAAGAAACACCGCCACCATCCTACTTCATTCTGGAATCTCCACCGCGTACACGGTTGTTAAAGTGGTTTTCGGAGTTGGCGGAGAATATGACAACTACCGATCCCGGTCTCTTCAACAACCAAACGTTATTATAACACCGCGATCTAAAAAAATAGTTTATACTTTAAAACCAGAATATAATTATCCATTTCAAAACCCATAAATACGATATCATTTCCATTTCCAAAACAATTCATTTTGATATTATTTTTACCAAATCAATAATATCATTTTATTCAAATATATTTCCTTTCCAAAATCTTACTACTTTTTAAAAAAATTAATATCTGGAAATTGGACATTTGAATTATAACTTTCAAAACATAATACTGCGAAATTCATAGCTTTAAAACCATAACTTCTGAAATTTGAATGGTTTGGATATTCAACAGTATATAGAATAAAATAGTTGATTTTATATTACTTTATAAAATAATTTCAGCAACTTCACAATTTATCCATTTAAAATTTTAGGTCTAAACCCCATAAATTTAGATTCACCTTTAGTTTAAATAAAACACTTCGATTTCAATATATTCAAACTTCGAGTATTTAATAATTTCAAAACTAAGGTTAGAATTTAATTCAACAATTTATTATCCTATTATTTAGTTTTGAACAGTCACAAAATAAATCCATAAAATATAACTCAAATTTCTAACAATTTAATATTTCCTTCAATTTAATTGTACTAGAAATATTCATTTAATTTATCTGGAATAAAAATCCAGTTATAAATATCATACCTTTTTTTTAAATTTCCAAGATTTGATAAGTTTTACATCAACTTATGGAGTGAAATTTTTTAAATAAGTTCCATTAAAAAAAAATTTAAATTTTACCTTCCAATCTTAATTGATTTAAATCATTAAACTCCATTATTCAACTTATTTATTTTATTTAACAATTTCATAGCTTAAATTCAATAATTTAACTATGTATGTATATAAAATAAGATTTTATATAAGATCAAAATTTAATATTTATTAAACCGTATCCTATCCAAACCATAAAAACATTTCAAAAATAATATATATATATATATATATATATATATATATATATATATACCGCGGTGCCTGTATATAATTTTTTATCCTATGGTCAAGTGATACGGATATTTATCATTTCAATCCGCAATTTAAAAAAATAAAAATGCGGTTGTATATCATTTCAAACCGCAATCCCCAATGAGATAAAAATGCATAATAACTTGCAGTTTATACAAAATAAGAAAAATAGCATCCATTCATCCAAATATCAATCATCAACCATTTTTTCCAATCATCATCTAATTTAAACAAACATCATATAGAGCATATAAAATATAACAGGTAATAAATAAAATGTTTTAACCAACAGTTTATATTCAATAATAAATTTAATAATTGTTTAACTAGTAGTTTATATGCAGGTAAATAAATTATAACTGTCAATTTATATGCAAAAATAAAATTAATTAACAGTTAAACTAAATAAATGCGATTTAACTGAGATGATGAATAAAACATGCCAAACAGTCATAAATAAATTTCTACTCATCATTGTGATAAATTGGAATAATTAACCACATTTGTGAATTTATAGTGATATGCTTAATGATCGTTTTTACAGAAAATATTTAGTCCAATCTTGAAACCAAAGATTTGTAATAAGTATATGAGCTTTAAATTCAGGAGATCTATAAACGAAGATTTATAAGTATAATAAAGACATATAATGAAGTTTTATAGATATAATAGAAATTTATAAAAGGAGTTTTATAAATTACTTTTGAGATTTATAAAAAAAGGTTTTATAAATATATTAGAGTTTAAGAATTCCAAAGTAGCAAGTGTGAGAAATGCGGAATACAGATCTTAAGGCTAGGATTAACACTAGAGGGGGGTGAATTGTGTTTTAAGGAATTACCGAATCTTTTTGAGTTTTTGTTAATTTGAACACAAATGTATGCAATATTCAAACACAGATATGATCACCGAATCAAATACAGATGCAGAAATAAAGTAAAAGCAATAAAGGAAAGAACATAACCGATTTTATACTGGTTCGGAGTTACCCTACATCCTGTAACAACCCGCATATTTATCGAATTAATATTTAAATATTTTATTTAAATAATTTGTCGTTAATCGGATATTGGTCCGAAAAGCTACTTTTTGCAAACGGTCAAATTAGGACTCGAGACCACTTCCATTGAGTTCGAAATGCCGTTTACAAATTTTTTAAGTATAAACATCGATAGGTTTGGAGTTAGTGAAATTTCACTAACTTTTCCCGCTTTGGACTTTGGGTTAGTTTAGCCTATTAAGCCCAAGTTCCAACCCCCTTCTCCTCACTCTTCATAAATTTCCTAACTAACTCAACCTTGGGCATTAATGGTGAAAAGAATGGGAAATTAAAACTCCAAGCACAAATTCAATTGCAAATCCAACATTCAACTCCAAATTCAAGTAGAAGATATTGGATTCAAGCTTTGGATTGCTTCTCCTTGCTTCTCCTTGCTTTCAAGCTTCATCTTCATAAATTTTAGTGCAAAGGTGAGATTTTTATCTCACAATTCTAGTCTATAACTATATTGGACTGTTGGGAATGATTCCCCATCACTTTAGCATGTATATTTGCATTTGGTTTGGATTGGATTGGCGAAAAACTCCAATTTTTAGTTGTTTGGTGAACTTCCTGAGCTTAGGTCGCTCTGCCCAGGTATAGGTCGCTCGGAACCATTAGCTCGCGCGTGTGGAAAAGTCAAGGCCTTCATATTTCGTTCGCCTCGGATTTAGGTCGTAGGTCGTTGGACTTTAGGTCGTTCGCGTATAGGTCGTTCGGCCTTGCCTGCCTCATTAGGTCATGGGACCTTAGGTCGTAGGTCGTTAGGCTTAGGTCGTTAAGTCGTTCCCTCTGTTGGAAACGTCTCCTCGGTCTTAGGTCGTTAGACCTTAGGTCACCCCCCCAGGTCGTTAGACCCTGAGTTGTTCCGCCTTCATTTAGCTCGCGCACTTCTTTAGGTCGCATACTCCTTTAAGTCGCATGACTCCCATCCCTTTAGGTCGTTGGACCTTGTTTTCCTTAGGTCATTGGACCCTATTTCCTTTAGGTCGTATGACCCACTAGGTCGCTTGGCCCCTTAGGTCGCGACATCTTTAGGTCGTGTTACCTATATACCCCTAGGTCGAAAGACCTTAGGTCGTGCACCTTTAGGTCGCGAACCCTATTAGGTCCTGAACACCTTTAGGTCGCGAACCACTTTAGGTCGCATGACCTCGTCTCCGTTAGGTCGTGAACCTTGTTAGGTCGCGAACACCTTTAGGTCGCGAAGCACTTTAGGTCGCATGACCTCGTCTCCGTTAGGTCGCGAACCCATTTTAGGTCGTATGACCTTTACCCTTTAGGTCGCTGGACCACTAGGTCGTGCCCCTTAGACCCCTAGGTCGCAACCATTAGGTCGCTCGACCCTATCCCTCTTAGGTCGTTAGACCTCATTTTGTCTTCACTAAGTCGTACTGTTTTGGATGGGGCGCTGCCCCGCACCCCGCCGGGGGCCCTGCCCCCTGGACCCCCGCGACCTGACCGGGCAGGTCGAACCCCGTAAGCGGTGGCGTTGCCCCCGCACCCCCACCTTGGGGAATTGCCACCCCCCCTGGACCCCCCCTCCGTAGGGGATCTTATCTGAAAAACATTAACCTGATTTCCTTGGATTTTATTCACATCTCCGTATGCGATTTTTGTGACTGATTGTTTCTACAATTGCTTCTGTGTTTTGTCACTTTATAATATAAAGGTTTCAATACTAGTAGTAAATATCAAAACTCTTTTAACAAACAATTTCAACTCTATTTTTAATAACAAAGCTCTTTTCTTAAACCGTTTTCCAACCTATTAGTATATACAAGCCTTTACCTCACTCGGATGAGAAATCTAATTAAACGACTTAGTAAAACAAGTGGTATGAAACGCTTGCGTTCACTTCGTCGGTTAATTCTTGGACTTGTTCGATTGAACCTCTTGTGACAATTTTATTAGTGAAGATTTACAGTTTGTTCGTAAATATTTAAGTTAAGCAAGTGGTTATGGGACATGAAGCTAAACTTCTATATTTACTAGCTTAGTGTAATTGACACTTCTCGTTGATCTTGATGATCGCTTTATGAATTAGACTAGCAATTGCGCGATGTCTCTTTCATTGCAAGGTTAGACTAGACACCACTTGTGTGATTCCATTCACACATACCTTTCTGCTTTTTGGTTAGTCTTGACCTCAATCTGTGTGATTCTATTCACACATGCGGGGTAGCTCCCCTTGGTCTTCGGACCGTCATGTGATAGGCCTCTTTCCCTTTTTATGATTTCTGGATTTCTCGTGTTGATTTCTGGAATTTATGTCATTGACTTGTTATGAGTACAAGTTTAGGGTATGATGCCCTCTTTGGATCTTTGAGAAGATTCTTGTGATATTGATTTACCTCTTATCGATTGATCTTCTGTTGATCATCATTTGCATACTTATAGTAGTATGTCAGTATGGATATTTTATGTTTATGCCATATCTTTTATTTTATATCATGTCATCTGATATTTATAGCTAGACTGATCCGTTTATTATTTTCTCAATATAATACTCGGGTCAGACCGAGATGTTACAGGTGCTTCTGCTTGACTTCTTCCCGGGATTTGCTACTCTGACTTTTGGCTAACTATTTAGATTAGCAGTTTTTTGTTGTATACACTTGAGGTATAGACTCATAGTTGTATTCTATTGTATAGCACGTGTTGCTATTCTTTTGTATTATTGTGGATCTTTTTGACCACTACTCTGATGTACACTTTCATGTGTTAGTTATATATTCATATCTTCTTCCGCCCTTGTGATATGGATGCCTGTGACTGATTTGTGTTATGCTTATTTCTATGTTTGTTTTCGAAGATTATTTAAAGCCACCTTGTGATAAGCAATTACATGGATGGTCGCTCCTCAATAGCCTTATTCTCCGCGCTAGTTGACAGCACTACTCCGTAGTGTTCTTGGCTAGCGTGGGTTTAGAGGTGGGGCGTCACACATCCAGTCCCGCACACAAGTACGGATTTCCTTTCAAAAGAAATTATACAATTACAACCCTCGATTTCAAGGCCACGAGGGACATCATTCCAGATTCACAATCCTCTGGGTAGAGATACTTGATTTCACGGGCAACAAGTTCACTCAATTGATGTTCACCCAATTGATTTCCAAGGCTACAATCACACCTTTTCTTTCTTGATTGATTTCCAAGGCTACAATCACACCTTTTCTCGCTCAAATGATTACAAAGAAGCCTATAACTCTAAATAGCACTGAGATCTTGTTGAGATAGTGATAGAGAATCAAACCAGAATTGATCTAGTTAGATTTAATGTTGATTTCGGCACAGTAATGGTACAAATGTGTATAAAGAAATGTGGAAGAAGAAGAGGAGTGAAATCAAAGAAAATATGGTTATGAATTCGTTCAAAACTACCCCTATTTATAGTAGAACAATAGCCATGTCCATTCGTGAAAGGATATGACGAATAGATACTTCCTTTGAAATTCAAAATTTTGAAATAAATTGCAACCATGTCGACATGGGGTACTTGAGGATGTCGACATGCCTAAGGAAATTTTGGTAATTTGTTTTTCTTTGAAAATAACTTACGTCTTGTATTAAAATTATTTTGAACTTTATAAATACACTTAATTATAGTTAAAATACATAAATAAATATAAACATAATATTTTGGTATACATATATATAATTTTACTATAATTTTATATTTAAATCTAAGTATAAATATTAAAAGTTAAATATATTATTATTAAAAGATAGTTTAAAACTTCGGATAATTTGATTTTGAAAATAAAGATTATTTTTAGGCTTAAAATATTTAAAACCAGGATAGATGTTTTTTATTCTTTTAAAAGGAAGGCTTTGAAATCATTTTGAAAACAAGATATAACTTTCGTAAAAAAACATTTGAATAAAAGGTTAGCAGATGCAAAACAATGTTCCACTAGATTTTTCGTAGGTTCCATCCTACTTAGGGTTCTATCCCTTTGACAGGCTTAAAGTGGATTCCATTCCACGAATAAATTGGATTTTAAGATGCCAGTGCTTTTCTAGGAGTTTTAACAAAAATTCCTAATTAAATTACTTATTATTGAAATCTTGAACCCTTGATAATCTTGATACTCATGAGTCTTCAATCTTGATATCTTGAATCTCTATACTGTATAGTCTTCATTCTTGGTACCTGCATGGTTAAATCCTGCATATATATATAAACTATAATGTTAGTATTTATATTTTATAATCTTATTCTAAGGTTGTTGTCATCAAAACCATTATCTCAAGGACTAACAATCTCCCTCTTTTTGATGATGACAACCTTTGTTTATAAAATATTACTTCTATCCTAATAACTCCCCCTTAATCTATGCCTAACTATCCTATTTTATACTTCTCCCCCTTTGTCATCAACCAAAACTAACTCCAAACTATATGACTCCCCCTTAGTCAAATACTCTATGACATGTGATTATAATGATAGTGTTATGATAAATAATCATCACTTAATTTTAAAACTAAAACTTAGTCCTAAATTACTAACTATCCTAACTAAGATTCCATATACGATAATACTTATAATAATGAGAAATCAAATATAAGAACACAGATTATTTATTAATTATATATTGTTTTATTTACAATTTCATAGAGAACGTAAGAAAGAACATACAATCAATAGGAAAGAGATAAAAGAAACTAGTGTATGTCTTTGAAAATGGGAGATGATTTGATCGAACAATTTGGGTAGTGGAAACAGAAATTTCCACGTTGTTCAACTAGATTTCCATCCTTGTCAAAACACACTTCGCCAACACAAACAACTTTTTCGTCATTTTCAGCGTGCTCTTCTTCCATGAAGGCTTCTTTTTCTTCTTCCTCGCTATCCTCTTGCACTTGATTTCCTGAAGACTCTTCATCAATCAAGACTGGATTAGTGTGATTGTCCATTAGAAATTTTTGCACAATTTCTAAGGATTTGCCTTGTCGTTCTTGTTCTTTGGCCAATCTAAGTTGCACCGCATGAATTTCAGTCATTAGTTGTAGTGCATCCTTCAAAGAATCCTCCATTTTCATCATTCATGCGAGCGTAGTTCGTTGAAATGGTCTAGAAGAAGGAGAAGAGAATGAAAAGGTAGAATTTTTGTTTGATTTGGAAGAGGAGGCCATTGTTTAATTGATTTCAGAAGTTAGAACAGAGAGAGAACAGAGAGAATGATCAAAATTTCAAAATAGGAAGAATATATGACCATTATTTGAATTTTGGTGGGAAAAATTTCAAAAATAAAAAAATCGTTATATGTCAACATGGGTAGAGGGGGGATGTCGACATAGTGCTTGATATTTTTACTATTTGATTTATTTTGATTTAATTTTTAATTATACTTTTTTATTTATATTTTATATTTTAGCTATTGAACAAATACCTAATTCTCTTCTTAATTTAGTAAATATAGATTCATTTAAGGGTTTTGTTAAGATATCAGCAATTTGATTCTCAGAATTGATATAATCGAGAGTGATTACTTCCTTACTTACATTATCTCTGAGAAAATGATGTCTAATATCAGTATGTTTGGTTCGAGCATGATGAGTAGTATTTTTGGATAAATTTATTCCACTAGTATTATCAAAATAAATTGGTGATTTTGAGATATTTAAACCAAAATCTTTTAAAGTTTGTTGCATATATATTACTTGAGAACAAGCCGAAGCAGCAGAAATATACTCTACTTCAGTTGTTGATAAAGAAACTGTGGTTTGCTTTTTACTAAACCAGGAAATCAGAGAATGCCTTAAGAAGTGACAAGTTCCACTTATACTTTTTCGGTCTGATTTATAACCAACATAATCAGCATCACAGTAAGATATTAAGTCAAAAGAATCATTTTTAGGGTAAAATAAGTCATAATCAAATGTGTGTTTAACATATCTTATGATATGTTTTACGGCTTTTAAGTGGGTCTCTTTAGATTGGGATTGATATCTTGCACAGAGACAAACGTATGCATGATATCAGGTCTACTAGCAGTGATATAGAGTAGTGATCCAATCATTCCTCTATATAGTTTTTGATCTACATCTTTCGAGAGATCTTCTTAACTTAGGTACTCATTGGTTGCCATGGGAGTGGGTTTTCCGCTTGTAGTAGTCAAACCAAATTTACTAACTAGGTCTTTAGCATATTTTTGTTGACTAATAAAGATACCATTATCTAATTGTTTTATTTGTAATCCTAGAAAGAAGTTTAATTCACCCATATTACTCATCTCAAACTCTTTTGTCATTATTTTAGAAAATTCTTTATTCATTTCAAATTAGTTGATCCGAAAGTGATATCATCTATATAAACTTGTACTAGTTGAATATCATCTTTATTTCTTTTAATAAAAAGAGTATTATCTACTTTACCAATTTCAAAGTTTGATTGTAATAAGTAAGATCTTAGTCTATCATACTAGACTCTAGGAGCTTATTTTAGACATTATAGAGCTTTCTTAAGTTTGTAAACATGATTTGGCAATTTTTCATTTTCAAAACGTGGTGGTTGTTCAACATATACTTCCTCTTTTACAAATCCATTTAAAAAGGCACTTTTAACATCCATTTGATATAATTTGAAATTATTATAATTTGCGAAAGCAAGTAAAATCCTAATGGTTTCTAATCTTGCTACCGGAGCAAAGGTTTCATCAAAATATATTCCTTCTTCTTGACAATAACCTTGAGCGACTAACCGGGCTTTATTTCTAACAACCTCTCCTTGTTCATTCATTTTATTTTTATAAACCCATTTAGTTCCAATTATAGTTTTATTTTCAGGTCTAGGAACAAGTTCCCAAACATCATTTCTAGTAAATTGATTTAGTTCTTCTTGCATAACCAAAATCCATAAATCATCAGTTGATGTTTCTTTTGGATTTTTGGGTTCAATAGTTGATATAAATGCTACATTGCTCATTTTACTTAATTGATTTCTAGTTTTAATAGCAGATTGCATATCTCCTAGTATATTTTCTACAGGATGATCTTTTAAAAGTTTAATTCTTTTATTAGGATGATTAATTTCATTATTAGTTTCAGTTGCATCTTGATTTTGAGTGATTAAATCCTCTTCATCGTTTGTATCTTCAAATTTTTTGAGATTTTCATCGAATGAAACATGCATTGTTTCTTCGATGGTGTTAATTCTTAAATTAAACATCTATACGCTTTACTTCTGTTAGAATATCTGATAAAGATACCTTTGTCAGATTTAGGATCAAATTTATCTAAGTTATCTTTTGTATTTAAAATAAAACATTTGCTTCCAAAAATTCTAAAATAAGATAACTTTGGTTTCTTTATGTTAAGGAGTTCATAAGATGTCTTATCAGTTAAAGTCTAATTAAAATTCTATTTAAAATATAACTGATGGTAGCAACTGCTTCTGCCCAAAAATACTTTGGTAATTTACTATCTAAAAGCATAGTTCTCGCACACTTTTGAATCGTCCTATTTTTACGTTCTACTACTCCGTTTTGTTATGGAGTTCTTAGAATGAAAAATTGTGAGTTATTCCCTTTTTATTGTAGAATTCCTCAAACTTTTCATTTTCAAATTCACCACCATGATCACTATGGATGGTTATAATTTTGAGAGAAAGTTGATTTTGAATCCTTTTTGTAAAGTTCTTAAAACATTCAAAAGTATCACTTTTATGATTCAAAAATATTATCAATGTAAATCTAGAATAATCATCTACAATTACAAAAACATATTTACTATGATTTATTGACAGAATTTGAGATGGACCAAATAAATCAAGGTAAAGTAATTCAAGAGGTTTTGAAGCTGAAATCATATCTTTTAATTTAAATGAACTTTTTCTAAGTTTTCCTAATTGACATGCATCACATAGACTAACTACTTTAAAGTTCATTTTAGGGAAACCTCTTACTAGACTATGTTTTGACAGTCTAGATAAGAGTTTGAAATTCAAATGTCCAAATCTCTTATGCCAAATCCAAGGGTCACTTGTATTTGCCAAAAGACATAAGTTATCATTTGAGACTTTCATACTAAGAATATAAATATTCTTTTTCCTAATTCCCTGAAATATTATGGTTGAATTATTATCTTCAATGTGACACTTATCTTTTTCAAATTTAATTTTATATCCTTTACCGCAAAGTTGACTAATACTTAGCAGATTATGTTTTATATTCTTAACTAGCAAGACATTAGTAATAATAGGAGTTTCAAAGTTACCGACTTTGCCGATGCCAATCACATATCTTTTTGAATCGTCTCCAAAGTCAACCAGTCCTCTGTCTTTGTATATTATATCATTCAACATATCTAGATTGCCAGTCATGCGTCTAGAGTATCCATTATCGAGTATCCATTTATTCTTTTTGATCTTCACAATTTGTCCATTGTAGATTGATTCCTCAACACCCATAAAGCATATTTCCTGCACATCATACGATTTTGGTAGACAACTTGAATTTGAATATTGATTATATGCAGACTCAAGAGACAATGATGATCTGAATATTTCTAAACTAGTATTAACAAGTTTTTCAAACGTAGCCATTTTAAAAACTTTTTCAAAAATTATATTATGAAACTTTGAAAACCTTGCTTTGATACCAAATGTGAGAAATGCGGAATACAGATCTTAAGGCTAGGATTAATACTAGAGGGAGGGTGAATAATGTTTTAAGGAATTACTAAATCTTTTTGAGTTTTTGTTAATTTGAACACAAATGTATGCAATATTCAGACACAGATATGATCAAAGAATCAAACATAGATGCAGAAATAAAGTAAAAACAATAAAGGAAAGAACACACCGTATTTTATACTGGTTCGGAGTTACCCTGCATCCAGTCCCGCACACAAGTACGGATTTCCTTTCAAAAGAAATTGTACAATTACAACCCTCGATTTCAAGACCATGAGGTACACCATTCCAGATTCACAGTCCTCTCGGTAGAGATACTTGATTTCACGGGCAACAAGTTCACCCAATTGATTTTCAAGGCTACAATCACACCTTTTCTCGCTTGATTGATTTCCAAGGCTACAATCACACCTTTTCTCGCTTAAATGACTACAAAGAAGCCTATAACTCTAAAGAGCACTGAGATCTTGTTGAGATAATGATAGAGAATCAAACCAGAGATGATCTAGTTAGATTCAATGTTGATTTCGGCAGAGTAACGGTAAAAATGTGTATAAAGAAATGTGGAAGAAGAAGAGGAGTGAAATCAGAGAAAATATGGTTATAAATTCGTTCAAAACTACCCCTATTTATAGTAGAACAATAGTCATGTCCATTCGTGAAAGGATATGACGAACAGAAACTTCCTTTGAAATTCAAAATTTTGAAATAAACTGCTACCATGTCGACATAGGGTACTTGAGAATGTCGACATGCCTAAGAAAATTTTGATAATTTGTTTTTCTTTGAAATAACTTTCATCTTGTAGTAAAACTATATTAAACTTTATAAGTATACTTAATTATAGTTAAAATACATAAGTAAATATAGAGAATAATATTTTGGTATATTTATAAAATTTTACTATGATTTTATATTTAAATCTAAGTATAAGTATTAAAAGTTAAATATATTATTATTAAAAGATAGTTTAAAACTAAGGATAATTTGATTTTGAAAATAAAGATTATTTGAGGCTAAAAATATTTAAAACCATGATAGATGTTTTTGATTCTTTTAAAAGGAAGGTTTTGAAATCATTTTGTAAACAAGATATAATTTTTGTAAAAAAAACATTTGAATAAAAGGTTAGCAGACACAAAACAATATTCCACTAGATTTTTCTTAGGTTCCATCCTACTTAGGGTTCCATCCCTTTAACAGGCTCGAAGTGGATTCCATTCCATTAATAAATTGGATTTTAAGATGCCAGTGCTTTTCTAGGAACTTTAACAAATTTCCTAATTAAATTACTTATTATTGAGATCTTTAACTCTTTATAATCTTGATACCCATGAGTCTTCAATCTTGATATCTTGAATCTCTATACTGTACAGTCTTCATTCTTGTACCTACATGGTTAAATCCTGCATATACATATATATCTAAACTATAATGTTAGTATTTATATTTTATAATCTTATTCTAAGGTTGTTGTCATCAAAACCATTATCTCAAGGGCTAATAAGAAGACTAGCCCTTGTCCTGAGAATTAAGAATATGTCCAGGCAAGGATAGTTCTCTAACTTGTCCCACGTCATTGTTACTCGTTGGATAGTACATGTTTGAAATTGGGGAGTTCTAGTAAATATATTTGGTCTAATTTCCCTACAATCCATTTACTTAAAATAGAAAATGAGTTTGGGCTTATAGTAAACAGTGTTTTAAGTGACATTCATTTAGACCCGTTTAAATATGCTTTTGAGATATGAAATCTTTCTAAATATTAAAAGTGAAATGGTTTGTAAATATACTTATACTGTTGAGATGAGTATATCGATTTTTGTCAAGTATTGAAAAGAGTAAAGAGGGTTGTAAAAATACCTTTTGAAAAATGTATTTTAACACGAATATTTGAAAAGTGATTTTAATTAATGAAAAGATTAATCAAAGAGGCTTAGTGGTTGCTTTTGTGCTTAATCGAGCTTTGGTTCTATATGAAATTTTAATCTCTGGTTTGATTGTTTGTTTATTTGATAGTTAAATAACTGACTATCAAATCTTGATCGGTTTTGAAACTATCAATTATTGGTTCAGATAGACTGGGATCACATAAACATGAGTTAACTATAAACCACTCTGAATCGACATTAACGTTCGAATTAAAGACATCTTGAAGACAATGTAATCGAAGACGAAGCTCTTTGAAGTGCAAGAGCTACATGCTAGTAATCCTAAATGATTCCAAAATGGATGTAGTAGAAGTGATGCCTTCGGTTTATTCAGTCCCAGAAAAACTTGCTCGGATGAATATTGACGTTGCATTGTTGCTTGGAGGGTAGTTTTAGCATTCCAAGTGTGATTTGCTAAAAGCTAAAAAGTAAATTTAAGCCTCACACCATAAATGACTAAACTAGATAGATGCGGTAGGACTATGTGGTTCGTTACTATTATGGTATGGTCATCACTCGATCTAGATCGATCTTGATCCGTTTATGATTTCTAGTGACTCGGTATGGTTTTTAGCCAGCAACCGGGGTGATGACCATATTCGGTACATCCAGGAAGGGGTAGGCCGGTTATGTGTGGGCAGAGGAGCAATAAGTTTGCAGCCTCAGTACATTTTTTCTAGAGGCGTACTATACAGGATGGTAATCCCATACATTGTCATTAATGGAATCCATTTTCAAATAAGTGCATTACGGACATAGTTGTATACCAAATATGTTGGAATGTGAGATGCAAGCATTTCAACTATGTTATATTTTATTTTAGACCCTTAACATTATTATAATATCACTGAATTTTCTAACAAAATGGTTTGGTTATCGTAAAGTAAAAATCCGTCCGTGTTTTTGTACCGTGTGGTCTTATGATATACATTTATTTCTGAAAGGTCTTATAGCATTAAAAATCCATATGATTTGTGTTTCTCATGCTGGTTTACTAGACTGATCCGGATGTTATTTTATTATAATGCCAGACTCATCCTGAGCATATTTCCATATTTAATTTGGATGCTATGGAGCTTCAAGAGATGAGCTGGATGCCTCCAAGACGTATTTGCGTATCTTTTACTGTCTATTGCATTTACTGTTTTGTACTTATCAGCATTTGTCGGGACAGGTCGCTATAATTGTCCAGACAGATGTTAGGTTAGTTCACTATAAAAGAAAAATCCTTTTATAGTACCAAATAAACATTGTGAAATCGTATAACGACGTTTTGATAAACGCTGTCTAATGACATGTTTTAAAAGCAAGATACTTTTAACATCATAATATAGATACTGTAGTGTCATCTCTTTACAGAAGTTTATTAAACGCCGAGAATAATATTCTACAACGTTTATTATATCTTTTGACAACCTGTTAAATCTTCTACATCTTTATTTGTTATTTTTGTATCTTTTGACAACCTTTTCATATTGTTGTTAATTTTATTTTACAACAGTTTTTATATGCTGTTATTGATATCACATTAAGAATATTCTTCATTAACAACATGTAATAAATGATGTCTTTTGTTATTTAATGTTATCAATACTTTCACATGTACTTTCAACCCCAATCTCACTTTTGAATTTATATATAAATATATAATTGAAAATTGGCTGATATCTAATATTTAAATCAAATAGAAATATCTAAAAAATCAAAATACAAATTCAAAAATCAAACAGCAATTAAAATGCAAATCATATCATATTCAAAAGTTAAATATCATCATTTCCAAGTTCTCACGTATTCTAAAACCAAGTTCATACAATTCCATAAACCACGTTTTCACAACTTCCATACAACAAGATTTGACAATAACTATGTTCCAAGTTTTGAGAAAATGCACAAAGCCAAAAAACTATCACTTGCTTACTACACCAAAATGAACTTCAACATCTTACTACTTCTTTGCACCAAAATGTTCATTTACCTATATAATAAATAAATAGAACAATTGGTGATAAAAAATGCTTTAGGTTTTTCCATAGATACTAATACGAGTACCTATGAAATATTGATTTGAATGCATAAAATTTTGAGCCAAATGCCTCAGATTTCTGAGTCATTCGCCTTACGATATCTTAAATTAATGCCTCAGACTTTTAAGACAAATGCCTCAATTTTTCTGAGACAAATACCTCAGATTTCTGTGGCATTCACCTCACGATATTTGAGGCCTCAGTTTTTCTGAGGCATTCGCCTCATGATATCTGGGGCAAATGCCTCGGACTTATAGGGCAAAGCCTCAATTTTTTGAGGCAAATGCCTCAAAATCTGAGCAGAGAAAAAACGAGTGAACCGATGCAAACGTAGATCATGTGTCCATTTCTATCTTTGGAATAAACTTGCAAATAATTGATAGAAGTAACTACATTAGCAAAAAAATTTAACAAATAAGAGATAATAAATGGACCAAAGAGCAAACTGTATGCTTTTTCTAATTTTCCTAAGGTATTGTTTCATGCTTCTCAATTGAGATAATACTTTCCATCAGATGACCATGTTATATAAGCATGAGACGTATAAATAAATTTTGTAACAAAAATGGAACCCAAATTAGATCGATTGAAATGAAGTTGTGAGAGCATATATAGTGTATGTATATCAATCCTACAAAGTTTACAGGGTTGGTGAATAAAATCAACCTTATAATCAAGTGAAGAGGATAAATTATAAATTGATGAGTACTAATACAGATGTAAAGGTCATACCGAAGGAGTCCACCAAGTGCATCATCAAAACGTTTATAAGCTTGTAACCATTTCAGTAATCGTTCATTTGTGCAATTGCATTAAAAGTAGAGTGTTGCTTGTCATTGTGAATTCACAGATAAAAAAGTAGTAATACTTCAAAGATAGTCATGGTCCTGATATTGATTGTTATTGTGACATGCACTACAGAGTCATATTTGGATAATTCAAAATAGTTGACATGTACCATAAATGAACATGGATGGGATTTGAAGGTAAGGTCATAACTTGGATTGAATTCGGTGTAGATTCTGTTATGACCCTGACAACATGCAGTGCCTCATACGATAATGCACTATATTCCTAATGTTATGCAATGAAAAAAGGTATTTAGCTTGGAACGTAACTTAATTCACTTGCTTAGACAACCTATTCTTTTCATTGCTAGCAAGTTGCATGTGTATAGGTAAAAATACACACACATATATATAATAGGACTTGGCTTTTATGTAGTTAGTAAGATCCTAGCACTTTAAACATGTAAAACAAGAAGCGATATGCAAAACAAAACCTATTTAACTGTGCTGTTCAACTTAAAAATGACTTATCGATTTGATTGCGTTGTCGGTGCAATTAAGTACAAAGTATACAATCATGTGTCAAATTGTATTATCAACTTCGTACAACATAATATCAAATTTATATCCAAATCAGTCTTAACTTATGGAAACAAGTCACTCCTAGACTATTTTATATGGTACACCGGCAGCTAGCTTTCTTTAGGGCAGTATCATATGTATGAACATAATAGAACTAGTATGTTTATACAAGATAATATATTCCAACAGAATAACGATCAAGCATGATACACAACCTATTTTATTTCTCAAAATTAAACAAATGAGCAAGTTGATGCATTAACATATAATGGTTTTGTCAACCCGCCTTTTGTCAAGGCCATAAACAGGCGGATTCAACCTAACTAACTTAACGATTATCGAGGATGAAATATGATGGATTCGATTCAAAGGGATGAAGTTCATCTGGATGTGCCACTCGACATTAAGATGAGCTTATGCCGCTCGGCATGGAGGTGAGGTTATGCCGGTCGGTATGGAGGTGAGGTTATGCCGCTCAGCATCAAGGTGAGTTTGTGCAGCTCGGCATAGAGGTGTGGTTTTGCCACTCGGCATCGAGGTGAGGTTGTGTGACTCAGAATGGGGGTGAGGTTGTGCCGCTCGGCATCGAGGTGAGGTTCTGCCGCTCAGCATGGAGGTGAGGTTACACCGCTCGGCATCGGGGTGAGGTTATGCCGCTTGGCATCGAGGTAAGGTTGTGCCGCTCTACATGGAGGAGAGGTTGTGCCGCTCGGCATGGAGGAGATGTTGTGCCGCTCGGCATGGAGGTGAGGTTGTGACGCTCGGCATCGAGGTGAGGTTGTGCCGCTCAGCATCGAGGTGAGGTTATGCCGCTCGGCATTGGTGAGACGGCTCGGCATCAGTGAGGTCAGGATCACTTGGCATTGGTCAGGTCAGGGTCGCTCGGCTTTGGTGAGACGGCTCGGCATTGTGGTGGGGCCGGTGTGACTCGACATTGTGGTGCGGCCGGTGTGGCTCGGCATTATGGAGGTATGTGGATCGACATTGTGGAAGGTTGTTCGGCCTTGGAGGTAGGTGGCTGGGTGGAAGGTCTTAATGGGCCTATGCCATTCAGAAAGCCCAACAACTCAGGATTTGTCTATAAATACAGCGCGTGGGGGTTCAAAAAAGGGATCTTCTTCTTTCTGCTCTATTGTTTTCTATTTCCTAAGGCTAAGTTTACTCTACCATTTTGTAACCGTAATTGATTCTAACATCAATAAAAAGTAAACTTCTGGAGTGGATGTAGGCCGAAGTTAGCCGAACCACTATAAAATCTGTTGTTCTTTACTGCTTTCATTTTTATTTTGATTGTTCTTCACATTATTACTCTCTACATATATTCTATCTGTTATCTGTGACTGTTAGTTGGTGCTTTCATTTACATTTGGGTGTTAGTGACCAATTTTGGCCCTAACATTTTGGTGCTTTCACTGAGAAGCAAGCACTCAGGGATTTTGGAGCTAGGAACTTGGATTCTAGGAAGCAATGGCTAGACCATCATCTAGAAAGCAAGTGACAGGAAGAAGCAATCAAGAGGGAAGTCAAGAGGCTTCCTCTAAAGCTGGAGTTGGTCAAGCATCCATCTACATCACCAGAGATAAGATGAAAGCAATGTCGAAAAGACAAGAAGAGATGATGCAGGGTCTTCTCAGATAATTTGCAGAAGTAGGAATTGTAGAAGCTCAGATCCGTGGAACTGGATCAGAAGCACTCAACCAGCAAGTGGAGGGAATGGCTCCTAGGGGCTGCCCCTAATTAGCAGATAGCTATCAACCTGGATGGATCAAGACTTGGGGGCATACCACCAAAAAATGCTGGACCAATCCATGGAGGGATACCAGATGACGTTGTGCAACCCGACACCAACAGGAGTGCGGGAGTACGAGATGAGGAGTATGTGCCAGAATTCCCTCATGAACTCGGGGGGTAGACTAGAGGCAACAGACAAAGATTACAGCTCGGGGACAACGACAGATTAGCAAAGATGGTCAGACGGGCTGTGGGAAACAAAGACCTAGAGGATGTGAATAGAAGTCCCTTTACTCCTACTATCAGGCAAGCTAGGAATCCACCGGACTTTAAGATACCAATGTTGGATATGTATGATGGGAGAACGGATCCCACCGTTCACCTGTAAGGTAAATGAGGCATATGGAGGTACTGGGGGCATCGGATGGGGTCATGGCTCGATGCTTCCCATTATATTTGACGGATATCGTAGCTATGTGGTTCAGACAGCCGAAGAGTGGTTCTATTGGTACATGGACGGAGCTGATTGAAAAGTTTAAGAGATAGTTTTGGGTCCGTATAGTCGGACCCAAAAACGGAATGACCTTGAAATCGATGAAGCAATGGAAGCGAGAGCCGCTCAGGAACTTCTTAACTAGATTCAACGCAGCGGCGGCCTTGGTGGATCGACCCGATCCATCAATGGTGTTGATGGCAACAGTCTCAGGAATCACGGATAATTCGGATTTCAAGATATCATTGGAATGGGACCCACCGAGGGATCTCGGGGAGTTCTACCATGAGGCAAAAAGGTTCCTGAGACAGGAGGATGCGTAGGCCGAGAGAGTAGGGAGAGAGGCTGAAGCTTGTGCAGTGAGGGGTGAAGGTCCACCAGGGAGGATCCAAGTAAAGATGATAAAGGAAAAAGAAAAACAAATGGTAACGGTGGCACTTCGAAGAGGCCTCGAAGGGAGTCAAAGTTTTCTTCTTACACAAATTTAATTGAGACTCTAGAGAGGATTTACTTGGATACTCGAGGGCGCCTCTAGTACCGATGGCCGGCAAGAAAGGAACCTTCTGAATACGAGCGGGCATCAGGAAAGCATTGCCTACTCCATGAGCTGGATGGGCACAACACAAACGACTGCAGGCGTTTGAAAGATATCATTGAGGAGCATGTAAGAAATGGTCACCTGCAACAGTACATAAGGAATCGAGCTGAGGTGGGGGAGCAGGAGCGGCCACCGCCTACCTCGAATGATGGTGGCACTGGATCTGGTCACCGCCAGCTTGTTATAAACTGAATTTTTTTTATGATTCTGAATAATTAATAGTATCCAAAGTAATACAGCTAGGTCATTTACACACGTACGGGATCGAGAACGGTCCCTAGGCATGCTCTAAGATGACGAAAAATCGTACTGCTCGGGTCTATGAAATCCTGTTTTCTTTCTGTGTTTCTGCAAATTCGGGTTTCCTCTTTGGTACTTTGGACATTCACTTTTCTTTAGTATGGTTTTGGAGTTTGGATTAAACTTCTGGTTTGGTTGGTTTTTTGGTTTTCCATTTTGGTTTGGATGTTTGGTTTTTGATATGGATTTCTGGTTTTCTGATTGGATTCAGATAAACGTAATAAACAGTTTAGGTTTTACGATTACTGTCCCGACCGAAGAGACGGGGTAGTGATCGCAAGTTACGAGTCCCTTCACCGGAGAGCGATGGAATGGACTCGGACAGAATATTAAAGTCCTTGGCTGGAGTGCCGAGGTCGGTGAATATAAAAGTCCTTGGCCAGAGTGCCGAGGCCGGTAAATATCAAAGTCCTTGGCCGGAGTGCCAAGGCTGGTGAGTATGAAAGTCCTTGGCCGGAATGCTGAGGCCGGTGAATAAAAAATTCCTTGGCCAGAGTGCCGAGGCCAGTGAATATCAAAGTCCTTGGCCGGAGTACCGAGGCTGGTGAATATAAAAGTCCTTGGCCGGAGCGCCGAGGTCTGTGAATATAAAAATCCTTGGCCGGAATGCCGAGGCCAGTGACTATCAAAGTCCTTGGCCGGAGTACTGAGGCTGGTGAATATAAAAGTCCTTGGCCATAGCACCGAGGTCTTTGAATATAAAAGTCCTTGGCCGGAATGCCGAGGCCGGTGAATATCAAAGTTCTTGGCCGGAGCGTCGAGGTCGGTGAATATAAAAGTCCTTGGCCAGAGTGCCGAGGCCAGTGAATATCAAAATCCTTGGCTGGAGTGCCTAGTCCATTGAATATAAAAGTCCTTGGCCTGAGCACCGAGGCTAGTGAATATAAAAGTCTTTAGTCAGAGGGCCGAGATAGGTGAATGTAAAATTCCTTGGCAGAAGTGCTGAGGCCGGAGAACATACAAGCCTTTGACGGGAGAGTCAAGGCTGGAACAGGACAACACGACCCGGCGAGGTCTACAGATTCAAGGTTAAACACAAGGAGGTCATGGATTTAATAATATGGTTATGACCAGCATATGGACATCGGATTTGAGGCTATTCAAAACACACCTTCCAATAGCAAGGCATGTTTTGGGGGGTAAATGTTAACCTGCCGTTTTTCAAGGCCATAAACATGCGGATTCAACCTAACTAATTTCACGATTATCGAGGCTGAAATATGATGGATTCGGATCAAGGGGATGAAGTTCACCTGGATGTGTCGCTCGGCATTGATGTGAGGTTATGCCGCTCGACATGGAGGTGAGGTTGTGCCGCTCGGCATGGAGGTGAGGTTTTGCCGCTCGTCATGGAGGTGAGGTTATGCCATTCAGCATCGAGGTGAGGTTATGCCGCTCGACATCGAGGTGAGATTATGCCGCTCGGCATGGAGGTGAGGTTATGCCGCTCGGCATGGGGGTGAGGTTGTGCCGCTCGGCATGGGGGTGAGGTTGTGCCGCTCGGCATCGAGGTGAGGTTGTGCCGCTCGGCATGGAAGTGGGGTTCTGCCGCTCGGCATGGAGGTGAGGTTGTGCCGCTCGGCATGGAGGTGAGGTTGTGCCACTCAGCATCGAGGTGAGGTTATGTCGCTAGTGAGACGGTTCGTCATTGGTGTGGTCAGCATCGCTTGACATTGGTCAGGTCAGGGTCGCTCAACTTTGGTGAGATGGCTCGGCATTGTGGTGAGGCTGGTGTGACTCGACACTGTGGTGCGGCCGGTGTGGCTCGGGATTGTGGAGGTATGTCGCTCAGCATTGTGGAAGTTCGTTTGGCCTTGGAGGTAGGTGGCTCGGTGGAAGCTCTTGATGGGCCTATGCCATTCTGAAAGCCCAACAACTCAGGATTTGTCTATAAATACAGCGTGTGGAGGTTCAGAAAAGGGATCTTCTTCTTTCTGCTCTATTGTTTTCTATTTCCTAAGGCTAAGGTTACTCTACCATTTTGTAACTGTAATTGATTCTAACATCAATAAATGGTAGACTTCTGGAGTGGAGGTAGGCCGGAGTTAGCCGAACCACTATAAAACCTGTTGTTCTTTACTGCTTTCATTTTGATTTTGACTGTTCTTCACATTATTACTCTCTACATATATTCTATCTGTTATCTCTGACTGTTAGTTGGTGCTTTCATTTACATTTGAGTGTTAGTGACCCATTTTGGTGCTAACAGGTCTAAAGTCCATATTTCGGGTCAATAAATACAAAGAGATTACATGGAAACTAAGTATAATTTTGCAAAAGTATAACAAAGGTTAAATACATGGACGAGAAATCAGAAAAATAAGAATTTGATGTTTTAATGATGCATTACACTACCCATTCCTACAATAGTATCGAACCAATAACGGGATAATTTCTATTTTTAGATATTAACAAAAATTAATATTTTTGGAAAAACTATTGGCAGAAATCAATGGATAAAAAATATTTAAAGTTACTCACCATTTATTATATGGTTTGGATTGCTTGAGAACACTCGTCCTTGTACTTCAGTAGTTAATTCTTCGCTCCTACTCCAATCATACAATACGCATTTGATTTCTGAACTATTGGTTTTACTCTATCATAAAAACATATATTTTATTAACCGAAAGCCGCATATATGAAAAAAATACTAGTACAAGAGAGGAATTTACCACATTTTCTTTTTTGGAGTTTTCTATCATGCACGTAACTGCACTATTAGTTGGCCATGCTATAATTTCATCCTTGACATCTCTAGTATATACTAAACCAGGTGAATCCCCCATAAAAAACATCTACATTTCGTGGGCAGATAATAAAAGATTTCATGGCATGCAGACCTAAATGGACTTCATTGAAAATCTTATTTGTATCACTTGGCACAATTCTTCCTTCCACGACAACTTCTCATTCCAATGTAGTAAATCACAAGCATCACATGTTCGGCTATGTTTGTTCTACAGTTAATTAGAACAAATTACATTAATTATTGGATCAACGATCAAATTCTATTTGATATTGCAACAATAATAACTCAACTTTTACAATGTAGGATTCATTCTCCCCTCTCCAACTTTCTTTGCCCTGCAAAATCAACAATACTAGATATTATTGAATGATGAAACACTGCTATATTATATTACTATGAACAAACAAAATGATAAAAATATTTCCTAATTATTACTATGAACATAAAAAAAATAACAATATTGGTAGTGGGTTATCCTTACATAAAACACTGCCCATTTCTTTCATTTAATAAAATGCCACTCTTTGATAAAATATCAGAAAATGTGACCGTAATATTTTCTAATCATCATTGTTGTCATTACCAATATCCTTATTTATTTTAGTTTTTAATTTGTTTTTCCAGTGGAAAAAAGAAAAAACTAATATTAAGTTGATTCACAAAAATAAGTCCAATATCTGTAATACAAATTTGAGTACACGTTAAATAAGCTGGCCTGCTACCAGTCTGTAACAACCTACTATTCCGTACAATTTAAGCGGACAATCAACTACTCATGACCCACTCAAATTGAACGAAAAAGTGGATAGTTAAGGGAAAAGAAAGAAGGAAGAAGGAAGAAGAGAGAAAGAAAACTAACAACACAAAATCTCACAACGGAACGAATAATCTATAATATACAACAAATCTTTACACAAAAGCAAACTGTAATACATGTATGTGTATACAGACATCAATCAGAGTATACTAATCTATTTCAATCCGAAAAGTTATAACAGCCTGCCCTTGCAATTTTCTGATAAATACAACAGTGAATACAGCGGAAAATAACCATGTATGTGAATACATCTTTAAGCCTCCAATTCAACTTTTGAAGCTCCAGAGCATCCCAACTAAATATGTAATATGCTAGGTCAGACCGTAGCATTATTATAAAATAACACCCAAGTCGGTCTAAAAACCAGTGTGAGAAAACACCCCTAGATGGATTTTAACATTGTAGAAAAAACTTGAAATCAAAAGTATCTTGTAAGACTACACCACACATAAACACATATGGTTTTTACCTTACGATAACCAAAACATTTGTTATAGAAATGTGTTATAATAATGTCTAAAGGTGAAAATAATAATAATCAAATAGTTGTGATGCTTGTGAGTGTACATCACAACAATAATAGGTATACAATCAAAACCGATAAGGACGTTCGATAATTGTGTAGGATTCCATGGAGGTGCCCTCAGTACTTCAAGAAATAGTCCTCTTACACAAGGATCAGAGATATCTTCCGAAGCAGCGTACATCCCTAGTGATGCACCATAGGAAAAATATAGCTGGTCTCGCTAAGACCGAATGTATCGCCCTATGCATGTATAACAGCTGTAAGTAACGTCTAGGTGGAGCCGACTACATCTTATGGGTTTACCAACCCTACTAGTTATAACGAATCGGATTTTCAACCCTCGAAAATCGATACTAATACATCCATTGTATCATATGCTAAACATTCAAGTGCTGGAGATACCGATTTGTTAGGGTGAAATAAGAAGGTATAAGATAGAAGAAAAGTGAACAACAAATAATTTCACAACACAGCGAATAGTATATTATACAATAATGGTCTTTACAAAAAGAAAACATCTTTATTCATATATACAACATCAAAGTACATTACAGTTATGCTAAATTTGGATAGTTATAGAAATCGTTCTTATATTGATAAATATACAGACTCTATAATACATGGAAGAAAAGTATATGTGAATACGCCTTGACCATCGAGGTCATCTCCAACTTTAAAGTATCCAGCTAAACCGTGGAAAACATGCACTGTCTGACTTGAGCATTACATGGAATAATGCCCGGGTCAGTCTGGTAAACCAACGTGAGTAAAACTCGAAAACAAGTAAAGAATAAATTGATTTCTACATTCGAAAACTTTTCAAAAAGGGGTATCTCGTAAGATCACACAGCATATAAAAACAGATGGGTTTTTACCATACGATAACCAAAATGTTTTATATCAAGATCCATTGATATTAGCATAGTGTCTAGGTTTAAAGTAAATAGAGGAAATAGCTAAAATGCTTCCATCTCGTATTTCAACAGAAGGTTCACCAATCAAAACCGTAAGGCACGTACTGGAGATTGGATCCCAACGATGGCAAGGTAAGGGACTACCTTCCGATGATACACCTCTAGAAAATGGTCCAGATGAGAGATCCTTTGATTTAATATCAATTAACTTGAAATGGAGTTTGATTTAAGATATAATCGATTAAGTTTAAAAAAAATAGCTTTGAAAAGGTTAAAATATATTCAATTAGCTTAAACCCTATTTATATCTTAATTAAATCAAGATTAATTCATAATCAAACTTTAATCAACTTAATGAACTTGGTTAAGTCCTAATTAACTTCCTAATATATCTTAGTTAATGTTAAATCAATTCATTATTAGCTAAACCCTAATTAATTAAAACTTTATTAAATAATAATTAATTAACTAATTAGCTTAATTAAGTAGTAATTAATCATTAAATTACTTCTTAACTTTATCAATCACTAATTAAAACTTTATTAATCACTAATGTAACGACCCGGAATTTCATGCTATTCGCATCCGCATATATCGGAATTGAATTGCTCAAACTATCAGATTGTTAATTTATATTTAGCAAAACACAGCATATACAGTAAAGTAAAACACAAAACACTCGAGTCAGGATTAACATTCTTATATCAATAATTCCAAATCAAGTGACATATCAACTAAAATACAAGTAACTGAAAGGATGTTTGGGATATCCATCCTCTAAGGATCCATGGAACTATCTACTATGTAGTACAATGCGCTATTATAATATGTCTATAGTCAAGTAAACTATTAAAATAGCATTAAGGCATTGCCCATATCCCCCTTAACAGATTTTTATATATTCGCATAGTCTATAAAGTACGGTAACCTCCCCCGTACTGGACGTAGTCAGAGGGCACTCCATAGGTATGGTACAACACAAACTCGTAGTGGTCTCGATAAGGTAGGTGACACGGCACAACTAGGCAATGTCAGGGTAGATATACCAATTACACTTCGGGCTGGTGGTAACGCATAGCCGCAACTACCGTCCACCTCGATCCACACTTCTTAAAATCCAAGGTGCACCCAATCAATCACAAACTAATAGAATGGTATCGACGAAGTGTGTCCAATCGGAGGAGATGCCTCACCTAGCCCCTTAGTTGGTCCTATTTTAGCCACCTTAAGCTAATCACGGGAGTCAGGTCCACATATATGCCTCAAATAGAATCGTCATCAACCATCCTACTCCATTTTGAATCTCCATCGCATATACAGTTATTAAAATGGTTTACGGTATTGGTAGAGAGTATGAAAATAACCGATCTCGGTCCCTTTAACAACCAAACGTTATTATAACACCGTGGTCATTTTGAAATATCATATCTATTTCAAACCCCTATATCTATAAGAGATCAATACTCACTTAAAATATATCCATTTTCAAAATCATAGCACTTTCCAAAATTATAACTCTTTCTAATTTATAAACCTTTGAAGCCATAACACTTTGGAAATCATAACACTTTGAAAACATAACTTTGGAAATCATAACACTTTCCTCTTAAACAGTTTAGATATTAATAATAGTACATATATAATAAAATAGTTTATATAATAAAATAGTTTATAAAATAAAATAGTTTATATAATAGATTAATTTAGTATATTAAAATAGTTTTATATTAAAAATAGTTTATATTAAAATAATTTTTATATATTAAAATATTTTTATAATAAAAATTTTATATGTATATATTAAAATAATTTATAAAGTAAAATATTTATATATATTTTAAAATACTTTATATGATAAAAATAGTTTCCTTAAAGTTCATAAATTAATTCAAATCAACTCAAATTCCAAAATCCCATTTAAATCAAATCCCAGTTCTTCCATTTCAATTCAATTCAAATCCTAATAAACCATTTTATATTGATTTCAAATAAAGATTTAAACTATAATTTAAACCATTTCATTTCCAATAAGTTCAAAGTTTAAAATATTTAAGCCTTTACAATAACTCAATTTGATAAATTCATTTATATTTAAAATTCAACTTTACCATTGTTTAATATTGAAATATTCACTTAGTCAAACCAATATCGTTTAAATAAAGTTTAAAAATGCAAATTTAAATAAAAACTAATCATCCCATTTAAATTTATTTAAATTTGAAAATATTCATTAAATCATCTTAAATAAAAATCAAGTTATAAAATCATATCCTTAAAATCTCAAATTCAATAAGTTTCAAATCAATCTTCAAATCAATCTTATTTAAGTATAATTCTTTAATAAATACAATTTCAAATCAAATTCAAACTTTCCAACCTAAATTTATTAAAATTATTATAAATCTATCTTTTAAAATAAAGTTTTTAAATAAATACTTAAAACATATTATATACTAATTAAATTAAACTTTATTAAATTAAATCTTATTATTAAAATCTAATTTATATTAAAACTAATTTTTACATATTTGAAAAGAGTCAAATTATAAGTAAATTCTTAAAATTATAATTTCAAAACTAACTTATAATTTTAAAATTTACTATACATATAACTTTTAAAATTAAAAATTTAAACATATATAAAATAAATTTTATATCTATTTTATTTAAAAATCAATATACATATAAAACCATATATATTTTCTTTTTAAACCTTGGAAATCATTTCAACATACATACATACATATATATATAGACCAATGGTGTTTGTATAAAATTTTCTATCTTATGGTCAAATGATATGGATATTTATCATTTCAATCCGTAATTTAAACACTACGGGTATATATCTTTTCAACCCGCATTCTCAAATTCAATTAAAATGAAA
This sequence comes from Allium cepa, assembly GCA_030765085.1. NCBI lineage: Eukaryota > Viridiplantae > Streptophyta > Magnoliopsida > Asparagales > Amaryllidaceae > Allium > Allium cepa. The sequence continues at coordinate 489,992,443 of CM060935.1, forward strand.
ATAGTTAGGGTTTATCATTTCAACCCATAACGATTTTCTCTTATTCTACAAGATCGTTCGGGTACGTATCATTTCAACCCATAGGGAATTCAAAAATAACAAGGATTTGCAGAATGAGAGCATATATGATAATAATATACATATCAAAAACAGGCATATATCATCAGTAACAGATAAAATAAAAATAGCAGATTAGGGTGTCAGATGTCATAGGTGAAGTGTTACAGATAATGGCATATCATATATAGTAGTTAAATAAGTAGCAACAGCATATTTCAATTGTCGTTTCAAATAAAATCAAATTTAATAAATATAAGAATGTTAATCGTGTGTGGTTGCTCACCTTTCGAGGCTAGAGAGGATAGACATTGAGATGAGTTACAAATCCAAGCATGAATTCCAAAGCAAAGCAAGATTGAATGCGAATTTGACGAGCAAAGATGATAAATAGGAATCGATGAGAACAGTCAAATTGTGTAACGATCTGTAAATTTTTATTAATTTTATTAACGTAATTAATTGAATTTTTGTGAAATTTTAAATAATTAAATTTTGAAATAAAAATTTAATATTTGGAATACGTCTATTCCAACATAGCAAATAATAAATTTTCATCTGAAAATATGAAAGTTGATTTTCTTGTGTAATTTTATTTAAATTTAAATCAGTCAATATTTGATGATAATAAAACTTTTTTCAAACCTAAATATTTTTACATAATAAATTTGTAAATCATATTCTAAGTGAGACATCATCTTTCGTTTCTCTAAATTTGGACTATTATTGCTCCGTTTATCTTATTTTCGACAGATTTGCAGCATTTTGTGTACCGATTATCGACTTTTAATAGGATAATCGTACCACTAATATCTGTATACTGTTTTGATCGTTTCGTTGTACTGAACTCCGTAGTATATTCATTTCGGTATTTCAGTGTCCGTTACACGATCAAAATCGTGAAATGGATATCCGTATCGGTTACAAAATTTCAACTCTTTGTTTCCTTTATCCCTTCATTGTCCAACTGTATAATTCCAACGGTAACTACATTTAATATTTCTAGAAATCATCAGCCGTGACCTTTCTATACTTACGTTTCCAAATTATTCTGTTGTTGCTTTTATAAAAGAAAATATATAATAATTGTTCATCTGCCCCACTAGTTCCTTCCTTATCTCCATTTTTTCTGCTTCCTTCGTTCTTCCTCTTATACTCTTTCCCTTTCTTTTTTATGCGGTCCTAATTATAAAAAAAAATAAAGTTGCAACTTGTTCCTCTTTCTTCCATATGAAAACTTAAATGTATATTTCGAATAGCTAGCGTGCTCCTTTCATTTTTGTTGTTCCTAATCTTGCTTTTGAAAATTTTATATAAAATTGTAAATTGCCTGCTCATCGTTTCTTGGAGAAATGGCTCGCCGCGACCAACCTCCCATCTCCTCTTCCCCATCTAACAGTCTTGCACACAAAAAAGCCAACACCCAGCCACCGATAGCCAACTACCGGCTTGCTCGGCCTTGTGTGGCCACCTTGCCATTTTTTCCACCTCATATTCATTGCCTGACCTTGTTGCTCGACGGGTGTTGTTTATTTAGAGGTATATATATTGTTACGTAATTTTTGTATATTATTTATAATATATAAGTTTTATATATAAAAGTTTGTATCTGAGGATACATGTTTCAGCTTATGTAGTATAATAGTTTATATATCTGTTTTGAATGGAATAAGTTAGATATAGGTTTAGTTCATATATTTTATATATATAGTTGTTACAGTATTTTATAAGTCTACAGTATAGCATTGTGTTAGAGGAGTGTATATATATTATATATGAAACTTTATGTGTTTGTTTATATATACATACATATGTCAGTTAGCTTGTATGTCATTTTTTCCATAAAAAAAGTTATGTTTATACAAGTATACATATAGATCTAATATATACATGTAAGTTTATATATGTGATTTTAGCGAGCCGTGTGTGTATATATATATATATATATATATGCCTGTTTATGTATATATATTTTAAGCGTTGGTATGTTTTTTTATATAAATATTTATATAAGTTATGTAATATGTTGTTATATATATATATTCATAGATTTTCGAAATAAGTTTATCATATGGTTCTACAATCTTTTGAAGTGTGTATATATATATTTACGTAAGATTTTATGTATGATCAAATTTGATTTTATATGTTATATAAATGAAGTTACATAAATTTTATAATGAATACCGATTTTAAGATATAATAAGTACGTGAATTATATATATGTGTATATAGTAGTCTATATATATATATATATATGTATGTATGTATGTTTACTGTATATTTTTTGCTACAATATAAAGGTTATTTATGTAAGGTTGGTCCATAATATAAGTTATGTATGTTGTACGAGTTGTTTATAAAATGATGTAACAGAGAATTTGTTTACCTATAATTGTTTGAATATTTATATGTCTACACATTTTATACATACGAAGTTTGTTCACCTATATTTTGGCCTACATATGTATATTAGTGTATGTTTATATATATTTTGGTCTGCACCTATATGTTATCCCTTGGCTTCATAATTTTTCTCTATATGTTAAAGTTTGTAATAGTTTAAATTATATATATACGGTTTAATGATTTCTCAACATAATATTTATGTAAAGATTTTCTTTTGAAATTGAATAAAATATATAAAGATCTTTCCATAATAAAATATGTGTTTAAAGAATATATATTTGAATAGAAATTTATTATATTCGTCTCTTTATTCAAGCCTGCTCTGGTTTATTCTCATCGATTCCTGTTATCAGCTTTATTTGTCGTATTCGTGCCAATCCTGCTTTGCTTTGGAAATCGTCATTTGGATTGGTCAATTTCGCAAATCAAATCGTAGCCTGTTGTGTTGTCTATCGTCTCTCTATCCTCGAAAGGTGAGCAATCACCCATGATTAATGTTCTTGTATTTATTAAATTTTATTTTAATTGAAACGACAATTGAAATATGCAGTTGTTAGTTATTTACATTACTATATATGTTATTATCTGTATCAGTTCACCTGTGACATCTGACACCATTATCTGTTATTAATACTGATGATACATGCCTATTATATTATTATCATATCTATTCACACTCTGCAAGTTCCATGTTAGTAAAGAATTCCCTATGGGTTGAAATAATACATACCCGAACGATCTGTAGAATAAGAGAAAATTGTTATGGGTTGATACCCAAGCGATTTTTATTGAATTGAATTTAGGATTACAGGTTGAAATGATATCTGCCCATGTATACATTTAAATTGTGGATTGAAATGATAAATATCAGTATCACTTGACCATAGGATAGAAAATTTTATACAGACACCGTTGGTCTATATATAAATATTTTGAAAATGATTTCTATGGTTTTGGAAAGTAATATATGGTTTAATAAATATTGGTTTCAAGATATTATATATAAATGTATTTTATAAAGTTTAAATTCTTGATTTTAAATTTATATGTTTTGAATATTTTAAAATTATAAGTTAGTTTTGAAATTATAAAATTTAAGATTTTACTTATATTTTTATTATTTTAAAATATGTATAAATTAGTTTTATTATAAAATATGTTTGATAATAAGATTAATTTAATAAAGTTTGATTTAATTTATGTAATATGTTTAAGGACTTATTTAAAATTTTATTTTCAACTATAGAGTTTATAATTATTTTTAATAAATTAAGGTTGGGAAGATAGATTTGAAATTGATTTGAAATGGTGTTTAACTAAGAATTTATTTAATTAAATCGATTTGAAACTTATTGAATTTGAGATCTTTAAAGGATATGATTTTATGACTTGATTTTTGGTTTAAGGTGATTAAATGAATATTTCAAGTTTAAATAAATTGAAGGAAATATTTAAGGATTTAAAATTTGGGGTTTTATTTAAATGATATTGGGTTTATTAAGTGAATATCTCAAAACTAAATAATAACGAAGTAAATTAAGATATATTTGAAATTATCAAATTTAGTTTTGAAATTGTGGAATATTTAAAGCTTTGTAATATATTGAAATTGAAATTGTTTATTTGTGGTTCGAATCTGTTTTTGAAATCGATATAATTTGACAAGGTTTATTGAGAAACTAAATTAAATTGAAATTGATGATTTGAGATTGGACTAAATTAGAATTTTGGAACTCGAGTTGAGTAGGAATCGACTTGTGAAATTTGAGGAAGCTATTTTATTATATAAAGTATTTTTAAATTTTTTATTTAAAACTATTTATTTATTATACTTTATAAATTATTTTATTATAAACTATTTTTAATACAAACTATTTTAATATACTAAATTTTTTTAGTATAAACTAATTTAACTTATAACATTTTATATAAACTATTTTTTTATAAACAATTTTATTATATATACTATCATTAATATCTAAACGGTTTGAAGCAAAGTGTTATGATTTCGAAGTGTTATGATTTCCAAAGTAATATGATTTCTAAATTATGATTTATGAAGTGTTATGATTTCCAAAGTATTATGATTTCTAAGTTATGATTTCTAAAGTGTTATGGTTTTAGAAGCTTTATGATTTCGAAAGTGTTATAACTTTGAAGTGCTATGATTTTTGAAAATGGATATATTTGAAATGGAAATGATTTATTATTTGGTTTGAAATGGAAATGATATCATATTGATATGGTTTTGAAATGATAATGATGTTTTTGTTTCGAAGTATAAACTATTTTGAAACGACTGCGGTGTTATAATAACTTTTGGTTGTTAAAGAGACCGGGATGGGTTATTGTCGCACTCTCTACAATGCCGAAAACCACTTTAACAACCGTGTACGCGATGGAGATTGTAGAATGAAGTAGGATGGTGGCGACGTTTCTATTTGAGGTAAGACGTAACCTTGACTACTGTGAGTCGGCTTGGAGAGACTAAAACAGAAGCAATTGAAGGGCCTAGTGAGGTCATTCCTTCGATCGGGCACATTCCTTCGATACTATATTCTAATTTTGTGATTGATTCGATGGCCACCCTTAATTATGATTTGGGAGTGTGTTCCGAAGTGGGCGATAGTAGCTGCTATGCATTACCACCAGCCTGGAAGTGTAACTGGTATATCTACCCTGACATTGTCTAGTTGTACCGTGTTCACATGCCCTAGCGTGCCTTCTAAGAGTTTGTTTTGTACCATACCTATGGAGTGCCCTCTGATAAGCCCAGTTTACGGGAAGTTACGGTACTGTATAGACCATGTGAATATATAAAAAGTGTTAAGGGGGAAATGGGTAACGCCTTAACGCTAATTTAATAGTTTACTTTACTATAAACAATATTATAATAGCGTGTGTTACTACATAGTAGATAGTTCCACGGATCCTTAGAGGATGGTTATCCAAATATCCTTTGAGTTACTTGTATTTTAGTTGATATTTCACTTGAGTTGGATTTGTTGATATAAGAATGTTAACCCTGACTCGAGTGTTTTATGTTTTGCTTTCCGCTCGGGTCAAACTGAGTGTCACAGCATTTGAGACTCCCCTTTGGAGTTGGAGCTTCGCTTGGAAATCCATCTATCTATTCAGCTTGCAATTATTCAGTTAACTCCTGTGATATATTCTTATCTTGTATTTGACTATTGTATTGAGACTTCTATGCATTCGAGACTTCTGTTGTACCTTGTTTTAACTCTATTATATATATAATAGCTTCATAAACTACTATTCTTTTGTTTCCGCTGCATATAGTTATATTTCTCTATGTTTGTAATTCTATGATTTTTTGTTTACCATATATGCTGAGTTTTTCCAAATATAAATGAACAATATGATATTTGTTGATACGCTATATTTTGATCAATGACAATATGCTTCAACAAAAAGTAAGAGATATGTGCAAAGCTAAAGGAAGAACGATGAAGACCGAGGATAGCATGAGTATAACTTAAATATAGGTCTTAGATTAGATTTATTATTAAAATCTATCCTCAAGAGGCTTGCACAAACACTAGAACACGTTCTATAAACTTCATTTTCTAGATAAACATTCACTGTGCAAAAACCAATAGTTCAGTCGACTGAACAGGTAAGCCCAGTCGACTGAACCTGTTACACATATACAAACATGCACAGTTCCAGTCGATTGAAACAACCTGCTCAGTCAACTAAATCTATTCTTGAAAAAAAATTCTTTACATTTCAAGTCGACTGAAATCCCTGCTCAGTCGACTGAATTTAAACTCTCTGAATGGACACCTTCTTCCTCCCAAGAGTTGCAACTACTCTCCAATGGAAATGGAAGCATCTCTTGTCTGCATCTCTAGCCAACAAATGCATCTCTTCTACACCTATTTATACACGGTTCTAACATCTTCAATTAACCAATTTTCTTATGCTTTAATCTCACTATTTCTTGAACATATTTTATGTTCTCTAAAAATTTTCAAAGTAATCACCAATCTATTGCTTGAATCTCTGCTTTGTTTATAACATTCTTTTGATTCATAGCAATTCACATTTCCTAAATCTTCACAAACACATTACATACTCTCGACGATAAGATTATAGGAATATTGTACTACATTGGACTCATTAGTGTTGACAAGAACACAACAAGTCAAATAATTGTTTTTAGTAATTGAGTTGAAGTCCTCTTCGGTAGTTGAGGCAAGAAATCCCGTTTGGTTGTTCGGGTAAGTTGTAAACCTATTCCTCCGGGTTAAGAGAGGGTTTTAGTTAGTAGAATTCCTAAGTGAAGCTTAGGGACTAGAAGTAGGACTAGAGGTCTGAACCAGTATAAAATCCTGGTGTCTACTTTACTTATTGCTTATTGTTAATTACCTATACCACCCACTATTCCATATTATACGATCCTACCGCATAGCTTCTTTCAATTGGTATCAGAGCGAGGCCGTCCTATAACCATAACACCGTTATTAGACATATTGATAATATGGAAAATAACGTAAGTACAAGCACAACATCTGCCTATAGTTCTACATTTGCGGAAGGACAATCTACCCAAATACCCCCCTATTCAATGGACTAAACTATAACTATTGGGATACAAGGATGAGGATTTATATGCAAGCAACAAGTATCGAAGCCTGGAATGCCACTCAAGCAGAGTTGTTTATACCCACGACCGATTATCCTACATGGACACAAACTCAGCAGAATGAAGCTAGTACAAATGCCAAAGCCATGAATATGCTATTTTGCGCCCTGGATAGAAATGAATTCAACCGTGTTAGCATATGTACTACTGCATATCAGATATGGGAAACACTTAGAGTCATACATGAAGGCACAAATAGGGTCAAACAAACAAAGATATCCATGCCGAAGAACCAATTCCAAAACTTTAGAATGCGATAAAATGAATCCATCAATGACATGTACTCGAGATTTCAAGACATTCATCATGCCTTAATAGGACTAGGAGAAAAATACACGGACTTTGACAATGTGTCTAAAGTTCTAAATTCACTCACTAATGAATGGGAGAGAAAAGTACTAGCAATCGAGGAAGCAAATGATCTATCTACAATGAAACCAGAGGAATTAGTTGGAAATCTTATGTCATATGAAGTAAATACGCAAGCTAAGAAAGATCAAACTCAAGAAAGAAAGAATGTAGCTTTTCATGCGGAAAAGAAAGAATCAGAGTTTGAAGATGATGATTTAGCATTTATAGCCAAAAATTACAAGAAATTCTTAAGATATAGAAAAGGAAATAAAAACGGATTCAATAAGAATTTCTTGAACAAACCTACATCCTCGAATATAGAATGTTTCAACTGTCACAAGAAAGGTCACATGCACAAGGATTGTCCAGAGAAAAAGAAGGAGAATCAGAAAGCTCTCAATAATAAAAACAAGAGAGAGAAATTCAAAAAGAAGCTAGGCATTCTCTGTAACATGGGACAATTCAGATTCTTCTTCATCTGAAAGTGAAAATGATAGCGACAATGAACAGGCGAATGTATGCTTTATGGCTCAAGAATCTGAGGTTAGTAATTTAAATTTCGATGATTTAATTAAGTAAACACTGAACTTTGAGCACAATAAAAACTCTTAAAAAGAAACTCAAGGAAACTCGTGAAAATCAAAACAAAGCTGAATCTGAAAGGGATATGTTAAAAATGAAAAGAAAATTCTATAAGAAGAACTTGAAAAAGTTCAAGAATCTCATTCAAATTCGAAAACTCAATTATCACTTTTAAGTCAAGAAATTGAAACTCAAAAGACAAAGAATGATATGATTGTTTCTGAAAATCATGAGTTAAAAACTAAGATTAGACAAGTTGAGTTAGAAAATAATAGTCTTCAAGCTAGATTAGATAACATCACTAAAAATGTTTCTAACTTTAACAAAGGAAGAGAAAATTTATCTAAGATTTTAGAAAATTCTCAATTCTCTTCAAATAAACATGGATTAGGATATAAAAAGGAGTCAAAATTCCTAAAAAGAAAATTAAGAGGAATATTGATTCAAAGCAACAAATGTTATTAAGAGAACCTATTAAAACAAAAGTAGAAACCAAGATAGTCAAAATTTGGGTTCCAAAAACTAACAATATTTTAATTAGGAATAAATATATTAAAACATTTATGGATAGCGTTTATAATAATAAAAACTATATTTATAAAAAGGATACTGAACCGAATTGGGTTTGGTTTCCTAAGCTCTAACTTTTAGGGCCCTATTAAAAAGTGGGTACCAATAATTTCATATTTATTTTCAGGTCCCACTCAAAAAGAAGAAATGGATACTAGACAGTGGTTGCTCAAAACACATCACCGACGACAAAGATATGCTTACAAACATCATATACTTCGATGGTGGCTCGGTTACCTTCGGAGACAATTCAAAAGGTTATATCATTGGAAAAGGAGATGTAAGCAATTACGGTACATCAAATTTACCTTTTATAACAAATGTTTCATTAGTTGAAAATCTAAAACATAATCTACTAAGCATAAGTCAACTTTGTGACAAGGGTTTTAAAATAACTTTTTCGGAAAATAAATGTAGTATTTTTGATCAAATCCAAAATCTTGTTTTTGAGGGATATAGAGATAGGAATATTTATGTTCTAAATATGAAAATTAATCATAATACAAATATGTGTTTACTAGCCAAAGATAATGATCCTTGGTTATGGCATAAAAGATTTTGTCATATTAATTTTAAAACTATTAGAAAACTTTCTAAAAATGAATTAGTAAGAGGTTTACCCAAGATAAACTTTAAAATAAAAAGTCTTTGTGATGATTGTCAAAAAGGAAAATTAACAAAGTCGTCTTTCAAGTCTAAGAAAAATATTTCTACTTTACAACCACTAGAATTACTTCATATGGATCTATTCGGACCAACACAGGTTCAATCCATTAATCATAATTGATATGTATTTGTAATAGTTGATGATTTCTCAAGATATACATGGACTATTTTTATGAAAAATAAAAGTGATACTTTTGAGAATTTTAAAACATTTGTCAAAATAATTCAAAACACTAAAGATTTGAAGATTAAAAATATACGAAACAATCATGGAGGCGAATTCGAAAATGAAGCTTTTGAATCTTTTTGTAAAAAGAAAGGAATAAATCATAATTTTTCATTTCCTAGAACTGCTAGACAAAATGGAGTTGTAGAAAGAAAGAATAGAACATTACAAGAATGTGCAAGAACATTATTAAATTGAAGTTTTCTACCAAAACATTTTTGGGCAGAAGCCGTAACTACTGCATGTTATGTATTAAATCGTATATCAATTAGACCATTAACTAAAAATACTTCATATGAACTATTTAATAACAAAAAGCCAAATATATCTTATTTTAAAATATTTGGATCAAAATGTTTTATTTTAAATACAAAAGATCAACTTGAAAATTTTGATCCAAAAGCTGACGAAGGAATTTTTGTAGGATACTCATAACAAAGTAAGGCGTATCGAGTATTTAATAAACAAACAAACATAATTGAAGAAACTTTACATATATCTTTTGATGAAAATTTTAATAAAAATTGAGTATAAAAGATGACGAAGAATTTATAAATATAGAAAATACAAACCTTGAAAATTGTAATAATGAACTAAGATCTCCACCAAGAATATTACGAGATCACCCAGCATAAAATATAATAGGTGAAATGAATTCTCAAGTTAAAACAAGAAGTCAACTAAATCAAATGGGACATGTTGCTTTCATTTCAACAATAGAACCTAAAAATCCAAAAGAAGCATCAACAGACGATTACTAAATTGTTGCTATTCAAGAAGAATTAAATCCATTTGAACGTAACGATGTTTGGGAGTTAGTTCCCTGTCCTAATAATTAGTCACTTATAGGAAAAAAATGGGTTTACAAAAATAAAGTAGACTAACAAGGTAATATAAGTAGGAATAAAGCTAGGCTAGTAGCACAAGGATATAATCAAGAAGAAGGTATTGATTTTGAAGAAACTTTTGCTCCCGTTGCAAGATTGAAGCAATACGTATTCTATTAGCCTTCGCATGTATTCACAATTTTAAACTTTATCAAATGGATGTTAAAAGTGCATTTTTAAATGGCTTTATAAAAGAAAATGTATATGTAGAACAACCCCCTTTATTCTCTCATGGAAAATATCCGGATCATGTATATAAATTAAAGAAAGCCTTATATGGTCTTAAACAAGCACCACGTGCTTGGTATGAGAGACTTAAGAGCTATCTACTAGGTTCGGGGTTTCAAATTGGAAAAGTAGATCAAACTCTTTTCATTAAAAATACTACTAAAGATATTCTAATAATTCAAATATATGTAGATGATATTATATTCGGTTCAACAAATGAAAACTTATGTAAAGAATTTTCAAATATAATGACTAAGGAGTTCGAAATGTCTCATATGGGAGAGTTATCCTATTTTCTCGGACTTCAAATTAAACAAATTAACAAATGGAATTTTCATAAACCAGGAAAAATATTGCGCTAATCTAATTAGACGTTTTGGAATGGAAAACACTTCTGCTAAACCTACTCCTATGAGTACCACTACACATCTCGATCGAGATGAAAATGGCAAAAGTGTAGACCAAAAATTGTTTAGAAGTATGATAGGCTCCTTACTTCACTTAACCGCTAGTAGACCAGACATAATGATGAGTGTATGTCTATGTGCACGTTTCAATCTAACCCTAAAGAATCACATTTAAGAGCTGTAAAATGAATTATGCGATATCTTAACTATACTAAAGATTTTGGTCTTTTCTATCCAAAAGAGTGTCCATTCGAGTTAGATCGTTTAGTGATGCTGATTTTGGTGGATCTCGAACAGATAGAAAAAGTACAAGTGGTACGTGCCATTTCATTGGAAAATCACTTGTATCTTGGTTTAGTAAGAAACAAAATTATGTTTCGCTTTCCACGTGTGAAGCGGAATATATATCAGCCGCTTTAGCTTGTACTCAAGTCATCTATATGCAACAAACACTTAAAGATTTTAATATAAATTTAACAAATTCTACAATATTTGTGATAATACAAGTACAATAAATTTATCTAAAAATCCGGTAAATCATTCTCGTACAGAACATATTGATATTCATCACCATTTTCTACGTGACAATATCGAAAAAGGAATCATAAGTTTAGAATATATTTCTACCGAAAATCAAATTGCCGATATATTTACTAAACCATTACTAGAAAACTTATTCATAAAATTACGACGAGAATTAGGAATAATATCTTTCAAAGATATTTTGAAGTAGCTAATATTTTATACACTAAACCTATATTAACCATTTTCAAAGAAAATATTAACCATACATTAGCTAATATTACATAACCATCCATTTTCAAAGAAAATATTAACCATTAATTTAATTTTTGGTTATAAATTCTTAATGATTTAACACCACATTCTTTTTGGAACTTTCATACTATATATATACATCTATACATATGTTATTTTCAAAAAAAAATTACAAAGTTTGAAAATCCAATACAAAGATGTCTTCCAACAATTCATACTCTCCAATCAACATTACCTCCTCAGTCGATAACTCACCTACTTCACCACAACTCCCTACGCCTACACCAAAGCATGAGCCGGTTTATAAATGGGAAAACTATCGAACTGGCTACACACCGGATTTGAAGAAGGCAAAACATGGACTTTTTATCTCTCTTGATACGAAAAGAAAGATTGATGAAATTCATCATTTTCAACAGCAACAAATTGACCTTCAACGTGAATTATATTTTGAACAAAAAGTAATGGCTAGACAATTAAGATTTCTTGAGCAAATCGGTTTACGTTTTTGTAGCTCGAAGAAAAACGATGTGACTGAGCCCCTACCTCGACCAGTTAGTTCGTATGGTCCATCTTCGTCATACCGAACACCAGCCGATCCATTGAATTCTTGGATGTCGCCAAAAACTCCTCTATATAGTCCATATTCATGGGACAAAAACTATATGGCGAATGAAGGAAATAAACCACAATAGAAAAATAGTCTATCTCCAAAGAAATGATTATTTTTTATTTTTGGTCAAATCATGTTGTTATATTGTAATATGTCTATATAATTGTAATCGTTTCTTTCAATCAAAAATTTTTGCTTTAAAAATTTAGAATACCAAAAACACAAGGTTCAGTCGACTGAACATAAGGCAGAAAACAATTTCTAATAGCTCAGTCGACTAATTGCTCTGCACAGTCAACTAAATTTCCCACAGAAACTTTCAGACAATAGTTCAGTCGACTAAAAACACTGTTCAGTCGATTGAATTTAACACAGAAAATTTTCGGCCATCAATTCAGTCGATTGAATAGGCTATTCAGTCGACTGAACGTCGTTTCCCAGGCTACTTTTTTCCTTTTTACCACCAATTTCTACCTTTACTCTTTACTTTTATCATTCCAAAAGCTCCTACTTCACCATTATTCTTCAAAACCCTAGCCCCCAATCTTCATTTTTTTCAAATCCCTCTCAAAACTCTGACAACAATGGCTCCAAAAAGATCAAGGGCTTCTACTTCAACCTCCTCCGAGCCAATTGACGCTCAAATTGCTCAATGGCTTTATGGTGGAGTGGCGGTCACAAGGTGGAACAAAATGAAGAGTTCTCGGATCTTTGAACACTCCTTCGTTGATTTTCAGAGTCTCCAAACGTACAACATACAAGCTTTGACGGATCAAGCAGGTTTAACATCTCTCTTAGACATAAAATGAAATGACCATGCAATAAATCATACTATGATCAAATTGTTCTATGCAAACCTTAACCTTGGACACCAAACTCCAAGAAATCCAAACGATAGTGTTTGGAGTATGGTGTGCGGAAAAAGGGTATGGTTTTCCCTAGACCGAATTGCACACATTTTAGGATCTCCTAACATGGGAAGGAAGCTTGAAGAAATCGAATTTAATCCACATATTCGAGACAACATAAATCGTCAATTTTTGGATGATAACATTAACATCCGGGATATTAAATCAACTTCCTTACGACCAAGAGCAAGGCTTCTCCACCAAGCTCTTATGCGAACCATCACTCCTCGAACGGGCTCATACGAAATTGTATACCCAAACAATTATAGAGCACTATATGCTATTTGGGGCGATATTCAAGTTAATTGGGTCAAACTAATTCTTGATGAATTTCTTACTTTCAATAATGGCAAAATGCGAACAATATATTTTGGCGAGTATATCATGCGACTACTCCTCAACGTTGATACACCAATACTAGAGTCCGAAAATATAATGGTTCATCAAATTAACCATCGGACTATAAGCCTTATGCAACTTCCGGCTAGACCTTCTCGCATCATATCTCTTGCTGAATGGGAAGCTAGACATCAAGAACCGCAACAACCTCCTCAAGCCCAACATGAAGAACCTTTTGATCAAGATGATAAAATTCGTATCGTTGAACCAAGATTTACTACCAATCAATCGTTAGGAATTCTATCAAGAAATCAAAAAATTCTTGATAATCGCCTCAAGAAGGTAGATCATAAACTTGATAGAATTAAAGGGTTCTTTAACAAATTATGGGATGCCATCTCATGCACGAGCTCCACCACTGCTTCAACCTCCCGTGGCAAGCGTCCGGCACCAACTTTCACATGGACGTCATCCGAAGAAAATCCAAGCAGCAGCACAAGTGGGAATAGCGGTGGTCAAGGTGGAAGAGCTTAGGGACCACCCACCGGTGGACCTGTTATTTGCGAACCGGAGGGAGGGAGAGAAGGCTCATATGATTGGGATAAAGATGAATAACTCTCTTATGGTTTGATTTTCTATTTCAAAAAAACACTATTCAAAAGGCTTGTATAAATAGCCTTCTATGTTTCATTTATTTATGCTACATTCTAAGTTTTTGAAACTATGGTTATGCATATCAGTGATTGTTTTGATAATATACTTCTGCAATTATTACTTCCTTTTTGTCGATGACAAAGGGGAAGAAATCTATGTTACTAACCTTGTTTTGTAGGAAAGACAGTGCATATATTCAGGGGGAGGAAATAATTACATCTCTACACGTTTCAGTATTGTCATTAATCAAAAAGGGGGAGAATGTTGATACACTATATTTTGATCAATGACAATGTGCTTCAACAAAAAGGAAGAGATATGTGCAAAGCTAAAGGAAGAACGATGAAGACCGAGGATAGCATGAGTATAATTTAAATATAGGTCTTAGTTTAGATTTATTATTAAAATCTATCCTCAAGAGGCTTGCACAAACACTAGAACATGTTTTATAAACTTCATTTTCTAGATAAATATTCACTGTGAAAAAACCAATAGTTCAGTCAACTGAACAGGTAAGCCCAGTCGACTGAACCTGTTACACATATACAAACATGCACAGTTCCAGTCAACTGAAACAACCTGCTCAGTCGACTGAATCTATTCTTGAAAAAAAATTCTTTACATTTCCAGTCGACTGAAATCCCTGCTCAGTCGACCGAATTTAAACCTGCGAATTTTCTCTGAATGGACATCTTCTTCGTCCCAAGAGTTACAACCATTCTCTAATGGAAATGGAAGCATCTCTTGTCTGCATCTCTAGCCAACAAATGCATCTCTTCTACACCTATTTATACACGGTTCTAACATCTTCAATTAACCAATTTTCTTATGCTTTAATCTCACTACTTTCTTGAACATATTTTATGTTCTCTAAAAGTTTTCAAAGCAATCACCAATCTATTGCTTGAATCTCTGCTTTATTTATAACATTCTTTTGATTCATAGCAATTCACATTTCCTAAATCTTCACAAACACATTGCATACTCTAGAGGATAAGATTATAGGAATATTGTACTACATTGGACTCATTAGTGTTGACAAGAACACAACAAGTCGAATAATTGTTTTTAGTTATTGAGTTGAAGTCCTCTTCGGTAGTTGAGGCAAGAAATCCCGTTCAGTTGTTTGGGTAAGTTGTAAACTTATTCCTCCGGGTTAAGAGAGGGTTTTAGTTAGTAGAATTCCTAAGTTAAGCTTAGGGACTGAACGTAGGACTAGAGGTCCAATCCAGTATAAAATCCTGATGTCTACTTTACTTATTGCTTATTGTTATTTACCTATACCATCCACTATTCCATATTATACGATCCTACCGCATAGCTTCTTTCAATATTCTGAGCAATTCAAGTCTGACATGTGTGGATGCAAATGGTTGAAAATATTAGGATGTTACAAATTGACTTTATGTAAACTGAAACTAGTATCTATATTATATACATATGTTTACAAAAATCAAATTTAGAAACATATACTTAAAAATAAAATCTATATACAAAATTTCAAATCTATGTTTAAATTTTTGAACACATATTTTAAAATAACATATCTGTATATAATATATATATCTTAGAAGATCAAAATACATATCTTATCCAAATCTTATATAAACTAAAATTTATTTTTCGAACTATATATATATTTACAGTATATGTATGCAGACCTTTATGTATGATATATATATATATATATATATATATATATATATATATAATCAACTATTTATAAACTAATAATGCATAAACTAAACCCATAGATAAACTTATACTTATAAAAACAACACTGTTATAAATGACACATATTAAATTCTTGTATACATATATATAAATCTTATAAACAGAAAATGTAAACAACTATATATATAAACCTTAAACATTAATATAATTATACTTCAAATCTATTATAACAAACATATATATACTCATATGTATATACACTTATACACTATCTAAACAAACTCTAATTTATTACATAAACAAACACATACTGCTACGTAAACTTATATAATCATCTGTATAAACTATTATATATATATAATTGACATGCATTCGTATGTCTATAAGCTAACATAAGCCTTTATTTATAACCTCTGTAACTAAAATATTATAAAATCTATATAACTAACTTAAAGCTATAACTTCATTTATCATATAATATATAGTAATCAATTATATACAGCAGCATAATAATATACATAAACATACATGTATAATTAAAATACGCGTACCAAATATATATAACACGAAGAAGAGGAAAAACAAAACGAGATAGATTGGTTTCAGAGCTTGCTTGATAGGCGGCCGAGGTGAAATTTGGATGCCAGGCTCGGTTGCGGTGTGTGTTATGGTGAGGCAAATGCCAGCGTGGGTGAAGGGAAGAAAATGTGCAAGGATGGAAACGAGGAGAGATAGATGGAGGGGAGGCCGAAAGCAAGGGGAGATGCATATGAGCTTCAGGCAATGTAGAAGAAACGAAAAATTATATTAGTTTCCTACTTTTTTTTACAGAATGAATGAACCAACATCCACTGAATATAGGGGACAGAAAAGGCAGAAATAAATTCTTAGTGGTTATTGGTTTCACAGTGGAATATGAATGGTAGGGGAAGTTAAAAGGTCGAATGCGGAACCGATACGACTAACCATTTCGCAGTTTCCACGGCGTTTCGAAATACGAAACATACAAATGAGTATACTGCGAAGATCAACACAATGAGACGATCAAAACGGTACACAGATATCAGTGGTACGACTATCCTATCAAAAGTCATAATAGGTATTGAAAATGCTGCTAATTTTCCGAAAATAAGGTAAACGGAGTAATAGCAGTTCAAATTTGGCTAAATGAAATATGACGCCTCACTCAAAAGATGATTTAAAAATTTATTATATTAAAATATTAGGTTTGAGAAATATTTTATTAGCATAAATATTTTATTATCATCAAATATTAGTTGATTTAAATTTAAATAAAATTACACAAGAAAATTAAATTCCATATGATCCGATGAAAATTTACTATTTGCTATGTTTAAATAGACGTATTTCAATTATCAAATTTTTATTTCCAAATTCAATTTTTTTAAAATTTCACAAAATTCAGTTAATTACGTTATTAAAACCATTAAAAATTTATGGGTCTTTACACTCTTCCCCACTCAAAACTTTTCGTCCCTAAAAAGTAAGGAGGTAGGAGAATTGAAACAACCAGAAAAATAGATTTGAAATATAAAATAAAACAATTAATTCAAAACCATATATATTTCAATTATTTTTAAATTGGTTTATTTCAGCTAATTGATTTAAATTCAAGGTATTTTCATTCAGTTGATTAAATTTCAATTTTTATTAACCTTTATTACAATGTTTCTTTTAAAACAAAATTTATTTATAAATTCCTTTAACATCATTTTGTAATGTATACTATTCAATTACATAGCCAACTTTTGAATAATTTAGGTAAGTTATATATGTTGGAATGCAATTGAGTATTATACAAGTAAAATTTTCCAATTCAATTATTTCAAATTTAAATATTTATTCAAAAATTTAAGAGTTAAATTTCCGATTCCACTTCAAATCTTTAGAGATAAATGCATACATATATATAGTCTATATTAAATCAAATCTATAACATATACCTATATATATATATATATATTATATAACAAGTCATACTTAAGAAATTAAAATCAAATTCATTTTCCAAAACAAAAGTGTAGCAAAGATACTAGAGACTTTCCACTTTGAAACTCAAAAAGGAACGTCGATGATGTTGCAGTCATCACTGAAATTATTTTCCAGTGACAAAATAGAAGAGTACCGATTTAAACTTTTAAAGTTCTTTGAAAATGATTTCTATTTAAAAATACTTTAAATAATATACTCTAAAATTTAAAACCAAATTTTTCTAAAATATCGAAAATTGAATTCTCAAATTCTTAATTTAAATTCATTTCATTGGAAGATCAATAAATGATAATCCAGTATTATCAACAACCAATTCAATTAACTATTTAATTTCAAGAAAATCCTATACTTATATATATAATATAATCATACAAAATTTATTTCATTTACAAATTTGAAAACAATATTGTGTCAGTTTGCTCTGTTCAAGTGTTTTGGAATTCCTATCGATAGCGTTGATAAGACGAATCGATCGAAACCCCAAATCGACCTAACAACTAAAACAACACATTATAAAATATTTTTATACTAATTACAAATACACTCCCTTACTCGATGATTCAAGAATGAATAGAGAACAAGGATAGAGATTCAAATAAATGGGAACCCTAATCAAAAAGATTTCTAACCAAGATGATATGCTCAAAATGATGATAATATAGTTAAATTATAAAAGAGGAAAGGTGGATAGACTAATATTAATAGTGGCCGACCTTAACCGGGTCAACCGTGACTTCAAGAATAAGATCACTACATAATTCATAAGCAAATCGACATCAAATCATAAGAGAATTACCCTGGTCGTTTACTAGGGAACATTAGGGTATAACAAGAGATAGCACTATCTAAACCGAGGATACAGAAATCTTCGATGAATCTATGCTGTTCTAAAGGAGTTTCACCTCTTTACAAATCATTTGAAGTTTGGCGAGACTTCCGATTCATTATAGAGATCAACCGAAGTGGAGTTATGGGACGCTCCCGAATCAAGAAGAACATGAACAAGAAGAGACAAGAATGGATTTCAGAACGAATGGGGAAGTTCAAAATTCAAAGGAAACCGAATCAAAGGAAGATACTCAAGCTCGAATGAAGGTGATTCTGTAATTAAATTACCGCTAATGCTAAATTTTTCCAAAAACCAGAGCTCTGGTGCCAACTGTAATGACCCGGTATTTCATGTCATTTGCATCCGCACATGGTGGAATTGAATTGCTCAAAATATCAGATTGTTAATTTATGTTTGGAAAAACTCAGCATCTATAGTAAATAAAATAATTACAGAATCACAGGCAATAATAAGCAGCAAAAACAAATGAATAGTAGTTCATGAAGCTACAATATATATATTTATATATATATATATCTGTGTGTGTCTATATAACAGAGTTAAAACAAGATACAACAGAAGTCTCGAATACGTAGAAGTCTCAATACAATAGTCAAATAACAAAATCTGAATATATCACTGTAGTCAACTGAATAACTAAAGCTGAATAGATAGATGGATCTCCAAGCGCATCTTCAACTTCAAAGGTGAGTCTCAAATGTTGTGACACTCGGTCTTAACCGAGCATAAATCAAAACACAAAACACTCAAGTCAGGACTAACATTCCTATATCAGTAAATCCAACTCAAGTGACATATCAACTGAAATACAAGTAGCTTAGAGGATGTTTGGGATATCCATCCTCTATTGATCCGTGAAACTATCTACTATGTAGTACAATACGCTATTATAATATGTATATAGTAAGTAAACTATTAGAATAGCATTAAGGCGTTACCCATATCCTCCTTAACACATTTTTATATATTCCCATAGTCTATACAGTATGGTAATCTCCCCGTACTGGGCATCGTCAGAAGGCGCTCCATAGGTATGGTAGAAAACAAACTCGCAGTGGTCTCAATAAGGTAGGTGGCACGGCACAACTAGGCAATGCCAGGGTAGATATACCAATTACACTTCAGAGCTGGTGGTAACGCATAGCCGTAGCTACCGCCCACCGCAATCCACACTCCAAAATCCCATTTAAATTAAATCCCAGTTCTTCCATTTCAATTCAATCAAATCCCAATAAACCATTTTATATCGATTTCAAACAAAGATTTAAACTACAATTTAAACCATTTCATTTCCAATAAGTTTTAAAGTTAAAATATTTAAACCTTTACAATAACTCAATTTGATAAATTCATTTATATTTCAAATTCAACTTTACCATTGTTTAATATTGAAATATTCACGTAGTCAGTCCAATATCGTTTAAATAAAGTTTCAAAATACAAATTTAAATAAAAACTAATTATCCCATTTAAATTTATTTAAATTTGAAAATATTCATTAAATCACCTTAAATCAAAATCAAGTTATAAAATCATATCCTTAAAATCTCAAATTCAATAAGTTTCAAATCAATCTTATTTAAGTATAATTTTTAATTTACTTTCAAATCAATTTCAAATTTATCTTTCTGACCTCAATTTATTAAAATTATTATCTAATCTATCTTTTAAAATAAAGTTTTTACGTAAATACTTAAAACATATTATATACTAATTAAATTAAACTTTATTAAATTAAATCTTATTATTAAAATCTAATTTATATTAAAACTAATTTATACATATTTGAAATCAGTCAAATTATAAGTAAATTCTTTAAATTTATAATTTCAAAACTAACTTATAATTTTAAAATTTATTATACATATAATTTTTGAAATAAAAATTTAAACATATATAAAATCATATTTATATCTATTTTATTTAAAAATCAATATTTATATAAAACCATATATATTTTCTTTTTAAACCTTGGAAATTGTTTCAAAAAATATATATGTATCTATAGACGAACGGTATCTGTATAAAATTTTCTATCTTATGGTCAAGTGATACAGATATTTATCATTTTAATTCGCAATTTAAATATCTACGGGTATATATCTTTTCAACCCGTAATCCCAAATTCAATTAAAATAAAAATCGCTTGGGTTTATCATTTCAACCCATAATGATTTTCTCCTATTCTACAAGATCGTTCGGGTATGTATCATTTCAACCCATAGAGAATTCTATACTAACAGGGAACATGTAGAGTGAGAACATATACGATAATAATATAACATATCAACAACATGCACATATCATCAATAATAGATAGAATATAAATAACAGATCCCTAGGATACTATTCATGGATCAACATAGGATACTATTCCTAATACTATTCATAGAATATAGATAACAGATAGCACTTCGAAAGATAACATACAGTAAAAGATACTTAACATGGAACAACTTAGGATACTATTCCTAATACTAGTCCTTATCTTCTGGGGCTAAACTGATCCTTCCATAACTCCTTTTCCTTTTGTTGCTACTGAAGTAGATGTTTCTATGAGGACAACAAAAGGTCACGGCTACTCCCCTATCTTGAGAATTGGACGGTCCTTGACGGTGTGGCCCTTTAAGTGAAAATAATAACATTTCCTTTGTGAGACCTGCTTTCCAAGCTTTTGCTTCTTAAAAGCCTTCATCTTTTTCCATTTATTTTTCTTACCAACCTTACATTCTTTAACAAATGATCCTTTTCCCCATATCCGAAACAACCATATTTGGGAGCTTTTTCTTTGAACTTGCTCTTCTTATCTTTAATTAGTGCGACAGTAGATGGCTGTGGAGCGAAATCTTCAAACTATAGAGCATTACTTATCATATTTTTGAATGATCCATGGATATAATTCATCATGTCATTACGTAGCTTCTTACACCATCCCAACTATTTCTTAACTTCCACGATCAATTCTGAACCCAAAAACTTTATTTGACTTAAAATCTCAAAATCACGGCATAATGAAGAAAAGCTCATTGGGGTTTGATCTTCCTCAACCATATGTCCATTAGTTTCGAAAATTTTAGTATTCATGATTCCTGGATTACCTGAATTCGTATCAAACATCTGATTTCAAACTCTTACTAACTATTTAATAAGTTTAAAGAAAGGTTTTAAAAACAACTAAAGATAACTGCATATCATTTAAAACATTTCCAAGGGTATACATATTACACATAAATTCCCAAACACCTTACATATTAAGAGTTCATACTAAAGATACTTATCCTCATCTACTATTATCCTTTGGTTTCCATGAATATATTCCCTTCATTATCTCTCTCGAGGTGGCTGGTTTCTTCTTAATAATTCCTTCGACCTGCAGTGCTTTGAATCATGAGGCAATCCTTCTTGATATGTACAAATTGTTGGCAAAAGAAGTAATGTTTCTCCCAAACTTTGGAAACTACTTGTCCTTCCATTCTTCGATACAATAGTATATGTTATGTCCGATCTTGTGACAGTAGTAGTGTAATGACCCGTAATTATCGACAATTAAAATAGTAAATTTAGTAAGATTTTTGTAATTAAATGTTGGAAGAAATTAAAATTTAAGATTTATAACTGGAATAATAATAAAAAGGAAATGTAATAAAGTTTATTTAAGTCAATAATTAACAAGTTTAATGAAATTCCAATAAATGAAATAATGTAAATGTTATAATTTGGTTATAAATTGAATAGAGAAAACAAATGTGATATTGAATTTATGAAATAATATAATTAAGGGGAATTGAGTAAAATTAGTGGCAGTTAAGTAACTGTAACATTTGCTTGTTAATAATGAACTTATACGTGTGATGAAAAGTTAATGGTAACAATTAATATTTATTACCTATTTAATCTTTTGGTCTATTAAATTTAACTGAAAGTCAATTGCAATTAATTCACTTATTTAGTGCAGTTAGTATATGTTAAATTGATAATGGTAAAATGTTGATTCAATACAATGTAACCAATGTTAATTTTATTCAAAGTATGACTATTGATTGGAACAAAAAGAGTTGGACTTTCACCAAAATTTTGGAGTTTAAATTATAAAAGGTGAATTTATTACAATCAATTAAAATTAAAGATTACTTTAATGGAAAGTAAGATGAAATGGTGAATATATATATATATATATATATATATTGTAATAAATGTATGGGAAGGCCATTATAAGTGCAAGACAACAATTAATGTAATAAAGGAGTGAAATAAGGATAAACTAAATTTGTTAAGATTCTAAATTTTAATATAATTGAAAATTTCAATATAAGAAAACTATAGTAGTTAATACAAATAAAATGTGAAATTAGAGAATATTAATTGTACTAGGATATAAAACAATGTTAATTATGAATGTAGAATGATAATGATTGAATATAAAGATTGAAAGTCAAATAAAATCAATTTATTAGAATTAAATTTTAATTAATTGGATTTAATTACAGTTGTAATTGAACACTGTAATTTGTGAAATATCTGACATTGAAGTATATGTAAATTTGTTTAATTTATTATAAATGTCCAGGAAATCAAAAATGATGAAATTGGTTAGTTATTAACTTTAAAATAAAAAAGGTGATTTAATACTCTAATATTAATTTATTTAATTAACTGAAATATAGCCACTTTGGCAACTGTCTCGGATTTTGGCGAAACCAGTTTCATCGGATCCGTAACAGTGAATTATTATAGGATTTCAAGTTTTGTAATGACTGGACTTGTCGTTTGACGTATGGACTCGAAACGCCTAGAAATAAATTTAATTGAAATCAATTGAAATCAATTTGAAATAAGTTGATTTTAATATAACTTCTTCATACGATGGAATTAGGACTTAAAACCTATTCCATTGATTTTAAAAATATTGAAAACATCTATTTTGATATATGGGATGACCCATTTTCATTCCAGAGTCGAAACGGGCTTTTCGAGTCTTTTATCCTTCCTATCCAAATCAATCCGGTCCATTCATTCTATTTTTCTGATCTTCCTACAAATACCTCATTATAAACCCTAACTATCTCTTATTTCTCATTAACAGTAAGTACAATTCTTTCTGCTTCTCTCCTCCTCAATGATAGAAACAGATTCAAACTCCGAACCTCAAATTCAGTTTCGAAACCAAATCAAAAATTTAAACTCCTCCAAACTATATCAAATTATATACTGATTTGAAGCTCTCAATGAGCGTAGTCTTCTGCAACTATTCATTTTTCGATTTAGATTGTCATTTGTCCAGAAATCGAGAATGAACCTGGGCCGTCCATTTTAGGTTTTGGACGATCCAACGGTGGATCTCGCCCATTCGACAATCGACGATCAGGAGGTGGCGTTGAGATGATGTAGTCGAGCAGGTCCTCGGGGTTTCGCTAGTTTGTGCTAGAGATCGTTGGATTGGCTGTGATTGGTTGATGTTTGGCGCGGCGGCCATGAGCTAAGGATGGTGTCGCGACCTTCGTAAGGGGGTCGGTGGAGGCGACTAGGCCTGGTGGAGGTGACGATGTTCCTTAATCTGGGTGGTAGTTGAGGCGGCGGCGTGTTTTGGGCGATGGATCCATGGGGGCCTCAACAGGGTTCGAGCATGATATTTGGAGGCTAGGGTTACAACACGTGAACCGTGGTGACGCGTCATTCCTTTTTCTTTTTTTACTATTATTTTTATTTAAAATTTTAAAATTCAATTATTCTAAATTGCATAACTTTTACATAGGAGGTCTGATTCATGCGCGGTTTCTTGCATTAGGACTGTATTGAAATTTCGGAGATTATGATGCTAGTTTGGACAAATTCGGAGACTATTTGAATTTTGGGCTTAAATTGGAATTAAATTCAAAGATGAGTGTTTTAACCCACTCACAACTTCTAAAATTTCTTATATTTGTTAAATTAAATTTATGATGTGATAGGAATTTATTTATGAATATTTGGTATATTTAAATCGTCATCTCAGTTAATTTGAATTTATTTGAATTAAATCATTATTTAATTTGTTATTGAAATTAAATTGCCACTTAAATACCTATTATTGATTTTCAATTATCTATTGATGTTTATTGATTGATTTGGATGATGATTGTGATGGATGATTGATTATTGATATTGGATGAATGGATGTTTTATTTTATATCGTTATAATACTGCAAGTTCACTATGGGTTGAAATGATACATACCCGAACGATCTTATATATTAGGGAAAAATCATGATCGGTTGAAATGATAAACCCAAACGGTTTTCATTGATTTGAAAATATTGATTTTTGGTACCGGTTGAAATGATATAGACCCATATAATTTCTTGAATTTGGATTTTATTTGGAACTAAATTATTTGAAGGGTTTAAGTTAATTCAAACTTCGAATTTTTTTTAATTAGATGATTAAGATTGATATTTCTAATTATTTGAAACCTTTTAAATAAATATGTTCACATTGTACACCTGATAGGAGATGGAAATCTTGTAACATCTCTGAAGACATTGCATTCGTATTTTATTAATTTGACCTACATAAAATCTTTTAGTTCTGACTCGAGTGTTTTGTTTTCATTATGCTTGGGTCAGTCTAAGCCTTTTCAGTGTATTGAAGACCATTTTATTTTCTGGAGGACGAAGACGAAGATTCAATATATTATTGCTATTTATTATTCCACACATTTTATGTCCCGCAGCATTATTTGTTGATTTATGATGTATGTATGATTCTGATTTGAATTTGTAAAAGTGTAATCAAATGTTATTTGTAAAACAGCTTCATGAACTGTTTATTTGATTATAATATTTTTCGTTCCGCTGCGAGATTCTATGTTTTGTTTTTCTTTCTATTTCCCGTTTTCTTATTTACCCCATTAATAATCCTCCCTTTTGAATAGTTTGAGTCTGACTTGTGTGGTTTATGTCGATTTGAACCGTCCAAAAAGGTGGGTCATTACAAGTAGGAACTAAGTTCTTTTCCCTTTCCGAAGAATTTCCTTTGTTGACTCCCTCTTCTGATTTGTCTTCCCAAGTCTCTTCCAACGCGATAGGAATTTCCTCTTTCTGCGATTATTGACACTACTACTCTTACTCTTGGGTGGGGTGTCGGCTTCTTCTGAACTCCTAATGCCTCTTCACTTGGAACTATTACTACTTTAGTGGCCTGTCGATCAGCTTTTCCATAATTTGTGGTTAACTTATCGATCTCTTTCTCTATCCACATCTTTCTTGCATTCGCATTTCTTATTACCTGATTATGGTAAAATATCCTTAGAATACACTTCCATTATTACTCCATAACATTAATTACAACCAATAGCCTACTTTTGAAAACTTTCCTTTGTATAAAATATAATCTTAGGTAAAATTATTTCATATATCATTTTTAAACGATATTGTATCGGTTTTCCTTGTTCGAGTGTTTAGAAATCCCTTATCGATACCGTGGCGTCCACGTCTCGACCAGAGTTATTAAGCCACTTAACCGATAAATCAACACAATATAAAACGTTTTTAAACACTAACAAATACGTGCTCTTATATATAATACACTCCACTTAATCTTGGATATTACTAATTCTATCCCTAATGAGCTTACCCCATCAAGGCCTAGGTATTCGCTCAACCTAAGCTCTAATACCAAATGCAATGAACCGAAATTTTGACCCTCGAAAATTAACACTAATACGTCCACTGTATCACGTGTCCAACATTCAAGTGTTGAAAATACCAATTTGTTAGGGTGAAAGAAGAAGGTAGAAGATAGAAGAAAACTAAACAACATAAAATCTCACAACGTTGCGAATAATGTATAATACAATAATGATCTCTATAAAATGGAAACATTTTTATTCATATACACAACATCAGAGTACACTAGACTTATCATAAATTTAAACAGTTATAGCAACATGTTCTTATATTGACAAACATAAAGACTCTATAATATAGCTTAAGAAAAATATACGTGAATATGCCTTGACCATCCAGCTCCTCTCCCACTCCAAAGTATCCAGCTAAACCTGGGAAAGCATGCTCGGTCAGACCCGAGCATTGCACGGAATAATGCCTGGGTTAGTCTGGTAAACCAGCGCGAGTAAAACTCGATAATCAGTAATGACCAAATTGATTTCTACGTTTGAAAACTTTTCAAACATAGGGTATCTCGTAAGACCACACCGTACATAAAAATGGATGGGTTTTTACCTTACAATAACCAGAATGTTTTATATCAAGATCTAGTGATATTACCATAGTGTGTAGGTTTAAAGTAAATAGAGGAAATAGCTGAAATGCTTCCATCTCGCATTTCAATAGTAGGCTCTACAATCAAAACTGTAAGGCATGTACTGAAGATTGGACCTCAATGATGGCAAGGTAAGAGAATACCTTTCGATGATACACCACTAGAAAATGCACTAATGCTAACACAAAACCGACTGCCTCTTTAACATGGCAGACCGGATTACCTCACCCCCTTGACACCGAGGCCTTATACTACCACGATGTTTGCATGCAAACCAACTCTGAAAGGGACATCTAAACTGAGGTGACCGCTCCTAATGGTAGCTAACCACATAGCTCTGCTGCATGTCCTGTTTTTTTCATTCCTCCCAGTTGTGAGGCTTGAGGCTACGTTTTACTTTTCTTAATAGCAATCCAACTTGGAGTGTTAATACTGCCCTCCAAGCGTCAATGCAATGCCAGCATTCATCCATACAAGTTCGTTCTAGGTTTGAACGAAACCAAAGGTGCTAACCCTACTACATCCATTTCGGAATCACCCTCAAGAATAGTAGCAGCAGCATTTGCACTTCAAAGAGCACCATCTTCAGTCATGATCAAGATGTCTTCCACTCGAACGTACATGTTGGTTTGGAGTGGTATTCGGATATATAAATCCGATCCCAGTCTCTCTGTACCAACAAACGATAATTTTCGGTTGACTCATTCCCCGTTCTTTTGGAGTAAGTATTCGAGTCCTTGTCAGAAACTCAAATTGTACATTCATACTTCTTAAGTCAAATTAGGCCAAATTTGATAGCCGGTTATTTAAACAGCAAATAACAACAACAAAATCTAGCAAATTAATTACCTAAAGAAATCGCTAAGCTTCAAAACCATTATCATTTATAAATCTCCTATTCCAAACATTTATCAACATTCATATACTGATCTCCTTTACATAAGTATATTCACAAAACATTTATAAGATTTCCCACTTCCAAATCTCTTCAACAAATTTAACTACATTATTTAAATCAAAGAAAAGGATAACTCTATGCACTATTCCTTCGGTATTAAGCGTGAAACGAATGTTCCATACCACAATTTTTTTAAAAGGTTAACCTCAACAAACCCAAACTCGAATTCCTGTTGTAATTACTTCAATAATCCTTTTATAAATTTCCCTTCATAGACATCCATACCCATTTATAAAATCTTTATATAAACATTCAAAACTATTTCTAAGACTCCTTTTATGAATACCCTAAAATCATTTATAAAACTTCTCAAACCGATTGTCAAATCATTCTTCAAATATATTGTTCAAAATAGAATAGCATTGAAGACCATTTCAAATGAAAATGAAATATTTACTTTACAAAACCAAATGGAGGCCCAACGACTACAATAGATCATTAAATTTGGGTTTAACTTATCTACGTTATGTCATAGATACTACCAAACATCAGATATGTAAGGGATTCACACATAACATACAACCAACTATAGGTAGATGTCCAAGTTATAAATATAGGTAAATCCATAATCGGGTGAAAAATGTACTATAGAAGTACATCTATATGGTTATGTCATAAGGACCCGCTTATGAAATTAACTTCTTTGTGTTTATCATGTTACCGATATTCAACATTTGTGCTAAACACAAGTCGCTTACTTCCGTAAAACGTGTCAACATTTTTTAATCGCTACTTTAATTCATTTGCTACTTAATGGTCCAAATGAAAGATCCTTTGATTTAAAATCAATTAACTTGAAAAGGAGATTGACTTAAAATATAATCGATTAAGTTTAATAATAGCTTTGAAAAGATTAAAATATGTTCAATTAGCTTAAACCCTAATTATATCTTAATTAAATCAAGATTAATTGATAATTAAACTTTAATTAACTTAATGAACTTGTTAAGTCCTAATTAACTTCTTAATTTATCTTAGTTAAGGTTAAATCAATTCATTTTTAGCTAAACCCTAATTAATTAAAAATTAATTATCACTTAATTGAATAATAATTAATCAACTAATTAACCTTTTTAAACAGGTATTAATCATTAAATTACTTCTTAACTTCATTAGTCACAAATTAAGACTTTATCAATCACCAATTAGTCATTAATCTTCTTTAGTGTTATTTAACCCTTAATCACTTACTTAATTACTAATTAAGTGCTAGTTACCTTTAATTAATTTATTAAATAATGAAATATTAATTTAATAAACTTAATCTCTTTTTATATTACTAATTAAGATTGAATTTTTTTTGCAAAACCATTTAAAAAGAAAATGTTTTAAAACGAAAATCAAAAATTTTGTCTAACTACGTCCATAGCGCCTATCGCTATGAGCACAGTTTGCTTAAGGCACTTGCTTATTCTTTTCTATTTAATGTTTATAGGCGTAACTTTTAAAGTTTTTGAGACTTAGAAAAAAATATAAAAACATTGAAATAATCTCCAAACTTTAAAATAATAAAACATGGTTTTTGATTTCGAATCGGATCTCACGTCCGTCGCAACACACAAAGTTGTTGCCTTTGTTTCACCTTAACATACTTTGGTTCTTAGATCACAACCATACATCCATGCTACCATACTTTTAACATCACAATGTAACTCATATATAAACATAAGGTTATACACTTACTAACTCGACAATATCGCATTCAAATCTCAAATTCAACACCAAGTGCAAGCATCCATCAAATCACCATCGACCAAAATAATAACCATTTAATTTTTTCATCATATTATCACTATAAATACACATCATAGTAAAGTCATAAAAATTCCCAGAACAAAGTAGTTTACTCACCAAAACTCCACAAACACAAAGCAAACTTCGACTAGACCTAGAAAACAACGCCCAGCTTTGAAGAGTGAAGATTTTTCAAGGTTTTGGACTTCAAATGGGCTCGGCCTAGTGGTGTGGAGGCTCGGCCTAGTGGCATGGGGCGGGTGTGAGCTTGGTTTCTTGATGAATAAAGTGAAGAAATTAATATATGAAAGTTTAAACTAGATTCGGAAGAGATTTAGAATGAAAAATTAGGATTTATAAACACTTAGAAAGGTTGTGGAACCAATGGAAATTTTAGAGAGGTAATTTTAGAAAATGAAGGAGAGAACGTAAATAAAAATGTATGTGTATGGCTGTTTGTTTATAGATGAAGCAAAGTGGAGAAATTGCCATTTTATCTGTTAGCACCAGAATTGGCCACTAACACCCTAGAGAGAGGTTTTGTAGAAAGATTAATGAAGAAAGTAAATTAAAAAAGAGAAGTTGTATGGTAAATAAAATGCAAAGACAAGAACACCAAATTTATAGTGGTTTGGTGTAACTGCCTACGTCCACTTTGAAGTTAATCTTTATTTCTTTACTCGACAATTAATTACAGATACAATCCGTACACCAACTACTTGAATTCAGTTGCTAAATAAAAAGAATGGGTCTTGAATGCGGTAGAGTCTCCCCAGATTGCACGAAAAAAGGTCTATTTCACAGTGCCCCTGCCCCTCTATTTATAGACGAAGATGGGTTGGACTTCCCTAATGGGCCTAGGAGCAAGATACCTCGGCCCGTGGTGAGTGACTTCTGTGTGCCGAGCCACAAATGCCGAACAGTATATGCCGAGCCATATATCCAAGCCGAATGGTACCTCTATGCCGAACGAGACAGTGTGTTGAGTGAAGTCTGTATGCCAAACGGGACCCGATGCCGGTCGAGGGGAGATGCCGAACGACATACCTAGGCCGAGCGAGACTTCATGCCGAACGAGGCTGGAATTCCAAACGATGTTGGAATGCCGAACGAGGCTGGAATGTCGAACGATGCTGGAATGCCGAGCGAGGGCTGGATGCCGAACGGTGCTGGAATGCCGAGCGAGGCATGGATGTCGAACGGCTAGATGCCGAACGGTGCCAGATGCCGAACGATGCTGGATGCCGGTCAAAGTTTCTCTGCCGAACAAGGTTCATGCCGAATGATATGAAATGCCGAATGGTGCCAGATGCCGAACGATGCTAGATGCCGGTCAAAGCTTCTCTGCCAAACAAGGTTCATGCCGAATGATATGAAATGCCGAACGACCTTACTGTGCCGAATGGCCTCAATGCCGAACGAGCCTTCTACACCAAGCCTCTTGTTACTTGGTCAATCCATCGGGTAACACTTGCCCCCCAAAGTGTATCATGTGGATGAACATGATGCGCTTTGAACCATTAGCACTCCGCGTTTCTCTTAAAGCCTTGGCTTTGCCTTCTCGATAGTGTCTTCCTGAATGCCAAGCGATGCGTTGTATGCCGAACGACATACCAATGCCGAACGACATACGAATGTCGAGCGACATTGATGCCGAACGATGGAGGTGCCTTCACCGATTCTACCGGTCACTGTCCATTTGACTTCTCTTCTCTCTACATAAACCGATACTTCTTTTTCTTCTCCCTTTTACTTTTACCTCCATACAATAGTACCTACGAACTTGCCTCTTCCCAAACCCTTGTCAACACCTCAACAACTCCTTTAGTCCCCGAGTCTCCTTGGTTACTTCTCGGTTGCCTTCAACAGCGAGCCCGGATATATCTTTACTTCCAATTCGAGCACTCCATCAGACTTCGCCCCCTTCAACTAGGTATTAACCCTTCGTTCACTTGACTCTCCCTAATTAAGGATTTAAAACAATACTTGAACCCATGCCCTTCCACTAACCGACAAACAATGATAGTCGTGTAGATTAGGAATGTGGATTTGAGGTTTAGAGAAGCATTGGGATTAAACAGAGAGGACGATGGAAGAAGACGTTAGCCCAACAGGAACCTGTGATGGTTGAGACGTCCTGTCAGAGGTGGAGTGCGAGTTGAAGTGGTGGTCGACTGGCCACCTTGGAGGGTACTCAATTCGTGTGAAGGAAGGAGTTGGAAGAAGATGTATGGAAGTGGCTCGACATGACTCCCTCATGCCGAACGAGGTGGG
The DNA here is from genome assembly GCA_030765085.1 of Allium cepa. Taxonomy (NCBI): domain Eukaryota; kingdom Viridiplantae; phylum Streptophyta; class Magnoliopsida; order Asparagales; family Amaryllidaceae; genus Allium; species Allium cepa. The sequence continues at coordinate 490,024,548 of CM060935.1, forward strand.
GGTGTGTAGGAGAAAAGTCGAGGTTGGGTTCGCGTGCCGAGCGGTGTAGTTTGAATAGCTATGGCTTGGCATGACCCCTATGCCGAACGTCGTTAGAGGGAGTATTGGAGTGAGGTTGGAGTTAGGTTCAGCATGCCGAGTGATGTGGCTCGGTGTGACCACGGCTCGGTATGATCCTCCTATGCCGAATGGGATAGGAAGGAGTGCAGGAGAAAAGTAGGAGTTGGGGCAAGACACCGAGCGATGCGGCTCGGCATAATTGTGGTTCGGGATGACTCCCTTATGCCGAACGGTGGAGAGGAAAGGTGTCGAGAGTAAAGTGCCAAGTGATGCGGCTCGGCTTGATTGTGGTTCGGCATGTCTTGCCGCATGTCGAACGGTAATGATGGATGGTAGTAGAGTGGTGTACACGTGACAGTTAAAATCTTCTCAACTTGAACCCAATGCATTGTTGACTTAACACCTTTTTATGCCCGAATATATGATAGTGAACAAGGACGGACTTAAATAAATAAGCATATCGAACAATCCGAACTGATAACTCCCGTGTTTAGACAACTGTAAACTTGAACTTAACTTGCCGAAAACAATTAATAACCTTTCACATACAGCAATGATGTCGATTTCAAAACATAAACCATCTTATGACAAGCTCTCGTGGACGGTCAGCGATGGCGGTCTTCGAAGATGATAATTCAAAGCTTAAACTTATTTCATCAGCTCAGTGACTTTTCATTTCTTGGCACTTGTATTCGAATGATCGCATTAGTTCACACACCACACGGGGGAATATTTATGTTGTTAAGTCTAATGTCGATTGTTCTTCAAGTATAGTTCAAACAAATGTTTCGCCAGATTCAATCATTCACTAGAGATGTCTAGGAAATCTAGCTCTGCCACGATTTCGGACGGACCTGGGCCATTTTCTCAGCAGGAAGTAGTTGGTACTTCGAACCCGTCTACTACTCCTGCACAAGACATAGTGAGCCCCATGATCGCATCTGATGATTTGACTCTCGATGCCTTGGATGCAGTGATCTTTTTAGATGATCCGATCGACTCTCAAGCCTCGAAGATTAACGAAAACACGCTTCGTCGAATATGCTCAGTTAATGGGATTCCTTTCGACGATGTGTTAGTTCCATCGGGGCAGGATCGTCCTCACTTGCCCCTAGTCGGATATACAGCCTGCAACAGATTCATATGTTAAGTCAGCAGCGTACCGCCATTCAACTCCTTTCTTCGAGACGTGTTGTAGTATATCGAGATCGCCCCATCGAAATTGCATCTGAATAGCCACGCATTCATATACGGCACTTGCATTCTCTTCATGAGTGTCCTCTTCAGGCTTCCGACTCCAGGCGATATCTGCTATATCTATCGCTTCAAGAGACGGTCAGGTAGCCCATCTTTCGTATTCCTCGAGCCGTACAGCAAGTATCAAATCCTGACCGAGGCATGGAGCAAGTTTGCCCAGTACAAGTAGGAGTGGTTCTACGTACGCTGTCCTCCCGGATTTGCGAGGAGATGGGTGGAAGGAAGTAAGTCTTTTTTCTGGATTGATACTCATGTTTGGCTAAAGCTGCAACTTTTCTAACTCTTCTTCTAGTTTTTCACGTATTAACCCATGTCCTGAGGGCTCCGTATGTTCTGAAGCTGTCGAAGCTATCCGAGCTATTCCCACCAAAGAACGGGACATCAGAACTCTCATTTCAAATGAATCGCTCACAAAGTTTGGGTTGCTGGCGAAAGGCCGCTGAATAAGCCTCCCTCCAAGCGTTACTATAACCAGGCCTGCTTCGGGCAAAGGAAAAAAGCAGGTTGGGTCTTCATCACGTAACGCCCCTGAAACACCAGAGGAGGGGGAGATTAGAGAATTCAAGACGACCGAAATACCGGGTGAAAATGTTAGTCCCACTCGGGACCCAGTAGTCGAGATTCATGACATCAAAACGACACCTTCCCCTTCAAAGGGAGAGAAGAAATTGACCTATAAGTTGAGGAAGAAGAAAGTGGGTGGAACTTCTAAAGTCACTCTTATTCCAATGGAGAAAAAAGCTTACTTACAGCATTTAGAAAGTTCTCTAATAGGCCTGTCGAACCTTACTATACCTGATGATCTACTCAACTATGGTTTCGACAATCCAAAGGCCCTTAAGCTTCATTCGCCAATGAGAGGCGATACAAGCGCTCAAGCCCAGAACCAGGGAGAAAAAACTCTTATTAGTAAAGAAACTGGTCCGTCGGAGGGAAACACTAGGACACACACAAACATATGCACTTCACCTTGCACTTAAATTTCTGTCATCACTCTGCTCTTTGCTAACTTATCGATATTTGAATTCTACGTAGGTGACATGGGGCGTATACATGGACTTGACCGCCTTTGTGGTTCATCGATGTTTCACCAATCCAGCCGGGATTCGGGCTCCGGCAAACGCCGAGATCGAGATGAATCCGACGATCGAGACTACCACCATCGAGAATCATCCTACCGAAGAAAGACCTACAGCCAGTCCTCATATCCTCGCGATCCTCCTCCTCAGTCGAAGCACAGCAAAGAGAAACCCGCATATAAAGGGTTCCAGCCTGAAGCCCATCGGGATCAACACTCCGGTTCATCCAGTACCAGGCAATCCCGGGATCCCCATAGAACACCTACAGTCTCCAAGTAGAATCCTCTCGCTCCTATATCTGATCCGACGATTCACCAGATTCCAGGACATGTCAAGCAAAGCGTTATTGCTTGTACTAATGACGTCTATGTCTAGCATGATGCATTCGTGCACTTACCCGAAAAAGTTTCAGAAGTCTCCATTGAGCGTCAGCATGAAATTGATCGCCTGAAGCTCGAGGCTATCCATGATAAAGACATTATCAAAGCTCAGGACGAAGAGCTCTTTGTGTATAAATCTCACTTGAAGCCGCCCAATAGAGTGCTAAAGATACTGCAGAGGCCGTCAATCATTTAGAGTCAACTAATAAAAAAGAAATCGACGAGGCGGTCCAACACTGTGGGGCCCTGGCTTTAGAGAAGGATTCAGTGCAGAAGGAAAGGGATGCATTTGCCCTCCGAGTCAAAGAGCTGGAGGATCAACTCTGCAAAGAAAGAGAGAAGAAAACTGCCGCCCAGGAAGAGTCGCAATGATATTGCAGCGAGATCGTTTCAACGCGACTTCTTGAATTCAATTGCTAAATACAAAGAGTGAGGCTTGAATGCAGTAAAGTCTCCCCGGTGTTCTCGAAAAAAGGTCCATTTCATTATGCCCATGCCCCTCTATTTATGGACGAAGATGGGTTGGACTTCCCTAATGGGCCTAGAAGCAAGATACCTCAGCCCATGGTGCGTGACTTCTGTGTGCCGAGCCACAAATGCCGAACGGTAAATGCCGAGCCATATATCCAAGCCGAGCGGTACCTCTATGCTGAACGAGGCAATGTGTTGAGTGAAGTCTGCAGCCGAACGAGACCCGATGCCGGTCGAGGGGAAATGCCGAACGACATACATAGACCGAAAGAGGCTTCATGCCAAACGAGGCTGGAATGGAGAACGAGGCTGGAATGCCGAATGATGATGGAATGCCGAATGAGGCAGGAATGCCGAACGATGTTGGAATGCCGAGCGAGGCCTGGATGCCGAACGGTGTTGGAATGCCAAGCGAAGCCTGGATGCCGAACGGCTAGATGCAAACGATGCCAGATGCCGAACGATGTTGGATGCTGGTCAAAGCTTCTCTACAGAATGAGGTTCGTGTCGAGCGATATGAAATGTCGAACGACCTTGCTGTGTCGAATGGCCCTCAATGTCGAACGAGCCTTCTACACCAAGCCTCTTGTTACTTGGTCAAGCCATCGGGTAACATTATCTTTAGTTTAAAATATCATAACATGTCATCATTTTGACATGTCACATCACCACCTTCCCTCCTCTCATATGTCACATCTTCCCCTTCTCTAGACACCTCCTTTAAGCCGTGATGGGTAATGATGATAGTACTTAAGGAAATGATAAGAGATAATGATATGATTTAGTGTGTGTATATATATATATATAAGTTTTTATTTTAAAACCATGTCTTGTCACATCACTTGCTAAACATAATTAACATAAGATAATGCATAATTAAGTATATTGTTATATGGTTAATTATCTACTATATATGTGTATACACATTGCATAAAGACGAACAACGTTCCCAAAAACTATCCGGTGTTGAAAACTCGAAATTCCGTAAAACGTTCTCTGGCGCATTTTCTATTTTTCTACGAACTATCTATTTTGGTAAACATTTTTTAAAAATAATTTCACCATCATTATTAAATAATTAAAATAGGTTTATTTGTATATAAAAACTCATTCATATAATATTTAAACTTAACTTGAATTTTCGAAGAAATATATAAAATCGATGATATCAACTGTCGATGTCGTAAATACATTTTATTTTCCAAAAATAAAATAAATTATTTTATTTCATAATCTTGTTTGAATAAATATATTTGTGTATATGTCCAGTTCCATGCATAATCTTTATTGTTTAAAAGCAGTTTTATCGATAAAATGATTTTCCGTTGTTTTATCGATATTTTACCTAGGACGATATTTACAAATTATCAATATTTTACCTCGATAATTTGTTCATAATATTTTTCCCAACCAAAATAATAATTATTTATCACTTAGAACATGATTATTTCTTACTTTTAAACCCATATCTAAATATTTTAAAAATAAATAAATTTAAACAAGTGATAGATTTGCGGGTCGTTACATGGGACATGCCTCATATCTCTGGTTTTAGTCATTACCGTTGATGAGGCTATGTCTGGAATTCCAGCTCACGCACCGCCATCAAATTAGATCATGAAATCCCACATGGATTCCCATACACCAACAGGTCTTGGAACTACACATGACAACATCTCAATATATCACGAAACTCCTCAATAGAACCATTCATGGTTTCGAAGTGGTTTTAGTTTTCAAGTCATCTCTTATGAGTATATTTTTCCGCTTCCCTGGAGCTCAGAAAACCAATCGCCAATTTTTTAGGACGCTCAATGCTGGTTTTTTAGGAAATAATCAGATAATACATAAGAGCAAGGATCACCCCCTAATTGTTTAAGTGGACAGATCTCCTCATCATTTGTCCTAGAAGAAAAAACGAGATTATACATATAGTATAGCACCATCTATGATAATTGTACTATATAATTTTCGTGTTTCCCCTATATATTTTCAGTGTTAAAATCCTTCGGTGTTAAGTATGGAATATTTACGTACCACCAAAATTAAGAAGGATTGCATATTTAGGCCAAGATTTGATAGTAGGTTATTTAACTATCAAATAAATAAACATTCAAACAAAGGTTTCGTTTTCCATGAAAATCAATAAGCCTCTTAGATTAATTTTCCATTAACTTAAAATCGCCTTTCAAATATTTATTAAAATATTAGTATACTTATCTCACCTATGTAAGTATATTCACAAAACATTTCTTTCAAAAAATACTTGAAAATGTTTAAAAATACATATAGAAAGCACCGCTCTGTATCAATCATGGATTGCAGTTTACTCAATGGTTACGTCGCTATTCCAGCGAATCTACAGTAAAATGTAGGCAATCACCAGTCCTCGAATTATGCCATGAAAATCAACCATTTCTTTCCAAAATTTCTTTATTCATAAATGTCTCAAAATATATTTATAAAGCTTCTTTATAATTTTCCAAGTTCAAATTAAGAAACACTCTTTATAGATCTCAAACCATTTATAAAACTTCCCCCTTTTGATCTCTAAAGCGGACTTATAAATCTCTTTGTAGAAAACATTAAAACCTAAACTCTTTTTCCCAATACCAAAATCTCTTTCCAATTTATAAATCATATATATTGGATAAAAACCTTTTTAAAATATTACATCTAAAAATAGTGCTCTTTAAAATAAACCGTTTATTATTTTTAATCATCTTCTTATAAAACCATTTATTATCCAAAAACACCTTTTAACAAAACAAATATATCAAGCAAACATTTGTCACATAGCAAGTTACCATTTAAAAAACCCTTTATAAAATCCAAGTCCGTTTATAAAACTCTATTTATGGGTCCCAAAAATATTCATAAATAAATAAGAACTATTTTCTTCAAAACACTATTATATTATGGTTACTAATAATAAACATTTTTAAATAAATAATAATTATTAACTTTTGTAACATCTTGGAAATAATATTAATAGTTTCAAAACATTGCTAAATAAATAATAATAATTAAACTTTACCATTATTATAAATAGTATAATTAATTTCCAAAACATTATTATTATTATTAATTTCAAGCCATAATTATTTATTTATTTATTTCTAATAATTAACCTTTCAAAATATTAACATAATAATAACTCTAAAACAATATTATTTATAAGCACTAACTTTGAAACAATGTTAATATAAATAATTTACTTTAAAATATTAAATAATCTTTAAAACATTATTAAATATAATAAATAACTTAGAAAAAGATAGGTAAATATATTGGAATAAAATAGAAATTAAATCCTTTAGAATAGATATTTCTTAAACCTAATTTTCGGATTAAAAATCATTTCCTATATCAAAACCAATTCCAATTCAAATGGCAATTTATAGTATTTTTACAATATTAATTTGAGGCCAATAGCTAACACTGCTTTACCCATGTCAATATTGGTTCCTATCACTACAGGGTTCTATTTTTCAAACACATAACAATGTCATAACCATAGTGTCCACAATCGGGTTTATATTCTATAATCATATAACTATAATTTTATTGAAACAAATCAATAATTACGTGGAATCCCGTTGGATTCCTCCAACATGTTTTCCTACATCACAAATAATATATAATTATATAATATAGGTCATCCGCTTCAGGGGGAGCAAATTCAAACCAACTGATAAAACAGTAAATCATCCAAACATCCAATCAATAATTTTTATAGACTATATAATATTACTTTTAGCCAAAAAGGTGAATTTGACTCACTTTTATTCCAGTTGCCACCGAGGTGTTCCGATTGGAACTAAAATCGAACAACGTCCGATTTTAGCCCAAATTTCAGGTCTTCAAATTCGACCAAACTAGTTACATCACGTAGCTTACGTCATCACGAGCGCAATGCAAAAATCTATGTCTCAATTGGACCTTTTATGAGAGAGTTATTAAAATTTTAAGTTATTGATATTTAAATTAATAATAAATAAAATATTATCGTTATAATTACGAGAATACCATCGTCGCCAATTCGATGCCTGCATGTGTAAAAACACGAATACACCGTGCACCTCCACTACCTTCCCTACTGCCTCGGACCACCATTCGACCTATGGATTCCGCCAACCTTCTCTTTATCACGAGCTCCACACCACTATGCTATTCACCTCCAGCTCGAATTCACGTTGAACAAAAGCTTACAAGCTAGTTAAATGTGTATTAAATACGTTGTTAGCCATCAAAAATAAAGTTACACAAGCTAGTTGTACAAATCTACTATAGGTTGGTGTAACTGTTGTTATCGAGCAAAAAAAAAAAAAAAAGAGAAACAGAAACTCCAAGCAAGTCTTATGCGTGCACGGAAAACACAATTTCTTCATAAAAACAAGTCAATAACAAGGGCATGACCACTTCGAATTTATGGTATTGTGGTAAAAGCCAAATACTAGACTTAAAAGACTTGACGTCAACTTCGATGGCTTTGGCATTAAGTTTCACTAGTGAAAGGCACAATCCGTAAAGTCAAGCAAACAAGACCAACTTATCAAGGACTTTGTTGACAATATCAACGACCTTTACCAGCATTGTGCTTGCCAATCAGTTTAAACTTATTAGCAATTCATAAATTATACTTTATTACCTTAATTCACTGCACATATATCAACTAATAAAATAAGTTGGAAGCAATTACCTTTATATTTTATGGTTCTGCACTTATGTGGGGTATAGCAGAACGTATGGGCAAGTTATGGTTCTGAACAGTAAACGAATGTGGGTAGGGGCTGTTTATATTTTATTTACTTACTAAGATATCTAGTTTTACGTACCCAAATTCTCAAACGCCAATTGAGGCCTTCCGCCTTACATTCTATATGTGGTACCCTATTTCAAACACACTGAAACTAGCTTCGAGACATATTTCGATCATAAATAGAGGATAGCTTTTCAAACTTAGTTATTATATAAATTTTTGAATTTAATTTCTAAGCGTTACGAATTCGCACGACTAAACGATGCGTCAATCATCTCGAAAATCATCGGCATACAATAACTCACTATTATGGAACTAATGAAACCGGTTTCGTCGAAATCTGAGACAGAGCCCCGAAAAGCTATTTTACACGTTAATTAAAACGATTTATTATAAAAACCAAATTAATCTCTTTTAAATCCAAATTAAAGGTTTACTATCTCCCTCTTATTTACATAGAATTTAAATCACCCTTCGAAATCATTTTTATTCATATTAATTTCAGGATTTAATTATTTAAACAATTTCAAATATTAAATTCAACAATTCAGTTATCAAATAAATCAATGTAATTGAAATTCAAGTTATTTAACTTATAAAATCAACTTTTCAATATTTAAAACTATTTAAATGTTACAAATTCAAATGACTGAAATTTCTGGGTTGGAAAAAGGAAAAAACTATGTTAGGTTGATTCACAAAAATAGATTCAAATATCCGTAATAAATTTTGAGTACATGTTAAATATGCTGGCCTGCTAGTAGTTAATGTGCACTCGGTAACCCAACTAAAAGAACATGTTATCCACTTAAAAGACAATGTTTCATCATGTTGTACGGTGAGTAATATTCAGCAACCTCTCCAAAAAATATGTACTCTACTCCTAGGTTGCCATAAAAATTTTTCTTCTGTACTTTATGATTTTTACATGCTTTATTGAATTGAAACTCATGTTTCCTTTGTAATCTAAAATAGTTTAGTGCAGCAGACATTATTTTAAGGCTTATGGATCCTAGCTTTTAAGAACCTGATAAGAAGACTTTTAAAAAATTCTTATTATTTCTTTATAGGTCTTTAGTCCCAATGACTTGTCGATTTACCACTTATGTCATATGCCTAAGTACGTTGCCAAATTGTTATTATTACTGTGAACATGCAAAATCAATAATATTTATGTATTGATTTTGAAATATAACCGATTATTCATATACTTGTGAACAATCTGCTCTAATTTTGAAATTGAGCTACTTGCTTCTCGTTGCCTCATGACAAAACTACCTTAGTTATGGCCTCACACCTCTTCACATTGCTCGTAGTTGTTCCAATCTATCTTGCCCCAACACTTGCACTGGATGAGGTAGATTGTGATTCCTTTTCAAATTTTGTTATTTTCTCCTACAAAAGTTAACTTATATTATATTTCATGTATGAGTCTAAAATTATATCATTCTTAAATCATTTTTACTCAAACAAATTATTCAAACCACCTACAATAGTGTCTGCAACATTTACTAACTAGTTCACCATTTTTTCTAGTGTGAGATTTAATCCAGACTTGAGCTCTAGAGATGGAAGATGGATTGTCGCTTTACTCTTTCTACATTAGAAATAACAAATAAAGATCACATCCAATTATATTATACTAACTGATTAATAAATACAACAGTAAGTTAAAAAAATCTCACCAAATCTTCAACCAATCGAGCCATTCCTCTACGACTATATGTATGTAGCATTTGCTTATTTCTAATAGCTTTGAATTTCGCACTTCGTATCTAGAATAAATGGTTATAATACATTGATTAGTTGGTTTATATTCTTTGTACACTTATACAAGTATCTATAAAAACCAAACTAGCATATTGCAATTACCTTCAATTATGCACTGGTTTTTAACTTAACAAACCTCTTCCACTCTTTTACACTTTTGATGCAATCTATTTTTAGTTGAAGTCATTCCTCCTCAGACTTGTCTTTCTTTATCTATTTAACTATACTACGTTTTAAAGTCCTAAAAATATATCTCATTTGTTGAAAAATAGGTGCCTTTTGCTATTCCTCGTCCATCTTAAATCTAGCCTGCAATATTCACTAAAATATGAGACTAGTTGTGAATTTTCCCACATTCCTTTATGTAAAATGGAGTATAAATAGACAAGAATTAAGTCGAATGACTAGCTTTTGATGTGCGTTTTTCCTTTTATTGTCAGGGTACAACATGCACAGATAACAATGTTTGCAAGAAGTCAAGATTACTCGTTCCAATAGTATCAAAGATACAGGCTTCACTATCTAAAAAGAGTCTAAAGAAATTAATCTTCATTTTGAGTTCATTTAATGTTTAGTTGATTTGATGTATCTCTATGTGGTTTTTATATGTTATACATTTCTATATGTTGTTGAAAGTAAACATATATTAGAGTAATCTACTGATCTAATTATAGTACTAACAAAAAATAATAATAAATAGTGAATTGTAACCTGTATGATAATTACACAAAATTTTGCAAAGTAGCCCGTTATAGAAAAATTAATGTGCATGTGTGCCACCTTGATATTCGTTTCCCAATCAATGAGAGACTAACGGTGATTACAAGAGAATGTCGATGATCATACGTTTGTATGTGCATGGGGGCATGCATCAACGGGTTTGTTTTGAACGTTGATTTGGACTTGATGGTCCCGATGGCAATTAGATTATATCTGAAGAATTTTATTTTGTTTTTACAGAGCAGCGACTACATAAACATGTCACTGAAACATTGCTCTAATCCCATTCTAATTTTTGAATTACTTTTTTTTTTTAAATAGGTCTGTTACCGATCTAATTTATGAAACATACAGACTAAACTCAAAATCAAATCCTACTCCATGATTGCATTTTTTGATTGCCATTTACTCACTATGTTTCAGAAATCATAATAGACAAATAACAAAAATATACATACTTTTTGACCCATAAGTATGGTAATATCTTTAATATCACATCCTAGTATTAGACATTAGATTAAAAAGTCTCCAAAATCAGTCTTTCTTAGTACATTAGAAATGACAGCATCCTGATAATGTACAACATTAAACTACTTAATATAACAAATTCTCTTACTCCTTAGTATTTCAAAATAATCTTTAATACAAATCGCACTAAATAATAACAGAACTATTATGTGCAAAAGTAATTTTACAATTTTATTTTTTTATATGTTATTTTATCGCCCATAAAAAAAAATTATTTTTACCAGTTTGTGCATATCCTGTCTATTTGACACGGAAATGCCTTAGTGCTTTCATAAAAAAACACATGATCTTGATCATATAATAAGAGAGAGAGAGACCAATGAACAAAATTCATTTGAGTTTGTTGAACAATCTAAATGTGTACATCAGAGTGATGAAATGGGAAAAGAAGCTAATAATCTGGTAGAAAATTTTGAAGGGTTTAAGCCTATAATAAATGATGATGGGCTACATTGCGCTATGAAAATTTCAGAACATATTCTATAAAGAAATTGAATGCTATGTTATATCATGATTTCATGAAGTTATGTTTTGAAAATTTTATATATTTATATACAAATGAATTTATAGGTAGAGGTTTAATTATTTTACCAAGAAAATCCTTTCGTTCATACGACAAATTCCATGTAAAAAATTCATTTTAAAAAATAAACTTTCAAATTACTATTTCCGAAGCTAAAATGAATCTATTTAAAAAAACTCTTTTCTTTTTTTATATTTTGAATTGGAATTTTAATGAGATTTCTATTTGAATTTCATGCTTTTCTATGAAAAAAAGAGTTTTAATAAATGATTGAATCGTCGGGTCGGTATGAGACTTCCCTTATAATTCTTTTGCTTATTATTATAACTTGTTAAATAGAGCTTGAGTGGAATTTACTAACTTTTAGTAAATACTGGAATTTCACTTTTTGGTATAACAGTTTGAGAGTGTGTGTCTGTATATGAGAGCACGTATTTGTTACTGTTATAGAATTGTTTTGTATTCTGTTGGTTGATCTGTTGAGTGGTTTATGAATTCCGATTGATACAGAAGGCATAGCTATATCGATAGAGGTTTCTAAACACTTGAACAAGGCAAAGCGACATAGTATTGTTTTTGAAGTCCGGTAAATGAAATAATTTTACCTAGATTTTATATTTTATGTATAAAAGAATAATTTTCAAAATAATTGATATAGTTATTTATGATGTGTTTGTTTGTCAGGAAATGATAATATTCACTTACTATCATTTATTGTTTAATTAGTTGCACTTAGCCAGTTTTTGAGCAGTTTTACCTTTTCAATGCATGGGTGGGGTAGATAGTAACTTGTGGGAACATTGAAACGAACACCTAGTGAATTAAGTTTTACGATTTGAGTATAAAGGCATTCAGTGATAATGTTGGGTTAAAATTTAATTTTAACAAAAGTTGTTTATTATATTCTAAACAGATATATCAATTTGTGAAATTATTTTACATAAGATAGTGAAATTATATAAGTATAGTTTATAAATAAAAAGGATTTAAGTCGATAATTTGAGAACTTAAATCCCGATGTTTTTGAAAAATTATTTTCCAAGGTTTTGGGAAAAATAATAATAGTATATTCGAAAGTATTTACGAATAGAAGGATTTTAAAAGTGGTAGGAAGCATTAAACTCACTTTTGTCGTTGGAAATAATTTTGGTGATGATTGCAGCATCATCGGCGTTTATTTTCGAGTTTCAAAGTGGGAAAATTCTACCAAAATAATTTGCTATAGGGTTATTTTAGTAAAAAAGATTTTGATTTAATCCTAAAAGTGTGATTTGATATACAAAAGGAGATATGCAAATTATTATTTCAAGATGATTTGAAATAACACCGGTGTATGGTTCTAAAGTTTTCTTTAAAGAAATTGGACTCATGTATCCTAGTCATTAGGATAGTTTGGTTTGTGTGTCTCATTATAATATGTTGTTTTGTAGTTTTCATTTATTAAAATGAAATGGAATGTTTGGCGATTTTGGATATTGTCAAAAACTTTTGAATTAGTTGAGAAATTTGAAGCTAATTAATTTTGTAAAAAATGTAAAAGTAGAGCTTTGTAACTCTGGAAGGAAAAGATAGTAAGTTAAAACTAGTTTTAAATTTGTTGGACATTCATGTTAAGTAAAGCAAACTTGATATTGTATATATACTCTTAGGATGTTGTGGAGTATTATACGAATATGAACTTAACTCCTGAAATTTTTAAATGAAATTTTGTTTAAATGAGATGTTTTATAAGTAAAGATAAGTCTTTGTAGAATGTTTGTAAAATAAAGATAGTGCATATAGGTTCAAGAGTTGGTTGGGGTGCTCGCGAGTTGAAGGCGTGGGCAAGCGTCGCGACTTTGTGGATTTCGTGCGAACATGGCCATGAGGCCGTGGAAGGGCGAGCATTATGGCGGTCTTCGTCTCCGATGAGTTGGAGAGGCAATAATGATGATTTCAGTAAGGTAATAAGGGTAGATTTATATTTTTATTAAATTTTTAAGTATATTGCAGAAACAGGAAATAAAAAAATATATATGTTAAGGAAGGATATTTTTACAGTAAGATATAATAAATTCTATTTGAATTTAATACATATATATATATATATATATAAGATTTTTGGAAATTTTAGGATATTTCTAAAATGTTGTAGAATGTATAAAGATTAGATTTTTAATGTATATAGGTTAATATTTTTAGTGCATGTAATTTAAAAAGAGGTTTTAAATAAATATACATATACCCATTTTTCATTTACTAATTTATTTTTAAAATAACGTATTATAGAGATTAAATGGTTTAATTTAACTTATCTAAATATATTTTAGATACTAGAAGATTTTTAAAAGGAAATTCGTTTAAATTAAATAATTAGTTAATTAAAGTTGTTTAATGATAATTGAGCATTCGATTAGTCAGGATGTTAATAAACTATATAAACATATATACAAGGATATAAATCATGGAGAATCAAGCCAGTGTGGATCAGACTGCAAATTAAAAAGCAAAGGTGAGTTAATCTACTCATTTGGATTCTGTTTAAATATAAATAGTAAAATTTAAATTGTTGATTGATTGCTTGTAATGTCTGGATGTGATAGTGTATATACATTAGTATATATAATATATATTGGAGTGATTGATTTCCCGCATTATATAGCGGATGAGACCATATGCGCCCCGCATAATAGCGAATGGCCTCATATACCGTGACAATCCACCTCGAAGTGGAATTGGTATTTTATATTGTGCTAACATCTGTGGATGCAGGGAACAGGTTGGAGGGATCCAATTGGATTCCTCAAAATATTTAGATTATTTTAATATTGTGTGATATGATTATTTGATAATTTGTGATAGATTATATTGGAAATTGAAAATATTGGACGCTATGGTTTGATCGAATAACTTTTGGATATGCCGAGTTATCAAAAATATATAGATGGGATTTTTGAAGGAAAATAAGGGAGATAATTTTCAAGTAAAATAATTATAGAAAATTTGGATAAATTAAAAAGTGGATTGGAAAAGGATAAAAGTTGATTTTTTTAAAATTCTAATAAATAAATTCCAAGTATGGGAAAGGAGATTTTTGAATATATGGGAATAAATAATTTTTAAACTTAAGTGATATTATTGAAAGGAATAAAAGGTTTATTTTAAATTCAGAATTTAAATGGTTTAGGAAGAAATAAAAGAAGAATTTTGAAATAAATATGAAATTGGTATTTTCAGTTTAAATAAGATTTTAAATCATAAAAAAGAAGTTAAATATGAAATTAAGGGTTGTGAAATAAATTGAGTAAGTAAAGGAATTTCTTTTTAAATGGAGTAAATTTTGGAAATCGATTTAGTGTTTGAAACTGTGTTTTAAAAGAAGGATGAGACGATGGAATTTATAAACAGAGTTTATAAAGTGAAATAAGATACCAGTGGTGGGAATTTATAAAGGAATGGGTAAATTGTTTTAAAAATAAGTAGTGGTTTATTTTTAAAAGATGTGAAAGAAAAGTGTATTTCCCTTAAAAGCCAAGTACGTTTTTAAAGCAGATTTTTAAGTATATGTTAAAAGTTTTAAAGTTGTTTTAAAAGAATGTTATTTGAGAAATTTGCTTTTAAGTTGTTTAGAATTTTGAAAATAAATATTTATTAAATTAGTTATAGTAGTAATTATTTTTTAGAAAAAAAAGTTAATTGGTATTATGATTTGAAAAGATAATTATCAATATTATATTTTATAAAGTAGTTTATTTTAAAGATAGTTTGGCTAAAGTTTTTATTTGAAAAACTTGTATAGAATTTAATAGCTTTTATTTAAGATTTGTTTTGGCTTAAATTTTACATGAGAAATTATTATAAAAATTCATAACTAGTATTTAAATAAAGTGTTTTAAATAGTTTTTATTTTAAATATTTTAAAAATATATTTTTGGATAAAGTGATTTAAATTATTTCAAAATCTAAAGTATTTAGACTTGGTGATTTTCAGCGGAATAAGCAATTGGATGGAAATTTAATCCGCGAGAGGAAGAGTGATTTGGGAACTGTTTTCAAAGGATTGAAATGTAGAAAAGATATCTTGCGAAGATATTTCAAATAATAAATAATTTTGTAAAATTATTAAGACTTATGGTTGTTTGTAAATGTTATTTGATAGTTAAATAACCGACTATCAACATTGACCAATGCGTTGATCGTTTCTGTAACAACCGGGGTTTTTGCATCGATTTAATATCTCCATTAAACGATTAATTTGCTAGCTAATTGCTGTTTGAAGTTTTTAAAACCCGGTTTAAATTCTTTTGAAAATCTGTTAAGGGGTATGGGATTTGTAAATAATTTTGGGCCACGTTTATTTTCGTAGTTCCGTGATTTTATCTAAGGCCGATACACACTCCTCTCCCCGTTTTTCATTTCAAAACCCTAAAACTAAAACGATCGAAAGAAAATAAAATGGCGGCTCTGTTCTTTCTTCGTTCGATCAAAAAAAATTTGGGTTTCATTTGTTTTTGACTTCGCTCGTCTTCGTGATGCCTTCGGCTTCGTTTTGGGTTGGGCTTTTCAAATCTGAGGTGAGTGAACTTTTTCACTCACATATTTTTCAACTCGCACTTTGACGGTTTAACTTCATTTGAATGTTGACGATTTTTGATGCTTTCAATTAGCTTGGTTTTGAACACTTGATTGACTTGTGCTGCTTGATTTTTGCGATGTAGATGTTGGTCGACTTTTTGAGTTTTGACCTTGTTCGTATTTCTTGAGTATCACTGTTTCGATTTAGATTTCTGTTGGCTGGTCACTTGAATGGATTAAGTTGATTTTGTGAAAATATTTTTGGAGGAGAATCTACTCTGATTTTGCAATTTTCTTTAATGTTGACTACGGTCTTTATTTTAGTTCGAAACTGTTGATATATGATTTTTTGGAATTCGTATGTTTATTGGTTTTGACCATAGTACTGCAGCCTTTCACTTGAATTACACGCTGCCTTAAGTGTGTTCACTGTGGTCACAATGTTGCTCTGTGCACTTGATTTAAACTAGGTTGAATTGTAACTTTAGTGTGGTCGAGTTGTATACATACTAGTTGGTTTGTAGCTCCATGTTGCATTGAACTCTGTTGACATGAGTATTATACTTGAATCTTGTCCATTCACATTACTACTTTATGGCTTCGGCCATTATGCATTTGATCCAAAACAGTAAAGCCTTCCTCCTGACTTTATTTGGTGACATTGGCATGACTGCCACTTCCCGCTGTTGCAATTCCTATTTGATTCATTGTAACCTGATTTTGGGTCGTACTGTCCATTGCTTGAGACATGTTATCCAATTCATTTTACTTTTGCTTGAGGCATGCTATCCACTTCAGTTTACTGTTGCATATATGTATGATCAGATTAGCATATTGTTGAACCATTGCTGTTTCATAATTTCACTTGTTGCCATGTTCTGGCTGTAGTAGTCATCTACACTGTTGCTAGTTTCATTAACTTGACTGTGACAATGATTTCTTTTTGGACTTTGGCCACTTGGATTCTAATTTGAACCGCTTCTTTGAATCCTCTGTTGTTTCTGGCTTGAAGCCTTACTAGCACTTTGGTCATTTTAGACTTGATATAGTCTGCATTATATTTCTCCAACCTCCTGCATTGCGGTGCTTGTCACGGCATTTGGTTAAGGTTTGGTCAATACTTACTGTCTAGTCCATTTGCATTGTATTTGTGTCTTTGAGTCTTTGCCCTTCGACTTGGTTCATTTAATTGAAAATGTTCCATTGCATGGGGTTGAGTCTTGTGGTCCTTGTCATCTTCATATTCAGTTGCCTGTTCATTGAAGTTTGATTTACATGGGTTCGAGCCTTTTTCACATTGTTGGTTCATGTTGTATCCACTTGACTCGTTACTGTTGTTGTTGCTGTGGTGCCATACTTTTGGTGCTCTCACTTCACTCGGCTGTGCTTGCATTGCCCACTTCGTTTTACAGTTGCATACAGTTGAGTTCATGTTGTTAGCATTGATTTGTGTCAATTAATTCACTTCCACTCGAGTCTGTCCCTTTATGCTCGAGTCTGATACTTGCATTTATGTGCACCACGTTCTATTGCCTTTACTTATCTCTGATCATAGATGGTCTGGTGATGTATACACCGTGTATTCGTATCACAGTGATCTTTGTGCAGTCCCATTAGAGCTGTACACATAGGTGTTGTGTGGTTTAGTTGCTCTGCCATACTCCTTCTGCTGTCTTCAGGTTATACCACAGCCTTGTGCCCTTGGTCATTCGAATTGAGTTGCTTTACAGTTGTGTTGAGTCATGATGGTGGTGACTTAGCCTCTGCAGTTTCGATTGCTGTTAATAATTGAAGTTGTGATGGCATCATATACTGTAGTGGCGAGGCAGTGCACGCGAGCGTGTACTCATCCACACCGTATTAATTTTATGGGTATTTCTTTTGATTTTGGTTCATTGATCTTTTGTGTACATCATCACTGTAGTGGCAAGGCAGTGCACGCATGCGTGTACTGCAGCCACACGGTATTGCTTTTATTGATATTCTAATTGCTTTTGATTTATGGATCTTTTGCCTATTCCATATGCTGTAGTGGCAAGGCAGTACACTCGTGCGTGTACTGCAGCCCTACTCGAGTTGACATTTTAAATTGATATTTCAATATGTTTTGGATTTATATTTTGATTAGTTAATTTGATGATTTTGTTGGTGTCTAATTATCAATTTGATAATTAGATTATGAGTTTCTAATTATTTATTTAATAATTAGATTTTATGGTTAATTGTCGTTTAGGCAATTCTGTTGTTTTCTAAATTATCTTCATTGATAATCTTTTTAAATTATCCTCGTTGATAATTGGATTTGCTGATTTGTTGTTTAACACTGTTACGTGTTATAAATATCGTTATCCGATTTCTTTATTTAAGGATCGGATAGACGATATTTATTGTGACTGTCGTTTATTTGTTACTTTATTATTATTGCTTCTATGCACTAATAACTGAGTTTGAATTAGACTGACCCGTGTATTATTTTCTTTTGAATTTAATACTCGGGTCAAACCAAGTACTTACAGGTTGTTGATATCTTACTTTGGGTTGCTGCTAGAGCTATGAAGTCTTTTCATACTTTTTGGAGTAGTCGTTGTCTTAGTATAGGATGTTGTATATTCATGTATATTATTTATTATAATGTACTTGTATATGTAACTTCCAGAGTCGACAATTGTAGTTGTATCATATGTATTGTATCACATGTATTGTAACTGACATCAGTTATTATATATATGAGACTTTCTGTGTTATCTGTGTTCCGCATTTATATTATCTGTGTTATTATTATATCTATTGTCCTAAACTATTATGAACCATCGTTGTTCGTTTTATACTGGAATTGGATATGTTGATGGGAGTAAATAAATAAGAGATGAAAATTAAAAATACATACCACTCCTATCGAGATAACCAATACTAGTGTAAGGCCTAACTACGGATGACTGCTCTTATCCAGTCTTATTCTTCGTAATAACGGACAGTATTTCTTTTAATAATCTTTGTTATTGTGAGCATAGAGGTGGGGCGTCACAGTTGGTATCAGAGCTTAGGGTTTTTGGACTATAAAACATAACTTAGATGGAACATGTGTTACAACTATCAGTCGATGTTTTATTTGTGCTTTGAGTCAAAAATTAAAGTTTTGAAAATATGTTGAAAGTTTTAAATATCTTTATTTAAAAATAAAAAGTGAAATTGTGTTTGATGGTTTGATTGAGTGTGTTCAGTTTATCAGAGTGCGCAGCGGAAACAGTGACTGTCTTCGCTGAGTACGGCTGATAACCTTTTGATTTAAAAATCAAAATATGAAATTGAAATAAATTTCATTTGTTGTTTACATAGCTGTTTTTAATTTGTTTTCTTTGAAAATTTCGAATCCGCTTTGAGGATCCGAAGCGATTGCAGTTATGTGAATTTGTTGAAATTTCTGCTGTTTTGAATTATCTTCATTGAAGATATATTTGAATGATTTCTTTGTTTATTTTGTGGTATACGTGCAAATTTATGTTGCACGTTACGACATAAATTTTACATTAAACCGATGGTTGGTTTTAAACATATTTTGTTGCCGTTATTTTTATAACGGGATTCACACTGGTGCTAAGTTTTTGAAGCACAGTGTTTTGTTGAAATTTTTGATGAATGAAAATTCACTGGTATTATATTTTGATGCGATTTGTTTTGATGTTTTGACGTATAAAAATTACTGTCGCTTTAGTTTCAGTAACCGTCAATTTTGAAGTGGATTTTCAAGCGGTTATCCCGCAATGCCGATTTTGAGATCCGTTTTTACGTTGTTTTGAAAAGTACAATTTCCTTATCAAAATTGTTACCGATGTTGCTGTTTTGGGAACGGGTTTTTCAAATTGTTTCATAATAAAAATTGTTTTCAATTTTTTTTTCCAGTTTACGCTTTCAAAAGAATAAGGAAGCGATTTAAACGATTCAGCAAAATCGAGGATTGTGAACCCTTTCTTTTACTGATTCGGTTAATTCTGGACTTGTTCGTTTGAGAATGTAAATTATTACTTTTATAAAATAAATGAAATTGTTTTCAGAAGTTTTACAGTTTGCGCTTTCAAAGAATGAGGAAGAGATTTAAACGTTTCAGCAAAATCGAGGACTATGACCCCTTTCTTTTACTGATTCGCTTAATTCCGGACTTGTTTTGAGAATGTGAAATGTTATTTTGAATACACAATTTTGCACTTTCAAGGAAACGATGAAGAGAATCAAACGATTTAGTAAAACTCGTGGTATGGGACATGTGTGTTTGCTATATCGGTTAATTCCGGACTCTTTAATTGAAATATCTGCTGTTTTGATGATTTTATTTGGCTTTCGAGCCACTATGATGGACCTTCGGGTCATATGATGGACCTTCGGGTCATTTGTTGGGCTTTCGGGCCACTCTTCGGACCTTCGGGTCAAATACCAGTACTAGACCTTCGGGTCACTCTGCGGACCTTCGGGTCAATCTGATGGGCGCCAAAATTTATTATACTTGGTAGGCTTCGGCCACTCTGAGATGCACATGCGGCGTAGCTAAAACTCGCCATCTGATGGGATCGATCCAATTTTTTATGTTGATTTTCTAGAGTATCTTAATTGATTTCTAGATATTTGTGTTTCCAATTATCTGTAGGTAATTGGATATTTGTTATTTCTGATTATCGCTTGTGATAATTAGATATTTGAGATTTGATTATCGTTTTTGATAATTAAATATTTGTTGCTTTGAGATTTGATTATCGTTTATGATAATTAAATATTTGTTGTTTCTGATTATCACTTGTGATAATTAGATATTTGAGATTTGATTATCGTTTTTGATAATTAAATATTTGTTGCTTTGAGATTTGATTATCGCTTGTGATAATTAGATATTTGAGATTTGATTATCGTTTTTGATAATTAAATATTTGTTGTTTCTGATTATCGCTTGTGATAATTAGATATTTGAGATTTGATTATCGTTTGTGATAATTAAATATTTGTTGTTTCTGATTATCGCTTGTGATAATTAGATAGTTGAGATATGATTATCGTTTTTGATAATTATATATTTGTTGTTTCTGATTATCGCTTGTGATAATTAGATATTTGAGATTTGATTATCGTTTTTGATAATTAAATATTTGTTGTTCCTGATTATCGCTTGTAATAATTAGATATTTAAGATTTGATTATCGTTTTTGATAATTAAATATTTGTTGCTTTGAGATTTGATTATCGTTTTTGATAATTAAATATTTGTTGCTTTGAGATTTGATTATCGTTTGTGATAATTAAATAATTGTTGTTTCTGATTATCGCTTGTGATAATTAGATATTTGAGATTTGATTATCCTTTGTGATAATTAAATATTTGTTGTTTCTGATTATCGCTTGTGATAATTAGATAGTTGAGATTTGATTATCGTTTTTGATAATTAAATATTTGTTGTTTCTGATTATCGCTTGTGATAATTAGATGTTTGAGATTTGATTATCGTTTTTGATAATTAAATATTCGTTGTTCCTGATTATCGCTTGTAATAATTAGATATTTAAGATTTGATTATCGTTTGTGATAATTAAATATTTGTTGCTTTGAGATTTGATTATCGTTTGTGATAATTAAATATTTGTTGATTTGAAAATTCTGATTATCGTTTTTGGTGATTAGATTGTTATTGTTTTCCAATTATCTGATTGATAACTAGATATTAGCAATTTTGCGAATTGTGATTTATGTTTCCTAATTATCGTATCGATAATTAGATATTGCTGTTTTGTCATTTCTCTGTTCTAATTATCTAATTGATAATTGAATATTGTTGATAATTGCATTTATTCAGTTTTGTTGTTTTCTGATTATCTATTTGATAGTTAGATTTTGTTGAGAATTTGTGAATTTCTTTTATGAAATTAAAAAGATTTCTTTGACGTTTGTGTTCTTGACCTGTATTTATCTAACTTAACCAGTTTATGTTAGAAAAATAATTGTTATTAAGGACCTTAATTATGAAAATTGCGGGGACGCAATTTTATAAGGAGGGGAGTCTATAACAACCAGGGCTTTTGCATCGATTTAATATCGTCATTAAACGATTAATTTGCTAGCTAATTGCTGTTTGAAGTTTTTAAAACCCGGTTTAAATTCTTTTGAAAATCTGTTAAGGGGTGTGGGCTTTGTAAATAATTTTGGGCCATGTTTATTTTCGTAGTGTCGTGATTTTATCTATGGCCGATACACACTTCTCTCCCCATTTTTCATTTCAAAACCCTAAAACTAAAACGATCGAAAGAAAATAAAATGGCGGCTCTGTTCTTTCTTCGTTCGATCAAAAAAAATTTGGGTGTCATTTGTTTTTGGCTTCGCTCGTCTTCGTGATGCCTTCGGCTTCGTTTTGGGTTGGGCTTTTCAAATCTAAGGTGAGTGAACTTTTTCACTCACATCTTTTTCAACTCGCACTTCGACAGTTTAACTTCGTTTGAATGTTGACGATTTTGATGCTTTCAATTAGCTTGGTTTTGAACACTTGATTGACTTATGCTGCTTGATTTTTGCGATGTAGATGTTGGTCGACTTTTTGAGTTTTGACCTTGTTCGTATTTCTTGAGTATCACTATTTCGATTTAGATTTCTGTTGGCTGGTCACTTGAATGGATTAAGTTGATTTTGTGAAAATATTTTTCGAGGAGAATCTACTCTGATTTTGCAATTTGCTTTAATGTTGACTACGGTCTTTATTTTAGTTCGAAACTGTTGATATATGATTTTTTGGAATTCGTATGTTTATTGGTTTTGACCATAGTACTGCAGTCTTTCACTTGAATTACACGCTGCCTTAAGTGTGTTCACTGTGGTCACAATGTTGCTCGGTGCACTTGATTTAAACTAGGTTGAATTGTAACTTTAGTGTGGTCGAGTTGTATACATACTAGTTGGTTTGTAGCTCCATGTTGCATTGAACTCTGTTGACATGAGTATTATACTTGAATCTTGTCCATTCACATTACTACTTTATGGCTTCGGCCATTATGCATTTGATCCAAAACAGTAAAGCCTTCCTCCTGACTTTATTTGGTGACATTGGCATGATTGCCACTTCCCGCTGTTGCAATTCCTATTTGATTCATTGTAACCTGATTTAGGGTCGTACTGTCCATTGCTTGAGACATGCTATCCAATTCATTTTACTTTTGCTTGAGGCATGCTATCCACTTCAGTTTACTGTTGCATATATGTATGATCAGATTAGCATATTGTTGAACCATTGCTGTTTCATAATTTCACTTGTTGCCATGTTCTGGGTGTAGTAGTCATCTACACTGTTGCTAGTTTCATTAACTTGACTGTGACAATGATTTCTTTTTGGACTTCGGCCACTTGGATTCTAATTTGAACTGCTTCTTTGAATCCTCTGTTGTTTCTGGCTTGAAGCCTTACTAGCACTTTGGTCATTTTAGACTTTATATAGTCTGCATTATATTTCTCCAACCTCCTGCATTGCTGTGCTTGTCACGGCATTTGGTTAAAGTTTGGTCAATACTTACTGTCTAGTCCATTTGCATTGTATTTGTGTCTTTGAGTCTTTGCCCTTCGACTTGGTCATTTAATTGAAACTGTTCCATTGCATGGGGTTAAGTCTTGTGGTCCTTGTCATCTTCATATTCAGTTGCCTGTTCATTTAAGTTTGATTTACATGGGTTCGATCCTTTTTCACATTGTTGGTTCATGTTGTATCCAATTGACTCCTTACTGTTGTTGTTGCTGTGGTGCCATACTTTTTGTGCTCTCACCTTCACTCGGCTGTGCTTGCATTGCCCACTTTGTTTTACAGTTGCATATAGTTGAGTTCATGTTGTTAGCATTGATTTGTGTCAATTAATTCACTTCCACTCGAGTCTGCGCCTTTATGCTCGAGTCTGATACTTGCATTTATGTGCACCACGTTCTCTTGCCTTTTCTTATCTCTGATCATAGATGGTCTGGTGATGTATACACTGTGTTTTTGTATCACAATGATCTTTGTGAAGTCCCATTGGAGCTGTACACATAGGTGTTGTGTGGTTTAATTGCTCTGCCATACTCCTTCTGCTGTCTTCAGGTTATACTACAGCCTTATGCCCTTGGTCATTCGAATTGAGTTGCTTTACAGTTGTGTTGAGTCATGATGGTGGTGATTTGACCTCTGCAGTTTCGATTGCTGTTAATAATTGGAGTTGTGATGGCATCATATACTGTAGTGGCGAGGCAGTGCACGGGAGCGTGTACTGCAGCCACACCGTATTAATTTTATGGGTATTTCTTTTGATTTTGGTTCATTGATCTTTTGTGTACATCATCATTGTAGTGGCAAGGCAGTGCACGCGAGCGTGTACTGCAGCCACACGATATTGCTTTTATTGATATTCTAATTTCTTTTGATTTATGGATCTTTTGCCTATTCCATATGCTGTAGTGGCGAGGCAGTACACTCGTGCATGTACTGCAGCCCTACTCGAGTTGACATTTTAAATTGATATTTCAATATGTTTTGGATTTATATTTTGATTGGTTAATTTGATGATTTTGTTGGTGTCTAATTATCAATTTGATAATTAGATTATGAGTTTCTAATTATTTATTTAATAATTAGATTTTGTGGTTAATTGTCGTTTAGGCAATTCTATTGTTTCCTAAATTATCTTCAATGATAATCTTTTTAATTTATCCTCGTTGATAATTGGATTTGCTGATTTGTTGTTTAACACTATTACGTGTTATAAATATCGTTATCCGATTTCTTTATTTAAGAATCGGATAGACGATATTTATTGTGACTGTCGTTTATTTGTTACTTTATTATTATTGCTTCTGTGCACTAATAACTGAGTTTGAATTAGACTGACCCGTGTATTATTTTCTTTTGAATTTAATACTCGGGTCAAACCAAGTATTTACAGGTTGTTGATATCTTACTTTGGGTTGCTGCTAGAGCTATGAAGTCTTTTCATACTTTTTAGAGTAGTCGTTGTCTTAGTATAGGATGTTGTATATTCATGTATATTATTTACGATAATGTACTTGTATATGTAACTTCCAGAGTCGACAGTTGTAGTTGTATCATATGTATTGTATCACATGTATTGTAACTGACATCAGTTATTATTTATATGAGACTTTCTGTGTTATCTATGTTCTGCATTTATATTATATGTGTTATTATTATATCTATTGCCCTAAACTATTATGAACCATCGTAGTTTGTTTTATACTGGAATCGGATATGTTGATGGGAGTAAATAAATAAGAGATGAAAACTAAAATATATACCACTCCTATCGAGATAACCAATACTAGTGTAAGGCCTAACTACGGATGGCCGCTCATATCTAGCCTTATTCTTCGTAATAACAGACAGTATTTCTTTTAATACTCTTTGTTATTGTGACCATAGAGGTGGGGCGTCACAGTTGGTATCAGAGCTTAGGGTTTTTGGACATAATATAAAACATAACTTAGATGGAACATGTGTTACAACTATCATTCGATGTTTTATTTGTGCTTTGAGTTAAAAATTAAAGTTTTGAAAATATGTTGAAAGTTTTAAATATTTTTATTTAAGAATAAAAAGTGAAATTGTGTTTGATGATTTGATTGAGTGTGTTCAGTTTATCAGCGTGCGCAGCGGAAACAGTGACTGTCTTCGCTGAGTACGGCTGATAACCTTTTGATTTAAAAATCAAAATATGAAATTGAAATAAATTTCATTTGTTGTTTACATAGCTGTGTTTAATTTGTTTTCTTTGAAAATTTCGAATCCGCTTTGAGGATCCGAAGCGATTGCAGTTATGTGAATTTGTTGAGATTTCTGCTGTTTCGAATTATCTTCATTGAAGATATATTTGAATGATTTCTTTGTTTATTTTATGGTATACATGCAAATTTATGTTGCACGTTACGACATAAATTTTACGTTAAACCGATGGTTGGTTTTAAACATATTTTGTTGCCGTTATTTTTATAACGGGATTCACACTTGTGCTAAGTTTTTGAAGCACAGTGTTTTGTTGAAATTTTTGATGAATGAAAATTCAGTGGTATTATATTTTGATGCGAATTGATTTGATGTTTTGACGTATAAAAATTACTGTCGCTTTGGTTTCAGTAACCGTCAATTTTAAAGTGGATTTTCAAGCGGTTATCCCGCAATGCCGATTTTGAGATCCGTTTTTACAGTTTTTTGAGAAGTACAATTTCCTTATCAAAATTATTACCGACGTTGCTATTTTGAGCACGGGTTTTTCAAATTGTTTCAAAATAAAAATTGTTTCCAATTTTTTTTTCAGTTTACGCTTTCAAAAGAATGAGGAAGTGATTTAAACGATTCAGCAAAATCGAGGACTGTGAACCCTTTCTTTTACTGATTCGGTTAATTCCAGACTTGTTCATTTGAGAATGTAAATTATTACTTTTATAAAATAAATGAAATTGTTTTCAGAAGTTTTACAGTTTGCGCTTTCAAAAGAATGAGGAAGCGATTTAAACGTTTCAGCAAAATCGAGGACTATGACCCCTTTCTTTTACCGATTCGCTTAATTCCAGGCTTGTCCGTTTGAGAATGTGAAATGTTATTTTGAAAACACAATTTTGCACTTTCAAGGAAACGATGAAAAGAATCAAACGATTTAGTAAAACTCGTGGTATGGGACATATGTGTTTGCTATTTCGGTTAATTCCGGACTTGTTAATTGAAATATCTGCTGTTTTGATGATTTTGATGATTTTATTTGGCTTTCGAGCCACTCTGATGGACCTTCGGGTCATATGATGGACCTTCGGGTCATTTGTTGGGCTTTCGGGCCACTCTTCGGACCTTCAGGTCAAATACCAGTACTAGACCTTCGGGTCACTCTGCGGACCTTCGGGTCAATCTGATGGGCGCCAAAATTTATTGTACTTGGTAGGCTTCGGCCACTCTGAGATGCACGTGCGGCGTAGCTAAAACTCTCCATCTGATGGGATCGATCCAACCTTTTATGTTGATTTTCTAGTGTATCTTAATTGATTTCTAGATATTTGTGTTTCCAATTAGCTGCAGGTAATTGGATATTTGTTGTTTCTGATTATCGCTTGTGATAATTAGATATTTGAGATTTGATTATCGTTTTTGATAATTAAATATTTGTTGCTTTGAGATTTGATTATCGTTTTTGATAATTAAATATTTGTTGCTTTGAGATTTGATTATCGTTTATGATAATTTAATATTTGTTGTTTCTGATTATCGCTTGGGATAATTAGATATTTGAGATTTGATTATCGTTTTTGATAATTAAATATTTGTTGCTTTGAGATTTGATTATCACTTGTGATAATTAGATATTTGAGATTTGATTATCGTTTTTGATAATTAAATATTTGTTATTTCTGATTATCGCTTGTGATAATTAGATATTTGAGATTTGATTATCGTTTGTGATAATTAAATAACTATTGTTTCTGATTATCGTTTGTGATAATTAGATAGTTGAGATTTGATTATCATTTTTGATAATAAAATATTTGTTGTTTCTGATTATCGCTTGTGATAATTAGATATTTGAGATTTGATTATCGTTTTTGATAATTAAATATTTGTTGCTTTGAGAATTGATTATCGTTTTTGATAATTAAATATTTGTTGCTTTGAGATTTGATTATCGTTTGTGATAATTAAATATTTGTTGTTTCTGATTATCGCTTGTGATAATTGGATATTTGAGATTTGATTATCGTTTGTGATAATTAAATATTTGTTGTTTCTGATTATCGCTTGTGATAATTAGATAGTTGAGATTTGATTATCGTTTTTGATAATTAAATATTTGTTGTTTCTGATTATCGCTTGTGATAATTAGATGTTTG
Organism: Allium cepa; assembly: GCA_030765085.1. NCBI lineage: Eukaryota > Viridiplantae > Streptophyta > Magnoliopsida > Asparagales > Amaryllidaceae > Allium > Allium cepa. The sequence goes on from CM060935.1 coordinate 490,052,524, forward strand.
AGATTTTTATCGTTTTTGATAATTAAATATTTTTTGTTCCTGGTTATCGCTTGTAATAATTAGATATTTAAGATTTGATTATCGTTTGTGATAATTAAATATTTGTTGCTTTGAGATTTGATTATCGTTTGTGATAATTAAATATTTGTTGATTTGAAAATTCTGATTATCGTTTTTGGTGATTAGATTGTTGTTGTTTTCCAATTATCTGATTGATAAGTAGATATTGGCAATTTTGCGAATTGTGATTTATGTTTCCTAATTATCGTATCGATAATTAGATATTGCTGTTTCGTTATTTCTCTATTCTAATTATCTAATTGATAATTGAATATTGCTGATAATTGCATTTATTCAGTTTTTTTGTTTTCTGATTATCTATTTGATAGTTAGATTTTGTTAAGAATTTGTGAATTTCTTTTATGAAATTAAAAAGATTTCTTCGACGTTTGTTTTCTTGACCTTTATTTATCTAGCTTAACCAGTTTATGTTAGAAATAATTGTTATTAACGACCTTAATTATGAAAATTGCGAGGACGCAATTTTTATAAGGATGGGAGTCTGTAACAACCGGGGTTTTTGCATCGATTTAACATCGTCATTAAACGATTAATTTGCTAGCTAATTACTGTTTGAAGTTTTTAAAACCCGGTTTAAATTCTTTTGAAAATCTGTTAAGGGGTGTGGGCTTTGTAAATAATTTTGGGCCACGTTTATTTTCGTAGTGCCGTGATTATATCTAAGGCCGATATACACTTCTCTCCCCATTTTTCATTTCAAAACCCTAAAACTAAAACGATCGAAAGAAAATAAAATGGCGGCTCTGTTTTTTCTTCGTTCAATCAAAAAAAATTTGGGTTTCATTTGTTTTTGGCTTCGCTCGTCTTCGTGATGCCTTCAGCTTCGTTTTGGGGTGGGCTTTTCAAATCTGAGGTGAGTGAACTTTTCACTCACATCTTTTTCAACTCGCACTTCGATAGTTTAACTTCGTTTGAATGTTGACGATTTTTGATGCTTTCAATTAGCTTGGTTTTGAACACTTGATTGACTTACGCTGCTTGATTTTTGCGATGTAGATGTTGGTCGACTTTTTGAGTTTTGACCTTGTTCGTATTTCTTGAGTATCACTGTTTCGATTTAGATTTCTGTTGGCCGGTCACTTGAATGGATTAAGTTGATTTTGTGAAAATATTTTTGGAGGAGAATCTACTTTGATTTTGCAATTTTCTTTAATGTTGACTACGGTCTTTATTTTAGTTCGAAACTGTTGATATATGATTTTTTGGAATTCGTATGTTTATTGGTTTTGACCATAGTATTGCAGTCCTTCACTTGAATTACACACTGCCTTAAGTGTGTTCACTGTGGTCACAATGTTGCTCTGTGCACTTGATTTAAACTAGGTTGAATTGTAACTTTAGTGTGGTCGAGTTGTATACATACTAGTTGGTTTGTAGCTCCATGTTGCATTGAACTCTGTTGACATGAGTATTATACTTGAATCTTGTCCATTCACATTACTACTTTATGGCTTCGGCCATTATGCATTTGATCCAAAACAGTAAAGCCTTCCTCCTGACTTTATTTGGTGACATTGTCATGACTGCCACTTCCCGCTGTTGCAATTCCTATTTGATTCATTGTAACCTGATTTTGGGTCGTACTGTCCATTGCTTGAGACATGCTATCCAATTCATTTTACTTTTGCTTGAGGCATGCTATCCACTTCAGTTTACTGTTGCATATATGTATGATCAGATTAGCATATTGTTGAACTATTGTTGTTTCATAATTTCACTTGTTGCCATGTTCTGGGTGTAGTAGTCATCTACACTGTTGCTAGTTTCATTAACTTGACTGTGACAATGGTTTCTTTTTGGACTTCGGCCACTTGGATTCTAATTTGAACTGCTTCTTTGAATCCTCTGTTGTTTCTGGCTTGAAGCCTTACTAGCACTTTGGTCATTTTAGACTTGATATAGTCTGCATTATATTTCTCCAACCTCCTGCATTGCTGTGCTTGTCACGGCATTTGGTTAAGGTTTGGTCAATACTTACTTTCTAGTCCATTTGCATTGTATTTGTGTCTTTGAGTCTTTGCCCTTCGACTTGGTCATTTAATTGAAACTGTTCCATTGCATGGGGTTGAGTCTTGTGGTCCTTGTCATCTTCATATTCAGTTGCCTGTTCATTTAAGTTTGATTTACATGGGTTCGAGCCTTTTTCACATTGTTGGTTCATGTTGTATCCAATTGACTCCTTACTGTTGTTGTTGCTGTGGTGCCATACTTTTGGTGCTCTCACCTTCACTCGGCTGTGCTTGCATTGCCCACTTTGTTTTACAGTTGCATACAGTTGAGTTCATGTTGTTAGCATTGATTTGTGTCAATTAATTCACTTTCACTCGAGTCTGTGCCTTTATGCTCGAGTCTGATACTTGCATTTATGTGCACCACGTTCTCTTGCCTTTTCTTATCTCTGATCATAGATGGTCTGGTGATGTATACACTGTGTATTTGTATCACAGTGATCATTGTGAAGTCCCATTGGAGCTGTACACATAGGTGTTGCGTGGTTTAGTTGCTCTGCCATACTCCTTCTGCTGTCTTCAGGTTATACCACAGTCTTGTGCTCTTGGTCATTCGAATTAAGTTGCTTTACAGTTGTGTTGAGTCATGATGGTGGTGACTTGACCTCTGCAGTTTCGATTGCTGTTAATAATTGGAGTTGTGGTGGCATCATATACTGTAGTGGCGAGGCAGTGCACGCGAGCGTGTACTGCAGCCACACCGTATTAATTTTATGGGTATTTCTTTTGATTTTGGTTCATCGATCTTTTGTGTACATCATCACTGTAGTGGCAATGCAGTGCAAGCAAGTGTGTACTGCAGCCACACGGTATTGCTTTTATTGATATTCTAATTGCTTTTGATTTATGGATCTTTTGCCTGTTCCATATGCTGTAGTGGCGAGGCAGTACACGCGTGCGTGTACGGCAGCCCTACTCGAGTTGACATTTTAAATTGATGTTTCAATATGTTTTGGATTTATATTTTGATTGGTTAATTTGATGATTTTGTTGTTGTCTAATTATCAATTTGATAATTAGATTATGAGTTTCTAATTATTTATTTAATAATTAGATTTTGTGGTTAATTGCCGTTTAGGCAATTCTGTTGTTTTCTAAATTATCTTCATTGATAATCTTTTTAATTTATCCTCGTTGATAATTTGGATTTGCTGATTTGTTGTTTAACACTGTTACGTGTTACAAAAATCGTTATCCGATTTCTTTATTTAAGGATCGGATAGACAATATTTATTGTGACTGTCGTTTATTTGTTACTTTATTATTATTGCTTCTGTGCACTAATAACTGAGTTTGAATTAGACTGACCCGTGTATTATTTTCTTTTGAATTTAATACTCGGGTCAGACCGAGTATTTACAGGTTGTTGATATCTTACTTTGGGTTGCTGCTAGAGCTATGAAGTCTTTTCATACTTTTTGGAGTAGTCGTTGTCTTAGTATAGGATGTTGTATGTTCATGTATATTATTTACGATAATGTACTTGTATATGTAACTTTCAGAGTCGACAGTTGTAGTTGTATCATATGTATTGTATCACATGTATTGTAACTGACATCAGTTATTATATATATGAGACTTTCTGTGTTATCTGTGTTCCACATTTATATTATCCGTGTTATTATTATATCTATTGTCCTAAACTATTATGAACCATCGTAGTTCGTTTTATACTGGAATTGGATATGTTGATGGGAGTAAATAAATAAGAGATGAAAATTAAAAATATATACCACTCCTATCGAGATAACCAATACTAGTGTAAGGCCTAACTACGGATGGCCGCTCTTATCCAGCCTTATTCTTTGTAATAACGGACAGTATTTCTTTTACTACTCTTTGTTATTGTGAGCATAGAGGTGGGGCGTCACAGTTTCGAAGAGACCGGGATCAGGATTAATTTTTCGAAAACCACTTATATCCGGTTTGAACGTTTTCATGAGGAAGACAAGAGCTTGGAGTCGTAGATGGAGCAGTGAAGTGCAAGGGCTAATCGCTACTAATCTTAAGGGTGATTCCAAAATGGATGTAGTACGACTAGTACTTTCGGTTCCGTTCGGACTTGGAATGGACTTGTATGGTTGAATGCTATCAGAACATCGTCAGGAGGGCGACGAGCATTCTAAGTGAATGTGTGCTAAAAAGGTAACGCTTAACCTCAAGCCTCATCAACCGAGAATGGCTAAAGCAGGGGAGGTGCACACATAAGGCTAAGTGGCTAGCAACCAATTAGGTTAAGGTCATCCTTGTCTAGAGGTCCATTTTATTCGGCTGTGTGGGCGGTTGCTGATCCCAACTGCGAGGTGAACTTATTCGGACTATCCAATAAGGGGTAGCTCCGGTCTTGTGATGCAGGGGATCAGGGTGGATCCTCGTTATGGTAATCTAGACCACGTACTATGATGGGTGGTACCCCAATAGCCCTGCCATTGATGGAAATCCATTCTCCCTACGTGCCTTTACGGTTTTGTTTGTAGAACCCACTTTGTGGCTAGTATTGCTGGAATTTAATAATGTAACAATTTCAGCTATTTGAATAAGTATTTGTCTATAGACACTACTATAATATCAGGAGATTTTATAAGAAATGTTTTGGTTATCGTAAGGTAAAAACCCGACATGTTTATTTATGGCATGGTCTTTCAGGATACCTTTGATTTTCAAATGATTTTGAAAACTAATATTCCAATTAAGTGTGTTTTCTCACGCTAGTTTTCCAGACTGACTCGGGTGTTATTTAACTATAATGCTCGGGTTATACCGAGTATTATAAAGTACAAATTCTGGATGGACTGCTGTGGAGCTCAAGAGACGAGCTGGATGACGAGGCATATTTCTATAGATTTATATTTCTACCATGCAGTGTAAGCTATATAATCAGCTTTGGAAGGACGGAATATTATAATCGTCCTAAATTGTATTTTTTATTCTATTGTGCTCTAATAATGTAATGTATAAACGGATATAGTTCTTTTTGTTTAAAGATTAATCATTTATCTATTATATTGTTCCGTTGCGATTGTGAGATTCTGATATTGTTTCTATTTCTTCTTCTGCCTCCTTCTTTAACCCTAATGGTTTGGTTTTCCGACATTCGACTGTTTGGCATTTGATACAGTGGACGTATTGATGGCGATTTTCGGGCGTCGAAATATCGGGTTGTTACAGATTGGTATCAGAGCTGAAGGTTAAGTAAGAACCTTGGCTCTGGTGGAGATTACTCATTAGAAATAGAGTCTGTAGTACTCTAGAATGAATTTGAGTGTATTAATAGATATGAGCGCGTATTTGTTAGTGAATATAAAAATTGTTTTTATATTGTGTTGACTTATCGGTTAAGTATTTATGGATTCTGATCGACATGTGGGACGCCATGTCATCAATAGGGGTTTCTAAATTCTTGAACAAGATAAACCGACACAGTATTGTTTTAAAATAGGGTAAATGAAATAATTTTACCCAAATTATTTCTGTATATAAAAGAAATAAACTTTCCATAACTTATTATAGTTATATATGGTTGCTTGGTTGTTAGGGAGTGATAATATGAAATTATTATCATTATTTATAGAAATTAAAAAAAGGAATTAGCATTATAACCAAAAAGTTAAGAAATGAATTCATACTTAATGAATTTGTAAATGTGAATTTTAAATGTGATTTATAATTTGAAAATAAATCCCAGAGTAATATTAAATATTGATTAAAAGGATTTGAAAAATTGAAAAAAATTAATTTCCATTGAGTTTGAAAATGATTTTCAAAGGTTTTGGGGAAATAATAGTGATATTATTTCGGAAATATTTTTGAATTGGATATGAAATCTGGTGGGATTGGAAATCAAAAATATTTAAAAATGTTTTTAGAAAGAATAAAAGCATTGAACTCTTTATGGTCGCTGGAAAATAAGTTCGATGATGACTGCAGCATCATTGATGTTCATTTTCGAGTTTCCAAGAGAGGAATTGCTATCTAAATGTTCTAAATTGAAGTTGTTTGCAAACCTGGGTTTGGTTTTGAAATTCAAAGAAATGATTTGGGTTGATTTATATGATTTCAAAAATGTTTTTGAATGTTTAAGCAATTGTTTAAACTTTGGAAGTTTAAATAAAAATGTTTATAGAAATAGGTTTGATAGTTGATAAATTAGAAATTTATTAGAATAAAATTTAACTTGAAGAAGAGTTATTTGAATAGGTATGAAAATAAAATAAACTAGTAAAGTAAATTAAAGAGATTTGGGAATGAAAAAGAAATAAGTTAGGATGTAGGCCAATTAATTGAAGTGAATTAAAGAAAGTTAGCAAATAGAAGGTAAATGAATTGGAGAACTTATAGAAGCTTTAAATTTGAATTAAATTAGAAGGTAACTAAACCAAATTAACAAAATGATTGTTGGGGAAATAAATCTAAGTAGACTAAATGAAATAAGTTATTGAAAATAAAATATATTAGTAGGAAAATGAATGAATGAATTTAAATGTGTAAGCAATTGGAATTGAAAACTAGATGTTGGAATTAAGTGTGAATGGGAAATTAGTCAAGTCGAACTAAATAAAACAAAGTTTTGAGATTAAAATTAGAAAGTAAACTAATTGATTTAAATGGTAAGCAAATAAATGGACATTAAATATTGGGATGATATTTAATCTAAATTTGTGTTGACTAAAGTAAAAATGGTTTGAGATAGGGAATAAATTAGTAAATGTAACTAATTAAAGAAATGATTAATTGAATATGGTTTGAGATAAAGGTAAGTAGAATTCAATATTTAAAATGAAAGGTGAATTGAATTCAGAATGGAACTGAAAATTTAAGTTAAAAAAATTAGAGGTGAAAGCTCATAGTGGTGAAGTGAAAAATAAATATAAGAAGTGTATAAAATATTTATATTAAACTTAATGGTGGAATTCTTAAGTAAATTTGAAATTTAGAAAAAAATAATCTAAGTTATAATTGAATGAAGATTAAACTGGAAGTTGTGAAATGGAAATTATGAATAAGTGGATAGAAATCAAAATGAATGTGAATAAAAGAGAACTGATATTGTTAATAATCAATTGAGATAAATAAGTAGGATGGAGGTATATTATTTTATTCGCACATCAATTCGATCCAGAATTTGAGCATAGAATTTCGAGATAGTTATATCGATCCGAGTTGGGATTTTTCACTCGATTTGCGACGGCGAACCCTGGGATGGATTTTTGATTTGATTCTGGAAACTCTCTATTATAGTTTGTGGCTATGCAAGGAGAATGATGGTCTTTGATCAAGAAACCAGATCTGAGTCTACACCAGGAAGTCGGGTGAACAATACCAGTTCGGAAATGAAATTGTGTGATCGAGTGAGCGATCAGATTTGGTGTTGCGTACGGATGATATACGGACATCGTATGGGCTTGAATGAAATGAATATTGAAAATTTTGTAAAGAGATGGGTAAAATAAATTTGACTGTACTAAACACTATTGGTAGATAAGTACAAATATCTAAAGGCAAAGGATAAATGGACGTTTTAGGTTTCGGAAGATAATTGAATTGACCAACAAAGAGGTACGTGTTTAAATTTCTATATGAAATTTGATGATTTTCTGATCCAGCCACTTGGCTTTTTGTTTTTTTTGAAATTTGGGGGCTCATAGAGGCATTTTGTAGTTGTACTGAGCTAGCCGCGCAAAGGAGACGCTGGCGAAATTTTTCAAAATTTTGGGAGTTAGAAAAAAATTTTGAATTTTTTTTTGATAATTTAAAATTTGGTTTTAAATTTAAATTTGAATGGTTGAGTAAGTGATATTGTTTGGAACCTTTAGATGAATTTAGGAAGTTAGTAAGAATGACAGTGTTTTTGATAAAAAATTTTTGTTTAGGTGCTGTTAAAGCTGTTTGGTTTTGGGATTATAGTAAATGGGCATTGGACCATTCCTCTCAACTAATAATTTCGGGGACGAAATTCTTTTAAGGGGGAGGAATGTGACGACCCGAAACTTCTGGATATTTGAAACTGAAATATTTAATTGATTTTAAATATTTGAACATTAGTTTAACTTGAATTTCAAATATTGCTATTTGTTGGATAATGTAAATATTGAATTAATAACTGGAAATTGGGAAATTTGTTGTTCGGGAGTTCCAGGCTTATTAAAATAATCGAAATCTTGTAAAATTTATATTAATGATACTGAAGATAAGGAACGCTTTAAATTTGAATTTAAAAGTGTTTTGTAAATATATAGTTTAAACTGATAATTTAAAAATAGCCTTTCGAGGCACAGTCTCGGAATTCGACGAAACCAGTCCCATTGGATCCGTAATAGTGTACTATTATCGGATTTCAATTTTTGTCACATTCGGAGTTATCATGTGATCGTACGATATAGAAACACGCTAAAATTTATATCAAAATTTAATATATGATAACTGGTCCAAAAAGCCATCTTCTCCATACGATCGAATTAGGACTCTGAACCTTTTCCATTGCGTATGGAATAGGGGTTTAACATTATAAACGCCTAGCGGCATGCCTCAAAAGGAGATCGAGATTTTAGGCTTCGTTTTCTCAACGATTTGAATTTGAATTTTAAATATTAAATATTATATTATGTGTATTTAATATGATAATATTTTCACAAGACAAAATTTTACACGTTTCTTTTCTCTTCAAACACTTGGCAAATTTTTGGACACGTGTTTGTTTTTTTTAAAATAAAGAATAAAAGAAAGTCAAAGCCATTCTCGTTCCTCTTCTTAAATTGACTGCAAGCTTCTTTCTATTTTCCTACCTCATTTTTCAATTCCATTCATTCCTTATAATGATGGAACATTTCGAAATCATATGACCGAAGCCCTCATTTTCCTCTCTCATCTCCTTTAATTCACCTCATTTTCGAATCGAAAGACTCGATCGAGTCACTCGATTTCAAGCACAGGGAGAGTCTATCGGCGGCATCGAGCTCGAGTGCGGCTACATCGACGACGCGATGGAAGATGGAGACGGCGTCGCAAGTACTATTGTGGGGGTTCGAGAGTGGGATGGGGTGCTCGCGAGTTGAGGGCATGGGCAAGCGACGCGACTTTGGGGATTTCGTGCGAACATGGCCACGAGGCCGTGGAAGGGCAAGCATCGTGGCGGTTTTCGTCTTCGATGAGTGGGAGAGGCAATAATGATGATTGCAGTAAGGTAATAAGGGTAGATTTATATTTTTAATAAATTTTAAGTATATTATAGAAACAGGAAATAAAAAAATGTATATGTTATGAAAGGATATTTTTACAGTAAGTTATAATACATGTCTATTTGAATTTAATTTACATATATATATATATATATATATATATAAGATTTTTGGAAATTATAGGATATTTCTAAAATGTTGTAGAATGTATAAAGATTAGATTTTTAATGCATATAGGTTAATATTTTTAGTTCGTGTAATTTCAAAAGAGGTTTACTAGTTTATTTTCAAAATAACGTCTTATAGAGATTAAATGGTTTAATTTAACATATCTAAATATTTTTTAGATATTAGAAGATTTTCAAAAGGAAATTCGTTTAAATTAAATAATTAGTTAATTAAAGTTGTTTAAATGATAATTGATCGTTCGATTAGTCAAGATGTTAATAAACTGTATAAATATTTATACAAGGTTATAAATCATGGAGAATCAATTTGGTGTGGATAGGATTGAAAATTAAAAGCAAAGGTGAGTTAATCTCACTCATTTGGATTCCGTTTAAGTTTAAATAGTAAAATTTAAATTATTGATTGATTGCTTGAAATGTCTGGATGTGATAGTGTATATATAGTAGTATATATATAGTATATATTGAAGTGATTGATTTCCTGCATTATATAGCGGATGAGACCCTATGCGCCCCGCATAATAGCGGATGACCCCATACACCACAGTATTCCACCTCGAAGTGGAATTGGAATTTTATATTGTGCTAACATCTATGGATGCAGGGAAATAGGTCGGAGAGATCCAACTGGATTCGTCAAAATATTTAGATTGTTTAAATATTCCATGATATGATTATTTGATAATTTGTGACAGATTATATTGAAAATTGAAAATATTGGATGCTATGGTTTGATCGAATAACTTTTGGATATAATGAGTTATCAAAAATATATAGATGAGATTTTTGAAGGAAAACAAAGGAGAGAAATTTTTAAGTAAAATAATTATAGAAAATTTGGATAAATTGAAGAGTGAATTGGAAAAGGATAAAGTTGATTTTTTTATAAAATTCTAATAAATAAATTCCAAGTATGGGAAAGGAGATTTTTGAATATATGGGAATAAATGAATTTTTAAACTAAAGTGATGTTATTTAAAGGAATAAAAGGTATATTTTAAATTCAAAATTTAAATGGTTTAGGAAGAAATAGAAGGAGAATTTTGAAATAAATATAAAATTGGTATTTTCAGTTTAAATAAGATTTTAAATCATAATAAAGAAGTTAAATACGAAATTAATGGGTTGTGAAATAAAATTGAGTAAGTAAAGGAATTTCTTTTTAAATGGGGTAAATTTTGGAAATCGATTTGGAAATTGATTTAGTGTTTGAAACACAGTTTTAAAAGAAGGATGAGGCTATGGAATTTATAAACAGGGTTTATAAAGTGAAAGAAGATATCAATGGATATTTGGAAGTATAAATCCACGATGGGAATTTATAAAGGAATGGGTAAACTGTTTTAAAAATAAATAGTGGTTTATTTTTAAAAGATGTGAAAGAAAAGTGTATTTCCCTTAAATGCCAAGTACGTTTTCAAAGCAGATTTTTAAGTATATGTTAAAAGTTTTAAAGTTGTTTTAAAAGAATGTTATTTGAGAAATTTTTAATTAAGTTGTTTAGAATTCTGAAAATAAATATTTATTAAATTAGTTATAGTAGTAATTATTTAAAAAAAAGTTAATTGGTATTATGATTTGAAAAGATAATTATCAACATTTACATTTTATAAAGTAGTTTATTTTAAAGATAGTTTGGCTAAAGTTTTTATTTGAAAAACTTGTATAGAATTTAATAACTTTTATTTTAAGATTTGTTTTGGCTTAAGTTTAGAAATTATTATAAAAAATCATAACTAGCATTTTAAATAAAGTGTTTTAAATAGTTTTTATTTTACGTATTTTAAATATTTTAAGTATATATTTTTGGATAAAGTGATTTAAATTATTTCAAAATCTAAAGTATTTAGACTAGGTGATTTTCAGTGGAATAAGAAATTGGGTGGAAATTTAATCCGCGAGAGAAAGAGTAATTTGGGAACTATTTTCAAAGGATTAAAATGTACAAAAGATATCTTGCGAAGATATTTCAAATAATAAATAATTTTGGAAAATTATTAAGACTGATGGTTGTTTGTAAATGTTATTTGATAGTTAAATATCCGACTATCAATATTGTCCAATGCGCTGATCGTTTCGAAGCGACCGGGATCGGGATTAATTTCCCGAAAATCACTTCGATTTGGTTTGAATGTTTTCGTGAGGAAGACAAGAGTTTGGAGTCATAGATGGAGCAGTGAAGTGTAAGGGATAATCACTACTAATTCTGAGGGTGATTCCAAAATGGATTTAGTAGAAGTAGTACCTTCGGTTCCGTTTGGACCCGGAATGGACTTGAATGGATGAATTCTATCAGAACATCATCAGGAGAACAATGAGCATTCTAAGTGAATGTGTACTAAAAAGGTAACGCTTAATCTCGAGCCTCATCAACCGGGAATGGCTAAAACAGGGAAGGTGCACACAAGGCTACGCGGCTAGCAACCAATTAGGGTAAGGTCATCCTTGTCTAGAGGACCCTTTTATTCGGCTGTGTGGGGGTTGCTGATCCCAACCATGGGGTAAACTTATTCGGACTATCCAGTAAGGTATAGCTCCAGTCTTGTGATGTAGGGCATCACGGTAGACCACGTACTGTGACGGACGGTACCCCAGTAGCCCTGCCATTGATGGAAATCCGTTCTCCTTACGTGCCTTTGCAGTTTTGTTTGTAGAACCCACTTTGTGGCTAATATTGTTGGAATTTAATAATGTAACAATTTTGGCTATTTGAATAAGTATTTGTATAAAGACACTACTATAATATCCGAGGATTTTATCAGAAATGTTTTCGTTATCGTAAGGTAAAAATCCGGCATGTTTATTTGTGGCGTGGTCTTACGAGATACCTTTGATTTTCAAATGATTTTGAAAACTTTAATAATACAATTGAGTGTGTTTTCTCACGCTGATTTTCCAGACTGACTCGGGTGTTATTTAACTATAATGCTCGAGTCAGATCGAGTATTATAGAGTATAGATTCTAGATGGACTGCTATGGAGCTCAAGCTACAAGTTTGATGACGAGGCATATTTCCATAGATTTATATTTCCGCCGTGCTGTGTAAGCTGTATGTTCAGCTTTGGAAGGGCGGGATATTATAACCATCCTGAATTCTGTTGTTGATTGTATTGTACTCTAATGATGTAATGTATAAATAGATATTGTTCTTTTTGTTTAAAGATTAATCATTTATCTATTGTATATTGTTCCGCTACGATTGTGAGAATCTGATATTGTTTCTATTTCTTCTTCTATCTCCTTCTTCTTTAACCTAATGGTTCGGTTTTTCGACATTCGACGGTTCAGCATTTGATACAGTGGACGTATTGATGTCGATGTTCGAACGTCGAATAAACAGGTCGTTACAATTTGCGTGCATCGATATACACTACTGGTGTAATTTTAAACTGATTTAGATAAAAGATAATTACATAAAGGGGTTTATGGAAGCTTTATGCCATTTGAAGGAATGTAATTTCAGCCATATTATGTGAAGAAAGAGGAGTTGAGAAAGTGATAATTAAGGGAATTGATCAGGGAAATTTTATAAAGAATGCGAAAGGTTTCATTCTTTCAATTAAAACAAATCCACTAATTCATTTCCCGCAGAGATTTTCATTCTTTCCTTATTCACTTTTTCTCCTCCTTTCCAAGCCATGGCTGAAATGATCATCTTCCCTTCCAAACCAAAAACAACTCCAACTGAAAAAACAAACATAAAATAAAATGAAACACAAATGGTTCATTCATCTCTTGCAAGGATTAGGTGTGGAACTTTAAGATCTGAGGATATATCTTTATTCAAGGTGTGTTCTTTTGGCTACATCTTAAGAAAAAATTCTAGTTTTATTTATTCTTATATTCATCTTATTCAAATAATTTAGATCCTTCGCATACAACATCTGAATATAAGTTTATCAATTTAACTTGAACTAAATCCTCATTTGTCACATCTTCTATAATAATATATATGCTCAAAATATTACTTTGATTTAGATCCAGTTTATGCTATCCTCTTTTGATTACATGTTCTTCTTCTTAACATTGAGCTATGATATATTACATATTATTTAGTTAGTTTTTTTAATGTTCATATAGTTTAGATATGAAATTTTACCATGAATTTATATGTTCCTATTTTGTCCCCTTTTATTCTTATTTTAGAAACTATTTATTTTTTGAATATTGTATACTTTTGTTAAAAAGTTGTTAAAAAAATATGATTGGAATTTTGTGAAAAATATCATAAATTGTTAGATCCTTCAAATTTAATGTTAGCCTTTTACTTTGTTAACTGTAAATCCTAACACATATGGTAAATCACACAATTTACATATACATTGTTATTTTAATTTCAAAACATAGTTTGCAATTAATTATATATATATATATATATGTGTATGTTGTTCAATGTAGAAAATATATTTTTATGTAAAATTGCAAGTTTAATTTTAATATCCTTCTAAGTTGAGGCTTTATTCATATTTGTTAATTATATATTTAAAAAATACGAGAATGGTCCAAATTAATTTTATATGGTTTAAGAGTTTAACTGCAGATTTGAAATGGCATTGAATGAATGAGTAAAGGAAAGAGGAAAGTCCTCTACCTTTTCTTCTTCATAAATGCTTACTTTAATTTATTGATTATCTTGCTATAAATATAGGTAAACTATAATTTATTAGTAAAAATAATTTGTTAACATATTATTTATAAGTGTAAGAAAATTTTATACATACGTGCGTACATACATGCATACACACAGACACGCATATATATACATATATTATTACTGGGGAACTTGGCAACAAAGGCTTTAGGTATAAATATCATTTAATATGTCAATCAATCTAATTAAATAAGAGAAGGAATGAAAGGCTTCTCTCTACTTTTATTGACATACCTTCCACTAATTAATTATGCATATTAAGAGAAGGAAACAAAAGGTTTCTTTCTTTAAAATGTTGATGTATTTGATACATTCATCGTAATACATACAAACTAAAATTAAAACTTCCTTTTTAACCAAATTAAAGAAAACATGATTTTATTTTAAAACTTCATTAGATTGAATCCAATATTCTTTTAGACTCCATAGGTCCAGTGGATCCAAAATATGAATTTTTTTCAAATCTACCTATTTTACTTTTTTCTGACTAGTTTGGTTCCGATAGTGGTATCAAAGTCAAATACTCTATGCGTTTTAAATTAGTCATCTTAGGGCTAACCAATTAAGCCTACTAATTTAGTAGAGTGTCTAGAAAAGTTGTGTCTAGGCTTGGCTTTAGGTAATCAAGTACTATACCCTCCCTGTCTACTGACCTGGTCCGAAAAGTGAAGTGAGCCCAAAGATTGCACTTGACAGAAAAGGCTCAATTTGAATTAAGCCTTGGTCTAATTTTCAAAATTGTAAAAAAAGATAAAATTTCGAATCTAAAAGTTAAATTTAAAAAAAGAAATACTTTATAAAGATTATAATGTGTTTACAAAATTGTTTTGAAATTAAAATAAGATTTTAAATTAAAAATATTTTTAAACAGGAATTACATTATAAATGTTATAATTTGACTTTCAGAATTAGCTTTGAAAATAATATATATCATAAATGTTATAATACAATTTTCAAGAGTGCTGTGAAAATATAATGAGCATATTTTGAAAATGTTGATATTTATTAATAAGATTAATAAATTAAATATATTAATTAAATAGTTGATTAATTAAAGTATATACATGTATAATAATATATTGATATATGTTACATTATCTTGAATTATTTAAGATGATAAAAGTATAAATGTATATGCATAAGAAATTTTCAAAGTCAATACCTAATTAAATTATTTAATTAAATAAGTTAACTAAAAGTTAATTAACAATATATATATATATATATATATATATATATATATATAAAGATATATGTGTATAACCAGTAATATTATGGTATGCATATTCAACTAAAATATTTGATTAAATAACATAAAATTAATTAAAATGATAATTAATTAAATAAGATTTAATTAATGTAATGTAAATAAGACTATTATATAAGTGAATTAGATTATAAAATTTAAAATTTATATAATAATTATAATTACATAATATGAATGTATAAAACAAAAGTGGAACGGTAAGAAACCGAATTAGGCTTAATGCATAAATACATATGTATAGTACATATACCATGATTTTTGATGTGCCCGACACTTGAATCACGAGGGTATTTCATAAAAAATACATTGCTCCATGAGTCGATATCACTCAATTAAATATACTAAAGATTATAAATCTTTAGTACAAATGTTGTCCTACCATTTATATATTAATAAATTACTTGCATTCTCTTTGGTTATTGGGAATACTCAATCTAGAAATGTTATGTGTAGTATTACTAGTATATTGGATAGACGGGGTAAGATAACTCTATGTATTAATGAGAAAACTCAAGGTACATGTACTATACTTGAATCATCGTGAAATGGTAGGTACGAATGGATAATCTTTTCGACTTATTAAGAAACTCAAGATTAAAATGGGATTAGGATAAGGAACCAAGGGTTAGGAGTTGTATGTGATACAACTGATGAAGAGTTACCATTGTTGTGTAACCAAACGGGTTTTTCAACTCTTGAAAACCGACTTTAATACGTCCACTATATCACATTTCGAGCAATTGAATGTTGGAAGACCCGATTGTTAGGGAAAAAGAAAGAAGGAAGAAGACAAGAAGAAAACTAAACAATACAGAATCTCATAGTGGAACAAATAATCAATAATATACCATAAATCTTTGCACAAAAGCAAAACTGTAATATGTTTATATACAAACATCAATCGGAGTATACTAACCTATTTCAGCCTAGACAGTTATAACAACATGTCGTCACAATTGATAATAACACAACAGTGAATATAACAGAAAATAACTATCAATGTGAATATGTCTCTGGGCCTCCAGCTTGTGTTCTGAAGCTCGAACACCCTAACCAATCTGTAATATGCTCGGTCTGACCCGAGCATTTTAATAAAATAACACCCAAGTCATTCTGCGAAACCAACGTGAGAAAAACACACCCAACTTGATTTTTAAGTTATATAAAAAAAATCTTTGAAATCAAAGGTAACTCGTAAGACAACACCGCACATAAACACGAACGGGTTTTTACCTTACGATAACCAAAACATTTTTATAGAAAATCCATTTATATTGTAATAATATCTAAGGGTTAAAGTAAAATATGAATATAGCTGAAATGCTTTCATCTCATATTTCAGCATAGTTGGGCATAACTAAATATGTGCGGCGCTTATTATAGAACGGATTCCATACAATGACTGGGCTACTGGGGTACCGTCCATCATAGTACATCTTTAGAACAATGTACCGAGATTGTACCTAACGACCCCAGCCAACACAGGACCGACCTACCCCTTGCTGGATAGTACCGAATATGTCATCACCCCGGTTGTTCCCAACCGTTTTATTGAGCTCATATGCACAACTGAATAATATGAACGGTCATCTAGAAAGGCAATGACATACCCTAATGGGCATGACCTACATAGCCTTGCTGCATCTCCCTTATCTTAGTCATTCCTGGTTGATGAGGCTTGAGGATACGATTACCTTTCAAGAAATTTACACTTAGAATGCTCATTGCCCTCCAATGACAATGTGCTAATAGCATTCATCGATTCAAGTTCGTTCTGGGTCTGAACGAAACCGAAGGCACAATTCCTACTACGTTCATTTTGGAACCACCCTCAGGATTAGCAACGATTAGCCCTTGTACTTCAAATCTCTATCTTTGATTCCATGCCCTTCACGATGCCTTCACTTCAAAATGCATTCGTTGGATCGAAATGGTTTTCGGATAACATATCCGATCCCGGTCTCTTTGAAACAACTTTCGATAATTTCCGACGAGCTCAACCCCGGTGCTTTAGAAAATAAATAGACAAAGATAAGATCGGACATCACCTTCTAGCCATTACTGGATGGATTTCCTTATTATTGTCCTAGGAGAACGAAATGCGATTCATAGGCATAGTGCAGCATCATCGGAGATGACTGTGCCCTATAACGCACATGTTTCTCCTAGATATTTTCACAGTTACATTTAGGTCCGAATTCGATAGTAGCTTATTTAACTATCGACTAACAAACATATATCTCATAGGGAAAACCAACATTGGTTAAGCAAAAAGCAATCACTATCCTCCTTTAATAAATATTCCATTCATAAAACCACTTTGCAAATTACTTGTATACAAACACCTTTTTAAATATATACTTGTAGATTCCCATATTTCAATACTTAGAAATATCCATATACTTATCTCAACTGTATAAGTATATCCCCAAATTTGAGAAAGATTTTCTTTATTTCAGTTCTCAGATTATTTGTAAATTTCCTTGCAATACTCTAAACCATTTATAAACATTTTATAAATCTCCAAAAATTCAATTATAATCGCTTTATAAGAATTCAACCACTTATCAGCTTCTTGTATATTTCAAAAATAATTTATACCCCTTTATGAATCCATAAACCATTTATAAATCTTCTTTCGTAAGTCTATAAATCCGTTTCTAAAATTTGTTTACAGATATCTAACCATTTATAAACTCTTTCACCTTGCAAATAACCTTTCCTTAACTCTTTAAATCGTTTTATAAATTCCTTTATAAAATCCAAGTCCTTCAACTCCATTCATGGGTCTTAGAAACATTTAAAAATCTTTTACTTCAAAACACCATTGTATAATAATTATTTACAATTAACATTATAAATAACAAAATTTATTAATTCATAAATTTTTTTTAAAAATAGTAATTGATAATTTCAAAATATTGTTTAAGAATAATAATAATTAATCTTTACCATTTTTATAAATAATAAAAATTTATTTTGAAAACCTTATTAATAATCCTTATTATTAATTATAAACTATAATTATCTTAAATAATTAACTTTTATCGCATTTTGATAGCTCTTCAAATCCATATTACTATAAACAATTAACTTTGAAACTATACCAAAATAATTAAATAACCTTCAATTAATATTATTATAATCAATTAACTTTTAAACCACATAAATATAACTAAATACTTTTCAAACAATATAAATACAATTTAAATGACTTAAAAATAATATTACTATAATTAAATAACTTTAAAATAATATTACTGTAATAAACTAACTTTAAAACAACTTTAATAATTAAATAGATAATCCTTTAAACAAAATATTTTTGAAACCCACTTTTAGGTTTTAAAAATTGTTCTTTTCAAAACCAAATTCCAACTTGAACGACAATTTACAGCATTATTTAAAATACTAATTTGAGGCCAATAGCCACCCAACACTTAAGCAATTACCGATATTCATTTTCTTTCACTACTGGTTTTTAGTTTTCAACATATAACTATATTATTACTATAATGTCCACAATCAGGTTCATTTTTCAATAATCCATATAAAAATATATTATTGAAACAATTCAACAATATCGAGGAATCATGTTGGATCCTTCCAACTTATTTCCCCTTGCACCACAAGTGTTATATAATCATAAAATATAAATCAACCGTTTCAAGGTGGGATTCGTATATAAAGGGTTATCCGCTCTTATACGGGAACGTAATAGGGTCTCACCCGCTCCAATAGGCGGGAATATTCAGTCCAACTAATATAAATATAGTAATTCCAAACAATCATCCAACAAATTTTATCAACTTTATATTATACCGATTAACCAAAAAGGTGAGTTTAACTCATGAAAATTTTCTGTTGTCGTCAAGACATTCCGGTTTGGAACAAAAAACGAACGACGTCCGATTTTAGCCCAAATTTCAGCTGTCTCCAAATTTGTCCATATTAGTTCCATCGTGAAGCTTTCGTCTTATGAGTGAAACGCAAAAACTTTCATCTCAATCGGATCTCGTATAAGAGAGTTATTAGATTATTAAGTTTTGATAATTAAATTTATAATTATAAACTAATAATGTAATTACTTATTTACACTTTTACCCTCTATCTCATCTTTCCCAAATTAAATTCTTTTGGTGCCTTCCAAATTTTCATCTAACCCATGACCGCGCCACTCTCTCTCATCACCATCTCCTCCAGGGCTAACGAGCCACCACACCAACGCCACCATCGACATCCTCACCACGCGAGCTCATCCTTACCTAAAATCTCTGAGCTCGGTCGTCTAGAACTGATCGCGACCCATGCTTCACCTCCCTTGACCTGACAGCGTCGTACCCCTTCGAAACCAACTACATCCTCTCTCTCTTCCAATTCCATTGCAAATTGACGTGATGATCCCAAATACAGAACCCATACTGCCAATTGCATCACCATTTCTAATTTCTAAGAAAAATCAAGCCCTAATTTTAAACCCATGCTCTGTAAATAAGCCGAACACTCCAAACAGCGGTCGAACTTGGCACCAAGCTCAGGGATGATAGTTTACACCATAACAAACCCAACAAGATTTATTTTCAAATTTTCCATTGAATGTACATTTTGTTTTTGATTTTTGAATGTGATAAGATTTTTTCCTCTTAGAGCTGCTGATATAAAAGGGAAAGACAACGTGAAGGAGGTGTGGGCTTTGGTACAAGGTATAGTCTGGTGATGGAGCATGGTAGTGAATGGTCAAAGTCTTGGCTGAAGTGACGATACATGGGAGTGTGGCCAAATCAAGTTATATATATATATTATTCCAAAATATCCAGCTATATAATTTCAAACCCTGATCGAGATGTTTCGCCTGCATTCTATATGTTATACCCCTATTCCGAATGCAACGGAACTACTTTCGAGACCTAATTCGATCATATGCTAAAGATAGCTTTGAACCCAATTATTATATTAAATTTTCAATATTATATTCTACGCGTTTTAATCTTGCACGACCAAATGATATATTTAATCGCTACGAAATTTAACGACTTATTATAATTCATTATTACGGACCCAATAAAACTGGTTTTGTCGAAATCCCATATAGTGCTTCGGAAGGCTATTTTAACTCGTTAATTAAAACGAGTTATTTTCAAAATCAGTTAACTCGCTGTTAAATCTAATTTAAAAGTTTTATTATCTTCATTCTTATTATATTAATAGAATTTACATAATCTTTGAAATTATTTTTCTCTAAATAAAAATCCAAGATTCAATTATTTAAACGATTTCAATTATTATATCCAATAATTAAATCCGATAAATTGCTATATTTGATATTCGAGTTATTTAGTCCATAAAAATTAGTTTTTCAATATTTAAAATCAATTAAACATTCCAAATTCAAATGACTAAAATTCTGGGTCGTTACCTTCTTGTCGCCTTAAAAGAATTTCGTCCTCGAAATTTCCAAGTGTAGGAAAAATGGCCAAACCCATTACTTATCGAAAACCAATTAGTTGAAATAATTTATCAAATCCTTTTAAGTCTTTGACTTTCCAAAATTAATTTGTTGAAACCTTGTTATTACTTTTACCAAGTGTCCAAATTTATCTATAGACTCTAACTAATATCATCCCATTCAATCATTTTAGGTTATAACTCAAAATCAAATTTTAGTTACCAAAAATTTCTTCAAAATTTCTAACTCTTTAAAAATTTCATAAAATTTCGCCGGTGTCTCCCTTGCGTGGCTCGATCAAAACAACCATAAGTCAACACTACATGCCCAAACCAACAAAAGAAAACAAAAGCTAGGTGGCTCAATCATAAAACCATCAATTCAAATAACAATTTAAACATGTAACTTTTTGTAGGGAAACCCAATTTTTCTTATGAAATTAAAAGCATCAAATTAGCTCTTTATTTTCTATACCAACATCTTATTTATCAATGATTTCATAGCTCACAATCATATTATTCTGCATTTTTAATTTCCAACATTTGCTATATTACAACTATACGATGTACATATATCATCCATATGCAATATCAAATCTGATGGCTCACTCGATCACACAATCTCACCTCCGAAATAATATCATTCACACGGCCACTCTAGTGCGGGCTCAGATCTGGTTCCTTGATTAAAAACTGCCTTTTTTCTTGCATAGCCATATACAACGATAGAGAAGTATAGAATCAATCAAAAATCCTTATCCAGTATTCACCGTCGAGAATCGAGTGAAAAATTCTTGTTCAGACCGACATAAATTGTCTCAAAATCATGTACTCGAATCTGAATCAAACTGTTATGCGAATAAAATAATATACGTAAAACTTACGTATTTATTTCAAATGATTTCTTAGCTATCCCAAATTATTTTTATTCACATTTACATTCAATTATTCACAGTTATTATTCACATTGCTTTATTCATGTTTCATTCTATACTATATCCATTTATGGATTATAAAATTCTACTTACGTTTATAAACATTTCATTCAAGTCTTTTCATGTTTATTGCCACTTCACAACTTAAAATCTAATTTTCTTTGACTCAATTCCGCTGTTCAATTTCAATATTTCAACCATATTCCAAAACCATACCCAACTCACTAATTATTTAATTAGCTAATTTAATTAAATTATTTCAAATCTCTTCAAATTTATTTCAAAAAAACTATTTTGTTCAACCTAAGTTAAATTTAATTCCATAATTCAATTTCAAATTTACTTTTCTTAATATTCATATTCAACAATTTAAAATAATATTTTAACTTGCTAATTTTCAAAACTTATAAGTTATAAAGTTATTTTATCATATTTCATAAAATACTTAACTAAAATCTTTTAGAGTTTAAACACCTAATTATTATTCATTTCAAAATATTTTGAAATTATATATATATATATATATATATATATATATATATATATATAATTCGCTTGATATATCAAAGCATTCTTTTTGGATTTTCAAAATCTAGCCAATTTTATCAAAACAAAACTCCAATGGTAGCAATTCCTCTCTTGGAAACCTGAAATAAACATCGATGATGCTACAGTCATCACCGAAATTATTTGCCAGTGACCGAAGTGAGTTCAATGATTTTATTCCGTAGAGTCCTTTTCAAATATTTTCCAAGTAATATTACCATTAATTTCTAAAATTTTGAAAAATAATTTCCAAAGCCAATGGAAATTAGACTCCCAAATTCCCGGTTTTTAAATCCTTTTAATTTATAAGCCGCTTTTAGATATCATATTTATAATACATTTATGAAATTCCATTTCCTTTCCATTTTTAAATCACATTTACAAATCCTATCTTTATAATTCCATTTGGTCATATAAGATTACTCCTTAATTGTTATCCTGCTTACATTATAATATTAGTAATTATTTTATCACAAACAACATCAACAAATAACAAACGATAATAATCCAATATTATCATTTGCTAACAACCAAACATAACATACGTAATATAATAATTTCTGCAAATTATTTCTTTTTATATATAACATAATTAACATAAAATTATTTCATTTACCCAAAATACCATGTCAAATTGCCCTTCCAAGTGTTTAGAGATCCCTATCAATTACGTTAATTACTCATATTGACTAGAATCCATAATCCACTTAACAAATCAACCAACACAATATAAAACATTTTTACATCACTAACAAATTTGTGCTCATATATACACACTCAAACTCATCCTAGGGTGCTACTGACTCTATCTCTGATGAGTTACCCTACGTATGCCAAGGTTCACGCTTAACCATAAGCTCCGATACCAAATGTAACGAATCGGGGTTTTTGACTCTCGAAAACCGACACTAATATGCCCATCGTATCGCATTCCAAGCAATCAAATGTCGAAAGACCTGATTGTTAGGGAAAAAGAAAGAAGGAAGAAGATAAGAAGAAGACTAAACAACACAAAATCTCACAGCGGAACGAATAATCTATAATATACCATAAATCTTTACACAAAAGCAAAACTGTAATATGTATATATACAAACATCAATCAGAGTATACTAGCTTATTTCAGCCTGGACAGTTATAACAAAGTATACTAACATTTTTCAGCCTAGACAGTTATAACAACATGTCCTTACAATTGATGATAACACAACAATGAACATAACGGAAAATAACTATCTATGTGAATACGTCTCTGGGCCTCTAACTCATTTTCTGAAGCTCAAAAGCACCCTAACCAATTTGCAATATGCTCGGTATGACGCGAGCATTATAACAAAATAACATCAGAATCAATCTAGAAAACCAGCGTGAGAAAAACACACCCAACTGGATTTTAAGTTATATAAAACTCTTTGAAATCAAAGGTATCTCGTAAGACCACACCGCACATAAACACGGATGGGTTTTTACCTTACGATAGCCATTTTTTTATATAGAAAATCCATTTATATTATAATAATGTCTAAGGGTTAAAGTAAAATATGAATATAGCTAAAATGTTTGCATCTCACATTTTAGCATAGTTGGGCACAACTAAATCTGTATGCCGCTTATTGGAGAATGGATTCCATACAATGATTGGGCTACTGGGGTACCGCCCATCACAGTACATCTCTAGAACAATGTACCGAGATCATACCTAACGACCCTTGCCAACACAGGACTGGCCTACTCCTTGCTAGATAGTACCAAATATGCCATCACCCTAGTTGTTCCCAATAGTTCTACCGAGCTTATATGCACAACTGAATCTAGAAATACGAATGGTCATCTAGAAAGGCGATGACATACCCTAATGGGCGTGACCCACATAGCCCTACTACGTCTCCTCTGTTTTAGTCATTCCCGGTTGATGAGGCTTGAGGCTACAATTACCTTTCAAGAAATTTACACTTAGAATGCTCATTGCCATCCAATAATAATGTGCTGATAGCATTCATCTATACAAGAACGTTCTGGGTCTGAACAAAATCGATGACGCTATTCCTGCTATATTTATTTTGGAATCATCCTTAGGATTAGTAGCGATTAACCCTTGCACTTCACATCTCTATCTTCGATTCTATGACCTTCAAGATGCCTTTACTTCGAAGCGCATACATTAGATCGAAGTGGTTTTCGGATAACATATCCGATCCTGGTCTATTTGAAACAACTTTCGATAATTTCTGGTAAACTCAACCTCGGTTCTTTAGGAAATAAATAGTTAAAGATAAGATCAGATATCACCTCCTAACCGTTAGTGGAAGGATTTCCTTATCAGTGTCCTATGAGAACGAAACGAGATTTTTACCCGTAGTACAACATCATTAGAGATGACTGTGCCATATTACTCAAGTGTTTCTCCTAGATATTTCCAAAGTTACGTTTAGGTCCAAATTCAATAGTCGGTTATTTAATTATCGACTAACAAACATACATTCAAATCAGGATTTATCTCATAGAGAAACTAACATTGGTTAAGCACAAAAGCAATCACTAGCCTCCTTTGAAAAATCTTCCAATTCATAAAACCACTTTATAAACTACTTGTATATAAACACCTTTAGAAAGATATACTTGCAAATTCCTATATTTCAATACTTAGAAATATCTATATACTTATCTCAACGGTATAAGTATATCCACAGATTTGAGAAAGATTTTCTTAATTTCAATTCTCAAATCATTTATAAATTCCTTTGCAATTCTTCAAACCATTTATAACCATTTTATAAATCACTGAAAAATCATTTATAATCGCTTTATAAAAATTCAACCACCTATTAGCTTCTTGTATATTTCAAAAATCATTTATACCCCTTTATGAATACATAAACCCTTTATAAAACCTCTTTCATAAATCTATAAATCTGTTTCTAAAATTTGCTTATAGATATCTAACCATTTATAAATTCTTTCACCTTGCAAATAACCTTTCCTTAACTCTTCAAATCGTTTTGTAAACTCCTTTATAAAATCTAAGTCCTTCAACTCCATTCATGATTCTCAGAAACATTTAGAAATCACTTACTTCAAAACTCCATTGTATAATAATTATTTACAATTAATATTATAAATTAATGAAATTTATTAATTTATAAAGCATTTTAAAAATGGTAATTAATAATTTCAAATATTGTTTAAGAACAATAATAATTAATCTTTACCATTTTTATAAATAATAACAATTTTTTTTAAAAACCTTATTAATAATCCTTATTATTAATTCCAAACATAACTATTCTTAAATAATTAACCTTATCACATTTTGATAACTCTTTAAATCCATATTACTATAAACAATTAACTTTAAAATAATACCAATATAATTAAATAACCTTGAATTAATGTTACTATAATTAATTAACTTTAAAACCATATAAATATAATTAAATACGTTTTAAACAATATTAATTTAGTTTCAATAACTTAAAAATAATATTTCTATAATTAAATAACCTTAAAATAATATTATCATTATAAAATGACTTTAAAATTACATTAATAATTAAATAGATAATCCTTTAAGTAAAATATTTTTGAAACCCACTTTCAGATTTTAAAAATTGTTCTTCTCAAAACCCAGTTCCAACTTTAATGGAAATTTAAAGTACTTTTAAAATACTTATTGGAGGCCAATGGCCACCCAACACTTATCCAATTACCGACATTGATTTTCTATAACTACTGGTTTTTAGTTTTCAACATATAACAATATTATAACCATAATGTCCACAATTAGGTTCAGTTTTCAATAATCTATACAAAAAAATATATTATTGAAACAATTTAACAATATCGAGGAACCCTGTTGGATCCTTCCAACCTCCCTTTGCATCACAAATGTTATATAATTATAAAATATAAATCAACCGCTTTGAGGCGATGTGACGACCGCCCATGACTCCTGCACCAAAACAAGGAAATAGTGCGCTGAAAGGCGTGCCAGGTAGCCATGGACGATAGTCAGGGTAAAATAAAACAGCAAACTCTATCGTACAACTCACAGCGCATGGATAAAATACAATAGAGAAATATATAGTGAAGCTCCATAACAGAAAAATCATCGTATAAGCATCGTAGTAGTTTTATACAAACATGAATCATCCATACATCAAAGCCTCACTACAAACACTCAATCAGATATAACAGCGGAACACCCAGTACATATAGTAAGAAAACTAGTATGCAAAGCCTCCTGCTCATCTTCGTCATCATCAGCGTAGATCTCTAAGAACAGCACCTGTCACCTGCTACCTAGTCTGCCCATCCCAACATGGATGAACAGCCCAAGGTAATAAGAGGAGACATAAAACCTTGAGTCAGACAAAGTCTTAGTGAGCAGTAAATCAACTATCAAACATACCAAAAGAGCATAAAGGATAAAAGGAATAGGAACCAAACCATCCCACTCCACCTCTTTCTACAGTGATAGCCCCCAGACACACACCAAGGAGAAGTAAGCATAACATAGCAGATAATTAAGGTAAAGCAATAATCACTCGAGTCAAGGGCGATGTTTTCCAAATACAAACCCCCAAGGCCTAAACCAAGATCAGATAAGCACCTAGAAAATACCGCTCTTGAGACCGAATGATGATACAACCAAACGTCCAAACATCCATGACTCTGGCTATCACTGTTATCCTTGCTTTGATTTCACCGTTGATTGAATGACCACCCGTCAAGGGCTAATGGTAACCCCGGTTCTAGGCGTAGCTCCGCACGTCATCGTGACCCGTGCCTAGGACTTACCTACTCTGCCCAGAGTACTCAACTACCTACCTGTAGTCTTTTGGGTGTCCCGACTACCTGCCTGTAGTCGTTATGGGCGCCCCATGTACTCTTGCTTTTGAGCATGCTAGAACCTTCAACAACGATGAGATCCAAGCCTCCTAGTCATCCTCCTTGACGACTATCCTCATACTAGCTCAAGCTACCTCTCGAGCAATCCATTATCAACCAACTCGAACCATCCCTCGAGTCATCGACATGCTTGGAATGATCCCTGCCTGGATTACGCCAAGCCTACATCACATCGTACTTCGCTTTATCACACCATAGCAAAGTCTCAACTCAACAACATGGTTTGCCTCATCGCATCATGGCAAAGTTCCATCTCAACATCATCCAATCCATACATATGAGCTTCAACATCCGCTTCATATGCCATAAGCAGCTTTCACCATTCAAGAGCCTTTCCACTTAGCTTTCGAATCATCTTCAATCATCTTGTTCCAAATCAACTACTAGCTAACTTGGAAACAATCAAATCAATCATACAATCAAACAATCAATCATTTAAA
Organism: Allium cepa; assembly: GCA_030765085.1. Lineage (NCBI taxonomy): Eukaryota > Viridiplantae > Streptophyta > Magnoliopsida > Asparagales > Amaryllidaceae > Allium > Allium cepa. Next base: position 490,080,169 of record CM060935.1, read on the forward strand.
CAAGATCTAATGAGCAATATCAACTATAATGGCAATTTCGTAAATAAATGAGCATAAGTCTAACATGCATGAATCATAGGTTTTTAGCATAGATCTATCAAATATAAAACATGGGTTTTGTCTCTAATACTTGATAAATGAACATGCATAAGTAAACATCTTCACAAACAATGAATCTACACTTGGATCTAAGGAAAATGCACAAAATCACTATCTACAACACTCCAACAAACCACCAATCCAATATACTCCTTTGGGTCCGCGTGAGAGATAACTACCACTCACCAAATCACCTAAACACCTCAAAACTAATCACTACAGATCTGGACAGCGAAGATCAAGGCTTGATCCGGCAATATTTCGCTTCAAACGATGAAATCTAGCTTCGTTGGATGAAGATCTTCAACTTTGTCTCTTGGATCTTCAATCTCGATCTTCGATCTTAGATGGATGTTAGAATTAGATTGGAATGGAGAAAAGAAGATGAAGAAATGCTGTAGTCGAGTTTCCAAAATGGCAGCACTTCGTCGCTTCAAAAACCGGTGCCAAAAAGTGAGCCAAACCCCTCTATTTATAGGCTGAAACCACTATGAGTCGTCGCCCCTTAGGTCGTTGCCGACCCACCCCTTGAGTCGTCCCCGACTCATCATCATGCCGACTCAACAAAACACAGGGCCTCACGTCTAACCTATACGCGACTCACCCCAGACACGACTCAACACCCCTAACGACCTAACATCCTTAACCCGTGTACGACCTACCTATAGCCGACTCAACAATCCAACCAATACGGCCTAACGACTTAACCCTTCCTGCCGACTCAACCACTCACTCTTATGGCCGACCTAACCCCTAGCCGACCTAAGCCTCTACAGACTCAATAGCCACAACCTATCCCTAAGTCGTTCATACGACTCAGCGACTTACCATGAGTCGTTCAACGACCTAACTAGTATGCGACTCATCGCCCCAGCTACCTAACGACTTACGACTCATAGCATACACGACTCAAAACACCTTACGACCTATGACTTCGACCATACGTCTCAACTTACTACCCCGCTATCTCCTAGGTCGGTCAATACTATGAGCCATCCATGTTTCTTGAGTCGGTCCCCTATGAGTCGGTCACCTATGAGTCGGTCACGACTCAAGACTCCCTAACTCGCTACTACCTATAGGTCAGTCAATCTCCTAACTTGGTCAACACACTTAAGTCGTAACTCGTGCACGACCTATCACTTGACACCACCAAGTTGCTAACCCTTAACTCGGCTAAGCCTATGGGTCGGTCACGAATCAATACTCACACGAGCTAACTTCCACACGACTTAGGCTAGAGACAATCATAAACAACACCAACGACCTGTAAATTCTACGATTTATCGACACGTAAAATACGGGTCGTTACATTCTCTCCCCCTTAGGAATTTCGCCCCCGAAATTCCAAGCAAACAACAGCAATCAAAGATTTTCCGCATGCCTACCATCTATAGCAATCAACAAACCATGCATCCAATTCGAGCCTAGCATGCAGAATTCTAAGACTTAGAACAAGCTACAAATTCATGAGATGTCACGACACTTTAGGGCCATACCTCGAAGAGTCCGGGATGAGCTGCCTTCATCCTCTCTTCCTCCTCCCACGTACAGTCGTTAACATCATCACTCCATTGTACCTTGAGCAACGTAATCGTCTTCCTCCTAAGCTGTTTCGTGTCGGTCTCAACAACACGAAGCGGCTTACGAGGTCTTCTAACCACTGGATCAACCTCTAAACCTTCACAGCTATCAGCAGAAACCACCGTAGTTGGGTCGTGCACATACTTCCGTAGATAAGATACATGAAAAACATTGTGCACACCCGCCATCTTTTCCGGTAACTCAAGTCTATAAGCGAGCTTTCCAATTCGCTCGATAATCGGGAATGGTCCAACAAATCTCGGAGTCAATTTCCCTTTCTTCCCGAATCTAATAACACTCTTCAAAGGAGAAATCTTCACAAAAACCATATCACCTACGTCGAATTCCAAATCCTTTCGACGATTATCGGCATAACTCTTCTGACGATCTTGGGCTGCTTTCATTCGTTGCCGAATGATCTCTATACAATCCGAAGTCTGTCGAATCATCTCTGGCCCAAGTATCAGCTTTTCTCCAGTTTCCAACCAACATGTCGGAGAGTTACACGGTCTTCCATATAATGCCTCATATGGTGCCATACCAATACTCGACTGATAACTGTTATTATATGCAAACTCCACCAAATGAAGATGATCTTCCCATGATCCTCCGAAGTCCAAAACACATGCTCTAAGGAGATCTTCCAAAACTCGGTTGACTCTCTCAGTCTGACCATCTGTTTAAGGGTGATAAGCTGTACTCAAACACAACTCGGTTCCCAAAACTTCCTGCAAGCTCTTCCAAAATCCACTAGTGAACAATGGGTCTCGATCGCTCACTATACTCTTCGGAACACCATGGAATCGAACTATCCACTTAACATAAAGCTCAGCCAGCTTCGATGCAGTCCTAGTCGATCGAACAGGAATGAATCTTGCACTCTTAGTCAACCGATCTACTATGACCCAAATTCCTTCATTTCCTGCCCTGGTCCTAGGTAGACCATCGATAAAATCCATCGATATCTGCTCCCACTTCCATGTAGGAACCTCTAATGGCTGAAGTAATCCACTGGGCTTCTTCTGCTCAGCTTTCACCAACTGGCAGTTCATACACTTGGAAATAAAATTTCCAACATCCTTCTTCATGCCTTCCCAGTAGTAAGTTCTCTTCATATCCCGATACATCTTATTCCCACCTGGATGAATTGTCAACTTCGAGTGATGACCATCCCTCAGAACTTCATCTCTCAATCCATCAATGTCGGGAACAACCAATCGTCCTTGCTTCCGAAGCCAACCCTCTCGATCGACCTCAAATCCCTTATTCTTCTCTGGGTCCAATCCGGATTCCAAATCTCGGATAATCTTAACAAGCCTATCATCTCTCTTTTGGTTCTCGCCAATCCTTTCCACAAGAGTAGGTCTTATCGATAAGTTTGCCAACATTTCAGGTTCCAACTCACATCTGGGCCTGAAATCAAATCCAGCCAAATACTCAAGGTTCTTCCATTCCGAAAACATGGCTCCCAAACCTGCATGTCTTCGACTTAACGCATCAGCCACCGCGTTACCTTTTCCCGGAGTATAGGCTATACCAAAATCATAAGATGCTAAGAACTCTAGCCATCTTTGCTGTCGAAGATTCAAATCCTTTTGGGAGAACAGATACTTCAACGACTTATGATCTGTAAATAACTCAAATCTAACTCCCAATAGATAGTGTCTCCATATCTTCAAAGCAAACACAATCGCCACTAACTCCAAATCATGAGTCGGATAATTCCTTTCATGCGGCTTCAGTTGTCGACTAGCATACGCAACAACTTTATCCTTCTGCATTAGCACTGCTCCAAGTCCAGTGCCACATGCATCGGTGTAAACCACCATCTCATCATTCCCACTTGGAATAGTCAAGACAGGAGCACTCGTCAGTCGCTCTTTCAGGATTACGAAAGCTTGCTCACACTTATCATCCCATTTGAACACCTGGTTCTTCTTCGTCAATCCTGTCAACGGTGCAGCTATCTTGGAAAAGTCTTTGATAAACCGACGATAATATCCTGCTAATCCAAGAAAACTTCTTACTTCAGATGCATTCTTAGGTCTTACCCAATCCTGGATTGCTGCCACCTTAGCGGGATCAACCGCTACTCCATTTCCAGAGATAACATGGCCTAAGAACCTCACTTCACTCTTCCAGAAGTGACACTTTGAAAACTTAGCCTTCAGCTGATGTTTCCGCAAGATTTCCAAAACAATCCTTAAGTGCGTCTTGTGCTCTTCTTCAGTTCTGGAGTAAACCAAAATATCATCCACGAACACAAGTACAAATTTGTTCAACTGATCTCTGAACACTCTATTCATAAGATCCACAAAATATGCTGGCGCGTTAGTCAATCCAAACGGCATTACCAGCCACTCATAAAACCCGGATGGTGTCCTGAAAGCAGTCTTCGGCACACTATCCTTTGCCACTCTCAACTGGTGAAATCCCGTTGCCAAATCCATTTGAGAAAACACCTTAGCCTCGTGAAGCTGATCAAACAAGTCATCTATTCTCGGCAATGGATACTTGTTCTTCCTAGTCAACTTATTCAGCTCACGATAATCCACACACAACCTCAACGATCCATCCGCTTTGGTTGCGAACACAACTGGTGCACCCCATTCGGACACACTTCTCCGAATGAATCCTTTCTGCAAAAGGTCATCAACCTGCACCCTCAACTCTAGCTGCTCCCTAGGCGCCATCCGCCTAAGAGGCATCACAACAGGTCTGGCTCCCTCAACTAGATCGATACGAAACTCGATCTCCCTATGCGGCGGCAACCCTTTGACTTCGTCAAAGACATCCTCGAATCCATTCACAATAGGCACTGATGACAGTCCATCCCGTGGAACAACCAGCGAATACATGAAGCTCATGAAGACGCCTTCCTCATGCTTACATCGTATCACAACCTTTCGCCCTTCCACATTCCCGACTGTCACCTCAAGCCTCTCACAATCAATCCTTGCCGCATACTTCCTAAGCCAGTCCATACCCAAAATAATTCCGAACCCCGCAAAGTTTAGAACAAAGCAATCACAAACAAACGAGCAATCATGACTCGACACAACTAGACCACGGCATACCATACACAAACATGACGAACCCCCAACTGGATTAGTCACAACCAATGGCCTATCAACAATATCCGGTCTCAAACCTAACCGGTCTACCAAATCATTACAAACAAAAGAATGCGACGCTCCAGTATCAAACAACACTTTAACTGGAACACCACAGATAGAAAGAGTACCTTGAACCACCACACTCTTCCCCTTTTCTTCAGCAGTCGGAGCTTTTGAAGACGACGGCACAACTCCCAAAGCATAAGCTTGCACAATCTGCCTATCTTTCCTCGGCTCTGGGCAATCCTTCTTGATATGTCCCAGCTTATCACAGTTATAACATTTTCCCGGCACCTTGGGATTCTTACAATCTTTGTAAAGATGGCCCTTCTGTTGGCAGTTATAACAAGTCACTTCGCCTTTCGGCTTCTTCTGGCCATCCTTACCCTTCTGCTGCTGCTGCTTCCTCCTCTTATTGCCATTCTGGTGTGGTTTAGATCCTTCCCTGGTTACAGCAACAACAGAACTTTCCTTAGGAAACAAACTCTCATGCCTAAGGGCTTTCTCCACAAGCTTCTCAAATGGATCGTCCAAATGATCCACTAACTGCCTCCCAAGGTAAGCATCCAGACCAGTCACAAACTTCTCATTCTTCTGATAGGGAGAATCAATGTACGATCTGGCATACTTGGACAAAGCTTCAAACTCAGAAATATACTCAAGAACTGGTCTCCCACCTTGCTTGAGCTCTACAAACCTCTTGAACAAAACAGACTTCTGAGCCGTAGAGATGAACTTGGCTTCAAATCTAACTTGGAATTGCTCCCAAGTAATCTCTTCTTCTGGGGTATCAATGGTGATAGAATTCCACCAATCAGCAGCTCTTCCCTGAAGCTGTCTCGATGCAAGCTTTCTCTTAGTTGCATCCTCAATCCCTAAGTCACCAAAGATCCTTCGACATGCATCAATCCATCTCTGCACCTCAATAGTCGACTCCGTCCCCAAGAAAGCTTTTCCTCCAAGAGAAGTATAATCCTTGCAAAGCTTGGCAAAATCCACCGGTCTTGGAGCTTGGACTTGAACTCCAACATCTACAGATGGCCCTGGAGCTGGTATCCTTCTCATGATCGAAGTCATCATCGCTTCGAACATAGTTCCATAATCAACCGCTCCTTCAGTAGCACGGCTTTCCCTTGCAGCTGGTCTTCCTCTTCGACTCATCCTTATTATCTGTAAAAAGAATGATTAGAACACCTTAAGTAACAACTGCATAAGGAGTTCAAATCCTTCTAAACTACTATATTATATATAGTAATCATCCATCAAAATACAATTACGTCTCTCATACGTAGTTGCGTCAGCGAGCGTTGGCTAAAATCGATTAACCAAAGCTCTGATACCAAATGTGACGACCGCCCATGACTCCTGCACCAAAACAAGGAAATAGTGCGCTGAAAGGCGTGCCAGGTAGCCATGGACGATAGTCAGGGTAAAATAAAACAGCAAACTCTATCGTACAACTCACAACGCATGGATAAAATACAATAGAGAAATATATAGTGAAGCTCCATAACAGAAAAATCATCGTATAAGCATCGTAGTAGTTTTATACAAACATGAATCATCCATACATCAAAGCCTCACTACAAACACTCAATCAGATATAACAGCGGAACACCCAGTACATATAGTAAGAAAACTAGTATGCAAAGCCTCCTGCTCATCTTCGTCATCATCAGCGTAGATCTCTAAGAACAGCACCTGTCACCTGCTACCTAGTCTGCCCATCCCAACATGGATGAACAGCCCAAGGTAATAAGAGGAGACATAAAACCTTGAGTCAGACAAAGTCTTAGTGAGCAGTAAATCAACTATCAAACATACCAAAAGAGCATAAAGGATAAAAGGAATAGGAACCAAACCATCCCACTCCACCTCTTTCTACAGTGATAGCCCCCAGACACACACCAAGGAGAAGTAAGCATAACATAGCAGATAATTAAGGTAAAGCAATAATCACTCGAGTCAAGGGCGATGTTTTCCAAATACAAACCCCCAAGGCCTAAACCAAGATCAAATAAGCACCTAGAAAATACCGCTCTTGAGACCGAATGATGATACAACCAAACGTCCAAACATCCATGACTCTGGCTATCACTGTTATCCTTGCTTTGATTTCACCGTTGATTGAATGACCACCCGTCAAGGGCTAATGGTAACCCCGGTTCTAGGCATAGCTCCGCACGTCATCGTGACCCGTGCCTAGGACTTACCTACTCTGCCCAGAGTACTCAACTACCTACCTGTAGTCTTTTGGGTGTCCCGACTACCTGCCTGTAGTCGTTATGGGCGCCCCATGTACTCTTGCTTTTGAGCATGCTAGAACCTTCAACAACGATGAGATCCAAGCCTCCTAGTCATCCTCCTTGACGACTATCCTCATACTAGCTCAAGCTACCTCTCGAGCAATCCATTATCAACCAACTCGAACCATCCCTCGAGTCATCGACATGCTTGGAATGATCCCTGCCTGGATTACGCCAAGTCTACATCACATCGTACTTCGCTTTATCACACCATAGCAAAGTCTCAACTCAACAACATGGTTTGCCTCATCGCATCATGGCAAAGTTCCATCTCAACATCATCCAATCCATACATATGAGCTTCAACATCCGCTTCATATGCCATAAGCAGCTTTCACCATTCAAGAGCCTTTCCACTTAGCTTTCGAATCATCTTCAATCATCTTGTTCCAAATCAACTACTAGCTAACTTGGAAACAATCAAATCAATCATACAATCAAACAATCAATCATTTAAACAAGATCTAATGAGCAATATCAACTATAATGGCAATTTCGTAAATAAATGAGCATAAGTCTAACATGCATGAATCATAGGTTTTTAGCATAGATCTATCAAATATAAAACATGGGTTTTGTCTCTAATACTTGATAAATGAACATGCATAAGTAAACATCTTCACAAACAATGAATCTACACTTGGATCTAAGGAAAATGCACAAAATCACTATCTACAACACTCCAACAAACCACCAATCCAATATACTCCTTTGGGTCCGCGTGAGAGATAACTACCACTCACCAAATCACCTAAACACCTCAAAACTAATCACTACAGATCTGGACAGCGAAGATCAAGGCTTGATCCGGCAATATTTCGCTTCAAACGATGAAATCTAGCTTCGTTGGATGAAGATCTTCAACTTTGTCTCTTGGATCTTCAATCTCGATCTTCGATCTTAGATGGATGTTAGAATTAGATTGGAATGGAGAAAATAAGATGAAGAAATGCTGTAGTCGAGTTTCCAAAATGGCAGCACTTCGTCGCTTCAAAAACCGGTGCCAAAAAGTGAGCCAAACCCCTCTATTTATAGGCTGAAACCACTATGAGTCGTCGCCCCTTAGGTCGTTGCCGACCCACCCCTTGAGTCGTCCCCGACTCATCATCATGCCGACTCAACAAAACACAGGGCCTCACGTCTAACCTATACGCGACTCACCCCAGACACGACTCAACACCCCTAACGACCTAACATCCTTAACCCGTGTACGACCTACCCATAGCCGACTCAACAATCCAACCAATACGGCCTAACGACTTAACCCTTCCTGCCGACTCAACCACTCACTCTTATGGCCGACCTAACCCCTAGCCGACCTAAGCCTCTACAGACTCAACATCCACAACCTATCCCTAAGTCGTTCATACGACTCAGCGACTTACCATGAGTCGTTCAACGACCTAACTAATATGCGACTCATCGCCCCAGCTACCTAACGACTTACAACTCATAGCATACACGACTCAAAACACCTTACGACCTATGACTTCGACCATACGTCTCAACTTACTACCCCGCTATCTCCTAGGTCGGTCAATACTATGAGCCATCCAGGTTTCTTGAGTCGGTCCCCTATGAGTCGGTCACCTATGAGTCGGTCACGACTCAAGACTCCCTAACTCGCTACTACCTATAGGTCAGTCAATCTCCTAACTTGGTCAACACACTTAAGTCGTAACTCGTGCACGACCTATCACTTGACACCACCAAGTTGCTAACCCTTAACTCGACTAAGCCTATGGGTCGGTCATGAATCAATACTCACACGAGCTAACTTCCACACGACTTAGGCTAGAGACAATCATAAACAACACTAACGACCTGTAAATTCTACGATTTATCGACACGTAAAATACGGGTCGTTACAGGCGAGATTCGTATATAAAGGGTCATCCGCTCTTACATGGGAACATAATAGGGTCTCATCCACTCCAATAAGCAGGAATGTTCAATCCAACTAATATAAATATAGTAATTCATTCAAACAATCATCCAACAAAATTTATCAACTATATATTATAAAAATTAACGAAAAAGGTGAGTTTAGCTCATCCAAACCAGTTCCATCGCGAAGCTTTTTGTCGTTTCGAGCGGAACGTAAAAAGTTTCATCTCGATCGGACCTCGTATGAGAGAGTTATTAGATTATTAAGTTTTGATAATTGAATTTATAATTATAAACTAATAATATAATTATTTATTTACAGGTTTACCCTCTATCTCATCTTCCCCAAATTAAATTCTTTTGCCGCCTTCCAGATTTTCATCTAACTCACAACCGCGCCACTATCTCTCTTCACCATCTCCTCCACGGCCAATGAGCCACCACACCGACACAACCATCGACATCCTCACCAAGCGAGCGTCATCCTCACCCAAAATCTCAAAGCTCGGTCGTCTAGAACCAATCGCGACCCAAACTTCACCACCCTCGACCTAATAGCATCGCACCCCACCGAAACCAACTGCGCCCTCTCTCTCTTCCAATTCCACTGCTAATCGACGTGATGATCCCAAATACATCACCTATATTGTCAACTGCAGTAACGACCTAGATTTTCCATCGTTTGATTTTGAATATTTAAATGGTTTTCAATATTGGATTAGGAATATAAATTGATTTTGAAAGAATTTGGTTGAAATTATTGCATGAATTTAAATATCAAATATAGCAATTTATCGAAATACGAAAATGATGAATAATTGAAATCTGAATTGAATTTGAATCAGAATGATTTCTAATATTGATATGAATTCTATTCGAGTTAGAACTTAGTTAATAATTTTTTAAAACTGAAATTTCAAATAGTTTCACCAATTTTGAAATCATCGATTTAATCGACGTGCTAAGACAGCGATCCGGGTATAGTCTTGGAATTTGACAAAACTCATTCCATTGGATCCGCAATAATGTATTATTATCGGATTTCAAATTTTGTCGCGTTAGGAGTCACCATCTGGTCGCATGATCTGAAAATGCCTAGAAATAATTTAGCTTAATTTAATTTAAATAGTCAATTTAAAAGGCTATGTTCCACATACGATCGAATTTGGTTCCGAAATTTGCTCCATTGCATTCGGAATAGTAGTAAAACATAAGGAACGTCAGACGGCATGCCTCGATTAAGGTTCGAAATTAATATCTATATTTTTTTTAATTTCATACATACATACATACATATATATACATACATATATATATATATATATATATTATTTTCATTTCACCTCAGCCCACAAAACATCCACTCAGTCATGTTCTTTCGCATCAAAAGCCTCCCTACTTGTACAGGGCGTGCCCCTGCCTATTCTTGCCATATTTATCCTCTTTACATTCTTTTTCCCCTTCTCGTCTAAACGATAAAGCTAGGAAACAAAGAAAATTAGAATAAAAATGAAATCACGAAGCAATTCAAATATATAAATCACGAGCTTCCCTTTTCTTCTGCTTTTAAATTCGACATCACGGCCTTTCTTCCTTCAAAGATAATGAAATCGATATATGAAAAAAAGGAAGGAATTCAATCAATAAATCATGCTCGAGGTGGTGGATCGCGAGCAGATCGTGTTCACGTGGGCAATGCATGCATACACGCGTGATGGTATCGCAGGCGGAGGTACTGGAGGGAGGCACGGCTAGGCGAGGTCATGATAAGGTTGATGAAGTTGACAGTGGTCGATGGCTTTGGGGGGAGCTAGTGTTTTCTCCTGGCGATTCGTGAGGCCGAGTTCCAAAAAAAGGGCGAGCATAGATAAGCTAGTGGTGGAGCGAGGCGCACCTGGGGCCAAAGTCTGGTGGTGTGCGATTGTAGGGGGTGTCGCATCGCTTCTAGATTGAGGGTTCTAGGGGTGATGTCACGAATCGTACGACTCGCGTAGGGATGCTCGAGGTCGGAAAACGGTGGCGACGGCGAACTCATATATGTGGGTGTTTTCGCTGGTTCCAGTGGCCTTGTGTTGGTCTAAGCTGGGTGAATTCAGGTTGGAGCTTGGAGGAAGGTAATTCAATATAAAAACAATTTTGAATTTAAATTTAATTATCAATTAACTTTTTGGAAATTTTACTATTTAATATTAAATTCATACAAGGTCCAAAAATCATAAAATAAGTCAAGTTGGTTCGTAGCTGTGAAATCTATGCATAGAAATTGTTTGGAAACTTTTCGGGGTCAGTTGGGATTTTTGGAAACTTTAAAATCTGGATGTCCGACAAATAATAATTAAGGTGTGTATATCTCACTCATTTGGTTTACTAGATGTAATTTCAAATAATTTAAATTAATTATTAGATGTTTGGTTGAATTGGTATTTTATTATGAGTTGAATGTTATAATATATATTGTTGTAGTATATATATTAGTAGTTGGATGTATTTCCCACCGTTGGAGCGGATGAGACCCCATGTGCCCCGCATAATAGCGGATGACCCTATATTACCGCGATATCCCACCTCGAAGCGGGATTGGCATTTTATGTTATCTAACATCTGTAGATGCAGAAAGCAGGTTGGAGGGATCCAATTGGATTCCTCCAAAATGTTTATTTTAATTTCATATATAGTGATATATGATTTGTGTGGAAAATTTGAGATAGATTATACTGTGATTTAAATTTTTGGATGCTATACTAACACTGGCCTTAATTTTGGTATTTTGAATATAATAAATATTATTTTTAAATTTAAAGGAATTAAAAGGAAGTTTTAGATATAAAAATATTTATATTGGAATTTGAAATATTTTAAAGGAAATCGAGTTGGATAAAATAATAATTTGACTTTTGGGGTTCGTACTCAAGTATTCATAAAAATATTTTAAATAGAGATTTTAAAATAAAGGATTTTAAAATTGGATTAAAAAAATGAGATTTCTGGGAAGAATATGGAAAGAAGTTAAAAATAGAATATTTAAAATAGACTTGAACAATAAACGAAACTTATAAATAAATGGATTTATAAAAATGGAATTTTATAATTGAGATTATATTAGTAAACAAGTAAAACCCAAATGAGTTTGTAAATTATAACGATGTTTATAAATAAGGGAAAATAGATCAGTTTATAAATTGGGAATAAAATTTCACACTATAAGTTATATCGAGTGATGAAAATATTTTTGGGAAAAATGGCGGAGACTATGTTGAAAAGTGAGAAAGGTTAGGAAATTGGAATGAAATCGATGCGTTGTGAATCAAGAGGGATATATAAATTGATTTGGTTGTTGAGATTTTTTTCAAAAGTATTTTTTATTAAGAAGTTAATTTTTTTTAAATAAGGCAAATTTTATTTATTTAACTATGTAATTTAAAACTAGTCAGTATTGAGATACTTTGGAAGTGAATTTTTAAAATATATAATATTAATTGAAATGAAATTCTAACTTTTAAAATAGGCTTTATAAATCAATTTGTTTATCTAAAAATGAGTTATTAATGTTTATAAAAAGTGTTTCGATATTTTAAATAATTACTTAGACATGTTTTGAAAATAAATTATTATACTTTTAAAATACTTATTATATATATAGAGAGTTTTGAAATGATTGAAATTCATTTATGAATCTTCTCGAGATTTAGAAACTGAGGTTATTCAGTAGATGTGATTTTATAAGAGAAATTCTCAAAATGGAATTTTGGGAAAGGTAAGGAAATTTCCAAAGTGTTGAAATAAAAGAACTTCAAAAATTGGATTGGAATTTATAAAGAAGTTAGAATTGGGGTAGTTGAAATTTATAGACAAGTGAAATCGACTTCGAAATTTAAAGAGAGTTAATTTCTGAAGTTTCAAAAACTTATAAAAATCGATTATAAATGAGTGAAGGAATTTACAAATAAATTGTAATGATTTTGAGAAATAGGATATAAATGGAATATTCCTAAGTATTGGAAATAAACTGATTGGGAAAATAATACACTTACAGAAATTTCCTAAGTATGGAGCTGGAAGGATTTGAAATATTTCAACTACGAGATTATTATTATTTAGAATATTTTCAAGGTATTAAATCATAATATATAAGTGAAAGAAAATATTTCTAAGTATTGAGACGAGTAGACAAATATCCTGTTATGGATATAAGTATTTGAATTTGTTCAAATCTTGAATTATTGGAAGAGATTTAAAATGAAGTAATTCGATTTGAAATATAAACTGTTTTAAAATGTGAATTGAAATGGTATTTTAAATTGAATAAAAATGAATATGGTTTTGAAATGAAATGATAAGTTTGATATTTTGAAATGATTTTTGAATTGTTAAATGATATTTGATTTTTTGAAATAAATACCATTTTTAAAATTATAACTACGGGTTATAATAATGATTGGTTGTTAAAGAGACGGGGATCAGATATGGACAACTCTCTGTCGATACCAAAAACCACTTTAACAACTGTGTACACGGTGGAGATTCCAGAATGAAGTAGGATGGTGACGACGTTCCTAAGGTACTTTACATGGACCTAACTCCCGTTAGTTAGCTTAAGGTGGCTAAAACATGAGCGATTTCGGGCCAAAGGAGGTAGCACCTCTGGCTGGACAAACTTCTTCGATACCATTCTATTACTGTTGTGATCGATTGGGTGCACCCTTTGATTTGGAGTGTTGCTCGGGGTGGGCGTATGTGGCTGCTGCGTTACCGCCAACCTGTGTGTATAATTGGTATGTCTACCCTGGCATTGCCTTGTGTGCCATGTCACCTACCATACCGAGCCTTTACTACGAGTTTGTTTTTCTACCCTAGCTCATGGAGTATTTAGGGTAGTCTCCCGATCTGGAGATATGCGGATACTGGATGGACTACTAGGACTATTATGTGTGAAGGGTGATATGGGTAGCCCAGAACGCTATTTAAAAATATGTTTATTTTACTGTAGACATTATTATAATAACGCAATATTACTATATAGTAAATATTTTGACTGATCCATGGAGGATGGGCGGTCCCAGGCATCCTTTAAGTTACTTGTTCTTATTTACAGTTCACTTGAGTTAGTTTACATTACATACGTATATATTGTCCTGACTCGAGTGTTTTGTGTTTTGCTTTACGCTCGGGTCAGCCTGAGTATTCACAGCTTCGGATTCTCTTTTTGGAGCTAGTCTTTGCTAGAGTTTCTGCTTATCTACATTTATATCTACTTCTGTTTCAGCTATTCTAGTTTATCCCATGTATTAGTGAACTTCTATGTATTTGGGATTTCTATTATGTTGTTTTCAGACTGTATTATGTATTTGGTTTGAGACTCTGCCGTAGTAGCTTCATGAACTACTATGTATTTTTATATTCCGCTGCGAGTTATTCTGTTTGTTCTGTGTCTGTGATTCTGTGTATTTGATTTCATTTGCTCCAAATTTATTTACAATCTGTTATTTCGCATCATTCAAGTCTGACATGTGTAGATTATTATCGATTTGAATGGTATGAAATGGTGGATCGTGACAGTTGGTATCAGAGCTTTGGTTTTTGGCAACCATTGCCTCTACGGGCAAAAACTCATTAGAGATAGGGTATTTCTACCCTAGAATGAGTGAATCAATCTCAGAATCATATCTTTGTGAGAGACGTATTTTTCAAAGTATAAAATGATTTTTCAAAATGTTTTCAAAAGATCTTCAAAGATTATTTTGGTATATATAAATTTTTCTTGTTTTAAAGGATTTTCAAATGTTTTCTAACTTCCTTTCTTTCGTATCTGCCTTGTTAGATTTTTCCCTTTCTTTAGGATATTCATCCAAGTGTCTTCTCTTGTCTTATCTTAATTTATGTTTGGCTTTTCTTTATCTTGTCCTAAATTCATTCTTGATATTTTTCAGGATGAATCGAGGAAATGCCAGAGGTAGGGGTCGTGGTATTGCCCCAGCTCCTCAACCTGTTGCTCCAGTCAGGTTCACCGTTCTTTGTAAGGAATTCTCTCAACTTGGTGGTACCCCATTCACCGGTTCAGAGAGCATCATTGAGGCTCAACAGTGGTTGTAGAGTCATGAGAGGATATTTACTGATCTTCATATTACTGATGCCCAGAAGCGTCAGTTAGCAGCTTGGTAGTTGCGTGATTCTGCTTTAGATTGGTGGGAGTCCGTTATGGCTAACGCCGTTGAGGCTGATATCACTTGGGAGCAGTTTAGGTATCCTTTGTGTTATCCTAAAATTTTGTTCCTATTTTTCCTTTCTTTTTGAATCTATCTTAAGCTTGTTTCTATATCTCTTTTCTAGGGAGGCTTTTGTGGCAAAATGGATGCCAGAAGCCGGGAAATCTCAGCTTTATCGTGTGTTTATGGATCTTTAGCAGGGTAGCATGTATTTTGCTGAGTATGAGAGGAAGTTCAATGAACTTTCCAAGTTCGGTCCTATGACACTCCTCTCAAGAAGAATGAGAAATTCATTGCTGGTGCTCGTCTAGAGTATTATAGTCGCCTTATTTCTCATATTCATAGCTCTTTCACCCATCTTATGGATATGGCGATTCGCTATGAGAACCTCACATCCAAAGGTCCTACCGTTTCTGGTGCTCAGTCTTCCACTGCTAATTCCAAGAAGCGTAAGCCTAATTTCCAACAGTAGAAGAAGAATTGGCAGAAGCGTTCTGGTTTGGGATCTTCATCATCAGCTCCTACTCAGAGGCAACCAGTTGATCTCTCTTCCATCACTTGCTTTAAGTGTAATTAGAAGGGGCACTATGGCAATAGCCGTCCTACTTTATCTGGTGCCGCTATTCCTCCACCTTCTCGGTTGGCTAGGCGTGATCTTTGCCATATCTGTCTCAAGCCTGGTCATTTTAAGAAGGACTGCCCTACCTAGCAGAGGGGTACTCCTTCTGGTATATTTACCGTCACTTCTGCATCATGTCCTGTTCCTCCACCTGCTCCTGCTCTAAGTGATAACCAAGGTACTCTCCAGGGTTCATTTACTTTATTCCATCATCTTGTTCGTGTGTTGTTTGATACTGGTGCTTCACACATTTTTATTTCTGTTGTTTTTGTGATAAGTTTGAGCATCTCCTATCTCCTGAGTATGCTTCTGTTCCATTATGTGTTTCAAATCCTATTGGGGGTCCTGCTAACCTTAATCGGATTTGTCGAGAAGTGAAACAGTGAAATTCTGATCGTCGCTTTTGTGGTGATTTTTATGTTATGGGCTTCGATGCTTTTGATTTACTGCTTGGTCAGGATTGGTTAGTGCATCATGATGGTCATCTCTTTTAAAGCCCAGACTGTTCATCTTATTGATGATCAACCTTGATTATTCAGTGCCGCTTGCCTCAGGATTTTGCTAGCAACTTTATTTATTCTCTGGATTCTTCTCCCAGTGATCTTGATTCGACTCCTGTGGTTAGATTATATCTCGATGTATTTTGTGAAGTCACTTCTTCGCCACCGAAGCGGGAAATTGATTTTCGGATTGATCTTATTCCTAGTGCTCGACCTGTTGTTCTTCCTCCTTGAAGAATGGCACCCCGCGAGAAGGTTGAGTTGGAAAAGCAAATTGAGGACTTGTCTTCCAAGGGTCTGATTAGGTCTAGTTTTTCTGAATGGGGAGCTGCGGTGGTTTTTGTCACCAAGTCTGATGGTTCTCTTCGGATGTGTGTTGATTATAGGGAGCTAAATAAGCTCACTATGAAAAAAAGATATCCAATGCCTCGTATCAATGACATGTTTGATCAACTTTATGGTGCCACAGTTTTCTCTCAGCTTGATCTTTCCACTGGTTTTCATCAGCTCAGGGTTGCCGAGGATAGCATTCCCAAGACTGCTTTTCGCACTGAGAATGGTTTTTATGAATGGTTAGTCATGCCTTTCGGTTTGACTAATGCTCCTGCTTTCTTTGTTGATTTGATGAATCGTGTTTTTTGTGCTGTGCTTAATAAATTTATGCTAGTCTTTGTTGATGATATCCTTGTCTTCTCTAAGACCCAGGAAGAGCATGAGTCGCATTTGAAATATGTTCTTGAGACTCTCAGAAATCATTAGTTGAAGGCTAAATTTTCCAAATGCCATTTCTGGAAGGATGAAGTCCGATATCTCGAGCATATTGTTTCTAGTAATGGAGTTTCTGTTGATCCAGCCAAGATTGCTGCAATCAATGTAAGTCTTTCTTTCTTTCTCTTTTTCTTTATCATTTGATAGTTCTATCTTTCCCGTTGTTCTTATTTCTCCCTATTCTGTTTCAGGATTGGGAAACTCCAAAGACTCCAACTGATATTCGTAGTTTTCTGGGCCTTGCCGGTTACTACCGAAGATTCATCGAGAATTTTGCTCGGATTGCTGCACCTCTCACAGCTTTGACTCGAAAGAATGCCAAGTTTGTTTGGAGTGATTAGTGTAAGGCTACATTCGATGAGTTAAAGAGCAAGCTAACTTCTGCACCAGTTCTTACTGTTCCGAACGGAAGTGAGGGATTTACAGTATATACTGATGCTAGTCGTGAGGGTTTGGGTGCTGTTCTCATGCAGGATGGTAGAATCATTGCCTATGACAGCCTTCAGTTGAAAACCCACGAGGAAAATTATGATACTCATGATTTAGTGTTACATGCTGTTGTCTTTGCTTTGAAGCTTTGGAGGCATCATCTTCTTGGAACCAAGTTTGAGCTTTTCACCGATCATCAGTCTTTGAGATATATCTTTTCCTAGAAGGATTTGAATCAGAGGCAAGTTCATTGGCTTGAGTTTTTGGCTTCTTACGACCTCGATATTAGCCATACTCCCGGTAAAGCTAATGTTATGGCTGAAGCTTTGAGTCAGAAGAAGGATTTGTTGTGTCAGCTTGTTGTTTCTTCTTCTCCTCTTCTTGATCGGATTATGGCTAAGCAGGATGAGGATGAGATGCTTAGATTGATGAAGGAGAGTGTTCTTAGCTGAGTTGGTGGTAGTAGTAGTGATAGCAGTGGAGCTCAGATTGATGATAGAGGGATTTTGAGGATTAATGGCAGGATTTGTGTCCCGAATGTTGATGGTTTGAGGCAGGAGTTGCTTCAAGAGAATCACCGATCCAAGCTTTCTATTCATCCTAGTGTGTCGAAGATGTATCAGGATATGAAGAAGCTTTATTGGTGGAAGGTGATGAAGAGGGATATCTCTATCTTTGTTAGTCGGTGTGCGACTTGTCAGCAAGTCAAAGCCAATCACCAGAAAACCCTTGGTTTGTTGCAGACCCTTGAGATTCCCAATTGGAAGTGGAAACAGGTTTCCATGGATTTCATCGATGGTTTACCGAGGACTCGGAGGGGTAATGAGAGTATCTGGGTTATTGTTGATAGACTGACCAAGTCCGCTCACTTCATTCCAGTCAAGTCTACTCGATCTACTTCTAGCTTATCTGAGATCTACATGAGAGAGATTGTTCGTCTCCATGGTGTTCCTCTCAGTATTGTTTGTGATCGTGACCCGATCTTTACCAGTCAGTTCTGGAAGGCTTCTCAGGAATCTCTAGGTACTCATTTGAATCTGAGCGCTGCTTACCATCCACGGACCGACGGTCAAACGGAAAGAGTGAATCAGGTTCTCGAGGATCTTCTTCATGCTTGTGTGCTTGATTATGGAGGATCTTGGCAAGATTATCTCCATCTTGCCGAATTTACCTACAATAATAGCTATTAGGCATAATCTTATCTTCTGTTTTTCATTCTATTCTTAATCTTTTTATCTATCTCATTCCATATTTGCATTCAGGCCAGTCTCAGAATGTCTCTGTTTGCTGCTCTATACAGACGACCTTGTAGATCTCTATCTTGTTGGATTGAATCCGGTAATCATCTAGTTCTTGGTCCTGATGTGATTTTGGAAGCTTCTGAGAAACTTGAGGAGATTAAGAAGTGGTTGAGAGCCGCTCAGGATAGGCAGAAGAAGTATGCCGATAGGCATAGGCGGAATTTGGAATTTTCTATTGGTGATCAGGTGTTCCTTAAGGTTTCTCCCTTGAGGAATGTCATTCACTTTGGTCGTAGAGGGAAGCTTTCTCCTAGGTTCATTGGTCCTTTCCGTATTGTGGAAAGAGTTGGTTCTTTGGCTTATCGTCTGGATTTGCGTGAGAAGCTTTCTGGAGTGCAATATGTATTATATGTCTCGCATCTTCGTCGTCATCTTTATGATCCATCTCTTATTATCCAGCCTTCTGTTCTTGATAGTTTGGATATTGAGCCAAATCTGACTGTTGAGAGGAAGCCACTTCGTATTGTCGACAGAGGTACAAAGCAGCTCAGAAGGAAATCTTTTAATCTGGTCAAAGTACGGCGGAGTACTAACGGTAGAGATTGTACCTGGGAAACGGAGGAGAGCATTCGTGCTTCGAATCCGGAATTGTTCATTTCATGTACTATTTTGTTTTTCTATCTTGTTTCTCTTTATTTTTTCCTTTCCATTCTTTTCGAGGACGAAAAGATTTGAGTAGGGAGAGTGTAACAACCCTAGATTTTGAATATAGATTTAAATTTGACTTTATTTTGTTTGAAATTATTTTAAATTGGTTTTATTTGTGAGGTATCATTTCTAAATATTTTTAAAGTGATAATAGAATTTTTCCAAAATTTACTGCAATTATTTCCTATTTTTAAGGGCTGTTTCCTAATTTTCTGCTATTTTCTTCATTTAAATTTTATTTAATTAAATTTTATTTATTTATTTTTGTAAATAAATTTTTATTTTATGTTCTTATCTTTATTTATAAATATTTTCCAAGTCCATATAAATTTTCAAAAATTTATTCTGTTTATTTTCAAATTTTCTAGACTAGTTTTCATTTTGTGCTATTTTCTTATTTTTATCTTATATAATTAATAATTATTTATTTATATTTTATATTTTTGTTATATTTTCGAAATTTAAACTGAAATTATAATTATTTTCAGTTATTTAAACTTATATAAAGAAATAAAGGAAATTTGAAAAGGTTTATGACTTTTGATTTTCCTAAGGCCTTTTATATTCCACCTTTTCACATTTTAACTTAACTCTTCATTCAATTGGCCATTACTTCTCATTTCTTTCAGCCGACCACCATCTTTCCTCATTCACTTAAATTATTTTTCTCATTCCTGAAGAAAAAAATCGGCATCTTATTGCTCAAAGGAATTGGTAAAAAATTTCATTTCTTTTCTTTGGTTTTATGCTTGATTTCATGGTTTTGCACTTGTTCCCCTTTCTCATAGGTTCGGCCCACCTCCTCTCCATGCCCTGCCACCTCCACCACCACCTGAGAACATCCCCACCTCCTCTCTGGGTAAACCCAGCCGAGCCACCAAAGTTTGATTATCCATCACCTAAATGCACCAAAACTTCAACCTTATGCATAGCCGAACTCACATCTAAATCCATCACCTTCAACACCACATAGCCGCCACCATCTCCACCTCCACCACCTCCAGCTCCACCTGAACACTCTACCACGTCATTATATTGGACCCACTAGAGAAGTCCGTTCCCATAGTGGCCTTGACCGAGCCTTCTATTGCTTTGAAAATCCATGTATGTTGTTGTGTAGTGTTGTTTCAAGCATGTCCTCTTTTGCACCATGTTAACCTATGTTAGGCCGACCATATCCAACCCACACATGATCCAAAAACCTTCCTTTAGCCTTGTACTACACCTATGGCCGAGCCTAATGTATGCTGGAAGCAAGTGAAAAGAAATTCTTCTTTGATTTGTGCAGTTATTTCTAGCTAATTTATCGTATTTTTGAATTGAAAGCTTATATTTGTTAAATTATTTGGTTTGATTTGTTTTCAAGGGAATTGATACTTTGGCTCTTCCACTCGTATCTTGTCATGCTATCGTGCTTGTGTGGATCTCTTTTGTGCATTCGTTGTTGTGTCTCCAGCTCAAACCAGTGAGTTATTCTCACCTGACAATGTGTACATACATAACTAGTAAATTGACCACTTGTGAATCTGTAAAATGCATTATCATGTTACACCTGCTATATTATGATTATATGATGTTCATCCATGCTTAAACACCTGTTATATCATATGTCACTGTTATATTATGCTGTTTTGTTATTTTTATCAGTTTATCACACTGCAAGTTCCCTTTAGATTAGAATCACCATGGGCTGAAATGATACATACCCGAACGGACTTTAGAATAAGGGAAAATCGTTATGGGCAGAAATGATAGGCCTGAGCGATTTTCAAATTATTTCATTTACTTGGGACTACGGGTTTGAAATGATAAAACCCGGGTTTTTCTTTGTAAATTACGGGTTGAAATGATATATTACCCGTATCACTTTACCTGGTGTAGAAAATTATATACAGACCCGTAGTTAAAGTATGTTTTTCTAAAACTTTTAAAATATTTTAGAAATGTAAATATTATAAAATTTTTATTTAAACTAAAAAATGGTTTTTGTAAAAATATTATTGATTTTCTGAACATTTATAAGTGAAATAAATTAATGAAAAAGTTAGAAAATTTAAATGTAAGTTATTTTGGAAATTTTGATTTAATTATAAATGGAATTTGAATTAATATGAAAATATGATAAACTTATGATAATATGGATTTAAATGAATTTAAAGTGATTTTATGATATATTAATGATTTTTGAATAAAGTTAAAGTGCGGAATGAATGAATATTTAAGTTGAAATTTTGAAATATAACTAAAATTGGGAATTTGTGAATTTGGCTTAAATGTGAATTTGAAGTTAAATAAATAAAAATGAAATTAAGTTATATTTGAAATTTTAAACTTAAGTGTTTAATTCAATGAATTTAAAATTGAATGTTGAAATTTAATAAGTGAATTATTAATAAATCTTGATTTTTGAATGGAAATTTAACTTTATAAAATCATGAATTTAAGAAAATTGAATGATGATTATAAAAGTGAAATTATATGATTTTATAAGTTAAAATGATTTAAATAAAAAATATAATTGTTCGTGAAATTATATTGAACATTTGAAGTTAATTAACTGCATTTTTGAAATGCTATTAATTCTAATGTAAATGATAATACTGCATTTGTGAATGCTGTAGTTGATGATAATGAACTAAAAAGCTAAATAAGATTAAAGGTTATTATAGCATTTTTGTAAATGCTATAATTGTTGAATTTAACTAAGTTTTCTTTAAAACTAATGTAACTATATTACAACATTTTAAAAATGCTGTCTTTTGTTAAATTGAACTGCTTTGAATGTAACTTTCCGTAGCGTTTTCTAAATGTTGCGAAAAGTGAATTTTCACTGTTTTGATAAATTTAAGTGAATGAATGAACTTTGAAAAGTTTAAATTTTGGAATTTAAAATTTTAATTATTAAATTTAAAAACTTCATTTTTATGATTTAAATGACGTAATTCGATTTGAAATATAAACTGTTTTGAAATGTGAATTGAAATGGTATTTTAAATTGAATAAAAATGAATATGGTTTTGAAATGAAATGATAAGTTTGATATTTTGAAATAATTTGAAATGATTTTTGAATTGTTAAATGATATTTGATTTTTTGAAATAAATACCATTTTTAAAATTATATCCACGGGTTATAATAACGATTGGTTGTTAAAGAGACCGGGATCGGATATGGACATACTCTCTGTCGATACCGAAAACCATTTTAACAACTGTGTACGCGGTGGAGATTCCAGAATGAAGTACGATGGTGACGACGTTCCTAAGGTACTTTACGTGGACCTAACTCCCGTGAGTTGGCTTAAGGTGGCTAAAACAGGAGCGATCTCGGGCCAAAGCAGGTAGCACTCTGGCTGGACACACTTCTTCGATACCATTTTATTACTGTTGTGATCGATTGGGTGCACCCTTTGATTTGGAGTGTTGTTCGAGGTGGGCGTATGTGGCTGCTGCGTTGCCACCAACCGGTGTGCGTAATTGGTATATCTACCCTGGCATTGCCTTGTGTGTCGTGTCACTAACCATACTGAGCCTTTATTACGAGTTTGTTTTCTCTCGTGGCCCATGGAGTATTTAGGGTAGTCTCGCGGTCTGGAGATATGCTAATACTGGATGGACTACTGGGACTATTATGTGTGAAGGGTGATATGGGTAGCCCGGAATGCTATTTAAAGTATGTTTATTTTACTATAGACACTATTATAATAGCACAATATTACTATATAGTAAATAGTTTGACGAATCCTTAGAGGATGAGCGGTCCTAGGCATCCTTTAAGTTACTTGTTCTTATTTATAGTTCACATGAGTTAGTTTACATTATATACGTATATATTGTCCTGACTCAAGTGTTGCTTTACGCTCGGGTCAGCCGGAGTATTCACAGCTTTGGATTCTCTTTCTGGAGCCGGTATTTGCTGGAGTTTCTGCTTATCTGCATTTATATCTACTTCTGTTTCAGCTATTCTAGTTTATCCATGTATTAGTGAACTTCTATGTATTTGGGATTTCTATTATGTTGTTTTCAGACTGTACTATGTATTTGGTTTGAGACTTTGCCGTAGTAGCTTCATGAACTACTATGTATTTTTATATTCCGCTACAAGTTATTCTGTTTGTTCTGTGTCTGTGATTCGGTGTATTTGATTTCATTTGCTCCAAATTTATTTACAATCTGTTATTTCGCATCATTCAAGTCTGACGTGTGTGGATTATTGTCGATTTGAATGGTACGAAATGGTGGGTCGTGACAGTTAATTTATTTATAAAATTTTGTATAAACCCTTGTTTTTATTTTATTTTAAAACTTTTAATTATTTATATTTTATAACTTAACATATGTAAATGTTTAACATTTTAAATTCATGAATATACAAACTATATTTATTTTTTTAAGTATATGAGAGAAAAGCATTTTACATCTTTTAATTAAATCTCATTTTATAAATTTACAACTTTATAAGAAAATGAATTTGAAATCTAATTATACTAAATAAAAAAACACATAAAAATTACATTTATTTATGTATAAATTTAAAATTTAACTTAAGTTATTATACTCAAATTTATATAAATAATACTAGTGTTGAAAATGTTCATATTCAATATTTTAGAAAATTATTATATTTTTAAATCCAAATCATTTTACTAAGTCATTTATTTAAAGTTTTAAATTCAAATTCAAATTCAAATTTACTCATACATCCATATACATATATATTTCAAATTCAAATAATTCTAAAACATTTATTATTTTGAATTCTTAAACTCAAATGAAATTTACAATATATAAATACACACAAATCAACACTTATTTTATTTATTTTGAAAAATTCAAATTAATTCCAAAATTTATCCTAAAATTTACATTAATTACTAATTTAAATTTAATTAAAAATTGGGATCATTACATACATATAGATGTATGTAATTGAAAGTATATTAATTCCAAAATGGTTCCTTTTCAATATGATAAATTTATTTATTTTTAAAATATTCAGTTATAAGATTTTTAAAATATAGATTATATTGTTTTAAAACAAAAAATAACAATTGTATAAGTATTTACAAACATATATACTTTGGAAAAATAGCGATACAATGACCGAAAACCATTTTATCGATAAACAGCTCTATACTCGTAAAACGTAGCGTACAGAGCCGGATACATACACTTATTTTTATAACTGAACAATAATATAAAATAAAATTATTTATTTTATTTTTGGAAATTAAATGAATATATACTGATGCCCTTATATTTAATAATTGATTTGCGAATTTAAATTGAGATTCAATGATTTAATAATTATTCAAATAATTTTTTCATTTAAATGATATTAATTCATTTTAAACAGTTATAAATTGATAATAAATTATTTATAATAGTTTTATAAAGGTATTTAAGCAATTTGAAATTATAAAGAAAATCGATATCAGTTTATCGGTATAAACGCACTTTTTGTAAGTAATTGCTAATATTGATTTATATGATTTCACCATTCAAATGTGACCACTTTTACTTATCAAAAATGATTAAGAATTTATTTTCAAACTTCGTTTACGAATGTGCGTATATTAAATAAAAAGTGAAAATGTGATCGGGAATCGGTTTCCCAATTTTGGACGGTTTAATGAACGGAAGTTGTTCGAAAGTTGTTGCAACCTTATATGTGATGTGCACATATATAACATACAAATGCATCCACTAACACATACATGAACACATATATACATACATCTAACATATATACATTAATATATACATATATTAAAAATATCTAAGATATTTTAGGAAAACTTTACCCTTAAGCATTCATAAAGTCAACAATTAGGACATGAAGTGATTTGAGGTGATGGATAATGATGTAGAGGGGTATGGGCATGTGAAATGATGGAGGTAAAATGGTGCACATTGGTGATGGAAGGAAGGTGAAGTGATGTAGGATATTTTGTAAAGATTTCGGCTATAAATACAAGCATCCTTTCATTCATTCACACATCCTACCATTTTCTTCTTACTCTTTTTCTAAGCTTTTCTATGGCTACTTTGTTAGTAAATTTATGAAGAAATTTTAGTAGAAAATAAAATTAAATTTTGTATATACATATACAAAGTCAAATCACTTCAAAACACTAGCCAATCCCCTCCCCTACCTCTCTATAGCTCACGGCCACCCCATCTCCATCTCAAGGCCGAGACCACCACTACCAAAGGAGCATGGTCGAGCACTCCTAGGCCTTGGTTGAGCCTAATAAGAAGAAAGGAAGGAAATCAGAAAGATCCGATGCAAGAAAAGAGAAGGAGGCGCCACCAAAACGACTCGGGAATCTACGAAAAGTTTGAAGGAGTGGAGCCATAAGTGAGTACTCGATTTACTTACATTTAGAAATTAATAAATGCTTGTTTGATAACTTGAATGATTATATGGATGTCGATATGATTGATAATTTGGTTGTGATAAATTGTGAGAAGTCATAATAAAAATGGTTAAGAAATTAACCATGAACAATTAATGAAAAATAAATCCATATGGATATCTATATGGAGTTTATTTAGCCTCTTAATGGTTTTGAAAATATAAAAAGGTTGAAAATGAATAGTATAATAATATAATATTATGAAATGATTTAAAAGTGAAAAGAGATTTAATATGGAAAAATACTTGTTCAAATATTTGAAAATTGTTTATAAATGTTTTATAAACATTAAAATCCAATTTTGAGAAGTTTTAACAAATAATGAATTTGGAGTCAATAATAGGCGCGTCGCATACCAACAATTCACGATTTCGCGCTATAAAAGCCAAATGAGTGTATAGAATGGAATATAGCTCAGAATTCTTCGAGATAAGAATTTTTTGAACTATTATATCCTTAGTTTTCAAAAAAAAGAAATTCGAGATTTTGATAAGTAGATTTTGGAATATGAGTAAAACAATTTTTGGAAAAAATTGCGGTATTGTAGTTCGGAATCCAGAAAAGGATTTCTCTAAAAATGATATTTTAAAATGTTTAAAAATATGGAATAAATCTCAAAAAAAATTTAAAAAATATTTTAAAAGTGATTTGAGTTATAAAAACAAAATTCCAAATGATAGAAAGTCGTTTTGATCAATATAGCTTAAAAAGAATTTTCCAAAGCACTTTTTCGCAGCACTTTTCTCGTAACCATTCTTTTCCAAATCTTTTGTAAATGTTTTCAAATGATTAATAAGTATTTTAAAGATGATTTGAAGGATTTATGGAATGGTTAAATATTAAATGATTTAGAGTATATCAAATAACTTGACCGCCTTATGGGTGACAGCGAGATAGTGTCTGGGCTTGAGTTTGGAAAACCAGTTTCCTACTCTCCGACCGATGGGATGGTAAATTTGGTTTACTCAGATCAAAATTTATTAAATAACTTGGATTGCATAGAAATTATTTGGAAATGTTTTCCTAGATAAAAGGTGATACGATTTGGAATTATTCCAAGATTAAAAAGATTTTAAAATAACCAAATGATTTGATAAATGAGGCTTAATGATTCCATATACTCTGAAAAATATAAAGAAATGATTCAATGAATATATGTCTAAGAGATATCCATGAATGAATAAAAAAGACGAATTAAATTGATTGATGATTGATAATCATATATAAACTTAACATCTTTTTTATCAATGATTGGTTCGGAGGAACCGGGGTCGAATTTGGGTAATTCCTATTCGAAAACCACTTTGAACCAATGTATATGTTTTGAAGTAAAGACCTGGTAAAGATAACGATTATTAAAGACCGAAGGTTTTCAGAATGTAGGAATTGCTGTCACGAGTCCCAAGGTTTTGCTCCACAATATTTTTATATAGCAGTGGTGTCTACATTCTGATATCCTCGTTGTATATGAGGCCGAAGATCTTCATAGCAGAATGACTACTTGTTGACATTCTCTGGGTAGCTCCTAATATAGAGACATTTATATAGAAGTGGTCCTTTCGTGTTCTGGAATCTTCGGATTGCAAGGAATACTCGCTACTAATGGCAGCAGGAGGAGTGCATTTGGTTTTGTTCAGCCCCAGAACGAACTTGCATGGACAAATGTCCGACGGTGCATTTTTATCATATTAATTGATCTCTATCAACATATTATCTACTTGGTGGCGGAGAAGGGAACTTCTTTTAGCTAAACACCCTTTCCTGAGACGTATGAGCTCAGGAGTTATACGTTAGTAGAAATCTGTTGTGTGATTAAGGAATGGAAGGATAAAGGGTGGCTTTGAGAATAGAAAAGTGTGGCTTTGTTAAAATTGAGTGTAGCTTCATGAGCCTCACATCTCGAAGATGATATGGGTAATTTTTGATCTGCGTGATATATATTTCAGGCTATCAGTTGCATGAGTATGTAGGAGTCCTGTGGAATCTGGATTCTCAAGGCATTTATTTTAATATAATGGCTTGCTTGTGAAAAGTGATAAGGATACCAGATATTGGTAGTGTGACAAGTGCAGTTCCAACTGACTTGCTTGAGAAAAATGATAAAGGCACCACGAGAACTATGCTGCTATACGTGGATCGAAGGAAAATGCCACTAGTTCCCTATCAATTTGGAAATCCAATTCCAATACGAGATTTACGATTTTGATTGTATTCCCAAAATAGCTGTAATGCTTTGCAAACATTTCAGCTACCCCTTTGCTATCATATATTCCATCCGATATATTCCGTTGACCTAGTCCGGATATATTATCATAGACTTAGTCTGGATATAGATACTTCATTTTTATATATATTACTTGAAAAGTGTTTTCAAGCCAATGTTATTTTGAATAATATCAAATGTTTTGATATAAAGTACTTCAGTTATCATAAGACAAAAAACTCGTCCGTATTTATGTGTAGACGTGGTCTAATAAGATACCTTACTTTTCAAAGGTTTTGATTTACATCAGCATTTAAAATTTTGAGTATCTCATGCTAGCTTATCAAGCCTGATCCGGGTATTTTTAATACTCAGATCCGAGTAGTTTCAGGTTTAGTTAAAGATGCTTGGAGTTTCTAGAGGAGTGTTGGAGTTCTTCATCTACGTATGGACGTATTCTATTATCCGCTGCATATACTACATTTGTTTTGTTGTTTGTCAGCATTTCTAAGGACAGAGGATTTATAACTATCCAGGATGAATCTAAGTTAGAGTCTGATATTGTATTCGAAAATTTTCACTGTAAAGATTTTATATTGAAATAATATATGTTATTCCATTTGTGTGAGATTCTGCTCTATCTTTATTTTCTTTTTCCCCTAACAATCAGGCTTTCCGGCAATTAGTTTTGCGACATGTGAATACTAAGGATGTATTAGTGTCTTTTTTTAGGGTTGAAAACCCCAGTCGTTACATGTGGTATCAATTCTTAGGTTGTACAAACACCTAGGCTTTGGTGGGATAAAACTCATTATAGATAGGGTTAGCAATACCCTAGAATGAGTGACTCATTAGAGATAGAGTTAGTAACGCCCTAGAATGAGTTAGAGAGTAATGTGTGTGTGTGTGTATGAGCCCGTATTTGTTGATTGATATAAAAAATTTGTGTTGGTTTATCTGTTGAGTGGTTTGTAGATTCTGGTCTGTACATGGGACGCCACGATATCGATAAGGGCTTGTAAACACTTAAACAAGGCAAATCGACACATCGTTTTAAAAGCAGTATATTTTATATATCCACAAAAGTATAAATATTTATGTGACATGGAAAATTTATAAGATGTTATCCCTTTGTAAAGTTTTAAGAATAAGGTCTTGATCTGCGCAATGATGGTGGGAATAATCTTCTAAGTATCGATCATATGTTGGCTTGGGCGAATGGTATCAAATACTTGGTATATTATTCTTCTTATCATTGTATAATCGATGCAAGTTCAAAGCCGAACAAGTTAAATCATGTAATTTAGATTAGTGGTATGAAACCTCTAATAATAACTTAGTATGTCACTTAGGTAAGGATGTCTTATTATATGTCCGGTGACGAGTTATGGTGTAATAACTCGCATATTTTACGATTATATATTTAAATATTTGATTTGAATATAAAATCTGCAACAACCTTGAATTTTGAACAATTAAAAAATGAAAATATTTGATTAATTTTAAATATTCGAATGATAGTTTAGTTTGAATTCCAAATATAACTATGAAATTGGCGATTAAATTTTAGAATTTAATTTATTTAAAGTTGAGTAGAATTTAAATTTGACTTTGGAGTTAAATTGAATATTGAATTTGTATTTTAAATTCAAACAAATAACTTAGAAAAAATAATTTGGATACAAGAATTATTATTTATGTAAATTTATAAGTGGATGGTTAGTTTAATAACATTTTCCTTAACTTAAATAAAATGGAATAAATTTTATCAATACAAAATACAAGTATAAAATCTAATTGTAAAACACGTTAATATAAATTTATGTTTGATAGTTGAACTGCAAAACGTTTATATGTTTATTAAAGAAAATAATTATGCAAAAAAAATTGAATTTAAAATGAAAAAAAATATATGTAAAAATAAACATAAAATAAAGAAGAAAAAAAAGAGAGTACATTGCCTAACTTTCATCAGCTACATACACGCCCCAATCTATGCCTTAACTCACGCCGTTACACACGCCATGACTCATGCACCCTTCACTTCAAAGTATACCGATACCACCCTTTACCTTTCTCATTCAAAGCCCTAAACAAATTAAACCGAAGAAATAAAAAAATGGCGTCACTCCCTCTTCGTCTTCGATCCAAATTAGGGTTTCAGCTCGATTTGCTCGTGGCTTCAATTCGATTGATTCCTCCTCTTCTCTCGCGACCGCTTCGAGGCAAAGGTGAGTGACGCATGTTACTCACATCTAATTTTGAACTCCATGTTACTGTTGTTTTTTTTTCGTATGATTTTGTTGCTGTTTTGTTGATTTTTCTGTTGTTTTCAATTCACTCACGGTTTCAATTTTTAGTCGATTTTGTGTTTGCTAATTTGTGTAAACATTGATGATTTCTGACTTGATCATGACTTGGTTCGATTTCTCGTTGCTTGGTTCATACGATTTTGATTTTTCTTTAACACTGTCTTCTTTGCTCTCGAATTTGCCGGTAGTCAAATTTATGTTGACCTCGGCTTATGACGTCGTTTATGTGATGTCGTTTACTGTTGATTTCTAGTTGGCATCGACCACCTTGATTTTTTCCAAAATGCTTGGCTGTTGTCTTTGATTTTATTGATAAGTTCTGAACCACGGCTTGATATTAACCCTGTTCAATTGCCATGGGTACTGTAAGTTTCTGGAAGTTTTGGTTTCACGAATGTTGCACGATGGTTGCTACTTGAACATATTTCCATGTTGCCTCGAACACATGTATATATTGTTCGTTGGTGACTTTGGTAATCACGACTCTGATTTGATATTTGAGCCTGCATTTATGTTGCTTGACTCGAAGATTGGTAATTGGCTTCACTGCATATATCTATGTAGTAGAACACTTGCTGTTTTGTTTATTTTTATTTCTAGTTTATAGTCTATTCAGCTTGACCTTTATTCGAAGTAGTTCTGCCTTGTATGGCTGTACATTTGTCGACACTACTTGATATCTTTGCTGTTTGGTTGAACTGATTATTCGAACTTCATATGCACATTTTTGAGTTTATCTTGCAGTCTGTTTGTCATACTTCAAGTGGTCTTCATATATACTTGTTTATGTCTTCACTGCATAGCTTTTAACTTAAGTTGCATTCCTTGATTCCAGTTGTATTCAGTCATTTGAGGCATTGCATTGGGTCTGCGTACATGTGCTTTAATGCTGTTTTATATTTATAGTGTGATTGTTTAAAAATGCCTGTATATGATCTTGATTTCAGTTTACAGTTACAGGATAAGTTTAAAAAAAAAATCTGAAATTTCACCCCTCAACCTCTTTTAAGATTTAATGTTTGAATAATTTATGTTTGATTTTGCAAGATCCAAGTTTTAAGAATACTGTGAGTAACATCACCTTTCAAATCTAAAAAATGAATATGGTTACATTTTTCTGTGATAAATATTTTTGTGGTATATATGTATGTTTCTCTGTATATATATGGATGGATGTTTATATACTTGTTGTAATCTCTGGAACAAAACCTCTGGAACAAAACCTCTGGAACAAACTATTTCAGTTTCAAGTTTGAATTTGATTCAAAGTTTATTATTATTATTATTTCCTGATAACTTTTAAAATTTAGGATACGAACAAAGAAAAGAAAAAAAAAAGGAAAAAATTTGTTGTTACTTAATAGCTTAGAGTTTAAACTTTATTTAAGTAAAAATAAATTTGCATACTGTTCTAGGAAATCAAACCAACAGGTGAGCAAACATCACCCTTTAAACCTTTATATGTTTATATTTTGGTAGAATGTGATGACTGCTTAAAGTGATGTTAAAGTTATGTTTGTATGAATGCAAATAGGTTAGTATACCTATGAAAATATTAGTATACAAGTCTGTAAATGGACAAAAGAAGGCCCATGCCTTTGGTTACAGTTTTTTTTTGACCTGTTTAAGGAGAAGAAAAGTTTAAACACCGGGGAAAAAAAATCATTCCCTATTGATACACTTATTTGTTTTGAGCTTAGTGTTAGGACAACATTGGTTGTTATATTCTAAACTAAAGATTAAACATATATTAAGTTAAAAACAGTTAGTTAATAACTCTAAAAATTTAAGAACTGTTTTTAAATTTTTAAACCAAGGTTTGACCTGAGTTTTCTAAAACAAAGTTCAAATTAAACTACAAGACACAGCTATGTTGAAGTCACTATTTACTGGTCCATTGCTTAGCGTGAAGTCTGATCAGTTGGTTGTGAAGTTGTCACTGATTTTAAGTTCATCTTGTTTGTTCATTGTCTTGTACCATTGGTTGTACCTGCTGTCACATTAACCTGTGCATTGCCTTCATTTTATTGTCTGTGCACTCTCTAATGTATCACTCAAGTCTTATTCAAGCTTCATGCATTGTCCACTGATTCATTGTTATATATGCCATTCATATTGTGTGGCCACCTGGTCATATATGTTAACTGTGTGTGCTTGATGTGTACCCTTGATTCTCCTGACTTGAAACTTGATTAACTTGTATGCTTGTTGCCTTCTGCATATACTCTCTGATTTTGAACTGCCTACCTGCCTGTGCAGTTGCATTCTGGTCATGATAGCATTATGCATTCTTTAATGCTGTTTTGATTTGTTGAAGTTTTGCATCTGAGATCTTTTGATGCAGTCTCGTGTACTTGTGGTGGCTGCGTTATTGTTGCAGTTGCCCTTGTGTCCGGGCTGCAGTTTCATTTTTATGAAAATTTTGCACTTGTTGCAATGTGCAGTAATAAGTTGTATGGAACTTGTTTTCTTGGGTTTACTTGGGTATATGCAAAACAATTGCATTTCGACCCTGCCATGTTGCACGGGTTTTGGTGTTGCAGCCGCGTTGAGTCACTGACTTGACCTTTTGCATTTGGTTGAAGTTGATTTGGGCCTATTTAATCGCAGTCTACATTTCTGATAGTGGATTTGCACTTAAATTTCTAGCCCGTTATACTTAGTTTTATTTGCAGTTGCGTTGAGTCACGATAGCACTGACTTGACCTCTGCAGCTTTGATTTCTGTTAGTTTTTACTGTTGTGATGATTTCTATTTCATTACGGTAGTGGCGAGGCAGTGCACGCAAGCGTGAACTGCAGCCACGCAGAGTTAATATGTTGTTGTGGCGAGGCCGTATACGCGTGTGTGTACTGCAGCCCTACCAAATCTAATGTTTTAAATGATGTTTTCTTTTTGATGAAAATTGTTTTATGTTGACAATTCAATATATTTTGAATCGCAATTTGATGATTTTTTAGTTAATTGCCGTTTTTTTGGTAATTCTGTTTTTTTTCTAGATTATCTTCATCAATAATCCCTTCATCTATCTTCATAGATAATCTAAATCTACTGATTTGTTGTTTAACACTGTTAAGTGTTGTATTTACCGTTATCCGATTTCTTGTTAAAGGATCGGATAGGTGAATATATATTTGATTGTCGTCTAAATTTTCAATTGATTATTATTGCCTCTATGCTCTAATAACTGAGTTTGAATTAGACTGACCTGTGTATTATTTTCTTTTGAATATAATACTCGGTCAGACCCAGTATTTTACAGCTTGAAGATTTTCAGGCCGCGAAGTTAGAGAGAGTTGGAGAAATTTCTTCACTTTAGCTTTTCGAAGAATTTTTTGTACTTAAAGATATATTCCGCTGTATAAAATTAAATGCATTGTACAAACTCTGATATATGTAAGAAAAAAAATTCATTTATGTGAAATATTATAATATTGTTGTGATTCTGTGGCTGATTCTGTTTAAACTCTATAAACTGAATAACAATCCGTTATTTTGAACGTCTCAAGTTGGTTTAATTACCGACTGGGGGCGGTCAGAACGGCGGGTCGTTACAAAAGTGGTATCAGAGCTTTGGTTTATACAAAGCTCAGTTTATGATGTTTAATATGAATAGTTACTAGAATCATTTTAAAGAAAACGTTTTTCAAATTTAAAAGAAGTATGAAATTGTTTTCTTTGAAAAATAAAAGGTATTTTGAAAATTCAATTTTTTCGGAAATTCCCCTCTCTTAATTTAAGTTTGCGATAGTTTCTTTTCGGTAAAGTCTCCTTAGATTCGAGTTTCGATCATTTGAAAAATCCATTATCGAATTGTGGAGATTTATGAAAGATAATATATAAGATGAATTAATGAATTGGTTTAAATTAAATATTTTGAATACCTCCAAAATAATAATTGGGAAATAAAATGATATGTCCATTTAGTATAACCAAGGGGATCATTAAACTATAACTTGGGAATTTGATTCTGAATTCTTTTGAAAATTGATTTCAAATGTTTTGAAGAACGATTTAGTAAATAAATGGATTATAAGTATTTAACTTATAACATGGACTTTGGGTATATAATTGAGTTATATAAATTGAATTGGATTAATAAAGAAGATTTATAAATCGAAGTTTTATAAATAGAAATGGAATTTGTAAAGATTGTTTATAAATTCAAAACCAATTGAATTTGATAAATGAAACATAGAAGTTATTAAAGGAGATATATTCGTAATTTTGGACAGCGAATTATCCTTTAAGTTGAATATTGTGATAGTAAAAGTTGTGTTGGGAATTATATTCACGATTTTGGACGGTGGATAATCTTTTAAATAAAAGTGTAGAAACACTGAATTGATTAAATAAGTATATTCACGATTTTGGACAGTGAATATATTATTAAATAAAACGGATATGTTTTAGGGAAGTGATATTATGAAATGAAGTTAATGGTTTTAAAGATGTTTTAAAATGCATTAACTATCGAATACATAGATTTCAACATTCAATTGTTGAAATAGACGTTTTCGAGAGAAATAAAAGGAAATGGTAGACTATAGCACTGTTGTTATAGTAAATGGTTTCCGAAAGGAAATGTTGTTTATAGTATTGGGATTTATATATCTATCTTCAATTTCGAATCCCTATACTAGTGATTTTTGAGTTGTCGTAACGATGTTTTACGTAACATTCATTTTGACTCAAATAAATGTGTTTAAAGGAACGCTTTCCTTAAAGAATGGAATATATACTTGATTATGATTTAAGTATATTGAATATTTTTCAAGTGTTGAAAATAAATGGATTTGTGAATTACTTATTATTAAATAAGTATGGAAATGTTTTCCAATATGAAATGAAAGGTTTGAAATTTTATCTTTTAAAGATAAATTGAAAAAAATGAATATTTGAAATTTGTTTCAAATGGTTAAGTGTGGAAAATTATATATATCTTGTAAAGATATTTATGGGAAATTTGAACAATTAGTTCAACTTGAATTTTTTCAAAAAAAGATTGAATCTTGAGTTAAATTGAGTTTAACTTCGACATCAAAAACAATATAAGTTGAGCTTTGAATTTTGGATAGTCGATTGGGATTGTATGTCTAACATGGTGAATTGATGACATAGCAATTGATCTCTATTAAATATATATCTGTGGTGGCAGAGAATTTATTCTTTTAGCTTAACACCCTTCTCTGAGACGTACGAGCTTAGAGGTTATATATCGATAGACATCAATTATGTGTTGAGAATTGACGATGTAACGTGAAATCCAAATCGAATGTGAACTCGATAATGAATTGGATTATGAATGTGAATTGGGTTTGAGATAACCTTAAATTTTCAAATAGATTTAGAGGAAAAATTTAAACGAGATGGAAAATTTTGGAATCCTCTATTTGTTATGAATGTGAATTGAGTTTTCGTAACTTATATATGTGAATGTAATAATTCGAAAATTATCAGTTTGGAAAGTCATTATTATGAAAAGTCCTGTGTAGGTTTACATAGGTATGATATGTACGAAATGTGAAATGAAGTACTATATGTATATGACATATGTTTTCTAAAACTGAGGATATGGAAATGTACCTTCCATTTATAATTTGTGAAGGTGATTGGAACTCGACGTGAGTGTCCATTGGAAATCGTAGCTACGTAGAATTTCCATTAGTGGAATGTCCATTGGGACTGGAATCCCCCACGATGGATCATCGTGTTGGGATTATGTGAATTGATGCTGGCGTAATTCGTGGGGCGTGATGCCTACAGTTACAAGCGATTCCACTGGGATAGTGGCGCAACCGCCGTGTAAACTGCGATCTAGAGGCCGAAGCGTAATTTGAGGGGCGAGATGCCTACGGTCACGAGCGATTCTACTGGGATAGTAGCGTAACCGCTGTGTGAACCGCGATCTATGGCAACAACCATGGTGAAATTCAAGAGAGATGTGAAATCTACAGTTACAAGCGATTCTACTGGGATAGTAGCGTAACCGCCGGGTAAACTGTGATCCATGGGGGAACGTGCTTTCCATATCCATTTTTAAAAGAATTTTTAAAAAGTATTTTCACTGGGAGTTGAAGCAAGTATATTTAGTACTTGGAGATTTTTAGTCCTGCGCCTGGCCAGCGTATGCCTAATGTCTGTAAGAACGACGATAGACTTGTTAAACTTCGAGTTAGCAAGTATTTTCAAAACTTTGAATAGCAAATCAATAGTCTGAAATTAGAATTACATAATTCCAACCTAATGAACTAAGGAAGAAGATTTTTAAAATATCTTGAAATCCCACAGCTTTGGAAAAGATGTAATATGTAAATATCTAGCATGAAGAATCTCAAGTTTAAAATTTTGAGTTTTGTAAGTCGAAAATTTTGGTAAAAGACTTTTGTGTCTTGAGCATAGAAATCAATGAACCAAGCTAGTGAGATAAAATAAAAGAAATGAAACCTATATTTATTTATTTTAATAAGTTTCGAACTTGATGAAATTGTGTAGGGTATAAATATCGGTGAGATTTTAACAATCATTTTTCCTAACTTATAATTTCGGGACGAAATTCTTTAAGGAGGGAAGATTGTAACAACCCTGAATTTTGAACAATTTAAAAATGAAAATATTTGATTAATTTTAAATATTTGAATGATGGTTTAGTTTGAGTTCCCAATTAACTATGAAATTGGCGATTAAATTTTAGAATTTAATTTATTTAAAGTTGAATAGAATTTAAATTTGACTTTGGAGTTAAATTGAATATTGAATTTGTATTTTAAATTCAAACAAATAACTTAGAAAAAATAATTTGGATACAAGAATTATTATTTATGTAAATTTATAAATGGATGGTTAGTTTAATAACATTTTCTTTAACTTAAATAAAATGGAATAAATTTTATCAATACAAAATACAAGTATAAAATCTAATTGTAAAACACGTTAATATAAATTTATGTTTGATAGTTGAACTGCAAAACGTTTATATGTTTATTAAAGAAAATAATTATGCAAAACAAATTGAATTTAAAATGAAAAAAAATATATGTAAAAATAAACATAAAATAAAGAAGAAAAAAAAGAGAGTACATTGCCTTACTTTCATCAGCTACATACACGCCCCAATCTATGCCTTAACTCACGCCGTTACACACGCCATGACTCACACACCCTTTACTTCAAAGTATACCGATACCCCGCTTTACCTTTCTCATTCAAAACCCTAAACAAATTAAACCGAAGAAATAAAAAAATGGCGTCACTCCCTCTTCGTCTTCGATCCAAATTAGGGTTTCAGCTCGATTCGCTCGCGGCTTCAATTCGATTGATTCCTCCTCTTCTCTCGCGACCGCTTCGAGGCAAAGGTGAGTGACGCATGTTACTCACATCTAATTTTGAACTCCATGTTACTGTTGTTTTTTTTCGTATGATTTTGTTGCTGTTTTGTTGATTTTTCTGTTGTTTTCAATTCACTCACGGTTTCGATTTTTAGTCGATTTCATGTTTGCTAATTTGTGTAAACATTGATGATTTCTGACTTGATCATAACTTGGTTCGATTTCTCGTTGCTTGGTTCATACGATTTTGATTTTTCTTTAACACTGTCTTCTTTGCTCTCGAATTTGCCGGTAGTCAAATTTATGTTGACCTCGGCTTATGACGTCGTTTATGTGATGTCGTTTACTGTTGATTTCTAGTTGGCATCGACCACCTTGATTTTTTCCAAAATGCTAGGCTGTTGTCTTTGATTTTATTGATAAGTTTTGAACCACGGCTTGATATTGACCCTGTTCAATTGCCATGGGTACTGTTAGTTTCTGGAAGTTTTGGTTTCACGAATGTTGCACGATGGTTTCTACTTGAACATATTTCCATGTTGCCTCGAACACATGTATATATTGTTCGTTGCTGACTTTGGTAATCACGACTCTGATTTGATATTTGAGCCTGCATTTATGTTGCTTGACTCGAAGATTGGTAATTGGCTTCACTGCATATATCTATGTAGTAGAACACTTGCTGTTTTGTTGATTTTTATTTCTAGTTTATAGCCTGTTCAGCTTGACCTTTATTTGAAGTAGTTCTGCCTTGTGTGGCTGTACATTTGTTGACACTACTTGATATCTTTGCTGTTTGGTTGAACTGATTATTCGAACTTCATATGCACATTTTTGAGTTTATCTTCCAGTCTGTTTGTCATAATTCAAGTGGTCTTCATATATACTTGTTTATGTCTTCACTGCATAGCTTTTAACTTAAGTTGCATTCCTTGATTCCAGTTGTATTCGGTCATTTGAGGCATTGCATTGGGTCCGCGTACATGTGCTTTAATGCTGTTTTATATTTATAGTGTGATTGTTTAAAAATGCCTGTATATGATCTTGATTTCTGTTTACAGTTACAGGATAAGTTTAAAAAAAAAATTCTGAAATTTCACCCCTCAACCTCTTTTAAGATTTAATGTTTGAATAATTTATGTTTGATTTTGCAAGATCCAAGTTTTAAGAATACTGTGAGTAACATCACCTTTCAAATCTAAAAAATGAATATGGTTACATTTTTCTATGATAAATATTCTTGTGGTATATATGTATGTTTCTCTGTATATATGGATGGATGTTTATATACTTGTTGTAATCTCTGGAACAAAACCTTTGGAACAAACTGTTTCAGTTTCAAGTTTGAATTTGATTCAAAGTTTATTATTATTATTATTTCCTGATAACTTTTAAAATTTAGGATACGAACAAAGAAAAGAAAAAAAAAAGGAAAAAATTTGTTGTTACTTAATAGCTTAGAGTTTAAACTTTATTTAAGTTAAAATAAATTTGCATACTGTTCTAGGAAATCAAACCAACAGGTGAGCAAACATCACCCTTTAAACCTTTATATGTTTATATTTTGGTAGAATGTGATGACTGCTTAAAGTGATGTTAAAGTTATGTTTGTATGAATGCAAATAGGTTGGTATACCTATGCAAATATTAGTATGCAAGTCTGTAAATGGACAAAAGAAGGCCCCTGCATTTGGTTACAATTTTTTTTTTGACCTGTTTAAGGAGAAGAAAAGTTTAAACACCTGGAAAAAAAATCATTCCCTATTGATACACTTATTTGTTTTGAGCTTAGTGTTAGGACAACATTGGTTGTTATATTCTAAACTAAAGATTAAACATATATTAAGTTAAAAACAGTTAGTTAATAACTCTGAAAATTTAAGAACTGTTTTTGAATTTTTAAACCAAGGTTTGACCTGAGTTTTCTAAAACAAAGTTCAAATTAAACTACAAGACACTGCTATGTTGAAGTCACTATTTACTGGTCCATTGCTTAGCGTGAAGTCTGATCAGTTGGTTGTGAAGTTGTCACTGATTTTAAGTTCATCTTGTTTGTTCATTGTCTTGTACCATTGGTTGTACCTGCTGTCACATTAACCTGTGCATTGCCTTCATTTTATTGTCTGTGCACTCTCTAATGTAGCACTCAAGTCTTATTCAAGCTTCATGCATTGTCCACTGATTCATTTGTTATATATGCCATTCATATTGTGTGGCCACCTGGTCATATATGTTAACTGTGTGTGCTTGATGTGTACCCTTGATTCTCCTGACTTGAAACTTGATTAACTTGTATGCTTGTTGCCTTCTGCATATACTCTCTGATTTTGAACTGCCTACCTGCCTGTGCAGTTGCATTCTGGTCATGATAGCATTATGCATTCTTTAATGCTGTTTTGATTTGTTGAAGTTTTGCATCTGAGATCTTTTGATGCAGTCTCGTGTACTTGTGGTGGCTGCGTTATTGTTGCAGTTGCCCTTGTGTCCGGGCTGCAGTTTCATTTTTATGAAAATTTTGCACTTGTTGCAATGTGCAGTAATAAGTTGTATGGAACTTGTTTTCTTGGGTTTACTTGGGTATATGCAAAACAATTGCATTTCGACCCTGCCATGTTGCACGGGTTTTGGTGTTGCAGCCGCGTTGAGTCACTGACTTGACCTTTTGCATTTGGTTGAAGTTGATTTGGGCCTATTTAATCGCAGTCTACATTTCTGATAGTGGATTTGCACTTAAATTTCTAGCCCGTTATACTTAGTTTTATTTGCAGTTGCGTTGAGTCACGATAGCACTGACTTGACCTCTGCAGCTTCGATTTCTGTTAGTTTTTACTGTTGTGATGATTTCTATTTCATTACGGTAGTGGCGAGGCAGTGCACGCAAGCGTGAACTGCAGCCACGCAGAGTTAATATGTTGTTGTGGCGAGGCCGTATACGCGTTTGTGTACTGCAGCCCTACCAAATCTAATGTTTTAAATGATGTTTTCTTTTTGATGAAAATTGTTTTATGTTGACAATTCAATATATTTTGAATCGCAATTTGATGATTTTGTAGTTAATTGCCGTTTTGGCAATTCTGTTTTTTTTCTAAATTATCTTCATCAATAATCCCTTCATCTATCTTCATAGATAATCTGAATCTACTGATTTGTTGTTTAACACTGTTAAGTGTTGTATTTACCGTTATCCGATTTCTTGTTAAAGGATCGGATAGGTGAATATATATTTG
This sequence comes from Allium cepa, assembly GCA_030765085.1. NCBI lineage: Eukaryota > Viridiplantae > Streptophyta > Magnoliopsida > Asparagales > Amaryllidaceae > Allium > Allium cepa. The sequence continues at coordinate 490,121,117 of CM060935.1, forward strand.
ATTGTCGTCTAAATTTTCAATTGATTATTATTGCCTCTATGCTCTAATAACTGAGTTTGAATTAGACTGACCTGTGTATTATTTTCTTTTGAATATAATATTCGGGTCAGACCCAGTATTTTACAGCTTGAAGATTTTCAGGCCGCGAAGTTAGAGAGAGTTGGGGAAATTGCTTCACTTTAGCTTTTCGAAGAATTTTTTGTACTTAAAGATATATTCCGCTGTATAAAATTAAATGCATTGTACAAACTCTGATATATGTAAGGAAAAAAATTCATTTATGTGAAATATTATAATATTGTTGTGATTCTGTGGCTGATTCTGTTTAAACTCTATAAACTGAATAACAATCCGTCATTTTGAACGTCTCAAGTTGGTTTAATTACCGACTGGGGACGGTCAGAACGGCGGGTCGTTACAGCATCGTTAGCTGAATTTAATGTCTGAAATGTGACTTTTTAATATGGACTCGAGACCACTTCCATTGATTAAAAACAACGTTTACAACTTGTTTAAGTATTAACATCGATATATTTGGAGTTGATTAGGATTTTGGTATTTTCGTTTGGGCTTTGGGTTTTGTTTTAGCCCACCAAGCCAACAAGATAACCCAAACTCCTCTACCAAATACCCTAACTCCACTCCCCTTCATTCATTCCGTTCATAATTTCTTGACACTCTCAAGCAAAAGGAAAAATGGGGGAAAAAAGGAAATTAAAATTCCTAAGCCCTAATTCTCTTAGGAAATTCAAATTCGAGTTATAAATCAAAGAGAATCTTAGGTAAACATCCTTTTCATCTTCTTCATCTCAATCTCTCTTCAATTTTCAAAATTTCCTATAACCTAACTAGGAAATCTTTGCATGTGATAATAGATTGAAGATCTTAGAGGTGTAGTTGAAGAGGAATTGATCTTTCCTGTTTTAGAGCTTCTCATTCCTTCCTTTTGAATTTAAAGGTGAGTTCTTGAACTCACATCTATGTCTATAGCTTTCATTGTTGTTAAGTATGAATTCCTAACATTTATTTCATGTTCAATTGTTTTTGAGTTGATTTGGTTTGGGGAATTTTCCAATTTTTGTATTTTAAAGTCAAAATCTATGAAAATCCAACTATGGATGTTTAGACATATTGTTTGGAGTGTATTGAAGAGCCTATAGGACTGGGTTATCGCTTGGCGTAAATCCTTAGCCTCCATCGCTCGTCTGATCGCTTTCGAATTGATTTGGCCATCATTGGCCTAGGAAAATTTTGCCCTGAGCTTCATCTCAGATATCAAGGAAAAAACTTAAACGTCCAAGTCATAGGAATAAAAATTCCAGACTCTTAGCTCGGACGTCTTAGGTTGTTCCCAGAAGTCTGAGCAATTTGGAAGAAAATTGCTAGAACTTCAGCTCAGATGTCTGGGAAAACCACCAGACGTCTAGCGCTGTTAAATTCAGCCAACTTGCATATTTTTATGTGGGCTTCCATTTTAATCGATTTTTGTTAATCCGGTTGGTAGTTGTCATTTATTATTGACTTTGATGACTTCTTTTTTGGATCTTTGGGAATATCCATTTGATGGATTCGATATCGATTTTCATGGTTTTAATTCACGTCGTCGGATGTGAATTTTTTGTGACAGATTGTTTTCACAATCGTTTCTGTGATTTGTCACTTAAAAATACAAAGGTATCTATAGTAGTAGTAAATACTCAAATTTCACAAAAATGATTTCAACATTTCTTTTAATACAAAGCTCGTTTTTAAAAACAGTTTTCCAATCTATTAGTATATACGAAGCTTTACCTCATTCGTATGAGAAATCTAATTAAACGACTTAACAAAGCAAGTTGTATGGAATGCTTGAGTTTACTTTGTCGGTTAATTCTTAGACTTGTTCGATTGAAATCTCGTGATAATTTTTGAGTTGAAATCCACAATTTGTTCGTAAATATTTAAGTTAAGCCAGTGGTTATGGGACATAAAGCTAAACTCATTTATTTACTAGCTTGGAGTAATTTACACTTATTGATCTATGATGATCATTTTGTGGTTTAGACTAGTGATATGCGATATTTCTTGGTCCACGTGGGGAACTATACCTCGTTCTATGGAGTTTCGTCTCATTTTTTATGGGCTAGCGACCCATGGTCTTTTTATGGAGTTCGGTTCATCGGGCATACCGTTGTACTACATCGTTGTTCCAACTTATTTGAGTTTAAGGTTCCTTAGGCGTGCTGTTGTACTCCTTCATTTCACCGGCTCTATGGGTTAGCGCCCTATAAGATAGCGTCCCGTTTGTGACACACGTGTTGGTGAGTTTTAATGCTCCCGTTTATGATAGGCTTTCCCCCTTTTTATGTTTTCTAGAATTTGTGTTTCACTAATTTTTGTGATTTGCATTGATAAGCTCTATCAATATTATTTATTTGGTGAATAAGCTAAAGAATATGACATTCTTTCTGATGTTTGAGAAAACTTGAGATATTGTATGATTTTTGTTGTTATCGATATATTTTTCATATCTCTTATCCGATCTCATTTTATATTATATTTATAGCTAGATTGATCTATTTGTTATTTTTCTTCTTAAATAATAAGTGGGATATACCGATGTGTTTCAGGTGCTTCCACTTGACTTCTTAGCAGGGATTAGCTTCTGACTTTTGGCTAATTACATTAGCATAGTAGTTTTTGTTTTTATACATTTGAGATAGGGACTCCTTTATGTATACGTATTCTTTTTTCTAGCACTTGTACCTATTCTTATGATGTAGTGGATCTTTTATGACCACTACTTTGATGTTCACTTCTATGTGTTATATTCATATCTATTTTTTCCTTAATGATATGAATATATGTGACTGATTTATGTTATGCTTATTTTATATTTATTTCTGAAGGCCACAGAGCCACTGTGTAGTAGCTTTGAGTTTGTATTTGATATGTCAGATTCCCTCTTGAAATGAAATGCATGACATACCATCTGACATATCGGTACTCGCATAATTACACAGATGGTCGCTCCTCAACAGCCTTATTCTTCGTACTAAATGACGACATTACCCAGTAGTGTCCTTGGTTAGTGTGAGTATCACTACAAGGGGAGGGGGGATTTCCGACGGCTGAAAACCGTCGGCGGCCGTCGGAAGCCGTCGGCGGCCGTCGGAAAAAGCCGTCGGAAATGAAGGCGTCGGGAAGCAGTATTTCCGACGGCTACCGACGGGTGATGCCGTATACATTATCGACGGTTTCCGGCGGTTTCCGGCGGTTTCCGACGGCTTCCGACGGCCGTCGGAAACCGTCGGAAACCGTCGGAAATCAGGCCAATAAGCCGTCGGAACCCGTCGGAAACCGCCGGAAAATTTCGACCAATAAGCCGTCGAGAGCCGTCGGAAGCCGTCGGAAACCTGTTGTTTTTTTTTAAAATCTGCTGCAAATAGAGCCTTCCAACCACATTTCTCTTCCAAACACTACAATATCAATACTGCACAATCAAATAAACAATAATCCAACCAAACATGCAAACCAATACTCCAAAATATTCAATAGACACAGAAATAAACTAAATTAGAATAAAAATAAAATACAAAATATACATAACATTCCAACATTAACAATAATACTAACAATAACTGTTCTAATCATGCATATCCTGATACAGCTACAGAACCAAGTGTATTATACATAATTATACATATCAACAATTAATTGTTCCTTCTACCAAATCATTGTAAACTAAAACTAAACATACCTGCACGAACGAATTAGAAAGCAATGAATCAATCTGCCCCAGATCCAGAGCCAGCCGATGAAGGGAAGCGGCCACCAAACTGCTGCATGTACTCAAATAACTGTGCCGTCTGCATGGCCTGTTGGCGGTTCTGCTCCTCCAACTGCTGAACTCTAGTCTGTAATTCTTCTATACTTGCTAGCTCGCTCTGAGGTCTACTCCGCCGTCTCCTACTCTGACTACTGGACTGCAATAATTGAAAAATAAATAAAATCAAAGTTTATTGTTTTGAAAAGGTAAGAATATCATATTTTAAGTATTTTAAGAAAAATTAAATTATTTACCGCTAAATTGCCAAATCCGTATCGTCGACCATGCTCTGGTGGACTCATAACGGACTCAAAAATAATGTCCTCTTCATCGGTCGTCAGCTGCTCTCGACCCGTATCAGAAAGGAGTTTCTGTCGCTGCTCCATAAACATCTCCTGCATTGACAAATTAATAATATCATATCTTATTTCATAATAATTTGACAACTAAAACAATTACTAATACTGAATAAAATGAAATATGCTTACATGGCTTTTACTGGATTTATCGTCCTGCCATGTGTACGAAACAGTCCCGTCTGGATTAACATGCTCAACAGCATGCGTACGGGTGAACACGTCCATATAGCTGACAGGACCATGTGCCTCGGCTTCCTGAAGTTGATTGTTACATACAATTATTATACATTTAAAATCATATAGCATAAACTATTTACATTTATTATTCAGTAATTAAATTTACCAACTCCTGCCGATACTGCTGAAACGACTTCGATCCTCCGCGATGAGTAACGGGATTCTTATTTCTATTTGCAGAGTTTCTATCTGACTCTGCCTGTACATTCAAAATTTGATACATTATTTTTCAATCACGTTAAATTAATAATTGAAAAAAAATTAGTATACTTGCCTTCGCCTCGTCCGTCTCCCAGTAGCTCAACCAAGCTTGCCACACGCTCTCCCCCATCCACCGTGGTCTCTTCCCGGATTTCTTAACCTCAGATATCGTGTCTCTGTAGTTCTTTCGCATCTTCCTCATCCAGTATGCTCGTGCCAGCTGCATATCATCTGTCTGGATGTCTATCTCAGCCTGTGTTAAAAAAAGATTACACTTTAAACGATAAACGGTAGAAAAACGACAAAAACGAATTAAAAATGGAAAACATAAAAATTACACATACTAGGACATCCTGCCATATGCACTCTATGATGTGCGGAGGGATGGTATCCCACTTTGGCCAGCACGCACTCATCCTACTACGATATGCTGCTCTGGAGACGTCCAACACTACCTTAGTGGGTAGTAGCTCGAACCCCCTGTTTTTAAGTACGATACAGATAAGTACATACGTATAGTATAGAAAAAATAAGATGATGAATAAGATTTAATTTTTACCCATCTGCTTTGGGGGCTAACGTAACAACTGGACGGTGTGGCGCTTGCGATGGGCCACTGCCATCGCCTCCTGAAGAACGGGAAGAGCTCCTCCCTCTATGTGACATAATGATAAACCTGTGACGTTTACACATCATTATATAAGAGAATAAAAACATGATAATGAAATATATTTCATATGAACATGACATCAATGGTATAAATTGCTTAATTATAATGACTGAAATGTAAATAGACATGTAAGTTTGTTATACCTGATTCATGATGGGTGTACTCTTCCTACGATAAGCAGAGTTCATTGCATTTTTAATAAAAATTGCTAAATAAATGACAAATTGAAATAACATAAAACAATAGTAAACGGATTTAGTTTCATAGTTACATCAATTTCATAATACATCAAGAATTCAACATAGTTACATCAATTGCAAAAAAACAGATTCAAATTTATATCAGTCATCATCGTCTTCTGATTCAGATTCGGTCTCGTTTTCGACGATATTTTCCTCTGCACTGTCAAACGCTTCTACCAAAACATTTGATTCATCGATCAAAGGACCAAAATCTGTATGATCGTCTGTAATTATTATTTCGTTATTTTGCTCAAGATCTGCCTGATAAGCTTGTTCGTCCGGAATATTCTTCCCATCGAATGTGAATCTGGCCTTTGTTTTAAAAACTGCAGACCAATCTGCTTTATCTCTTTTTAGAGACGGATAAGGAGCGTAATAAACTTGCAATGCTTGTTTGGCTAGTACAAAAGGATCATACTTGTGATAGTGCGATGTATGCTTTATTTCGATAAGATTATAATCCTTATGCACATTAATTCCAGAACCTGGAACATTGCTAAACCAATTGCATCTAAATAGAAACACCTCCTCCGCGGGTCTTGAGAAATATGTCAGTTGCAAAATTTGTGTTAGAACGCCATAAAAATCATTTAAATGGTTTTCTGGATCGTCACTACCTTTAACAAATACACCAGTATTATTTGTTAATTTTTCTGCACCGTATTCTTTAGTGTTAAATTTGTATCCATTGACGAAATATATTGGATATGTCTTGACCACTCTTTTTGGTCCCATTGCAAGATGTTTCAACCCTTCGTCAACAACACAATTTTTCGGCTCATAAACGTAATTTGAAAACCAACGGGAAAATTCTTTACTGAGATCTCCGTTCGGATGTTCCCGTTCATAAACACTGTTTATATAAACAAATTATTACATTAGGTTATACACGCGCATGCATTACAGAAAAGAATAAAACAAAAATTATTATTTCAGATTACCTAACAAACGGTGCAACCTCGGCACAATTTAGAAGAATATAAGTGTGTGCTACACGAAGATCTCTATCGTCTAGCCATATTTCCACACATTTTCCAGAAGGCCGACCATGTTGTCTAAAAATAGATAACATTGCTTGAGAGGACTCTTGTTCGTCGCCTTCATCATTACGAGGAACACTTTGAAATGAAATATTCACATGGTCACTGAAATAGTGAGAGAAAAAGAACGAAGCTTCTTCTTCGATGTAAGATTTACATATCGAACCTTCAACTCGTGCTTTTTGTCTCACTTTTTTCTTCAGATGATTCAAATATCTATGCAACATTAATTTATATTAACTTCATCTTTCAAATGCAATTAAATTACGTTATAACATATTACATACCTCTCAAATGGATACATCCATCCGTATTGGACAGGACCTCGAAGTCGTGCTTCAGATGGAAGATGAACAGGTAAATGTTCCATCACATTAAAAAAACCTGGCGGAAATATTTTCTCTAATTTGCAAAGCAATATAGGAATGTCCACTTCAAGTTTACGTAAACGTTGCACTTTTAAAGTAGTCGAACAAAGCTCTTTGTAAAACATACTAAGCTCCGTTACTACCTTCCAAACTTTTAACGGCAGTAGTTCTTTAAACATAACGGGAAATAAATTTTCCATCATTATGTGACAGTCGTGAGTTTTCATTCCGCTCAATCTACTATTTTTAAAGTCAACACATCTACGAAGATTTGATGATATCCCATCAGGAAATCTTAACCCTTCCACCCATTTTAACACAGCTTTAACTTGATTATTATCTAATTCGTAACAAGCTTTTGGTTTTTTACTGTCATTTGGTTTCATATGAAGCTCGGGACGTTTGCATAATTCTTCTATATCACGTCTTGATTTCAAATCATCCTTCGTCTTCCCTTTCACATTCAAAATTGTGTTAAACACATTATCAAATACATTTTTCTCATTGTGCATCACATCTATGTTATGGCGAAGCAGAAGATGTTTCCAATACGGCAACTCCCAAAAAATAGTTTGTTTGCACCAGTTATGAACAACTGATTTGCCTTCAATTTCTGTTTGCTCCCCCGTTTCATATATCTTTGGATAGTCCTTAACAAGTTCATATATGTCTTCGCTTGACCATATCGTCGGTGGTTGTCTATTTTCTACTCTATTAGCTAAAAAGTTTTTCTTGTCTCCTCTGAAGGGATGATTTACATGGAGAAAATATCGATGACAGTCAAACCATGAAATTTTCTTACCATGAGGTAAAGAAAACGCTCGTGTTTCATCCATGCAATATGGACATGCTAGACGACCGGCAGTACTCCATCCCGAAAGCATTGCATAGGCAGGAAAATCACTTATAGTCCACAACAAAGAAGCAAACATACGAAAATTTTTCTTCTTTGACACATCGTATGTTTCTACTCCTTCGTTCCACAGTATTTTTAACTCCTCAATCAACGGTTGTAAATATACATCGATTCCTTGTGTCGGATCGTCGGGGCCAGGAACGACAACAGTAAGAAACATATATTGCGTTTTCATGCACATCCATGGAGGTAAATTATACGGTGTGACGATAATGGGCCAGGATGAATATTTAGAACCAAATTGAGAAAATGGAGAAAAACCGTCCGTACATAATCCTAATCTAACATTTCGACTCTCCGCTGCAAAATTTGGATACGTTTTATCGAAATGCTTCCATGCTTCTCCATCGGCCGGATGTGTCAACGTACCCTCTTCCTCCGTTCTCACGCTATGCCACCTCATATTAGACGCAGTTACAGAAGATGCGTATAATCTTTGAAGTCTTGGAGTTATGGGTAAGTAGTGCATACGCTTGTACGGAACTTCCTTACCCTTCTTTTTTCTTGGTTTGTATCTCTCCTGGTTACAAACTTTACAATTTCTAAGGTTTGCGTCTTCTTTCCAAAACAACATGCATCCTTTTAAACATGTATCTATTTTCTGATACGGTAAACCAAAAGCCGACATAAGTTTTTTAACTTCGTAGTGATTTTCACACATTAGATTATCGGGCGGCATATGTCTTTTTGCAGCTTGTACAACAGCCGTAAACCCAGCTTCAGTGATGTTGTATTTTGACTTCATCGCAATGTATTCTGCGATTACTGACAGCTGCGTGCCGCTTTTACAACCATCCCAAATAGGTTTTTTAGCTGCATCTAGTAAATCATAAATTTTCTTAGCTTCAATATTTGGTTCTTCAACATTTACATCATCGTCGTCAACTTCAACCATAGGAAACATTGATCGTGCTGCATCTTCGACCATATTTTCTATACGGGTCGTTGAAACTATTTCGTTAACGACACTTTCAGACTCTACAGAAGTATTTGCTACAACTTCTCCATGCCGATCCCAAACATAATATTCGGGTGTGAAACCGTGTTGGCACAAATGAACTTTCACAATATCTGGTAACAAAAACTTCAAATGTCTACACCTACTACACGGACAACGAATTTCTGGATCGTTTCCGTTATTACTTAAGGCGAATTCAACAAACACGTTTATACCGTTATAAAAATCTTCTTTTATTGAGCCCCTCATTCCTTTTCTTTGGTACATCCATCTCCTTCGATCAACAAAATAATCAATCATTTTTCCTATTTGACAAAATGAGAAGTTCAAAATTTAATATTTATTTTGAAGAATACACATTCGAAAAAGATTATTTTCATGTTCGTATAATATTTTGAATTTAAAGAACAACTTCACAAATTTAAAAATATTTTCAAATAGGGCACATTTCATTTTTTAACGTACGTAACGATTAAAAATATATAATTTTTTTTCATTGGTCAGACATCCTACCTCCCATTACAAACACAGTAAGCATTTACATTTCGTATATTACTTCGTCCCAAACGATTCAATAAAATTTCGGCAGCATTTCCCTTTTGTTCCCTGCATTGTACACAAATGCGTGTACGCAGGAAACAAAAAAGAAAAGTTAGGGCGAAATTTTATGAACCGTTTGAGACGAAGTAGTATACAAAATGTAAATTCTTACTGTGTTCATAACTTGTCCAATACAGGGACAAATCCGACAAACATTGTACCAGATGAATATAAATGGTCGTTTTTCGAAAAAAACGACTATTTATACAACGATCATGTACAACACTCGTCAGACGGGGCCAAAAACTCTCTAAGGGACATTTGTCGGTTAACATGCGCGCATTTTACTCAAAAATACAGTTTTACTCACTGTTCACATTTATATATTAATTTCACACATTTATTCGACGTATTACGCATCAACTTAGGGCTGGTTTAACATTTTGTCATTTTTCAATACACACAATTATAATTTAGAGTAATGCATTTTTTTTGTGTCATAAGTAAAAACGTGCACAATATAATACTCCTAGTTCATTCAATCATTTTATCTTATTCCAAATAACGTATACAATCGTCGAATCAAGGCATACACAACAAAATACATATACATGAACATGCACAAATTATACGTGTTTATCACAATTTCACGATAAAAGATGAAATTGGTATACCATGTGATGCTATAAACCGTTATTACGCTAGTGGAAACAATTGCAATCATTAATTCGCCCTAATTTATCAATTTATGCAAATCTATAATTAGGGTAAAAACTGAATTTTTCATAAAAATAAGAGATTATACCTGAGATTAAGAGTACTGAAGCTTGATTAGAGTGCGTTGGAAGATCCGGAAGCTAAAAATTAGGGATTGGAAGCTTAGGGGTTGAATTTGGGGGGTTTTTTGGGTTTTTTTCGTATGAAATGGAGGAGGAAGAAAGGGCTCGGCTGGCTGGTATAATCGCAAATTTGCGACGGCTTCCGACGGCCGCCGACGGCCCGTCGAAAGCCGTCGGAAAATGGCCGTCGGAAGCCGTCGGTCTTGGCTGTCGGTATTCTGCCTTTTTCTTGTAGTGTATAGAGATGGGGTGTCATATATGGGCTAATCCAAAGCAAGTACGTAGAGTACATGCACAAAAAAAAGCTGAAGAAAAAGAAAAACTAGGACCCTATGCTGACATCGACTGTTATTATTACAGTAAGAAAGGATATTATGCAATTATGTGTGAAAGTAAGCAAAGGAAGAAGAGAAGGGAAACAAAAATTCTGATTGGGATGATATAGTCTGTTTCAAATGTAAAGAGAGAGGGAATTTTTAGTATAAATTTCCTAAAATAAAGAAGAAACCGAGGATTAAAAAGAAGACAATGGGCTACTATCGATGCAAAAACCTAGGACATGAAGTCAAAGATTGTCCTAAACGAACTTGCATTTATGTTTTTGAGGGAAACACTTAATGAAGGACTGTCCAAAAATGAAACTTGTTAACTTAGACCTCTAAGATAAAACACGTCTACCTTAAAAGGAATCCAAAGATAGTATATATGGCAGTTCAAGTATCTATATAATGGCTGTGTGTGTGTGATACGTTGTATTCCCTAGGGAGTTATCTCTAAAAGTTTATAATAGAGGCTAGGATTTGTAATGAATGTACAAAAATAATGTTAATTAATAAATCTCTTTTGATCATTCTCTCTGTGCATTTCTTCTATCTTTTACCATATCAGTTTAATAAGATATTTAGAAATAAAAAAGTTTAAAAGAATATTAGAAATGGTTTTTTTAAAAGTATTTAAATTAAAAAATTATTTAAGAATATATTTTATAGAATAAAGTGTAAAAGTAAAAGATGTTTGAGAAAGATGGATTTGAGAATTCATATCCTAATGTTTTGAAAAAGTGTAAAAAGAAAGTTATGCAATATAAAATAAGTTGTAAATAAATTTATAACGAGATTTATTAACAAAGAAATTTCAAAGGAATTTTGAAATAAGAATTATAATGGTATTATTCCAAATAAAGGATAATCGATTTCTAATGGAAAAGAGACAGAAATATTTTTGGAATAAGTATTTTTGAAGAATAAAGGGTTTTTACAAGTATTTAAAATAAAAGATAAAAGTTTTATGAAAATTTTCATAAACATTTTTGAATGAGTACATATGAGGTATGCAGATCATTTCAACACAATTTTGATCTAAGATTTGAGTCTGGAACTTTGACACCGGCCCAAAAGAGGATTTATCACTCGATTCTTGATGGCGAACCTTGAAGAGGGTTTATGATTAGGTACTTAAGTTTTCTGTCATAGTTGAGGGCTATGTATGGAAAACGAAGTTTTCTTGATCATGAAGCCAGATCAGAGTCCGCACTAGAGGATTGGGGGATCAATACTACTTTGAAAATAATGTTGTGGATTCGGATAGTAGATCGAATCAGGTATTTCGTACAGATGATCTATATACATCATTTGAACGTAAGTTTAAAAATAAATATTTTGGGCAAATACCCTTGATTTTTGTTTGGTGTAATTTCGGGGACGAAATTCTTTAAGGAGGGAAGTCTATAACGATCTGTAAAATTATAAATATGATAAATTATATTTATTTTTAAAATATGCAAATATAAGATTTTTTCTAAACATAGATTATGATGTTTTAAAATAATAAATAACAATTGTATAAGCATTAACAAAAATATATACTTTGGAAAAATAACGACCGAAAACCATTTTATCTATAAACAGCTCTATACTCGTAAAACGTAGCATACAGAGCTGGACACATACACTTATTTTTATAATTGAACAAGAATATAAAAAAATTTATTTATTTTATTTTTGGAAATTAAATGAATATATAGTGATGCCCTTATATTTAATAATTGATTTACAAATTTAAATTGAGATTTAATGATTTAATAATTATTATAATTATTCAAATAATTATTTCTTTTAAACGATTGTGATTCTAAATAGTTATAAAGTGATAATAAATGATTTATAAAGATATTTAAGCAGTATGAAATTATGAAGAAAATCGATATCGGTTTATCGGTATAAATGCACTTTTTGTAAGTAATTGCTAATATTGATTTATATGATTTTACAGTTCAAATGTGATCATTTTATTTATCAAAAATGATTAGGAATTTATTTTAAAACGTTGTTTACATATATGTGTATATTAAATAAAAAGTGTAAATGTGACTGGGAATCGGTTTTTCAATTTTCGACGGTTTAACGAACGGAAGTTGTTCGAAAGTGGTTGCAAACCTATTTATATGTCATGTGCACATATATAACATACGAACGCATCCACTAACATATACTCGAACACATATATATAGACATATAACATATATACATTAATATATACATATATTAAAAATATATATGATATTTTAGGAAAACTTCACCCATAAGCTTTCATAAAATCAATAATTAGGACATGAAGTGATTTGAGGTGATGGATGATGATGAAGAGGGGTGTGGGTGTGTGAAATGATGGAGGTGAAGTGGTGAACATGGGTGATGGAAGGAAGGTGAAGTGATGTAGGATATTTTGTAAAAATTTTGGCTATAGATACAAGCACCCTTTCATTCATTCACACATCCTACAATCTTCTTCTTGATCTTTTTCTAAGTTAATCCATGACTACTTCTTTAGGAAATTTATGAATAAATTTTAGTAGAAAATTAAATTAAATTTTGTACATACATATATAAAGTCAAATCACCTCAAAACACTAACCAATCCCCTTCCCTACCACTCCATAGCCCATGGCCACCCCATTTCCACCTCAAGGCCAAGACCACTACCACCTAAGGAGCATGGCCGAGCACTCCTAGGCCTTGGCCTAGCCCTGTAAGTAGAAATGAAGGAAATCGGGAAGATCCGGTGCAAGAAAAAAAGAAAGAGGCGACGCCAAATTCGGTTCGGGAACCTACGAAAATTTTAGAGGAGTGAAGCCACAAGTGAATACTCTATTTACTTACAATTAGAAATTAATTATATGAATATTTAAATTATAAATTTAAATGCTTATTTGATAACTCGAATGATTATATGGGTGTTGATATGATTGATAACATGGTTGTGGTAAATTATGAGAAATCATAACAAAACGGTTAAGAAATTAACCATGAATAATTAATGAAAAATAAATCCATACGGATATGTATAAGGAGTTTATTTAGCCTCTTAATAGTTTTGAAAATTTAAAAAGGTTGAAAATGAATATTATAATAATATAATATTTTGAAATAATTTAAAAGTGAAAAAGAGATTTAATATGTAAAAATATTGGTTTAAATATTTGAAAATGGTTTATAAATGTTTTATGAACATTAAAATTCAATTTTGAGAAGTATTAACAAATAATGAATTTAGAGTCAAAAGTGATCGCATCGTGTAACGACAGTTCATGATTTCACGCTATAAAAGCCAAACGAGCATATAGAATGGAATATAAATTGGAATTCTTTGAGATAAGAATTTTTTGAACTATTATATCCATAGTTTTCAAACAAAGAAAGAAAATCGAGATTTCAATAAGTAGATTTTGAAATATGAGTAAAATAAGTTTTTGGGAGAAAAAAATCACGGTTTTGTGGTTTGGAATCCAAAAAAGGATTTCTTTGAAAATGATATTTTAAAATGTTTAAAAAACGAATAAATATTAAAAACCTTTTAAAATATTTTAAAAGTTATTTGAGTTATAAAAACAAAATTATGAATGATAGAAAGTCGGTTTGATCAATATAGCTTAAAAAGTACTTTTCGTAGCACTTTTTCGCATCACTTTTCTCTAACTTTTGAAATATAGCTTTAAACGTAACCATTCTTTTCCAAATCTTTTGTAAATATTTTTAAATGGTTAATAAAATATTTTAATGATGATTTCAAGGATTTATGGAACGGTTAAATATTAAATGATTTAGAGTCGATCAAATAACTTGACCGCCTTATGAGTGACAGAGAAATAGTGTGTAGGCTTGAGTTTGGAAAACCAGATTCCTGCTCTCCTGGTTATCTAGACTAGCTCGACGGATGGGATGGTAAATTTGGTTTACTCGGATCAAAATTTCTTAAATAACTTGGATTACATAGAAATGATTTGGAAATGTTTACCTAAATAAAAGGTGAAACGATTTGGAATTATTCCAAGATTAAAAAGGTTTTAAAACTAACCAAATGATTTAATAAATGAGGCTTAATGATTCCATATGCTCTGAAAAATATAAAGAAATGATTCAGTGAATATATCTCTAAGAGATATCTATAAATGAATAAAAAAGATGAATTAAATTGATTGATGATTGATAATCATATATAAACTTAACATCTTTTTTATCAATGATTGGTTCGGAGGAACCAGGGTCAGATTTGGGTAGTTCCCATTCATAAACCACTTCGAACCAATTATATGCTCGAAAGTGAATACCTGATGAAGATAACGATTATTGAAGACAAGAGATCTTTAGAATGTAGGGATTGCTGTCACAAGTCCTAGGGGTTTACCCCATATTATATTTATATGGTAGTGGTATCTGTATTATGATATCCTTGTTGTATTGAAGACCAAAGATCTTCATAGCTGAAGGACTACTTGTTGACATTCGCTAGGTAGCTCCCAATATTGAGACATTTACATAGCAGTGGTCCTTTCGTGTTTTGGAATCTTCGGATTGCAAGAACTTTTCACTACTAATGGTAGTAGGAGTTGTGCCTTCGGTTTCGTTCAGCACCAAAACGAACTTATATGGATGAATATTTGATAATGCATTTTTTATCATATTAATCGATCTCTTTCAAAGTATTATTTGGTGGCGGAGAAGGCAACTTCTCTTAGCTTAACACCCTTAGACGTACGAGCTTAGGAATTATATGTTGGTAGAAATCAGTTGTGTGATAAAGGAATGGCAATGTGGCATTCTTAGTGGAATGTGCTTTGTGGAAGAATAAAGCATGGCTTTGTTAAAATTGAGTGTAGCCTCACGAGCCTCACATCCCGGAGATGATACAGGTAATTATGTGGTCTGCAAGACATATATTTAGGTTATCGGTTGTATGAGTATGGAGGAGTCCAGTGGAATCTGGATCCTCAAGGCGTTTATTTTAATATAGTGGCTTTCTTATGAAAAGAGATAAGGTTACCGGATATTGGTAGTGTGGCAAGTGCAGTTCCAAGTGACTTTCTTGAGAAAAGTGAAAAGGCATCGTAGGAACTATGTTGTTATACGTGGATCGAAGAAAAAGGCCACTAGTTCAATTTGGAAATCCAATTCCAATATGAGATTTACGGTTTTGATTGTATTCCCAAAATTGCTGTAACGCTTTGCAAACATTTCAGCATACCCTTTGGTATCATAAATTCCGTTCATTATATTCCGTTGACCTAGTCCACATATGTTATCATAGGCATAGTCCAGATATTGATACTTCATTTTGATATATATTACTTGAAATGTGTTTTCAAACCAATGTTATTAAGAATAATATCAAATGTTTTGATATAAAGTATATTGGTTATCATAAGATTAAAATTCACCGTATTTATGTGTTGGCGTGGTCTTATGAGATAGCCTCCTTTTTAAAGGTTTTGATTTACATCATCGTTTAAAATTTCGAGTATCTCATGCTGGTTTATTAAGCCTGATCCAGGTTTTTTAATACTCGGGTCAGATCCGAGTATTTTAGGTTTAGTTGAAGATGCTTGGAGTTTCCAAAGGAGAGCTGAAGATCTTCGTCTATGTACGGACGTATTCTAGTATCCGCTGCACATACTGCATTTGTTTTGTTGTTTTTCAGCATTTGAAAGGACAGAGGATTTATAAATGTCCAGGCTGAATCTAGGTTCGAATCTGATATTGTATTCAAAAAAAATTCGCTGTAATGATTTTACATTGAGATGATATATGTTATTCCATTTGTATGAGATTTTTTTCTATCATTACTTTTTTCCCCTAACAATCGGGCTTTCCAGCACTTGGATTTGCAGCACTTGAATACCAAGGATGTATTAGTGTCAATTTTCGAGGTCAAAAACCTTGGTCGTTACACACGTACTTTGTTATGTTCACTAATGAGTTATCACCAATACAAACATGTGTATTTGATACATTTGTAATATGTCTATAATAAGCTCATAGATTATAAAGTGGAAGTAAATAAGTAACGTGCAATAGAACATAAAAATAATTCGACTTGATCGAATAAGTTAGTATATAGGAAAGAGCTCTAATCATACCTAAAAATGAACAAAGATTGAATCTCAAAAGTCACTCCTCCTTGTGATATATAATGATGTATCGATAAGGAGTAATATAACTTTATTAAACAAAACACGTTTAATTATAAGTGAAGTTAAGTTAACTTCTTTCTTTAAGGTCGTGTTCTTAAGAGTAGCACATACACATGGTTAAAATTAATTTCATCTAAATAATAGTTTATAAGAAATCCAAACATATTCTATTCCAAGGAGTTGGCAAGTTATGTGAGTCGAAAGACTACACAAAATAATTGTATGTGTGGGATCTTGTGTGGGTCACCCCAAAAGGAGTTTGGGAACGATCGTTATTTGATGACTAACTTATGTTTCGAACATAAATATCGTAAATCAAAACCAGATCATTTTTCTATACATGGAAATTCATTAACTGTTTATGAATAACTATTCCATTGCACTGAGTAATAACTGTTGTTTCAAGAAATACCAACTTTGTAGTGAAGGAATTTCTTTGAGAAATTATTGGTAGTAATATGGATTTGAATATGATCCAAAGATACAATTGATTACATGGGATGAAATGAAATTAACCTAAGCTAAACGAACACATCGCATTAAAGTGTCTAATAAGTATTCTCGCACATTGAAGAGAAACTATTAGTTTCTTTTCAATATGGAAAATAGATAATCCATAGTTGTCAATTAGACCATTAAGATTATTGACTCTGCCATATAATATAATCCACAAATCTGAAAGGATTTCTAATACGGTATCAAAATATGATTTTGATAGTTTAAAATTGTAATGACCCATCTTTTGAACAGTTTAAATCGATAATAAAACTCATATGTCAAACTCAAACCATTTAAAAGGGAGGATTGTTATGGGGTAAATAAGAAAAAGCAGGGAAAGAAAGAAAAACAAATATGGAATCTCGCAGTGGAATGGCAAAATATAATACTCAGATAAACAGTTCATGAACTTTTTTACAAATAACATTTAATTATACTTTTACAATACAAATCAGAGCATATACAGAAGTAATAAATAAATAATGCAGCAGAACAACATGATGCAGTGCAAATAATATAATAAATAGTAATATTACTAAACCTTCGTCTTCCTCCTTTAGAAAGTAGTCTTCGATACACTGAAAAGCTCAAACTGACCTAAGCGAATTTAAAAGACAAAACACTCAAGTCAGAACTAAAAGATCTAATGTAAGTTAAATCAATAGTAAATAAATATGAGTGTAACGGCGTCAGCGATGTCTATGGGGTTTGACATCTCATATCCAGTGTCTACGTGAGTGCAATAACTTAAGAGATGTTCGGGATTCCATCTCCTAAGGATTTGTTAAACTATCTAGATACATAACACAATACGCTATTATCATAGTGTCTGTAGTAAAGTAAAGTACTAAAATAACATTAATGCATTACCCATATCCCCTTCACACATTATATATATTCCCATAGTCTATACAGTACCGTAATTCCTCCGTAAACTAGACGACTATCAAAGGGCACTCCGTAAGTATATTACAAACCAAACTCGTAGAAGGCGCGATACGGCATGTGAACACGGCACTTGAGGCAATGCCATCCTACTTCATTATGGAATCACTCGCCAAACCATCCTACTTCATTCTGGAATCTCTACCATGTACACAGTTGTTAAAGTGGTTTTCAGTATTGGCAGAGAGTATGACAATATCCAATCCCGGTCTCTTTAACAACCAAACGATTATTTCACATCGGATGGTTCCTTTACATTTCAAAAGCCAATTTATGATTAAAGTCAAAATCTCATATTCGATTTCAAACCATATCGCTTTCGAAATCTTATTCACTTTCAAAACCATATTTTCTTTCAAAATCATATTCACTTTCAAAATCGTATTCATTTTTCAAATTATCGATAAGATAGGTTGATTAAATCCTCATTCTAAAATCATCATATTTACTCAAATATGTCATCACCCAAAAAGGTATCAACTTAAAATCCCAACTTAGTTTGTATCATCATCAAGGATTTAAATATAAATACTTCAACTTTACATAGTCTGAAATTTAAAAAAAAATAGTTTAGATAGTCATAAATAGTTCTAATAGTTTTAAAATAGTTAAAATACTCTAAAATAGTTTAGATGATTTAAAATAGTTTGAAATAGATTTAAATGGTTTAAATAGTTAAAATAATTTAAATAGATTTAAATTAGATTAAATTAGATTTAAAATGATTTAAATAGACTTAAAATAGATTAAATAGATTTAAATTAGGGACAGTTTGGCACAGGTCCCTAATAAGTTTCAAAACACACAGAAACCCCAGTAAAAAAATGATTGTAAATTAATCCCCTAGAATCAAGTTACCGAATAATGGCATACACTTATGCAATTATTCAGTGAATAATTGCAGAAATTTATGCAATTATATTAAAAAATTGCATACATTTCATAATTATTCACTGAAAAATTGCGGAAATTTTCGCAATTTTTTCAAGAAATTGCGGAAAATTCTGCAATTATTCACCAAAAAATTGTGGAAATTTCCAAAAAAATTTCAAAAATTTGTGGAAAATTCCACCATTATTCAACAAAAATAATTACGGAAATTTCCGCAATTATTCACCAAAAAATTTGCATAAATTTATGCAACTTTTGGATATAATTGCATAACTGTATGCAATTACTTAGTAACTAATTCTAGGGACCTAATTTACATACATTTTTTTGTTGGGATTTTTGTGTATTTTGAAACTTATTAGGGACTTGAGCCTAATATTTACTTTAAATTATATTAAATAGATTTAAAAAAGATTAAATAGTTTAAATTGTATTAAATAGATTTTAAATATATTAAATAAATTTAAAATAGATTAAATAGATTAAAAATAGATTAAATAGACTTAAAATAGGTTAAATAAATTAAATTATTTTAAAATAGGTCAAATAGATTAAATTTAAATAGATTATAGTAGATTAAAATAAATTAAAATAGTTAAAATTGATTAAAATGGTTTAAATTAGTTTAAAATAGATTTTGAAGTTATATTCAAACATTTTCAATGACTCAATTTCGATAAAATTCATTTATATTTGACAGTTCAACTTTGAAATTCCAATTTAAATCCTTTGAACAATTCATTAAATCAATTCCAATTTCAACATTAATGCTCGGATTTCGAAAATAATTTAGTTTATATGAATCAATTACTATTTCAAAATACCAATTAACTGAATTTGAAATTTAATGATTTAAAAATCATTTAATTTAACCAATCCGATGTTTGTATATAATTTTCTACCCTATGGTCAAACGATACGGATATTTGTCATTTCAATCCACAATTTAAAATTTAAATTTACAGGTATACATCATTTGAACCCACAACTCCAAAATTTAAAAAATCATTGAAAATCGCTTGGATTTATCATTTCAACCATAACGAGTTTCCCTTGTTCTATAAGATCATTCGGGTATATATCATTCTGCCATGATGTCATGGTCCGTAGGCTTTTCAACCATCCAGACAGCGGCCACTCTCCACCATGGCCGACACTGGTACCTCAAATTTTCTTTTATGGCCAGCCCCTCGATTGCAACAAACCACTCCGGGACATGTAGAAGTTAAGAATCTCCTACTTGCCACCAAACACGAAGCGAGAACCCCCTATCATGCTGTAATGAAGCAAATCTGATCCCATACTACCTGGTATAACCCAAAGGGATTTTCTAACAATAACTAAGGGAATTTGTAGTGTTATAATAATATAAATATAACATCCGATCATTTAATATCAACAATCAAACATCCATTGCAATCATCATTCAAATCTCACAATAAACATCAATAGATAACGATTATCATTAATAGGTATAAACTAGAAAATTAAGTTTCAATATTAAATTAAATGACGATCAAATTCAATAAAAGACATATTTAACCAGAACGACAATTTAAATATACCAAACCTCAACCAATCAACTTCTAATCATATCATAAATTCAATTTAACTAACATAAGATAACTTAGTAGTTGTGAGTGGGTTAAAACACTCACATTTGATTTCAAATCGATTTGAGATCCAAAATAAGGCCCAAATTTGAACAGTTTCAAAATTCACCCAAATCAGTTCCAAAATGTTTGTAATTTCGATACGATCCCAATGAAACAAACCACGTCCAAATCCGAGTGCATATACAAAAGATATGTTGATTACAACGAGTTGAAATTGAAATTAAATAAAAATAAATGAACAAATGAGTAAGTGACATGTAACGACTCGATTTTTCGACGCTCAAAGAATCAACATCAATACGTCCACTATATTAAATGTCGAATAAACGATTGCCGGAAAAACAAGACCGTAAGGGAAAGAAGAAGGAGGTAGAAGAAGAAAATGGAAAACAATATCAGAGTCTCACAGTCGCAGCGGAACAATATATAATAGATAAACGAATGATCTTTAAACAAAGAACTATATCTATTATATACGTTACATCATCAGAGTACAGCAAAATTCATAGCACACAACTGGACAGTTATGATAACCTGTCCTCACAAAACTGACTATGCAGTTAATCACACACAGCGGAATATACATCATATACGTGTGATACATCTCGCTATTCAGCTCCTCTCCTGAGCTTCACAGCATCATTTCCTGTATTCTATAATACTCGGTCTGACCCTAGCATTACAGTGAAATAACACCCGAGTCAGTCTGAAAAACCAGAGTGAGAAAACACACTCAATTGGATTATTAAAGTTTTCAAAAATCCTTTTAAAATCAAAGGTATCTCGTAAGACCACGCCAGAAATAAACATGTCGGGTTTTTACCTTACGATAACTAAAACGTTTTTATCAAATCCGTCTGATATTACAATAGTGTATATAGAAAGTAAAATAGAATCTAGCTGAAATGCTTACATCTCACGTCCCAGCAATAGTTGGGCACAATCAAAACCATACAAGCCCTTATTGGAGATTGGATTCCATACAATGGCAGGGCTACTGGGGTACCGCCCATCACAGTACCTGGTCTAGATCAGAGTACCGAGGATCCACCCTGATCCCCTACAACACAAGACAGGAGCTACCCCTTACTGGATAGTCCGAATAAGATCACCCCGCGATTGGGACCAGCAACCGCCCACATAACCAAATAAAAAGGGATATATAGACAGGGATGACCTTACCCTAATTGGTTGCTAGCCACTTAGCCTTGCTGCAACTCCCTTGTTTTAGCATTCGCGGTTGATGAGGCTGGAGGATATGCGTTACCTTCTAAGAACACATCTCACTTATAATGCTCATCGTTTCCCTAACGATGTTCTGATAGCATTCGTCCATAAAAGACCATTCCGGATTCGAACGGAACCGAAGGCACTACTCCTACTACATCCATTTTAGAATCACCCTTAGGATTAGTAGCGATTAGCCCTTGCACTTCACTGCTCCATCTTCGACTCCAAGCTCTTGTCTTCCTCACAAAAAATATTCAAACCGGATCGAAGTGGTTTTCGGGAAATTAATCCCGATCTGGTCTCTTCGAAACGATCAGCGCATTGGTCAATATTGATAGTCGGTTATTTAACTATCATATAACATCCACAAACAATCGCCAGGCCTTAATAATTTCCCTAATTATTTATTTCAAAATATCTTCGCAAGATATTTTCCTACACTTTAACCCTTTGAAAATAGTTTTCAAACACCATTTTCTCTCGCGGAATAAATTTCCACCCAATTGTTTTATTTCCGCTGATAATCACCTAGTCTTAATATCTTAGATTTTTAGATAATTTAAATCTCTTTATCCAAAATACATACGTCTAAACACTTAAAATAAAAACTACTTAAAACACTTGATTTAAATACTAGTTATGAAATTTTATAATAATTTCTTATGCAATACTTAAGCCAGAACTAATTTAAAATAAAGGTTATTCTACAAGGTACCAATATTAAATAATTAACTTTTAAATCATAATACTAGTTAAACCTTTAAAATACTTTACTTATATAATTAACATAATAAATATTTACTTTTAAAAAATTTAAAATCACTAAATAATATTTTTTTTAAACATTCTTTTGAAACGCTTTTAAAACTCTAATTTATACTTGAAAATCTTTCTTTGAAAATATACTTGACTTTTCAGGGAAATACACTTTCCATTCCAAAATAGTCCATTTAATCAGTTAATAAATCTGTCTCGATTTATTTCCAGTTTAATTTACGTCCAAAAGCCATAAATTTTCTTTCCACGTTTTTTCAAAAATAAACCACTATTTATTTTTAACAAATCACCCTTTCCATATAAATTCCCACCGTGAATTATACTTTCAAATATCCACTGATATCTTATTTCACTTTATAAACCTAGTTTATAAATTCCATAGTCTCATCCTCCTTTTAAATCACAGTTTCAAACACTTAATCAATTTTCAAATTGATTTCCAATATTTACTCCATTTAAAAGTAAATTCCTTTACTTACTAAATTTTATTTTAAAACCCATTAAATTTTAGATTTTACTCCTTTATTATGATTTAAAATCTTAGTTAAACTGAAAATACCAATTTTATACTTTTTCCCAAACTTCTTCTTTATCTCTCCCAAATTATTTTAAACCTTGAATTTAAAAATAAATCTTTTATTCCTTTAAATAATATCACTTAATTTTAAAAATTTGTATATTCCCATTTATTCAAAAATCTCCTTTCCCATATTCGGAATTTATTTATTTGAATTTAAAAATCAACTTTTATGATTTTACAATTCATTCTTTAATTTATCCAAAAATTTTATAATTATTTTACTTAAAAATTCTCTCTTTATTTCCCTTCAAAAATCCAATCTTTTTATTTTTGATAACTCAATATACTCAAATATATTCAATCAAACCATAGCATCCAATATTTTCAATTTCCAATATAATCAATAATCTATCACAGATTATGAAAACATATTCAATATTTTGAGGAATCCAATTGGATCCCTCCAACCTGTTTTTCCCCGCATCCACAGATGTTAGCACAATATAAAATACCAATCTCACTTCGAGGGGGGTATCGCGGTATAAAGGGTCATCCGCTATTATGCGGGGCGCATAGGGTCTCATCCGTTATATAATGCGGGAATCAATCACTCCAATATATATACATACATACATACATACATACATACATACATATATATATGTATATGTATATGTATATGTCATATCCAAGCTGATAATAAATTATCAATTCAAGCAACAACCAATAATTTAAATTTAACTATTTAAATTTAAAGGGTAATCCAAATGAGTGAGATTAACTCACCTTTATTTTTGTTTGCAAAACCATTCCAAACCGGCTTGTTTTCTTCACGATTTCAGACCTTGTAAAAACATTGTAGGATTTATTAATATTTGAACTAATCGAACAATTATTTCCATTTAATAGATTTAATTAGCTAATGATTTAGTTTAAACAAAATTTCTTTTAAAGACTTTTAGTAACTAAAATAAATTAACTATGTCAATTAAACAAATTTATCACTAAATCCATTATCTAAATATAAACTAGTAAGATAAAAATGTGTGTATGTTTATTTTATTTTCAAAATAAACAATATTTTTTTTTGAAAATCTAACTCTACATATTCATATATATATATATATATATATATATACACTGTATATATTAAAAATATCTTCTGCTTTTTTTTAAAAAAAACTTACTGTTATATATTTTCTAACCTGTATGTATATGCACTAAATTAAAACGGAATTGTTTTATGTCTTATAGTTATTATATTTTTTTTCAAAACAGATTAATTAATTTAAATCATAAAATACCTCACTGCCTCTCCTACAGTAACTCGCGAACAAGCCAATGACACCCTGGAAAGCTTCGACCATCACCACGCTGGCCACCCGCTTCTGAATCGCCAATCCCTAGCTTTGACTTCTCCTCAACCCTCGCAAAGCCTTCTCCTTCATGCCATGGAACCAAGTCACGACATTCCCTATGCCCTTCCCTCACAAGCGCCATCTCTGATCCCTCACGCTGCTAGCCTAGGCTCCCCCTCCATGAATTTCAACAGAGCCTCGCGAACACAACCAACATCGCGACCTTTACCCCAATCTCGACCTGGTGCTAAGCAACCATCGCCCAATCCCCCACATGCCACATGACCTCGAGCCCGTCATTATGATGAAGTCGCCTCTCCTCTTTTTTTTTTAATTTGAATTCGAGCTAATTTTCGTTAATGAAGGAAGAAGAAAAAAAAGATATGCGATTCCTCTAATCGATTTGGGTTTCTTTTTTAATATATTATTGAAGAAGAAGCTTCGACATTTCTTTGATCTGGGTTTTGTGATTTTTAAACAAAACAATTTCATTATATAATTTTTTTTAGAGAAGACGCGTGTTAACCAGGGAGACACGTGCTTTAAATTCCTATACGTGTCTGCGTTTGCTACAGTATTCAGTGCACTTATATTATTTTTATTTAAATTTAAATTCAAATTTAAATTGTCTTGAATTCAAAGCTTAAAATTTTCACATCCTATCGAGGCGTGCCGCTAGGCGTTTATAATGTTAAACCCATATTCCGAACGTAATGGAAAAGGTTCCGATAGAGAAGGTAGCTTTTTGGATCCGGTTATTATATTGAATTTTCGATATGAATTCCAGCGCGTTTACACTTCGTACAGCCACACAACAATTCTGAATGCTACAAAAACTGAAATCCGAGAATAATACACTATTACAGATCCAATGGAACTGGTTTCGTCGAATTCCGAGACTGTGCCCCGAAAGACTATTTTTAAATATCAATTTAAACGGTATATTTTTAAAGCTGAACCAATTACTTTCTATTTCAATTTTAACACATTAATTATCTTCATTATTATCAATATAAATTTTATAAGCCTTAGAAATATTTTCAACAAGCTTAAAATTCAAGAGTCAATATTTTACCCAACTTCCAATTATTTAAGTTAGTAATTAAATTATCCAACAAGCTTAAAATTCAAGAGTCAATATTGTTTTAAGAATGCAATTGAATGTTACACAAGTTCATTTTATTTATTTTAGTTAACAAAATGTTCAGTAGTAATTAAATTATCCAATGAATGGGGATTTTGAAATTCAAATTAAAAGTAACTTTTTAAACATTTAAAATCAATTAAATATTTCAATTTCAAATATCCAAAATTCTAGGTCGTCACATTCCCCCCCCCCCCCTTAAAAGAATTTCGTCCCCAAAATTACTAGTTAAGAAGAAAGGTCCATAACCCGTTTACTATTTTCCAAAACCAAACAGTTTTAACAACTTGCTAAAACAATCTTTTCATTAAAGTCACATTATCACCCTTACTAACTTTCCAAACTCTTCCATAGTTTTCAAACAACATTACCTACTCAACCATTCAAATTTAAATTTAAAACCCAATTTTAAATTATCAAAATTTCTCAAAAATTTCGAACTCTCTAAATTTTCGAAATTTTTTGCCAGCGCCTCCTTTGCGCGGATAGCTCGGCACAACTATAAAATGCCTCAATGGGCCCCTAGATTCAAAAAGAAAACAAAAGCCAAGTGGCTAGATCAGAAAATCATCAAATTTCATAAGACAAATTAAATACATACCTTTTTGTCGAGCAATTCAATTTATCTTTTGAATTCAAAACTCCAATTTCCTTTCTTTTAAAACACCTGTATATCCTACTTAGCAATAATATCCAATCACAGAATTCAAAATCATTTTATTTAAGTCTATACGATGTACACGTATCATTTGTATGCAATATGGAATCTGATCGCTCATTTAATCACACAATTTCACTTCTGAACTAGTAGCGTCCACCCGACTCTCTAGTGCAGACTCAAATCTAGTTTCTTGGTCAGAAACCATCATTCTCCTTGCATAGTCACAACTATGATAGAGAATTTCTAGAATCAATCAAAATCCATATCTAGGATTCGCCGTGAAAAATCGAATGAAAAATACCAACTCAGATCGATATCACTATCTCGAAATTCTATGCTCGAATCTAGATCAAACCATTATGCAAATAAAATAATATACGTACATCCTACGCATTTATCTAAATTGATTAATAGCTATATCTATTTCCTTCCTATTCACATTTATTTTGATTTCTATTCACTTATCTACAAATATCTCATTTCACGTTTTACTTAATCTTCATCCAAATACCCATTATATTCTCAATACCAATTTTACTTAAGAACTTCGCCATTTCTTTCTTAATCCTGTTATAAATACTTTATATAACTTCTTCTATTTATTTTCATTTCACTAATTTAGTTTATATCTACTTCTATTCAAATTGGATCTCCACTTTCCATTTGAATTCAATTTACCTTTCATTGTAAAATATTAAATTCTATTCATCTTATCTCAAACCATTTTTGCTTCCAAACTTTTATTATTTTAGACCATTTCAAATTTATTCTACAACTTCACTTAACTCAATTCGAAATGAATTCGAATTTTCAGTATAAGTTCCATTTACTTACAATTTAAATTAGTTTGTTCATTCACAATTTATTTCCAACATAGTAAATTTTATTTCAATGGTCATTTCCATTTAACCAACTTAGACTCTTTCCTCAAAATTCACTTCCTCTAAGTTAGTTTGATTACATTTCAGTTTAATTCAAATATTTAACTTCTATAAGTTTTCCAACTTATTCACATTCCATTCACTAATCTTTTTAATTTGCTTCATTTAATTAGCTTACCTTCTAACTCTTTCCATTTCCACACTTATATTTACTTAACTCTTTTCAAGTTGAATTTTATTCTAACAAACTTCAATATTTGTAAGTCCCCAAACTCATTTATATTCCAAACATATTTAAATAAGATTCTAGAGTTTTTAAACAATTACTCAATATTTCAAAATCATTTTTGAAATCAATTATATATAATTCATTTGTATATCAAATTATCCTTTGAAATTCAAAACCAAACCCAGTTTTGCGAAAAAAATCCAATTTAAAACAATTTGGCAGCAACTCCTCTCCTGGAAACTCGAAAATGAACATCGATGGCGCTGCAGTCATCACCGAAGTTATTGCCAGCGACCAAAAAGAGTTTCAATGCTTTTATCCCTTCAAAAATATTTTTAAATTCCAAATCTCACCAGATTTCATATCCAATCCCAAAATATTTCCCAAATAATATCACCATTGTTTCTCCAAAACCTTTGAAAATCATTTTCAAATCAAAGGAATTTAATTTCTAAAAATTTCGAATTCCAAATCCATTTAATCATTATTCAAAAATTACTCTAGCATCTTATTTCAATGTATAAATTATATTTATAATTCACATTTACAAACTCCATTTTGTTATATAAATTTATTCCTTAACCTTCGGTTATAATTTCAATCCTTTATTCAACTTCCATTTATCCATGATAATAATTTAATATTATCACTTCCTAACAACCAGGCAACCATATACTATAATAATTTACGGGAATTTTTTTTCTTTTATATACAAAATAATTTAGGCAAAATTATTTCATTTACCCTATTTTAAATAAATACTATGTCGGTTTATCTTGTTTAAGAGTTTAGAAACCCCTATCGATGACATGGCGTCCCACATATCGACCAGAATCCATAAACATTCAACTGATAAGTCAACATAATATATAAAAAAATTATATTCACTAACAAATACGCGCTCATATCTATTAATACACTCAAACTCATTCTTACTAGGGACGCTATTTTTAATGAGTAATCCCCACCAAAACCAAGGTTCTCGCTTAACCTTAAGCTCTGATACCAAATGTAACAACCCAATTTTTTGACGCTCGAAAAATCGACATCAATACATCCACTATATTAAATGCTGAATAATCGATCGTCGGAAAAACAAGACCGTAAGGGAAAGAAGAAGGAGGTAGAAGAAGAAAATAGAAAACAATATCAGAATCTCACAATCGTAGTAGAACAATATATAATAGATAAATGACTGATCTTTAAACAAAAGAACTATATCTGTTATATACATTACATCATCAGAGTACAACAAAATTCATAGCACACAACTGGACAGTTATCATAACCTATCCTCATGAAATTGACTATGCAGTCAATCATACACAGCGGAATATACGTCAAATACGTGTGATACATCTCACAATCCAACTTGTCTCCTAAGCTTCACAGCATCCTTTCCTGTATTCTATAATACTTCGTCTGACCCGAGCATTATAGTGAAATAACAGCCGAGTCAGACTAGAAACCAGAGTGAGAAAGCACACTCAATTGGATTATTAAAGTTTTCAAAAATCCTTTGAAAATCAAAGGTATCTTGTAAGATCACGCCACAAATAAACATGTCGGGTTTTTACCTCATGATAACCAAAGCATTTTTATCAAATCCATTTGATATTACAATAGCATTTATAGAAAGTAAAATAGTATTTAGCTGAAATGCTTGCATCTCACGTTCGAGCAATAGTTGGGCACAATCAAAACCTTACAGGCGCTTATTGGAGATTGAATTCCATACAATGGCAGGGCTACTAGGGTACCGCCCGTCACAGTACCTGGTCTAGATCAGAGTATCGAGGATCCACCATGATCCTCTACAACACAAGACCAGAGCTACCCCTTACTGGATAGTCCGAATAAGATCACCCCACGGTTGGGATAAGCAACCGCCCACACAGCCGAATGAAAAGGGACAACTAGACAGGGATTACCTTACCCTAATAGGTTGCTAGCCACATAGCCTTACTGCACCTCTCCTGTTTTTCCCGGTTGATGAGGCTCGAGGCTATACGTTACCTTTTTAGAAAACATCTCACTTAGAATGCTCATCATCCCCCTGATGATATTCTGATAGCATTCGTCCATACAAGTCCGTTTCGGGTTCGAACGGAACCGAAGGCACTACTCCTACTACATCCATTTTGGAATCACCCTCAGGATTAGTAGCGATTAGCCCTTGCACTTCACTGCTCCATCTTCGACTCCAAGCTCTTGTCTTCCTCATGAAAAACGTTCAAACCCTTTGAAATTGCCAGGCCTTAATAATTTCCCTAATTATTTATTTCAAAATACCTTCGCAAGATATTTTCCTACACTTCAACCCTTTGAAAATAGTTTTCAAAACAACTTTTTCTCTCGTGGAGTAAATTTCAACCCAATTGTTTTATTTCCACTGAAAATCGCCAAGTCTTAATATCTTAGATTTTTACATAATTTAAATCACTTTATCCAAAATATATACTTTTAAACACTGAAAATAAAAACTACTTAAAACACTTTATTTAAATACTAGTTATGAAATTTTATAATAATTTCTTATGCAAAACTTAAGCTAAAACTAATTTAAAATAAAGGTTATTCTATAAGGTACCAATAATAAATAATTATCTTTTAAATCATAATACTAGTTAAACCTTGAAAATACTTTACTTATATAATTAACTTAATACATATTTACTTTTAAAAAATTTTAAATCACTAAATAATAATTTCTTCTAAAAAATTCTTTTAAAACTACTTTTAAAACTCTAAATTATACTTAGAAATCTTTCTTTGAAAATATACTTGGCTTTTCAGGGAAATACACTTTCCATTCCAAAATAGTCCATTTAACCAGTTAATAAATCCTTCTCGATTTATTCCCAGTTTAATTTACATCTAAAATCCATAAATTTTCTTACCGCACTTTTTTAAAAGTAAACCTCAATTTATTTTAACAAATCAGCCTTTCCTTATAAATTCCCACTATGAATTTATACTTTCAAATATCCACTGATATCTTATTTCACTTTATAAACACAGTTTATAAATTCCATAGCCTCATCCTCCTTTTTAGTCACAGTTGCAAACACTTAATCAATTTTCAAATCGATTTTCAATATTTACTCCATTTAAAAATAAATTATTTTACTTACTAAATTTTATTTCAAAACCTATTAAATTTCAATTTTTACTCCTTTATTATGATTTAAAATCTTATTTAAACTGAAAATACCAATTTCATACTTTTTCCCAAAATTCTTCTTTATCTCTCTTAAACTATTTTAAACCTTGAATTTAAAAATAAATCTTTTATTCCTTTAAACAATATCACTTAAGTTTAAAAATTCATTTATTCCCATTTATTCAAAAATCTCCTTTCCATACTCGGAATTTATTTATTTGAATTTAAAAATCAACTTTTATCCTTTTCCAATTCGTTCTTTAGTTTATCCAAATTCTTTATAATCATTTTACTTAAAATTTTCTCTTTATTTCCCTTCAAAAATCCAATCCTTTTATTTTTGATAACTCAATATACTCAAATATATTCAATCAAACCAAAGCATCCAATATTTTCAATTCCCAATACAATCAATAATCTATCAAAGATTATGAAAACATATTCAATATTTTGAGGAATCCAGTAGGATCCCTCCAACCTGTTTTTCCCATGCATCCACAGAGGTTAGCACAATATAAAACACCAATCCCACTTCGAGGGGGATATCACACTATAAATGGTCATCCACTACTATACGAGGCGCATAGGGTCTCATCCGTTATATAATGCGGGAATCAATCACTCCAATATATATATATATTTATACTATATATAATATATCATATCCAAGCTGATAATAAATTATCAATTCAAGCAACAACCAATAATTTAAATTTAAATATTTAAATTTAAAGGGTAATCCAAATGAGTGAGATTAACTCACCTATATTTTTGTTTGCAAATCCAATCCAAACCGGCTTGTTTTCTTCACGATTTCAGACCTTCTAAAAACATTGTAGGATTATCAATATTTGAACTAATCGAAAAATTAATTTCGATTTAATAGATTTAATTAACTAATGATTTAGTTTAAACAAAATTTCATTTTAAAGACTTTTAGTAACTAAAATAAATTAACTAAGTTAATTGAACAAATTTATCACTAAATCCATTATCTAAATATAAAATAGTAAGATAAAAATGTGTGTGTACTTATTTTATTTTCAAAATAAAGTATATAGTTTTTTTATAAAAATCTAACTCTATATATTATATATATACTGTATATATTCAAAATAACCTTTTTCTTTTATTTTTTTTAAAAAACTTAATTTTACATATTTTTCTATCCTGTATGTATATGCACTAAATTAAAACAGAATTGTTTTATGTCTTATAGTCACACAACTCCAAATGCCACGAATATTGGATTTTTGATATGAATTCCGGCGCGTTTACACTTCGTATAGCCACATAACTCCAAATTCTACGAAAATTGAAACCGATAATAACACACTATTACGGATCCAATGGGACTGGTTTCGTCGATTTCCGAGACTGTGCCCCGGAAAATATTTTTAAATATCAATTTAAACGATATATTTTTAAAACTAAACTAATTACCTTTTAATTCAATTTTAACACATTAACTATCTTCGGTATTATCAATATAAATTTTATAAGCCTTAGAAATACTTTTAACAAGCTTAAAATTCAAGAGTCAATATTTTACCCAACTTACAATTATTTAATTTAGTAATTAAATTATCAAATAAATGGTGATATTGAAATTCATGTTAAAACTAACTTTTTGAATATCTAAAATCAATTAAATATTTCAATTTCAAATATCCAAAATTTAGGGTCGTCACATGACAACTCAACATACACGTCACCATAGTCTTCCATCTCATGCTACAGGCTCAGGCTTTGATCGATATTCCAAAACACGGTTGCCGCCACGCATATATACCGAAACCTTAGCAACTCTAGTGCCACCAGTCACTACCCATCCTCCGACCACGCCTCCGTCATCTTTACGACCACACACCACACCCTCCTTGGACCATTGTCGTCCCATAATCGCTACCCAAAATGATGCAAATAAGTAGCCAGCGCTGCCCCTATACAACCCTAATCGAATTATTGTAAGCAATCCGACCGTCAACATCACCCATGAACTACACAGATGTGATCCTCTCGTCACTCTCCACAACCCCATGTTAGGAACTGAGTTGATGATGTTTTGATGACAACAACCTTATATAGTTATTATACTTTACTTTATAAAATATATACTAACATTTCCATATAGATAAATATATAAATGTATATGTATATAGGAAGTATATGCAGGTATCATCGAAGACTGATCAGTATAAAGACTCAAGCATCAAGATGAAGATTAGAGATTCAAGATTCAAGACTCTAGAGAATCAAGATTTCAAGATCTCAAGACAAGTGTCTAGTATTTTGTTAAAACTTCATAATAGCACTCTCATCTTTCTTCCAATTTTCTTTTGGGATGGAACCCAATTTCTATCGAAACCAGTGGCTTACAAACCCACGACAAGTAGCTTACAAACCTACGACAAGTGGCTTACAAACCCACGAAAATCAAAATCATTTAAACTACTTTGTACAAGTTCTCGAGTCCTATGGAGGAGCTCTGTAGGAAGGTTCTTGCAATTTCAGTTTGAATAGATTTTTCAAAATGTTTTTAAATCTGTTTTCAAAATGTTTTAGCTTTCAAAATCATGTTTTCAAAAATGTTTTCAAACTTTGTTTTAGCCTTGAAATATTCCTCTATTCTGATTTTAAAAACTTCTATTTTTAAAACATCAAAACTTATTCTGATTTTAAATATTACTTATATAATTAACGGTCTATATCAATTATATATACATATTTAAAATAATGTTTTATATTCATTCTCTATCTCAAAATATTGTTTAAACACTTTACTTTGCTTCAGAGAAGTTTCAACTTGTTTTAAATTCAATTGTCTTTACAAAACAACATCTCTATAATTTTAAGGGATGTCGACATAGGGGGATACCCCATGTCGACATGGTGACAGTTGGATTCAAAATTCAATTTTCAAAAAAAGTGTCCATTCGCTCGAAAACCTTTCGCCAATGGTTATGACTGTTGTGCATCTATATAAAGGCTTCCAAAACGAATTTTTTTTAACAACTACTTTCTTATTTTCTTCACTCTTTCTTCTCCACCATTCCATATCCATAAAACTTCATATTTTCAAGATCGTGCCATCATTCTGCCAAATTCTCAATAGGAAATCATTTAGATACTCTCTCTATTTGATTCTCCATCATTCTACTAAAGATAAAAGTGCTATTCAGAGTTATAGGATCAATTTGTATTCAAAAAGTCCATAGAGTCTATCCATTCAAAAGGATTGTTATTAGAAAGTATTAGGGTGATCTTGTGTCCCGAAAATCAAGAGAGTTTACCCCAGACTCGGAGATAGGAGGGTTCCTCAAGGCCTTAGAAATTGAGGGTTGTAATTTGGATATTGGCTTATAAAAATCTGTACAAGGATATTGCCTTGGTGCAGGATTGGATGTAGGTGGATTCCGAACCAGTATAAAATCCGGTGTGTTCTTTTCTTTTACTTGCTTTACTTTACTATTTGCATTTGTTATATATTCTGTGATCATTCTGTGTTAGAATTCTGTTTAGATTTGTGTTGAAAGTTTTAATTTAGTCATATAGTTCATATATTCTTTAAAACACTATTCACCCCCCCCTCTAGTGTTATTTCTGCCTTAAGATCCTTAATCTGCATCCCTAACAATTGGTATCAGAGCATTGGTTTTCATTGTTTTCATAATCTGAAACTTGAAAAATATAAAAATGGCATTTTTGGAAAATTGTGTTAAAAATGTTTTGAATCTATGCATTTCATCAAAGTATCATAAGTCTGCATATAGTTATTTTGAAAAATCAAGTTATCTACCGAATTGGTGTGTTATGCAGGGACAGACATGTTATGTGGCTTTTGACGAATCAACACCCAATGGACAAACTGTGCAAATTGAGAAAGATAAATGGATACTTGATAGTGGCTGTTCGAGGCACATGACTGGAAATCCCGAGATACTCAAGGACATTACTTATCAAGATGGTGGTTTAGTCAATTTTGGTGACAACTCTAAAGGATATGTGGTTGGCGTCGGCAATTTAATAGTTTTTGTTGATGAAAAAGGGGGAGAAAGTTATAAAAATATATGTGCTTGGTGTAAGGGGGAGTCATGGAATAAAGGGGAGTTGTAGTTTTAAGAAGAAGTCACGGAGTAAGGGGGAGTTATGGTATGGTAAGAATATTTTATAAATAAAGGTTGTCATCATCAAAAAGGGGGAGATTGTTAGGAACTGAGTTGATGATGTTTTGATGACAACAACCTTATATAGTTATTATACTTTACTTTATAAAATATATACTAACATTTCCATATAGATAAATATATAAATGTATATGTATATAGGAAGTATATGCAGGTATCATCGAAGACTGATCAGTATAAAGACTCAAGCATCAAGATAAAGATTAGAGATTCAAGATTCAAGACTCTAGAGAATCAATATTTCAAGATCTCAAGATAAGTATCTAGTATTTTGTTAAAACTTCATAATAGCACTCTCATCTTTCTTCCAATTTTCTTTTGGGATGGAACCCAATTTCTATCGAAACCAGTGGCTTACAAACCCACGACAAGTAGCTTACAAACCTACGACAAGTGGCTTACAAACCCACGAAAATCAAAATCATTTAAACTACTGTGTACAAGTTCTCGAGTCCTATGGAGGAGCTCTGTAGGAAGGTTCTTGCAATTTCAGTTTGAATAGATTTTTCAAAATGTTTTTAAATCTGTTTTCAAAATGTTTTAGCTTTCAAAATCATGTTTTCAAAAATGTTTTCAAACTTTGTTTTAGCCTTGAAATATTCCTCTATTCTGATTTTAAAAACTTCTATTTTTAAAACATCAAAACTTATTCTGATTTTAAACATTACTTATATAATTGACGGTCTATATCAATTATATATATATATTTAAAATAATGTTTTATATTTATTCTCTATCTCAAAATATTGTTTAAACACTTTACTTTGCTTCAGAGAAGTTTCAACTTGTTTTAAATTCAATTGTCTTTACAAAACAACATCTCTATAATTTTAAGGGATGTCGACATAGGGGGATACCCCATGTCGACATGGTGACAGTTGGATTCAAAATTCAATTTTCAAAAGAAGTGTCAATTCATTAGAAAACCTTTCGCCAATGGTTATGACTGTTGTGCATCTATATAAAGGCTTCCAAAACGAATTTTTTTAACAACTACTTTCTTATTTTCTTCACTCTTTCTTCTCCACCATTCCATATCCATAAAACTTCATATTTTCAAGATCGTGCCATCATTCTGCCAAATTCTCAATAGGAAATCTTTTAGATACTCTCTCTATTTGATTCTCCATCATTCTACTAAAGATCAAAGTGCTATTCAGAGTTATAGGATCAATTTGTATTCAAAAGGTCTATAGAGTCTATCCATTCAAAAGGATTGTTATTAGAAAGTATTAGGGTGATCTTGTGTCCCGAAAATAAAGAGAGTTTACCCAGACTCGGATATAGGAGGGTTCCTCAAGGCCTTAGAAATTGAGGGTTGTAATTTGGATATTGGCTTATAAAAATCTGTACAAGGATATTGCCTTGGTGCAGGACTGGATGTAGGAGGATTCCGAACCAGTATAAAATCCGGTGTGTTCTTTCCTTTTACTTGCTTTACTTTACTATTTGCATTTGTTATATGTTCTGGGATCATTCTGTGTTAGAATTCTGTTTAGATTTGTGTTGAAAGTTTTAATTTAGTCATATAGTTCATATATTCTTTAAAACACTATTCACCCCCCTCTAGTGTTATTTCTGCCTTAAGATCCTTAATCCGCATCCCTAACCCCCCATATCCTCCAATCAATGATCTGTCGAAGTTGATCAAAGCGCGATGGACAGTTGATATTTAATCACCAATTCCTATACACGTAGAAATTGAAATCGAAAAAAAAACTGTAGATCTAGTTTGCCCTCTTCAAGAGCTTCGAATCGGTATATAATATGATAGGGTCTCAAGAAGTTTGATTATGAAATTGAATTTTGATTTGAATTGAATTGGGAATTTAAGGTTTTCAACCATTGAGAAAGAGGAGGTAGTCAAATAGAATTGTAGGTATTATAATAAGAAATGAGAAATGTTAGGATTTATAATGGCATATATATAGACAAAACTAAAAATAGAAAGGATGACCAGATTGGATTGATTGAAACAACTACGTGACCCAAAAAAGCCCATTCTGACCTCGAAACATAATTATGTCATCCCATATATTAAAATAGATGTTTTTGATATTTCTAAATCCCATGGAACAGTTTGCAAATGCTAATTCCATCTTATGTAGAAGTTAGCTTTTAAAATCAACTTATTTCAAATTGATTTCACTTAAATTGATTTCTATGCGTTTCGAACCCGTACGATCAAACGACAAGTCCGATCGCCACGAAACCTATCTTACAATAATTCACTGTTATGGATCTGATGAAATTGGTTTCATTGAAATCGAGACAGTAGCCAAAATGGCTATTTTCACGTTAATTAAAGAAATTAATATTAATTTGATTAAATCACTTTTCAATTCAGTTTTTTATAAATAACAAATTTTATCATTTCTAATTATACAGAAACTAATAATCCTTTCAAAACCAATTTCCCATGTCAAATACAATGTTAATTATTTCACTAACTACAGTGTAAAATTTCAATTGCAATAAATCCATTTATTATAATTAAAATTCAATTAAATCCATTTATTTTGATTTGTACCTTATTATTCCCTCAATCATTACTTCATGGCTATACTTAACATTTATTTATATTTTATTACATCAATCCCCTACTGTTATCATTTTGATTTACATTAACGTAATATGTAATTACATTTAATCGCAATTGATTTTCAATTTAATTCAATAAATTAAATAAATGGGTAATATTTAAAAATTGTCACCCTTTACTTAATTCAATCACATTTATAAGTTTATAATCTACAAACAAATATTATAACAACTAATACAACACTGATTTTATCCAATTACAATTAATTATGTATTATTTTACCAAATAACACAACATTTGGTTTATTTACTTATTTGTAATTTATAACTAAATATGTTTACAATTATTTCAAATAAATTAAATTTCATTTAATTATCAACTACCTTAAATTAACATTATTAAAATTCATTCTAGTTATTATTTTCATTAATGAATCGCAAATTTTATTTTCTTCCGATACCAAATTATAAAATCTTATCAAATCCAATATTTTATTTATCGAAAAAAATGCAGGTCTTTGCATTATCCCTCACTCAATACTTCTTGTCCTCGAAAAGGAAAAAGAACGGAAGAGAAGGAATTAAGAAATCAATATATCTTATTCAAATTATTAAATTTATAAACAATTCATTTACATAATTAAGTAATTATAATAAGATATATCAATTTAAAATAATTAAATCTTTCCATATTCAAGCTAATAAAAGTTTGAAAACATTTCCATTTTCACTAAAAATTTCTAAGTCCAAAATTCACAGAAAATTTCGGTAGAGTCTCCTGTATACGGAGAGGTCCGGGAGAATAATAATACCAGTAATAACAATATATATTATAGTTCAAAAATAAATATCCCAAATCATGGGAAAAACAATACAATAACGCTATAAAATCGTAATATGAGAACGTACCCATTTGTCGGGCAAACAACGCTTAATCATGAAACCAAAAGCAGTAGTTATTGCTTCCATAAACCTGTATTTCACTTATATAATCCAAAAGAGTTAGGAATATGTAAAAGAGAAATATTTACGTTGTTTCAATTAGTAACAAACAAATCAAAAAACATAACAATAGTCACTTGCAAACCAAACCATACAATCATCACATACAATCAATGAAATTAACCATCTATCCATAGCACAAAAATAATAGGTTTTTTCAGGGCTAGAAACTTTTAATCGTATAGAATGATAAATAAACCACTAAGTATATCATACACCCAACAGTCTTACATAAACTTAATAGATTATTTATACAACCTAAATAATTTAAAGTATCACCTCCCCAACATCCCATAGGTCAAACAACAAAGAATTCAGCACATATTTTAAGTTTATTCTTATTAATCTCTTTTCAAAGTCATTTACTATTCTTTTTTTCATTCATACCATGACTATTTTCTTTAATTCATGTTCACTCATACAATGCAAAAAAAAAAATTCATTACTTTACATTCAATTACTTACATAAGTTATTTCATTCAATGATTTAAAATAATCAGTGGATTCATTATTGAAGGATTGCATACATTTTATTTCAGTTTACTTCCAATTGTCATTTACTTGGATTTTCTTTTTCATTTCCACTACATTAATATTCATTGGTGAATCAAATCATATTTATAATTCCATCTTTTCTTTCCGTCCTATTCCTTTCCTTTATATATAGCATTGTAATCATCCAATTAATATAGTATTCACATTTACTACTCAATTTAATATAGATTACTTCAAGCACTAACTCAAGTTTATAACCATTACTTATAGTATTCACTTTTCTATTGAATTTAATTACTAGCAATTCCAAATTATTAACTTAAGTTCATAACATTTTGTAACATCCAAATTCTTATTTATAGAAGTAATTCTATTGAATGGTTCAATTACTTTTAGTTTTACTTGTATAATATTCTATTACATATACTTATTACATTTCAACCTATAATATTTTGTTAAGTTATATATATATTGTTTTAAAAATGCAATTGAATGTTACACAAGTTCATTTTATTTATTTTAGTTAACAAAATGTTCAGTAGTTACATCTTATTTTTTTGTCTCATGTCTACAAGTTACACAATTCCAATTTCTTACATATTTCATTAATCACTTAATATCAAATTTCTTAATTTCACATTTAGGAGTTTCCAATTGTTAATATAGTTATGTTTTTATTTTACCACAGTAATTGAAATTTCTAATTTACGGCAATTTAAGAACTAAATACTGTGTTTTCAATTTTTTTAAAATCATTTAAAAAAATGTATACTTATATCTTCATATATATCAAATCAATTCTCAAAGATTAAAATTAAGATTTGTTTATCAAAATAAATGTGCAATTAAACTATTACAACAGTCTTCCCACTTTGAAACTTGAAAATGGACGTCGATGACGTGTGCACTCATCGCCGAAATTATTTTCCAATGACAGAAAGAGTACAGAACATAATTCCTTCCAAAATTCCTTTAAAACGTTTCTTTCAAATCATATTGAAATATTTATATCTGAAGATACTTCCAAATAATACTAATATTATATTCCAAAATCTTTCGAAAGAAATTTTCAAAACCCCGGAACTTAAGTTCTCAAATTTCAATTTGTATTCATTCTATTTATAATCTCATTTTGCAACCAACAATTATAAATTTCACTTCCTAACGAAAAATATATTACATCCAACTATATCATTTACAAAATATATACTAGGTAAAATTATTTCATTTACCCATATTTCAAAGCAATATTGTATCGGTCTGCCCTATTAAGTGTTTAGAAATCCCTATCAATGCCATTACATCCTATGTACCGATTGGAATTTATAAATACTTAACATAACAAATTAACACTACAATATATTTTATAACACTAACAAATACGCTCTCTCATATATATACACTCAGCGACTCATTCTAGGGTATTACTATCCTATTTCTAACGAGTCAGACCACACAAAGCTAAGGTTATCGCTAAACCAAGCTCTAATACCAAATGTAACGACCCACCTTTTTGGACAGTTTAAATCAACAATAAAACTCACATTTCAAACTCAAACCATTCAAAAGGAGGATTGCTGTATGGTAAATACGAAAAAGCAGAGAAAGAAAGAAAAACAAATACGGAATCTCGCAGCGGAATGAAAAAAATATAATAATCAAATAAACAATTCATGAAGCTGTTAACAAATAACATTTGATTATACTTTTACAATACAGATCAGAGTACATACAACATTAATAAATAAATAATGTAGTAGAACAACATGATGTAGTGCAAACAATATAATAAATAGTAATGGTACTAAATCTTCGTCTTCGTCGTCCAGAAAGTAGTCTTCGATACACTGAAAAGCTCAGACTAACTCGAGCAAATTGAAAAGATAAAACACTCGATTCCAAACTAAAAGATCTTATTTAATTTAAATCAACAGTAAATAATATGAGTTTAATGGCGTCAGAGATGTTTATGGGGTTTGACATTTCCTATCCAGTGTCTAACGTGAGTGCAATAACTTAAGAGATGTTCGCGATTCCATCTCCTAAGGATCCATTAAACTATCTACATACATAATACAACACGCATTTATAATAGTGTCTACAGTAAAGTAAAGTATTAAAATAGCATTAAGGCGTTACCCATATCCCTCTTTAACACACTTTATATATTCCCATAGTCTATACAGTACCGTAATCCCTCCATAAACTGGAAGGCTATCAGAGGGCAATCTATAGGTATGGTACAAATCAAACTCGTAGAAGGCGCGATATGGCATGTGAACACGGCATTTGAGGCAAGCCAGGGTAGGATTCTACCATTTGTACTCCCGGATTGGTGGTAACGCATAGTAGCTACTACCACCCACCTCGGAACAGACTCCCATAATCAAATTGAGGGTCGACCATCAAATCAATCACAAAGCAATAGTATGGTATCGAAGAAATGTGCCCGATCGAAGGTGCGACCTCACTTGGTCCAGTATATCTCTTGCTTTATTCACATCTAAGCTGACTCATAGGAGTCAAGGTTTCGTAAATACCTCAAACAGAACCATTCGCTAAACCATCCTACTTCATTTTGGAATCTCCACCACGTACATAGTTGTAAAAGTGGTTTTCGGTATTGGCGGAGAGTTTGACAATATCCGATCCCGTCCACTTTAACAACCAAATGCTTATTTCATACTGAATGGTTCCTTTACATTTTAAAAGCCAATCCATAATTAATGTCAAAATCTCATATTCGATTTCAAACCATATCACCTTCGAAATCATTTTCACTTTCAAAACCACATTCACTTTCAAAATCGTATTCACTTTCAAAATCATATTCATTTTTGAAATTATCAATAAGATAGGTTAATTAAATTCTCATTCCAAAATCATCATATTTACTCAAATATGTCATCTCTAGAAAGGTATTAATTTCAAATCCCAACTTACGTTGTATCATCATCAAGGATTTAAATATAAATACTTTAAATTTATATAATCTGTAATTCTAGAAAATAGTTCAAATAGTCGTAAATAGTATTAAAAATAGTTTAAAAATAGACTTAAATAGTTTAAATAATTTAAAATAGTTTAAAATAGGTTAAACTTGTTTAAATAATTAAAATATTTTAAATAGACTTAAATTAGGTTAAATTAGATTTAAAATGATTTAAATAGATTTAAAATAGATTAAATAGATTTAAATTATATTAAATAAATTTAAAAGAGATTAAATATATTTAAAATAGATAAATATATTTAAATTACAATGAATAGATTTAAAATAGATTAAATAAATTTAAAATAGATTTAATAGATTTAAAATAGATTAAATAAATTTAAAATAGGTTAAATAAATTTAATTAGTTTAAAATAGGTAAAATAGATTAAATTGGATTAAATAGATTAAAATAAATTAAAATAGTTTAAATTGATTAAAACGGTTTAAATCACTTTAAAATAGATTTTGAAGTTATATTCAAATATTTTCAATAACACAATTTCGATAAAATTCGTTTTATTTGACAATTCAACTTTGAAATTCCAATTTAAATCCTTTAAAGAATTCATTAAATAAATTCTAATTTCAACATTAACGCTTGTATTTTTGAAAATAATTCAGTTTGTAAATCAATTTCTATTTCAAATACTAGTTAACTGAATTCAAATTTTAAGGATTTAAAAATCATTTAATTTAACTAATCCGGTATCCGTATATAATTTTCTCTCTTATGGTCAAGTGATATGGATATTTATCATTTCAATCCGCAATTTAAAATTTAAATTTACGGGTATATATCATTTCAAAATCAATAAAAGTCGCTTGGGTTTATCATTTCAATTCATAACGATTTTTCCCTATTTTACAAGATCGCTCGGGCATGTATCATTCCAATCCATAGGGATTTTCTAACAATAATCAAGGGAACTTGCAGTGTTATAACAATATAAATATAACATCCAATATCAACAATCAAACATCCATCACAATCATTATTCAAATCTCCTAATAAATATCAATAGATAACCAGTTATCATTGATACGTATAAACTGGAAAATTAAGTTTCAATATTTAATTAAATGACGATCAAATTCAATAAAAGTCATAATTAACTAGAATGACCATTTAAATATACCAAACCTCGACCAATCAACTTCTAATCATATCATAAATTCAATTTAACTAACATAAGATAATTTAGTAGTTGTGAGTGGGTTAAAAGACTCACCTTTGATTTCAAATCGATTTGAAATCCAAAATCAGGGATAAATTTGAACAGTGTCAGAATTCGCCTAAAATAGTTGCAAAATGTCTGTAATTTCGATGTGATCCTAACGGAATAAACCGCGTCCAAATCCGAGTTCGTGTGCAAAAGATATGTTGATTAGAACGAGTTGAAATTGAAATTAAATAAGAACAAATGAGAAAGGGACAACTCAACATACACGTCACCATCGTCTTCCATCTCACGTTGTAGGCTCAGGCTTTGATCGATATTTCAAAACACAGCCGCCTCCACAAATATACACTGAAACCCTAGCAACTCTAGCGCCACCAGTCACTATCCAGCCTTCGACCATGCCTCCGCCATCTCCACGACCACATGCCACACCCTCCTTGGACCATCGCTATCCCAAAATCGCCACACAAAACGACCCAAACAAGCAGCTGCCGCTGCCCCTATACAACCCTAATCAAATTATTCTAGGCAATCGAACTATCAACATCACCCACGAACTACACGGATGTGGTCCCCTCGTCACTCTCCACAACCTCATATCCTTCAATCAACGATCTGTTGAAGTTGATCAAAGCACGATGAACGGTCAAGATTTAATCACCAATTTCCAGACACGTAGAAACCCAAATCAAAAAAAAAACTGCATATCTAGGTTGCCTCTTCGATGGCTTCGAATCGGTATATAATATGATAAGGTTTCAAGAAGTTTGATTGTGAAATTGAATTTTGATTTTAAATTGAATTGGGAATTTAGGCTTTTTAGGCATTGAGAAAGAGGAGGTAGTCATGTAGAATTGTATGTACTGTAATGAGAAATATTAGGGTTTATAATGGCCTATATATAGGCATAGCTAAAAACAGAAAGGATGGACCAGATTGGATTGATCGAAACGACTACACGGCCTAAAGAGCCCATTCTGACCCCGAAACAAAATTAGGACATCCCATATATCAAAATAGATGTTTTTGATATTTCTAAACCCAATGGAATAGGTTTCATGACCTAATTCCATCTTATGAAGAAGTTAGCTTTAAAATTAGCTTATTTCAAATTGATTTCTACGCGTTTCCAGCCCGTACGATCAAACGACAAGTCCGATCGCCATGAAATTTGAAACCTTAAAATAATTCACTATTACAAATCCTATGAAATTGGTTTCGTCGAAATTCAAAACAATGGCCAAAATGGCTATTTTCACGTTGATTAAAGAAATTAATATTGAATTGATTAAATCACTTTTCAATTCAGTCTTTTATAAATAACAAATTTT
The DNA here is from genome assembly GCA_030765085.1 of Allium cepa. Taxonomy (NCBI): domain Eukaryota; kingdom Viridiplantae; phylum Streptophyta; class Magnoliopsida; order Asparagales; family Amaryllidaceae; genus Allium; species Allium cepa. The sequence continues at coordinate 490,165,406 of CM060935.1, forward strand.
ATCATTTCTAATTATACAGAAATTAACATTCCTTTCAAAACCAATTTCCCATGTCAAATACAATGTTAATTATTTCACTAATTATAGTGTAAAATTTCAATTGAAATTAATCCATTTATTATAATTAAAATTAAATTAAATCCATTTATTTTGATATATACCTTATTATTCCCTCAATCATTACTTAATGGCTATACTTAACATTTATTTATATTTTATAATATCAATCCCCTACCATTATCATTTTATTTTACATTAACGTAATATTTAATTGCAATTTATTTCCAATTTAATTCAACAAATTAAATATGGGTAACAGTTAATAATTGTCACCCTTTACTTAGTTCAATCATATTTATAAGTTTATAATCTACAAAAAATCTTATAACAACCAGCACAATACTGATTTTATCCAATTACAATTAATTACGTATTACTTCACCAACTAACACAACATTTGGTTTATTTCCTTATTTGTAATTTATAACCAAACCTTATGTTTACAATTATTTCAAATAAATTAAATTTCATTTAATTATCAAGTGCCTTAAATTAACATTATTAAATTTCATTCTAGTTATGATTTTCATTAATGGATCATAAATTTTATTTTCTTCCAATATCAAATTACAAAATCTTATCAAATCTAATATTTTAATTATCGGAAAAAATGGATCGTTACAAACCTAAAGAGATATGATCCATCGGCAGCAAATATGTCTTCAAGAGCAAGGCTAATACAGTTTGAATAAAATGAGCAACATTGATAAGAACAAAATCATAAATTTTAGCGTAGTGGATTCATCATTCTATATGCTTAAGAAAATTCAGATTTGCTTAAAAAATTATCACATGGTATGACCCTGTGTTTTGGTACATATGTGTTAAAATGGAAAATTTAGAATAATGATTTAGAATAAACTATTTTCACATAACAACCAAAGTGTCTCAAAGTCAGTGGGAGCGATATTGAGTTTGTGGTTTTCGGATATGTCCAAGAAATGATACGAAAGTATCATTTTCTATGCATCAGAATTGAATAAGTATTTTAATATAAATATCAAATACTTCGTTTTTCATTCAAAATGGAGAGGAAGCATATGTCCATAAGACAGAATCACTAAAAAGATACATAGATATTTGTAGACTATAAATAAACAACGTACTGTTGATTGTTAACGATGTACCTATGTTAAAATCAATAACAGTTTGGTTTATTAACACTCAATATTGGATTTATAAATTATATCTTTTACACTAAGTATAACGGATGTTGGAAGTGTCCTAAACTATATGCACAAACACCACATTAAAAATATGGAACATGTAAGACGGATTCATTATGTATTGACAGTAAGAATTATCTACAATATCGTATTTAGCTAATGTATTTGATACATGAAGCATATATTAAATCCAAAACTATGATCGCTAAATGGTAGTTTAGAATGTTCTTAAGTATTTAAGAAGTACTAGAGAACTGTTTATAAAAATAATGAACTCCTTATGAATGAGTATTCCGACTTAAACTTCATAAGTGATATTGAGTATAATGTGTCAATATTAGATTCATGTTCAAACTTTAATTAAGAAGATTTAAGTTAAAAATTTCCAAATAAAAAGGTTGTGGCTAATTCAAAGAAAAGACTAAGTACATCGTCTTGAATAGTACCACAATAAAAAAATGTATAAATATAAATGCATAAATTTACAACTAAGCTAAGGGTGATTCCAAGTATTGAGAATACTACATTATTATTATATGACAACAACATATGTTAAGAGCTCACTAAAAGTTGAGAAACATACTTCGAATAGTTCTACATCATAAAGGTAGTTTATCAGCATCAGAGAGAGTTGATTGACATATTAGATAATCAAAACAACATAGCGTATTCGTTCACCAAGGGCCTAACTCAATCAATTCTCAATCAAAGGGATGGGATTAAGATTCTATAAATTGGAACTAAGTGCAAGTGGTAGATTGATAGAGTTGAGGGTATGCCCTAGGGGCAATTATGTAATTGTTAAATATATCTAACTCGATAACTAATCTTGTTTGAAATAAAAGGTGCTTTCTTCCTATTATATACTTAATACAATATGTTATATTAATTAATTTAATTAAAAGTATATTTAATAGAAAATTTATAAATGGTATATTTCGTGATAGTAGTTATAATGTATTGTAACCATGAGTAATTTATCATAATGAAATTAAACACATCATTTTAAGTATTCTTAGTCAAGATATATGAAGATTGGATATCGAAATATCCATTGAAATTAGAGTGCATAATGCTATCTAAATATTGGGCAGTGTAGTACCCATGACTACTGAGGGAACCAAGGGGTTACATACTGATAGTTATTAGATAACTATAGAATGACTCACTCGATAGTTTTATGTTGGTTAATATAACTAAGGTCAAATAGAAAATATCGATATGACAAAATTACACAGTTTTATTGACTTGAGAATACTATTGATCTTCAATGTATAAGCTTTGCTTTGATTATAGTTAAATCAAGGCTTGATCAAATGACTATAGTTAGGTCGAGTGGAAGCATTGGAAGTGAAACACTATTCAAGAGAGGACTCGTCTTCTCGGTTATATGAGGTTGGTATCATGGTCAACTGAAGTCAACTTAAAGTCAAATCTCTGGCTAGAGTAATACGATTATTAATAATTTTTATTATTGAACCGAGGACTTTCTGTTTGAATTTATACATTTGAGTCACACAACCTTAATGATGAGTTCTCCAAAAAACCACATGAATGAATTAATTTATAAAATGCTGTAAATTAATTAAATTAATTAATATTTAAGAAATATTGATTGTTATTTGATTTAGTTGATGTTGGGGAGTTGTTTGTAATTATTTGAATGCATTTGTAGAAGTTATATTTATGCACATCGATATACGATATCGCTGTAAGTTTAAACGGGTTCGAAAAAAGATAATTACATAAAGGGATTTGTTGAAGCTTTACCATTTGATGGAATATAATTTCAGTCATAATATGTAAAGAGTGAGGAGTGGAGAGAGAGATAACTAAGAGAATTGAATAAGATAGTTTTATTTAAAGAATGCGAAAAGTTTCATTCTTTCAATTAAAGCAAATCCACTAATCATTTCCTATAGAGATTTTCATTCTTTCCTTCATTTACTTTTTCTCCTCCTTTCCAAACCGTGGTTCAAATGATCATCCTCCCTTCAAACCAAAAAAAACTCCAAATAAAAAAAACAAACATCAAATAAATGAAACACAAGTGGTTCATCCATCTCTTGCAAGGATTAGGTGTGGATCTTGAAGATCTAAGGAGATTTCACAGTCAAGGTGTGTTCTTTTGGATACATCTTAAGATAAAATTCTAGTTTTATTTATTCTTATATTCATTTTATTCATTGATTTAGATCTTTTGCATATTACATATGAATATAAGTTCATCTATTCAACTTGAAATAAATCCTCATTTGTCACATCTTCTATAATAATATATATTCATAATATTACTTTGATATAGATCCATTTTATGTTATCCCCTTTTGATTACATGTTCATCTTCTTAACATTGAGCTATGACATATTACATCTTATTTAATTTGTTTTTTATGATCTTCATGTAGTTTAGATCTAAAATTTCACCATGAATTTATATGTGCCTAATTTGTCCCTTTTTGTTCTTATTTTAGAAACTATTTTTTTATCATTGCATACCTTTATTTGAAAGTTGTTAAAAATAATAATTGGACTTTTGTGTAAAATATCATAAGCTTTTAAATCACTCCTAATTTGAATATAGCTTTTAATTTGTTAACTGTAAATCCTAACACATATTTAAATCATAAACTTTATATTTGTTATTATAATTTTAAAACATAGTTTGCGATTAATTATATATATGTGTTTGTATGTTATTCAAAGTGTAGAAAATACACTTTTGTGTAAATTCACAAGTTTAATTTTAAAATTCTTCCTAAGTTGAGACTTGATTCATATTTTTAATTATAGATTTCAAAATATGAGAATATTAAAAATTTATTTTATATGGTTTAAGGGTTTGATTTTTGATTTGAAATGACACTGAATGAATGAGTAAAGGAGGAAGGAAAGTCATCTACCTTTTCTTCTTTATAAATGCCTGCTTTAATTCATTGATTGTCTTGCTATAAATACATGTAAACTTTTGTTTATTAGTAAAATACTTTGTTAACGTATTTTTTATAGGTGTAAGTACATTTTGTACATACATACGCACGTACGTATGTACGTACGTACACACACACACAGACATACATACATACATACATACATACATACATACATACATACATACATACATATATATATATATATATATATATTACTCAAAAACTTGGGTAACAAAGGCACGTGCAAATTTAGAAATAATTGTCATTTAATACGTAACGACCCGTAAATTTATCAATTTGATAAATTATATTTATTTTTAAAATATGCGAATATAAGGTTTTATAACACAAGTTATGATGTTTTGAACAAAATAACAATGGTAATAAGTATTTACAAAAATATTTTCTTTGGAAAAATACCGATAAAATGGTCGAAAACCGTTTTATCGATAAACAGCTCTATAATCGTAAAACGTCACCCACGGAGCTGGATACATGCACTTATATTTATAATTAAATAGGAAGATGAAATAAAATTAATTTATTTATTTTTAGGAAATTAAAAGTATATATGACATCGTTAGTGATGCCCTAATATTTAATAATTGATTTTTGATTTTAAATTGAGATTTAATGATTATATTAATTATTCAAATAATTATATTAAATGATGATAATTCATTTTGAATAGTTATGAAGTGATAATAAATCATTTATAATAATTTTATAAAGATATATATTTGATTTGAAAATATAAGGAAAAATCGATATCGCTTTATCGGTATAATGGCGATTTTTGTAAATAATTATTAAATTTTATTTATATAGTTTTATAAATGAAATTTGATCAAAGTTAGTTAAAAATGATTAGAAATTTATTTTCAAAATTTGTTTAAAATATATGTAATTTAAATTATCAGTGAAAATGTGACTGGGAATCGTTTTTTCGATTTTCAACGGTTCAATAAACGAAAGTCATTGCAACATTATAAATGACACTAACACATATTTAGATGCACGTAGACATGTCACATATGCACGTATACATACACATAACATATATGTGTGTGTGTGTTAAAAATATCAAAGATATTTTATGAAAACTTCACCCTCAAGCTTGCATAAATCAACAATTAGGACATGATGTGATATGAGAAGATAGGAGCACATAGGGGTGGTTTTCAACGTGTAAGACATGATAAGAGGGGTAGTGGAAAGTTGAGATGTGATGGATAATGAAATAAATATATTTTTGTGAAGTTACTTTGCCATTAAGGCTTCCAAGGCTATAAATACAAGCACCATCTCACTACTTCATTCATTTATTTCCTCATCTTCTTCCTCTTCTTTCTTAAGCTTTCCAAAGGCTTCCTCCTAACTAAAATAATAGAAAAAATATAGAAAAGAGATAAACAATATATAAGTAATTGTATATATACACACACATCATTCCATTTTGAATACCACAACTCCTTTCTCTTCCCTTCAATGGTCATATAGCCGTGAGTTTTGAATAGTAAAGGGCTTTAGGCTGTGAGTTTGGAAGCTTGGGAGGTGAGCTCGTTATCTTTGGAGGTGATGGAGACAAGGGCCATGAGTAAGGAACATTTTTGGATGCTGGCCAAGCACTTCAAAGAGAAGTGGATTTGTTTAGGCGATGTTTAATGAAGCATTGATTTGTTGAACGTTGGTAGGAAGTTTGGTTTGATTTTAGTGAGTACTTGATGTTTATTAAATAATAAATAATCTCTATAACTATTTTTAAGTATGATAATATGACTATTTAATCTCTTAATGATTTGTATGAATGTTTGGTAACATAGTTAATATATGGCAGATTATATGGACGTTGAAATGGTTGATAACTTAGTTGTGATAAACTATGAGAAATCATAATAAAATGATTGATTAATAGAAATGAATTTATAGCGAACCAGGATTTTCGACCCTCGGAAATTGATATCAGTACGCACACTGTATAGCATGTCGAATATTCAAGTGCCAAAATACCAATTGCTAGGGGTAAAGAAGAAGAGATAGAAGAAGAAACAGAAACAACAATACAGAATCTCACAATCATAGCGGAACAAATATAATATATAATAACAAATCTTTATAGAAAGAAACTATAACCGTAATTAACATACAATCATCAGAGCATAACAGTCAACATAGCAATTTGGACGGTTATAATAACTTGTCCTCATAAGCACTGATTATACAATTTAACACCCATAGCGGAAAATAACCAAGTATGTGTAATACCCCTGTAATCCTCCAACTCGTCTCCTGAGTTCCATAGCATCCTAACCTAAATCTGTAATACTCGGTCTGACCCGAGCATTATCATAAAATAACATCTGAGTCAGTCTGAAAAACCAGCATGAGAAACACACTCAATTGAAATTACTAGTGTTATAAAAAAATCATTTGAAAACAAAGGTATCTCGTAAGACCACGCCACACATAATTACGATGAGTTTTTACCTTGCGATAACCAAAACATTTATATCAAAATCATATGATATTATAATAGTGTTTAAAGAAAATAAACTATAAAATAGCTGAAATGCTTACATCTCACATTTCAGCATATTTAGTATACGACTAAATCCGTATAGGCTCGTAGTGGATATTGAATTCCATAAAATGACAGGTCTATTGGGGTACCATCCATCACAGTACACCTCTAGAAAAATGTATCGAGATTGAACCTATCGATCCCTGCCAACACAAGACCGGCCTACCGCTTACTGGATAGTACCAAATATGACCACCACCAATGGGCCTCGAAACACATACACATGAAAGTGATGATAGTCCACTCTAGATGAGTGATGATCATATCCTAATGGGAGCGACCCATATAGCCTTGCAGCGTCTCCCTTGTTTTAGTCATTCCCGGTTGATAAGCCTTGATGATACGTATTATCTTAAGAGTATCATTCATACTTGGAATGTTAACACTGCCTTGCAGGCAAGCAATGCGATGATAGCATTCATCCATACAAGTTGTTCTAGGTTTGAACAAACCAAATCCCCGTCAAGATCACATCTTCATTATCTCCAAGATATCACAATTCATAATGCACAAATCAGATCGAAACGGTTTTTGGATAATTAAATCTGATCCCGGTCTATTCGAAACGATCAAAGAATTTGGCTAGATTTGATAGTCGGTTATTTAACTATCAAATAACACACATAAGTAGTCACTAAACCCATATTATAAATTTTCCAAAATATCTATATCAAAATATCTTTACAAAGATATATATCTAATTTTTCAATATTCGATAAATAATTCACAAACTTATATCCGTAACAGGATACTTTAATCCATATCAATAATTAGAAATACTTCCGAATTCAATTTATAAAACTTAGAAAGAAAAAAATTATATATCAGGCATTTCACACTTAGAATATTTCCAAAACCCTCCTTTTAATACCTAGGATAATATTTATAAGCATATACTCCAAAATCATTTTAATATCAAACTTAAGAAATATTTCATAACTTGTCTCATAAATCTCCGGAATCATTAATAAATTTCTTTTTAAAATTTTCAAAACTAACTATTCTTATATATAATTCCAACTAAAAATTTATAACTTCTTTTATTAATTCAGATTCATTTCTGAAAGTTCTCCTATCTAAACATTTTAGATATTTTCTCAAGTTTCCAAAATTCCTTTATCAGATTTTCTCTTATAAAATCGCATCCATTAAATAAAACCCGATTTACAATCGAGAGTATTTATAAATAACTTCAATCAATTTCCAAAACTCTATATTATAAAATAAGTATTTTCAAATAATAGTAATAAAATTTCAAACCATTTAAGTGATTATTAATATATCAAACACTTTTAAATAGAAAACAATAACAATTTCCCATTTATAAATAAATTAATCGATCTACAAGCTTATTTTAAAATTAGAATTGATTTCAATTAAGATTAAATATTCGAATAATCAACTTTTTAAAATATTTCAATACTAAAAGAAGTTTTCAAACTACACGGTTTAATAAATAAATAAATAAAATCTCTTTTTAAAACAAAACTTAACTTCTCGATAAAAATTTATTTTCAAAATTCAATCATAACCATTTTACTTTTATAAATCTCTTTCGATTTATCACAAATCGATTTTCATTACCAATTTTACAACTACTTCCAATTCCCAAAACAAGATTCACTATCTCTTCCAAACCGATTTTCATAACTCGATATAAATTCGTATTATGAATTTATATTCTCAACTCATCGAGTGATAATCACTTCACTTTATTTATACCATCGTTTATAAATTTTATAAATTTATTTTCAGTTTCACTTGTTTATAAAATAATCTCATTTATAAGATTTCATTTATAAACCAATCCCTTCATAAACCCTTTTTTTTTTTGAAAACGGGTTCAAACTTTTCTATTACCTGAGTAAAGCAAAATACAAATTCCATAAGGCAAAGGTCACAATGTACATAACATAAAACAATAACTAAACAGGCCTTTATATTCTTAATAAACACATGAGGAACCAGGCCGAACGAAACAAAATCAAAGCCCATGCGAGGAAGCTTCTCGAATGCTTACAAGTAAATAAGGCAGGTTTTACTCGAACTCCTTCATTAAACCAACTCCGAAATAATTCCCATTAATGGCGGCAAGAAGAGAATGATAACATTCTCTTCAATCTAACATGCCGCTGGAGTTAAAACTCTACTCAACTACTTCAATAATCTCGACGAGGCACTATACTGACCAGATCTTGCAGCTATGAAAGAATTGAAGACGAGTTAGCCAATCTTGCAGTTATGGACAGACTATTAACACTGAAGAGAAGCTAATTAATCTCCTTGTGTTGTATTGTAGCACTATGGACTTCAGCTAGCAAGGCCGAAGATCCTTCATTCTGCAACTTAACAGTCTATGTCAATTCGATTAGTTAATTGTAAATTAATATGTAATTAAAAGAGAGCGTGAGGGTATTGTAAAATAAAACAGGTACAGAAGAACCTGAATCAAGAGTCAGAGATACAGAAAGCTTAAGGAAGAACTCAACATATGATAATGCAAGTATTACCCCAATTCAGCGTTGGGAGGTAAATCCCCATTTTTTTTGCTATTAATTCGTTCTTATCAGTGATGTTTCTGAAATGCTTGGATCTAGCCATTCTTATGTTCATAGTCTGACGAATGCTTTTACAAATCTGTGTTATATCTGTTCTGCGATTTTGAAAGATCCTTTCATTTCTTTCTTGCCAAATATGCCAGATACAAGTAGATAGAGACAATTGAAACAAGTCTGAATAGAGACTATTAACCTTTGATCGCGAAACAATTTGCTGTAGATCTTCTTTTAGTTTAAATGAAAACATATTTTTCGGAGCTGTGAAAAAAAATTTACAGCTCCACATCCATATGTTTTCTGTGTATTCACATTGAAAGAATAAGTGATCTGTGGTTTCACTATGATTATTACAGAAGACACATATGGGATCCACCATTATCTGCTTCTGTATTAGTCTGTCTTTTGTCAATAAATAGTCATTTATGGCTTTATGAAGACATATCGCCATTTTTGGAGCATGAATTTTTTTCCAAACCAAAGATGACCAAAATTTGTTTCCAAAACTGGTTCTTATTGCATTCCAAACATTTTTAAATTGGTATAAGCCATTCTTCGTACACTTCCAAGTCCAAAAATCCCTTTCCCTGTCCTTGTGAATTTTGACACTTTCTATTTCTGCATGTATTTGGAATAAAAAACTGCATGAATCCCATTTCCATTCTCCGTTCTTTAAAATTCTACTAAGAATCAAATCTTCCGTACCAGTTCTGAAGGCTGTATCTCTACCAATGCGTTCCAAAATAGAACTACCATTTAACCATGGATCGTACCACAATGAGGTAGTTTTACCATCTGCTATGTTAAGAGAAAGACATTTCAAAGCTACCTGTCTATTTTTCAGAATGAATTTCCACACTCCGGAGTCATCTGATCGCTGATTCAATTCCCAAAAACTTTTTTGACCAATATATTTACAATGTATAAGGTTCGCCCAAATTCCTTCTGCATTAATTATTTTCCAAATCAACTTAATAGATAACGCTTGATTCATTTCTTCTAAGTTTCTCAGGCCCATACCACCTTCTTCTTTTTGTCTACACAGAACATCCTAGGGAATCTTACTACTATGGCTTCTCCAAAGAAAGTTAAGAATCAAATGTTTAATTTTTTGCAATGTAGAAACTGGGAGACAAAAGCATTGCATCCAGAATTGTATAATTGGGTAAATGGTGGATTTAATAAGTTCAAGTCTCCCAGCTAAACTAATCATTTTTGTTTCCCATCCTCCAATTCTTAATTTGATCTTCTCTAACAACAGAGAACAATCTTTATCCCTCAAATTAGCACTAGACAAGGGAATTCCCAAATATCTTACTGGGAGATCCGACTGCTGTATATTCAGAATATTGCTAATATCAGTGCAGTAGTCAACCCCTTTGCCAAAGAAAACGTTAGATTTCTCACAACTTAATTCCAGACCAGTAACTCTTTTCATGGTTTGGAAGACATCACGAATTACAGTTGCCGTATGAACATTAGCTTTAGTAAAAACGATAATATCATCAGCGTAAATAAGGTGAGTAAGTTTGTTATCATAATCAGTGATTGGAGAAATAAGACATTTTCTGACTTTTTCATCCATAATTAGCGTGAAGTACTCCATGACCAAAGTAAATAAGATGGGAGAAAGAGGGTCACCTTGTCTAAGACCATTTGAACTTTTTGAAATAACCATCCGATTCTCCATTAACTATGATAGAAAACACTGGGGTCTTTATAATATTTTTTATAACATTCACCCACTTATCTGGAAATCCCATACTAACTAGCATGTGTAGAACAAAGTCTCGATTAATCGAATCATATGCTTTCTTTAAATCTACTTTGATACACATATTTTTGTTATCCTTTCTCCCGAGACCTCTGATAATTTCATGAGCAAACAAAATTCCGTCTCCTATTGATCTGCCTTTAATAAATGCCGTCTGATTCGGGGACATTAACTTTCCCAAGAAAGGGACAATTCTGTTGCAGAGAACTTTGGTGAAAACCTTATACAAAGTATTACAACAAGCAATGGGTCTGAAATCTTGAATTCTAGTAGAGTGGGAATATTTAGGAATCAGATGCAGAAATGTATGATTCCATTCATCGAGTATTAACCCTTCTGAAATATGTCATTTAAAGCCCTGTAGATTAAATCTTTCGAAAGATTCCAATGAATTTTGAAAAATTTAGAATTAAAACCGTCAGGACCTGGAGAAGAGTCATCTTTAATGTCCCACGGTGCAAATTTAATTTCTTCCATAGAGATATCATCATTCAAAAAATTTGCACCGTAGTCAGAAATAATCGATTTACATATGACTTCTGGGAATTGTTATTCAGACGGAAGTTTAAGCAATTGTTTGTAGAAATTGATAGCCGCTTCTATAATTGTGTCTTCCTTAACCTCCTTGCCATCTACCACAATGTTCGTCAAACATTTCCTACTTCTTCTACTAGACATTTTAGCGTAGAAGAAAGCAGAAGCTTCATCACCCATCCTCAGCCAGTCACATTTAGCCTTTTGTTTTGTGTCCAAATATTCTTTTTTAAGAGCCATTTCCAAATTTGCTTTGGCGTTTTAAAATTCCATGGCTAAGTTATGATCATTTGAAGTTTCTAGGAGTTTTTGAAGCCTAGAACAAATCTCTCTCTGCACTATAACCTCTTGTGTGGTATTCCAAAAATTTGAACTCCAAATTTTTAACTCTTTCTTGACGTTCTTGAGAATGTTCATAATTTGAAATAGAGATCGATCTTCCTTTTTAGTTATCCATAGCTTCTCAATGAGCGGAAAGTATTGATCACACAGGGGCCAGTGATTCATAAATTTAAAAGGTCTGTTCTTGATACTTGTTTTGGGAAAAAGTGAAACCATGATTGCATTATGGTCACTAACAGAGGGAGGTAAATATTTTGCCGAAAGATCTGGAAATGAGTTAATCCAGTCTAGGTTGGCAAAGACTCTTTCAATTTTTGAAAATATGTTACGGCTAGGACCAGACCACCAGGAAAATTCATAACCTTTAATATCAATCTCTTTAAGGCCTGTATAGTTAGACATATCATCTAATTCAAACAGGTTTCCAAAAGTCACTGGATTACCTCCTTTTCTTTCCGAAGGGCTGCAGATACAATTAAAATCTCCAAGAACCAACCATGGTCTATAAATATTGATAGCATCTTCCTGTAAGTTCTTCCACAGCCTTTTCCTTAGAGTAGCAAAATTATGAGCATAAACGAAAGTTAGGTTGCATTTGAAATTCATATTGTTGATTAGTTCAATAGTGATATGTTGGTCGCTCATGCTAATGAAGTTAAAATTCTAGGAGTTTCCATCGATGAGAACAAATATTCTACATTTATAATAACAGGAAACATTGCTTATAATTTTCCATCCATCTTCCAAAACTCTTTCCAGTTTCACAATATCTGAGAAAAGTAACTTGTTTTAGAACACACCGAAACAACTAATTTTATTCTTATCAATGAGACTTCTCATTTCTTTCCATCTGTTGGGATTATGGAACCCCCTAACATTCCAACATGCAAAATCCATTATGTTACCTTATAATTACGAGACCTCTGCGACCTTCTAGAGGACTCCTCTTTGTCTTCCACGGGAATGCCTAACATCTGAACCCACTTAGGGTTCTTACGAACAAGCTTGTCCTCTTGAAGATTCTCGAAAACAGTAGGAGAGGGCTGCTTCTCAGGGGCAGACTCTGCATTATCATATGTGTTTTGTTCCTCTGCTACTTCTGTTGTTTCTTTCTCCCGATCTAGATTCTCCTGTACCTGTAAATTAGTACAATGTTCAGAACCTCTCTTAAAATTAACATTATTAATATAACAATCATCAATACAAATGACAGTAGATAGAGTAGAATTAGAATTAGAAGGATGCTGTATTGGCGGGGTGCGTTTAAGAATTGTTATTTGGGGCATAGGTTTCTTCGGAGGTGAAGAGCTCAAATCTTTATCTCCTGAAGAAGTCAATTTCGCTGGGGGGCTTTCTACCCTGTTACGTAATTCAGGGTCTATCCTGGTCACATTGATTTGCTCGGGGATTCCTCTATCCTCAAACTCCAACGAATTATAATCTATCTGATATCCATCCTCTCCAGCTGTAGTTTCCTTGTCAATTTGACCTTCGGGCGAGCTGTTGTCATTTGTGTTCTCCATATTAAGAGACTCAGTGGGAACTTGAATTTCCTGATTCTGTAAATTATCAATGCCACCTTCCTCTCTTTGTTTATCCGAACAACAGCCAGATTTGGTTCCTCTTGATTTTCTTCCACCGAAACATCTACATGTGTATGTTTTGGAACCCATGTTTTAGTCAATGGGCATTCATTAGAAACGTGGCCAAAACATACGCACTTGTCACATATGGGAGGAAGGTTTTCATATTCCACTTCCTGAAGGAAGTTCCTCCCTTCTTACCCCACAACTTGAAACTTAGACCCGGAAGTCTAACCCACATAGGCAGAGAAGTAAGAAGATCTCTGTCTGTTTTCATGTCCAGGGATAGACGTTTCATGATTATCAGGTTTCGGTCCATGAACCAAGGACCTGATTTCAAAATCTTATTGCAGTCCTCCTCAGAACCAAATCTCACTACAAAAAAACCGTTGTTCCTTGAATGAACAGAAAACGGTTTCTATGTAGACCAAACTCTGTTGGCATAACCTTCAAAAGTTTTAAGCCATGGTTTGTATCCAACAACGTACAGTAATATACATAATTCCCAGCCACTCTCTACTTCTTTAATAGCATCAGACGAAAGGGTACCTACTCTTTTTCCTTCTACTATTCTAGGCTCTATAAATTCCAGATCTAGATTACCTAGATCCCCAACCGCTCCTATTTTAACTCAGATACGGTGAATTTTATAGTCAGCTTCCTTCCTGATTGAGAATTGCTAGACTGCAAATTTTTATGTCTTATTGTTGCCTGGCCTGCTGCAGTCAGCTGAGACTTTTTACCCGAATTCCAATCTGAATTTCGCCCTTTACTACCACCCAAAATGAGTCTTGATTCAGGTCCCACAGGAGCCGGATTCTTGCCCCTTTTCCTTCTAACCTCCTCCCATCCTTCTTCATCTCGAAGAGATCCCATGTTGTTGAGGAGAAAGAATTTTCATAAACCCTTTTTATTTTCCAAACCTATTTTAAATATCGATTTCGACTCCTTTTCCATTTTTCGAAAATACCACTTTAAATCCATTGTTCAAATTTCCTTATATAAATTATTTCAAAATCTCTATTTAAAATGTCTTCCGAATTAGATAAGTACAAATCCCAAAATCAAATCATTTATATTATCCAAATCAAATCCCTTTTAAATAATTCAAAATTCAATGTAAAAATTATCAATTCCAAAATCGCTTTTGAATTTCCTTTTTAAATTCAAAAATATTGTTGATGGTATTTAAAATACCAAAATTAGGGTCAGTGCTACTATAGCATCCAATATATCAAATCACACAATAGTCCATAACAGATTATTCAATCACATCATATATCACTGTATATGAAAAACAATCAATATATTTAAGGAATCCAGTTGGATCCCTCCAACATGTTTCCCTGCATCCACAGATGTTATATAACATAAGATACCAATCCTCCTTCGAGGCGGGATATCGCGGTAATAGAGGATCATCCGCTATTTTGTGGGGCGCATAGTGTCTCATCCGCTCCAATCGGTGGGAAATATACCCAACTACTAATATATACTAATATATATATGTAATAGAATTCAACTGATAAATATATATGTAGGATCGATTTCACCCTAGAGGGGGGTGAATAGGGTGATGGTATAAATTATAAAAATTAATCGCGGAAGCTTATAAATTAATTTCAACACAGATCACAGAACAATAGCAGCACAAATAATAGCAGAATAATAAATGCAGAAATAGAACGACACAGAATTTACTCAGCTTCGGCAAAACCCTGCCTACGTGTTGCCCCCAAGGTTTCTACTAGAAATTAGATAGTCCCTCGCTTACACACGTAAACTCGCGACACCCGCTATCGACTAAATCTAACTCTACGCTCAAAACCCTGCCACAACTCAGCCACTGAGTTGCGAATTCTCAAGCTACGCCACGTAGCTTGTCCTCTAGTCACAGACTAGAAAAATAAACGATTTAAAAAAGAAAATACAATTAAAAACAATTAAAAACAAAATAACCCTATTTAACAAATTTAAAAACCCTTAAAATAAAGGCCGACCCCCTTTTATATTTTAACCCGTTCCTTTTGTTTGCTTCGTTCGATCATATGAAGATGGCGGCCGTTCCTCTGTCTCAATTAGGGCTTCTTTCATGCAATCCAATTTAGGGCTTTCGAAGAGCCGTTATTACTTCGATCGAATTAGTGATTGTTCAAGAGTTGCCTTGCTCGATCGATTTCTTGTTGCTCAATTCGGCTGCTTCGTTGATCGAGTTCGTCCCTTGCTTCGGTATGTAATTTTATGCTTTTGTTTTTGCTGGTTTTATGCTTGGTTGAACTCGATGGTTTTGAGATTGCCGATGATGATTGTTTATATAGGGTTCGTAACCCTAGATTTGCGTTCGTACAATTATATTTGAATTTGTCAAATTATTTTCTCTGGCCTTTGGATTTCGTGTGGATGATTGAGATTTCACTGACTTGTTCATAATCGTATATTTCTAATTTACTTGATACTCATGGCTTTGAAATTGCCTTGCTCATCACGGCCATGATTTTGCTGGTTCGACTTGGCATTGACTATTTCAATTTGACACACACTTGATTTCTGATTTGTGAATTATTCGACACCTTGTTCATCACTGCACTGACATTTGCTTTGACCAGTTTATTTTCTTTGGTCATACTGTTGAAATTGATCTTCACTGTGAACGTCGACTTTACATTTTCTTTGTTGTGACTGGACGTGAACTTGTAGTGTTTTGTTTGTGTGCTCGAGTCTGCATTGTTGCATTTCACTGGACTGATCTGTAGCTCTGTTCATCACGACTTGATTTGTTCAACTTGAAATTAATTTGTAACGTGAATTTCTAAAAGTTGATTATTTTCGGCTTGTACTTGGTGTATCATCTATATTAGTATTTGCTGTGTTCACATGTTTCTGGTGCATTCATTGGTCTGTTTGCATTTGCAGTTTGACTTAGACTTCACTTGAACTTGCTCTATGCCTTGTCTGGTTCATTGTTTCATTTTGGTACTGTGTCACTGTGATGGTTTCATGTATTTAGTGAGAAAGTAAAGTTGCATGTATGCTTGCTGCCTGGTTTTGTGGCACTGCTTACAGTCATATTGAATTGGGTTTGATCGACTTGTTTTGTTTACATTCATATCCTTGTAGAATTTGTGAAGTACCGTGACTGTTGTTCGTTCCACTGTGCACTGCTTGACTCGAAGTCTAGTTGCCTCCTTGTTATGATCACTTCTGCATTGTATATGTTGTCATTACTTTGTGTATTCATATAGTCTGGTGGCATGGTCATCTTTGTTTTGCTCGAGTCTTGGTGCTACTTGCTATTTCGACATGAGTCCACTGTGCTTGGCCTTGGTTATATTGATTTGGTGCAGGCTTTCCGTTTTCCTTTAATTCACTGTGTATTGGTTCCTTTGTTCAAAACTGCTGTGTCAGCGCATACATGTATATTTGTGTATCTGCTCATGTATATATGTATGTGATGCTTTGCTTGGCCATATGTATTTGTCTGCAGTTTTGCCGCTGAGTTGAATCCAGTTTTAAAACCTCGGGTTTGACCTTGTGCTGAAAGTTGTGACTTTTATGTTATTGCACGTGAGTTGAATCCGGTTTTTCATTTGGGTTTGAACTGTGCTCACCTGTCCCTGTAAATTAATCAAGTGTATATATCGGCGTGCACGGCCTTATGGCATATACAGTGATATACTATGTATGTCACAAGTTGTTCGTGTATGACGAATTCAAATATGAATGATGACGAACAACCCAAATAACTGAGGCAAAAATTATTTTCAAAAACCATATTTTATTTTATATTGCAAAAATATTTCTTTTTCAATTTTACTGCGTTAGTGAATATTTTTGCAGATTGCTCAGATGCTGGATTCTAACTGGAATGAAGTTGAAGATTAAAATACGAGTTGAGTGAATGAGTGACGTGTAGTGAGGTTAAATGTAAATATGAAATTGTGATGTATTTGTAATCAAACTTGTATATGTATAGTGAGAGCTTGAATTTGTACTATTCAAAATTGTAATAAATATTTGTTTGAATAAAATTTATGTTTGAATTCAAATTCTGTGTATTTAATTTTGTTCAGCAAATATTTATTTAATCTGTGAAAATAAAATAGTATATTAACAAATACATTTAAATGAATTTATATATGTTTATTATCATCAAACAAAAATCATATAAGCACATATTCAACAATCTCCGCCTTTTGATGATAACAAACATATATTTAAGATTTTGAATATGTTAAATGTATTTGATAATAGATATATCCTAATTGCTCCCCCCATTTAAATGCTTCCTCTCTACACGATGCTCCCCCTACATATATGCATACAAATAGAAATATGCAAATGAGCTTAGATGCAAATATAAAATTATTTGACCTTTGCTTGATTTTATTAGACAAAATCTTAACTTTTCTCTCCCCCTTTTGTTATCAGCAAAAGAATAATAGTATTAGAGAAAATAGAGATAAAGTGATCGATATTAATTCAATATTAAAACTCAATTGAATATAAATATTAAATTTCAATAAAAAATCAAACAAAAATCATAAATATTTTGTTAGGCGCATATTCCACTTTTAGAATGATAGGAATTATGTCATCATATAAAACCATATAGTTGTGTCTATTTGTGGTATATTTATATCAGGAATTTGAATATCTACTAACCATGCATAACCGTTAGGACTTTTAAATGAGATTAGTAGTATTCCAATTTTTTTTTTTAAAAAATGAATTCAAGTATCTTCTAACCACGCATTACCGTGAGGACTTTTAAATGGGATTAGAATCAACTTGTTTATTTTAAAAATCAACTTTTGATATGCGTTCCATACATGCATAACCGCGAGGACTTTTAAATGAGCATGGAAGCACATAACAAATTCCAAGTAATTCACCCATGCATAACCGTGAGGACTTTTAACTGAGAGTGAATACTTTGGTATTTATTTATTTATTTATTTTTGTTTTTTTAAAATGTGAAAATGAAAAACGAACGATTCCTGTTTAAAGTACCACATATCGACAAACTATATAGAATTTTGATGTGTGATGGTTGTTAGAAATATGATAGATATAGAGATGGTCATGGAATTTTTTACCAACAAAATTTTTTATAACTCTTGTTTAAATTTTTAAAGAAATTTACTAATTATACCGTCTCGAGTCATAATATATGATCAATATTAACACTCATCACTTTTTCAATCACTATTTTTCTTTTCGATAAACATTAGGGAGTCAGATTAGTCAAAATAGTCATTTAAAATCAAATTCAAAAATAGTTATGAAATTAATTTTTCAAAAATGACTAATCTGAAAATATGGTCAAAAATGATTTTCTCCAGGGGGTTTTAAAAGAAAATTTTCTGCTGTTTGAAAATTATTTGAAATGAAGAATATTCAGATATTTTCTTTGAAAAAACGATGCAGTTACTAAATGTCTCAAAAATCACGTTCAACTAGTAATTTTTCTATCAACTAGATTACCAGTGTAATCTGCATCTAAATTTCTTTTCCACTCAAAATCATCATTAATTGAATTTGATTGACCAAACCATGAAGTGTGCACCAAAAATTTCAAACTCAATTTTAGCAGCAATTTAAACGACATTCTCTTGAATTTGAAATGAAGCCGTGTTAATAATAAAAAACCGTGAATATAGAGTTAGCCGTATTATAACCAATTGTATTATCCAACAAAACACTATTTTTAATCCAAACTGATATATATGAAGTAATTCAAAGAATCTAGAGAATTTTATAGTGTTGTGGCATAAGAATATAATTTGGCCAACTATTTTGAATAAGTCAGAATAAAAATCATCATCTTTTCATCAATCTCAATATTGGCTGATTTTAATTCAGAATATGGTGCAGATTATCAAATTTAATATATCGTTCAAATATATGTACAATTACCTGTTTTACCTTTACGATATTTTTCGTTGTTGCCCATTGTGATTCTGTCACCTTTATACTAGGCTAAGGAACTTTGCTTTGTCGCCCGTTGTGTTTCTGGAACAGCCAAAATCCAGAGAACACTGTTGTTGTTCCTTAGCCTGCCACCACACCTACACGATGAAAGATTTATGTGACCTATTTGTTTTTATAGGTCCATGGTTGTTAGTGGCATAAAATTTTGAAAAACAATTTTGTAAAGACCCGAAACTATTTATAATTGTTCCCTTCGGCACCCAAATTTGTTTAACTTTGAGAGATTTTATATTTGTGCCTTTTGGAACCCAAATCGGTATAGTTTTCACATGTTTGGGTCTATACCAACAATTATTGTGATTGTGTCCATATTTTCTACAAATCGTGCACATTGAATTTTCTTGATTAATCTTGTTTTCAACAATTTTCGAATTATTATATCCAAGTCCTTGTCTAACCGTATTAACAGTTTGCTTTCCAAATAGCATATTCAACGATTTTTCACTTTTTGCAAATTTATCTGAAGTTGTTGACAATTGTTGGACTTGAGAGATTCATTTTCGTTTAACACCTGTGTGCACTTTTTAATAGAATTCTCTCTCCTAGTATTTTCATTCTCCTTTAAAATCAGAATTTCATTTTCAAGTGATTTTATATTGATTTCTGATTTTTTAATTTCCTCTTCGAATGTTGGACACTTATCACACTTAGGGATTCTACGTTGATAGTTCTTAACTAATTGATCAAGTTGTTCATTGCATTCTATCAAAGTATCCTTTTGAGATTCAAGTTTGGCGTATTTCTACCTAAGCCGTTCAAAACAGCCATTTACTTCGTGGAAATAAATAAGTAATTCAGAGTGAGTAATTTTTGATACCACGCTTGGCTCGTCACCGTTGCTATCGGTTATATTTCCATGAAGGCATATATCTTCTTTCTCACTTTCACTGCTATCGCTTTTATTCCACGTGGCTGCAAATTTCCTTTTCGAATTCTTTTCTTTGTCGAGTTGAAATCGGGGATAATTGGGCTTGATATCACCGGGTTTGTTGCAGATGATCCTGTGTTCTTTGGAGTTGTCTAGTGCTTTAATTATTCTGCTTTTTAATTTTTGATTTAGAGCTGGATTTCCGTATTTGTGGTTCCACCTTTTGAATTTCTTCATTATTAATGCCAGCTCGGCTGCTCCATCATCATCATCCTCATCACAACTGCTATTTACCAATCCTGTTAAGCACAACTCTTTAACTGAGTCGGTTGTGGAGGACTTCTCATTGCTGTTGACTTTTGCACCATATATCGCATCGAAAGTATTCCAGATTTCCTGTGCATTTTTACAATGAGAAATGAAATTAAAATTATCTTGATTAATATGAGAATATAATATATGCATAGCAAGAGCATTAATCGAGATAATTTTCTTATCTGTTATATCACACCCATTTTCAATAATATCCCAACATTTAATATTAACAGATTTTAAATAAAATTCCATTTTTAATTTCCAATTCAAAAAATATGTTCCATCAAAAATAGAAGGAATAATATTGGAGCGACCCTCAACAAAAGTATTAATAAAAGAAGCCATTTCAAAAATTCAAAACTTTAAAACAAAAACCAATTTTTAAAAACAAAAATTGATTTTTGTAAAAAAAAAATTAAAACAAAAACGGCTTTTGTTCCTAGCTCTGATACCACTTGTAGGATCGATTTCACCTTAGAGGGGGGGTTGAATAGGGTGATGGTATAAATTATAAAAATTAATCGCGGAAGCTTACAAATTAATTTCAACACAGATCACAGAACAATAGCAGCACAGATAATAGCAGAATAATAAATGCAGAAATAGAACGACACAGAATTTACCCAGCTTCGGCAAAACCCTGCCTACGTGCTGCCCCCAAGGTTTCTACTAGAAATTAGATAGTCCCTCGCTTACACACATAAACTCGCGACACTCGCTATCGACTAAATCTAACTCTACGCTCAAAACCCTGCCACAACTCAGCCACAACTCAGCCACTGAGTTGCGAATTCTCAAGCTACGCCACGTAGCTTGTCCCCTAGTCGCAGACCAGAAAAATAAACGATTTAAAAAAGAAAATACAATTAAAAACAAAATAACCCTGTTTAACAAATTTAAAAACCCTTAAAATAAAGGCCGGCCCCCTTTTATATTTTAACCCGTTCCTTTTGTTTGCTTCGTTCGATCATATGAAGATGGCGGTCGTTCCTCTATCTCAATTAGGGCTTCTTTCATGCAATCAAATTTAGGGCTTTCGAAGAGCCGTTATTACTTCGATCGAATTAGTGATTGTTCGAGAGTTGCCTTGCTCGATCGATTTTTTGTTGCTCAATTCGGCTGCTTCGTTGATTGAGTTCGTCCCTTGCTTCGGTTTGTAATTTTATGCTTTTGTTTTTGCTGGTTTTATGCTTGGCTGAACTCGATGGTTTTGAGATTGCCGATGATGATTGTTTATATAGGGTTCGTAACCCTAGATTTGCGTTCATACAATTATATTTGAATTTGTCAAATTATTTTCTCTGGCCTTTGGATTTCGTGTGGATGATTGAGATTTCACTGACTTGTTCATAATCGTATATTTCTGATTTACTTGATACTCACGGCTTTGAAATTGCCTTGCTCATCACGGTCATGATTTTGCTGGTTCGACTTGGCATTGACTGTTTCAAATTGACACACACTTGACTTCTGATTTGTGAATTATTCGACACCTTGTTCATCACTGCACTGACATTTGCTTTGACCAGTTTATTTTCTTTGGTCATACTGTTGAAATTGATCTTCACTGTGAACGTCGACTTTACATTTTCTTTGTTGTGGCTGGACGTGAACTTGTAGTCTTTTGTTTGTGTGCTCGAGTCTGCATTGTTGCATTTCACTGGACTGATCTGTAGCTCTGTTCATCATGACTTGATTTGTTCAACTTGAAATTAATTTGTAACGTGAATTTCTGAACGTTGATTATTTTCGGCTTGTACTTGGTGTATCATCTATATTAGTATTTGATGTGTTCACATGTTTTTGGTGCATTCATTGGTCTGTTTGCATTTGCAGTTTGACTTAGACTTCACTTGAACTTGCTCTATGCCTTGTCTGGTTCATTATTTCATTTTGGTACTGTGTCACTGTGATGGTTTCATGTATTTAGTGAGAAAGTCAACTTGCATGTATGCGTGCTGCCTGGTTTTGTGGCACTGCTTACAGTCATATTGAATTGGGTTTGATCGACTTGTTTTGTTTACATTCATATCCTTGTAGAATTTGTGAAGTGTCGTGACTGTTGTTCGTTCCACTGTGCACTGCTTGACTCGAAGTCTAGTTGCCTCCTTGTGATGATCACTTCTGCATTGTATATGTTGTCATTACTTTTTGTATTCATATAGTCTGGTGGCATGGTCATCTTTGTTTTGCTCGAGTCTTGATGCTACTTGCTGTTTCGACATGAGTCCACTGTGCTTGGCCTTGGTTATATTGTTTTGCTCGAGTCTTGTGTATTCATATAGTCTGGTGGCATGGTCATCTTTGTTTTAATTATTAAAATTGGTATAAATAAAGAGAATATATATATAATGGAAGTTTAATTAATAAATGAGTGTTAATTGATAAAGTAAGTTTAACTAATAAAGAATGTTTTCACATTTGATATAGCTAAAGTAAGTTTACGGTGATTTATCAATTTAATGAATTATTTTGAGAATAAGTCTTCAAGAAACTATTAATATATGTCTAGAAATATATTATAATAAAAAAAATTATCTTTTGAAAGGAAATATGTTTTTAAGTAGAAATATTTGGAAATAAAAATGTAAAACGCTTATGTATAAAGAAGTATCTTTATACAAGTTGAATAAAGAATAAAAGTTTTATGAAATGTTTTCCTTTAATAAAAATATTTGAAAATAAACATTTAGAGTAATTATATAGAAAGAATCATTTTTGAAAGATAAAAGTTTTAGGAAAAGTTTTCATAAAGATTTGAAATGCTAAATAAAGTACAGATGTTATTCATAGAATATTTATTCACATGAAGAATCGAGTATAGAACTTTGAGGTGTTTACACCAGTCCGAAAAAGTATTTATCACTCGATTCTTGACGATGAACATTGACGAGGGTTTATGATTGGGTACTTGAGTTTTCTATCATAATTGAGAGCTATGCACGGGAAACGATTTTTTCTGATCAAGAAGCCTAATCAGAATCTGCACTAGAGGATCGGGGGATCAATACTAATTCGGAAGTAAGTTGTGGATTCGAATAGTACATCGAATTAGATATTATGTATGGATGACCTGTGTACATCAAACAATTGCAAGTTCAAAAATAAATATATTTTAGGCAGACAACTTTGGGTTTTGTTGTGGTGTAATTTCGGGGATGAAATTCTTTTAAGGGGGAAGTCTGTAACGACCCGCAAATTTATCAGTTTGATAAATTATATTTATTTTTAAAATATGCCAATATAAGGTTCTATAACACAAGTTATGATGTTTTGAACAATAAATAATAATGGTAATAAGTATTTACAAAAATATTTGCATTGGAAAAATACTGATAAAATGGTCAAAAACCTTCTTATCAATAAATAGCTGTATAGTTGTAAAATGTCATGCATGGAGGTGGATACGTACACTTATTTTCATAATTAAATAGGAATATAAAATAAAATTAATTTATTTATTTTTGGGAAATTAAAAGTATATATGGCATCATTAGTGATGCCCTTATATTTAATAACTAATTTTTGATTTTAGATTGAGATTTACTGATTTAATAATAATTTTAATTCTTCAAATAATTTATCTAAATGATGATAATTCATTTTGAATAGTTAAGTTATATATTTGATTTGAAAAAATATAAGGAAAAATCGATATCGCTTTATCGGTATAATAGCGAAATAAATAATTATTAATATTTATTAATATGGTTTACAAATGAAATTAATCCTTTTAGTTAGTTAAAAATGATAAGAAATTTATTTTCAAATTTTGTTTACATATATATGTAATTTAAATTATAAGTGAAAATGTGACTTGGAATCGGTTTCTCGATTTTCAACGGTTCAACAAACGAAAGTCGTTTCAAGTCGTTGCAACGTTATACATGATACAAACACGTATTTATATGCATGTATACATATCACATACTCACATATACATACATATAATATATATATACATATATATATATATATATATCCATATTTCAAAAATATCAAAGATATCATATGGAAACTTCACCCTTTAGCTTGCATAAGTCAACAATTAGGCCATGATATGATATGATAAGATGGGAGCATATGGGGAGTGTTTTTCAATGTATAAGACATGATAATAGGGGTGGTCGAAAGTTAAGATTTGATGGATAATGAAATAAATATATTTTTGTGAAGTTACATAGCTCTTAAGGCTTCCAAGGTTATAAATACATGCATCCTTTCACTTCTGTTTTCATTTTTTCTTCATCTTCTTCCTCTTCTTTCTCAAGCTTTTCAATGGCTTCCTCCTAACTAAATAATAGAAAAAATATATAGGAAAAAGATAAAAATATATAAGTAATTACACACACACACACCATTCCATTTTGAATACATAATTCCTTTCTCTTCCCTTCAATGGCCATATAACCCTGAGTTTTGGATGGTAGGGTGCCTTAGGCCATGAGTTTGGAAGCTTGGGAGGTGTGGCCTTGTAACGACCCACTTTTTCGTATAGTTTAAGCTGACAATAAACCACACATGTCCAACCCAAATTAGACGGAAAGACGGATAGTTAGGGAAAAGAAAGAAAAAATAAGACAAGTAGAAACTAAACAACACAGAATCCTACAGCGGAACGAATAATTTATAAATATATAACAATCTTTACACAAAAACAAAACTGTAATATTTTTATATCAGACATCAATCAGAGTACTAACCTATTTCAGCCGGACGGTTATAACAATCTGTCCTCACAAGTTGCTGAATAATATACAACAATGCAAGCAACAGAAATATAATCATCTACATGAATATGTCTCTGGGCCTCCAACTCATCTCCTGTAGCTCCAAATATCCAAGTAAACTTGGAAATATGCTCGGTCTGACCCAAGCATATAGGGAAAACCACGCCCGGGTCAGTATTGTAAAACTAGCGTGAGAACTTAAATCATATGAAATTTTATTTATTCTAACTTTTAAAATCCATGTAAGACCACACCGTATATAAACACGGATGGGTTTTTACCTTATGATATCCAAAACTCCTTTATAGAAAATCAACTGTTATTATAATAGTGTCTAATGACCAAAGTAATAATCACAAGAAGCTGTGATGCATGTGCTGTGTACATCACAACGATACTAGTCATAAAATCAAAATACTATAAAGCTCGTTCTCTAATTGTATAGGATCCACAGAGGTGCTTCTAGAACGTCTGAGAAACCATCCTCCTACAAAAGGATCGGAGTTATCCTTCCGAGGGTCAGTACGTGTTTAGCCAAGGTACATAGTAAATACATAACTGGCCACCTAGGCAGAGTCAATCGCTCCCAGCATGCATAAAATAAATAAAAAAGGCCTTGTTAGAAAGAGAGACGACTACACCCTCATGGGTTAGCTAGGCCCCTAGGCTATGCATCCTATCTCTGATTTTAGTCATTTCCATTGATGAAGCCACGTTCGGCTACCAGCTCATGCACCGTCTTCAAAATAAATTATGGAATCCTATGTGGACTCCCACACCTTAATAGGTCACGAAATCACCCCTGAATTCCACATCTTAATAGATCTTGGAATCTCATATAGATTCCCACACTCTATCGAGTCACGAAACCATATATAGATTTAAACATCTCAAAACATAACACATCTCCTCCATTTAACCTTATATGATTTCGAAGTAGGTCATGGGTTCCGAGTCATCTCTTACGAGTACACTCTCCATTTCTCGGGTTCTCCAAAAACCATTCATCGTCTTTCCGAAATGCTCAATACCGGTTCTTTAGGAAATAATCTAACAGTACATAAGATCGAGGATCACCCCCTAACCATTTAAGTGGACGGATCTCCTTATCATTTGTCCTAGAAGATCCACAAGTTTATACATACAGTATAGCAACCCGATGGTAGCCGTACCATATAATTCTCGCATTTCTCCTAGATATTTTCTGAGTTAAAATCCTTTGGTGTTAAGTAGGGAATAATTCCATACCACCAAAATTAAGGATTACATATTTTGGTCAAGATTTGATAGTCGGTTATTTAACTATCAGATAACAAATATTCAACCAAAGATTACATTTCCCACTGAATCAGTAAGCTCATTTAATTTACTTCGAGAAATCGAATTTCTTTATCAAAAACAGTCATATACTTATCTCATCGAAATAAGTATATTAACAAATCATATCTTTCAAAAATACTTGAAACTTTTTTTAAAAATAGATATGGAAAGAACCATTTGGTACCGACCATGGATCGTAGCTCAATGGTTACGTCTCTATCCCATAGAAATCCAAACATAACTGCAGGCAATCTCTCCCCCTCGAATTACGCCATGAAATCAATCATAGATCGCAGTCTACACAATGGTTATTCGCTATCCAACGAAATCAAAACAAATTATAGGCAGTCTCTGTCCCCTCGAATTAAGCTATGAAAATATACCATAACTTCTCGAAATCTTTTATTTTAATAATTATCTCAAAATAATGCTTATAAAGTTTCTATATAAATTTCCCAGTTTAATTTAGGAAAATACTATTTTATAACAGTTTACTATATAATATATTATCTTTAAAACAATATTAATATTGGAAAAAATTATTCGAAATAATAATATTTTAATACTGATTAATTCTTAAATAATAATTAACTTTTAGATCAAATCAGTATAAGATAACTTCGATTAATAACTAAAATATACTTTTGAACATTTTAAATAATAAAATAACTTTGAAAACAATAATTAATTACTTTTAAATAACTTCTAAGAATCATAAAATAATTAACTTTAAATCATTATCTAATAATTAAAATTTATCTCTAAAATGTCACTAATAAATAATAATCATCCTTAAAATAACTTTGTTCAAAAATCAACTTCCAAATTTGGAAAGAGGCTAAGTAATTCCAATGGTACCTAATCAAGTTACCATTAGTTTCAATAATTATTATAATTCCAGTATTTACATAACATCAAATATGAAAATTAAACTCAACAGTAATTTATTTGGCCAAATAAACATCAATAATTAACGTATAAAATTTTAAACGACATTATTAAATCCAATAGCGTAATTTAAAACCTATCTGTTTCATATGTCATGAATCTATACTTGTCCAAAGTTATCAATAAGTTATTCGACAACATTCTAGCCGTCAATATGAGTTCATCGCAAAAAGAAACAAGTTGATCGGGTTTAAAACAGTTGAGATATTCCATTTCAAAGTTTACTAGCTTTATATATATATATATATATATATATATATATATATATATATATATATATATAATTTAAAGAAGTTAATTCCACGCCATTGAATAGAAAACGGGCCAAAGCCCAATACGCCACATCTTTACAAAAATGCAGAGTGCTTTCCTTTCTTCTTCCTTTTCTTACTTCTCTTGCTTGAAAACTTAAACTAATCAACTCCTTCATTCCATTTCCCAACACCCTGAACCTGAACCCATGAAGCGACTTGAAACCCATCTTCCCCAAGTTAAGACCCAAAAATCAATATGCATACAACACAGTTCTTCCCTAAACAAAAAAAACACGAAATTCCTAGAACAGACAAGGAAGTGCATGACCGTGCATGAGCATGAGAACCCTTCTCGTCCGATCGACCGTCTAGGCCCACCATCGAGCTCGCCTAGTTTTCTTCGCCTCGACCGCAACATTGCTTCCCTTTTTAATATCGCCGAGCCAAAAATCAACCCTCAACCAAAAAAAGTGGAAGAACAGGTCCCAGTCAAACGCCTCCTACCACCACATCGGCTAATGATAGACCACGCCGCCTATGCCAATAGAAAGCCCATCCATCCAACACCTCCAGTCGAAGACTGCACGTCCCTCGACACCCATGCTTGCTGCATTTTGGTCGCATTCGACAGCCCCTCCAAACCCCTCTTAAACCCTAAAAACCCCATGCTACTTCAAATCAAAGCCCGATTCGAAAGTCGACCATGGTAAACCCCTCGCCCATATCACTATGCTCCTCCTCGACCAAACCTCCCCACCCCTTGTCAACCACATTGCTAGAAATTATTGTTTTTAATGAATTTTGATCATCTCAAAATTTCTCAAAACTCTGTTAAAATTTATGATTTCTTCACTAAAAATCCTACTTTCATACTACAATCACGTTTATATAAATGTATCATTGATTTAAAGATGTTAAAAAATGTTACCAATTCTTGATTTCTTACATTAATATCAACATAACTCACTATATACTCCATACAATGTTGCCAAACTATTTTTAGCATAATCTAGGCTCGAAAATAAACACTTCACTAGTTTACGGAATTTGCAAAGTAAGTACGGATTGAGAGGAAACGAATTTTGAAAATCATATAGAATGGCTTGTTTCAGTTTGTATACATAACAGAGTAAATAAAATCATGTCCAGTAACAAAGCAATAGGTGTACTAACCTTAAACATGCTCAGATCTTTTCAAAACTTCAAGTTGAATCTAAAATATGATTTGAAATCCTGATAACCTTGCCTTGCTTTTGGATTTTTATTGAAAAAGAAGAAGAAGAACAACAAACCTATTTTAAAAGAGTATTTTTTATAGGGTTTTTTAAAAACCTCAAACTAACATACTGTAACAACCCGAAAATTTTAACGATTTTTATAACGTAATTCATTAAATTTTTCTTGAATATAAAACAATAAAATTTAACAATGAAAATTGATATTTGGAGTATGTCTATTTAAACGTAGCAAATGTCAAATTTTCATCGAAAAATATATATGTTTGTTTTGTTGTGTAATTTCAATTCCAATTTAAAATCTGTTAGTTTAATGAAAATAAAACATTTTCAAAATTTGTATGTTTTTATATAATAAAAACGTAAATCATATTCTGAGTGATACATCATATTTCGCTTCGCCAAATTTGGACTGCTATAGCTCTGTTTATCTTATTTTATGTGTTTTAGCAGCATTTTCAGCAACGAATATTGACTTTTGATAGTATAGTCATATCGCTCATACCTATGTACCATTCTATTCCTCTCATTGTGCTGATTTCTAGATTATATTCATTTGTATGTTTCAGCGTCCGGTACGCGGCGAAATCTGAGAAATTGCTAGCCGTATCGGTACCCATTTTGAATTTTTGGTTTTCGTTGTCCTTTCATATGTTCACTATATTATACCAATAGCCATTTCTCTTTTTATATTCCAGAATTTAATACCTGACTTTAACTACTCCCTGTTAAATTTACTTCATGGTGGTCAATTTGAATTCTTGTTCGTTTCCTCTTTTTTGGTTCTCTTTCTTTTATGTTCTATATATTAAAGATAACAATATATATTTTTATACACAGTATTCCTATTTTTTCTCATCCTCTCCCTGTTTATGCTTTCCTTCCCTCATTTCACTGCCGCCAATGCCACTATCACTGTTGTTCCCCCAAAACTCGACCCCGTGCCTTGCTCCACCACTAGAGCAGCATTGCCTCCTCTTACAGGTCACAACCACACCAAAACTCCACGTTGTATCTCCATCACCCCACCCTATAGATGCTTCGAACCCGAATGTCCCCTTTCGACCATATTCCACGCGACCTATCATAGAATCCCTCCGGCCTCCCCTCCTGCAGCCACCGCCCTCCTTCCCGAAGTCTCAACCATCGCCCCTCCCTCTCACACCTTCGGCCTCCACCCGAACCTTCCTCCAATGCTGCAGCAACCCAGGTAGCAATCGCCAACAACCAATCACCTCTCCGCCTCACGCCTCTTTGACAGCCAAGCCCCGCCACCCGACCACACACCACAGCAGCCGCACCCTCCATAATGTCGTAGCCATCCTTCCCACTTGCGGCCACGCAACCCGACTCCGCTTTCCTCCAATATAGAATATCCAACTCCGCCAGAATCCACCTTGCCACTACAGCCCTTGGCCGCAACCCACTTCCTCTCCCTGAACCAAATGCTACAGCCACCCGCGCACCAGTTCACCGCCACTTCCCCCAAGTAGCTTTCCCATTCCATATATAATGATATACGTCTATTTAATTCATTTTTTTTAATATTTCAAATTATAATATGTTTAAGTGTTGCAATTTAAATGTTTAAAGTATGTATATATTTTTTCAATTTCAATTTATTTTAGAGTATTCATATAATAAGATTAGAATATTTATTTCAAATTTTGTAAACAATTTGAAATAAATTTTGTAATAATTCTTAAAATACATTTTTTTTGTTAAAAAATTTGAAAAGAAAATATATGGGTAAATTTTGATTTTAAGGATTTACATATATTGTCTTCATCGAATTGGAATTCAAGTATTTAGTTTTTCATAGCCGTCTTTTAGCCGCCCTGTCCAATAGCCATTGTTCCGAGATTACCATAGTAAATTTTCTAGCTTGATCGATTGTTGAATTTGTGATTCAAAATCATAGCTTGTTGTGTTATTTATTTCTCTAGCCTTAAAAGGTGAGCAATCACTCACGATTAACATTCTTATATTTAGTAAATTTAATTCACATGAAATGAAAATTGAAGTATGCTGTTAAATTTAAATTATTAAGTTATTCAAATTTTTAATATGATATTCCATTATCTCAATTGTTTACCTGTGACATATGACACCATAACCCATTGTATATGTTATATTTAAATTTGTTACTGATTATATATTCCTACCGTTGATATATTGTATTATTATCATATTTGTTCTCATTCTGCAAGTTCTCTATTAGTTTAGAATTCCTTATGGGTTAAAATAATACATACCCGAATGATATTATAGATTGAGGGAAAATCGTTATGGGTTGAAATGATAAACCCAAGCGATTTTCATTGATTTTGAAACTTTGGGATTGCGGGTTGAAATGATACATATCCGTAAATATTTAATTTCTGGATTGAAATGATAAATATCTATATCACTTGACCATATGATAGAAAAATATATACAGACACCGTTGGTCTATGTTTTGGAAATGATTTCCAAAGTTTGGAAGGAAATATATAGGTTTTAATGAATATTGATTTTTAAAATATAATATATAAATGCTATTTTTATATATCTATAAAATTTAGATTTTACTTATAATTTTGTTATTTTAAAATTATATAAAATAAGATTTAATATAAAATAAATTTAATAATAAGATTTAATTTAATAAAATTAATTTAATTAGTATATAATATGTATAAGAACTTATACGATTTATATTAATATTTTAAAAATAATTTTTTTTATAACTTAAAAATAGAGGTTGGGAAGATAGATTAACGTTGACTTGGAATTTAAATTGGTTAATAATTGAATTTCAATAAGAATTTATTTGATCTTATTGATTTTGAGATTTTGAAACGTATGATTTATAACTTGATTTGATAAAAAACGATAAAATGAATATTCTCAACTTTAAATAAAACTGAGACTGAATATTTAATATTGATTCGAATTTATAAATTGAGATTTTTTTAATTGTTGTTAAAATGATTAAGTGAATATTTCCCAATTTGAATAAAAATTAAGGTTAAATATTGAAATATAAATGAAACTTATATTGTAAATGTTTGAATATTTAAACTTTGAATCTTATTGGAATTGAAGTGATAGTTAAAAGTGGGATTTGAAATCGATAAAAATTGAAATGGTTTATTGAAAATTTGAATTGAATCTTTGACCTTTTAAATTGAAATTGTTGAACTGGGATTGATTTGAATTGAATTTTGGAATTTAATTTGATTTGAAGCGATTTGTGAAATTGAAGGAAACTAATTTTATTATATAAAGTATTTTTAATACATATAAACTATTTTTAATATATGAACTATTTTAATCTATGATCTATTTTTAAATATAAATTATTTTAATTTATAACTATGTAAATATATACATATATTTATAAAACTATTTTCAATGTTTAAACTATGTAAGTTGGAACTGTTATGATTTAGATTTAATGGATTTATATATTAATATTTTGATATGATGGTTTAAACTATTTGTGAATATGATTTTGAAAGTGATGTTATTTCGGAAGTCAATAGGATTTCAGAAGCAATATGTTTTTGAAAAGAATATGATAGTTTGATATGAAGTATAAACTGTTTGAAATATAATTGACCAAGGTATGAAATAAGCGTTTGGTTGTTAAAGAGAGCGGGATCAGATATTGTCATACTATCTACCAATACCGAAAATCACTTTAACAACTGTGTACATGGAGGAGATTCCAAACGAAGTAGGATTGTTTGGCGACAATCTTATATGAGGTATTTACATAGCCCGGACTCCCATGAGTCAGTTTAGATGTGACTAAAAGAGGAGCCATCCAGCCAAGTGAGGTCATTCCTCCGATCGGACACATTTCTTCTGTACCATTCTATTACTTTGTGATTTGATTGGGTGCACCTTTGGTTTGAGAGTGTATCTCGAGGTGGGCGGTAGTAGCTGTTATGCGTTACTACTAGTCCGGATCCACAAACGGTATATCTACCCTAGCATTGCCTCGCGTGCCATATTCACATGCTCTATCGCGCCTTCTACGAGTTTGTTTTATACCGGACCTATGGGTGTCCTCTGGGTAAACCACCAGTTTGGTGGAGCTTACGGCATTGTATAAACTATGGGAATATATAAAATGTATAGACGGGGATATGGGTAACGCCTTGACATTATTTTAATAGTTTACTTTACTATAGACATTATTTATGTAGCATATATTACTATATAATAGATTGGTCAACGGATCCTTAGAGGATGGAAATCTCAAACATTCTTTAAGTTATTTTGTATTTCCATTGACATTTCACATGACTTAAATTTACTTGTATAAGATTTAATCTTGACTCGAGTGTTTTGTGTTTTGCTTTATGATCGGGTCAGATTGAATGTCACAGTTTTTGAGATTCACCATTGGATCTTGGATCTTTGCTTGAAGATCAGTCTTTATCTATCCTACTTTTAGTTTATTCCATTTGTTGATGTTCAGGCTTGTAATTAGTTTCTATACTGGAGACTACTCTGCATTTGAGATTTCTGTTGTATTTTATTGCAAATTCCATTGTTTACATGGTAGCTTAATGAACTGCTATTTATCTATTCTGTTGCTTATTGTTGTATTACTTTATGTTTGTGATTCTGTGATTAATTTATTTACTGTGTATGCTAATTTTTGCCAAATATAAATTAACAGTCTGTTGTTTTATGCAATTCAAGTCTGACATGAGTGGATGATTGTAGATTTGAACGGTTCGAAATACCAGGTTGTTACACACACACACACACACACATATGCAAAAGTATAATGATGTATTTCAGCCACCATTGTACAAATTATAGAGCTCGAAAGGGGTTTGAGATCCTTAAGGCTGCTAAAGGAAGATTTTAGGTGGCTGAGTTGTGTACTGTGGCCTACACTTTTTGACCAGGTATGGTATTTTTCTATTTCATTATGACTTGTAAATTTTGCTATTAACTTCTCATTTTCTTAGTTAAATTCCATTTGATCCTATGTTGATTCTTGGAGCATGATTTCTTTTAGGAATATGATTGCTAATTCACTGCATTTTTTAGAACAAAATAATGTAAAGTAGTGTTAAATATAAATAGTTTAAGTCTCCATATTCATGTTTCTTTTTTTTATTTAGAAATGCATAACTCAAAGAAATGAAAATCAATGTTTGATAGTCTCTTTAAATGTATGAAATTAACATTTTTGTTTAAAACATATTTTGTAAAAAAATTCTTTTGAAATGATTTAATGATTGTATTTGATTTTTTCTCATTTCCATCATTTTTTTTTCTTTATATATTTTCTTCCTTTTCACTTTCCATTTCCAAAATGTACTTACTTTTATACAAAGAATGGTATTGTTATATGTACATGCATACAAGAAAATCTTCAAGTAGAACTCTTTTCTATTTATACCCTATTTGTTTTTCATATACTATTTTTATTTAGTTTACAAATATTATATATTCCTTTTTGACTTACATGTATATATATTCTTCTCATTCATTTATATTAACAAAATGAATGACTTTATAATCAACATAAGTCTTGTGGTTATAAGTAAATTCAAATTATAATGTCAAATTTTTATTTATAAACAAAAGCTAGAAATTTGTAGACCTTGGTTTTGATTTAAAACAAATTTTCCATTAAATTTATTATTCAACGGGGTTTATTTTGATTAGTAAACCATAATAATTTAAATTAAAAACAAATACTCAAAATTTAAGACAACAGAAAACCTGGGTCGTTACAAGCCGTGGGCTTTGGAAGTGATGCAGACAAGGGTCGTAAGCATGGAGCATTTTTTGGAAGGTGGCCAAGCACTTGAAAGAGAAGTGGAGTTGTTTAGGAGATGTTTAATGAAGTGTTGATTTGTTGAATGTTGGTAAAAGTTTAGTTTGATTTTAGTGAGTACTCAATGTTTATTTAATAATAAACAATCTCTATAACTATTTTAAGTATGATAATATGACCATTTAATCTCTTAGTGATTTGTATGAATGTTTGATAACTTGGTTGATTATATGGATGTTGATATGGTTGAAAGCTTGGTTGTGATAAATTATGAGAAATCATAATAAAATGATTAATTAATAGAAATGAATCAATATAATATGTGTATATGAAGTTATTTAGCCTGTTAATGGTTTTGAAAATATAAAAAGGTTGAAAATGAATATGATAATAATATTATAAAATTATTTAAAAGTGAAAAGGTGATTTACTATTGAAAAATATTGTTTTAAATGAGTTTGAAATGTTTTATAAATGTTTAGAAGTGTTTTGGTGAAATTTGAAAGGTAATTGAAAATTTAGTCAAAAACAGACGCGTCGCATAACGATAGTTCACGATTTCGCGCCATAAATGTCAAACTAGTGTATAGAATGGAATTTAGCTTGGAATTCTTCGAGATAAGAATATTCCGAACCATTATATCCATAATTTTTCCAACGAATAAAGAAAATTGAGATTTCGATAAGCATATTTTGAAATATGGGCAAACTAAGTTTTTTGAAAAATCATAGTTTTGAAGTTCGTAATCCAAAACTAAATAACTTTGAAAATGATGTTTTAAAATTGTTTAAAAATATGGAATAAATCTTATAAAATTTTAAAATGTTTTGAAACTGATTTGAGTTATAAAAACTAATTTCCAAACGATATAAAGTCGTTTTGATCAATATAGCTTAAAAATACTTTTCGCATCACTTTTCTATAACTTTTGAAATACAGTTTTAAGTGCAACCAATAATTTCCAAATCTTTTGAAAATGTTTTTTAATGATTAATAACATATTTTAAATATGATTTGAAGAATTTATGGAATGGTTAAATATTAAATGGTTTAGAGTCTGTCAAATAACTTGGCCGCCTTATGGGTGTCAGAGAGATAGTGTCTAGGCTTGAGTTTGGAAAACTAATTTCCTGCTCTCCCTGGCTATCCAAACTGGTCCGACTAATGGGATACTAAATTTGGTTTACTCGGATAAAAGTTTCCCAAAGTACAAAAGATATAGTTTTTCAAATTTAAATAACTTGGATTGCATAGAAATAATTTTGAAATTTTTTCCTAAATAAAAGGTGAATTGATTTGGAATTATTTCAAGATTAAAAAGGTTTAAATTTACCAAAAGATTTGATAAATGAGGCTTAATGATTCCAAATACTCTAAAAAAGCTAAGGGAATGATTTAATGAATATATCTCTAAGAGAAATCTTATTTAAATAAAGAGGTTAATGAATTAAATGATATGTGATAATCACCAATATACCTAAATGCCTTTTAAACGGTGATTGATTCGTAAGAACCGGGGTCGGATTTGGGCATCTCCTATCTGAAAACCACATCGAGCAATGTGTACGTTCGAAAATGAAGACATGTTGAAGATGATGATTTTTGAAGACCGAGGATCTTCAGGATGTAAGGATTGTTGTTACGGGTCCCAAGGGTTTACCCCATATTATATTTATAATGCAGTAATGACTGCATTCCGAAAATCTTCATTGTATTGAAGATCAAAGATCTTCGTAGTGGAAGGACTGCTTGTTGACATTCTCTGGGTCGCTCCTAATATGGAGACATTTTTATAGCAGTGGTCCTATTGAGTTTTGAAATCTTTAGATTGCATGGACTACTCACTACTAATGGTGGTAAGAGGAGTGCCTTCGGTTTCGTTCAGTATCAGAACAAACTTGTGTGGACAAATGTTTGATAGTGCATTTCTAATCATATTAATTGATCTCTATCAACGTATTATCTGCTTGGTGGTAGAGAAGGCAACTTCTCTTAGCTTAACACCCTTTCCTGAGACGTTCGAGCTCAGGAGTTATACGTTGGTAGAAATCAGTTGTGTTGTTATGCAATGGCAATGTGGCATTCTAAGTGGAATGTGTGTTATAGAAAAATAAAGCATGGCTTTGTGAAAA
The DNA here is from genome assembly GCA_030765085.1 of Allium cepa. Classification (NCBI taxonomy): domain Eukaryota; kingdom Viridiplantae; phylum Streptophyta; class Magnoliopsida; order Asparagales; family Amaryllidaceae; genus Allium; species Allium cepa. The sequence goes on from CM060935.1 coordinate 490,202,519, forward strand.
GCAAAGTGTGGCTTTGTTAAAGTTAAGTGTAGCCTTACGAGCCTCACATCTCAGGAATGATTCGGGATACTATGTGGTCTACAGGACATGTTTCTTCTATTAAGGGCATCTGTTGCCTTAAGATGATGAAATGAACAACTATGGAGGCTGACGGAGATTGTGTAAAGCCATCGAGTAATACTCTGTTTATGGTAGTGTAGCAATATAGTTCAGAGGCTGACGGAGACCGTGTAAAGCCATTAGAGTGAACTAGTATTGCTATACGTAGATCGAAGGAAAAGACCACTAGTTTCCTATCATGTTGGAAATCAAATTCCAATATGAGCTTTATGGTTTTGGTTGTTTCCCAAAGTAGTAGTAATGCTTTGCAAACACTTCAGCTACCCCTTTGGTATCATATCTTCCATCCACATATATTATATTTGACTTAGTCTGAATATATTACCATAGACTTAGTCCAGGTATTTAAACTTGTTATATATATATTTACTTGAAAATTTTTTCGAAACCCATGTCATTAAAGATAATATGAAAATGTTTTAATATAAAGTATTTTAGTTATCATAAGATAAAAACCCATATGTATTTATATGTTGGGGTGATCTTATGGGATACCCTTCTTTCAAATGTTTGTAAAAGAGCATCAATTTATAAATCGAGTATCTCACGCTGGTTTGTAAAGCCTCTAGGTATTTTAAATACTCGGGTCAGATTCGAGTAGTTTCAGGTTTAGCTGAACACGCTTGGAGTTTCCAGAGGATAGTTGGAGATATTCATCTATGAATGAACAATCTATATTATACGCTGCATATACTGCATTTGTTTTGTTTGGTTGTCAGCATTGTATGGACGGGTTTTTATAACCGTCCAGGCTGAATCCAGGTTAGACTCTGATATTTTATACAAAATTTTCAACTGTAAAGATTATATATTGAAATAATGTATGTTATTTCATTCGTGTGAGATTCTGTTCTATCCTTATTTTTCTTTTCTCCTAACATTCGGGCTTTCCGGCACTTGGATTAGCGACACGAGGATGTATTAATGTCAATTTTCGAGGGTCAAAAATCACATTCGTTACATAATATGTCAACTAATATAATTATAAGAGAGGGAAAAATGAAATGTTTCTCTCTCTACTTTTATTGCCTCACGTTCTCTAAAATTTTACAAGATTAGATACACATATATACACTGCTTAGTTGATGCACTTACAAATTGAACATATGAATGTATTTGATACATTCATCATAATATATACAAATTTAAACTAAAAGTTAAACTTCCTTTTTAACTAAATTCAAAAAAATGATTATTTTAAAACTTAATTAGATTGGATCTAATAATCTTTTAGAATTCACAGGCCCAATAGATCCAAATAGATATATAGTTTTTGAAATCTATATATTTTACCGGCGTCCAACTGATCCAGTTCCAACATATACATGGTTTTTCATAGTATATGTATACTAACTCAATATCACTACTAATAAATTTCTATTTGCAAGTTTTTTAATATCAGGTTTACTGCATACAACTCACTGCAAGGCTGCCGAATGTGAACAAAAAGTACGAAGGAAAATTAATAAAATTCAACTCATAAAAATTGAAGTCGGTAGAGCTTGTTCTAATCGTACCAACCTCCACTACCAAGCATACCACCCTCACATCAGCCATGGCTCCATCGCACGTCTCCCAAAATCAATTCCTCTACCTACAAGATGCATGGACACCCAGTCATCACCAACCTTTAGATATCGCATGCCATCCACCAACCATTGTGCTCATGGCTCTTCACGTTTCCCTCACTCCAAACCGATTCTAGCCTGGTCTTGCCTCCTCATTGGCACTGCGTTTTTCTATATTACATATGATTTTGGGACATAAAGAGGCTAGGGATTTTGTGTAAGGAATAGGATAAGGATAAGATAATGCATAAGGATTTGCCGGCTATAAAGATTAAAATGTATTATGGGCTTCAAAATGGACACAAATTGTCCAAAATATTTAGAAAAATGCATTTTTATCTTTATGTATAGGTTGCAAACTCTTTCCTTAGGTTTCTAAATCATTCTAGCACTTATAGAACTTTTCCAAGCTAATATAATATTTTTCTCAAATTTATTTTTACCTAAAATTATTTTCAATGGCAAATATAACACTTTTGATCCTCTAAGTAATTTAAAATTATTTATTTGTTCCTCACAATATTTTTCCAACATGCTAATTTATTTTAATTTCTAAATATAAACCTTAAATTGCTTTTGGATTTACAAAACTTATTCCAAATGCCAAATTTGAATTTTAAACCAATATTCCACAATTTATTTCAAATATATCCAAAAACGATATTTATCAATTTCAATTCAAATAAAATGCCCGAATATGTTTTTAATCACATTTATCTATTACTTCTTTACTTTATTTATTCCAAACATTTTCTGTAACTCAAATCATTTCTAAATCCAAAATACTCTTTTTAATATCTGAATTCCAACTTTTTCATCCAAAAATTCCAATTTAAATTTACAAATACATTTCATTGTTTTTATTTTATTGCGCTCTTAACCAGGATGTTACATGAGAAGATAAGTATCACCGTAATTGGTAAACAACGTAAAGTTAGTCTTTTTCCAAAGCAAATTGTTTAATCGATGATTGTTATTGGATTGGCTTATGGACTTTAATGTTGGACTTCGCAATTAACTACAGATGTTAATAGAGTTTTGACCATTGATGGGCTCAAGATATCTAAGTGATATAGTGATGACGATGAGAAAACGTACATGATATATCATTGCTTAAGGGTGTCACTTTAATAGATAAGAAATTAGATTCACCTAGATAATCTATAAGCAATTGAACTCATGTCAAACAAATGTACTTCAACAAAGTCATATAGGTTATAATATATGAAAATTTCAAATATTACTAATAGCTAAACTCATACCTGGGAGTCACACAACCACAAATCTTGGCTTCGACCAAAATAATTTATACAAATTATAAGTTATTATTGTGGAGAAATTAATATAATGATTATATTAAACAATTATTTTAATTACTATTAATGGGCCTAAAATTGGTAAATATATAATTGTTATATATTTATTTAAATACCTTTTTGTCCCAATATAATAATTTAAGTATAATAAATAATATATATATATATGTTAGCACCAGAATTGAACACTAACACCCCTAAGAGGGATTGTGTAGAGAGATTAATAAAGAAAGTAAATTTAGACAGAGAATAATATGCTAAATTAAACGCAGAAAACAAGAACACCAGATTTACAGTGGTTCGGCGTAACTGCCTACGTCCACTTTGAGGTTAATCTTTATTGCTTTTCTCAACAATTGATTACGAATACAATCCATACACCAACTACTTGAATACAATTGTTGAGAAAAGAAGATAAGTCTTGAATGAGTCTTGAATGCGGCAGAGTCTCCCCGGTGTTCTCCAAAAAAGGTCCCTTTTACTGTGCCCCTGTCTCTCTATTTATAGATGAAGATTGGTTAGATTTCCCTGATGGACCTAGTAGGAAGATATCTCGGCCCAAAATGGATGACTTCCGTGTGCCGATCCACAAATGCCGAGCCATGTCTCTAAGCCGAACGAGGCAGTATGTTGAGTGAAATGTGTAGGCCGAACGAGATTCGATGCCGATCGAGGGGAGATGCCGAATGACATGCTCATGCCAAGCGAGGCCATGTGCCGAACGAGGCTGGAATGTCGAACGAGGCTGGAATGCCGAACGAGGCTGGAATGCCGAACGAGGCATGAATGCCGAACGAGGCTGGAATGCCGGTCGAGGCTTGAATGCCGAGCGAGGCTGAATGTCGATCGAGGCCTGAATGTCGGTCGAGGCCTGAAAGCCGAGCGATGCTGGATGCCGGGCGAGGATGGAAGGCCGAGCGACCCAGTTTTGTCGAACGAGAATGTTGTGCCGAACGGCGCTGGATGCCGAACAATGCACAAATTCTGTGTCTCTAGTTACCTGGTCAAACCTCCAGGTAACACTTGCCCCCCAAAGTGCATCATGTGGTCAAACATGATGCGCTTTGAATCACGAGTCCTCCGTGTTTTGCTTCGAGCCTTGGCTTAGTCTCCTCGATGGTACTTTTCCCTGAATACCGATTGAGGCATTGTATGTCGAGCGACATGCTAATGCCGAATGACATAATGCCGAACGAGGGGCGTGCATTGACCGGCTCTACCGGTCACGGCCCATTCAACTTCCCCTCTCTCTATTTAAGCCGATACTCCTTCTTCTTTTTCCTTTTTACCTCTACTTTTCAAAAACTACGAACTCAAATCCCAACAGACTTCAGCAAACTACCTACCCTTCCTCCCCCAAACTCAATACGTTCCCTCGTCTCCTTCTTAAATCAGTGGGTCCAATTAGAATCGCATTCCCTACTCTAGAATCTCCCCAAGTTTCAACTCATTCTTTAGGTAACGACCTTTCTTCTAAATGCTATACCCCAAACAAGGAAACCTAGCACGAGATTCGAGCTCGTGAATCTCTGTAAATCGAGGTCATTAGGAATCGTGTGGAACAGGAGTTAAGGGCGAGGCGTTGTTGTTTAGAGGAGTTTAAGGCTAGGCGGAGTGGAGGAGAGAAGTGGACGTCGGAGGTGCTTGAAGGAGAGAGTTGGTGGAAGAAGTAACGTTGTGGCTCGGCATGACCTCCTTATGCCGAGCGATGGAGGGGAAGTACGGGAGTAGAAATGGAGTTATGGTTTAATGCGCCGAGCGGTATGGCTCGGCACAGCCACGGCTCGGGATTGGAGCGAAAAGCAGAAAAGAAGTAGTAATTAGGTAGAATGCCGAGCGACATGGCTCGGTATGACTTGCCGAAGGACTTGGCCATGCCGGTCAGTAGGAATGGAGGGAAGGAGTAAAAGTGGCGTTAAGGCAGAATGCCGAGCGATGCGGCTCGGCACGAGCATGGTTCGACATGATTTGTCGCATGCCGAATGGTGAAGTGGAAGAGTTGGAAGAGTGGCATGCCAAACGGTGTGGCTCGGCATGCTTGCGGTTCGGCATGTCTTGCCGCATGTCGAACGGTAATAATGAATGGTAAGTGAGTGTTTGTTGTTGAGGGGAAAATGCCGAGCGAGGTGGCTCGGCATGATTGTCGTTCGGCATAACTAGTTGAATGCCGAACGATGAAGTGGTTAGGTAGGAGGGTTGTGTACAACAGCAACACCAGTCGAAACTAATGCATAATTGACTAAACACATACTTTATGCCTGAACATAGGATAATGAACAAGGACAGACTCAAACAACAAAGCATATCGGACAATTCGGACTGATAAATCCCGTGTTTAAACAACTGAAAATTTGGACTTTAACTTGTTTAACAGTTAATAACCTTTCAAATGCAGTGACAATGTCGAGTTCAAAATATAAACCGTCTTACGACAAGCTTTCGTAGACGGTCAGCGATGACGGTCTTCGAAGACAATAATTCAAAGCTTAGATTTATTTAATCAATCCAGTGTCTTTTCACTGTCTGACACTTACATTTGAATGATCGCACTAGTTCACACACCACATGGGGGGAATATTTATGTTATTAAGTCTAATGTCGAATGTTTTTCAGGTATAGCTCAAACAGGTGCCTTGGTAGATTCGATCTTCATTAGAGATGTCTAGAAAATTTAGCTCCGCTACGATCTCGAACAGACCTGGGCCATCCTCTCAACAAGAAGTTGTAGGAACTTCAAATCCATCAACTACCCCCGCTCAAGACTTACCAGGCCCTGTGACGACATCTGTCGATTTGGCTCCCGACGCTTTGGAGGCAGCAATTTTCTTAGACGACCCAATCAATTCACAGGCCTCAAAGATTAATGAATGTACACTCCGTCGGATATGCTCTGTCCATGGAATCCCCTTCGACGACGTGTTTGTTCCATCGGGGCATGATCGTCCGCACCTGCCCCCAGTCGGGTATACAGCTTGTAACAGATTCATATGCTGGGTTGGCAGCGTGCCACCGTTCAACTCATTTCTTCGAGATAAGTTGCAGTATATCGAGATTGTCCCATCGCAACTGCATCCGAACAACCACGCATTCATATACGGCACTTGCATCCTCTTCATGAGTGTCCTCTTCAGGCTTCCAACTCCGGGTGATATTCGATACATCTATCGCATCAAGAGACGGATGGGGAGCCCATCTTTTATGTTTCTTGAGCCACACAGCAAATGTAAAATCTTGAATGGGGCATGGAGCAAGTTTGCCCAGTACAAACAGGAGTGGTTCTATGTGCGCTGTCCTTCCGGCTTTGCAAGGAGATGGGTGGAAGGATGTAAGTCATTTTCCTGGACCAATGCTCATGTTTGGTCGAAGATGCACTTTTTCTAATTCTCTTTCCATCTTTTTAGGTATTAACCCACGTCTCGAGGGCCTCGGATATTCCGAAGCTGTCGAAGCTATCCGAGCCATTCCCGCCGAGGATTGGGACATAAGAACTCTCATTTCGAATGAGTCACTTACGAAATTTGGGTTACTGGTGGAAGGTCGCCGGATAAGCCTCTCCCAAGGTGTTTCCATACACAAGCCTGCTCCGGGAAGAGAAAGAAGAAGGCCGAGTCCTCAGCACATAACGCCCATGAGTCGCTAGAGGAGGGAGAGATTAAAGAAAACGAAACACCCGAAGTATAGGGCGAAAATGTTAGTCCACCTCGGGACCCAATAGTCGAAGTCCATAACATTAAAACGATGCCTTCCCCTTCGAAGAGGAAGAAGAAACTGACTTACAAGCTGAGGAAGAAAATAGTCGGCGGAACTTCTAAAGTTACACTTATTCCAACGGAGAAAGAAACTTCCTTGCAGCACTTGGAAAGTTCTCAGAAAGGCCTGTCGCACCTCACCATACCTGAAGATCTTCTCAACTACGGTTTGGACGATCCAGAGGCCCTTAAGCTTCATTCGCCCACTAGAGGTGATACAAGTGCTCAAGCTCAAAACCAGGGAGAAGAAACTCCTATTAGCAAAGAAACTGGTCCGTCGGGGGGAAACACTAGGACACACACAAACACATGCACTTCACCTCACACTTATCTTTCTGCCATCACTCTACCATTTGCTAACTCGACGCTATTTAAATTCTGTGTAGGTGACATGGGACGTATGCACAGACTTGACTACCTTCGCGGTTCATCGCTTTTTACCAATCCGGTCGGGATTCGGGCTCCGACAAGCGTCGAGATAGAGACAACTCCGGTGATCGAGACTACCACCACCGGGAATCGTCCTAGCAGATAAAATCTTATAGTCGGTCCTCCTACCCACGTGATCCTCCTTCCCAACAAGAGCATAGCAAAGAGAAACCTGCACATAAGGGGTCTCAGCCTGAGGCACATCGGGACCAACACTCCGGTTCAGCAAGTACCAGGCAATCTCTAGATCCCCACAGAACGCCTGCGGTCTCCAAACAGACTCCTCTTGCTCCTGTAACTGATCCATCGGTCGCTGAGCGACTCGTTGAGCTTAAAGCCTCGTTTCTGGAGATATGCTTTGACGACTTAAAGTTTATTCTGGCGATTCACCAGATTCTAGGGCATGTCAAGCAAAGTTCTATCACCTGCAGTAACGATGTCTATGTTCAGCATGATGCGTTCATGCACTTAGCCGAAAAAGTTTTGGAAGTTTCTATAGAGCGTCAGCATGAGATCGATCGCCTGAAGCTTGAGGCTATCCGTGATAAAGACATTATTAAAGCTCAGGATGAAGAGCTTGCTTCTTATAAGTCTCAGCTTGAAGCTACCCAGCAGAGCGCTAAAGACACTGCCGAGGCCATGACTCGTCTGGAGTCAACCCATAAAAAAGAAATCAACGAGGCGGTCCAACGATGTGGGGCTCTAGCTTTAGAGAAGGACTCGGTGCAGAAAGAGAGGGATGCATTTGGCCTCCGAGTCAAAGAACTGGAGGAGCAACTCTGTAAAGAAAAAGAAGAAAAGATTGATGCCCAAGAAGAGTCGCAACGATATTGCGACAAAATCGTTGCTACACGACTCCTAAAGGCGAAGCTTGATGATGAACTTTCTAAAGCTGGGATGATAAAAGACGAAGCCCGTGAGGAGGGCAAGAAAATAGCATCTGCGGAGATTGACTCTCGCCTAGAGGCGGCTAAAGAGGCTGGTAGGGAGGAGGTCAAATGCATGTTCGACCCATTGATTGTAGAATTCAATGCCCGCGTCCTCATGCATCGAGACTTAATTTTTCTGGGAGAGGGCTACCTCGAATCCCTAGCTGAGGCATGGGAGACTTTAGTAAAAATCAGGAAGGTGGAACTTAGCACCGAGGAGGTCGATGAGGAAGCTTTGATAAGGGAATTTCTTAAGGGGAACAAACCTTCAGACCTATATGCGGCTAAAGCTCTTTACTACAAAGGCTCCTCCTTGTCTAAAGGGAAAGATGTTACTGCCGGTCCATCCGGGATCGAGTCTCCAGCTCATGCACCTACTCAATTGGCCGATCGGCTGATACTTGATGCACTTGAGCAGCATATCAGCTACGACCCGGAGGACCCTGGCCTCGGCGTTCACATTCTGTCTCCCATCCCGGAGGGTGAGACCCCTCGGATGGTTGAGAGCCAGACAGAACCTGGTAGATAACCCTTCACTTTAGCATTCCAAAAGTCGTCGTTTTTCACGAGGAGCTATTGTATTCTAATGCTTGTTTTTCATGATTTTGTGTAGGCCGTTCTGATCCCAAGCCCTCTTCGAGAAGCGACATCGCCAAGGAGGTGAAGGAAAAAACAAGTAAGGCTACTCACACAGGGGAGGCTCTCGGTCCAGATGCTCAGGTGATCGGAGCGCTTGATGAAGATAAGTCCAAGACTTCCTCTCCCATCGATGGGAGTTATGAAATCGAAATTACAGGCACCTCTGAACATACATCTAAACAGACCACGAAGGAGCAGCTTGAGAAGGAGAAGAAAACGACGGTCGAAATCAAAATCGAGCCTCAAATTGTGGACCCGGACGATCCTCTGAATAAGCCGTTGAAGGTCATCCTCCTTGGCGGGTCCAGGCCAATGGAAGTTCCCTGTACTTCTTCAGTTGTTATCTCCCCATCAAAGAAAATTACCAAGGGAAAACGCACGGGGGAGGAGTCATCTGGGAAGAAGTCAAAGAAGTCGAAGAAGTAATCGTTGCTCTCGTTCAACGAGAGTTAGTTTAGATTATGTAATTATTTTATTTATTTTCGTACTCCATGTAAATAGTCTTTTGACTTCGAATTTTGGAGGAGTTGTAGTAGAGACTTACTTTTGAATGAATAAAGCCTAGTTCTTTTGTCTTTCAAAAGACTTTTATCATTCAGCTTTCTATGTGATTGTGGTCGAAACACAAGCTATTGTGAGTTGCGTGAACTTCTCAATTTATCTTCATATTACTCTAAAATTATTTGGAGTTGTTCATCTTGTATTCCATGCTTCAAACACTTAGAATATTTTTTAGTCCATACGTCGGGGACTTGATGACTTCAATTCATTCGTGTCCCGGTCCACACTCCAGGGACTTGGAGATTTTTAAGCCGCTTATACTCTGGTCCGCACTCAGGAGATTTAGAGTACTTCAGTCCGCACTCAGGGGACTTGGAGATTTTCAGTCGTTTATACTCCGGTCCGCACTTTGGAGACTCAGAGTACTCCAATCTACACTCTGGGGACATGGAGATTTTGAGTCTTTATACTCCGATCCGCACTCTGGGGACTCAGAGTACTCCAGTCTGCACTCTAGGGACATGGAGATTTTGAGTCGTTTATACTCCGGTCCGCACTCTGGGGACTCAGAGTACTCTAGTCCACACTTTGGGGACTTGGAGATTTTGAGTCATTTATACTCTAGTCCGCACTCTGGGGACTCGAAGTACTCCAGTCCGCACTCTGGAGACTTGGAGATTTTGAGTCGTTTATACTCCAGTCCACACTCTGGGGACTTGGAGTACTCCAGTCCGGACTCTAGGGACTTGGAGATTTTGAGTTGTTTATACTCCAGTCCGCACTCTGGGGACTCGGAGTACTCCAGTACGTACTCTGGGACTTGGAGATTTTGAGTCATTTATACTCTAGTCCGCACTCTTGGGACTCGGAGTACTCCAGTCTGCACTCTGGAGACTTGGAGATTTTGAGTCGTTTATATTCCGGTCCGCACTCTGGGGACTCAAAGTACTCCAGTCCGCACTCTAGGGACATGGAGATTTTTAGTGCTCATGCATGTTTGTACGTGGAGATTTTTAGTGCTCATGCACGTTCGTACGTTAGACAGAATAATGTATCTCTTAGTTTTTTGTCACAAAGTTATCATACACAGAAATATCGACAATTCATGGAAAAAATGGCTTCAAGCCTTTATTAATGCAAACAAGCAAAATTGTCTTATTACATGCCGTAAACTTGGAACAAAACTTGCTGGAAATAATTGCAACCAAAATATGAAAGAAATGAACTAAGTATAATAATGCCGCAAATGCTCGCTATTCCAGGCTTGGGGGAGTGTCGCACCATCAACGGTCGCTAGCTTGAAAGTTCCTTCTCCAAGCCTCCGTTCAATGACGTATGGACCTTCCCATGTGGGGATCATATGTGACGGAACTGGGAAAACTCATTTTAAAATGAGGTCACCCATACCAAAGATTCTCGGTCGGACTTTTTCATTATAATATCGAGCGACCCGGTGTCTGTATGCGACCGCTCTTAAATTAGCTTCTTCACGCTTTTCATCAATGAAGTCCAATGATTCCAGCAAAAGATCTTGATTCGACTCAAAGTCATAATAAGTTACCCTATGTGATGGAACTTCAAGTTCTATGGGTATAATAGCTTCCATGCCGTATGCCAATGCGAATGGAGTGTGGCCAGTCGCGGACTTGTGGGTGGTTCTATAAGCCCAAAGCGCTATTGGAAGCTCATCCACCCACTTGCCTCTTTCCTTTTCCAAATGCTTTTTCAATATGGATTTGATTATCTTGTTCACGGCTTCCACTTGTCCATTGGCTTTCGGATGAGCAACTGCCGCAAACTTTTTCTCAATACCATATTTTTGGCAAAATTCTTTGAACTCTTTACTTTCGAATTGAGTTCCGTCGTCTGTAACGATGGTTTGTGAAAGACCAAAATGGCATATAATATTTCGCACAATGAAATTAATGACCTTTTTGGTGGGGATAGTGACCAAAGGCTCTGCTTCTGCCCACTTGGTAATTAATCGACCGCAACTATCACGTATTTTGCACCACCTTTGGATATGGGTAAGGAACCGACTATGTCGATCCTCCACATTGCAAACGGTCAGGGACTAACCATTTGTGTGAGTTCTGTTGGTGGAGCTCTCAGGATTTTTGCATATTTCTGACATTTGTCACATCTTCTCACATAGTCTGCGGCATCCCGATTTACAGTCGGCCAATAGTATCCATAATGGAGGATTTTCTTCGCTAACGTCTACCCCCAGTATGGTCACCACATTTCCATTCATGGACTTCCTTCAGGACTCGTTTTATCTCATCATGGGCAATGCACCGGATTAAAGGGGTCGAGAATCCCTTCAATACATTACCCCGTCTTGCATTACATAACGCGAAGCCTAACGAATGACTTTTCGTCTTTCGCTCCTTCTTTTGGGCACGACCCCGTATGACAAGTACTGCTTGAATAGGTTCAACCATGATTCCTTCTCGATTTCTGTTTCTAACATGAAATCTACCTCCATCATATTTATGCTCGGAGCATGTAAGGTTTCAATGGGAAACAATCCCATCTGTTGCGCATCGCTAGTGCTTGCAAATTTTGCCAATGAATCGACTGCTCTTTTTTGCTCACGTGGGACATATGAAATATCATAATACTTGAGATTTGCTAGTAGCTCTTGAACCCGAGCCAGGTATGGGGCAAGTCTCTGCCCTTTTTCTTGATAGTCCCTCCGGACTTGGTACACCACCAGCTATGGGTCACAAAAGATTTCAACCGATCTTACCCCCAATTCTCTGGTAAGTCTCAAGCCAGCAATCGATGCTTCATACTCGGCTTCGTTATTCGTTGCTGTGAATTCGAGCTTCAAAGCGTAGCAAACTAATCAGCTTTCAAGAGTCACAAGAACTATGCCAGCCCCCGAGCAACGGTTGTTAGATGCCCCATCAGTGTACATCTTCCATCGAATGGGAGGAATGACATTGTGGCTGTTTGATTCGTCTATCATGGTGAATTCAGCAATGAAATCTGCTAGCGCTTGCCCCTGTATGGCCCTTGGGGAAGGTAGGTAATATCGAACAGACTCAACCCGATATTCCATTTTAACATCCTTCCAGAAGTTTCTAGCCGTTGGAGTACCTGTCGCAAGGGTTGATCAGTGTGAACACTGATCGAGTGTGCCTGGAAGTATGGCGAAGCTTGCGTGATGCAATCACCAAGCAGTAAGCTAGTTTCTCAATCTTGGGATAATTTCTTTCTGCTCCCGTCAGACGTTTGCTGACATAGTACGCTGGCTTTTGAACTCGGTCCTCCTCGCGAACCAAAGCCGTACTGACAGCATGCTGGGATACAGCCAGGTATACATACGGTATTTCATGGTCAATTGGTTTTAATAGCACCGGGGGACTTTCTAGACGTCTAACCAGAGCTCGGAATGCTTCCTCATAGTCGGATGTCCACTCGAAATTCTTCTTTCCTTTCTTTATCACATCGAAGAAAGGAATGCACTTATCCGTAGCTCTGGATATGAATCGATTCAGCGCAGCCACCTTTCCGTTCAAGCTTTGTACCTGCTTTATAGTTCTGGGAACTTGTATGTCCCGAATAGCCTGAATCTTCTCCAGGTTAGCTTCAATTTCACATGCATTCACAATGAAACCCAAGAACTTCCCTGATGCAGCGCTAAAAGAACACTTCAAAGGGTTGATTTTCATCCCATAATGCCTGAGTATATCAAACATCTCTGCTAAATCTCGAATGTGGTCATTTGACCATCGTGACTTCATGAGCATGTCATCCACATAGACTTCCATTGTTTTGCCAATCTGACCTTTAAACATTCGGTTTACTAAACGCTGATAAATCGCTCCAGCATTTTTCAATCTGAAGGGCATCACTACATAGCAATACAACCCAATGTTTGTGACGAAACTGGTGTGTTCATGGTCTGGAATGTGCATCGGGATTTGATTGTATCCCGAGTACGCATCCATAAATGACAGTAGCTTGTGTCCGGCCGTTGAATCGACCAGTTGGTTGATCCTAGGTAAGGGGAAACTATCCTTCGGGCATGCTTTGTTTAAATCAGAATAATCAACACAAGTTCTCCACTTCCCATTCACTTTTCTTACCAGCACAGGGTTAGATACCCATTCGGGGAAGAGGGTGTCATGGACGAACCCATTGGCTTTGAGTTTGTCCACCTCCTCTCTGAGAGCAGCGGACCTCTTCGGGTCCATGCCTCTCCGTTTCTGTTTTACTGGGACATACTTCGGGTCTATGTTCAACATATGAATTGCAATGGTGGGAGAAATCCCACACATATCAGAATGTGTCCTAGTGAAAACGTCCAAGTTTGCTAGGAGGAAATCAGCAAGATCCTCGGCCAATAGCGGGTCGAGTTGCGATCCAATCTTAAGAACTCGTGACGGGTTATTCCGGCTGACTGCAATGTCAATCGTCAGCTCAGCCGGTGCTACATTCACTTCCCTGGGCCCCCCACCATCATCTCTCAGATCTATGTCTCTGTAGATCCGAGAATGTTGCCCGAGCCAGGGCTCGGGCACTTCTTGTCATTTGTCAATGTTTTGGATGCGGACGGAGCTGTCCGCAACCTTCCCCTTTTCTCTCCACTGAGCCTCTCTTAGGTCTGCCACATAACATGCACGACCGGTCGCCTGATCTCCATGTACTACACCGACTCCTTTGTCCGTCAGAATTTTTAATGTCAAACACCATGGGGCCAAAGCTGCCCTAAACTCTGCCAGGGCCGGACGACCCAAAAATACATTGTATGGAGAGTCAACATCCATCACTATGAACGGTAGGATTTGCACTCTCCTACGCTCACCTTCTCCCTATTCAACTGGTAACTCGATATACCCATTGCGTTAGTCGCGGCACCATTAAAGCCGTGGATACGGGATTTGCATGGTTTTAAATCTTTTGTCGCCATCTTCATTTGGTCATAAGCCTTCTTAAAGATGATGTTGACAGAGCTTCCACAATCAATCAAAATCCTTTTGACGTGAGCTGGCCCGATCGTTGCAGATATGACCATCGGGTCAATAGTAGGAGCCTCCACCTTGTCTGCATCTCGACTCCTAAACACTATATCGTCTGTCATCATGCGTTATTGTTTTGCGGGGGTTCCATCTTCCACATTCGAACAACATTCATAATTCGCATGCCTCAAGGAGGTAGCATATCGTTCTATCTCCTGCCAATTCTTGTCTGCAGGATGAGGTCCTTCGATTATAGTGTTTATGATCAACCTACCCACGGTCCGGGCAGGTTCCTCTGGATGGCGTAGAGCCGGCCTGCGTTCGGGGTCTGACGTTCCTTGCTTACCCTCTAGTGGGTTCTTAACAAACTCCTGCAAACGAAAGTAGAATTTTGTACGCATTTCGGTTTTTATCTACGCATAATAAAATATTTATACTTACCTTAAAAATGAGAACGTTCAATTTTGTTTTCTCAAAATGATCTTTTATTTCCATTAAAACACGCTTTTTGTTTAACACAAAACGTGCGTTTCTTTTATTAAATCTATTAATTGCAATCAACGTTTCCTTTATTTTTAATTGAAACATTTGAATTACATTAATTGCAGTTACTTACAAAGTAAAATTTTAAAACAGATAACTAAAATGGATAAAGAAATACAACAATTGTTGATTTAAACACGTTTATAAATTTATTGACACAAGAGTAATAAATAGATTATTTTCCTATTCTTGTAATCAGTCTGTAATCTAAAACACAGTTCAAATAAACATATATTTCTTTCTTAAAAATCAATCTCTCTGTTCTTATTTTAATGAAATTAAATGTACATTCACAGATGAAACATTCATTTTATTTGATGTAAAATTTTCTTTTTATTAAATCAAACTTTCCCTATATTCTCACAGAACATATGCTGCTTTTATTTACACCTATTAATTTACAATTAGTATTCTCTCTCCTATTAATTGGAAATTTTCAGTTACATTAATTTTAGTTGATTAAGTTTCAAAATGGACTAAATGAATGTAATGAGAAGTATAACAATTATTTCCTATCTAATAGTAATTTAAACATATTAATACACTATTCGCTACAAACAGTAATTATATATATTTCTTTCTAAATAATAGTTTCTCATCTCTACAATCAATCTTTCAGTTGCCAAACATTTTTACTAAATGGATGTTTACTCTTTTACTAAACTTATTCATTCTTATTCTTTATTAACATTTATTCTTATAATCACCGTTATTAATTACATTCAAACAGTGTCATTAAATACACCTGACGTATGTTATCATTTTTTTTATCTTACTGCAATACATGTTATTAGTAGAAGTTTAAATTAAGATCATAAACATATCTCTTAACATATGTTAACAAAAATAAAATCATAAATTTTATTATTCTACCACTTATATTCCTTACTACAATTAGCCTTTGGTATTCCTATCCATTAATTACACAAATAACATAGTTAATATTTGTTGTCTTTCACTACATTAATACTTCTATATACATCTTAGATTTGTATCAATGGTTATTTTTTTAAATGTGAATCTTGTCAATTACGCGTATTAATTAAGGTTTTAAACTCAATTAACAAAGTTTCCTAAGTCCAATCCATTTTTACCAAATTTGACAATCCCTAACCATTCGTACTACATTCCCTATAAATGTAATATTTAATAGATTTTATTTCAAATTAACGTACAACTTAATTTCCCTTAATTGGGATTTGATTCCCAAATTTTTATTTAACATACTTAATGAATAAATAACCTAAATAAATGGTCAGCTACTCACTTTCTTTCATTTATAAGTTTACTACTTGCCCATCCTGGTATAAATCCCACATATAACACTAATTAATTTCCGATAACACTGCATTATCCAATTATCATAAATTTGTTCAATATATACTCCTTTTTACTTATAAATAATTTATGTTCTCTATAAATTCTCATTCACTCTTCCGTTACTAAAATTAAAAATCATTAAGTAACGTTTCCTCCATAATAGTATTAAAATTACTTAACATTCAAGGGGACTTTATTTCAAATAAATTGATTGGCCAATAAATTAGGTAATATATAATAATTGTTATTATACCCTTAAGATTTACGCTTGTTCTCTTCTATTTGGTTTATAGCCTAAGATAATATAACCAATCTAACTCCATAAATAAACTTATTTTATTACCCAAATTATACATAAACTTATTACCTTTTACATCCCACTATAAATCAGTGTAACCATTAATACCACCCATATTATCATTCCTTACACAATACTGATCTTATTTAATTATCATTAACTATCTATTTTGTACAATAACTAAATGTTTACATTTGTTACTTATATTTAGTTTTATAACCAAGCGTATCATGCTTAAATAAAATGAATTGGAGTTTCATTTAGATTGTTGACAATTGACTTGTATTAACATTGTTTCAGTCTAAATTTAGTTATCATTCCATTATAAAATTGCAATATTTCATTTCTTTCAATATTAACTCATAAAATATTATTGAAATAACAAAAATTTAACATCAAAAATTTATGGGTCGTTACACTCCCGGAGCCTGGATTACGCTTGATAAGGACATCACATCTTTTGGACGAGTAGCATGTATCCTGAATTGTTCAACAAATTTCATTGCCAACTCGTCGAAGCTGGATATAGACCTGGGGGAAATCGAGTAAACCACATGGTGGCAATTCCAGATAAAGTAATTGGGAAGCACCTACACTTTGTCGCATCATTTGCTCTTTAGAATCCATCATCCATTCGTACCTCATCACATGCTGCCTAGGGTCAGTCTTCCCTTCGTAGGCTGGGATAGTCGACATACTAAACTTCCTTTGATACTCAGCCTGTAAAATAGTATCTGTGAAGGGAGTATGTCTCCTGGACACTCCCCAATCTTCATTGGTCAAACCTTGGTTCTCTCTCATTAACTGCTTGACCATGGCTGATAAGTCTAGAGTTTGTATGGAGAATGGAATGTTTGGTTCCAATCCACGGGACCGTGCGGGTTGATGTCCCACCGGCTGGCGATCGGCCAAATGTGCATCCTGAAGGCCAGCTTCATTAGGGTCTTGGTGAGCTGGGCGTCCGGTCGCCTCACGTGCCTAATCCCTGGTGGATCGATCAGTGGCACCTGCCTGTGCAGCTTTAGTCTTACGGCGTCTACGCCTAGGAGATTCATCGGCTGAGGTCGAGCTATCAGACGAAGAATAAGGAGCAGGGCTACCTCCAGCATTCTGATGCTGCTGCTAAGTCAATTGAGTTAAGATTAGCGTTGGCCTGAATCTGCTCAGCGAGTTGCCTTGTACTTTCCTGGAGTTTCCCCATCAAATCATTGAACTCCATCCTGGTGACAACTTCCGTTTGAGTTTAGGCAGTAGTCCATGCACCTAAATTTGCTTGTTGATTGCTAGGTCCAACTTGTTGCACGCTAGCAGTCTCGTGGACGTCCGCATTGTGAGAGGTTGATCGGGTACGTGGTCTTCCCATAGTAGAGTTTTCGGTCGAAACTATGAATAGATTCCATGGGCATCCTATGAATAAGTCGGATCTCCCTCGTGGGATTTTTCAGTCCAGTAGCTACAAAGTAGATCCTATCGGCCTGGGAATTCGATTCTCAGTGAAAGCACCAAAATGTTAGCACCAGAATTGGTCACTAACACCCCTAAGAGAGATTGTGTAGAGAGATTAATGAAGAAAGTAAATTTAGACAGAGAACAATACGCTAAATTAAACGCAGAAAACAAGAACACCAGATTCATAGTGGTTCGGCGTAGCTGCCTACGTCCACTTTGAGGTTAATCTTTATTGTTTTTCTCAACAATTGATTACAGATATAATCCGTACACCAACTACTTGAATAAATTTTTTAAGCAAAGAAGATAAGTCTTGAATGAGTCTTGAATGCGGTAGAGTCTCCCCGGTGTTCTCGAAAAAAGGTCCCTTTCACTGTGCCCCTGCCTCTCTATTTATAGACGAAGATGGGTTGGATTTCCCTAATGGGCCTAGTAGCAAGATATCTCAGCCCAAAATGAATGACTTCTGTGCGCCGAGCTACAAATGCCAAGCGGCAAATGCCGAGCCATGTCTCTAAGCCAAACGAGGCAGTATGTTGAGTGAAATGTGTAGGCCGAACGAGATCCGATGCCGATCGAGGGGAGATGTCAAACGACATGCTCATGACGAGCGAGGCCATGTGTCGAACGAGGCTGGAATGCTGAACAAGGCTGGAATGTCGAACGAGGCAAGAATGCCGAAGGAGGCTGGAATGCCGAGCGACCTTGTTTTGCCGAAGGAGAATGCTGTGCCGAACGACGCTGGATGTCGAACGATGCACAAATGCCGTGTCTCTAGTTACCTGGTCAAACCTCCAAGTAACAATATGCATGTAGGTATGTATATTAATCATACATACATTTTTTGGTAGCTGATTATTATTATTTTCTAAATTATTTTAAAATAAGATGGCGAAAAATATACATGGGTATGAACTAACTAAATAAGTTTAATTAATTTAGTGACATAAGATCCCATTTATGACGGGCAGTATCCTAAATGTATGATTTGAGTAACTTATCTTTTTTTTTTATAATAAGAGTGATACTTTATTCAAGTAGAGCACTCATTATGATGTCTTAGGGGATCGAACCCTAGGCACCTAGAACCGATGTCCAAAGTGTCATACCTCTATCGACCTTGAGCTAGAGGTCCTTGATGATTTGAGTAAGATGTATACATAGCCTATCGGCGCTGCTATAAATAGAACTAGATGCCTCCATTCTCAGAGGAAGAAATTAATTCTCTATCTATAGAAATATATTACATATTAATGATGGACTTTGCAACTCCCTCCACTGAGATAGAGATAAGGTCTATCAAAGGAGAAATTGTGGGTTCAAGGTGTAACGATTGACTATATTATAGACGAACACTAAAATAATTTTGCTTAAAAATTCTATCTAAAAATTATTTTCATAAAATTGATATCTATATTATATATATATATATATATATATATATATTAAAAAAATATTTTTTTATATTGGTGTTTAAGTATAATGGTGCACATAACAGCGCACGACCATGTCGAGAGAATGCATCTTCTTTATCATCAAACAT
The DNA here is from genome assembly GCA_030765085.1 of Allium cepa. Classification (NCBI taxonomy): domain Eukaryota; kingdom Viridiplantae; phylum Streptophyta; class Magnoliopsida; order Asparagales; family Amaryllidaceae; genus Allium; species Allium cepa. The sequence goes on from CM060935.1 coordinate 490,221,893, forward strand.
GTTGCACCTTCGACATCAAAGAGTGTGGGAGGACTGGCAAACTCCTATATGCACTATACATAAGTCTGGATCGAAGCCAATCAATCGAATTAGGATTTTGGCATTCTCCGTTGTAGGTAGCAATAAGGCAATCGGTCATAGCTCTGATGAAGGTGAAAAAAAAGATGGTGATCTGAGCTTCTCTACCGTTTGATTGTAATTTTTGTTGTGATTTAGAGATTTAGCAGCTAGGGTTAGGTCTTTAGATTTGAACGAGGAAGATGTACATATTTTATAATTTAAATGCTGCCAATTATTTTGTTACACATTATTTATATAATTGTTATGTTATATAAAAACCATAAAACTTCAAACATAAATAACTCTCACATATGAATTCTGTTTTGCATACAACTTGCGGCATTAGGTCTGTATTAAAATTCTAGACACATAGATATTATTTAATGTAACGATCCATGTATTTAACTACTTTAAATTATTAAATTTAGTGTAATTAATGAATAAAAAGGGTTAAAAATAAAGATTTTAATGATTTATAAATATGACTATTGAATATGAACTTGAACAAGATTTTAAAATAAACAAATTTTGAATTTAAGTAATAACAAGTATTGAATGAAATTGAGATGTATTGAATGTGTTCACAATCAATAGTTGAATTGAATTATAAATGTTGAATTCATTAGATGTAAATAAAGTAATTGATTGATAACTAAAATTCGTTTAAAATCCAATATTGAAATTTGTTGGATATTGAACTATTAAATTTTTTAAATTTAATATTGGAAATTATTTGAATAATTGAATTCTGAATTTAATATGACTGAAAATGATATCAAAAGTTAATGTAAATTTTATTTAGACAACACTGAAGATTGTAACATTTGAAATTGGATATAAATGTAAATAATTAGGAATTTGAAATTTTATATTATAATCGAGATGTTAAAAATAGAGATCCAGGGTACAGTCTCGAATTTAATGAAACCAGTTTCATTAGATCCATAATAGTGTATTATTATCGACTTTCAAATTTCGTAGCGTTTGGAGTTATTGTTCAGTTATGCGGGATATAAACGCGCTGAATTTAATATCAAAAATTCAATATAATAATTGGGTTCAAAAAGCTATCTTCTCCATATGATCGAATTAGGACTCGAAACATTTTCCATTGCATTTGAAATAGGGATATAACATTACGAATGCCTAGTCGCACACCTCGATAGGAGTTTGAAGTAAATATCTAGATAATTGAATTTAAAATAATAATAATAATAATAATATATACATCGATTTAGCCCTACCTTCATATCAGCCCAAATTCTTTCCAATCAGCCAACCTATCATTTGATCCTACATATTCCTTCTATAGCAGGCATCTCTTTCTCTTATCTAAGCACAGCATGACTGAGCACAAAAAGAAAAAAGCGAAAACTTTAAAAATCAATTGCTTAAAGTCTACTTGATAAAAAAATCTAAAAATTTCTCCAAAAATCTCGTTTTGAGTTAAGCTTCGATCTGATATTCGTTTCGGGAGGTGCGGTTTCGAATTTGATTACTCGATAGTGAAGTCGAGTAGTTTTTAAAACTAGGTTTTGATAATTCATGGAGATGCGGAGACAATTCGTGATTTGATTGTAATATTTGGATTTGGAGCAGCATATAACATCTAGGCTCGCATTTTCGTGAGGATCGATCGCCATATGGGGATGTTGATGTTTTACTATACGCGAGGAGATGGCATGTCATGTTTTTCCTGGGTGGATCGGGCGTTGATTCGTGGTGATGTCCTGGAGGAGATCACGAAGATAAGGAAGATGGCACAGTTCGATTTGGGTTTCGGTTTGTGGATTGTCGAAACGGTGGTGTGCACGTTCGTATGCACTTGGGCATGCACGAAAGGGAGCTGCCGTGAAGAAAAGAAAGGGTGAGGAAGAAGGTAGGTGGGTTGGGTTCGTTGTCATGGGCCTTGGGACGTTCTATAATATATATATATATATATATATATATATATATATATATATATGAGAAGAAGAAGAAAAATAATAGATGAAGCTGCATTCTTGTCTAGGAAGAGAAGGAGCAGCGTTGGGGAAGAAGGAGTTTATTTGGGCCGGGCCTTTTGGTAATGGGTTTTAATAAAAATTAAGTTAGTGACAAATTAATTATATAAGTAATCGGTGAACTTAAAAATTGTATAACTCCTGCATGCGTGGTCCGATTGAGATGAAACAAACGGCGATTGAATCGTGGCCGCGAGCACTACATTCTAGAACATATTTGGAGTCATTTGGAGCTAGTTAAAATTTTAGGTTTAATTGAACGTCGATTGATTTAATTAAACCTGAAAATTCAAGAAAGTGTTTTATAACACTCACAAGTGCTAGAATATTTTTATAGTAGTTAAATTTGAAATTATGAAGTGATACTGATTTATTGGTCGTTGTTTGATAAATATGAACTGTCATTGAATTAACTGCTAAGAATTAAATTTGACAATAAAATTTGAAATAGGAATTTAATTGCCAGTAAAATAACTAATATTAATAACTATGAAATTGTTATGAATTATATTTGACTGTTTGGATGATTAATTGTGATGGATGTTGTCGGTTGATATTTGGATGATCTGGATGTTTATTTATTCTGATATATCCGGTTATCACCCTGTAATTATTTACAGTATATAAAACAGTAAATTGAATTATTTCGCATAAATTAAGAAATATGTTTAAATGATATATACCTATGACATTTATTTTGGATTGAAACGATATATATCCATCCCTTAAATTAAATTGAAATAACTGATCACTTGGCCATAGGATAGAAAATTATATACGGACACTGGATTAGTTAAATAAATAAAATTAAAAGTCTTGATTTTGAAATTATTTAATGATTTTGAATTTAAATAGATAAAAATCTAATTTATGAAATTTGAATTAAACACAAATTCGGGTTTGAAATGTTGAAATTAATTTTGGTCAAAAGATTTTTTTTTTTTAAATAATCGAAGTTGAGATTTGAAGTTCCTATCGAAATATGACTGAATTTCATAAATTGATTTGTTTTAAAAGATTGGGTTTTTGTTTGAACTTTGAATATTACTAAGTAAAAGTGATATAAAAACGATATTTCAAAATTGAGCACGGAATTGTATTATATTTGAAGATTGAGATTTTAAACTGAATATTGAAGGTTAATTTGATTTAAATGTTTTGAATCAATATTTTGAAAATTGAGCTCGAAGTCGACATAAATTGAAATTTAAACTGAATTAATTGGATTTGAAAGTGAAATTGAATTAATTTGAAATCGAAGTTGAAATTTATTTGAATTGAAATCGAAATTGAATCGAAATTGAATCGACTAAATGGAAACTTGAATTGATTCGAATTGGAAAGTTGGAATTTAATCGGTTTGACTTTGAAGCTATTTTCAATAAAATTAAAATTATTTTTATATAAACTGTTCAAAATCTATCTTCTTAAATATACAAATTGTTTTGCTATATAAACCATTTTAATACTTAAAATATTTCATATTTAACTATTTTAATTATTTAAACTATTTTTAGCTATTTTAACCATTTAAACTATTTTTAACTATTTTAACCATTTACACTATTTTAACTATTTTAATTATTTAAACTATATTAGTACCCAAATTGGTCACTAACACCCTTGAGTAGGATTATGTAGAGAGATTAATGAAGAAGGTAAATTAAAACAGAGGAATAGTGTAATTCAATGCAAAAAGAACAACAAAAACGAGAACACCAGACTTATAGTAGTTCTGCATAATTGCTTACGTCCACTTTGAATAAAATCTTTATTACTTTCTCAATCACTTGAATACAGATACAATCCATATACAAATCACTTGAATACAAGTTTGAGTTAAAAAGAGGAGAGTATAAAAAATGGCAGAGTCTCCTTAGTGTTCTCCAATAAAGGTCCATTTACAATGTGCTTATGCCCCTCTATTATAGACGAAGATAGGCTAGACTCTCTGTGCAGGCCTAAGGACAAGGTACCTCAGCCCATAATAGACAAGTCCTGTATACCGAACCAGGTATACCAAATGGTAGATGCCGAGCGACGACGGTCAAACGAAGGTAGCGGAGCATTGCTTGCCAAGTGGTGCTTGCCGAGCGATGCTTTGCCAAGTGGTGCTTGCCGAACGATCCTTCCTAGGACATCTCGATCGAACCGCGTCTTGACCAAATACAGTGAGCCTGCTATTACCGAACGACACCTCCTTGGATATCTTGACCGAACCTCATCCTGACCAAACATACCGAGCCACATAGCCTTCCCTTCATGGCCGAGCGGTACGCATTGAGTTCCTAACGCTGCCTTTTATTAGCCAAGCAGCACATGACCTCTTTGCGTTGACCGATATGCATGTTGCCCTGTTAAATTGATTGACGTGCAAACTTCTACATTGGCCGAACCATGTGTTCTAAACTATCCCGACCGGGCCACGCATCAGCGCATACGTAGAACCTTGTCTAGTGCTAACGATAATATCTTCAACTATCGTTTTGTAGTCGGGCCAAGTTGCTAGGTAACAAACTATTCAACTATTTTTCAAGAAAATTCAAACTAGTCAAGAGTGGGATGTTATTTTTGAATCATGGTTTTAAATATGAATTGGGTTAAATGAAGTTATAACCGAAACTGAAATTAGAAACAATTTTTGGAACTAAAATCGAGATATTAAGGCGAAAAGGAATTTTAAAATGAAATGGTATATTTTGGGTAAATATGATGATTTCGAAATGGATTGGATTTTGAAGCGAATATTATATTTTGATATCAAGTATGAACTATTTTCGAAATGTAAAAGTACCAACCGTTGCGTAAAACAACCTTGGTTGTTAAAGAGACCGAGGCCGGATATGGGCATACTCTCTATCGATACCGGAACCACTTTAACAACTGTGTATGCGGAGGAGACTCTAGAACGAAGTGGTTGGATTTGGAATCATTTGCTAGATTTGAAGAAAGAAAACGGTGATGGATTAGCCTGGAACTTGTGCCAATTTGAAATGACTAAAACAGGAGTTGTACCGATGAAACGGGGTAGCTACCTCTAGCTGACGCACTTCTTCGTATTACCATCATTTACATTGTGATTGGTTGTTGTGCACCCTATGAATTATGGGAGTGTTGGATGCGGTGGGCGACCATGCCTATGATGTATTAACACCAGCCGAGAAGGGTAAACTGGTAGTACCCTGCCTTGCTTACGTGCCTTGTCATACTTTTTTCCCTATAAGAGACCCATACAATTTTGGTTTAGTATTGTCGTATCACAGCGCATCCCTAACTACCGATGTTCTAATGGCGATGTCAATTGCAAATTGTACGACAATCCTTATAAACGCGTTAAGGGGGATAAATGTAAAGTCGTAACGCTAAGAATAATATTTATTTTATTGATTAGACGTTATATATGTAGCGTATCCTACAACATATAAATATTTTAACGAATCCTTAAGAGATGGAAAATCCTATAACATCTCTTGAGTTATTGCACTCACGTTATACACCGGATAGGAGATGTGAAATTCCATAAACATGTCTGACGCGATGACACTCATTTTATATGTGATATCGATTTGCCTCACATAAGAATATTTTTGTCCCGACTCAAATGTTTTGTCTTTTTCATTACGCTCGGGTTTGAGTTTTGTCTTTTTCATTGCGCTCGGTTTAGTCCTGAGTTTTTTAGCTTATCGAAGATTACTCTTTGGAGGATGAAGACAATGATTTGGTATATTACTATTATTAGTACTACTGAATCATGTTGTCTGCTGCATTGATTTTATTTATTCCTATTATATATATGACTTTGATAAATGTTGTATAGATTATAATCAAATGTATAATATAGACAGCTTCATGCACTATTTATTTGATTATTATATATTGTCGTTCCGCTGCGAGATTCTATTTTTGTTTCTTCTTTTTTTTCTTATTTATCCCTAATGATTATCTATGTTCCGGATTGTTTGGATTGGACATGTGTGGATTATTGTCGATTTAAACCTTCCGAAATGTGGGTCGTCACATTTAACAATATATCCTACACTTATATATGATGTTATTATTTGGATGTTGATACACATACTAGTTTATTATTAAGAAATCAATAAACTAACACTATTAATCAACATTAATGTATTAAGATTTATTCTTTTGACTCGAATATTAATATTTGGATTAAGACGAATAATAATCATTTAGATTCATAATATCTATTAATAAATATTTAATTTAGAAGCTATATATATATATATATATATTAAAATTGTTTAGTTGGTTATCATTATTCATATATTCGTTAGATATGTATGTATGTATGTATGTATGTATGTATGTATGTATGTATATGTATCATTATATATATAATTGTTTTATTATTCAATTAACCCTTGAATAAATGTGATTTAGTATAACAATGAATTCTCTTCTTAGATATTTGAATAAATAAAACACCGTACATCATAATAATATTAGTAATAATATAATGTTAATGTAATATAACATAAAATTAAAATTAAAATTAAAATCATCCAATAAAATATTAAATATGATTTAATGTCACAAACATTATTCATGATACTACTATAAATGATGTAGTGCATAATCAAACAGAAAGGATTTTATTGAAATTTGCCCCTTGTCCCTTTGCCTGATGCACCTAATCCTATAATGATACCAGAGCCTACATTATGTTATTATGATATACAAAATTCTATAATTGCTTTAAATATAACTTTAAATTTATAAGGGCTATGAATAAATTTAAAAGTTATTTTTACGTTTGTGTTCATAAAGGTTAAAAATAAATTAATTTAAATTGTTTTAAATAAAAAATTAAAATTAGGGCTTATGAATGTAATTTAATATTGTTTTAAATTTATATATATAAAGTTTATAAACGAAAATAATTTGAATTATTCAAATTTGAATTTACAAAGATTGTAAATAAATAATTAATTTTTTTGTTTAAAATTATAAAATTTATAAATAAATTCAAAATATTTTTATATTATAAGAAATATAAATGATATATTTCATAAAATGTTATAATAAAGTTGTAATATTAAATAATTATTAATTAATAATATTATATACATAAATATAAGAATTGATATTAAATTATTAATGTTATATATACTTTTAGAAATTTAAGAGGATTTTAAAGAGGACCCTTACCTCTTTCTATTAATAAGAAAAACACATATACAAAAAAACTTAGGTTATAGGCAAAAAACCAAGCCATTTATCTAAAACTTGTCTATTCTCAGGATTACAAGTTAGTGTTTCATGCCAATTAATCACTTTCTTTGTGATTTTTCGCAAGCATATAATGACAATTTAATTTTCATTCCTTGTCTTGCTTTCGAGAAACATGCTATTTCTTTCCTTCAATACCCTACATTATACTATCTTTAAAGCCAAAAGTCGCACCTTCGATCTTCCATTCTTTCATCTAATTGCGAAGAAAATTGGAAACCATTCCTGTGAGCTGATAGTACTTGATTGATGGTAGCCACCAACATCAAGTACTTTCCTTCATATTTCATTCATGAACTGACTTCAGGTATAGATGTATGTTGGTCTCATTTTCTAATTTACATAGGGCGCAAAGAGAAACATTCAAAAATCCTATATAACACAATTTATCTTAAGTGAGTAGGGAATTTTTCAACACTCACTATAAAAAAATTATATCTTACTCCTAGAGTTATCCCAAAACCCTGTTATGCTATGGATTGATCTTTCGGACTACTCTATCTGCAATAACCTAGAATTTCGGACACGTCGTATTCAAATATCTGAATTATTTAAATATTTGAATCTTGAATTAAATTTCATCAAATTGATTTAATACGCTTTTTAACCTCCTTTTAAATCATAAGTAATGATGGTAAGCTTGTTCTGAAAAAACTTTTAGAAAAATAAATACTTTGAAAAAAATATCAATAATGTGACCGAAAATCGTTTTATTGATTGACAGCTTTTTAACCGTCAGAAGTTGTTCAGATTTTTTTTACGTAAACTTATTATCTTAGGAACTGAAGAAAATGAAATAAAAATATTTTGCACTAAACCATAAGAAGCTTCCTAAGTTTATCTAGTTACGTATGAAGAGGATAATGAGGTGAAAAGGAGATATTTCACAAATGAGCAAATAAGAAAATTCCTTAACACTTCAGCTATGTGGTGTAAAGTTGTCATAAGTGTTTTGGGTGGAGGGGGGTTGGTCTTTTTCCATTACATTGCTAAGGCTATATAAGGAGGGGTACACTCTGAGGAAACAATAACAAAATTCCAAATCTTGAGATGAAGTAGGAGGGTTGAAAATGGTGGAAGTGCTTAAGCACTAATCTACTAATTACTCTCTAACTTTTTCAAAAGTTAACAAAATCCTTTCTAATCTCTTTTAAACTTTGGATTTGGTCCTAAGACATCATGGGAGACATGATTACCAAGTAAGAAGTGGGAAGAGGTGAGAGGAAGTGGGGATCCAAGGTGGGTCGTGAGCATGGAGGAGGACGAAGAAGGTGGTGGCTTTGGTTTGGAAGCGCTAAAGGTTGGACCTTTAAGCTTGTGTTGATGGAAGGAGGTGTTTCTTTGGTTCTTATAGCATTATGATTTGGTTAGGCATGGATCTTATTGAGTTATCTCACTATCTCTTAAGTATATATTATGTGTGTGTATACGTTGTGTTTGAATTAAAAAGTTAAAGTAACACTAACTAAGTAAAGTTATAAACTTTGGACCTATCTTGCTTTTGAAAGAAAATGATAACTTTATATTGTAGAATATCACTTCTAATACCCTCTTACACATATGTCATGGCCTTCCTTGACTTGATGTGTAAATGGTTGTTAAGCTTGTATGTTAAACTGAAGTAAGTTTGAAAGTGTTTGGAACAAGAATAGTTGTTATAAGTGAACTTTAGAATCTCTTGTTTTCAGAAATTTTTATGAATAAATGGTAAGATATTCGTAGGAATTTCTTTTCATAGTATTTAAGTTCCCTAATGGTGGTACGTACTACAATAATTTCAAGTCTTAAATCATTAGTTTAAGTGGTTAAAACTGGTCGCAAAGATTGTGCTTTTCAATGTTGTTTTAACAAGGACTTTTAACAGCACTTGTAAATGTTATAGTAAGTTGCTTTGTTTTAAGTGTTTAAAATGTGATATTTTGGCTAGTTTTTCATCATTTAAATGGTTTCTAATTTTTTTTCTTTATAAAATATTTTTGTGTAAGTTCTTATAAAAATATTTGAGCATGAAAAAAAACAATAGAAGTTTAAATATAGCTTTAATGATTATTTACGAATTTTGAAAGTAAAGTACTACAAAATGTAAAACATGTTTTTAATCAAACTTCTAAGTTAGTTATTTTCAAGCAGCTTTTTGTATAGATATTTAAAATCTATTTACATGTATTTCTAAAGTATTATTTTATTTATATATATATATAAGTTTTGATAAAGGTGATTAACTAGGCTTAACACTAAAAGCCGACGAATACACTTGTTTTTTTGTGAGGTTCAAGAATGAGTTGTCTAGGCAAGGCTTGGAGTAACCAATACCCTAACTTACCAGCTTCACTCCTGAATATGTAACGGTGTAAGTTGAAATGTCGAAAACATGCCAATCTTGTTGTTTACTTACTTGTCTAAAAAGGTAACAAACTTTGCTTCACGCCAAAAGCTAACAAAATTATCTATTCTAAGAGTTAAAGATTGATATCGAGTAGGGGTGGAGTAATAGAACTCTAAACTACTGGGGTTTCCTCTTGAATGAGAAATTATTAAGTTAGGAATGTCGGAAATGGGTTAAGGATGTTGTTTATTACTTATTGGGAAAGTGGTTAATTATGCTTAACAATAATAAGCCAACGAAGTAATCTTATCTATTTGTGAGAGATAAGATTGATGTCGAGCAGAGATGGAGCAATAGAGCTCTAACCTATGGGGCTTCACTCTTAACCGAGGAATAGGTAATTGGAAACATGTTAATCGTGTTGATTTCTTATTGTTTATGGAAATCGTTAATACTATACTTAACACTAAAAGCTGAATAGGTAGACATATCTATTTGTGAGATCCAAGACTGAAGTGTCTAGGGATGGCTTGGAGCAAGCAATGCCCAAACTTACCTGGCTTCACTCTTGGTTGAGGAATAGTTAACTTGGAATGTCGAAAATGAGTTAAGCGTATGAATCGTGATTTGTATAAGAAATCATCTTTATAACTTGATAGTTAACTAGTCCATACTGAACTTGACTGAATACAAACTTAAATCTTTAAAACAAAGGTCGCAAAGATAGTAAAATGTAGGAAAATGGTTTGGGTTTGGTGTGATAATGTGTTAATCGCATTTTCTTTAACTTTTTTTGACTACACTTATAGGTGTAAACAGATCTTCAAAAGATTGATTTAAAGATAAGCAAAAGGAAAAGGTTTGGGTTTGTTGTGACAATGTGTTAATAACATTTACCTTTTTGAGTGGATGGGTTTGTATGTGACAATGTGTTAATAAAATTCATCTTTTTAAGTGAATATCAATAGATCTTTATAAGAATGTTTTAAAGATAAGCATAAGTGAAATGGTTTTGGGTTTGTAGTGACAATGTTTAAATAACATTTGACTTAAAATCTTTTAGTGGATTTGTGAAAGTACTTAGATCATTAAAATGAATATTTTAAAGTAAAAAGTAGAGGTTTAAAGTAAGAAATCTTGTTAATGATTTGTGAACATACTTATACCATTTGAGATAAATATGTGAATACTTTTTGAAGTATTGCAAGAGTACAAATGAATAGTAGAAATTCATAAACAACATTTTATTAGATAAAAGAAGTTTTATTAATAAAAGTGGTTTTAATTAATAAAAGTTTAAGTAAACAAAAAGGGGATTAGAAGTTGCTTATATGACTTGATCATGCTTTGTGTGACTTGATCATGATTTGTTTGTTTCCTCGTTTATGGAAAACATTTATACGTATACTTATCACTAAAGCCAATGAAGTAGGATTGTCTATCTGTGGAAAATAAGATAGATGTCGTATAGGGATATGATCAATAGAGCTCAAATCTACCGATTTCACTCTTGATGAGAGATAGTGTAAGAGGAAAATATCGAAAATGTGATAAGTGTACGAGACTTGGTTTCAATATGCGATCGTTCTCATTATCATTGAATGGCCAAATTCGTCAATTTAGTCTTGAAAGGACCAGAATTGGTAAGTTTTTTACTAATCGAAAACCACTTCAAGGCTAAGATACGTGCTCTATCTCCTAGAAGTGAATTGTTTCTAGATGCGGGAATCCATGTGGAGATTCAAGATCTCTTTAAGATGCTCGAACACATGTAGTTGTTTGTGATCTATTCAGGATGTGGAAATCCATGTGTGATTCCAAGATCTATAGAGATATAGGAATCCATGTGTGCTTTCGTGATCTGTTCAAGATGTGTGGATCAAATTTTGGATTCATGTTTTGTTCAGGTGATGAAGACTCGTGTGAAAGATGCCAAACGTGACCTCGATATCGAAAATGGCTAAAGACAGAGTAGGCTGCACAATCTGGGGTTTGGCAAACCACGATAGAATATTATCAACTCTAGATATATATTATGCTTATCGATGTTGTGTGAGAGGGTTGATGGTATTAGGTTCATGTTGTTCATGTTTATGTTCGGACGTGGGCCTTTGTGTTTTCCTTGTGTTATATTCTATCTAGAGATATACGATGCTCGAAAGGTAACTTCTGATCCTTGTGCATGGAGTTCGGATTTGGCTTCTCGAAGAGATCCCATAGAAATCCAATATGAAAACGTTCCTTATCGAATTTGATTATACTTGTAATTTGCTGTTGAATGTAACCAATGTAACCATTTCAGTAATGTTATAGTATTTATATTCTATGCTCTAGACAGTATCTATTAGACCACCTTATGTACCTATTAGATGGTGGTTCTTTTGAGGGGATAATCGTTATGGCATTCCATGTGGTCTCAAAAGTACTGTTATATGTTGATCGCATATTTCTTGAGTTTCTCATACTAGACTTTATGTCTGAAGCTTGTTTTTTCGTTTTTCCAAAATTTCTTGCTTGCTCATTTGAGTAGTCTGAGAAAGGTAGATTTTTTATTGAAGTTCATTGGAGCTCGAGAAGATGAGCTGAATGTTTCACATACCGTAGTATTATTATTTCCACCGCATTACAATATTGTACATATCAGCATTTGTGAGGATAGGTTGTTTAACTGTCCAGGTTGATGATAGTACTTAGGTTATTTAACTCCGAGATTTCTGTATCAGTGTTTCCCTTTGTACTATTACTTTGTTATTATATATTATCGTTCTAGCGTTGTTCTATGTACCACATGATAGGGGATTCTCACACTAGTGAACGTGTGACGAAGCTTTGTCCCTTACCCCTACATGTCCCTTTATGGGTTGGTGTGCAGTCGAGAGGCTGGCCATAAAGGTAGGAATGAGGTTTCCACCTGTAATCACCATTTGAAATAGGATGAATGTTGCAGCTGGTATCAGAACTGAAGGTTAAGTGAGAACCTTAGCTTTCGTGAGTATGACTCATTAAGAGATAGGGTAATGAAATTCCCTAGCATAAATCGAGTGTATTATATGTAACGACCCACTTTTCCATATAGTTTAAGCGGCCAATAAAACACATATGACCCACTTAAGTTGAATGGAAAGGCGGATCGTTTGAGGAAAAAAAGAAGAAAGAAGATAAGAAGAAACTAAACAACACGGAATCTCATAGTGGAACAAATAATCTATAATATAAAAATAAATCTTTGTACAAAAACAAACTATAATATAAGTATATACATACATAAGTCAGAGTAACTAACTCATTTCAGCCTAGACAGTTATAAGAACCCGCTCTCACAATTACTGGTAAATACAACAATGAATGCAATAGAAAAATAACCATGTACGTGAATATGTCTTTGGGCCTTCAGCTTGTCTCCTAAAGCACCAAAACATCCAACTAAACCTAGAAATATGCTCTGTGTGACCCGAGCTTTATAGGAAAACAACGCTCGTGTTAGTCTGGTGAAACAAGCTTGTGAAACTCAAATCACATGGAATATTTATTCTAGCTTGTAAAATACTTTAAAATCAAAGGTATCTCGTAAGACCATGCCGCACATAAACACAGACAGGTATTTACCTTACGATAACCAAAACCTTATATCAGAAAATTCAGTGATATTATAATAATATCTAAGGGTGAAATTAATAATAAAGTAGCTATGATGCTTGTGGGTGTACATCACAACAATACTAGGTATATAACCAAAAACCGATAAGGCTCGTTCGCTACTTGTGTAGGAATTTCGTGGAGGTGCCCTCGGTACTCCGAGGAACGGTCTTCCTACACAAGATCAGGGATATTCTTCCGAAGCAGCATATATCCCTAGTGATGTACCGTAGGAAAAACATAGCTGGTCTCGCTAAGGCCGAATGCATTGCCCCATGCATGCATAACAACTGTAAGTAACGTCCAGGTGGAGCCGACTACACCATATGGCTTTACCAACCCTACTGGTCATGCCTCCTATCCCTGGTTTTAGTCATTACCGCTGGTGAAGCTATGTCCGGCATTCAAGCTCATGCACTGCCATCAAAATAGATCATGGAATCCCACATGGATTCCAATACCCCAATGGGTCTCGGAATCACGCATGGATTCTTACATCTCAAATAGATCTTGGAATCACAAAGAATCCCATACCCCAATGAATTTCGAGATCACACATGAATTCCAACATCTCAATATACCATGAAACTCCTTCATGGAACCGTATATGGTTTCAAAGTGGTTACAGTTTTCAAGTCATCTCTTACGAGTAAACTCTTCTACTTCCCTAGTGCTCCAAAAACCATTCGTCGATTTTCGAAATGCTCAATATTGGTTTTTTAGGAAATAATCAAACAATACACAAGAGCGGGGATCACCCCCTAACTGTTTAAGTGGATGGATCTCCTTATCATTTGTCCTAGAAGAACAAAACGAGTTTATATGTACATTATAGCACCACTGATAGTAACTGTACCATATAATCCTCGTGTTTCTCCTAGATATTTCCAGAGTCAAGATCCTTCTGTTTTAAGTAGGAAATATTTTCGTACCACCAAAATTAAGAAGGAATACATATTTAGGGCAAGATTTGATAGTTGGTTATTTAACTATCAAATAAACAAACATTCCACATAGAGATTACATTTTCCATGGAAATCACTAAGAATCTTAAATTAATCTTACATTAATTTAAAATCACAATTCAAATACTTGAAAACCACTTCCATATACTTATCTCAATAGGATAAGTATATTCATAAAGCACTATATTTTCGATACTTAGAAAATATAACCATATACTTATCTCAATGGTAATAAGTATATTTACAAACCATTTCACTTTCAAAACTAAGAAACTTTTCCATCTACTTAAGTAATACTATAAGTGTATTCACAAAACATTCGGAGAGATTTTCTATTTCAAATCATATTAAAATAATCAAAACTCCATATGTCATTACAACAGAGATTAATAATCCAAACACTAACTCTTTCCATAAGTCTCTTTTATTTTATAATTAAATATCTCCTTTATAACTATCCAAATCAACTCATAAAATATTTTATAAGTCTTCAGTCTATTTATAAAATACTCTTTTATAAAACCTTATTTATAAGACTTTCCACTTTTAGATCTCTAAACCCTTTATAAATATCCATTCTGACATCATTTAAAAAAAACTTCTTTTCCCATTCAAAAATCTCTTTCCAATTTATAAAACCTTTGATAAATCCCATCCATTAGATGAAACTCATTTTAAGCATTTCATTTAAAAGTAACTTCGACCTTTTAAATCATATAGTAACTAATTAACTTTAGACAGTATTGTTATAATAAAAAAATTATCCTTAAAGCAATATTAACATATATAAATAAATTAAATTTTAGAATAATATTAATATAGTAATAAATTAACTTTGAAATAATATTATAGTTAACTTATAGATAATAATTAACTTAAAGCCAAATTGTTATAAAATAACTGTAATTAAATAATTGATTAAATTTTAAACAAATAATTACAATCAACACTTTAAAACAGTAATTAAATAACTTGGAAAAATATTATTAAATAACTTTATGAAATACTTTAAAGACTCATTAAATAATTAAACTCTAATTATTATTTAAAACAAAAATCAATTATCTTTTAAATATTAATTGTAAATAATAATTATATTTTAAATTCTTATTAATAATTTATAATAATTATCTTTAAAATAACTTTATTGGTTAATTAACTTTCAATCTAAAAGGAGGCTTAGCAATCCAATGGTACTTAATCAAGTCACTATTAATTCCATTACTATCCAAGTTATAATCCAGGTATTTACATAACATCAAAATTGTAAATTCAATTCATAATTAACAATCGATTATGAATACAGCACTTATCCAATACTAATCAATTAGAATGTAACTGAGTATCCACACTAATGTATTAGCAAAATAGGTTTTATTTCTGCTAATATAAGTGTCCAAATTTAACATACCCTGTTAATAATAGCAAAAGGATGATTTATTCTACTAAATAGATGTCCAATTAATTTAATTAGCTGAGTGATGTTTTATCCCGCTAAACAAATATCCAATTACCATATTCAATCCAATTTAACTCAATTTATTTGCCCAAACAAACATCAACAATAAGGTATATAAATTTAAAAAACTTTACTAATTAAAATAACGTAATTTAAATTCAGTGCGTTTTAATATGTCATAAATTTATGCTTTGTCAAAGCTACTAACAAGTTATATTACGACGTTATACTCATCAATACGAGTCCAACGCAAAATTTCGTTAGCGAAATAGATCACGGAGGAGAAAGTTAGCTTGGCTTGAACATAACATATACTAACTAAATAATTAAATAATTTTTGAAACATTTCTCACCGAAATGTGTATGGGCCAAAACCCGCTTGCCCAACCTTTAACCCAAACCTAAACCCACTCACAGTAATACCTTCTTCTTTACTCCATTTCCCAACTCCGGTACACATTCTTGTGCACAATGTGCATGTCCTTTACTGATACGGAGTAAACAACCCCGAAAATGAATGACGCCATCACGAATCAACCTCCCTTCACAAGCCCGACCAAATTGACACCTCACCACCACGTCCGGGCCCCTCACCACCACGGCACCGTAAACATGCGATAAAAAGTATTGCCAAACTCCACCAAATTTCAATGCAACGTGCCCCACTCCTACATGAATCCAACTTCACACTCCAATTTCCCTATCGATGCTCCAAGCCTCTACTAACCCAAACTCTAGCTCGCAACCCCCATCGATCATCATCATAGAAAGTTGTCGAAACTTCACCAAAAACCCTGCGACTCCATATGACCCCAACGACCCCAACGACGTCGAGTAATTTGATTTAGATTGGAAGAAATAAAATTTTGAACTTCATCGACAAAACTTCTCTCTTTCATATGATTGACGGTTTCTTGATCATCGTTTAACGAAATCAGGCGCCATCAATTTAAAAAAAACTAATGACAAGGATGGACAACTTCTATATTGGAGGTTTTGGCTAATTGTGATCGAATGGGAAGAGGGTGATTTTAGAAGAGTAGAAATGGTTTATTTTTGAATCAAGAGAGGAATAATGGAGAGTTCTATGTAACTCTATGCACTTGTCTATTTGCTGTGCAGTTAAAGCGCTCGGCAGATTCAATGCGACAGAGGTGCAAAAAAAATAGTGGGGATACAATGAGGATATAACGGGATATAGCGGATGACTCTAAAATAGCATATAAAACTCATACTTAATATTTTTACAAATATATAAATGCTAATTAAGTGAAAAATTAACATTCAATTCAATTATAATTAATATGTAAATAATTTAAATAAAAACATATGCGAGTATACTGTAAATAAACGTAAAGCTATTATATAACATAATTGAATTTAATAGAATATTAGAGTATTTTCATTTCTGAAAATATATTAAAAATTCAATTCAATTAATTAATTTCATAATTTTTATAATGTATAAATGTTATTTTTTAATTCGTTTCTTCTAAAGAAGATATAGTGGAAATTGCCGAAAATAGCGAGAATAACGAGATATAACGGAAAAGCAGAAAGGCTATATTGGGGGCTATATGGAAAACCGTAGCGGTAGAAAACACTGTAAGATATAGCATGGTTATAGTGGGGTAATAGCGAGACATTAACCGCACAGCTATGTGGATGTATATGAATGTATGTGCTTATGTTATCTATGAATCAGAAGGTACGAACGTATATTAGTGTGTATATATATAAGCAAGAAAACTTAACGGCTAAGGAAATACATGAAGAGACATATACAGGCAAATGGAAGGGAATACGGAAGACAGGGGGGATAAGGTGACCAGGGAAAAACAAAATTATGGCTATGTACTGTGTAAGTGTACTTGTTGATTTTGGAAAAGATTTTATAAATTAAATTGAAAAAACTTTATTGAAAATTAGGACCTAATTTAAAACATAGATTTCTGTTATATTTTATAAAATCTCAAATCGAATATTAAAACTAATTAAATATTCCAAAAATTAATGTGATAAAATTCTAGGTCGTTACACTCTCTCCCTTTAAAAGGAATTTCATCCCAGAAATTTCCCTACTTGAACAACTAACACTATTCATAAGCCCGCATGATGTTCATAAATCATATATATACTAAATCTGTTTCGATCGCTACTCGAATACATAACTCCACTTTCAAACTAGTATTGCTCATCCGATTTTCTAGTGCGGACTCTGATCGTACTTCTTAATTAGAAATATCTGTTCTCCTTACATATCCATACACTATGATAAAAAAACCTTCGTTCCATATCAAGAACCCTCATCAAGTGCTCGTCGTCAAAAATCGAGTAATATATCTTTATTTAGAACGATGTAAAACACCTCAAATTCGTGTACGCGAATATTAGATCAAATTTATATGAAGAGAAATGATCCCTGTCTACGTTTGCACTTATTTATGAAAACATTTTATAAACCCAACTTAAACTCTCAAATTTGTATAATATCCTATCGCACTCTAGAGGCATACACAACCATCCAATTCAAACTTTTATTTTCTGAATTCGCTTAAGAATTTTAAACACTCGAGATTTTACTCAAAATACTTTTTCAAATGATACTACAATTTTAATCCATTGAAAAAACATATTTAGCCCAAGTAACCCCAAAATTATACCAAGGAACTGGGTACTACTAAACAATATCATGCATTTGCTTACTATAAGGATAATACTCAAGAGAAGTGTTTAACATCCGAGCGTATCTCTTATCCATTTTTAGTTATTTTTAAGCCACTCGAATTAGTTAACTTAAATCCACTTCTTTCTTTTTCAAACCCATTTTTGAAACAATACTATATATGCATTTCCAGTTAAATAATTTCAACAAAATATCTAATTTCAATTTGCTTTGGATTCATTCGGATTTGAACTCGTTGCGACCGTACAATAACAAAGAGAACAATTTACTAAGTTCACAATACTATTTGCCTAGACAAAGATCTAATCATCGCGTAGAAGATTATTCTGATCATCGCAAAACAAATCGGGAATCATTTTTTGAACCAATCCAATGAAAATATACCTTTTTCTTTAAAAATTTCCCTTGCAAAAGTATTTATACTTGAAAATGTTTTTTAAGTTAACTATTGCCATTATTTCCTAAATTATATATACTTTAAACTCTTTCAAGTAAAATTAATACTTCTTTTCCCACAAATCATTTGAATAATAACATACATCTTTCATTTTTGTATACCAAATCATGCTTCTAGTTTAATCAATATTTATTTTTACCCAAACAAAGTATAACAAAATCTCTTTTTAAAATACCTATATTAGTAAAAAAAAAATCTTCAAATGATATTATTATTACCTTCTTAAAACTTTGAAAACCACTTTCCAAATGCACCGGAATTTAAGTTCTTAAATTTCTTTTATTTATACACACGTTTTTATAAATTAATTCTCTTCAAATATCTATCTTTAAAGGAAATCATTTCTCAAACATTTATTGTGAAAATATTCTAGCTTCCTTATATAAATCATTTTGAAATATTTATTTCAAAATATTCTAAATTCCTTTTAATAAAACAACATTTATCAAAATCCAATTTTATCAAATCAACCTTTATATAAAATTATTTCATTCCAAATTATTCAAATTTTATTTTAAATAAACAACCCTTAGAAATCAGATTTTAACCCAACATTATCAACGAACGCCTTATATTCAAATTGTGAAACTTAATTTACAAGGTATTCATTTAAATATTCCCAAATTCCAATCTACACAATCCATGTTCTAAAAGGGAAGATTCCAGATAGATCAATTAATAGTCAATGCCCATAACTGGGAGACCATGACTAATCAAAATTCTAGATGATAATAATGGAATATTACACTCCCTTACAACCAAACACATCCAAGAAAATCTATATTTTTGTAGAATTTTTTTTATATTTATAAAATATATTTCCATGTAAAATTAGTTCATTTACCTAAATTTTAAATCAATATTGTGTAAGTTTGGTCTTGTACAAGCGTTTGGGAAATCCTTATTGATAACGTTGGCCAAATGCATCGATCAGAATTCTTAATCCACTCAACAGATCAAACAACATAGTATAAACATTTTTATATCACTAACAAATATGCACCCATATACACACACACACACTCAAACTCATCCTAGGGTCTCACTTGCGTATCTCAAATGAGTCAACCCGACCAAAGCCTAGGTATTCGCTCAACCAAAGCTCTAATATCACCTGTAACGACTCACTTTTCTGTATAGTTTAAGTGGCCAATAAACCATAAATGACCCACTAAAATTGAACGGATAGGCGGATTGTTAGGGGAAAGAAAGAAGAAACTAAACAACATAGAATCTCATAGTGGAAAGAATAATCTATAATATAAAACAAATCTTCATACAAAAAACTGTAATGTAAGTATATATATGTAACAACCCTGTATTTTACAAATTTTTTTAAATTGAATTTCCAGATTTAAAAGCTTTATTTATGAAAAAGAATAAATTTTGTTATTTTAAATATAAACTTTGATTTTGATATGGATTAGAATTCCAAATATGACTAAATAGAATAATTTTCCAAAAAGTGAATTTTGGTTTAAATAGTCAAACTTTGACTTTTAAATTTAAATTTTAAATATTTGAAAATTTGAATTTTATCTTTTATTGTGAAAGTAAATAAAATTTTAAGAACACTACTTTTCGTTTCGTTGAAATTTGGTTTATAATGTGAAAGTTGTGCCTTTTTAACTATTGTAGGTAATTTGCTATATTTAACAAAATGGTTTATTTTAAATTATATAAATAATATTTTATTTGGTCATGTAATGTTATAATTATATTCATATGGGTAAAATAACATATTACGTATATATTTTGGTTTTAAACATTTTTAAAAATGTTATTGACATTTTCAAATGTCAACTGTATTCTGTTTATAAATTTTAAATTCCTAGTTTCAAATAATTAAAGTAATTCTTTATTTATCTTTATGTTTTCTTAAGAACTTATTTATTCTCATTCATGCTTAATTTTGTTCCTTATTTATTTTATTTATTTAACTTTTATTCGTTTTAAAGTAAAATAGAATTTTATAAGGCTAGTGATATTTAATTGTAATTTTCATGTCCTGTTTCCAATTTTTAAACAATTTCTTTAGTTCTTTTTCTATTTTCTCTAAATTTAATTATGTATTTCACTTTGAAAATGTTTTAAAAAATAATTTTATTTCAAATTTTTTTTTAGAATAATTTAAAAATGAAGTAAACAATTTTCCAAAGTCAATGGTGATTTATTTGTAATTTCTGGACACTGTTTTGGATTTTTAAGCAATTTCTTTAAATCTTTTTCTATTTTCTTTAAATTTAATTATTTATTTTAATATTATTTCACTTTTTTTAGGTTTTTAGAAGTATTTTATGAAATTATTTTGTTTTATTTGTTTTAAAAAAAAAATAAGAAATATGAAGAGTTAAAAAGCTTATTTAACTTAAGTCTTTTCACCTCCTAAAGTCTTTTCACTTGCCATAACCCCTCCTTTATGCTTTTGGCTGTGTATTCTTTTGAGTAGCCGTGTATTCTCATTATTTACACATGAAGAAAAAGTTATCATCTCCATTCATTCAGGGCTAGGAGAAAAAAATTGGTAATGGATTCTCTTTTGGTCTCTTTTCTTGTCATTTTCATACTTTTTGCCTTGTCTTCTTTGCTAGTTTTGCTCAGCCTCCACTCCATAGCCATGGCCACCACCCCCTACACCTCTTCCCTGCCATCACCACCACCTATACCCCTAGCCATGACCAAGGCCGAGCCCTTCAAAATGACCAAACCCCTCAAATATGCAACAACAAGCCTTAAAACAAGCTAGTTTGACCACTTTGGCCTCATCTCCTTCATTTCCACCACCACCATTACCTTAGGCTTCCACCACCACCTCTGTCCATACCACTACTCATCACCTAAACCTATGTCCAGACCTGTACCTGATGATGGCTGAGCCATTTGACCCATAGACCGAGCCAAAAGTTTAACCAAACTCCACTATGTTGCCTAGTCTCTTGATATTCTTATGTTGTAACTTCCTCCACATGTTCTAGCCTTTATGCCATGCATTCCTATGATCAAACCCGAGCCAAAGTCATGTCAAACCTGACCTAAATAAACCCCTAGGCCATGCAAAGCATTGTAGAAAACAAGGAAAAAGATTTCACATTCATATCTCTTTTTATTTCAAAGTTATTCCTATTCAATGTTGTATTGAGTTGTAATATTATTTTGTTTTGTTTTGGGTTGTAACACAAGTTCTAAGCTTGGATCTCTTCCCACTTAAGCCTATTGTTGTGTCATCGTGCCTTCTGGAATCCGTTGTGTCATTTGTATTGCAATCTCCAGCACCAAAAAGGTGAGTAAAACTCACACGACGTTTATACTTATGCAGTTGTGAAACAACAACAATTGAATGTATAGAAAATCATATGATGTATAACTGCCTGTGATTATTTATATATGATGTTAAACCTGTTAAATTTCATGTCATATCATCTATTATTATATATATATATGTTGTTACTGTTCATTCATATATGTTTATCACACTACAAGTTCCCTGTAGATTAGAAATCACTAATACATACCCAAACGGACTTTAGAGTAGGGAAAAATCGTTATGGGCTGAAATGATAGGCTTGAACGTTTTTTATTTAATTTATTTAAACTTGGCATTGCAGGTTTGAAATGATAGAACCCGGATTTTTCCTTTTAAACTGCGGATTGAAATGATACATATCTGTATCACTTGACCTAGGTTAGAAAACTATATACAGGCCCGTGGTTACTTTACAAAGTGTTTTGAATATTTTTAAGTATTTTAAAAATATAAATTTATGCAATTTGATTTAAATAGATTTTTAAATGTTTTCAAATAAAGAAATCATGATTTTTCTATGAGTTAAAAATGTAATTAATGAATGGTTAAATTGGATTATTGGAATATAACTTAAGTTTGGAATTTGGAATTTTGGTTAAAAAATGATATTTAAGTTATATGAATAAAATGGAAATTTAATTATATTTGGAAAATGGTAAATATGATAATTTGATTTAAATTTGAATTTAAGTGATTTATTAAAGTATTATTGATTTTTCTATGAATTTAAGTGGTTAAATAAATGAATGCTTAAATTGTAACTTTAAAATATAGCTGGACTGGGAAAGGAGGATTTGGTTTTAATTAAAGGTTTAAGTTAATTAAATAAAATTGGAAATTTAGTTTAATTTGTGAAATGAAAATAAAACATAAGCGTTAAATTCATTTGTCAAGTATGTGAAGAAAAGAAAATGATACCCTTGAATTTGTTAAGTGAAATTTGTTGGAAAATTGGATTTTTCTGTAATTGTTACTTTATAAAAATCATAAATTAAAAGAGTATTTTTAATGAACAATTTTAATGTTAAATTATGATTTTTAAATTGTTTAAAAGGTTTAAAATAAAGTTTATTAATTGCTGGAAATACATTAAAATCTGGAAATCACTTTTAATAGCATTAAGAGATGCTATGGTTTCTGAATTGAACTAAAACTGTGTAAAAAGAGCTATTACAGCATTTCTGAAATGCTGTAACTGCTGTAGTTGAACTTATAGGCTAAACTTGAACTCAGGTCTACTGTAGCATTTCTGTAAAAATGCTGTAGTGGTCTGTAGCCTTTGTTGAAATCAATTTAAAACCTTGTTTTGAAATCTGAGCCACCGCAGCATTTCTGAAAATGTTGTCTTTGCTGTTTTAAACTATAATTTAACTAAAACTGAGTTTTAACAGGAGTTTTTAAGTGCTGTCTTTGCTGAATTAAAATGTTTTCAAGTATAACTTATAACGGCCTTTTCTAAATGCTGCGAAAGGCTGAAATTTTAATAAATATGATTTTTTGACTTAGTAAATGAGCTCAAAACGACTTGAAACTTTGAAATTTGAATACTTGAATTGAAAGAACAATAAATCCACTTTTAAAATGATTTAAATGAATAAATTAAATTGAAAATGAATCATTTTAAAAGGGGGTTCGAATTTTAATAAATGAATGTTATCTTTGGGTTTTAAAAGATACTTAAATTGGATATTTGGATTTGAATTTCAAATAATGATTTGAAAAGGAAGTTTGAAAGATTGATATTTTTGATATTGAAATGATTTGGAAATGATATAGTTTTTATTTGATAAAGATTTGAATTTGAAATGATGTTTTATATTGAAGTATAAAGTATTATTTTTAAAGTTATAACCACGGGTTATAATAACGATTGGTTGACAAAAAGACCGGGATCAGATATCTGGCATACTCTCTATCGATACCGAAAACGACTTTGACAGCTGTGTACGCGGTGGAGATTCCAGAATGAAGTAGGATGGTGGCGACGTTCTTGAGTTATATTACGTGGACCCAACTCCCGTGAGTTGGCATAAGGTGGCTAAAACAGGAGCGGTCTCGGGCCAGTTGAGGTCGCACCTCGTAGCGGACGCATTTATTCGATACTATACTCATACTTGTGATTGATTAGATGGCCATCCTCCGATTTTGATTAGGAGTGTGTTCCACGGCGGGCGTATGTGGCTGTTGTGTTACCACTAGCCCGAGTGTCGTAAATGGTATATCTACCCTGGCATTGCCTTGTGTGCCGTGTCACCTACCATACCGAGCCTTTACTACAAGTTCGGATTTCTCCCGTAGCCCGTGGAGTATTTAGGGTAGTCTCCCGATCTGGAGATATGCTGATACTGGATGGACTACTGGGACTATTACATGTTAAGGTGGAAAATGTAAAGCATAATGCTATTTAAAAGTATGTTTATTTTACTATTAGATATTATTATAATAGCGCAATATTACTACATAATAAATAGTTTAACGTATCCTTAGAGGATGGGCGGTCCCAAGCATCTTCTAAGTTACTTGTACCTTTGCTACAGTTCACTTGAGTTGGTTTACATTGTATAAGTATGTATGTCCCGACTCGAGTGTTTTTATTTTTATTTACGCTCGGGTCGGCCTGAGTATTCACAGATTTGGATTCCACTTTATGGAGATTGGAATCGTTGGAGATTATCTGCTTATGTAGTCTTATCTATTTCAGTTCGGTTGTTCTATTCAGCTTGTACTTGGTTATCATATTGAAACTTATGTTGTACTTTATTTCTTCTGTTGTATCTTGTTTAACTCTGATATATTTATATAGTATCTTCATGAACTATATCTCTTTTACTTCCGCTGCATTATTAAATACTCTATATCTGTGATCTTTGATTTTATTTACTGTATATTCTGAGATTTGCCAAATTTTATTTACAACGCGATATTTTGAGCAATTCAATTCCGGCATGAGTGTCTACGTATACACTTATAATGGATGTGAATGGTTGGAAATATCGGGTTGTTACAATATAGACATAAACTAGAGTATACTAACGTATTTCAACCGGGACAGTTATAATAACATGTCCTCACAATTGCTGATAAATACTACATTAAATGCAATGGAAAAATAACCATGTACGTGATTACGTCTCTAGGCCTTTAGCTCGTCTTCTAAAGCTCCAAAACATCCAACTAAACCTGAAAATATGCTCGGTCTGACCAGAGCATTATAAGAAAACAACATCTGGGTCAGTTTGGTAAAACTAGCATGAGAAACTCAAATCACAAGAAATTTTATTCATAGCCTGTACGCTCTTCCGCTTCCCTGGCGCTCCAAAAACCAATCGTCAATTTTTGAAATGCTCAATATCAGTTCTTTAGGAAATAATCAGACAATACACAAGAGCGGGGATCACCACCTAACCGTTTAAGTGAATGGATCTCCTTATCATTTGTCCTAGAAGAACAAAACAAGTTTATACGTACAGTATTGCACCATCAACGGTAACTGTATCATATAATCCCCATGTTTCTCCTAGATATTTAACCATCAAATAAACAAACATCCCAAATAGAGCTTGCATTTCCCATGGAAATTACTAAGCCTCTTAAATTGATCTTTCATTAATTTAAAATCAGATTTGAAATACTTGAGAATCACTTCCATATACTTATCTCAACAGGATAAGTATATTCACAAACCACTATATTTTTTATACTTAGAAAATATTACCATATACTTATCTCAATGGTATAAGTATATTCACAAACCATTTCACTTTCAAAACTTAGAAACTCTTCCATGTACTTAAGTAATATTATAAGTATTTCATGAAACATTTGGAAAGATTTTCAATTTCAAATCATATTAAAATAACCAAAACTCCATATTTCATAAAAACAAAGATATTAATAATACAAACACTAATTCTTTTCATAAACTCTTTTATTTTATAATTAAATATCTCCTTTGTAACTTTCCAAATCAACTTAGAAAATATTTTATAAGCCTCCAATCTATTTATAAAATACTCTTTGTAAATCCAAAACCCTATTTATAAGACTTTCCCCTTTTAGATTTCTTAACCCGTTTATAAATATCCACTCTAACATTATTTAAAAAAACCGTACTCCTTTTTCCAATTCCAAAATCTCTTCCTAATTTACAAACCCTTTGATAAATCCCTTCTATTGGATGAAACCCATTTTAAACCTTTCATTTAAAAATAACTTTACCCTTTTAAATCATATAACAATTAATTAACTTCAAACGGTATTAATATAATAATAAATTATCCTTAAAGTAATATTAATATATGTAAATAAATTAACTTATAGAATAATATCAATATAGTAATAAATTAACTTTGAAATAATATTATAATTAACTTAAAGATAATAATTAACTTGAACCCAAATTGTTATAAAATAACTTTAATTAAATACTTGATTAACTTTTAAATAAATAATTACAATCAACACTTTAAAACGATAATTAAATAACTCGGAAAAAAATTTCTTAAATAACTCTATGAAATGCATTAAAGACACATAAAATAATTAACCATTAATTGTTATTTAAAACAAAAATTGATTATCTTTTAAGTATTAATTATCAATAATAATTATCTTTTAAAGTCTTATTAAAAATTTATAACAATTATCTTCAAAATAACTTTATTGGTTAATTAACTTTATTCTAAAAAGAGGCATAGCACTCCAATGGTACTTAATCAAGTCACCATCAATTCCATTACTATCCAAGTTATAATCCAAGTATTTACATAACATCGTATATGTAAATTCAATTCATAATTAACAACTGATTATGAATATAGCACTTATCCAATACTAATCAATTAAAATATAACTGAGTATCCATGGTAATGTATTAGCAAAACGGGATTCATTTCTGCAAATATAAATGTCCAAATTTAACTTACCCAGTTAAAAATAGCAGAACGATGATTTATTCTGCTAATTGGATGTCCAATTAATTTAATTAGCGGAACAATGTTCTATCCCACTAAACTAATATTCAATTACCATAGTCAATCCAATTTAAGTCAACTGTAATTTATTTGGCAAAATAAACATCAATAATTAAGGTATACAAATTTAAACGACTTTATTAATTAAAATAACGTAATTTAAATTCATTGCGTTTCAATATGTCATAAATGTATACTTCACCAAATCTACCAACAAGTTATACAACGATGTTATACTCATCAATATGTGTACCGACCTGACTTTCTATCACCAGAAAATCGCATCACTAATTAAGAAAGAAAGAGATAGAAGAAGAAAAGAAAGAGAAGAAAGAAAAAACAACACATCAGAATCTCACAGCGGAACGAATGAGATATAATATGTAACATATATTTAGAATCATATACATCAGAGTACGCAACTATACATCTCAATTTAGACAGTTATAACATTTCCATCTAATATACAATACAAGAACAACTATACAGAATAACACACAGCGGAAGCTTTAACTATATATCTACACACTGAAGCCTCCTGCTCCAAAGCTCCTTCAAAATTCGTCAAGGATAACCTGAATCACTTGACTACTCATACATAATAGAGTACCCAAGAGTTTAATAAAACAGAAAAATAAACACTCGGGTCAGACAGGGGTCTGGTGTGAGTAAACGGTTTAAGATTGCTTAACTTTAGAAAATCCTTTGAAAAGAAAAGGTATCACGTAAGACTTCCCACACATAAACATGGAAAAAAATTTACCTTACTCTAACCAAAACATTTGATAGAAAATCCAGTGGAATTATAATAGTGTCTAGGGTTTTCAAGTAAATAAGAAATAGCCGAAATTGTAACATTATTAAATTCCAGCTACTAGCCACAAAAGTGGGTAATACAAACAAAACCGTAGGGTCTCGTAGGAAGAATGGGTTTCCAACAATGGCAGGGCTACTGGTGTAACGTTTCGAATTTTGCACGCTCGAAAATCGACATCCATACTTCATATCGTATTCGAATGCCATAGATTCGACCGTTCAAATCCGATTCGCCGGAGCTTATAACAACATTAAGTAAACAACACAGTGGAATAAAAGAATAATACATTGATATACTGCTTTGATACAATAACTGATACAACAGATGATCCAATAGATATCAATATACATCAGAGATATGATACAATAAAATAGCAGCGGAAAAGAAAAATAGATAACATCTAGCAGCGGAACAATATAACTCTAAGATAGTCTTCAAGGAAGAACTCCGAGAACTGCAACTCCATCTCCAAGAATCAATCCAGCAATAGCTCGAACCCCCAATAACGATGCACCAAGCTAAGCGAGAATGGTGTGATCCAAAGACTGAACTAACTCCAGATAATCCACTATATCTAACTATCTGGAAAAAACCAAACTCTAGACTGCTCGTGTAGAAAATAATGAGCACCCAGAGTTTAGGAAAGAAACGATAAACTCCGGATCAGTCGTGGGACTGGTGTGAGCAACAAAAACAGTTTATCTTTTAAAACATTCAAAGAAATATTTTAAAGTTAATTCGCAATGCTTTTTGAAATGAGACTACCATAAGACCTCCCGCCACACACACAATGCAAACGCAGACTTGGAGGAGATTTCTTCTTATGTTAGTCAAAGATGCTTGATACGCATTTAAAAAGAACATTTGATATTATTATTAGTGCATAGTGTAGGAAAAATTCATTTCGAAAGTAGAATATAAATCTTAGCCAACATACGACCATTATCGTATGCCTACTATAGCTACCATCCAAACAGTGGGGCGCCACCATAAGTGAATGATAGGTTCTACAACTAATACCGTACAAGATCGTATTGTTTCTTTGGATTTCCAACGAATGATCAGGCCAAGGAACTTCCCATTGCCACATGAGAATGCCTCTGGATGGACATCCCCGAGAACCAAACCGGATCTCTACCAACACAAGGCCGGGTTACTCCTAACTGAGTAACAACTGACCGAATATGCCATCCCCCGGTCCTTCGGGACCTTTCAACCGAGCGCTCGTAATCAGTTCACACAATCATAAAGTGTTTTCAACATGAGTAAGCATCTGGGCTCCATACCATGATACCACCCTTTTCCAGAAGGAAATGCACATATCCTAAAGGGCGCTACCCCTCATAACCTTGCCGCATCTTTCCCGTTTTGACCATTCACGGGGTGTGAGGCTCGACGAAGTCACGTCCACAAAAACATACTTTATACAAAAGCCATGCTTTGGGTCAACAAATGATCATAGAAATGATCACCAAGATAGACGATCAAATAAATGATCCTATCACAAATAATCAACACAATGATCATTTCACAGCAACACTCAGTATATCACATTACCAAATTGGGAATATATCGCTGATAACATTCAACTACATAACCTCTGAGCTCGTATGTCTCAGAGAAGGGTGTTAAGCTAAGAGAATAAATTCTCCGCCACCAACAGAAATATATTTGAAAGAAATCGGCTTTATATCTCAATTTGTAATGTCAGACATACAACCCATACAAGTCTGTTCCGGGATCGAACAGAACTGAAGTCACTTACAAAGAAGTCCTTGAAATCCGGATATTCACAATCCCGATCGGATTTCCCATCACTTAGGGAGTTTCTATACCGGCGCGACTCGGTGCAGAAACAATCGATAGGTCATCCTATCGCTTTCGCAAATACCCGGTCTTCATCACCGGTCTTCAAATGCTATCCATAACGTCGAATCACATATTCGGAATGGGTTATACGACACAAAGGTCCTTTCCCGGCTAAACCGAATAGTGAGCGCAATATTTAAAACATATGGATATGGGATTTCAATTTAAGTCACAACTTAAAAATTCAAGACTTTCTTTCAAATGGTTTAACAAATTACCATTTTCAATCTTTAAACAAAAAGATTCATTTTCACAACCTTTAACAGTTTAAACAATTTTCACATTTTAATCTTTTAAACAAAAGATTCATTCACAGATTTTCCAAATCTATTCTCATTTCAATTTGATTAACTCGTTAAATCTTTAAATCAAAGATTTAACTTATAGCCTTCAAAACAATTTCATTTCAATTTGATTTAAACAAATCATCAATTTAAATCTGTTAAAAATAAACAGATTTAATTCATAACTTTCAAAAAGAATTCATTCATAACTTAGGAAAATCATTTCTCTATTCAATCTTGAAATTCCCCTAATTAACTGAAATCTCAGTTCTTATCTAAAAGTGTTTATCATTTGAAAACAACAGTTTTCATTTTGGAAATCTGATTCATTTATACGAGTTGAAATCCTTGGGTTAAATTCAAATTCCCAAAATCATACCTTTAAAATGGTTTAAATTCATAAAAACATGTTTATAATATCTTTAACCATAATTTCCAATCATCGAATTCAATTCCAAATATCGAATTCAAATTCAAATTGAATTATTTAAATTGGAGATTTTACCAAGTTATTCAAAATAGCTTTTATCTGTGAAAACCTTTTTCAAAAGTTTACCGTTTAACCCAAATCTATTTTCAAAATCATTTGAATTCAAATATTCAATTTTATAAATCATTTCAAAATCTGTGACTTAATCGATTTCCTCGTGAAATCCATATTTGTGTGTGTATAGTGTGGTCTAGGGGTTTAACACACAATAGTGCACACATCAATCATTACAGAAATATCAATATCGATAAGCGATATAATCAATAACGCTTATCTCTATTCACAGATTCATAAATAAATTGATTTATCAATCGCAAAGATTTATCATTACAATTCGATGTGGGTTTCGGATAACTAACTGGAATCCGATTCCCTGTCGCATCGAAGTTTAAATGCCGTTTTACGGGCAAACAGGGTTTTCACATCAATACAGAGCAAATTACAATTACAGTGTAGTACATGGCAATCTACATCACACAGCATCACAATCAGAACAGAAATATCAATACGGTGCACAACAATAGTTAATTATTCACCAATCAAAGCGAATGAGATAAATTATCCAAATAATCATTTTATCGATTATTTTAAATCATGGATTTATTATTCTGAATGATAAATTAATTTATCTTTACCATCTTGATACATTGATTATTCCTTATTTGATTATTTTAATTAATCGTTAACTAAAATTAATCAACTTAATTTATATAATCAACAAACTCTTAATTTCAAATTTATTTAAGTACTTCATTGTTTATTAAATTAATTTTAATTACAAATTTTAAATCATTCTAAATCTCTTTTCCAAACTATTAATATAAATTGTTTATCTTAGTTATCATTTGAAAATTGCTTATACTTTAAGAATTTATTTATTGTTACATTAAAATTTAATGTAAATAAATTTTTAAATCTTTCTTTTTAAATTTAATCATTAAATAAAAGGGTTAATTAAAATTTTATTTTAGACTTTCCTTGCTTAATTTAAAGAATTTACAAATTCTAATTACCATTTGTTTTCATATTTTATTTACAAATATCATTTGTTTATTCAAAAAATAAATTTTTACTTGTGTTCAAAAATTTGGTTGAAACTGGGTTTGCTGCTTTCACTTACTCACCCGAGGCTTGCTTCGGGTCATCCCCGATAAAAACATCACCCTGCTTCGAGTTTTTTTAACCAACTAACCCGAGTACTAAAAATTTTTCGCAAAATTTGTTTAAGTCCAAATCATCCCGATACAACCTTGAAACCACCCGAGTGCCCCTTCGAGTTTCTGCCCTACTTCCCCGATCAAAACTTCGAGACGCCTCCCCCTTTTCTTCGAGTTCGACACGTCTTCCCCTTTCTTCCTCCCCAGTGCACACACATGCACCGTGCACCTACCCACGCTCCTCCGGCCACCGATGAGCACCGCGTCCATCCCACACACCCACTCGAACACGCGAGACCCCAAAGCACCAACCAGATCGAAGAAATTTCGATCAGATCAAAATCGAGCTTCAGACACACAAAAAAAAACCTGGAACAAAAAAACTTCGAACACCCTCAAACCTGGCAACGGCTCGTACTTGACGCCTCCACCACCGGAGCTCGCATAACTCCGGCAACCACTTCGACAACCACCACACTTTCACCTCCCCTCGGTGCGATTGCCAGAAACACGACGGCGACGACGCGATGAACTCACGACTTCAAGGCAGTGAACACGAGCTTTAAACCCTAATTTGCTCTCCTTCAATCATTCCTTACAATAGAAAAATTTTTAGACAATTTTCCTAACATCATCCATCTCTAAACTTGCTTTGCACAAAATCCCAACATTTAAAATTGGTGCGATCGGTGGAAATTGATTTAAAAGCATTTTTAGTTCAACATGAAATTTCTCTCAACATACTTGATGAAAAATCGAAATTTTTGTTTTAAAAATCTAGTTTTCGAATAACAATTCCCAATATATACTTGAAGCACCGATTCATCATGTTCGAATTTTTCATATATTTGAGTTACTCTGTAAAAATCAATTTTTTTCACTGTATATTTCTATTCTTCTTAAATCTATTTTTAGATTTTAGTTCATACTTCACTACGCAACTTTCTTTTGAAACCAAAGCCTGATGATAATTTGATAATATGAGTTTGAGTTTTGTTTCTTGTTTGATAGCAACCTGTAAGCTCAGAAAGGAAGAAAACAAAAGAACAGAGGAGAAAGGAACAACAACTCACAGATCAACTTCACAAAAACAAACAGAGCTTCATACACCAAGTATTTATACTCAAACTTGATGATATTTAAGTATCAATATAAATTTGTTTACTCACAGTGATTTTTTTTTCCAGATTTAAAAGATTTTACTGTAATCTCTTGTTTCCAAAATATTCAGAGGATATATATATAGCAACAGACACCTACATGAAATCAATTCAACTTTTAAATTTTAGAAACATAAGTTACTCACATACTCATTTCCACATATTTATACGCAATTGATTTCAAATATTTAAGGTTTAAAAGTGAGAGTTACTACTCACCTTCCAAATCATTGCTTAAATCCAGGAGTTTACAAGTTGGAGTTTGGTTTATCTGAAGCTTTTCTTTCATTTTCCTGGAACTGTAAATTTGGAATTTTGCTTTGCTAATGAAGTTGAACTCTTTGCATGCTTGATACTTATTACAACTTTGAAAATGTTTGAAGAATTTGAGGAAATGTTTACAAGTATGCTCAGCCTTGTGAACGAAAGCTGTACACATATAGAAAGAAAGAGGTGTGCAGGTACAAGTGATAGTATTTTTTTTTGTTATAGGCTAGAGGTGTAAACATTAAATGCATCAGTACTTTGTTATGCATTTGTTTACTTTTACTTTATCTTTCTTGCTTGTCTCGGCTGTACAAATATGTAAAGGTATGGTTTGGATTATTTTTGTATTTGTTTTAAAGGCATATTTTATTTCCTTTGTCTCGGCTACATTACAGAAGCATGTTGCTTTTGCTTGTACTTGTTTTATTTATTTGCATTACCAGGTTTGTTTTTACTCCTATATGTACATAACATAACTTACTTGCCTTTGCTTTTCTAACTCTAATTATTTTGTTTACTAAGATAAATTTTAACTTGCTTGATTTAATTTACAAGCTCTTGTATTTGATTTGTTACTTTTTCTTTTGTTTTTGTCTTTTTTTTTGTTTTGTTTACTGTCATTTTTTCTTAGATTTATATCTATTATAAATGCTTACTTTTATTTCTTTGTTTGCCTATACATTTAATCCTATTATTTACATTGCTTTAGATTTTTATATTTTTCTATATACACATACATATATAGTATTTAAATTCAAATCAAATATATATATATATATATATATATATATAATTTTAAATTTACTCATATATGCTCAAATACATACATATATATATATCTATATTCTCATATATATACATATATGCAAATTTTCAAATCAATTTGACTTAATATATTTTCTATTTGAATCGAGGAAACTCGCTTCCATTTATAATTAATTCTACAATCTTTTATTCAAAAATTCATTTAAATTATCAATTTAAATTTATAAAAATCCTGGGTCGTTACAGACTTCCCCCCTTAAAAGAATTTCGTCCTCGAAATTGTACAGCTCGTCTCTCGAATTATACACACACAAAATAGACTAACGGTAATTCAAATTATACTAGTAACACATGGATATTTTCAGGCCATTCATAATATATTTTATATTAAACACTACTCAAAATATTAGTACATGAGTTATAGTCATACATAACCCACTAACATCCAACCTTTACTACGATCTCAAGTCCAAAATACCTATATAAATACCCCAAAATAAGTCAAACCGACCAATTACCAACCCTCACTGTCAGAACCCTCCCTCTCGGGCCCTGACAGGTCCATCACTTCAACCTCATCGTCTGTCTCAAAAATCTCCTCCGGATCAGATTCTTCCAGAATAAGATACCCACCATTTAACTCCTCGTCCTCAATGGGATCATCATCATCCACGGCATTATCCAAATCCCAATGAATTGCTTCGTCACCTTCGGACTCTTCCTCCACGTCAGGTTCTTCTTCCGCCTTAACCTCCTCCTCGAATTCCTCCTCAACTTCTTCTTCGAATTCTTCCTCGAACTCTTCTTCTTCGAATTCTTCCTCGAACTCTTCTTCTTCGAATTCCTCCACTTCTTCTTCTTCTACTGGTGGTTGGGGTTGCACTATAGGCTCCACTGGGAATTCCCTATGAACTGATGACTCACCTTCATCATCTCGTACCCTACTGGATGAAGCATAATCACCCACTCTCCTGACCTTTCCTCCTCGGCTAACGCTATTTGTTCTCTACAATTAAAATCAAAAGCCAAATATTAAAATCTTAAGTTTAGAATTTTATATGTTGAGAAATACATCAAAGTTTATATTTCATATTTTATTCTACCCAAGAAGTTATAACAGAAATTCAAAATTTGTTCTCAACCAAAATCGTTTTATCAATACAATTCAAATTTAGCTTCATATTCTATTAATTAATTTTAACTTAATTTAAAAAAAATTCACTTTATTTAAATTTTAGTTCCAAATTTCAAATTTATTCATATTTATTAAAGTTCAAATCGAAACTGATAAGAAAAAGATGAAAATACGAAGTAAAGATTTCCTCCAACGATTCGTAGAGCCACCATCACACCGAAACTTCTTTCTGGAGCTATCACGAAGAAATAAAAAGGGTTTGAAAAGACGAATCAAAGAATATTGATAGAGAAAATTATTTCCGTTGTTGTTACAGAGTATCGACCAATTACAGTCGTATTTCCCTGTCCCCTATCGCGTCCTCTTCTTGCACTCATACTCACTATCAGTGGATAGTAAGAGAATTTACTGAGGCATTCAAATGGATATCTTAGGGATTACTCATTCTAGGGTTTACTTCACCCTATCTCTAATGAGCTACTTAATGTGTTATACTCCTGAGCTAAAGTTCAACCCTTGGCTCTGATACCAAATGTAACGTTTCGAATTTTGCCCGCTCGAAAATCGACATCCATACTTCATATCGTATTCGAATGCCATAGATTCGACCGTTCAAATCCGATTCGCCGGAGCTTATAACAACATTAAGTAAACAACACAGCGGAATAAAAGAATAATACATTGATATACTGCTTTGATACAATAACTGATACAACAGATGATCCAATAGATATCAATATACATCAGAGATATGATACAATAAAATAGCAGCGGAAAAGAAAAATAGATAACATCTAGCAGCGGAACAATATAATTCTAAGATAGTCTTCAAGGAAGAACTCCGAGAACTGCAACTCCATCTCCAAGAATCAATCTAGCAATAGCTCGAACCCCCAATAACGATGCACCAAGCTAAGCGAGAATGGTGTGATCCAAAGACTGAACTAACTCCAGATAATCCACTATATCTAACTATCTGAAAAAAACCCAACTCTAGACTGCTCGTGTAGAAAATAATGAGCACCCAGAGTTTAGGAAAGAAACGATAAACTCCGGATCAGTCGTGGGACTGGTGTGAGCAACAAAAACAGTTTATCTTTTAAAACATTCAAAGAAATATTTTAAAGTTAATTCGCAATGCTTTTTGAAATGAGACTACCATAAGACCTCCCGCCACACACACAATGCAAACGCAGACTTGGAGGAGATTTCTTCTTATGTTAGTCAAAGATGCTTGATACGCATTTAAAAAGAACATTTGATATTATTATTAGTGCATGGTGTAGGAAAAATTCATTTCGAAAGTAGAATATAAATCTTAGCCAACATACGACCATTATCGTATGCCTACTATAGCTACCATCCAAACAGTGGGGCGCCACCATAAGTGAATGATAGGTTCTACAACTAATACCGTACAAGATCGTATTGTTTCTTTGGATTTCCAACGAATGATCAGGCCAAGGAACTTCCCATTGCCACATGAGAATGCCTCTGGATGGACATCCCCGAGAACCAAACCGGATCTCTACCAACACAAGGCCGGGTTACCCCTAACTGAGTAACAACTGACCGAATATGCCATCCCTCGGTCCTTTGGGACCTTTCAACCGAGCGCTCGTAATCAATTCACACAATCATAAAGTGTTTTCAACATGAGTAAGCATCTGGGCTCCATACCATGATACCACCCTTTTCCAGAAGGAAATGCACATATCCTAAAGGGCGCTACCCCTCATAACCTTGCCGCATCTTTCCTATTTTGACCATTCACGGGGTGTGAGGCTCGACGAAGTCACGTCCACAAAAACATACTTTATACAAAAGCCATGCTTTGGGTCAACAAATGATCATAAAAATGATCACCAAGATAGACGATCAAATAAATGATCCTATCACAAATAATCAACACAATGATCATTTCACAGCAACACTCAGTATATCACATTACCAAATTGGGAATATATCGCTAATAACATTCAACTACATAACCTCTGAGCTCGTACGTCTCAGAGAAGGGTGTTAAGCTAAGAGAATAAATTCTCCGCCACCAACGGAAATATATTTGAAAGAAATCGGCTTTATATCTCAATTTGTAATATCAGACATACAATCCATACAAGTCTGTTCCGGGATCGAACAGAACTGAAGGCACTTACAAAGAAGTCCTTGAAATCCGGATATTCACAATCGCGATCGGATTTCCCATCACTTAGAGAGTTTCTATACCGGCGCGACTCGGTGTAGAAACAATCGATAGGTCATCCTATCGCTTTCGCAAATACCCGGTCTTCATCACCGGTCTTCAAATGCTATCCATAACGTCGAATCACATATTCGGAATGGGTTATACGACACAAAGGTCCTTTCCCGGCTAAACCGAATAGTGAGCGCAATATTTAAAACATATGGATATGGAATTTCAATTTAAGTCACAACTTAAAAATTCAAGACTTTCTTTCAAATGGTTT
Organism: Allium cepa; assembly: GCA_030765085.1. Classification (NCBI taxonomy): domain Eukaryota; kingdom Viridiplantae; phylum Streptophyta; class Magnoliopsida; order Asparagales; family Amaryllidaceae; genus Allium; species Allium cepa. The sequence continues at coordinate 490,259,427 of CM060935.1, forward strand.
AACAAATTACCATTTTCAATCTTTAAACAAAAAGATTCATTTTCACAACCTTTAACAGTTTAAACAATTTTCACATTTTAATCTTTTAAACAAAAGATTCATTCACAGATTTTCCAAATCTATTCTCATTTCAATTTGATTAACTCGTTAAATCTTTAAATCAAAGATTTAACTTATAGCCTTCAAAACAATTTCATTTCAATTTAATTTAAACAAATCATCAATTTAAATCTGTTAAAAATAAACAGATTTAATTCATAACTTTCAAAAAGAATTCATTCATAACTTAGGAAAATCATTTCTCTATTCAATCTTGAAATTCCCCTAATTAACTGAAATCTCAGTTCTTATCTAAAAGTGTTTATCATTTGAAAACAACAGTTTTCATTTTGGAAATCTGATTCATTTATACGAGTTGAAATCCTTGGGTTAAATTCAAATTCCCAAAATCATACCTTTAAAATGGTTTAAATTCATACAAACATGTTTATAATATCTTTAACCATAATTTCCAATCATCGAATTCAATTCCAAATATCGAATTCAAATTCAAATTGAATTATTTAAATTGGAGATTTTACCAAGTTATTCAAAATAGCTTTTATCTGTGAAAACCTTTTTCAAAAGTTTACCGTTTAACCCAAATCTATTTTCAAAATCATTTGAATTCAAATATTCAATTTTATAAATCATTTCAAAATCTGTGACTTAATCGATTTCCTCGTGAAATCCATATTTGTGTGTGTATAGTGTGGTCTAGGGGTTTAACACACAATAGTGCACACATCAATCATTACAGAGATATCAATATCGATAAGCGATATAATCAATAACGCTTATCTCTATTCACAGATTCATAAATAAATTGATTTATCAATCGCAAAGATTTATCATTACAATTCGATGTGGGTTTCGGATAACTAACTGGAATCCGACTCCCTGTCGCATCGAAGTTTAAATGCCGTTTTACGGGCAAACAGGGTTTTCACATCAATACAGAGCAAATTACAATTACAGTGTAGTACATGGCAATCTACATCACACAGCATCACAATCAGAACAGAAATATCAATACGGTGCACAACAATAGTTAATTATTCACCAATCAAAGCGAATGAGATAAATTATCCAAATAATCATTTTATCGATTATTTTAAATCATGGATTTATTATTCTGAATGATAAATTAATTTATCTTTACCATCTTGATACATTGATTATTCCTTATTTGATTATTTTAATTAATCGTTAACTAAAATTAATCAACTTAATTTATATAATCAACAAACTCTTAATTTCAAATTTATTTAAGTACTTCATTGTTTATTAAATTAATTTTAATTACAAATTTTAAATCATTCTAAATCTCTTTTCCAAACTATTAATATAAATTGTTTATCTTAGTTATCATTTGAAAATTGCTTATACTTTAAGAATTTATTTATTGTTACATTAAAATTTAATGTAAATAAATTTTTAAATCTTTCTTTTTAAATTTAATCATTAAATAAAAGGGTTAATTAAAATTTTATTTTAGACTTTCCTTGCTTAATTTAAAGAATTTACAAATTCTAATTACCATTTGTTTTCATATTTTATTTACAAATATCATTTGTTTATTCAAAAAATAAATTTTTACTTGTGTTCAAAAATTTGGTTGAAACTGGGTTTGCTGCTTTCACTTACTCACCCGAGGCTTGCTTCGGGTCATCCCCGATAAAAACATCACCCTGCTTCGAGTTTTTTTAACCAACTAACCCGAGTACTAAAAATTTTTCGCAAAATTTGTTTAAGTCCAAATCATCCCGATACAACCCTGAAACCACCCGAGTGCCCCTTCGAGTTTCTGCCCTACTTCCCCGAGCAAAACTTCGAGACGCCTCCCCCTTTTCTTCGAGTTCGACACGTCTTCCCCTTTCTTCCTCCCCAGTGCACACACATGCACCGTGCACCTACCCACGCTCCTCCGGCCACCGATGAGCACCGCGTCCATCCCACACACCCACTCGAACACGCGAGACCCCAAAGCACCAACCAGATCGAAGAAATTTCGATCAGATCAAAATCGAGCTTCAGACACACAAAAAAAAAACCTGGAACAAAAAAACTTCGAACACCCTCAAACCTGGCAACGGCTCGTACTTGACGCCTCCACCACCGGAGCTCGCATAACTCCGGCAACCACTTCGACAACCACCACACTTTCACCTCCCCTCGGTGCGATCGCCAGAAACACGACGGCGACGACGCGATGAACTCACGACTTCAAGGCAGTGAACACGAGCTTTAAACCCTAATTTGCTCTCCTTCAATCATTCCTTACAATAGAAAAATTTTTAGACAATTTTCCTAACATCATCCATCTCTAAACTTGCTTTGCACAAAATCCCAACATTTAAAATTGGTGCGATCGGTGGAAATTGATTTAAAAGCATTTTTAGTTCAACATGAAATTTCTCTCAACATACTTGATGAAAAATCGAAATTTTTGTTTTAAAAATCTAGTTTTCGAATAACAATTCCCAATATATACTTGAAGCACCGATTCATCATGTTCGAATTTTTCATATATTTGAGTTACTCTGTAAAAATCAATTTTTTTCACTGTATATTTCTATTCTTCTTAAATCTATTTTTAGATTTTAGTTCATACTTCACTACGCAACTTTCTTTTGAAACCAAAGCCTGATGATAATTTGATAATATGAGTTTGAGTTTTGTTTCTTGTTTGATAGCAACCTGTAAGCTCAGAAAGGAAGAAAACAAAAGAACAGAGGAGAAAGGAACAACAACTCACAGATCAACTTCACAAAAACAAACAGAGCTTCATACACCTAGTATTTATACTCAAACTTGATGATATTTAAGTATCAATATAAATTTGTTTACTCACAGTGATTTTTTTTTCCAGATTTAAAAGATTTTACTGTAATCTCTTGTTTCCAAAATATTCAGAGGATATATATATAGCAACAGACACCTACATGAAATCAATTCAACTTTTAAATTTTAGAAACATAAGTTACTCACATACTCATTTCCACATATTTATACGCAATTGATTTCAAATATTTAAGGTTTAAAAGTGAGAGTTACTACTCACCTTCCAAATCATTGCTTAAATCCAGGAGTTTACAAGTTGGAGTTTGGTTTATCTGAAGCTTTTCTTTCATTTTCCTGGAACTGTAAATTTGGAATTTTGCTTTGCTAATGAAGTTGAACTCTTTGCATGCTTGATACCTATTACAGCTTTGAAAATGTTTGAAGAATTTGAGGAAATGTTTACAAGTATGCTCAGCCTTGTGAACGAAAGCTGTACACATATAGAAAGAAAGAGGTGTGCAGGTACAAGTGATAGTATTTTTTTTTTGTTATAGGCTAGAGGTGTAAACATTAAATGCATCAGTACTTCGTTATGCATTTGTTTACTTTTACTTTATCTTTCTTGCTTGTCTCGGCTGTACAAATATGTAAAGGTATGGTTTGGATTATTTTTGTATTTGTTTTAAAGGCATATTTTATTTCCTTTGTCTCGGCTACATTACAGAAGCATGTTGCTTTTGCTTGTACTTGTTTTATTTATTTGCATTACCAGGTTTGTTTTTACTCCTATATGTACATAACATAACTTACTTGCCTTTGCTTTTCTAACTCTAATTATTTTGTTTACTAAGATAAATTTTAACTTGCTTGATTTAATTTACAAGCTCTTGTATTTGATTTGTTACTTTTTCTTTTGTTTTTGTCTTTTGTTTTGTTTTGTTTACTGTCATTTTTTCTTAGATTTATATCTATTATAAATGCTTACTTTTATTTCTTTGTTTGCCTATACATTTAATCCTATTATTTACATTGCTTTAGATTTTTATATTTTTCTATATACACATACATATATAGTATTTAAATTCAAATCAAATATATATATATAATTTTAAATTTACTCATATATGCTCAAATACATATATATATATATATATATATATATATATATATATATATATATATATATATATATATATCTATATTCTCATATATATACATATATGCAAATTTTCAAATCAATTTGACTTAATATATTTTCTATTTGAATCGAGGAAACTCGCTTCCATTTATAATTAATTCTACAATCTTTTATTCAAAAATTCATTTAAATTATCAATTTAAATTTATAAAAATCCTGGGTCGTTACAACTGGGGTACCGCCCGTCACAATACGTGGCCCATATCACCGTACCGAGGAGCCACGCTAACTCCCCTGCAACACAAGGCCGGGACCATTCCTTACTGAACAGTCCTGAACAAGACAACCCCGGCAGTTGTTGCAATCAACCGCCTCACACAGCCGAATATATAGGGACTTCTAGACAGGGGTAAATCTTGCTCTACAGTGGGAGCTACCCACGAAGCCTTGCTGCACCTCCCTTGTTTTAGCCATTCCCGGTTGATGAGGCTTGAGGCTGCGATTACCTTTGTAGGACACATTTATCTTAGAATGCTCATCGTCCACCTGACGATGTTCTGAAAGCACTCAATTCATACAAGTTCGTTTCGGGTTCGAACGAAATCGAAGGCACTATCTCGTTGCACTCATTTTGGAATCACCCTCAGAGTCAACGACCATAGCCCTTGCACTCTGAATCACCATCTCGAACCTACAAGCACTAATCCGTCAAACTCATTATGGAATCACCCACAGAGTTATACTGACGTATAGTTCTTACACCTCGAGTCTTCACTTGCACTCCACTTGGATTCACGACCTAACGTTTATTTTGGATCGGTGTGGTTTTCGGATATCCAAATATGGAAACCCGATCCCGGTCTCACCGAATCCAAACGCCATTTTAATATCCAAGTTGTACTTAAGGGATTTAAACAGCAGATATTCATAATATCACTTAAACATAAATGGATGATTCACATTACCCAGATAGATAAGTTACTATTATCACATTCATCCATATATATCACAAAGCAGCATATATATCACATCTCAGATATATCCCATTCATATCATCACATATCAATCAATGCAATTCAATATCATCCAATATCATTATTTCATCCAAAGATACTTATCAACCAATCATTCACCATCCATAACAAGTTTAATCCAAACTTAATTAATTTAACTAATCCTTACTTAAACACTTGGATTATCATCAATCCTACTTACCATTCATTAATTAATTCCAAATTAATTAATAAATTTCACTTACTTCTCCACTTTAAATTAATCTCCCTTGATTAATTATTACTTAATTACTTTAAGTAATTTATTTCTTAATTACAATATTAATTAATCATCCTGATTAATTACTTCTTAATTATCTAAGTAATTATTTCTTAATTACTCTTTTAAATTAATCATCCTTGATTAATTATTATTTAATTATCTGACAATTATTCCTTAATTATCCTTTAATTAATCACACCTGATTAATTACCTTTAATTAATCATACTTGATTAATTATTCTTGATTAATTTCCTTTAATTAATCACACTTGATTAATCATTTATAATTAATCATATTTAATTAATTACTTTTAATTAATCACATTTTATTAATTACTTTTTAATTATATTTAGTAATTAAAACTTAATTATAAGTTAATTATCCTTTAATTATTAATTAACAATTAATTAATTATTTCCATTAATTAATGACTATTTTCATTAATTAAATTTCTTTTTAATTAATTACTTTAACAAGTAATTAATCACATTATTAAATTCTCTTAATCTTTTATTAATTAAATAATTTAAACCTTTAATTAATTTTATTAATTAATTCCTAAATTAATAACTCAAGTGATTAATCCTTAATCACATCCACTAAATTGCTTTTATAAAGTAATTATCTTTTACTTAATTACCTCCTGTAATTAATCATTTAATTACCTAATTACTTCACCGAGTAATTATATTAAATTAACCCATAAGTGATTATCTTAATTAATCACAAATTAATTATTTAATTAATTATTTAACGTAATCATTTAAGTTTAATTAAATGATTCTTTAACTTCTTATATTAAAAGATCCTTAATTAAGAAAATCATTATCTTAATTAAATCATTTATTAACCAATAACACTTGATAATTAAAAATAATTTAATTATCTCAATTATCTTCACAAATTTATTTATCTTTACTTAATCAATCACTTAATTTCTTAAGATAAATCTTCATTATAATTGATCTCTAAATCTTTATCATTTATCTTCATTTAAAAATATAATATTTAGAAATCAATTTTAATCTTAACAATTTAAACATTTAAAATAAACTTTTTTAAATCTTTAAAATTTTCCAAAGTTATTTAATAAAATTTAATACTAACTTTGTTTTGACAATTCACTTATTTATTTAAAAACTTTTATATTTATTATATATAAACTTGTTTTACTTTGGTTTTAAAACTTGAATAATTTACAAAACATATTCCCTTTGTTTCAAAACTTTTTAAAAAAACATTACTGTTAATATTTTAAAACTTTAAACTTCCAGATCCAAACAAAAATCTACTCTACAAAATCCCGAGCAACTTACAGCAAAATCTCATGTCAACCCCAAGCAAAACCTTACTAAACCCACATTTCACTCCGAGTTACCCAAACCTTCGCCTTGCTTCGAGTAAAACTCGAATTTCCCCTGAACAAACCCGAGCTACACGATTCTTCCCCAAAAACCCAATCCAGACACATGCAACCGTGCACATCAACGTGCACAATGCCGCCGAACGACGGTGAACCTCGCTCTTGCCTCCGTCAAGTTGGCCTCAACCATAACGACTCCTTGCGAAAACCAGAAAACTCAATTCGATCGAAAATCGAAAATCGACCTTCAACCCAAACTGCCTGAACTACCCCTCATCCAATAATCGACTGTCACTGATGATCCTTCATCCGAGACACCACGCCAACCTCCCCCACGCTTCGTCACAACCTCCAGAACCTTCGGCAACAAACTCGATCGCCTCTGGTTTGCCTTGACGCCGCGAAAACACGATGAACCAAGACGTCAAAAACAAGGAATAAAACCCTACTCGAATGAAAAACGACCACCTCAAACATTAATAAATCACCAAAGCAATTTTCTGGTGAACAACTACCTCCCCTCGATCCTCATACTCAACCACGACGCATCGTTCACCGTCGTTCTCGATCAATTGGCCGAAATGCCCAAAACAATTTACACAAAAATTCTCTTTAATTACCAATCTAAAATTTATGATTTATATCTCAAAAATCATGATTTCCCAATAGTAATCCAATTATAAAATCAAAAGTTAAGTTTGAATCTAAATTTTTTTGACCCAAATCAAGATTTTACTGTAAATTTAAAATTTCTGACCCAATAATTCACTTTAAAATCTTGTAAATATTTTTAGATGATAGATTACTTGTTTACAATCAACTTCTATTTACACATCAAAGACCAATACAAATTCAATATGGAATTATTGAGTTTATTATGAGTTTGAAGCCTGTTGCAGAGCATATGTTTAACTTTACAGGCAAATCAAATATTCACAATTCACCATGCATTCAAATTTAAATCCAATATTTCAAATAACATTATAATATCTTCACAATAACAAGTTGAATCAAACGTTTAAACTGTTTTTAAAAGATTTATTTACTCACCTTATTTGCAGAAAATGAAAACTGGTTCCAGGCTTGAAGTTTCACTGCATTTTTTTTCCAGGTTCTAAAATTTCTTTGCATGTTGATTTTTATTTTCCTGCTGTAAATCCTTAATTGCATGTTTGTACTTGAAGATGGACTTGCATTTTCCTCTGCTTATACTTGAAGATTTGAAATTCCAGGTTCTTGAATAAATTTCCAGATTTTCTTGTTTCAGATTTTACAGTATCTTCTTTTTTTTCTGATCTTTGTTTTGGTTTGCATTTGTATTCATTTTGTTGAGAATGAAGAAAGAATTTGCTGAAAATAAAACTCCTCTTTCCCTTTGCAATTTAATTTTAGATTTAATTATTAAAAGAAATTTGACATTTGTCCCTTGGATGCTTTAATTTTCTTACACCTATGCAATTTAATTTACGCTTGTCTTTAACACATACTAAAATGTTTACAAGTGTTTAATGTTAAATTGATATTTACAAAAATATTTTCCTAATGTTTTATTAATGTTTTAAGTGTTATTTCCTTTTTAATAACCTATTTAAGCTATATACATGTATTTATGTAATATTTAGATAATTATAAAATGTTTTTATCTTATAAAAAAAAACTTTAGACCTTAATAAATATTTCAAAAGCAAATTCATATAGGCATTTATAAATAACTTATATTTTTGATCAAATCATATAACATGTGTTTAAAAAAATTTAATTTAATTTAACTCCTTATATAAAATTTTAAAACAATTTATTTTATGATAAAATTAAAATGAAAGAAATATTAAAACAAATGAACCTTTAAATTTAAATCTTATTTAAAGCTTAAGTACAAAATACATGTTTATAATAAATAAGAAATTAACTTTATTATTTAAAATTTGAATCTCATATATTATTTGCAAAACATTAAATCAAATTAACATTTCAAACTACAAATTATATATTTATTAAAGTTTGCAAATACTTATTAAATTCAAATTAATAAAATTCTTATTTCAAATATATATACATACAAATATATATACACATTTCAAATAGAAAAACATTTTATCATTAATTTTGATAATTACCATATTAAATCTTAAAACAGATTTCAAATCACAATATATATATTCATATATATTATAATTTGAGTAGATAGCTTTTATTACTTAAAAACTTCCTATTTACAAGATATATCAATACGTATATATTATAAATAGAAAATATTTTGATTAGCGTTTGGAAAATAAATCTCACCAATATTAAAATGCCAAAACAAATATTTCCAAATTAAAATATTATAAATTTTCAAAAGAATTAAACTTACCAATTTATACTATTTAAGAAAATTGTTGATAGATATTAACAAATTATTATTATTAACCTTTTTAAAATTTTAACTCGTCAATTTATAATGTAAAATGATCAAATCAATTTAATTATTATCAAAGATTATTAAATTGATATTGCTCAAAATTCCGGGTCATCACATTCCTTCCCCCTTAAAAGAATTTCATCCCCGAAATTTTAAAAGCAAAGATAATTTAATAACCCAGCTAAATAATTTAAATTTTCAACAGCAATCACATAATTAGTCATAGCAACCAATTCAAACAAACAATTTTATTTATCCAGATAAAATTCTAAATAGAACTGCCTAATATCATCAAAAGTTTTCCAAGTACCTATACTGGAATACTCGCTCTACAGAACCTTAAGTAACTACATTACTATAACCAAGAACTCCCACATCTGATCCTACAAATCTGAACAAGATATCAGAATAAACTCAAAACCAGCACAACTACCAAATCCTTCTGAACTGCTGATCCTATCACTCAATGAATCATACACATATTCCTTAGAGATATGTGAATTACAATGAATTCCAATTATCTGAACTGGCAATTCAATCCTGTAGATCAAAATCTAATCTCCAGAGAATACAGGAAAACTCAAAATACTTCCGAAGCTAGCTTTCCAGTTTTACCCAGTCTTATATCTCCTTTGATTGGATAAAACTAAAGTAATATCCAAATTCCAATTTCACATTCCAAATCTCCTCAATTCTCAACTGTAAAACTCTTTTGATGCTCTGAGTCACCTCCAATATTCCTAATCAGCTTAACCCTTGCTGATTGTTTCATGAAACAAACATGACCAAAATCAAACCAATCACCTGATCCTACTCAACAAAATGGCTCTCCCAAAAATTTGTTGAAATCCAACACACAACTCTACTCCACAAGCATCAGTGGACTTCAGACCTACACCTCTTATCTGGAATAGCCAAACAGTTGCACTTGACAACCCTACCTACCAAATCCAGAAAATTTCTTCATACTTGAATTCCCTATAGAAATCCTTTAATCCAAGAAAACTGCAACTCCCGGTTGCTCCCATACTAAAATAACTGCTATCTCGCTTTTGCTGCACAACTCTGATCTAGAGTAGATGAGAATGCTATCGAGAACACAAGCACAATCTTTCCCCATACACTGTTCATCCGATCTATAAAATCTTAGTGACCATTCCACTTGATCAAAACATCCCAACAGAATCTTAACTAGAGCTAGTTGATCAATCTCTCTCCAAAGAATCCTGAGCTGCCTCACCAAACTCTTCTCGCTCCAAGAGTCATCCCACTACATGGTTGAACCATCAAAATTACTCCTAGAATCCAAGTCGATAAGAAAACTCAATCGAAAAATCTCTGACTACCTTCATAGCTTTCACCTCCACTTGAGATGCCTCAATCTCAAACTAAAGAATACTCAAAGATTTCCAAACTAATCGCAAGTCACTTTTGCGATCTTACTTAGTTCAGATTCCAAAGAACTATCTTCCCAATTAGAACAGCTTTCCTAATCAAGATCAATCCTTCCAGAATGGCTCACCTACCAGAAAAACTGATAGATCAGTCCCACAAATATCCTGCTCTGCTGAGTCTCCCGAAGAAATGGATAAACCTTCACTATCTGTCTGGTCTGCTGATAGTAGAATCCCAAAGATTTCAGAATCATCGAAGAAACAGATCCATGCTGCTGCTTCCAAACTTCACTTCAATGATACAGCTAGGCCGAAAGATCATTCTTAACCACAAACTTCTTGAAACACAAAACTATCACCCAATTCCACTAAAAATCCTTGAGATGAGTTGGCATCTTCTCAAGAAACTCGGCTCCAAACCAAACACCAATCACTTGTTCGTCTTAAGGAAAACAAAAGAGACCATGTCCGAAATGAGATAACTCATCGACCTTAGACTCATACTTCAAAATAGATAAGACACCCTTACTTGAGATCCAAAAAATCTCTAAACATCTGAATCTTCCATGCAGTAGGCATCAATGTTCCTTCATTACTATCTAAATCTTGCTCTAGAAGAACATCTTCAGAAACATCTATGGATACTGCATCTCAACACACAGCTATTCCCTCCTGAAGCTATCGAGATACCATCACTTGGTCCTGCTCAGCTGATAGATTCAACTCTTGGAAATCCCGCTCACTCGAGAGCAAATCAACCTCACACATCAAGATTATACTCCAATTCTTGCAAATACTTCCTCTGGAATCAATGAAATCCTTTCTCCAATCCACAAAACTTATTCGAGACGGTATTAGATCTACAGTCTCGACAGATACACTTCCAACCACAACATATAACCTCATCCATTAGTGGTAGTCGTGTTACACACACTCACTACTACTCCATCTACCTCTAAAATTTATGTTGGAAAATCCGAACAGATAACCCAACAGATTAGGTAGATATATAAATATATATATATAGAAATTACAAGTACGCTCTCTCAAGATAGACGCCATTCCAGAGCCTAGGTATTCACTCAACCTAATGCTCTGATACCAACTGTAGCGACCTGACTTTCTATCACCAGAAAATCGCATCACTAATTAAGAAAGAAAGAGATAGAAGAAGAAAAGAAAGAGAAGAGAACACATTAGAATCCCACAGCGGAACGAATGAGATATAATATGTAACATATATTTAGAATCATATACATCAGAGTACGCAACTATACATCTCAATTTAGACATTTATATTATTTATGTCTAATATACAATACAAGAACAACTATACAGAATAACGCACAGCGGAAACTTTAACTATATATCTACACGCTGAAGCCTCCTGCTCCAAAGCTCCTTCAGAATTCGTCAAGGATAACCTGAATCACTTGACTACTCATACACAATATGAGCACCCAAGAGTTTAATAAAACAGAAAAATAAACACTCGGGTCAGACAGGGGTCTGGTGTGAGTAAACGGTTTAAGATTGCTTAACTTTAGAAAATCCTTTAAAAAGAAAAGGTATCACGTAAGACATCCCACACATAAATATGGAAAAGTTTTTACCTTACGCTAACCAAAACATTTGATAGGAAATCCAGTGATATTATAATAGTGTCTAGGGTTTCAAGTAAATAAGAAATAGCCGAAATTGTTACATTATTAAATTCCGGCTACTAGCCCTAAAAGTGGGTAATACAAACAAAACCGTAGGGTCTCGTAGGAAAAATGGGTTTCCAACAATGGCAGGGCTACTGGGGTACCTCCCGTCACAGTACGTGGCCTAGATTACCGTACCGAGGAGCCACCCTAACTCTCCTGCAACACAAGGCCGGGACCAATCCTTACTGAACAGTCCCGAACAAGACAATCCCGGCAGTTGTTGCAATCAACCGCCCCATACAGCCGAATATAAAGGGACTTCTAGACAGGGGTAAATCTTGTTCTCTAGTACGAGCTGCCCACGAAGCCTTGCTGCACCTCCCCTTTTTTAGCCATTCCCGGTTGATGAGGCTTGAGGCTGCGATTACCTTTGTAGGACACAGTTATCTTAGAATGCTCATCGTCCACCTGACGATGTTCTGAAAGCATTCAATCCATACAAGTTCGTTCCGTGTTCGAATGAAACCGAAGGCACTATCTCGTTGCACTCATTTTGGAATCGCCCTCGGAGTCAACGACCATAGCCCTTGCACTCTGAATCACCATCTCGAACCTATAAGCACTATTCCGTCAAACTCATTACGGAATCACCCACAGAGTTATACTGACGTATAGTTCTTACACCTCGAGTCTTCACTTGCACTCCACTTGGATTCACGACCTAACGTTTATTTTGGATCGGTGTGGTTTTCGGATATCCAAATATGGAAACCCGATCCCGGTCTCACCGAATCCAAACGCCATTTTAATGTCCAAGTTGTACTTAAGGGATTTAAACAGCAGATATTCAGAATATCACTTAAACATAAATGGATGATTCACATTACCCAGATAGATATGATATTATTATCACATTCATCCATATATATCACAAAGTAGCATATATATCACATCTCAGATATATCCCATTTATATCATCACATATCAATCAATGACATTCAATATCATCCAATATCATTACTTCATCCAAAGATACTTATCAATAGTCATTCATCATCCATAACAAGTTTAATCCAAACTTAATTAATTTAATTAATCCTTAATTAAATTAATCCTTACTTAAACACTTGGATTATCATCAATCCATCTTACCATTCATTAATTAATTCCAAATTAATTAATAAATTTCACTTACTTCTCCACTTTAAATTAATCTCCCTTGATTAATTATTACTTAATTACTTTAAGTAATTTATTTCTTAATTACAATATTAATTAATCATCCTGATTAATTACTTCTTAATTATCCAAGTAATTATTTCTTAATTACTCTTTTAAATTAATCATCCTTGATTAATTATTATTTAATTATCTGATAATTATTCCTTAATTATCCTTTAATTAATCACATTTGATTAATTACCTTTAATTAATCATACTTGATTAATTATTCTTGATTAATTTCCATTAATTAATCACACTTGATTAATCATTTATAATTAATCATATTTAATTAATTACTTTTAATGAATCACATTTGATTAATTACTTTTTAATTATATTTAGTAATTAAAACTTAATTATAGGTTAATTATCCTTTAATTATTAATTAACAATTAATTATTTATTTCCATTAATTAATGACTATTTTCATTAATTAAATTTCTTTTTAATTAGTTACTTTAACAAGTAATTAATCACATTATTAAATTCTCTTAATCTTTTATTAATTAGATAATTTAAACCTTTAATTAATTTTATTAATTAATTCCTAAATTAATAACTCAAGTGATTAATCCTTAATCACATCCACTAAATTACTTTTATAAAGTAATTATCTTTTACTTAATTACCTCCTGTAATTAATCATTTAATTACCTAATTACTTCACCGAGTAATTATATTAAATTAACCCATAAGTGATTATCTTAATTAATCACAAATTAATTAATTAATTAATTAACTTAATCATTTAAGTTTAATTAAATGATTCTTTAACTTCTTATATTAAAAGATCCTTAATTAAGAAAACCATTATCTTAATTAAATCATTTATTAACCAATAACACTTGATAATTAAAAATAATTTAATTATCTCAATTATCTTCACAAATTTATTTATCTTTACTTAATCAATCACTTAATTTCTTAAGATAAATCTTCATTATAATTGATCTCTAAATCTTTATCATTTATCTTTATTTAAAAATATAATATTTAGAAATCAATTTTAATCTTAACAATTTAAACATTTAAAATAAACTTTTTTAAATCTTTAAAATTTTCCAAAGTTATTTAATAAAATTTAATACTAACTTCATTTTGACAATTCACTTATTTATTTAAAAACTTTTATATTTATTATATATAAACTTGTTTTACTTTGGTTTTAAAACTTGAATAATTTAAAAAACATATTCCCTTTGTTTCAAAACTTTTTAAAAAAACATTACGTTAATATTTTAAAACTTTAAACTTCCAGATCTAAACAAAAATCTACTCTACAAAATCCCGAGCAACTTACAGCAAAATCCTGTGTCAACCCCGAGCAAAACCTTACTAAACCCACGTTTCACTCCGAGTTACCCAAACCTTCGCCTTGCTTCGAGTAAAACTCGAATTTCCCCTGAACAAACCCGAGCAACACGATTCTTCCCTAAAAACCCAATCCAGACATATGCAACCGTGCACATCAACGTGCACAGTGCCGTCGAACGACGATGAACCTTGCTCTTGCCTCCGTCAAGTCGGCCTCAACCACTTGCGAAAACCAGACAACTCAATTCGATCAAAAATCGAAAATCGACCTTCAACCCAAACTGCTTGAACCACCCCTCATCCAATAATCGACCGTCACTGATGATCCTTCATCCGAGACACCACGCCAACCTCCCACACGCTTCGTCACAACCTCCGGAACCTTCGGCAACAAACTCGATCGCCTCCGGTTATGCCCTGACGCCGCGAAAACACGATGAACCAAGACGTCAAAAACAAGGAATAAAACCCTACTCGAACGAAAAATGACCACCTCAAACATTAATAAATCACCAAAGCAATTTTCTGGTGAACACCTACCTCCCCTCGATCCTCATACTCAACCGCGACGCATCGTTCATCGTCGTTCGCCATCAATTGGCCAAAATGCCCAAAACAATTACACGAAAATTCTCTTTAATTACCAATCTAAAATTTATGATTTATATCTAAAAAATCATGATTTCCCATTAGTAATCCAATTATAAAATCAAAACTTAAGTTTGAATCTAAATTTTTTTGACCCAAATCAAGATTTTACTGTAATTAAAATTTCTGAGCCAATAATTCACTTTAAAATCTTGTAAATATTTTTAGATGATAGATTACTAGTTTACAATCAACTTCTATTTACACATCAAAGGCCAATACAAATTCGATATGGAATTATTGATTTTATTATGAGTTTGAAGCCTGTTGCAGAGCATATGTTTAAGTTTACAGGCAAATCAAATATTGACAATTCAACATGCATTCAAATTTAAATCCAATATTTTAAATAACATTATAATATCATCACAATAACAAGTTGAATAAAATGTTTAAACTGTTTTTAAAATATTTATTTACTCACCTTATTTGCAGAAAATGAAAACTGGTTCCAGGCTTGAAGTTTCACTGCATTTTTTTCCAGGTTCTAAAATTTCTTTGCATGTTGATTTTTATTTTCCTGCTGTAAATCCTTAATTGCATGTTTGTACTTGAAGATGGACTTGCATTTGCCTCTGCTTATACTTGAAGATTTGAAATTCCAGGTTCGTGAATAAATTTCCAGATTTTCTTGTTTCAAATTTTATAGTATCTTTTTTTTCTGATCTTTGTTTTGATTTGCATTTGTATTCATTTTGTTGAGATTGAAGAAAGAATTTTCTGAAAATAAAACTCCTCTTTCCCTTTGCAATTTAATTTTAAATTTAATTATCAAAAGAAATTTGACATATTTCCCTTGGATGCTTTAATTTTCTTACACCTATGCAATTTAATTTACACTTGTTTTTAACACATACTAAAATGTTTATAAGTGTTTAATGTTAAATTGATATTTACAAAAGTATTTTCCTAATGTTTTATTAATGTTTTAAATGTTATTTCCTTTTTAATAACCTATTGAGCTATATACATGTATTTATGTAATATTTAGATAATTATAAAATGTTTTTATCTTATAAAAATAAACTTTAGACCTTAATAAATATTTCAAAAGCAAATTCATATAAGCATTTATAAATAACTTATATTTTTGATCAAATCATATAACATGTGTTTAAAAAAATTTAATTTAATTTAACTCCTTATATAAAATTTTAAAACAATTTATTTTATGATAAAATTAAAATGAAATAAATATTAAAACAAATGAACCTTTAAATTTAAATCTTATTTAAAATTTAAGTACAAAATACATGTTTATAATAAATAAGAAATTAACTTTGTTATTTAAAATTTGAATCTCAAATATTATTTGCAAAACATTAAATCAAATTAACATTTCAAATTACAAATTATATATTTATTAAAGTTTGCAAATACTAATTAAATTCAAATTAATAAAACTCCTATTTCAAATAGATATATATATATATACACAAATATATATACACATTTCAAATAGAAAAACATTTTATCATTAATTTTGATAATTACCATATTAAATCTTAAAACAGATTTCAAATCACAATATATATATATATATATTCATATATATTATAATTTGAGAAGATAGCTTTTATTACTTAAAAACTTCCTATTTACATGTATATCAATACATATATATTGTAAATAGAAAATATTTTGATTAGCCTTTGGAAAATAAATCTTACCAATATTAAATTGCCAAAATAAACAATTCCAAACTAAAATATTATAAATTTTCAAAAGAATTAAACTTACCAATTTATACTGTTTAAGAAAATTGTTGATAGATATTAACAAATTATTATTATCAACCTTTTTAAAATTTTAACTTGTCAAATTATAATGTAAAATGATCAAATCAATTTAATTATTATCAAAGATTATTAAATTGATATTGCTCAAAATTCCTGGTCGTCACAATATGAGTCCAACACAAAAATCTGTGAGCGAAACGGATCACGGATGAGCAAGTTAGCTTGGCTTGAACATAACATATGCTAATTTAATAATTAAATAATTTTCAAAACATTTCTTACCAAAACACATATAGGCCAAAGCCCGCTTCCCCAACCTTCAACCCAAACACACTCGCAATAGTACCTTTTTCTTTATTCCATTTCTCAAGCTCCAGTACACATCCTTGTGCACAACGTGCACGTCATCTACTGATATGGAGCAAACAACCCTAAAAACAAATATTGCCATCACCAATTGACCTCCCTTCGCAAACCTGACCCGATCGACACCCTTAAAACCCACGGCACCATAAACATGCGATAAAAATTATTGCCAAACTCCACTATGACAACCCATATTTTTGACAATTAAAAATATTAAATTAAATAAGGCATTGAATTCAAAATTGTCAGAAATTAAAATTTTATGATTTATGGATGTAAAACAATGTTGGATTGCATATTAACAACAAGATTTGAAATAAAAAATGTTTACTTTAATAAGAAATAAAATGAATGTTTTTGTATTAAAGAAAAAATCACATGTTTGTTTATTTGAAATGTGTTGTAGATTAGATATTGATTACAGAAATAATAGATCTATTTTAGTTAGAATTTATAACTCTTATTTGTGTACAATGATTTTAAATGTATAAAAGAAATAATTGATTATTTTCCATCACATTTATTTTGTCCGTTTTGAAATTCACCTTTGTAATCAACTGAAATTAATGTAATTGAACAATTTCAATTAATACGGGAGAGGATATTAAATTGTAAATTAACAAGTGTAATTAAACATGGCTTATGTTTTGTGAAAATAAAAGGAAAAGTTTGATTTAATAAAAGATCTTTTTTATCAAATAAATGAATGTTTCATCTGTGAATATTAGTTTAATTTCATTAAAATAAGGAATAGAATGATTTGATCAAAGGAAGAAACATATGTTTATTTGAACTATGTTTTAGCATACAGATTGAGTACAAGAATAGGAAAATCATTTATCTAACAAAGTAATTTATTACTCTTGTCTATAAACAACAAATTTATAAACGTGATTAAATGACTAAATGAAACAACTGTTTTATTCTCATCCATTTTAGTTTGTTTCTTTTGGAATTTAACTTTGTAATTAATTGCAACTAATGTAATTGAAATATTTCAATTAAAAGGAAAGAAAACGTTGATTGCAATTAATAAATTTAATAAAAAATGCATGTTTTGTGTTAAATGGAACTGGCATTTTAATGGAAATAAAAGATCATTATGAGAAAACCAAATTGAACATTTTCATTTTTAAGGTAAGTATAATTTTATTTATTGTGTGTTGAAAAAAATTAAATGGGTACAAATTTGAGTATTATTTGAGTTAGTGAAATTAATTTGGTTAAGAGGAACATGTTTCAAAAATTAAATTTCAAAAGGTTTTGCGATGTACATGGTCCGTTCATTTCTTTTGTTATTAATTGATGCCTATATGTTTTAAAATAGTTACCTCATTATTAATACTTGATCCATTCATTTCTCCTTCTGTTTAATACTCGACCCTAGACTTTTAGGCTATATTTAATTCTTGCCATCTCATTTTTGGTTATACAAAATTTCACTTTCCTTTGGTTTGCAAACTTTCCCATTCCTACGTACTTTTATTTATGCATAATTAATGTCTGAAGCTTTCAAAAAAAATGTGACATTCATTTTTTCCCTCCCCCTTCGTTTCCTTATTATTAAATAATCTGTCACTATATTTCTTCTTTTGTGTAGGTTTACTTGACACCTCATATTTATTTAGTTCAAATTATTCTTTGCTGAAGCTATACTCTCATCAGCAAATTGTTCACATTTTAAACATGTCCCGTCATTTTTTCTTTTTGCCACCTCATTTTCTATGTTTAGATCTCCATTTCTAAACCTCCTTTCCCTGAATCATTTTAATGTAAGCTTGAAAATTCAAAAGCTCTCATTTTTGCAAATTCAAAATCCTTTTTTTATGAACATGAGTTTCATTTTTCATTTTTCCTACATGTCCTACCCTCATCTCGGTTTGTTCTTCCATCTTTGCTTGAAGCCTCGTCTTGGGAAAAACATGAGTATTAAACTTTGTTTGCTTTTTTATTAAATGTGTAAAATTATTATTTTATAAATATTTCTTATAACATAAATATCTTTTGCATTCGAACTCCAATTGACGCGTAGTTTCTTTCATTGGATTAGTAATGAAATTCTAGACAATATGAAATTGGTTTGATTAAATCTGGAGACTATTGAGATTTTAGGATTTAGTTGAATTTTTAATGGGCTATAATCAAAGGTGGGTGATTATACTCACTCACGCAATACTAAATTTTCCGATATAAGTTAAATTGAAATCATGAAGTGATAAAAATTTATTCATTGTTGTTGGGTAATTTAAATTTACATTTAGATTGAAATTGATGTTGATATAGAATGGAATTGACATTTAAATTCATACTGAAAATTACTTGCTAGCTAAACACCAACAATTGATAACTAGTAACTGCTGTGATATATTGGTAGATTTGGATGTTGATTGTTATTGGATGTTTTATTGATTGCTATGTTGGATGTATGGTTGTTATTTATTTTCATATATCCCTGTTACCACTCTTTATATTATTGACATCATATAAATTGTCATTTGGATTGTTTAAAATGAACTAAGAAATAGGTTGAAATGATATATACATATATCATTTAAATATTGGTTGAAATGATATATATACATCTATGTAATTAAAATTGAAATAACTGATCACTAAGCCATAGGTAGAAAATTATGTACGGACACCGGATTTGGTTAAATTAAATTGTTTTAAATATTAAATTTTGATTTATATGAACTAAATTATTGTCTAATTCGAGATTTGAAATGTTGAAATGGAAACTGGTTAATGAAATTGGTTGAGGATTTAATTTGAAATCTTAATGTTGAAATTGAGATATGATTTGAATTCATTAGAAGACAATTATTTTAAAGGTTTATGTTTGCACAAAAAATGGGCAAACACCTCCAAGTCATATGAACTAGCTGATTTTATGTTGTTTCTCATGATTTGGGTGATTTAAGCAAATATATAAAAAAACAGGGACTGAACTGTAAAAGACACACAAATTTATAGTGGTTCGGCCAGAACATGCCTACGTCCACTTTATATGTTATTCTCCTTTTCTATTCAGATTACAAGTACAAAGCTTTGATTACGAGTATATGAAAGTTGTTTGAAAGTTCCTTCCGTGCTTGAGCTCTCAAACTTGTCTGCCATTGTTGTACCCCTGCTCCTCTATTTATAGAGTGAGGCTGGGGGGCAGGGGTCTTGAATGTATATAGCTGCTGATGGGCCTGGGTTGTTGCAATCTGGCCCAGTAAAGTTGGTCCGGAATGCCTTGGTCCAGTAGTATTATGGTCCGGTAGAGCTTGGTTTGGTGGTGAGTGGATGGGGCTTGGTCCGGCCATGCTTGGGTCCGGTAGTCGATGGAGGTTGTTTGGCTCGGTGGTGGTTGGAGTGAGTTGGTTCGGCATGGCTTGGGTGGAGAGTTGGTTCGGTGGGACGTTGGTCTGGTAGGGAAGTGGCTTGGTCCGGTTAGGATGGTTCAGCAGTGGTAGGTCAGGAGATGGTTCGGTGGTTGTTGGAGAAGGTTTTGGACCGGTGGTAGGTGGGTTTTGGACCGGTGATGAGGTGGTTCGGCAGGCATGAGAGAGGGGTTGGACCGACAGTTGGTTGGTTCGGTCATGGTGGTCGTTGAAGAAGGTTGTGGGCCGGTAGTCACCTGGTTCGGCAGTGGTTATTGGAGAAGCTTTTGGATCGGTGGTAAGAATTTGCCCAACATTTGCCCCCCAAAGTGGGGCACATGCCTGCATGTGTCGCGCTTTGTTTTCTTGTAGTTGGGACAGCTTCATTCGGTTTAGAGTGCCGAACCGGTTGGTCTGGTTATCCTACGCTTGCCTATAAGTAGGGGCGTTATGCCACCGTTATTCCTTTACCTTTTGAGATAGCCGAATCAACTGATTGCCGAATCAAACTTCTGTTTGTGCCGAATCAAACGCTTATCTTTGTCGAATCAAACCCTTATCTTCGCCGAACCAGGTGAGACCCTATTCTGTCGGATGAAACTTCTTATTTTCGAACTGCCGAATGAAACTTATACTTAAATTACCGGATGAACCCTGAGACTCTGAATACCGAACGAACTCCTTGGAGCTCAAGTGCCGAATGTGTCTCGTGCTTTGCTTTACCAAATGAGCTCCGTGGTGTGAGTGCCGAATGGCCTTTCGGTCTTGTGTTACCGAATGAACCTAAAAACCTTCATCCCTTGAGTTTTGAATTCGAGCGGAATTCCAGACCACATGCCTTTGTTTACTTATATCTTTATACTCCTCATTTTAACAGTTCGTTTGTTTTTTGGTGCTGCAGATAAATGTCTCGTAAAGTTGACACTCGATCAGAGAAGAGAAAATCTACGGACCGAAGTGAGCCTCCCGTTGTGCCCCCCTGCCCAGCTAGGACCAGTGCGGCAGGGACCTGCCTCGAGGTCATTAGTGGACGGATATGGCCCCCAGAAGCTTCTGAACTCTCCCCCCGATTGTTATCTGAGCTTTCTCAAAGAAAGGCAACTTGATGTCATCGCTCGCTCCTTTGGGATTGACAGGGCGAGTATGCTGCTGCCGGGAGATGGTGCGATGCCGTACGATCCTCCTGAAGGATATTTCGCTTACAGCCGATACCATTGTATGTGCGGGGCCATTCCCCCAATCAATGCCTGGATAGTCAGCTTTCTTACCTATTTGAAGGTGGCTCCATTCCAACTTCAGCCCAATTCCTATGCTATCCTGGTGTGCTTGTTCATCATTTTTCAGAGGAGATATGGGCGTCCCCCTTCCAACCGGGAGATCCGGTATTTGTACAACTTGAGAGGCTATAAGAAGGGGTCTCCATATATCAGCTTGGAAGTGGCCGTGCCCTTCAAGCCCGTCCTGGATTTGTATTCGAAGCTCAGTATGTTCAAGAAAGAATGGTTCTTCATCAAGGATGCCTCTATTTCCTTCCGTCTTTTCACTTCCGGCTGTAAGTTGAACTCCATTTATATTTTCCTTGTTTCGACCCCAATGCTTCCTCTTATATGCTTTTATTTCTTGCTAGCGACAGGTGGCTTTGCGGTCGTGGAGAACGATTCCTTGGTCCGGATGGCTGCGGAAATAAAGGGCATCTTGGGACGGGATAGGTCGGCTTCTTACCTGATCAGGAATGCCACTCTCCTGGAGTACAACTTAATTCTGCCACGTCAATTTGTGGTTAAGCAGAGAGATACAGCCGAGGAGAGGGCTGCCAAGTCTGAAGACGGGGCTACCGCGAAGAGTAGCAAGAGGAGACCTTTCTCGGTACCTCCAGTCGTCGGGGGGAAGAAGCTTAAGAAATCTGATGGACCCTCTCCCAGCACATGCCCAGATGTTCCGGAGGAGGAAAGTGGAGAGGAAGAGAGAGGCGAGGAGGAGAGCGGTGGTGATGGAGAAGGTGACGGTGGTAACGGTGGTGAAGGGCAGAGTGGTAGTGGCGCTGGTGCCTTGACTTCTAGGCAAGCGGGTGAGATTTAAGAGTGGACTGATGATGCTTTCCGTCAAGCCTTCGAGGGGTTGGGAGAAGGGCCGGCCTTGGTGGAGAAATCGGAGAAGTCTGATAAGGCCGGGACGGGCGCCAGTCTATTTTCTGAGGGTATTTCAGCTAAGGCAACTCCGGCGGCTCAAGGTGAATTCTTAACTTTCGCAGACTCCCTTTATGATAAGGACTTAGTAATATTTTATGGCCAACTCCCATCCTGGAATGAGATTCAGGACCTATTGCAGTATCCCACTCCCCCTCGGGGTTTGTAAAATAAGCGTGTTTTCTTACTCCTTTTAACTTAACATATTTCTCGGATCATAGTTTCATGCATGCTTGTAACTCTTCACTTTTATTCCAAGAACGGGTAAGGTGGCCAAGACATCAGATATTCAGCACCGCCTTGAACAGTACAAGCTACTCAAAGCTTCTGCCAAACCAAAGCCGTCAACTAGCCGTCCCGGAGATATGGTTAGCTATCGTCCTCTTCTCGGAGTTATTGAAGAAGATATGCAAAAGAGGAAGAGGGGCCGATCTTTGTTTGAACCCTCACCTGGCCCTCAGACTCCAGTCCAGCCTACCATGATATTACCGAGGAAGATACTGAGTTTATGCCTTCCCCACATCCGTCCGAAAATCCAACCGTCACCCCGATAGACCATCCTGGTTTGGTTCGCAACTCCTTTGCCGGCCACCCGGATCTGGACCCGAGTTTTCAGGACATCTCTTTTGACGAGGCCATGGGTGAGCATCTTCTCCCCCACAATCCCATGGTACGAGTGCTTGATGAGGCTAAGTCCTTAGACCTCGATTTGCCTACTACTCGGATTGTGACCATGGGGAATGAGGCCAAGGCAAACATCGATTGGGTGGCTGAAGAGACCAAGAGGCTAATGGAGCATCACGCTCGACTGGCCAAGGCTGGGGAGGAAATCGGAAGTGCTAACATTCGGTTGTGGCTAAAGGTTTCTGATCAGTCCAAATAGCTTGCCGATCAGGCTATTCAGATATCCCAGCATGAAGCGGCCTCCAGACGACTAAAGAAAACCATGGAAGAGGCTAGCAAGGCTGAGTTGCGAAAAATGGAGGTTGTTTGCAAAGAGCGAATTGACATGGCCATCGCAACGGTGGACGAGGTTCGGAGAGCGGATCTTGAGCAGGTAGAGGAGTTATCTGGGAGGCTTGAGGCCGCAGAGCTTGATCAGGCCAAGATGAAGAAGGAGATGGAAGTGATGCGGAAGTCCCTTCAGGCTGACTGCTCGAGATACCGATTGGAGAGAGATGATGCTGTCGCACGGCTGTCGGCTTCTGAGGCCCGGATGAAAGAGTTTGAGGAGAACGAGGGGATGATGGACGAGATGCTCCAGGACATGTATTTCCGTACTTGGAGGCAGGGCAACCTGTCCTGGATGGACGATTATCCCCGGGTTATGGCTAGGATATATCTCCGGGCTTTGGAGGAAGCCAAGGCTGAAGCGGATAAAGAGGATGGCGCGGCCTTCAGAATGGATGTGGTTACCGTACAGTTCACCATGGAGGAGAAGGCGGCGGTGAAGGAAGGCATGAGGCTGCTCGCCGCCGAGGAAGTGGGTGTGCAACTGGAGGATGACGACCAGGGAGCAGACGCCGGTAAGTCTTCCCTTTTAATCTTTTCATGATTTGATTTCTTATCTTTCGTGATTATTGATGGATTCTCTTCTGAATTGGGCAGGCGGGACCTCTGGAGTACATGCGGGGAGTTCTAACCCTACAGTTAAGTAGATCCGGATGGCGGGTAGGACAGAAGCGGAGCCCCGATGTAGTTAACTCTTTTATTTGGTCTGTTTGACATTCCTGTACATACTAGTCCAAAACATTATTGTATTTTTAGGCTATAATTATATCATTGAAACGAACGTCTTTATGTAACTTTATAACATAAGCAGATTATGTTATGTTCGAATGTGGTTGTTATTTTGATATGTTGCATAAGAAATATAGCTGCGTGTTTATGCATGTGATTTAATCGTATTTGATGCTAAGTTTCTGCTCAAAATATTGTTTCATGTTTTGCAATGCCAATATGATGTGTGAATAAATTAAAGCTTTATATTTATATACAAGAGAAGATAATACCGCCCTTCGTGTTTTAGTTGTAGAGGGTTGCTTTGAATGTCTTGCGTGACTGAGTATGGAATGAAGCTGAGTGTTCCGTCATCCGGATGTGAGTTCATATTTCCACAAGCGAGAGTTCCCCTATTTTGTGACCTGTACTTTAGGGATTGTTATATAGGATAGGAGAAAAGTTTTTGAATGAAATGGAAATATGATAAACAGTAAAACTTCCAATCACGGAAGGCCGTCGATATGCTTAAGTTCGTGGCAAACGGGTTTTGTAGTCACTTTCCCTAGCTGTGGGTCTTGGAGACATTTGTCACCCATCTTACGCCTCCGCGGGGAGTTTATCTTTTTTACCACAACCGCACTTAAGACATATCGGAGCCGAGATCGCGCACAGTAACTACCCGAGCCATTATGGCCCGTAATTGTGGGTATTATTTGATTTACTGTGGCCGGCTAGCGTGGGTGCCGATCGTCAACCGTGAACTACCCCTGGCTGGCCACACCTTATGTTGGGGCTTAAAGTAGGTTCAAAGTTGTCGGCTAGCTGAACGCCGTAATGAGCTGCCATCGGCTATAGTCGGCCTTCTTGATGGCTTATAATCGGCTCATTACAGTTGGCTTTGAGGGCAGTCACGAGCAATGAGTTAACCCACAGCAGAGGGATGCTGGAGCAAAAGTGTCTCATTGGCGAGTGCATAGATTCGCATAGTACCTGTTGGGTCTTGTCCAGGTGAGGTTGCGCCGTGAAGTGTCCAGAATGGAAATGTCGTTATACATGATTTTGTTCAACAGAAAAGGATAAAGCTTAACAAGCAGCCAAGATATAAAGGAACAAGTTAAAAAGAGACAAGATTTTTAAAGTGGTTCGGCACGAAAATGCCTACGTTCACTGATTCTCTTTGTTAATTCACTTCATATGGGCAATACAAGTTAAGAAAAGTATCGACGGAGGTATTGGATGTTCCATGCCCTCTGGAACACCTCTCCGTCCACTGTTGACAAAATATAGGCTCCGTTGCGGAGATCTTTGTGAATTACATAGGGTCCGTCCCAGATTGGATCTAGTGCTCTGGGGCGCGGGAAGATCCGCTTGAGGACAAGATCTCCTTCTTGTAAGCTGCGGTGCTTGACTTTGGAGTTGTATTGTGCTGTAACTTTTTGCTTATGAGCTGCTACTTTGAGTGCTGCATCGTTTCTTCTCTCCTCAATTAGATCCAAAGACATGTGGAGGAGTTCTTCGTTCTCTTCTAGGTTGTAGTGGATCCTGCGGTGGGAAGGCACTACAGTTTCAACTAGGAGCATGGCCTCAGATCTGTATGCCAAAGAGAAAGGAGTATGCCATGTTGATGTTCTATAAGATGTGCAGTAAGCCCAAAGTGCCGTAGGAAGTTCATCCACCCAAGCGCCTTTTGACTTTTCAAGTTTCTTCTTGATTAGGGTTTTGAGGATTTTGTTGACAGCTTCGACTTGTCCGTTTGCCTGGGGGTAAACCACAGATGAGAATCTTTTGCGAATTCCGTGCTCTTGGCACCAGTCGTCGAATTCCTCGCTGTCAAATTTAAGTCCATTGTCCGATATGATTTTGAGTGGAACCCCGTACCTGCATAAAACATTTTTGATCAAGAAGTTAATAACTTTTGCCGAAGATATTTTATTTAGAGGTTCCGCTTCCACCCATTCGGTGAAATAGTCAACTGCCACTATGACATATTTAGCCCTGCCTCGGCCCATTGGCAGTTCCTCAATCAAGTAAATTCCCCATATTGCAAAGGGCCAAGGGCTGGTCATTTGAGTAATTTCATTTGTTGGTAGTCGGGAAATCTTAGCAAATTTCTGACATCTGTCACATCTTTTGACGAAGTCTAAGGCGTCTTTGTTTAAAGTGGGCCAGTAATACCCGTATCGGAGTATTTTCTTTGCTAGAGTCTGTCCTCCGGTGTGATCTCCGCAACTTCCTTGATGGATGTTGGACAAGACTTCCCTGGCTTCCCTTCCAGCGATACACCTTAATAAGAGATTAGAGAAGCCGCGCCGATAGAGGATGCCTTCTTGTAATGTGTAGCGGAAAGCTTTCCTTAAGGTTTTCTTAGCTTCGTTACGTCCGTCGGGCAGTGTGCCACTTTGTAAGTACTTTCGGATGGGGGTCATCCAAGTTTCTTCTTCAATTGCAGCTATCATATTCATTGGCTCGTAGCTCGGGGCCAGTTGCTATGAGATGGTTATCGTTCGGGAAGCAGTGTCGTCCATCATACTAGCTTGCTTTGCCAGTTCGTCAGCCTCCTGATTTTCTTCCCGAGGAATGTGTTTGATTAGATTGTGATCCAATTGATTGAGCAGCAGCTTAGTCTTCTTTAGATATGCTGTGAGTCGTTCTCCTCGAGCCTGGAATTCTCCCAGTATTTGATTTACAATAAGTTGAGAATCACTATGGAGGCATAAAGAACCGACTCCAATCTTCAGGGCAAGTTCTAATCCGGCTATCACTGCTTCGTATTCTGCGTCATTGTTGGTGGCAGCGAATTCCAACCTTAGGGCGTAGTGCAGCTTCCTTCCCCTGGGGGTGATTATCACAACACCTGCCCCCGAGCCCTGTTCATTTGATGCTCCATCTACGAAGAGATTCCACATGATATCTTCTACTATTTCAGATTGCTCCTTACCTTCGTTAGTAGTGAATTCGGCAATGAAATCAGCTATGGCTTGCCCCTTGATAGCGGTGCGAGGATGGTAGGTGATATCATATTGACTCAGTTCAATGCACCACTTAAGTAGTCGCCCGGAGGTGTCGGGGCGATGGAGTACCTGCCTTAGCGGTTGATCGGTTAAAACTCTGATGGAATGAGATTGGAAATAGTGTCGCAGTTTCCGTGACGTGATTAGCAAACAGTATGCTAGCTTTTCAAGTTTAGGGTATCTGGCTTCTGCCCCTGTAAATCTCTTGCTTACAAAGTATACGGGTCGCTGCGCGCGGTCGTCTTCTCTCACCAAAGCGGCGCTTAAAGCATGGGACGATACAGCAAGGTATAGGTATAGTTCCTCGCCTTCATTAGGAGTTGAGAGTACTGGTGGTCTCTGAAGGTGTTCGATTAGGTTAAGGAAGGCTTTCGAGCATTCGTCAGTCCATTCGAACTTTCCTTTGTCTTTCTTTAGAGCTTCAAAGAAAGGGATGCATTTGTCGATTGCTTTAGAGATGAACCTGCTTAGGGCGGCCACTTTCCCGTTTAGGCTTTGCATCTCTCTTCGAGTGGATGGTATCTTGATATCTTGCAAAGCTCGAACTTGTTCGGGGTTTGCTTTAATCCCCCTGGCATGGACGATGAATCCCAAGAACTTTCCCGACGACACTCCGAAGGAGCACTTTAGAGGGTTCAGCTTCATTCCATATCGGCGAAGTACTTGAAACATCTCGTCCAGGTGGTTTATATGATCGTTGGCTTTCCTCGATTTTACCAGCATGTCATCCACATAAACTTCCATAGTTCGTCCTATTAGTTCTGCAAACATCTTGTTGACGAGGCGTTGATAAGTAGCTCCGGCGTTTTTAAGTCCAAAAGGCATTACCCTGTAGCAGTACAATCCTCGGTCAGTGATGAAACTAGTGTGGTCTTGATCGGGGGCGTGCATAGGGATCTGGTTATATCCTGAGTATGCGTCCATAAAGGATAAGAGTTCATGTCCGGCTGTGCTGTCCACGAGCTGATCGATTCGGGGGAGTGGGAAGCAGTCCTTCGGACAAGCATCATTTAAGTTGGAGAAGTCGATGCATGTTCGCCACTTCCCATTAGCCTTTTTTACCAGTACCGGGTTGGCGACCCATTCTAGGTAGATGGCTTCTCGTATGAAGTTATTGGCAAGTAGGTTTTTTACTTCTTCCTCTAGGGCTGCTGATCGTTCTGCACCCATGCTTCTCTTTTTCTGCTTTACTGACACCTTGGTGGGATCGATGTTCAGCACGTGGCATGCTACGTCTGGGGAGATTCCTGTCATGTCGGCGTGCGTCCATGCAAATACATCCATGTTGTGGCGAAGAAAATCAATGAGTTGATCCTTTAATTCTTCCTTTAGTTGAGATCCGATTTTCAATAGTCTACTTGGGTCATGTTTGTCTACAACTACGAATTCCATAGCCTCTGCAGGCTCGGCGGTGGCCTCCTCCTCTTTGTCCCTAGGGTCTAACTCATTGAAAGGATCACTGGTATATCGAAGAGGAGGGGCTTTTTTTAGTTGCTATGCTTCCAAGTTTTTCATGCAGGGAGTAGTCTCTGCATTTTTTCCTTTATCCTTTATACGGTTATTGCGAAGTTCAGTTACATAGCAGTCGCGAGCAGCGTCTTGATCTCCCTCCATTTCTTCTATTCCGTTATCTGTTGGAAATTTCATCTTCAGGCACCATGGGGCTAGGACAATTTGGAAGTCGGACAAGGCTGGTCTTCCCAAAAAGGCGTTGTAGGCCGAATGGTTCTCTATTAGTACAAACATTTGTTTTCTCACAGTGGAGCGGGGATGACTTCCTATTTCGACAAAGAGATCCAGTTGCCCGAGGGACATCTTCGCATCTCCAGTGAAACCATGTAGTGGTTTGTTGCAGGGAGACACATCCTTCATTGACAGCTTCATTTTGTCGAAAGCATGCTTGAATAGGATATTTGCTGAGCTTCCAGTGTCTATTAAAATTCAAAAAACTTTGGCTGGACCGAACCAGGCAGAGATGACCATAGGATCCATGTGTGGGTACTGTCTTCCCTCTAGGTCACGCCTACTGAATGTGATGTTGTCATTCTCTTTCCGTTTCGGGTGGCGTTCTTCCACAACGGAATTAACTTATTCTTCATCGTTTCTAAGTGACTTACCGTATCTTTCCATCTCTGCCCAGCTTCTGTCGGCGATGTGTGGCCCTCCTGATATGGTATGGACCACTATCTTCTCTTGACTAGAGCCGCTGGTATTGTGATTTCCTCCGCCTACTTCTGGGAGGGGTAGCCCTGGGTTTTCATTGGCGGGAGCTGGAGTCCTGTTCTGGCTTTTTACATAGCGTTCCAGTCTCTTCCTTCTGATGTGTTCTTCAATCAAGTCCCGGAGATGGTGGCATTCATTAGTGTCATGTCCATGGGATTCGTGGAAGCGGCAGAACTTTCCAGACTTGAGTGCGTTATCTGACTCCTTCTTGTGCGGGGGGCGCTTGTATCTAAATTCGTCTTGAGTGGCTAGGAAGATGTTTTCGATCGTTTCATTCAAAGGAGTGTAAGAGTCAAATCTTGGCCGAAGTCGATATAAGCGCTTTTCTCCCTTCTTACCCCCAGCATTGTCTCTAGAGTCATTTCTCCGAACATCCTTTGCTGCAGCAGGAACCCTGTCTGTAGCTGTCTTAGCCTGTTTCCCTGACTGCCTCTCAGTGGAAGCGTCATCAAGTCTCATATACTTTCCAGCTTCATGGAAGAAATCCGGTAAAGTAGCTAGCTTTTCCTTGGTTATTCTTCTAGCAAATTTAGTATCCGGATGTACACCACTGCAGAGAGCCATTAGGATGAGTTTCTGGTCGGCATCTTGGACTGCGGCCGCCGCGGCGTTGAATCGGGTTAGGTACTGTTGCACTGTCTCTCCAGGTTTCTGTTTGATATTAGATAAGGAATAAGCGTCCTTGGGTTGTTCCACATGAATGCGGAACTGGCTGATGAACTTTTCTTTCAACATTTCCCATGAGCTGATGGACCCTTGGGGTAGGTGGCAGAACCAGGAAGTAGCTAGATCTGCCAAGAAAAGTGGGAAGCATTTACACAATACTCCCTCCGTTGCTCCGCTCATGAGCATATGTTGGGTGTATCTCTGTAAGTGTACTATGGGGTCAGAGGTTCCCTTGTAAGGTTCCATTGTTGGCATTCTCCATTCCCGGGGGGTGATGGCGGTTTCGATATTACGGGTGAAGGGGCTGGTTACCCTAGCACCTATCCCCCGATCCCTTTTCTCCCGTTGGACGCACTCTCTGAACAATCGCGCCATCCTTTCATCAGAACTTGGAGCGGATAGAAATGAGTTTGGTTCTTCCCTGCGGGACTGATTCTGTCCAGACGACTTGTAGGGATGGTATCGTCTGTCACTCCTAACATTCTCCAATGGCTGCCTCTGGTCTTCTGGGGGCATGCTGGGGTCGGCCACAGTTGGCCCTTGCCTTGATCTTCCCCTGCTGGGTTCAGTTCTCAGCACTTCCTCGGGTTCAACTTCGAGTCGGACTCCAGCTCGGCCCCGTCTACCGGTGTTTTCATGGTTAAGTAGCATGACAGGCTCAGCTACATCCGACCCCTGCCTGGCACCTCCCCCGTTGGGTTCGGTTCCAAGTGTTTCCTCGGGTCAGAATTCGGGCTGAGTCCGGGCTAGGCTCCTACCATGGCTGTTTCTGTTGATAGCCTCTTCGAAGAAGAAAGACCTTTGTCGCCTCCCAGATCCTCCAGACCGGGACTCACCCCATGATTCAATGTTGCGGTTGGATTCTTCAGCATCCCTTAAGCGTGACATGAGTTGGTCCACCAAGGCTTCTTGTTGAGATGCGAAGCGGTTAGTTACTTCAGCCACAACCTTGTCCAGATCCGCCCTTGTAATTGGTTGTTCCGTAGCAGGGGCTGTCGGATTTGCCTGATTTAAAGTTGCTGTTGGAACTGGACGATTGTCTTGGTCTCTGGTCAGTGGATCTGGGATACTGCCAGTTGCGATGTCCTTTCCTTTGTTAGCATCTTTCTTCCGTCCGGGAGCCATATTTTCCAAGCAATGAACGATGCTGACAGAAAAAGGGTTAAGTGGGAGAAGCTAAAGCTTCGAGCTCCTGGCTTCTCAGTGAAAGCACCAAAAATGTTTGCACAAAAAATAGGCAAACACCTCCAAGTCGTATGAACTAGCTGATTTTATGTTGTTTCTCGTGATTTGGGTGATTTAAGCAAATATATAAAAAACAGGGACTGAACTGTAAAAGACACACAGATTTATAGTGGTTCGGCCAGAACGTGCCTACGTCCACTTTATATGTTATTCTCCTTTTCTATTCAGATTACAAGTACAAAGCTTTGATTATGAGTATATGAAAGTTGTTTGAAAGTTCCTTCCGTGCTTGAGCTCTCAAACTTGTCCGCCATTGTTGTACCCCTGCCCCTCTATTTATAGAGTGGCTGGGGGCAGGGGTCTTGAATGTATGTAGCTGCTGGCGGGCTTGGGTTGTTGCAATCTGTCCCGGTAAAGTAGGTCCGGAATGCCTTGGTCCGGTAGTATTGTGGTCCGGTAGAGCTTGGTTTGGTGGTGAATGGATGGGGCTTGGTCCGGCCATGCTTGGGTCCGGTAGTCGATGGAGGTTGTTTGGCTCGGTGGTGGTTGGAGTGAGTTGGTTCGGCATGGCTTGGGTGGAGAGTTGGTTCGGTGGGACGTTGGTCCGGTAGGGAAGTGGCTTGGTCCGGTTAGGATGGTTCGGCAGTGGTAGGTCAGGAGATGGTTCGGTGGTTGTTGGAGAAGGTTTTGGACCGGTGGTAGGTGGGTTTTGGACCGGTGATGAGGTGGTTCGGCAGGCATGAGAGAGGGGTTGGACCGGCAGTTGGTTGGTTCGATCATGGTGGTCGTTGAAGAAGGTTGTGGGCCGATAGTCACCTGGTTCGGCAGTGGTTATTGGAGAAGCTTTTGGATCGGTGGTAAGAATTTGCCCAACAGTTTAAATTTTAATTTAAACTTTGAATTTACTTTAATAAAAGTGTTTTAAATTGGTATTTCAAAGTTTTCAATGTGAAAGGATTTAAACTAAATTGTAAGAAAAATTGAGAATTTGAATTGAAACTTTCAACCATTTGAATAGAACTGTTTAAATGGAATATGAAGTAAAGTTTGAAATCATTTTGAGTTGAGGCTGATTTAAATTGAATTTTGAATATGAAGTTGACTTGAATTGGTAATCAAAAAATTGAATTTGTTTTTATTTGGAATTTGAATCCTAGTTCAAATTATTCTGAAAGGATGGAACATTTTTAATATAAACTATTTTAATATATAAACTATTTTAATAATCAAATTACTTTAATATATAAACTATTTTTATATTCCAACTATTTTCAATATTCAAACTACTTTCAATATACAAACTGTTTTAGTTATCCAAACAATTCTAATTATCCAAAACTATTTTCAATATTCAAACTGTTTTAAAAATTGGGAACTTTTTAGATTGAAATCATTGATTTAAATACGAATGCTTTGATATAAAGTATAACCTATTTTGGGCTCAAAATGGTTTTGAAGTGAATCTGATATTTTGATATGAAATATTACTTGTTCTTGAAATTTAAAAGAACAACCAGTGTGAAAAATGAAGTTTCGTTGTTAACGAGACCGGAGCCGAATATTGGCACACTCTCTGTCAATGCCGGAACCACTTTAACAACCATGTATGCGGTTGATGTTATATAGAAAGTAGAGGTTGAATTGACGACGTTTGCTGGATTAAAGAAAGAGATCGATGATAAATAGACCCTGAAACTTGTGTCAATTTGGAATGACTAAAACAGGAGTTATATCTAACAAATGAGGCTAGCTACCTCTAGCGACATCTATTCTTCATGTTTCCATCTTGATTTTTTGGACTCGATTAGTGCACCTTGATTTGATTATGGGATGGATGTTCGCGGTGGGCAGTTCGGGGTTACCATCAGTCATGAAATGCGAAACAGTGGTATCCTACCTTGGGCATCACCTCACATCCTTGTCATACGATTATCCTTATACGAGGCCATTACAATTTTGTTTTAATATGGTACCTATAGGGGACTCACTGGCTACCGACGTTACTGGTTGTGTTACAGGACCTGCATAGACTACCTGCTTAAAAATGTGTTAAGGAGGATCAATGTAAAGCCTTAACGCTATTTTAATACTGTACTTTACTGATAAACACTACATATGTAGCGTATCTTACTATATATAGATAGTTTGGTGGATCCTTAGGAGGTGGAAAATCCCGTAACATCTCCTAAGTTATTGCACTCACATTGTACACTTGATAGGAGATGAAATATCCCATAAACATCTCTGATACTATTTCACTCATATCGTACTTGTTATTAATTTAACTTACATAAGAAATTTTAATTCTGATTAGAGTGTTTTGTCTTTTCATTATGCTCGAGTCAGCCTGAGTATTTCAATATTTGAAGACATATTCCTTGAAGATGAAGATGGAGTTTGCTAGACCGTATTTACAATTATTATACCGTTGCATTATTTTGGTATTTTTGTTGATTATACTCTGATTATGTTGTAAAAATTGAAATCAAATGTATATTGTAAAACTGCTTCATGAATTGTTTATTTGATTACTACATTTTATCATTATGTTGCATTATTTTGGAGTATTTCTTTCCTTCTTTTCCCTTATTTTCTTATTTAATCTCATTGATAATCTGCTCTTTTGAATGGTTTGAGTTAGACATGTATGGTTTATTTTCGACTTAATCGTCCATAAAGGTAGTCGTCACATCCACTAAATTTCACTGCAAATATATCCCACTCCTCCACGAACCCAACACCACACCACAATTTCCCAATCGACACTCCAAGCCTCGACTAACCCAAACCCTAGCTCACAACTCCTGTCGATCATCATCACAGAAAGTCGTCGAAACTTCACCAAAAATCATACGACCTCAACGACACTAACGATGTTGAGTAATTCAACCTAGATTAGAAGAAATAACCTTTTGAACTTCATCGACAAAACTTTCCTTTTCAGATAGTTGACGGTTTCTTGAACATTGTTTGATGAAATCAGGCGCCGTCAATTTTAAAATAAATTAGAGACAAGGACAGGCAACTTTTATGTTTAAGGTTTTTGCTAATTGTGATCGAATGGGAAGATAGTGATTTTATAAGAGGAGGAATGGTTTGTTTTTAACTCAACAAAGGAACAACAGAGGGTTCTATGAAACTCTATGCACATTTCCTGTTTATGTGGATGCATACGAATGTATGTGTGTATGTTGATCTATGAATCGAATAGTACGAATATGTATCAATGTATATATATAAGAAAGAAAATTTAATGGCCAAGGAAATACAAGAAGAGACATATGCAAGCAAATGGAAGGGAATAGGGAAGATAAGGGGGACAAGGTGACCAGGGAAAACAAAATTATAGTTATGTATTGTGTAAGTGTATTTGTTGATTTTGGAAAAGATTTTATAAATTAAATTGAAAATACAGTATTGAAAATCAGGACTTAATTTAAAACATAAATTACTATTATATTTTATAAAATCCTATATTGAATATTTAAAACTAATTAAATATTACAAAATCAATGTGATAAAATTCTGAGTCGTTACATTATACATATGAGAGCATATTTGTAATTATTATGTACATATGCCTTAATGATAATTATAACAATGAAAATTAAAGATCTTGTATAAGGTAACTTTTTTAAGTGAATCTCAAAGTATAGGTTAATTAATGATGGGGTTAATGATGTTTATCTATTATCCCTCATTAATTAGTTTACTTATGCTCAGCCAGTTTTTAGGCATTAACTATCATTTGTTAATTGTTGATTTATGCTCGACCAGTTTATGAGCGGTATTACCTCGTAGTACATGGGTATGGTAGATAATAGTCATAGATACATTGAAACGAACACCTTGTGAATTTAGCTTTATAGTTTGCTATAAGGCGTTCATTGACAATATCGGATTAGAAGTTAACTTTTATAAAAGTTGAATTTAGTAAACGTTGTTTATTTATTGTAAGAAAGATAAGATATTTTAGTAAATAAACATTTGTGAAAATGTTTTATACAAGAAAGCGATTTATATAAGTATGGTTTATAAAACATGATTTATAAACAAAATGGATTTAACTGATATTTTGAGAACTGAAACTCGATGTCTTTGAAAATGTTTTTTAAGATTTTGAAGAAAATAATAGTAGTATTATTTAAAAGTATATATTTGGGAAATTGGTTTATGAAGTTGAGATCATATTACTTAATAATATTTATGAAGTATTTGATATCATTTTGAAAATGATTTTGGTTAAGTTCGAAAGTGCAATAACCTACGAATTTCTTACTTGGATGAATTATATTTATTTTTAAAATATTTAGATATGAGTTGAAAAGTAAGAAATATCATGTTTTAAGTGGTAAATAATAATAGTTATTTTGTTTAGGAAAAATATTTGCGGACAAATTACCCAAGTAAAATATTAAAATTTTGTAAATATCGTCCTAGGTAAAGTATCGATCAGCAGAAAATCGTTTCATCAATAAAATTGCTTTTAAAAAATAAGGATCGTGCACGACTCTGGATACTTACACTATATGTATTCAAACAAGATTATGGAATAAACTAATTTATTCTATTTATGGAAAATAAAATGTATTTATGACATCGACGGTTGATATCATCGGTTTTATATATTTCTTTGAAAATTCAAGTTAGGTTAAAATATTAAATAAATAGGTTTTTATTTACAAATAAACCTATTATAATTTTTTGATAATGATGGTAAAAGCATTTTTAAATTTTTTTTACCAAATAGATAGTTCGTAGAAAAATAGAAAATGTGACCGAAGAACATTTTCCAAAATTTCAACTTTTCAACATAGGAAGTTGTCGAGAACTTTGTTCGCCTTTGTGCACTGTATGTACACATATATATGAGATAATTGACCTATAATAATATACTTAATTATGCTTTATCTTATGTTAAATATGGTTAGGGAGTGATGTGACAAGTCATGGTTTTAAAAAAAATAACATATATATACATATACACCTATATATACAAAGTATGTATCATTATCTCTTGTCATATCTTAGCCTTATCTTTATTATCCATCATGACCTAGAGGATGTGACTAGAAAAGAGCGGATGTGACATATAAGAGGGAGGAAGGTGGTGATGTGACTTGTCAAAATAATGACATGTTAGGATATTTTAATCTAAGGTTAGTTTGGTAATTTCCCTATTTTCTTATGTCTATAAATACACATCCCCTTCACCATATTTTCATTTACTTCTCTATCTACATTTCCCTAAAGCTTTCTTCATGTTTCATGGCTTCTTATCTTAGTTTAAGTTCTTTTTGAAATCAAAAGATTTAAATTGTTTTAAAGATGCAAACTTGTTTTTAAACTCTTTCTTCTCCATTTTTCCTCTACTTTATTCGGCCATAACTTCCTCTCTTTTATACCAAATCAAGATTTTCTTTTTTTAAAATCGTATAAAATTTCAGTAGCTACAACTTTCTTTTACCACTTTTTCTAGTTTCAAGCTTAGATTTGTCAAAAACTCATTTCTTTACAGTGTACTTTTAAACTTAGAAATTCAGGTTCGAAAATAGCTCTCATTATTTTGATTATATCTACCTCAAACTTTATCTGATTTGAGTGATTCTTTTTTTTAAATTATAGAGAAAATAATTTTCTAAAACTTTTCTTTTTTTCACTTTCTCAAAATTCGAGAGTAATAAGTTTAAAAATCAAGTGGAAGATGACATATTTTTGGGGTGATTTTTGGTGCATCTAAGGCATTTCAGGTTTCAAAAATTTTTGTTTAGTAGAACTACTTTGTTTTGGAAATGTTTCTGACTTTATTATCATGTATTATTGTGATGATAATATGATTAGAAAATTGAATGGTTATTATGTTGGTTGATGGTGATTTGATGGATATTATGTTTGGTATTGAATTTAAGATTTGAATGTGATGTTGCGGAGTTAGTAAGCATATAACCTTATGTTTATATGTGAGTATCATTGTAATATTAAGAGTATCGTAGTATAGATGTATGGTTGTAATTTAAGAATCAAAGTATGTTGAGTCAAAACAAAGTTAACAACTTTGTGTATTGCGATAGACGTGAGATTCGTTTGAAATCAAAACTATGATTTCTAGTTTCAAAGTTTGGAAATGATTTTAAGTATCTTGGTTTAAGTTTTCAAAAACTTTCTAAATATTATTTCAAAACATGTAGGAGAAAGAAATTAAGTGAAGTATTTGACCTAAAATAATTAGAGCGAACCACGCTCATAGCGATAGTAGCTATGGATGCAGTTCGACAAAAATTCGCGATTTCCATCTTTAAGTGATTCATTTTGGAATTGTTTTGCAAAAGTTTTTCAAACTTAATGAGTAACATAAAAAGATAATAAATTTAGATTATTTAATAATTTATTTATTTAATAAAATAATTAAAGGTAATTAGCACTTAATTAGTAATTAAGTAAGTAATTGGAGGTTAAGTAACACTGAAGGAAGGTTAATGACTAATTATTGATTAATAAGGTTTTAGTTAGTGATTTATGAATATAAGAAGTAATTAAATGGTTAAATTATTATTTAATTAAGTTAATTAGTTGATTAGTTATTATTTAATTAAGTGATTATTTAATTAAGTGATTATTTAATTAATTTTTAATTAATTGGGGTTTAACTAATAGTGAATTGTTTAAACCTTAACTAAGATACATTAGGAAGTTAATTAGGACTTAACCAAGTTCATTAAGTTATTTAAAGTTTAATATTGAAAGATACAATTAGGGTTAAGCCAACTAAATATACTTTAATATTTTCAAAGGTTGTTTTAAATCCAACCTATGATATTTTAAATTAGTTTTCTTTCTAAGATTAATTAATTTTGAATCAAAGGATTTCTTGTCTAAACCATTAAGTAGCCAAATGAATTAAGGTAGTGATCATAAAACATTAACACATTTTATGGAAAGTAAGTGACTTGTGTTTAGCATAAATGTTGAACATCGGTAACATGTTAAACACAAGAAAGTTAATTTCAATAAGTGGGTCATGGTAACTTAAGCATATGGAATATACTTTTGTATGTAAAAAAACTACACTCGATAATGGTATATCTATATTTGTAACTTGGACATCTACCAATGATTGATTGTATGTTATGTTTGAATCTCCTACATATCTGATGTTAGGTAATACCCATGATATAATTTGGATAAGTAAACACATTTTTAATGATCCATTGTAGTCATTAAGCTCCATTTGGTTTTGGAAAGTTAATCTTTCATTTTCTTCTAAAATGGTCTTCAAGGTTATTCTATTTTGAACAAGATATTTAAAGAATTATTTGAAAATTATTTTGAATATTATATAAAGAAGTTTATGAATAATTTTGAGGTATTCATAAAAGGAGTTTTAGAAATAGTTTTGAATGTTTATAAAAAGGATATTATAAATGGGTTTGAATGTCTATATAGAGAAGTTTTATGCAAGGTTTGAAAGTTTATAAAGAAGTTACATAACTAGGTTTGAATAATTATAAAGAGTTTCATAAATGAATATGGAAGTCGATAAATGTTTTGTAAATGGGTTTGGGTTAAAGCAAAGAGGATTTCATGGATAAAGAAATTTATAAAAGAATTTATTAAAAATAATTACAAAAGGAAATTCAGGTTTGGGTTTCTCGAGGCAATCCTTTTAAGAAATGGTGGTATGGAACATCCGTTATACACTTTACACCAAAGAATAGTGCTTGGAGTTATCATTCTCTCTGATTTAAATTATCAGTTAAATCCATTTAAGAGATTTGGAAATAGGAAATATTATAAATGTTTTGCGAATATATTTATGTAAAGGAGATAAGTATATGGATGATGATAAATGTTTGGGAAAGGAGATTTATAAATGTAAATGGTTTTGAGGCTTAGTGATTGCTTTGGGTAATTAAATCTCTAGATTTTGTTATTTTTATTTGATAGTTAAATAACGGCTATTAAGTTTGACCCAATTTGACTTAGAAAGTATAAATGTAAAATTCGAGTTTTCGATAAGGACTCGAATACTTACTTCCAAAAGAACTGGGAATGAGTCAATCGAAAATTATCGATTATAGGTACTGAGAGACCGGGATCAGATTTATTTATCTGAAAACCACTCTGCACCAACATGTACATTCGAGTGGAAGGCATCTTGAAAATGACAGAAGATCGAGCTCTTTGAAGTGCAAGGGCTACTGCTACCAATTCTAAGGATGATTCTAAAATGGACGTAGTATAGTTAGTGCATTCGGTTTCACTCAGACCCAAAACGAGCTTGTATGGATGAATGTTGGTATTGCATTGACGTCTGGAAGGCAGTGTTGGCATTCCAAGATGGATTGCTATTCAGAAAGGTGAAATGTAGCCTTAAGCCTCATCAATCGGGAATGACTAAACAGAGGATATGCAGCAGGGCTATATGGGTCGTAGCCATTAGGGTATATCATCACCCTTCTGGATATATAAACAATCATCAATGAATTTGTGTATATGGAAGCGCTCAGTTAAAGGTTGTAAAGAAACTAGTGTGATGATATACTTGGTACCATCCAGCAAGGGGTAGGTCGATTCTATGTTGGCAGGGATCATTAGGTACGACCATGGTACATTTTTCTAGAGGTGTACTGCGGCGGGCAGTACTCCAGTAGCCCAGTCATTAGATGGAATCCAATCTCCAATATGTGCCTTATGTTTTCGACTATAGAGCCTAGTATGTTGGAATGTGAGATGCAAGCATTTCAGTTATTTATGTATTTACTTTAAACCTAGACATTACGATAATATCATTGGATTTTGATATAAAATGATTTGGTTATCCTAAGTTCTAACCCCGTCCATTTTTATATGCGGTGTGGTCTTACGAGATACCATTTGTTTAAAAAGTTTTCAAAGGTAGAAATCGGTTGGTTGTTCCTTGTTATTGAGTTTTACTCATGCTGATTTACCAGACTGACCCGGGTGTTATTCCATGTAATGCTAGGGTCAGACGGAGCATGTTTTTTAAGGTTTAGCTGGATACTTTGGAGTTGGAGACGAGTTGGATGGTCAAGATGTATTCATGTATATATTTCTTTCGCTATACTATAGAATCCATATGTTGTTAATGTAAGGATAGGTTTTTATAACTATAC
The DNA here is from genome assembly GCA_030765085.1 of Allium cepa. Taxonomy (NCBI): domain Eukaryota; kingdom Viridiplantae; phylum Streptophyta; class Magnoliopsida; order Asparagales; family Amaryllidaceae; genus Allium; species Allium cepa. The sequence goes on from CM060935.1 coordinate 490,300,260, forward strand.
AAGGATAAGTCTAGTGCATTCTGATATTGTATATATGAATAAAGATGTTTCTTTTTTGTAAAGGTCATTGCTATATTATATATTATTCGTTGCACAGTGAGATTTTATGTTGTTTAATTTTCTTCTATCTTATACCTTCTTCTTTCACCTTAATAAATCGGTATTTTCGGCACTTGAATGTTCGGTATGTGATACAGTGGACGTATTAGTATCGATTTTTTAGGGTAGAAAATCCAGTTCATTACAGAAAGGCATAAATTGGATGCACTGAACTCACTCCTATCACTTGAAAATAATTCTAGTAATCACTTCAAGATCATCGACGTTCATTTTTGGGTTTCTAAGTGGAGGATGCTACACGATGGTTTTAGTAAAACAAATTTCGATTCAAATTTTGGAAATATGATTTGTTATACAAAAGATACATGTATGTATTATTATTTCAAAATGATTTGAAATAAAACCCGGTGTTTAGTTCTAAAGTTTTTCTTTGCAAAGTGATTTGATACGAACTTTTTAATATGGAATTTTTTTACATGTATACTATATAGGGTGCCCGAGTGGTAGTGGCATAGCCCGGAATAAATGTTGGAACTTTATTATTTTTTTCCCTTTTTAGGTAAAGTGTGTTTAATAAATTATTGAAATTTGTTAACATATTTTATGGACACGTGTAGCCTATGCATTAGGATTATATGGTGTGTGCATCATGTTATGAGATGTTATTTGATAGATTTCATTTTTTTAAAATGAAATGAATTTTATGACGACTTTGGACAATCAGAAACTTCTGAATCATTACAAAATTTGAAACTAAGTGTTTTATGAAAATACAAAGATGGGTTTATTTAACACTTAAATTGAGAAGTTGGTAAGTTAAAACAAGTTTTGAATTGGTTAAACATGCTTGTTGAGTAAAATTTAATGTTTTGCATATACTCTTAGGATGTAATAGATTATTATATGAATATGAACTTACATTATAACTACTTATAAACTTGAAGCTATGTTTTATGAAATGGTTCATAAATGGTTTTAGTATTCGATGAAACATACTATTTGGATAAAAGAAAGTGATAAAAGATATTGGTATAGTTAAGAAACCAATATGATAAGTATGTAAGTTATACATAGATCATTATATTCGCATAACTGTTCTTGATCCAGAATTCGAGTACATGATTTTGAGGTGGATTACACCGGTATGAACAAGGATTTTTCACTAGATTCTTAGCAGCAAACGCTTGTACGGATTCTTGATAAGATTTCAAAGTTTTCTGTCATAGTATATGGCTATGTAAGGAGAACAGAGGTTTCTAATCAAGGAACTTGATCAAAGTCTGCACTAAAGAGGTCAAGTGATCTATACTAGTTGGGAAGTGAAATTTATGCGATCGAGCAAGTGATCAGAATTAATATTGTGTACAAATGGTCCATGTGCGGTGTATGGGATTTATTCTATTTGAATACTATGTTCGCTAGCTTATGGAGAGTTTATGGGATGACTCTTCGATTTGCTATGAGGTAGCGTGAATAGTCTACTAAGTAAATAACTTAAGGTTGTCGAGCGTACGGCACACTTAGTAAGTTGTTTATCATCCTTGTGCGATAAGAAGGATTTGAACTTGGGAAAACCGTGAGTTTTGTTTAGTTTTGAATATTAAGTGTTTCTATTTGATTATTTCTTTGGTTGTTCATATTGGAATTTCGAGAATAAAATATTCTAAGTGGGGGAGAATGTAACGATCCGGAATTTCGGACACTTCGTATTTAAATATCTGAATTATTAAATATTGGAATCTTGGACTAAGTGTTATTATAATGATTTAATACACTTATTAACCTCCTCTTAAATCATAAGTAATGTCGATAAAAAAAATTCAGAAAAATGTTTACAAAAATAAATACTTTGAAAAATATCGATAATGTGACCATAAATCGTTTTATTGATAAATAGCTTTTTAACCGTCAGAAGTTGTTTAGATTTTTTTTACATACACTTATTTGCTTTGGAATTAAAGAAAATGAAATAAAAATATTTTTCACTAAAACCATATGAAGCTTCCTAAGCTTATCTGGTTAGGTGTGAAGAGGATAATGAGGTAAAATGAGACATTTCAAAAATGAGCAAATAAGGAAATCCCTTAACACTTAAGCTATGTGGTGTAAAGTTGTCATAACGGTTTTAGGGGGGTTGGCCTTTTCCCATTACATTCCTAAGGTTATATAAGGTGGGGTTCAGCCTTAGGAAATAATCACAAAATTCCTAAGCTTGAGATGAAGTAGGACGGTTGAAAATGGTGAAAGTGCTTAAGCACTAATCCACAATTACTCTTTAACTTTTTCAAAAGTTAACCAAATCTTCTCTAATCTCTTTCAAACTTTGGCTTTGGGCCTAGGACATCTTGGGAGGCATGATTAGCAAGTAAGAAGTGGGAGGAAGTGTGTAACAACCCACATTTTTGGACAGTTTAATCGACGATAAACCATACACGTCCGATTCAAACCATTCAAAAGAGAGGATTGTTATGGGATAAATAAGAAAAGAAGAGAACGAAATAAAACAAACACAGAATCTCATAGCGGAATGACAAAATATAATAATAAAATAAAAGTTCATGAAGTTATTTCACAAATAACATTTGATTACCCTTTTACAACACAGATCAGAGTAACATACAATAGAAGTAAATAAAATAATGCAGCGGAATAACATGGTGCGGTGGAATAAATATAATTAATAATATAGTATACAAATCTACATCTTCGTCCTCCAGAAAAGCTGTCTTCGATACACTGAAAAACTCAGACTGACCCCAGCGAATTGAAAAGACAAAGCACTCGAGTCGGAACTAAAGGATTTTATGTAAGTTACATCAACAGGAAATAAATATGAGTGCAACGGCGTCGGAGATGTTTATGGGGTTTAACATCTCTTATCCAGTGTCTAATGTGAATGCAATAACTTAAGAGATGTTTGGAATTACCATCTCCTAGGGACCCATTAAACTATCTACTATGTAGTACAATACGCTATTATAATATGTATATAGTAAAGTATTAAAACAGCATTAAGGCATTACCCATATACTACTTAACACATTTTATATATTCCCATAGTCTATACAGTACTGTAATTCCTCCATAAACTGAAGGGCTATCATAGGGAACTCCATAGGTATGGTACAAACCAAACTCGTAGAAGGCGTGATAAGACACGTGATAAGGCACGCGAGGCAATACCTAGTGTATGATACTACTGTTTTGCGAATCCGAGCTGATGGTAATGCATAACGGCTACTACCACCTACCTCGGAACACACTTCCAAACCAAATCAAGGGGTGACCACCAAATCAATCACAAAGTCATAATATGGTATTGAAGAAATGTGCCCGATAGGAGGACCGACCTGAATTGGCCCGGCGTGGCTCCTGTTTTAGCCACATCAAGCTGACTCACGGGAGTCAGGGCTACATAAATACCTTATACATAATCGTTCATAAAACCATCCTACTTCATTTTGGAATCTCCGCCACCTACACCATTATTAAAATGGTTTTCGGTATTGGCAGAGAGTATGACAATATCTAATCCCGATCTCTTTAATAACAAAACGCTTATTTCACGGCGGATGGTTCTTTTACATTTCAAAAGTCAATTCATAATTGACATCAAAATATCATATTCAATTCAAGTCATATTTCTTTCGAAATCATATTCACTTCTGAAATCATCGATAAGATAGGTTAATTATATACTCATTTCAAAATCATCATATTCACTCAATTATGTCATTTAAATCCCAACTTAGGTTACATCATTTAATCGTATTTGCTTTTAAATCAAGGATTTAAGTACAACACTTCAACTTTACACATCTTAAATTTAGAAATAGTTTAGATAGTTTAAATAATTTTAAATAGCTTTTAAATAGGTTTAATATAGATTAAATAGATTTAAGATAGATTAAATAGATTTAAAATAGAATAAATAGATTCAAAATAGATTAAATAGATTTAAAATAGAATAAATAGATTTAAAACAGAATAAAATGGTTAATTAGTTTAAAATAGGTTAAAATAGATTTAATTGGATTAAATATATTAAAATAAAGTAAAATAGTTTAAATTGATTAAAATAGTTTAAAATAGATTGAATTAGTTTAATAGTTTGAAAATCTTAATAATCAGTATTTAAAATAATATATTTCTAAATAGTTCATATAAAAATGGTACATTTTAAATTAATATCAAATTTAAACTATTTCTTTCATTTCAACACATCTAGACCATGTTCAGCTTTCAAATCAATAACTAAATTTGTCCTTCAATTCAAATTCTTATTTAAGCCATTTAATCAATATCGATTTCAAATCAAGTTAGAACAATAAATCCAAACTATTTCAAATTTAGTAGATTTCAAAGTTACATTTTCAAACATTTTCAATAACTCAATTTCGATAAATTTCATTTATACTTCAACTTTAACTTTTAAAATTTAAATTTAAACCAATTTCAGTTTCACATTTAAAATCGGATTTCAAAATAATTCATTTTATATAAATTAAACTTTCCTTCAAAATATCACTTAACTAAATTCAAAATTTAAGGATTTAAAATCATTTAATTTAACACATCCGGTGTTCGTATATAATTTTCTACCCTATGGTCAAGTGATACGGATGTATATCATTTCAACCCAAAATAACGTAAATTTATGAGTATAAATCATTTCAACCTGCAATCCCGAATTAAAAAAAATTCCATAAAATCTCTCGGGTTTATCATTTCAATCCATAATGATTTTTCCCTAATCTATACATCATTTGGATATGTATCATTTCAACCCATAGTGATTTCTAACGATAAAGTAAGGGACTTGCAGTGTGATAACAATATATAAAATAAACATAACATCCAGTCATCCAATATCAACAGTTAAACATCCATCACAAACACCATTCAAATCAACGAACAAATAACAACAATTTAACCGATTATCATTAGCAGGTATTTAACTGACAATGTAAAATTCAATATTAAAATCAATATAAGTCAGATTTAACTAGAATGACAATCTAAATATACCAAACAATAATCAGTCAATTTCTAATCATGTCATAAATTTAACTTAACTAACATAAGATAATTTAGTGGTTGTGAGTGGGTTAAAACACTCACCTTTGATTAGTTGACGATTTCAAAATCCAAAATTTTCCAAAATCTAACAGTCTCAGAATTCATCCAAACTAGTTTCATAACGTCCGGAATTTCGATACGATTGCAGTGGAATAAACTGCGTGCAAATCTGAGCTTATATGAAAAAGTTATTGATATTAGAACATTTAAATCTTAATATATTATAATTAAATTAATTAATTAAAAAAACACGATACCACCTTCTCTCTTCCGTTCGTACCCACGCAACCCATCCCCAGAAATGAGACTTCACACACGCCCACAAATAGCTCGATCGGACAATGATCTGCGACCACCACTCCAAGCGCCACCGCCCCCTCAACCTACGCTAGAGATGTAGCCCCCACAATCCCTCGAATCGCGTGCAATAACCCAAAACGTGCGCGTCCTTCCAAGACATATCTCGGCGAATTTTGATGTAATAGCATAAATCAACCGCTGGATGTGTAGAGCTCGTCGAACTCTACAACTTTGCATTTGGAAGTTTTCGATTTCGTTGCACGAATTGGAAGAAATCTAGGCGAAATGATGGAGAGATTTTGGCTATTGAAAAGGAAGAACAAGTGGTGGCCAGGGTTTTAGCAATATTATAATATTATTTTCTCATCTTACGTGCCATATTTATATAGTTGGGTCCAAAGCAGTCAGAATTTCAATCGAGGCATGTCGCCTGACGTTCCCAATATTTTACCCCTATTCGGGACATAATGGAAATAGTGTCGAGGCCTAAATCGATTGTATTTGGAAGATAGCATTTCAAAACCAAATTATTTTAGTTAAATTTCTTAAATTAATTTCTACGCGTTTCAAGCTCGCACGGCCAAATGACAAGTCTGATCGCTACGAAACCTGAAATTCTACAATAATTCGCTGTTACGGATCCGATGAAACTGGTTTCATTGAAATCTGAAACAGTGGCCAAAATGGCTATTTTCACGTTAATTACATAAATTATTGTTAATTAAATTAATCACTTTTAAATTCTAAATTAAAATTTAACAATTTTATCATTTTTGATTACATGGAAATTGATAACCTATTGAAATAAAATTTTCATGTCGATTCAATATTTAAATATTGCATTAATCATAGCGTTCAATTACCACATTAATTAATTCATAGATTATAGTTCAAATTCCAACAAATTCGTTTATTCTGATTTACACTCTTATTATTGAACAGTTATTACTTTATGAATATAACAACATAAGTCTAAGTCACATTACATTCATATTTTACACTTATCACCCTTTACCATATTAACTATAATATTTAATTACATTAATTTTATTGATTTCCAAATTAATTTTAACGGATTAAATAATAAGGTGATAAATAAACAATTTTTATAACTTATAAATTCAAACACATTTCGGAGATAATTTTCAAAAGATAAAGTTATTTATATGAACAAAGCCCGATAAGAAAATGAGCACGTATCGAATTGGTACGAACGACAGCACCGACCCGTCAAGCCCGTTTCGCTTCTGAACGAAAGTGGGTCATCCCGTATATCATAATAGATGTTTTTAATATTTTTAAACTTAATGGAACAGGTTTTAAAATCACTTTATTTCAAATTTATTTCATTATTATTCAACAGATCAAATATAGGGAAAATTAATTTAAAGGACAAATATTTGTATATTTTTTGCCTCAAGGACACGACCTCAATATTTTTACCACAAGGACAAACATTCTTCTAAAAATTATTCATAAGGACAAATATTTTTCAAAATTATTCATAAGGACAACAAAACTGCTACCGAGCTAAAACTGATACCTAAAAACTGCTATCGATAACTACAAACTGATACCTAAAACCTGCTATCAATAACTAAAAACTGATACCTACAGAAGGTTGTCCTTCAGGATAAAATATTGAAGGTCTGTCCTTGAGGCTAAAAAGCTGTGAAATTTTGTCCTTGACAATAATTTCCTGTTAAATATATAGGTAACAACTAACAATTTTCACCTTTTACTTGATTTAATCGCATTTGTAAGTTTAATATCTACAAACAGATGTTATAACTGCTTACACAACACTGATTTTATCTGATTATAATTAATTACATATTATTTCACCCAAATAATACAACATTTGGTTTATTTTCTTATTTGCAATTTATAACCAAATTTTATGCTTACAATCATTTCAATTAATTGAAATTTCATTAAAATAGTTATCAATTGCCTTAAATTGACATTATTAAATTTCATTCTAGTTATTATTCTCATAAATAAATCACATTTTTGATTTCTCTCAATATTAAACACCAATATCTTGTTAAATTAAATACTTTTAATTACCGAAAATTATGGGTCGTTACACTCTCCCCCACTCAAAACTTTTCATCCCCGAAAAGGAAAAAGAAGAAACTAATATATATTGTTCAAAGTATTAAATTTATAAATGATATTTCCATAATTAAATAATTTACATAAAATAGATAAATTTCAAAACAATTAAATCCTTTCATTTTCAAGTTCAATAAAAGTTTGAAAACATTTCCATTTCCACAAAATTTTCTAAGTCCTAAATTTACGAAAAATTTCGGCAAAGTCTCCTTTGTACGGAAAGGTCCGGGAGAAATAATAATATCAATAATAACAATATATATCATATTAAAAATAAAATGTCCCAAACCACGGGAAACAATATAATATCGCTATAAAACTGTAATCCGAGAACGTACCTATTTGTCGGGCAAACAACGCTTTATTTATGAAAGCAAAACTAGTGGATATTTCTTCCATAAACCTATATTTCACTTATATAATCCAAAAGGTTAATAATTATGTAAAAGAGAAATATTCAAGTTGTTTCAATCAATAGCAAACAAACCAACACAACATAGCAATAGTCACTTGCAACAAAACCATACAATCATCACATGAAATCATGGTAATCAACCATCCATCCATAGCAACTAAAACAAATGGTTTGTTCGAGTTCAGAAACTTTTAATCGTATAAAATGAAAAATAAACTACTAAGTATACCATATACTCAACAGTCTTGGATAAAACTTAATAGATTATTTATACACCCTCATACAGTTAGAAGTATCCTTCCCAACCATCCCATAAGCCAAAACAACAAAGAAATCCAAATATTATTTAAGTTTATTCTTATTAATCTTGTTTCACACCATTTATTGTTCATTTTTCCATTTGTACGGTGCTATTTTTCCATTAATTTACATTCACTACTTACAAAATTTCATTTCTCATTTATTCATACAATGCCATTTTCTTTTCATTACTCTACATTCATTTCTTACATAAGTTATTTTCATTTCAATTATCCATTATTGTGTAAGTCTCTTTATAATTTAATTCACCATTAATAGATTATTTCTTTTTCACAGGCATTTCTTTCGTATATAGTATTATTGAATACTAAATTTATTTCTAAATCATTTAAACATTTTCTGAAATTATAATCATTCATTAATATAGGATTCACCCTTACTATTCAATCTGATTATATATAGCTTAAAATGTAAACTTAAGTTTATAATCATTTTCTTACGGTATTTACTTTTTCTATATTTTTAATTAGTAACATTTCAAATTATTAACATAAGTTTATAATAATTTATAACATCAGGGTTCTTATTTATAGAAGTAATTTCATTGAACACTTTCATTACTTAAGTTTTAGTTGTATTATATTCTATTACAAATTCTTATTTAACATTTCAGCTTTTAATATTTTGGTAATTTTTATATATATATATATATATATATATCTGTGTGTGTGTGTGTCTTTCAGAATAAAATTGAATGTTACACAAGTTTATCTTATTCATTTTGGTTAATAAAATGTTCAATAGATACATTTTCTTATTTTTCATTTCCTTTTGATTTACAATTTAAAATTTTCCCATTTCTTATATATTTCGTTAATCACTTAGCATCTAATTTCTTATTTTCCGTTTTAGAAATTTCCAATTATTAATATAGTAAAGATTTCATTTCATTATAATAATTGAAATTTCTAATTTATAGAAACTTAAGGACTAAATACCGGGTTTCATTTTCTAACCATATTAAAATAATATATATAATCATATCTTTTATATATCCAAATCATATTTATAAAAAAATTAAGATTTGTTATCAAAACACATGTGTAGTAAAACTACTACAGCGGTCTTCCTACTTTGAAACTCGAAAATGAACGTCGATAATGCATGCACTCATCACTGAAATTATGTTTCAACGACAGAGAGGGGAGTACATGACTAATTTCCTTTAAAAGTTATTTTTAAGTATTTTTCAAATCGCGTTGAAATATTCATATCAGTAAATATTTTCTAAATACTACAAATATTATATTCCAAAATGTTTGAAAACAAAGTTTTTAAAATCTCGAAACTTAAGTTCTAAATTTCCAATTTATACTCATTTATTTGCAACTAATATTTATAAATTTCACTTCCTTAAAAACAACCAAACATATCACACACAATTATATACATTTATAAAGATTATTCTTTTATATAACAAATACAATACTAGGCAGAATTATTTCATTTACCTATATTTCAAAACAATATTATGTCAGTCTACCATATTTAGTGTTTAGAAATCCCAATAGATGTCATAGCGTCCTATGTACCGACCAGAATTTATAAATACTAAACAAAACAATTAACACAATATAAAAACCTTTATAACACTAATAAATACGCACTCTCATATATACACTCAACGACTCATTCTAAGGTATTACAACCCTATCTTTAATGAGTCAGACCCCCACAAAGCTAAGGTTATCGCTAAACTAAAGCTCTAATGCTAAATGTAACGACCCACCTTTTTGGACGGTCTAAATCGACGATAAACCACCATATCTGACTCAAACCATTCAAACGGGGGATTGTTACGTAGTAAATAAGAAAAAGAAGGGAAAGAAATAAAACAAACACAGAATCTCACATCGGAATAACAAAATATAATAATCAAATAACAGTTCATGAAATTATTTTACAAATAAAATTTGATTACACTTTTACAACATAAATCAGATTGCATACAACAAAAATAAATAAAATAATGCAGTGGAATAACATGGTGCAATGGAATAAATATAATAAATAATATAGTACACAAATATGCATCTTCATCCTTCAGAAAAGTAGTCTTTGATACATCGAAAAGATCAGACTGACTAGAGCGAATTGAAAAGACAAAACACTCGAGTCAGAACTAAAATTTCTTATGTAAGTTAAATCAACTGCAAATAAATATGAGTGTTATGGCGTCGAAGATGTTGACGGGTTTTGACATCTCTTATCCAGTGTCTAACGTGAGTGCAATAACTTAAGAGATGTTTGAGATTACCATCTTATAGGGATCCGTTATAGTATCTACTATGTAGTACAATACGCTATTATAATATGTATATAGTAAAGTAAAGTATTAAAATAGCATTAAGGCGTTACCCATATCCCACTTAACACATTTTATATATTCCATTGTCTATATAGTACCATAATTCCTCTGTAAACTAGAGGGATATCAGAGGGCACTCCATAGGTATGGTACAAACCAAACTCGTAGAAGGCGCGATAAGGCATGTGACAAGGCATGCGAGGCAATGCCCAGGGTAAGACACTACCATTTTGTGGATCTGGACTGATGATAACAAATAGCAGCTACTACCGCCCACCTAAGAACACATTCCTAAATCAAATTAAGGGGTGACCACCAAATCAATCACAATGTCATAACATGATATTGAAGAAATGTGCCCGATAGGAGCAGCGACCTCACTTGGCCCGGCATGGCTCCTGTTTTAGCTACATCAAGCTAGCTCATGGGAGTCAAGGCTACGTAAATACCTCATACAGAATCATTCGCAAAACCATCCTACTTCATTCTGGAACCTCTACCACGTACACGGTTGTTAAAGTGGTTTTCGGCATTGGCAGAGAGTACGACAATATCCGATCCCAGTTTCTTTAACAACCAAAAGCTTATTTCACATCGGATGGTTCTTTTACATTTCAAAATTCAATTCATAATTGATATCAAAATATCATATTCAATTCAAGTCATATTGTTTTCGAAATCATATTCACTGTCGAAATCATCGATAAAATAGGTTAATTATATACTCGTTTCAAAATCATCATATTTATTCAATTATGTCATTTATATCCCAACTTAGGTTATAACATCATTTAACTGTATTTGCTTTTAAATCAAGGATTTAAGTATAACACTTCAACTTTACACGTCTGAAATTTAGAAATGGTTTATATGGTTTAAAATAGTTCAAATAGTTTTTAATAGCTTTTAAATAGGTTTAAGGTAGTTTACATAGATTTAAGATAGATTAAATAGATTTAAAATAGATTAACTAGATTTAAAATAGAATAAAATGGTTAATTAGTTTTAAATAGGTTAAAATAGATTTAATTGGATTAAATAGATTAAAATAAATTAAAATAGTTTAAATTTCTTAAAATAGTTTAAATTAGTTTAATAGTTTGAAAATCTAAATAATCATGATTTAAAATAATATATTTTTAAATAGTTTATATAAAAATGGTAAATTTGAAATTAATATCAAATTTAAACTATTCTTTCACTTCAACACATTTGGACCATGTTCATCTTTCAAATAAACAACTAAATTTGTCCTTTAATTCAAATTCTCATTTAAACCATTTAATCAGTATCATTTAACTATATTTACTTTTGAATCCTAACTTAGGTTATAACAACATTTAACTGTATTTGCTTTTAAATCAAGGATTTAAGTATTACACTTCAACTTTATAAGTCTGAAATTTAGAAATAGTTTAGATAGTTTAAAATAGTTCAAATAATTTTTAAAAAGTTTTTTCAAATCCAAATTAGAATATTAAATCCAAACTATTTCAAATTTAGTAGATTTCAAAGTTATATTTTCAAACGTTCCCAATAACTCAATTTCGATAAATTTCATTTAAACTTCAAATCTAACTTTAAAATTTAAATTTAAACCAATTCCAATCTCACATTTAAACTTGGATTTTCAAAATAATTCAGTTTATATAAATTAAACTTCCTACAAAATATCATTTAACTAAATTCAAAATTTAAGGATTTAAAATCATTTAATTTAACCAATACGGTGTCCGTATATAATTTTCTACCCTATGGTCAGGTGATACGGATGTATATCATTTCAACCCGAAATAATGTAAATTTACGGGTATATATCATTTCAACTCACAATCCCGAATTATATAAAATCCATAAAATCGCTCGGATTTATCATTTTAACCCATAAGATTTTTCCTTAATCTATAGATCGTTCGGATATGTATCATTTCAACTCATAGTGATTTATAACGATAAACTAAGGGAACTTGCAATGTGATAACAACATATAAAATAAACATAACATCCTATCATCCAATATCAACAGTTAAACATCCATCACAAACACCGTTAAAATCAACCAATAAATAATGACAATTTAACTGATTATCATTAAAAGGTATTTAACTGACAATTTAAAATTCAATATTAAATTAAATGGCGATTAAATTCAATAAAAGTCAGACTTAACTGGAATGAAAATTTAAATATACAAACAGCAATCAATCAATTTCTAATCACATCATAAATTTAACTTAATTAACATAAGATGATTTAGTAGTTGCGAGTGGGTTAAAACACTCACATTTGATTGTCGATGTTTTCAAAATCAAAAATAGCCCAAAATCTAACCGTCTTAGAATTCGTCCAAACCTGTTTCATAATGTCTGAGATTTCGATACGATCGCAGCGGAACAAACCGCGTAAGAATCCAAGCTCGTATGAAAAAGCTTTTGATGTTAGAACATTTAAATCTTAATATATTATAATTTAATAAATTAGTATAAAAACAACACGTTACCACCTTCTCTCTTTCGTTCATATCCATGCAACCCAACCCCATGAATGAGATTCACGCGGGCCCACAAATAGCTCGATCGAACAATTATCTATGACCACCACTCTAAGCGTCGTCGCCCCCTCCACCTACGCCAGAGATGCAGCCCCCCACAATTCCTCGAATCGCGTGTAAGAACCCAAAACGCACACGACCTTCCAAGCCAGATCTCGGCGAATCCGTGACGTTGCTTTTGAAAGTTTTCGATTTCGTTGCACAGATTGGAAGAAGTCGAGGCGAGAAGGCGGAGAGATTTCAGCCATAAAAAAGAAAGAACAAGTGGCAGCCAGGGTTTCGCAGTATTATAATATTATTTTCTAGTTTTACGTGCTGTACTTATATTGTTAGGCCCAAAATAGCCCGAACTCCAATCGAGGCGTGCCACCTGCCGTTCCCCATGTTTTACCCCCATTCTGAACATAATGGAACTAGTCTCGAGGCCTAACTCGATTGTATTCGGAAGATGACATTTCAAAATCATATTATTATAGTTAAATTTTTTAAATTAATTTCTACGCGTTTCAAGCTCGCACGGCCAAACGACAAGTCTGATATCTACGAATTCACTATTACGGATCCGATAAAACTAGTTTTGTCGAAATATGAAACATTGGCCAAAATGGCTCTTTTCACGTTAATTAAATAAATTATTATTAATTAACTTAATCACTTTTAAATTCTAAATTAAAAGTTAACAACTTTATCGTTTCTTGATTACATAGAAATTAATAACCTATTGAACTAAAATTTCTTGTTGATTCAATACTTAAACAATGCACTAATTACAGGGTTCAATTACCACTGTAATTAATTCATAAATTATAGTTTAAATTCCAATAAATTCATTTATTCTAATTTACACTCTTATTATTAAATCGATTATTACCTTATGAATATAACAACATAAGTTTACGTCTCATTACATTCATATTTTACACTTATCACCTTTTACCATATTAACTATAATATTTAATTGCATTAGTTTTATTGATTTCCAAATTAATTTCAATGGATTAACTAATAAGGTGATAAATAAACAATTGTTATAGGTTATAAATTCAAACACATTTCAGAGATAATTTTCAAAAAACAAAGTTGTTTATATGAACAAAGCACAATAAGAAAATGAACACGTATTAAATTGGTACAAATGACAATACTGACCCGAAAAGCCCGTTTCGCTTTCGAAATGAAAATGGGTCATCCGATATATCAAAATAGATGTTTTCGATGTTTTTAAACTCAATGAAACAAGTTCAAGTCCTAATTCCATTGCATACAGAAGTTAGCTTTTAACATCACCTTATTTCAAATTGCTTTCATTAAATTGATTTCTAATTTAATTCAACAGATCAACTAAATAGGTAACAAATAACAATTTTCACCTTTTACTTGATTTAATCACATTTATAAGTTTATTATCTACAACCAAATGGTATAACTACTTACACAACACTGATTTTAACCAGTTACAATTAAATACATATTATTTCACCCAGTTAATACAACATTTGGTTTATTTCCTTATTTGCAATTTATAATCAAATTTTATGTTTACAATCATTTCAATTAATTGAAATTTCATTAAAATAATTATCAATTGGATTAAATTAACATTATTAAATTTCATTCTAGTTATTATTATCATAAATAAATCACAAATTTTAATTTCTTCCAATATTAAACACCAACATCTTATTAAATTAAATACTTTTAACTATCGAAAATTATGGGTCGTTACAAGGTGAGAGGAAGAGTGGGATCCAAGGAGGGCCATGAGCATGGAGGAGGAGGAAGTTGGTGGCTTTGGTTTGGAAGTGCTAAAGAACTGACCTTTAGGCTTGTGTTGTTGGAAGGACGTGGTTCTTTGGTTCTTATAGCTTTGTGCTTAGGTTAGGGCATAGATCTAAGTGAGTGGTCTCCCTATCTCTTAAGTATATAATATGTGTGTATATGTTGTGCTTGAATTATAAAGTTAAACTGACATTGACTAAGTAAAGTTACAAACTTTGGACCCATCTTGCTTTTGAAAGCAAATGGTAACTTTGTATTATATAATATCTGTGACGCCCCACCTCTATACCCACGCTAGCCAAGGACACTACAGGGTAATGCCGTCAACTAACATGGAGAATAAGGCTGGTTGGGAGCGACCATCTATAGCCTTGCTTTAACTATCCATTAAATACGTCGGCAAAAAAAACAAAATCATACCTAATAGATCGACATATCCAATGAATACTTAAAACAAAACCATAGGTGGCTGGATCTATCAGAATGGAATATAATAACTCAAATGTAATATACATCACAGAACAGTAAATCATCATATACACATATATCGATACACAACAGAGTTTACAAAACAATACAAGTCAGGTGGTATAGCAGACCACAATATACAAACGAGTCAATAGAATAAATATCAGAGTTACTACAAAATGGGACTACACAAAAAGCTGTGACAAAAAGAAGCTAGCGGAGTAGTCCATGCGGAAGCAAAATAGGCTAATTCCAAATGCACCTAACCTGAAACATCTCGGTCTGACCCGAGTATAAAATACACGGGTCAGTCTAGCTAAACAAATCAGTTAGATAAACTGAACAACAATAAACCTACAAGGTTACAAAGCATAACAAATATCTCCAAAGGAGATAACGCAATCATCTAACAAAAGATGAATCATATAGAACAAGCCTCATATCATCGGCAACATATAGAAACAAAGGATAAGAATATCCCAAAGCAAGCCATAAGGCAATAACAAATACCAATAAGGTACACAAGTTCCGCAAGGTAAACGCTACGCATCATGCGGCTCATAATGACCAACACCGAAGGGCGATACCAAGGGAATAAACATATGAATGAAACATCATAAAATTTTGCTCGAGCTCAGTACTGTACAAACAAGGATCCATGAGCCCGAAGACTCCAAACCCAATATCACCCATGCGGCTCATAACGACCAACATCGGAAGCGATACTAAAGGGCAACCCAATATCACCCATGCGGCTCATAACGACCAACATCGGAAGCGATACTATAGGCAACAAACCCGAAGGCACAAACCCGAAGGTACAAACCCAAAGGCAACATACCCGAAGGCAACATACCCGAAGGCAACAAACCGTAGTGGCGAAGGTCAGAGACCCAGTACTGGACACCACTAACTGGCGGAATGTGTCATAACTCTCAAAAAGGAATCCGAAAAGTGGTAACGTGAGTCCCATAACCACTCGTTCGCACTAAACGGTTTACTATCCGTTAGTTAATTTCACACTCAAAGCAGTACAAAGTTCACCTCATCTCATCGGTAAACCAGACACAAAGGTCAAAACAATCAATCGAATAGGTCGGGGACTAATCGAAAAGATAAACGTAGGGATTCATAGTCCATGTTTTACCTAACCATTTAATCTTCCTTCCACTTCGCTCGAAGTGCGAAATTGTGTGTGCATTATAAATATAATTTAAGAATTGGAGAAGGAAACTTTTAATACGATTTAGAGGGATTATTTATGAAAACCCGTGAATGAAGTCAAAATTAAGTTATCAAAGCCAAAGATGCAATGACAACCACTAAAAAGCAACTTGAATCGATAAAATTTGGAAAACAAATCAAAATATGCAAAAATAGGCAAAACAGCAAAATAGGAGCAGGTCGGTCGACCGATTGCAGGGCTCGGTCGGCTGGCCAGATGCAGAAAATAAAAAAAACTCGACATGAGCAGGTCGGTCGACCGGCTACAGGGCTCGGTCGGCCGAACTGCATAAATTTGCAGTTTCTGCCCTTTTTTCCAATGAAATGCAAGTTCTTCCAAAATGCGACCGTTCGAGCAATGGAGTTAAGGAGACTTAACCAATAGATACCCCAGCTCCATTAGCTCTCCGATTCGCTACCAAATACATGTTCCAACATCAAAGTTAGGATCTTTAAAGAATTGAACCCAAACACTAAAAATTTGGATATTCACCAATTCAATCCAAACCAAAAGCAAGAGCATATGATCAAGTGCTAGGAAATTCATACCCAACATCAAAGAAATCAAGAGAAGTAGATGTGAGTTCAAAACTCACCTTAACCCAAAACAAGAAGATGGAGCTCAATAACAAGGAGAAGACCAACCAAACACTACTTCAACTCAACAAGCTTCAATCTAAGAATAAAACATATATTTCCCAATTTAGGTTTAGGAAATTTTCTGAAATTGAAGAGGAGAAGAGTTGGAGAAGATGAAGAAGAGCTTACCTATGGATTCTCTTTGATTTTGGAGCAAGAAATCAAGTTGGAAGTTGAAACTAGGGCTTGCAAATTTCTATTTCTCTTTCCCTTCCACCATTTCAGTTTTAGCTTGAGAAATGAAAATGAAAAGGAGATGAATGAAGAGAAGGGGCTGAGCTAGGGTATTTAGTTAAGCTAGTGGGCTGAACCCAACCCAAAACCCAATAGAAATAGGGTCAAAATTTCACAAACTCCAAACATATCAAAGATTATACTAAAAAAGATCGCAAACGCCATTTTGGAACCAATGGAGGTAGTTTCGAGTTCCAATTCGGCCATTTGCAAAAAGTAGCTTTTCGGACCAAAATCCGACTAACGACGCTATATTTAAATTAAACATTTAAATATAAAATCGTTAAATATGCGGGTTGTTACAGATCTCCCCTCCTTACAAAATTGTGTCCCCGCAATTCCTAGAGACGATATTTGTAACAACTACATACATACAATCAATCAAAAGAAAAGAAAATAAGCTTGAGATGAAAAGACATACTCACCGTTCTCAAGCTAAGAAAGAAAACCCGGACAAGATCGCTCAATAAATTCTCTGGTTTTCCAAGTACAGTCATTGGGATTAGCGGACCATTGAACTTTAACGAGCGGCACGTCCTTGTTCCGAAGGTGTCGCACCTCCGTGTCAAGCACGCGAATAGGTTGCTGTACAATAGATAAGTCCGGTGAGACCTCAAGCTCTTGCAAATCAGGAGAAGTAATAACAGAATCCGACTCCCGAAGACACTTCCGAAGTTGCGAGACGTGAAACACGTCATGAATACCAGATAAATGAGCAGGAAGTGAAACTCTGTAAGCCACAGGGCCAATACGTTCCGTAATAGAAAATGGTCCTATATAACGAGGAGCCAATTTCCCAGTCGTACTGAAACGCATAACCCCCTTCAAAGGAGAAACATGAATAAAAACAAGATCGCCGATCGAGAACTCGAGTGGCTTCCTACGGTTGTCCGCGTAGGATTTCTGGCGACTCTGTGCCTCTTTCATTCTTAATCGAATAAGATCAATTTTCTCGGAAGAATGACGAACAAAATCCGGACCAAGAATAAGCTTCTCCCCAGATTCCAACCAACAAGAAGGTGATCGACATGGTCTTCCGTATAAGGCTTCGAAAGGAGCCATACCGATACTAGATTGAAAACTATTATTGTACGAGAATTCTACAAGAGGTAGGTGATCTTCCCAACTACCACCGAAATCAAAAATACAAATACGGATAAGATCTTCCAAAATACGATTCACCCGTTCAGTCTGTCCGTCAGACTGCGGATGATAAGCTATAGAAAAATTAAGCTTTGTTCCCAAAGCTTGCTGAAGACTCTTCCAAAAATGACTCGTGAATAAAGGATCACGATCACTCACAATAGAACTAGGAACACCGTGAAGTCTCACGATTTCCTTGGCATATAACTTAGCCAAATGCCAAGCAGTTCTATTTGACTTAATAGGGATAAAATGAGCAGATTTAGTGAGGCGATCAACAATAACCCAAATAATAGAATGGCCTGATCTCGAGCGAGGTAGGCCGTCAATGAAATCCATATATATCTGATCCCATTTCCATAATGGAATCTCAAGAGGTTGAAGAAGACTAGAAGGACGCTAATGTTCGGCCTTAAAACGCTGAAAAGTTATGCAATTACTCACATAACTCGCCACATCGCGCTTCATGCCTTCCCAATAATAAAGACGATGCATATCGGCATACATCTTGCTACTACCGGGATGAATGGTATACTTAGAACGGTGACAATCATCAAGAATGTCATGCCTAAGTGCAAGTCAGAAGGCACAAAAAGACGGTTCTTCTTGCGAAGACACTCATGAGAATCAATGCTAAAATCTTACAAGGCCTCATCACAAGATCCAGACTCACAAAGCTGAATAAAATGTAACAAATCAGGATCACGCCGCTGGGCATCGGCAATACGATCCAATAAAATAGGTCGAGCTCCCAAACTAAATAATAGAATAGGAGAATCAGAAGTTGAACCTCGATCATGAATTTCACAAAAAGATAGAGTCTCAAGAACATTCCATTCGGCAAGCATCATAGAAACAACAGCCGAATGTTTGCGACTAAGCGCATCTGCAACACGATTATCCTTACCAGGGGTATACTGGATATCAAAGTCATAAGAAGCAAGAAACTCGAGCCAACGCTGTTGTCTCATATTGAGTTCCTTCTGTGAAAAAATACTTCAAAGATTTATGATCGGTATAGAGAATGAAGCGCTCGCCCAACAAATAATGTCGCCAAATCTTCAAGGCAAAGACAATGGCGGCTAACTCAAGATCATGAGTCGCATAGAGGACTTCATTTGGACGCAGTTGCCTAGAAGCATAAGCAACTACCCGATCCATCTGCATAAGAACAGCACCGAGACCACTACTGCAAGCATCGGTGTAGACAACAAGATCATGATTCACTTCGGGAACCACAAGAATAGGAGCATTAGTGAGAAGTTCCTTCAATGTTAGAAAGGAAGCTTCACTCTTGTCGGACCAAATAAAACGAATGCCTTTCCGAGTAAGGCAAGTAAGAGGAAGCACAACACGGGAAAAATCCTTAATGAACCGACGGTAATAACCCGCCAATCCAAGGAAACTACGAATCTCATGCACATTCTCAGGCCTCTTCCAATTCTGGATGGCTTCGATCTTTGAGGGATCGACAGAAATGCCATCGGAAGATACAACATGGCCTAAGAACTTAACCTTATTCTCCCAAAAGTGGCACTTGGAGAATTTGGCTCTAAGCTGATGATGACGGAGAGTACTCAAGACAATTCTCAAGTGATTAGCATGCTCGGCTTCAGACTTAGAATAAATAAGGATATCATCAATGAAGACAAGGACGAACTTATCGAGATATTCCCGGAATACCCGATTCATGAGATCAACAAAGAAAGCAGGAGCGTTCGTCAAACCGAACGGCATAACGAGCCACTCGAAAGAACCATATCGAGTGCGGAAAGCTGTAAGAGGTATGTTATCCTCTGCGACTCGTAATTGATGAAAACCTGTGGCAAGGTCAAGCTGAGAAAAGACCTTAGCACCACTCAATAGATCGAACATATCATCGATCCTAGGCAACGGATACCTATTCCTAATGGTCAACTCGTTAAGCTTGCGATAGTCAATGCAAAGCCTAAGAGTTCCATCGGACTTCTTCACGAAGACGACCGCGATCCCCACGGAGAAAAACTGGACTGAATTAGCTGCTTGGACTCAAGCTCTAAAAGCTGCTTCTTGAGTTCCTCATTTTCCTTTATAGAAATCCTCGTGGGAGGACGACTAACTGGCTGCGCGCCTGGAATGAGATCAATGCGGAACTCAATTGCCCGCTTGGGTGGCAAACCCAAAACAGGTTCAAAAACATCAGAAAAGTCACAAGCAATAGGAATACGAGATATATCATCATCATCTCGCGAATCAAAAGAATATAAAGCCATCTCGGAATTATCCACATCCCGAAGAACAAGAGATAGCTGAGTAGGTGAATTCGGATGTCGAAGATATATAGCTCTCTCCGAACAAATAATCCTGGCATCATATCTCACTAGCCAGTCCATGCCCAAAATCATGTCAAATCCCAGACAAGAAATAACATGCAGATTCGCACGAAAAGAAAAGCCACATAAACAATCTCAACATCGTCACAAAGCAAACTAAGGGTCGCGGATCCCCCAATAGGATTCGCAATCCTTAAAGAAGTAACCATACAAGAAACATCCAGAGATAAATTATCAACGAGCTTCTTCGATACGAAAGAATGTGAAGCTCCATTATCGAAAAGAACTCGTATACTATGATCACGAAATAAAATAGGACCTTCCAAAATAGATGGAGATATACCTTTGGGTTGAGAAGGACCTTTTGAAGCCTTGGTAGCATAAAGATTGCTAGACTTGGCACCAGCCGGAACAGTAGGACAAGCTGAAACATGATGACCTTCCTTCTTGCAATAACGGCAGAAGAGAGGCTTAGGACAAGCTCGAATAATATGATCCGGAGAACCACAATTGAAACACTTTCGAACGAAAGGTGTTCTGGAAGACTGAGGCTGAGAACTAGGACCACCAGTCTTCTTCTTCTTAGAAGGAAAAGGCTTCTTCTGAATTGGAAACGGCCTCTTGTTGGGGTTCTTGGAAACCTCAACATCAGCATCACTATCACACTCCTTCTCGACGGTCTCGAGATGAAGCGCAGAATCAACTAACTCCTCAAAAGAAAGTTTAAGTTGGAGAAACAAAGATTTCTTAAGATATTTCTTAAGACCAGAAACAGACTTCAAATTCTTCTTATAAGAAGTACTGATGAATTCAAGACCATACTTAAATAAAGCCTCGAATGATGCAACATACTCAGAAACAGAAGACTTCCCTTGCTTCAACTCAAGGAAGCGACGGGTCAATAAAACTTTTTCAGATTCAGGAACGAACTTGAGTTCAAATCGCTCCTGAAACTGAGTCCAAGAAAGAGTAGACTCATCAATCTCGGCTACAAGAAGTTCATACCAATCAAGAGCATGCTCTTGTAATAAGCTAGAAGTTACAAGAACTCTATCATGGTCAGAAAGATCCATACGAGAGAAGATACGCTCGCATGTGCGAAACCAAGCTTGGACTTCAAGAACGGATTCAGAACCTTTAAACGGCTTTCCTCCAAGATGAGCAAAATCACTACACTGACGTGCAAAGGCAGACTTGCAAGGTGGAGACACTCGAGGAGGAACTGGAGGCTGAGTGCTCCTAAACAATTCCAAAAACTGATCAGCGGACATATAAACGCCATCCGGATGTGAGCCACTGGATTTCCCAGCATCCGAACGCCGTCCCCTGCCTCTTCCAGCCATACGCTGAAGGTAAGATAAGAACAAGATTATTCACAAGGTAGATACTTCATTACGGAATACTACGGAATAAAATGCATTCCTAGACGTATTCCCAAACTCTATCTAACCATGATGGAGTAAAGAAACACGATGATTCAAAGATTTGTATCACTTGTACACTTTGATGTACCGTAATATGTGCTCTATTATGTGTTTATCCTATTTTGTTCTGAACTCAGGCTCTGATACCACGCTGTGACGCCCCACCTCTACACCCACGCTAGCCAAGGACACTACAGGGTAATGCCGTCAACTAACATGGAGAATAAGGCTGGTTGGGAGAGACCATCTATAGCCTTGCTTTAACTATCCATTAAATACGTCGGCAAAAAAAACAAAATCATACCTAATAGATCGACATATCCAATGAATACTTAAAACAAAACCATAGGTGGCTGGATCTATCAGAATGGAATATAATAACTCAAATGTAATATACATCACAGAACAGTAAATCATCATATACACATATATCGATACACAACAGAGTTTACAAAACAATACAAGTCAGGTGGTATAGCAGACCACAATATACAGACGAGTCAATAGAATAAATATCAGAGTTACTACAAAATGGGACTACACAAAAAGCTGTGACAAAAAGAAGCTAGCGGAGTAGTCCATGCGGAAGCAAAATAGGCTAATTCCAAATGCACCTAACCTGAAACATCTCGGTCTGACCCGAGTATAAAATACACGGGTCAGTCTAGCTAAACAAATCAGTTAGATAAACTGAACAACAATAAACCTGCAAGGTTACAAAGCATAACAAATATCTCCAAAGGAGATAACGCAATCATCTAACAAAAGATGAATCATATAGAACAAGCCTCATATCATCGGCAACATATAGAAACAAAGGATAAGAATATCCCAAAGCAAGCCATAAGGCAATAACAAATACCAATAAGGTACACAAGTTCCGCAAGGTAAACGCTACGCATCATGCGGCTCATAATGACCAACACCGAAGGGCGATACCAAGGGAATAAACATATGAATGAAACATCATAAAATTTTGCTCGAGCTCAGTACTGTACAAACAAGGATCCATGAGCCCGAAGACTCCAAACCCAATATCACCCATGCGGCTCATAACGACCAACATCGGAAGCGATACTAAGGGCAACCCAATATCACCCATGCGGCTCATAACGACCAACATCGGAAGCGATACTATAGGCAACAAACCCGAAGGCACAAACCCGAAGGTACAAACCCGAAGGCAACATACCCGAAGGCAACATACCCGAAGGCAACAAACCGTAGTGGCGAAGGTCAGAGACCCAGTACTGGACACCACTAACTGGCGGAATGTGTCATAACCCTCAAAAAGGAATCCGAAAAGTGGTAACGTGAGTCCCACAACCACTCGTTCGCACTAAACGGTTTACTATCCGTTAGTTAATTTCACACTCAAAGCAGTACAAAGTTCACCTCATCTCATCGGTAAACCAGACACAAAGGTCAAAACAATCAATCGAATAGGTCGGGGACTAATCAGAAAGATAAACGCAGGGATTCATGGTCCGTGTTTTACCTAACCATTTAATCTTCCTTCCACTTCGCTCGAAGTGCGAAATTGTGTGTGCATTATAAATATAATTTAAGAATTGGAGAAGGAAACTTTTAATACGATTTAGAGGGATTATTTATGAAAACCCGTGAATGAAGTCAAAACTAAGTTATCAAAGCCAAAGATGCAATGACAACCACTAAAAAGCAACTTGAATCGATAAAATTTGGAAAACAAATCAAAATATGCAAAAATAGGCAAAACAGCAAAATAGGAGCAGGTCGGTCGACCGGTTGCAGGGCTCGGTCGGCTGGCCAGATGCAGGAAATAAAAAAAACTCGACATGAGCAGGTCGGTCGACCGGCTACAGGGCTCGGTCGGCCGAACTGCATAAATTTGCAGTTTCTGCCCTTTTTTCCAATGAAATGCAAGTTCTTCCAAAATGCGACCGTTCGAGCAATGGAGTTAAGGAGACTTAGCCAATAGATACCCCAGCTCCATTAGCTCTCCGATTCGCTACCAAATACATGTTCTAACATCAAAGTTAGGATCTTTAAAGAATTGAACCCAAACACTAAAAATTTGGATATTCACCAATTCAATCCAAACCAAAAGCAAAAGCATATGATCAAGTGCTAGGAAATTCATACCCAACATCAAAGAAATCAAGAGAAGTAGATGTGAGTTCAAAACTCACCTTATCCCAAAACAAGAAGATGGAGCTCAATAACAAGGAGAAGACCAACCAAACACTACTTCAACTCAACAAGCTTCAATCTAAGAATAAAACATATATTTCCCAATTTAGGTTTAGGAAATTTTCTGAAATTGAAGAGGAGAAGAGTTGGAGAAGATGAAGAAGAGCTTACCTATGGATTCTCTTTGATTTTGGAGCAAGAAATCAAGTTGTAAGTTGAAACTAGGGCTTGCAAATTTCTATTTCTCTTTCCCTTCCACCATTTCAGTTTTAGCTTGAGAAATGAAAATGAAAAGGAGATGAATGAAGAGAAGGGGCTGAGCTAGGGTATTTAGTTAAGCTAGTGGGCTGAACCCAACCCAAAACCCAATAGAAAAAGGGTCAAAATTTCACAAACTCCAAACATATCAAAGATTATACTCAAAAAGATCGCAAACGCCATTTTGGAACCAATGGAGGTAGTTTCGAGTTCCAATTCGGCCATTTGCAAAAAGTAGCTTTTCGGACCAAAATCCGACTAACGACGCTATATTTAAATTAAACATTTAAATATAAAATCGTTAAATATGCGGGTTGTTACAATATCACTTCTAATACCCTCTTAAACATGTGGCTTGACCTTGACTTGATGTTTAAATGGTTGTTTAACTTGTATGTTAATTGAAGTAAGTTTGAAAGTGTTTGGAAGGGGAATAGTCGCTATAAGTGCACTTTAAAATCCCTTGCTTTCGGGAATATTTATAAATAAAGGGAAAGATATTCTTAGGGATTTCTTTCAATGGTATTTAAATAACCTAATGTTAGTGCTTTCTATAAAAAAAAGTAGTCCTAAATCATTTATGTAAGTGGTTAAAACTAGTCGCAAAGATTGTGTTTTTCAATATTGTTTTTAAAAGGTCTTTTAACAACACTTATAAATGCTGTAGTAAGTCGCTTAATGTTTAAGTGTTTAAAATGCGATGTTTTGGCTATTTTTGGTAATTTAAATGGTTTCTAGTTTCTTTTCTTTATAAAATCTTTTTGTGGAAGTTCTTATAAAATATATTTGAATATGCAAAAAAGCATAGAACTTTAAATATAGTTTTAATGATTATTTATGAATTTTGAAAGCAAAGTATTGTAAAATGTAAAACATGTTTTTAATCAAACTTCTAAATTAGTTATTTTCAAGTAACATTTCATAGATATTTAAACCCAATTTTAAAGTTTTTCTAAAGTATTATTTTATATATAAGTTTTGACAAAGTTTATTGACTAGGCTTAACACTAAAAGCCAACGAGTAAACTTGTGTGTTTGTGAGAGTCAAGAATGAGGTGTCTAGGCAAGGCTTGGAGCAACTAGTGCCCAAACTTACCTGGATTCACTCTTGAACGAGGAACAGTATAAGTTGAATTGTCGAAAATGCGTTAGTCTTGTTGTTTACTTATCTATCTACAAAAGGTAACTAACTTTGCTTAACGCTAAAAGCCTACGAAGTAGGCTTATCTATTTCTGAGAGTTAAAGTTGATGTCCAGAAGGGATGGAGTACTAAAGCTCTAACTTACTGGGCTTTCCACTTGAATGAGGAATAGTTAAGTCAGGAATGTCGGAAATGGGTTAACAAGGTTGTTTATTACTTATTAGGAAATTGATTAACTATGCCTAATACTAATAAGCCAACGAAGTAATCTTATCTATTTTGTGAGAGTTAAGATTGATGTCGAGCAGGAATGGAGCAATAGAGCTCTAACCAACCGGGCTTCCCTCTTAACCGAGGAATATGTAAGTGGAAAATGTCGAAAATGTGTTAATCGTGTTGATTTCTTATTGTCTATGGAATTATTAATATTATATTTAACACTAAAAACGACGAGGTAGACTTTTCTATTTGTGAGATTCAAGACTAAAGTGTCTAGGCAAGGCTTAAAGAAACCAGTGCCTAAACTTACCTGGCTTCACTCTTGGGCGAAGAATAGTTAAATTGGAATGTTGAAAATGAATTAAGCGTACGAATTGTGATTTGTATAAACAATCGTCTTTAGAACTTGATAGTTAATAGTTCATACTGAACTTGATTGAATACGAACTTAGATTATTAAACAAAGGTTTGCAAAGATAATAACAAGTATAAAAATGGTTTGGTTTTGTTGTGAGAATGTGCTAATCACATTCGTCTTTAACAGTTTTCGATTACACTTAGGGGTGTAAATAGACCATCAAAAGAATGATTAAAAGATATGTAAAAGGAAAATAATTTGGGTTTATTATGACAATGTATTGATAACATTCATCTTTAACCCTTTTTTATTTTACTTAAGAATGTAAATAGGTCTTTAAAAGAATGTTTTAAAGATAAGCATAAGTGAATGGTTTTGGGTTTGTAGTGACAATGTTCAAATAACATTAGTCTTAAACTTTTTGAGTTGATTTGTTAAAGTACTTAGATCGTTAAAATGGATATTTTGGAGTATAGGAAAAGCAAAGGTTTAAAGTAAGAAATCTTGTTGATGATTTGTGAATATACTTATACCATTTGAGATAAATATATGAATACTTTTTGAAGTATTGAAAGAGTACAAATGAATAGTAGAAATTCATAAACAATGTTTTATTAGTAAAAGAAGTTTTACTAATAAAAGAGGTTTTAATGAATAAAAGATTAATTAAACAAAAAGGGGATTAGAAGTTGCTTATGTGACTTGATCGTGTTTTGTGTGACTTGATCGTATTTTGTTTGTTCCTCATTTATAGAAAACATTTATTCGTATACTTAGCACTAAAAGCCGATGAGTAGGCTTGTCTGTCCATGGGAATTAAGACTGATGTTTGTGTAGGGATATGAGCAATAGAGCTCTAACCTACAGGCTTCACCCTTGATCGAGGGATAGTGTGAGAGGAAAATATCGAAAATGTGATAAATATAAAAGACTTGGTTTCCTTACGCGGTTAATCTTATTATCGTTGAATGACCAAATTCGTCAGTTTAGTCTTGATGAGACCGGGATTGGTAAGTGTTTTATTTATCGAAAACCACTTCAAGGCTAAGATATTTGTTCTATCTCTTGGAAGTGGATTAGTTCTAGATGCGGGAATCTTTGTGAAGACCGAGATATGTTTAAGATGCTCGAACATATGTAGTAGTTCATGTTCTATTCAGGATGTGGGAATCCATGTGTGATTCCAGGATTTGTTGGGATATGGGAATCTATGTGTAGTTTCGTGATCTATTCGAGATGTGAGGATCTAATTTGGGATTCATGTTTTGTTCGAGTAATGAAGACTCATGTGAAAGATGTCGAACGTAACCTTTACCTCAGAAATGACTAAAAATAGGGTAGGTTGCACAATCTGGGGTTTGGCTAACGCACGACAAAATATTATTAATTCCAAATCTAGAGTATGCTTATCGTGTCGTGCATAGGGTTGATGGTATTTGGTTCATGCTGCTCGTGTTTACGTTCGGATGTGAGACTTTATGTTTTTGTTGTAGTATATATTCTATTTAGAGATATATGACACACGAAAGGTAACTTCTGATCCTTGTGCATGAAGTTCAGATTCGGGTTCCTCGAAGAGATCTTTATTGATTATACTCATAATATGCTATTGAATGTAACCAATATAACCATTCTAGCTATGTTATAATATCTATATTCTACACCCTAGACATTATCTATTATATCACCTTATGTACCAGTTAGATGGTGGTCCTTTTGAGGGGATAATCGTTATGGCATTCCATGCGGTCTCAAAATTTAAACGTTGATAACATATTTCTTGAGTTTCTCATACAAGACTTATGTCTGACGCTTGGTTTTTTTTCCTAATTCCTCGCATGCTCATTCGAGTAGTCTGAGAAAGGCTGGTTTTTCTTTGATGTTCATTGGAGCTCCAGAAGACGAGTTGGATGTTTCACCTACCGTGGCATTCTTATTTCTATTGCATTACTATATTATGCATATCAACATTTATGAGGACAAGTTGTTATAACTGTCCAGGCTGATGATAGTACTTAGGTTTTGTAACTCTGAGATTTCTGTATCGGTGTAACCCTTTGTACTGTTCCTTTAATATTATATATTACCATTCCGCTGTGAGATTCTGATATTGTGTTCTTCTTTCTTATTCTATTTTTTTTCATTTTATTTTACCCTAACTTTTCATATTTCGGGTGCTCGACACATGAATACCGTGAACGTATTAGTGTCGACATTCGAAGGTTGAAAAGGCGGGAAGTTACACTATCAATTTATAAAATAATTTTAAAGAATGCTTGGTGGGAGGAGAACCCTACATAAGCATATCATGTTCTGCATTCAATAGATGATAGGCTTGTATTTGATTCGAAACATCTCTGATTCTCGGGTCTCTTGAGTGAGGGAGTATGATTTTTCCAATTCATATGTAGTCTAATGCTTTAGGTTGCAGTAAGATTCCAATTTGTACCTTCTCATTGTAATTAAGTTTTTCACTTATAACAAACCCTTCAATGACCCAAGGAGCATTCCAAAAGGAAAAGGAAGAATTTTCTGAAATTTTCAGCTGCATTAAGTGTTTCATATTGTCTCTTGAATCAAGAATTCCTCTCCATATCCAAATAACATTTTGCTTCTTCTCTGATTTCCAAAAGCCTTTAGGTCCTATATAGTGTTTGCAACACCATCTCTGGCAAATAAAATTGCTATTATTTAATACATTGTTAAGGTGGCATGAAAATATTGCTTCATTCCACTTGATTAAATTAATCACATCTAACCCTCCCTACTTGATTGGTACTTAGAGTTTTTTATATGCTATGAGGATGTTTCTTAGAATATGGGTTCCTTGAACAAATAAAGTGATTACAAGCATTCTCAATCATTTACATTAACTTCTTTGGCATAATAAATATTCTAGAGTGATATACTTGCATGGAAAAGGAAATTTATTTAATTATAATTAACTTGCCTGCTTGAGACAAGCATTTATTATGCCAAAGCGACATTCTATTAGTGATTTTTTCAAAGAGCTAAAGGCAGTGAT
Organism: Allium cepa; assembly: GCA_030765085.1. Classification (NCBI taxonomy): domain Eukaryota; kingdom Viridiplantae; phylum Streptophyta; class Magnoliopsida; order Asparagales; family Amaryllidaceae; genus Allium; species Allium cepa. The sequence goes on from CM060935.1 coordinate 490,329,809, forward strand.
GGGTATGGATTTTAAAGGTGGTTAGAGGTACTCCCAAATATTTCATATCAGGCTATTGTAATTGAATGTTATAGATAGCAGCAAGCTCGATTTTTGCTTCATTAGCAATACCAAATATAAGGATTAATGATTTGTGAGTGTTCATACTAAGGCATGTTAACTTGTTGAAGTCATGCAAAGATTGGAAAATGCTGCCTAAGGACTTGGAGTTTGGTTTGGAGAAGATCGTTACGTTATCTGCATAGCATAATGAAGTGTTATGAGGATTATGAGATTTGGGGTGAAAATCAATTTGTCTTCTAGAGTACCTGTTAGTAAGTATAATAATGAGCATCTCGATGATTAAAAGAAACACGTAGAAGCTTAGAGGGTCTCCTTGCCTCAACCCTTGTGTACCATCAAAATATCCACTGATTTGACCATTAACTTGTATTGAAAATTAAGCTATTGTGATGCAAATTTCAATCCATTTGATGAAATTGGAGGGAAAGCCCATTTTGGTTAAAGCATAACCGACAGGTTTCCACTTTGTAGTGTTATAAGCTTTCATCGAGAATAAATACATTTTATATAAAATAAAATAAACAAGATAATTTTAATTGTTATAATTGATACAGTACCCATAATAGTTATAAGGAATAAATACATATGTATATAATTATGTATATATGTAATGAAGAATGATGCCATCGAGTATTACAATACTTATTATTCCTTACAGACGATAATATTCATTAGTATTTTTTTTATTACGAATCCAAAATAATGCTACTCTCTATTATTTACAATATAATTAGTGTCATATATATATAGTTCTTAAGCACCCTTGAAAATTGAAATATTTATGGTGATATAAATATTGTCCGAAGATAGCTAAGAACATTTTGTAACTTTATTGAGAACCCTCAAGGGTTACAAAATTTTCCTTGGGCAATCACTAAATGTTGGGTTATGAGTGTCTGATGTACCTTTTGATTTGTTGAGATCCTTCGAAGTCATAAAGAAGATTAAGAGAAAAGAATATACTCTTAGGAGTTACATACGAGATATAACTAATATTGCGTTATTTACCATTTACGGGGATTATAATTTGTTGAACACCCTCAAGGTTGTAATAAAATGAATGGACCCTAATATTCACTGGAGGAATTTTCAAAATTCCCTCATCTCGTTAGAATTTTAAGAGATGCAAAATCTAGTCCTTATTAGAAAACTAAAACAAATCATTCTAATAAGTATAAGAACATATGTAATATTATAATAATATAAAATATAGTTGGAGCCTTTTAAAAAAATACTGGTGTTGTCTTAAGGATGGTATTATGAGGATTTTCAAAGAACTGTACTCTAGGGCTCCAAATTTCTAAATGATAAGCTATGCAAATGTAGTTCTTATTCCTAATAAACAAGGTACATTGTCTCTCTATGATTTTTTGGCATATAAGCCTTATGAAATGAACTTATGAGCTTATCACTAAGGTATTAGCTAATAGGCTTAAGAGTAAGATGGGGGTTTTAATTGACAAAGCTCAAACAACATCTATTAAAAGTAGATCTGTTTTGGATGGAGTTGCAATAATTTAAGAAATGGTAACTTTTTTCACAAGGAGTCCTTGTCTTGTTCTATTTTGAAGTAATATTTTTCTTAGGCACTTGACATTGCGAATTGGGATTTAGTTCTGAATTTGTTACTTGCTAAAGGTTTTAGTGCTAGATGGATTGGCTGGGTAAAATGCATTTTTATTTCAAGCAGATCTTATATATATGTTAATGGAATTGCTGGGAAAGTTATAACTTCTAAACGCAGATTGAGGCAAGGTGATCCACTTTCACCTTTTTTATTTGATCTAGCTATTGATGTTTTTACGCAGTTCCTTAGAGTTTCCGTTGATAATGGAAACTAAAAGGTTTGATAGTAATTACACTAATGGTGGTATTAATCTCTTCATTATGCTGATGACACTATTATCTTCAGCGATCCTAGTTGTAAGTACATTGCTGCTCTTATGTTTATCCTTTATTCTTTTGAAAATTTATCAAGCCTACTATTTAATTTTCCATAAAAGTTCAATTACTCCTCTTGGTTGTTATACTTATGTATCTAATGATATTGCTAGCATGCTAAATTGCAAGGATGGTTAGTTCCCTTTAAACTATTTGGGTTTATGTAGAACTGGTAAACCTTGTTGAGATGACTGACAAATATTTTTGAATAAATTTGATGTAAAACTTGCTAGAGGAAAGGGTCATTCCTTATCAAAAGCTGGTAGATTGATTTTAGTCAATTCCGTTTTATCGGTGCTGCCTTATATTGGTTCTCTTTTTATAAGTATGTAAGTGTTAGAGAAGACTGATAGATTTAGAAGGAATTTTTGGATTGGTAAATAAGAAACTAAAGTGTTAAGTTCTTTGATATCATTAAGTCTATAAACCTATTGAACAAGGAGGTTTAGGAGTGTTAATCATGCATAATATAAATATCTCACTTTTATGTAAATGGATTTGGGATATGGTTAGTGATAAAGATGCCTTTTGGAAAGAATAGATTGTTAATGTCTATCATGGTGGTGCTTTCTATTGATCCAGTGATTCTAGGAGATGCTTAAATTTTTGGAATGATATTTTGAAATGTTTTCATGTTTTTAAGTTGAGGATAAACATGTATGTTAATAATGGCACGAAAGTATCCTTTTGGTTAGATTGTAGGATTCTAACTATACCTCTAGTTGTGGAATTTTGTTCTCTTTTTTATTTGGTGGATAACAAGCTATGTACTATTGTTGAAACGTGTAATGATCAATTTGTGGGTTTCTAGTGGAAACTTTCTTTTAGCATAATAATTAAAGGTGTGGCTTTAAATCAGTTATTAAATTTGGTAAATTTGCTTGAAGGTTATAGACTAAATAATGAGAGAGATACTTTGATTGGGCTTCAAATAGAAAAAAGAAATTCAAAGTGAATATCTTACATATGTTTGTCAATTATTCTAGTAGAAACTTTAACGGTTTTGATTACCTTTGGAATATAAAGAAAATGACTATGAAAGTGAAGGTGCATATGTGGATGCTAATACATGGCAAGCTTAACATAATGTTAATGCTCAAGTCCAAGTATTAATGTAGTTGTTATGTGTTTATTCTATGGTGGCTCTATTGAAGATTACATTCACTTGTTTTATGAATGTGATTATGCATTCTATGTTTGGATAAAGCGCCTTGTACAACTTAACTTAGATTTGAAATGGAGACGCTTGGTTAGGAATCAATTTGATTCTGGAAATTTGATGGATCTTCCTTTAGTTATAAATGCAAACTACATATAATCGAGCTTGTAAATTTGGCATTTTGTTGGATTCTATGGCATGAAAAAAATGACAAATGTTTCTCTTCAATTTCTGAAGGTTGTAATTCAATTTTATTTCAAATTCTAAATTTTGTCTACTAGTGAGCGGGGTTTGAAAAGTGGAAGCAGGTCAACCAAAATTGAGGATGCATAGCTGATAGAGTGAAGGTAGAGGAAGAAGGAATTATGACTGAAGCTAGTTGTGGGTGTTTTGGCTTTAGTTTCTTTTATATGTCTAGCTTGATAATTTGCTTATGATATGTACTTAACTAGCTATTTTGCTCCTACGTTAGCTCTTATGCTAGTAATGTATATTTTTGTGTTGTATTTGTGGAATGATGGTGAATGCTTGTATAAATTATATTTTGGGTTATTCTATACATGAATATGGTGCGTAGTACTTAGGAAGTACCTAAGTATAAACTACCATTTATATCAAAAACTATAACAAATGTGCACAACTAATATAATTAATAAAACTTTTTATCGATTAAAATATACTAAATGAAGTAAACTAAAAATTGACAATGAAATGTAAAGAATTTACTTGTTGATAAATCTTTTAACATGTAATCACTTCAATATCCATGCAAGAGCCAGATAATACAACCATTAAACTTTTATGTCTTGGTCACTTAAGTGTAAATTCGGCCGAGACAATGTATTGTCATCTATGAGTTTTGAACTACAAAATAATACAAAAGTGTAGATGCTCAATCCATATTCGGTTACGTACAAAAGTTGTATAGTGAACGGTTGCATCTATAATACACTGAATTTTGATGGAATTGTCTCGTTCGAAATAAGAAAGCAAACCATAGTGTGAGATCTAATGTTAAATACAATCGAGTATAATGAGGTTCTTATTGTGTTGGAACAATATTTGACCAATGTCTACAAATAGACCGAGGAATTCGATCACTGAAATGTCAGTTATGATCTGATTACTTTAGTGCAGCTTGTTTGATCTTCTTAACATGTAAAGAATCCAGTGCAGTACTATATTAAAGGTTTCCCTGTTGAATGGTTCAACCATTAAAAGAAAAAGAAAAAGTCCGAGAATGGATGTAACATGCACGGTTCTGATGAAGAGAGTGAATGGTCACCTCTGCTTTATGAAGAGATATCAGATACAGAATTGTATAAAATATTTGTAGAGGCTTAATAACGAACAAGAAATATGATTCCTCTTCCCAATGTATTTTTTACTGAAAACTTTTCTCCATAATATTTATTTCTAGAGCTAGAGATAATTGGTTCAAAACTCTCGACCATAAATTAGTTACGGTAGAAGAAATAAATAGCCCATAGTAAGTGATTGATTGGAGGTTCATATTTTAGATATTGTTAACGTAATGGCGGAAATAGTGGGAGTAAACCATGGAGCAATTGCTAATGGATTCATCGAGTTTTGAGAAATTACTTTCATGTATACCATATGTTATTTAAGAAATAATAAGTGTTTTTAATTTTGATCAAAAATAGATGCAGCTTTATTTTAATATGAAAATTATGAATATTTGTTATAAAATAAACTATTTTTGGTGTATTGACGATGGTATTTGTTTTCATAACAATGGTGATGTATTAGCTATATAGAGAATATATAAGCATCTGAAATATTTAACAATTATTTTTAGAATCTTAGATTAAGCCATGGTTTTGAGAAATTTCCTTCATCATTGATTGTAAATCATATAGTACTTGTAAATTATACCTTAACTAATTAATAGTAAATCACTCATTCAGTGGGATTAGTAAAAGAGTTAATGAATTCTTCGGGTTGATACATATAGATGTATATAATTGAAGATCAAATGATACTGAAAGCGGATCCACTTACTTCGTCAAATTCACTGACAATTTTTTTTCATATATGAACATGTGTATTTGACACACAAGTTAGATATCTATGGTAAGTTCATAGAATATAAAATGGAAGTAAAAATTATAACATGGAAAAAATTTAAAAATAACTCAATGTGATCTAATAGGTGATTATCTTGGATAAGAGTCTTAAGATTACCTAAAAGTGAATAAAAATCGCTCTTAAAGTCACTCCTCCTTATGCTACATAATGATGTATAGATAAGAAGTAATAGGACTCAGTTGGATAAAGTATGATGGATAATGAGTGAAGTTAAGTTACTTCTTTGTATAAGGATATGCGCTTAAGAGTACACACATATGTTGTATTTGGTTTTATTTAAAGTTGAGATTGGGATTCGATATAAAGTATGAGTTTGGAAGAAACCCTATCATAAATAGTTTAAGATATGTGGTTATCCAATCTATGTTATCAACTTTAATTCCTTGAACTTAAGGCCATACTACTTTATGTAAGTCTATAGGCGAATGCATGTTCCATCGCATTGAGAAACAAATTGTTGTTTTAGGACATACCAACTTTAAAAGGTAATTCTTTATAAAGAAATTAATGTTAGTGCAAAGGAATTGGATACAATTCAAGATTCTAATAGAAACCAATTACCTAGATGAAATAAATTTAACTAAGTTCCAAAAGGACTTAGTCATCAGAATGTCGTATAGGAAATCTCGCACATTGAAGAAAAGCTAAGATTTTGATATCGATATTAAGAAATTAGATTATCAGTCATAACAATTTGCTCAGTTGTCAACAAGACATGGAGAGTATAGACTCTATTATATGGTGTGATTCTCTAAATCTAAAATGGATTGCAAGTAAACTTTAAGTTGATTTTGGAAATTGTACTTGTAAGATCTATCAGCTGCAAGTGAATCTTTGAGAAGAAGATCAATATAGTTGGAAATGTGTAATGCAAGGTTGATGGAAAATGGCCACAACGATTTCAAAATGTTGAAATTAGTAGAGCAATTTTGCTAGTCAACGTGCTTAAGTCCATTGGGATTCTAATCCCAAGTTATTGCACAATATGACTTTGATTTTTGGAACATTGAAGTTGAAACAAAACTTCTAAATAATGATTTAGAGGAGACTGTTTTCAAATGATAGCCATAGTATCTCAAAGTCAATGAAAGCATAACAAAGCTTGTGGATTTTTAAGATATGATCTTAAACAAGCATCTAGAGGTTGAACATGTATTTTGATAGAGAAACCAAATAGTTAGATTTCGGTCAAAATTCAAAGTAAGTGTCTCTGTATAAGAAAGAAATCCAAAGGTACTAAGACATTTATAATACTATAAGTATACAATATGCTCCTGATTGATAACGATGTATTGGTGTTAAGTTTAGTTAAAGATTTGTTTAATTCTCGATAATAATTGAAAAGGTGTCCTTTATACTCGGTATAAAGGGACGTTGGGACTATCCCAATCAGTATATATAGACACTATATTAATATATATAATACGGGGCATATGAGATAGATTTCTTATGAATCAACAATAGGAATCATCTCACACACTATTTTATGTGTTAGATCAAAATTCACCTATGCACTTGATGGAATGAGTAAATACCAAATCTATGTTAAAATCGCTAAATGATAGTAAAGAGTATTCTTGAGTATTTACGAAATATTAGAGAAATATTTATGGAAATGATAAACTCCTTATGAATGAGTATTCAAACTAAAACTTCATAAATGACATTGAATATAGTAAGTCAATCTTAAATCATGTTTAGTCTTAACAAATGGGTTTTGAGTTGAAATGGTCCAAACAAGGGGTTATGTTAAATTTGACTACAAATGTAACATTCCTGAAAATTCACCCAGATTAATTTGGAAATTAAATTAATTTTTGAAAATAAATTGTGAATTAATTAGAGATTTCTAGGATAAATAAATAAATTTTTGATTATAAATAGAAATTTAATTTGAAATTTAAGCATAAGTATCTTACAAATAAGTATTGGGAATAAATAGAAATTGATTTAAAATATAAGGATAAGTATTTTATAAACAAAAATTGAATTTCAAAATAAAATGTATTAAAAATAAAATAGGAATTAAAAGCTTGAGATTAATAACAAGATAATGACAGTTTGATTTCTAAATTTTAAATTATATTAATATTTGGAAGATGTAATAAATTTCAAAAGATTTATGATTTAAATCTCCTATATAAATAAATGTAACTATTTGTTAATATGAAATCAAATTTTTTAAATCGTTCTTTTCTTTTTAAAAGTTGTACAAAAATAAATAATAAAAAAATGTATGAATGTAAATTTTGTAAATATAAATTTTAAATAAATGTATGAACTAAATTAAAGATTGAGTGAGAAAGAAAAAAAGAAAAAAAAACAATGGAGATAAGATCTTATTATTGTAAATATAGATATAAAACAAAACACAACACATACATAAATAAAAGAAAAAAATGTATGAATAAAATATGAACATTCCTAATAACTTGAATATAAAATGTAAAGTAAGATTTGATAAAGGATTTAAAATTTGGAAGATTTATAAGATAAACATTTGTAAAATGTAAAATGCAAACTTGTGTACATAAAAGACTAAAGTACATATGATATAAAATTTTATATAAAAAATTCTTTTATCTTTAAAAATTTCAAATGTAAATATACATATGTAAGTATAAAGTTTACAAGTATTTAGATCTCATAATCATTGTTTTTACACATGGCATTCAATATATTTGATTGAATAAAATATTGAAATTTAAAATTATAAAAACTTTTCATCTCCCCATGCTCAATCATAAAACAACTCAGCAATCTGAAAATAAAACAGTAAAGAGATTTTGGCATTTCAAAACTACAACACCAAAGACAAAAAGTCAGAGCAAAGATCAAAAAAAAAAAGAAAACCTGTAAGCAAGCAAAAATCTAAAAGATCTGGAGCAACAAGAATCAAACAAACCTGAGGAATTCAAAATATAGAATGCAAATCTTCAACCTGGAAAATCAAAGAGCAGATTTTTTTTTAAAAGAAAAAAAAGAGGGGAGCTTCAGTTATGCCCATGCAAAGTTCTCTGAAAAATAAGTTAAAGGCAAGAAACTTTTTTTCTTTAAAAAAATTGAATTGGAAGATATAATCTGTAAGGAAGAAAGAATTAAATACAATAACATTCAATCATTTGCAGGGAAATCAAGATCCAAGATAAATTTTACCTCTGGTTTTCAAGCTGCAGAAAAAAAAAGCTCTTTGTTATAAAAAAAAAAGGGGTTCAACTGTAAGTAATTAAAAACTATGGTTATTAATGATTAAGCAAATAAATACAATAAGGAATAAACAAAGATCTATGCTTATAATTTGCAGATCTAAGCTTCAAAAGGAATTAAAGAAAAAAAATATACAGGCTCAAGTTCATCTTTTGTTCTCTGTCAAAAATTTCCAGGTGAGCAAACTGTTTCTTTAAAGCCTAATTTTGTTGATCATTTGTGATGTTGTGATGGATGTTTGATTGTGTGATGGTAAAATGTTTGAATGGATGCAAATTGGTGTGTATATATTTATAAACAAGCAAGTGTTGAATTTGCATGCCTGTATATATCTATATACAGGCCCCTGTTTTGGTTCAAAACTCATCTCCTAATTTTATTTTATTTTGGTTCTGATATCTAGAAAAGAAAACTGGTTGTTAAACTATAATATCCATAAAAAAAACCAAACAATGTATATTTAGCAATTAATCTAAAATAGGAAAATACAGTAAAAAGAACTCAAACATCCTAAAAAAATTGGTTATCAAATTTTCTTGATTTGATTGTATAATTTAACTTGAGTTCAAAAATAATGATTTTTGAGCAAAACATCAAGATTTTAAATTTGGTATTTAAAGAGGTATTGCAAGTTGAACAGATTAGTCATTTTTATCAAATCCTGGTGATCAGTAGCGTGATGGGATTCGGGATCGAAGTCATAGTTCGCTGGGAAGACAGAGATCACCAGAAAATTATCCGATGGATTTATATACTACTGAGGAGGCGGTGCGAGTTCAACTTAGGGTTTTAACCTAGTTTTGGTCGATCACGTTCTCGGAGCAATGGCGCGATGATCATCGAACCGGATTGCATTGGGACAAGTGGAAAAGAAGCCTGGAACGTTGACGAAGCTTTGGGCATGATTTCGAGGCCTTTGGTGGCCTGAGGCTACGGGGCGAGGTGGACTTAGGTGGTTCATTTCTGTTCCGGGTTGGATGAGATTATTCGATTTTGATTCAGGTAGCAAATGAAGGCTTTGGATGGTTGTTTGGGTGGTGATGTTCGTTGATGACTTGGGGGTGGTCGGGGCTCTGATCAAAGATGATCAGAAGGTTTTTACACGTGCACGGCGACGTCGTATCTGGGTGTGTGGGTTGGAAGTTGTCTCGAAGTAGTGCATGGGATAGAAGAGGGTAGGCTCAAATCTTTGCTCGAGTTCGTGTGGTATCAACAGCAGTAGTGTTTAAAACTTAAGTTTTGAAGAAGAAAATAAAAAAAATAGGCGTGCTCGGGAATGTTTGAACTAGGCTCGAGTTTTCTATCGAGTCATTTCACTAGGTGATGGGTTTTGTTTTTCTTCTGTTTAGGCTTCGACCTGTTTTCCTCGTGATGATTAAATTTGGGTCCAGGTTTGTGTTTTTAGTTTGGGGATTCAAATAAACTTTATAACCTAAGTTTTCAAGATTTTAAAGATTTAAATTGAAAGTTGAGAATATTTTCAAGATTGTTTTGGTATTTAATAATCACATATTTGTTAATTTATTAAGTAAGTTAACAAGTGTTTTCAAGAAAATATAATATTGTGATGAAAAAGTAATTATGGAAGTATATTAATCTTTCATTAATTAAAAAGATTTAATGTTTGTTTTCTTGAAGAATATAAGTTATATTAGGATATAACAATAATTTGTCTCAAAGGATATTTAAAATAAGATTTAAATGATGATTTGTAATAAATAAGGATAAGTAGTTTATCTTTTAAAAATTTAAATAAAATTTTGAGTAATTCTTATTGAAATCTAAAAGATGATGTTATTTACTAAATATAAATTACTCAGTGGTTGATAAATTGAAAGATTAACTGCTTAATATAATAAATTAAAGGTTTACTTACTTAATTATTTAAAGGATAAGGGATTAATGTAATTAATTAATTAATGGGATAATAAAAGGGTAAGTTATTAATATAAGTAATCAAAGGTAATTAATTGCTTACTTAATTAAAAGTAATTAATGATTAAAGAGAAATCAATCAGGAGATTAAGGATTAATTACTTAATGCAACCAATTTAAAATTAAAAGGGTAATTAATTAAAGATAAATTTACTTATGAAAGTAAATTAAAGATAATTACCTTGTATAATTAAATAGAAGATAATTACCTTGTATAATTAAATAGAATATAATTACCATGTATAATCAAATAGAAGATAATTACCTTGTGTAATTAAATAAATGCTAATTCCTTAGTGAAATCATTAAAGGATAATTAATTAAATGGTAATTAATCAAATGGTGATTAATTAAGGTAATTAATTTAAGGGTAATTAATTAATTTAAGGTTTAAATAAATTAATAAAGAATGATAATTAATTGAGGATTAATGGTAAGTAATTAATCGAGGGTTAAATTAATTAATTCAAGATAATTAATTAAAAGTTTAATTAAATAATTAAAGGTGAATTCTTTAATAATTAAAAGATTGACGAATTATGTTAAAGGTTAATTAATTCATTACTAAAGGTTAATTGATAAATGACTAAAGAATAATTAATCAAAATGATTTGTAATAATTTTATATTAATTAACCAGGATTAGTAATTCATAAGTAGTTAATCTGATTTGAATTAATCAGACAATTATCTGATCTTACTTATGGATGTTTGGATTCTATTGGATGATTGAATTGTTTGATACCCTGATATGTTCTGTTTTGATTTGAGATGTGTTTGATGTAATTTATTATATGTGATATATACCTGTGATCTGTGGATGAAAGATAAGCGTTACAATTGGTTTGTACCGCTTATCAAATATAAGCGTTATAGTTTATACCGCTTATCAAACCTATTTCCATATTTGAATCTGTGCTGATTGATGATGTTGCACTTCTATTTTGTAAAATCCCCTGGACCACACTTATACACACACAAATATGGATTGCACGCGGAAATTGGTTAAGTCACAGATTTTGAAATAGTTTTAAAGATTGAATTTTTGAATCCAAAAAAGATTTGGAATTAGAATTGAAAGCTTTTGAAAATGAATTTCAAAAATAAAAGTTATTTTGAATAACTTGATTGAGTTTTGAAATTTAAATAAATTGATTTAAATTTGAATTCAATATTTGAAATCGAATTCTATGATTTGGAAACTATGGTTTAAAAAGATTATTCAACTTATAAATGGGTTTATATGGGTTTCTAAACCATTTTAAAGGTATTGTTTTGAGAATTTGAATTTTACCCGAAGATTTTAACTTGTATAAATGAAGTCGGATTTTTCCGAAACGAAAACTATTTGTTTTCAAATAAATAAGGCTTTCGCATAAGAAATGAATGTCCAATTTGTGTTAAAAGGAAATTCAAGTTTGAAATGAAAATAGTTTTCCAAGTTATGAATAAATCTTTGGAAACGGGTTTGAAAGCTATAAGTTAAATCTTTAACTTAAAGATTTAATAAGTTAATCCGATTGAAATGGAAATTGTTTTGAAAATCTATGAATGGATCTTTGTGAAACTAGGTGAACTTTGTGAAACGAATCTTTTTGTTAAAGATTTGAAATGGTAATATGTTTAACCATTTGAAAGAAAATCTTTGGATTTATAAGTTGTGACTTAACTGAAATCCCATATCCATATTATTTTTTAAATATTGCGCTCATTATTCGGCTTAACCGGGAGAGGACCTTGCATCATATAACCCATTTCGGATAGTGATACGACGCTATGGATTGCATTTGAAGACCGGTGTTGAAGACCGGGTGTCTTCAAGAACGTTAGGATAACCTATCGATTGTCTCTGCACCGGTAGCTACGGTATAGAGATTCCCTAAGTGATGGGATGTCCAATCGAGATTGTGGATACCTCGATTTGCAAGGGCTTCTTCGAGCCTTCAGTTCTATTCGAACCTGGAACAGACTTGTATGGTTGTATGTCTGACACTACACTTTGAGATATTAAACTGATCTCTATCAAATACATTTCTGCTTGGTGGCGGAGAATTTATTCTCTTAGCTTAACACCCTTCTCTAAGACGTACGAGCTCAGAGGTTATGCAGTTGATATTTATCAGTGATATACTCCCAATTTGGTAGTGTGGCATGCTGAGTGCTGCTGTGTATCATTTGTTGATCAAAGCATGGCTTGTGTATAAAGTGTAGCTTTGTGGACGAGACTGCATCAGGACCTCGTACCCCGGAAATGGTCGAAACAGGAAAGATGCGGCAAGGTTATGAGGGTCGCGCCCTTTAGGGTATGTCATTCCCTTCTAGAAAAGGGTGGTATCATGGTATGGGGCCCAGATATTTCACTCATGTGGATACCCCAGATTTATTACTTTGTGATTGCTTTGTGGTTGTTGGATTAGAGGTACCTCGGATGAAGGTCCCAAAGGACCAGGGGATGGCATGCTCGAGTAGTAGTTACCTAGTTACAGAGGTAACTCGGCCTTGTGTTGGCAGAGATCCGGTGAGGTTCTCGGGATGTCTCGCCAGAGGCGACCCCATGGACAGTAGGAAGTTCCTTAGCCTGACCATTTGTTGGAAATCCAATCAAAACAATAGGCGCCCTGTACGGTTTTAGTTGTATAACCTGCCATGGAATGTGGTGGTAACCTACTATTGAACATGGTAGCTATAGTAGGCATAAGTGCAAAATGCCTATGCTGGCTAGGATTTATATTATACTTTCGAAATGTTTTCTACACTATGAACTAGTAATAATATCAAAAAAAAATTCCTCGTATCACGCATATTTGACTATCATAAGGAGAAGTCTCCTCCAATTCTGCGTTTGCATTGTGTGTGTGGCGTGAGGCCTTATGGTAGTTTCATTTTCCAAAAAGCATTGCGGATTTATTTTCAATTCTTTTGTTGTTTGTTTTAAAGGATAAACTATTTTGTTTGCTCATGCCTGTCCCACGACTGACCTGGAGTTTATTGTTTCTTTCCTAAACTCTGGGTGCCCATAATTTTCCCAACTGGCAGTCTAGAGTTAGGTTTTTCAGATAGTCAGGTTTAGTAGATTATCTGGAGCTAGTTCAGTCTTTGGATCTGAACGGCACTTGCTTATCTTTGTGCATCGTTATTGCGAGTTTGAGCTATTTATGGATTGGTGCCTTGGAGATGGAGATTACTGATATTGGAGTTCTCTTTTGAAGACTACTTTCCATATTGGAGATTTGTTCCGCTGTTGGTGTTATCTTTTCTTTCCACTGCTATTGTCTTGTATCATAGCTTGATGTATATTGATATTCATCGCATCATTCTGTTGTATCAGATATTGTATCAATGTTGTATTCTTTCTCTTCCGCTGTGTTGTACTTAATGTGTTATAAGCTCGGGTGAACCAGGTTCGAAGTTTGGATCTGCGGCATTTGAATACGAGTGTCGTATTCGGTGCCGATTTTCGAAGGTCGAGTCAGGGTCGTTATACAAAGGCTTAGTACATCGCATTGAATCATGCTACATGAAAGAAGTATTTTATGAAAATTTATAAGAAAGCTAGGGATGGTTTCTACCATCGAAAATCCAATGATATATTGTGAATGATGCAATAAAGGTAGCAATGGAAGTAGACAACTTGATAATAAGTCGAGATATATCCTTTGTAATTAACACATGACAAAAGTGTTTATCAGTGATGAAGAAATATAATCGAGAAGTAAATACAAAATAATAATGTTACAGATCCACTCATCAAGGTCTTTTATCGGTTTTATCTAGGAAAACTAAACAAGAGTAGGGTGACGAGTCACCATAATTAGCAATAAGTGCAAGTGGGAGATTTATTGAGTGAAGATTATGCCATTGGAGCAATAATGTAATTTGATTATATAACTTAATTCTTGGAAAATCCTGTTCGAAACGAAGTAAGATTTTAATTTTATTTTCTATGTTAGTAGTATTATATTGGAATATAAATAATGTTATCAATATATTATATATATACAAGCACAAAATCATCAGGTAAAGTGTTTAATCGATTGCAGTTTCTTATGAGCCGTAACCATGAGTGTTGAATCGAGTAAAATAAATGCTTGCCCTTAAATGTTCCTAATGAAGACATATTGAGTCTATATATCCATTGAGACTAGTTTCTTTAACGCTCTCTTTATAATAGATCGTGAATTGCTCATGACCGTTAAAGGCACTATGCGGTTACGAACAAGTAGTTGTTTGGAACAATTATAGAATGACTCACCGAGAGTCTTCTCCAGGTTAAAAGTCGAATAAAATATCTCACGTTAGGATGTCCAATAATCTCTTGACTTGAGATCATTGTGAATCTTATGTATCTAAACTATACTTTGAATTTGGTCAATTACATGACAACGCTGATCATGTTAAGGCCATAGTAGGGATACGTTGGACCACTAGAAGTGAAACAATATTCAAGTGAGGATTCATTTCCTTTGAATAAAAGGTTAGTATATCTGTAATTGGTAGTCATTGCAAAGTCAAAAGTCTTTGGCAAAAAAATCGGTTAATCAATAATTGTTATCAAATTAAACCATGGACTTTAATGTTGAACATCGCAATTAACTATGGATATTAATAGAGTTTTGACCATTGACCAAGCACTTGATATATAAATGATATGGTGATAACGAAGAGAAAATGTGCACTATATATCATTGCTTAAGGCAGTTGCTTTAATAGATAAGAAACTGGAGCAAGTGTTAAACTATTGTACTTCAGTAAAATCCACACAGACTTTAATATTTAAATTATTCAATATTATTGATGTCTAATTACGCACCTAGGAGTCACACAATCGCAACTCTCAGTTTTCAAAAGAAAATAATTTATTGAAATAATTCATCAAATTTATAAATTATTATTAAGGAGAAATTAATATATTGGTTATATTTATTAATTTATTATTATTATTTAATTGTTATTATAAGGCTAATATTAATTGATAAATAAAATATTATTATTATATATTTAGTTATTAAGCCAATATAATTAAAAAATATATGTGTGTGTGTGTATTATTTTTATAGCTGAATTTTTTTTATATTGTTTTAAAATAAGGCAGGCTAAAATATATGTGGGTATTGATAAATTTAATTGGTTTAATTAATTAAAAGGGATATGATCTCATTTATAATGGGTCATACCCTGAATGGTGGATCTAAATAAGATATTTACATTGCCTATTAATTTGCTATAAATAGAACTAGATTCCTCCTTTCTCAGGGATAGAAATTCATTCTCTCCATAGATATAAATTACATATTAAAGATGGACATTGCAACTTCATTATTGAGTTAGAGATATGGTCTCGCATAGGCAAAATTGTGGGTTCAATGTGTAATGATTGACTGGATTATTGACGAATTCTAAAATAAGTTTGATTAAAAGTTCTATCATAAAATTTATATTTATTGTATGCGCGCACACACACATATATTAGTAATATTTTTTGATTTTACAACTCTATTTTAATTTTTGTAGCAGTCACGTTGTGGTATGCTTACATGATTATGAATTAGCTAATTTAAGGAATAATAGATTTCAATTGAGTAGCAAATATGTCTTGATTGCTTACACAATTAAGAGGGTTGTAAATCAACTGTTTGTTAAAATGCCTAAGTAAACTAATCAAATTTAAATAAGTCCAACACATAATACGAGAAATTGAATGTTGAAAAGTAAAGGCATGGAAATTTATTCGGTTTGGATATTAAGGAATCCAACGTCCGTGGGTCCAAATCCTTCACTTTTGTTTGTTTTCTTTCTTAGTAAAGGACAAAATTTAATGGAGATCTAGTGCAAGTTCAATAGTATATGATTTTATGAATAAAAATATTCCATCCATTTTTTTGCTTTGGTGCTTTCTTTTTATAGTAGAAAGGACGTCACATGGATTGCTAACGTGGTTTTCCCGTTTCATTTCCATACCGTTGGATCTTGCTGCGTGTCCTACGTCTGTTTGATTTGGTTATTGTGCAAAGATTGCTGATACGGTTTAGATGGGAGAGTTCGCTTTAGGCAAAACAAATTTGATTTTAGGCGGGATAAATTTTGACTAAGGTGGGAATATTTGAATTTTGAAATAATGGGTCTAGGAGCAATGCTGCGAGCAGTTGAGATTGGCAGCATAAGAAACTTGAGCTTCATTTCTTTGGATGCATAGTATCTTGATGTGTTATTCATGCAGTTCTTGGTAATATAAGGACGAGATGTACTTAGCATTATCAATGCTTTAGTTACGGTGACATACCATAGAGAATAAACATCGTTGGCTTCTATTTGAGGTAAAGCTTATGGTTATGCAATTTCTATTGGAAATTCTATTGGGCTTTGTATGCTGAATTCTGAAAGTTGTGTCGTTCCCATTTAGTGTATAGCTCATCCTATCCCCTTATTTTTCTACACCACCTTTTGGCTTCGTATACCTAAACCTACACAAGATATTTTAGTCGGGAAAAATGGGTGAAACTCTTGCCTCCAAGTTTACGCTAATATATATTAGAGTAGAATTGTCATCAATACTCAGTTTTTTTAATGGTCTAATCGATCATATTTTCATTTAATGTTACTTGCACATGTCATGACATAATTAGTACTTTTTTTTACCTATGTCACTGGTAGAGTTAAGGTTGCGTCCTAGGGGCAATTATGCAATTAACTATGTAACTTAACTCTTACAATAGAATCTTGTTAAAAATATGTTAGCATCCGGTTTTATTCTTTTATGCATGTTGCTAAATATAGTATAATAATGAATTAAAAACATTAAACATATATATAAAATCCATAGGTGAAGTGTTTTATCGATCTCCATTACAGAAATGTTTGTAACCATGAGTATTGAATGATATATATATATATATATATATATAATATTTACTCCTTAGATGTTTCTAGTTAAGATATATTAATAAAATGATATCGATATAGTTGCCGAAACTAGTTTATGCAACACTCTTCATATGATGGACGATGATTTACTCAAGATTGTTGGGGGCACCAAGGGGTTTCATACTTGTAGTTGTTTGGAACAACCATAGAATGACTCAATGTTAGTCCTGTATAAGTTATGTATAACTTAGTCAAAATAGAAAATCATAAAATAACGATGTACAATAGTCTTTCAACTTGAGAGTACTGTCGATTTTGAGCATATAGACTATACTTTAACTATGGTCAACCACATGGCGTAAACACTGTGTTATAGTCATCATTGGATATATGTTGAATGTAAAGACTCGGAATTTTACCGCATATATTTGCGAATATCTAATAAATTTTTAATATTAAAAATAATAGGTCTTATAATTAAAATATAACTCTTTTAAATAATAACAAATGATGGTAAAATAGATTTGGAAAGATTCAGGATTTTACCACTTCGAAAAAGGCTATCTAAATATATTTTATACGATCAATAAATGATTTTTATTATCAAATAAACCTATTTTAATTATTCAATAATGACGATAAAATAGTTTTCAAAATTTGTTTACCAATATAAATAGTTTATAGAAAATAGAATATGTGACCGAAGAACATTTTCCAAAATTTCGACATATCAACGCCATAAATTGTCGAAAAACGTTGTGCATATTTTGTATTTCATGCACACACATATATTTACATGCCATAATAAAGTAAGTGAGTGTTAAGATTTAATTAAATATACGTAGGTTAATATAATGCATGATTTGACCATTTATGTACATAAGAATATAATATAACCAAAATACCTTAGCCTAAGTACACTACCATCACCTAAATACACCTAGGAAGTACACAAATCATGGTGAAGAGTGGACAAGGGGAGACCAATGTGTATACTTGGGTATGGTGGGAGAAATGGTGATATGCTTTCATGAAAATTTTATTATTATTTTATACTAAAAGCCATTTTACTAAATTACCCTATAATTTTCTACAAATACCTCCTTATTCTCTTTATTTTTCCTTTGTTCATCTCCTTCCTATTTTCAAGTTCCTCCACTTCTTCCATTCATGGCTTTCATCTCTTTTTCCTAAGAGAAAAGTTAGTGCATATACACTAAAACTCCTACATCCATATACATACACTACACCACATGAACCAAGATCCATCTCCCTAAAAAATCCAAGGGCCGAGCCCCTTTGTTGCTAGGCTGAGCACAATGCACCCAAGGCCGAGCCATATTTGCTTTCCTGATGTCCAAAGTAGAGTTTTTACAAAGAGAAGCTATATCCATTAGTCAATCGGAGATTTTGATAGCTTTGGTTTAAAGTCATACTTAGTTTGGTGTGATATTCCAGAATTTCAAACCCAATTTAAATGTGATAATCTTTTTATTTAAATTAAATAAATTGATAAAATTGTCATTTTAAACAATAATAATAATTGTGTTGAAAATATTTTGATTTTAATTGAAATTAATATATATACAAATGGAAATGGATTTGTTAAAATTGTATACATATCAAATTTGATTTTTAATTTGAATTTGAAATTTTATTTGAATTTGGATTGTTAAATAGAAATTAAAAATATAATTATTAATATCTTAAATCATACTTTGATTTTAAAAGTGTAACGACTAAAGGATTTTCGACTCACGAAAGTCGACATCAATACATCCTCTGTATCAACTGCCGAGCAATCGAAGGCCGGAAAACTGAACCGTTAGGGTTAAAGAAGAAGAGGTAGAAGAAGAAAGAAAGAAAGAAAAAGAAAAAGAAACAATAACAGAATCTCACAATCGCAGCGAAACAACGTATAATAGATAAATGAATAATCTTTAAAACAAAGAACTATATCAGTTATTACATTTACATCACATTACATTATCAGAGTTTACAACAACAAACAGTGGAAAAGAAATACTATATACTTATTGATACGCCAAGCCATCCAGCTTGCCTCCAGATCTCTACAGAAACTCCTGAATTCCAGAATGACCTGATAACCTGACTTTAGACTGCCCGTGTGGAAAATGATGGGCACCCAGAGTTTAGGAAGGAAACAATAAACTCCAGGTCAGTCATGTGACTGGTGTGAGAACTTAAAACAGTTTATCTTAAAAATAAACAAATAAATATTCTTTTTAAAATAGATCCGCAACGCTTTTAGAAGATGAAACTACCATAAGGCCTCCCGCACACACACACAATGCAAACGCAGAATCGGAGGAGATTTCTCCTTATGATAGTCAAAGATGCTTGATACATAAATTTCTTTGATATTATTACTATAGGTGCAAAGTGTAGGAAAACATTTTGAAAGTATGATATAAATCTTAGCCAACATACGACCATTATCGTATGCCTACTATAGCTACCATCAAAACAGTGGGGCGCCACTATAAATAAATGGTAGTTTATACAACTAAAACCGTACAGGGCTCGTATTGTTTTGATTGGATTTCCAACAAATGGTCGGGCAACGGAACTTCCCAAGTAAAATAGAACGCCTCTGGAGTGATGTCCCCGGATCCTAACCGGATCTCTGCTACATAAGGCCGGGTTACCCCTAACTAGGTAACAACTGACATGAGCATGTCATCCCCCAGTCGTTTGCGACCTTTATTCCGAGGATCCTCTCAACCAACAACCACAAATTAATAAATATGCAGCAACCACGAAGTAAGTATCTGGGCTCCATACCATGATACCACTTATAATCCAGAAGGAAATGACATGCCCTTAGAGGGCGTATCCTCAAATAACCTTGCTGCCACGATTCCTGTTTCGACATAACCGGATTGTGAGGTTCGACGAAGTCTCGTCCACAAAGCTACGCTTTTCACAAAGCCACGCTTTGATCAACAAATGATCAGCAGCACTCAGCATGCCACATTACCAAATTGGGAGTATATCACTGATAACCATCAACTACATAACCTCTGAGCTCGTACGTCTCAGAGAAGGGTGTTAAGCTAAGAGAATAAATTCTCCTCCACCAATAGATATGTATTTGAAAGAAATCGGCTTTACATCTCAATTTGTAATGTCAGACATACAATCAATATAAGTCTGTTTTGGGTTCGAACAGAACCAAAGGCACTTCCAAAGAAGTCCTTGCAATCCGGGTATTCACAATCCCGATCGAACTTCCCATCACAAAGGAAATCTCCATACTGTAGCTATCGTTGCAGAGACAATCTATAGGTCATCCTATCGTTTTCACAAATACCCGGTCTTCAACACCGGTCTTCAAATGCTATCCATAACGACATATCATTATTCGGAATGGGTTATATGACACAAAGGTCCTCTCCCGGCTAAACCGAATAACGAGCGCTTATTTTACAAATAAGTTTAGCATTCAAATTCAAGCAAATCACAACAAATACCTATTTAAAGGTCAATATTGGTAGTCGGTTATTTAACTATCAATAGATATGCACAATCACCACCAGATTCCAAATAATTTCCCAAATTATTTATTTTCCGAAAATATCTTTACACGATATATTTTTTTCCACACATCAACCGTTTGAAAAACAAATTTCAAATCACTTTTCAATTTATCTTTAAAAGATATAATCTCAAAACATTTCACTTCATATTGGAAAAACATTTCCATACTTATTTAATAATAAGAAATTCACAAATCTATATATTTTCAACATTTGGAAAATATTCAATATACTTAAATCAAACTTAAGTATATATTTTACTCACTAAGGAAAACATTCTTTTAAACTCATTAATTTGAGTCAAAACGAATGTTGCGTAAAACATCGTTACGACAGCCCAAAATCACTAGTATAGGGATTCGAAATTTAAATAGATATATAAATCGCAATACTATATAAAACATTTCCTTTCGAAAATCATTTACTATAACAACAGTGTTATAGTCCACCATTTCCTTATTTCTCGAAAACGTCTATTCCAACAATGAATGTTGAAATCTATGGTTTCGATCCTTAAGACATTTTAAAACAACTTTAAATCGTTTTAATTCTATTTAAAATATCCTCAAAACATTTCTTTAATATATTATTCACTATCCAAAATCATGAATATACTTCGTCAACCAAATTCAACATTTCTACACATTTTATTTAAAGGATTATTCACTATTCAAAATCATGGATATATCTCCATTAATAAGCTATAAGAATTAACTTTTCAAAATAAGTCGATTTTAGATTTATAAAACAATGTTTATAAATTCCATTTATATTTTATAACAACTTCAACTTATAAAATCACTTTATTAACAAATTCTATCCATATTCCATTTACACAACAAAATCCAAATTATAAGCAAATTACTTATAATTCTCTATTTAGAAATTCATTCTTTTTTTATATAAAATTCAAAATCGTAGATTCTATTCTTTTTATGAATCCATTTATATTATTATTTTAAAACGTCTTTAAAACTCCTTTATAATTTCATCACTTTGATTTATAAAAAATCCAATTTTATAAATCTTATATATTAAAGCTTTTATAATAAATTCAAAAATCTCTATTTAAACTATTTTATAAAATCATTAAATCCATATTTTCAAAAATCACATTTCAACTATATTTCTCAAAAATCATATTTATAACATTAAAATTATAACGTTTATTTATTTAAAATGAATCAATTCAAAAATTCAATAAAACGTATACTTTCAAAAATCACTTTAAAAATCCTTTTAAAATTCGAAATCGTTGCTTTAACATTTTTTTTAAAACTCCAAAAATAGGTTCAATGATGTAACAGCACCAAATATAACAATCACGACATCCAAACATCATATATCAATATGATAACAGAATATATCTCAAATATCTGTAAATAAATCAATACTGTTGAGGAATCCAATTGGATCCCTCCAACCTGTTTCCCTGCATCCACAGATGTTAGCACAATACCAATCCCGTTTCAATACGGGATATCGTGGTACATGGGTTTATACAAAATATTATCCGCTATTATGCGGCGCAATAGGGTCTCATCCGCTATATAATGCGGGAAAATCAACTCCAAGTACATATATAATACCAATTCCACTTCAAGATGGAATATCGCGGTATATGTGTTTAATAAATAACCTCCGCTTAATATACGGCGTATAGGGTCTATTTCAATATAGTAGATAACAATTTATCATCCAAGCATACAATCAACACAATCAAGCAATTTTAAATCTAACTATTTAAAATTTAAATCGAAACAATTTTGATTGAGTGAGAAGTTCCCACCTTGCTTCCAATAACAGTTGTAGTGTTTTATTTCGAATAAAATTAAACGTGCATTTAATTTTATTCAAAATTTTCACTAGCTCCAATCAACTCCAATCTAGCTCCATTGCGTAGTGTTCGTCCATACAAACCCAACGCAGTTCGCTTCGTGCGTTTTCGACCACGTATGAACAAGTTACAGAGTTTTAAAGATTGAACAACTTAAAATATAAATAAATTTACATTTTTTTTAAACCTTTCACAATCCAGGCCGTTCATTTCTGTTTTGAAGAATCTGGACCGCGTTTCGTTTCTTCTCCCTCTCCAGTTTATTCATCCGACCGAACCCATATAGGCCGCCCAAAACCCTAAATGACGCGACTAATCCCTTGATCGAGACGTGGATCGAAGACCTCTAAATGAACGGCCATCTCGAGTGGCGCCACCACCTCGAATAGCATGGAGCTCGGCTGACCATAGGCCGTGAAAATTGGGCGCAAACGGTGCACGTTCATCGTCGATTTGCCGATGATCTTCAACTCCATCTTCAATCGTCACCGTTGGATGGGTAGATCTCGTCGTTCCTTACGACTTTGCAGTTGGAAACTTTTTGAATCGATCAACGGATTTGAAGAAAATTGAGGAGGAACAAGGAGGCAATTCGACCAATGAAGAGTAGAGTGGCGGCTATATCGTTTTGACCTAGGGTTTGATTATTTTTGCAAAAGTGAATATTTGAGGTCCTTTTATAGAAAAATGGCAACGCACTATTCATCCAAAAAAATTCGAACTCCAAACGAAGCGTGCCAGTTGGTGTTTCTAGGGTTTACCCCGTGTTCCGAACACAATGGAATGTGTTTCGGAGGCTAATTTGATCGTATGTGCGAGTTACGGAAATAAATGATCAGATTTAAATTAAATCGATTAAACAAATTTCTATGCGTTTTGGCTTGCCCCGGACAAACCGTAAGTCCGATTGACACGAAATTTGAAACCATACAATAATATAACATTATGGATCCGATGAAACTAGTTTAGTCGAAATTCGAGACTGTTTGAAAAATGGCTATTTTTAACTCGTCAATTAAATATTAAAATATTCAATTTCTACAAATTAACTTTTAATTCGATTTTAAAAGTTCTATAACATCATTCTAACTCCAATATGATTTAATACAACTTTATAAATCAAATTTAATCACATTAAACCCAATTTCCAATTGTTTCTGTAATTTCAAATATTAAATTATCGATTTAATTATCCAATTAAATCTAGATATTCGAAATAAAATTTATTCGACTTAAAATTTTTACTTGTTAATATTTAAAATTAATTAAATATACGAATTTCAAATGACAGAAATTCTGGGTCGTTACAAAAATAGTATTTCTATGATTTTATTTAGAATATAAAATTTGATTTATTTTTATTTCTTTTAAGAAGAATTGATTTATATAAATTAAAAATGTATTTCAAATTTAGAAAATTAATTATAAAAACATTTTAAAATCCATTTTTGCATGAAGATTACAATTGTTAAAATTTAAATCACTCTAATAACATGTGTTAAGAGGATAACTATATGTAATGACAAATGTTAGAAAGTAATACAAGTGTCACATTTTTTAATTTATTTTCTTTAATTTTAATAAAACAAAATTATTTCTATAAAACGCTATTTCATCTTCTATATCTAATTTTTCCATTCTCATTTTCTAAAAGCAGGAAGAAAAAAAATTCACACCTCCATTAACAAATCTGAAATTCATCGATCTTTACTCTTCAACCAAAATTTTAAAACAAGAATCCAAGTTATTTCAACTCCCAAATCTGCAAAAAAACATAATACAAACGAAAATTCTATAAAATTAATAATCAAGTTCCAGTATAAGAAAATCCAAAGCTCTCCTCAGTTCAGATCTTAAGTGCTGATTGAATTAAAGTTGAAAGCAAACAAAACAACTTCATCAAGCAATTTCAAGTTTAAGATCTGCAGTCATTTTTTTTCTAGAATTCAAATTTTTGGGTCTCTGCTGAAAAAAATACAGGTGAGTAAATTTTTATTAAAAAAATTTAAGTAAAATAAATTTGTGCGTGAGAAATTTTGAGATGTTGGATGTCTTGCATGTGTGTGTGTGTGTGTGTATATATATGAAATCTTTGTGTTATTTTGTTTTAAACTGTGCATGTTCAATCTGTTTGATGCTTTTCTGTTTTTTCAAGTTACAGAGTAAATTTAAACACAAAGTTCAAAATTTCCATTTCAAATCACTGTTAGGCTTGAACCTTCAAACGCAGTATGTTTATTTAAACATGAATTAAAGCTTAAAGTTTTATTCAAATAGAATTTGTTTGAAAATCTTCTGAACCCAGGATAATACAGTAGGAAATTTAATAATGTGCTAAAATCAAATATTGTAGTTAGTTGATTAAATTTTATATCTTGAATCAACTCAGAAAAACATGATTTCTAAAATAAAAATCCTGATTTTTAGTTTGGATTTGGGGTAGTAATTTTGTGATGAATGGAAATTGTTTTCTGGGCAAATTCTGGTGACTGGATAGATTTTAGGGGTGGAGCTTTGGGTCGGAGTTGTAATAGTGATCGATGTAACTGAGAAAAATCATGGAAGTGGTTATCAATCATCGAGGAATTAGAAATTGGGGGAACTAGGGTTTTACTCAGTGTTTTGGGTCGCGTTCAAAATGGAGTGACTGGGAAACGTGGGATGGATCGAGTTGTGTAATAGTTAGGGGATAGTAGCATAGAGGCCTTGCGGTGTCGTGGCCGAAATTTCGTGGCGAACGATGGTCTGCAACGTGTGATTGAAGGGATTTTCAGGTGAAGTGTTGTTCCAGGTGATGGGTTCGAGCTACTTTGTTTTTGATTTAGATCGCGCAATGGATGGTCGAAGGTTGGAGTCGTGTCAGTGGCCGATGGGGGGTTTGCGCGTGATGTCGCTGGTGGTGGCGGAGGCGTCGGCGCGTCGTGCACGTGCATGGTGATAATTGTTGTGTCGGTGAGGGTTTTTATGTTGGGGTAACTCGAAGAGGTGACCGTGTAGGGGAGTTTCTGGCCCGCGTTTTTACTCGGGGTGATGCTGTAGTTTAGTGCGTGCGTGCCTGGGATCTAGTGTGTTGCTTCTTTCCAGTTCTTTGTTATTGAAGTTTGAATATAAGTTTTAACCTAAACTAAAGGAAAAAGGAAAGGAAGAAGTAGGGGTATGGAACTTGAGTTTGTTTGAGTTTGGTCGGGTTAAACCAAATGCAAGTGATGTTTGAAAATTTTCAAACTTGCTTTGGGTTTTAAAATTTTAAAATTTATTTAAACCACTTTGTGAAAATGTTAAACTATTTAATTTAAAGTATTTTATAATTTGATAGTTGAATTTTTAGATGATTTTATATTCCTTTAAATTTAACTTTTAAAAAGCAATTAAGTTTTAAACAAATTGGAAATGTTTTAAATATGTAATAATTTTAAGTAATTAATGTAATTGATTTCTTTTGAAAGTTAGTTAAGATTTTATGGTTATAGTTTACTTTAATCAATAAAGTAATTAAAGTGAAATTAATTAATAATTTTGAATTAATTAATTTATAAAGATTTAAATTATTAATTAGTTATGGATGATTTAATTAATTGATAATTAAGAATTACTTTAATTAAGTAATTAAATATTTATATAATTATAATTAATTGATAACTAATTAGTTAATTAAAAATAAATGATTAGTAACTAATTAATTAAGTGATTAGTGATTAATTAATTAATAATTAAGAATTAATTAATTTCATTAATTAATTAAATAATTAAGGTTAATTAATTAAGTAATTAAACATTAACTAATTTATAATTAATAGTTAATTAATTTATGATTAAGAATTAATTAATGAAATAATTAAGGTTAATTAATTTATAATTAATTAAGTAATTAAGATTAATTAATCTGTAATTAATTAAGCAATTAATTAAAAATTAATTAATTGTAAATTAAGGGTTATTTAGTAATTAATTAAGGAATGGTTAATTTTAATCAAGTTTAATAAATGAATAATTAGAGTTATTAATTAATAATTAAAGGATAATTAATTAATTAAAGATTAATTAATTAATAATGAGGATATTAAGAAGTGATTAATTAATTAAATGATTGTGATTAATTAATTAATGATTGGTTAAGTAAGGTAAAGTGGTAAATTCTTAAGTAATTAATTTAATTTGAATTAATTAAATTAATTATAATATGAATTAGAGATACGCTTGCTTATAGATGATTGTTTGAATTGAATGTCTGGATTTTGTTGATATCTGTTGAATGATAATCTGAGATATTCTGTGATGAGATATTGTATATATCTATGATAGATGTTTGTTATTATCTGTGGATAATGTTGTGTGAATTAAATGTTTAAAATTGAATTGAATTGTTTAAATCTTTAAACAACTTGGCTTTTAAGACACGTTTGGATTTCGATGAGACCGGGATCGGGAATCAAGTTTGATTTTCTGAAAAACCACATCGATCCAAGTTAAACGTTAGGTCGTGACATCTCAAAGTGAAGATCGAGATGGAGTTTTAAAGTGCAAGGGTTAATGTCGTTAACTCTGAGGGTGATTCCAAAATGAGTGTAACGAAATAATGCATTCGGTTTCGTTCGAACCCGGAACGAACTTGTATGGATTGAATGCTTTCAGCACATCGTTAGGTGGACGATGAGCATTCTAAGAGATGTGTCCTATAAAGGTAATCGTAGCCTCAAGCCTCATTGATCGGGAATGGCTAAAATAGGGAAGGTGCAGCAAGGCTAAGTGGGTCATGCCCAAGTAGGACGAGATTTACCTCTGTCTAGAAGTCCCTTATTATTTCGGTTGTGTGGGCAGTTGTTGGCCACAACTGCGGGGTTGTCTTATTCGAAGCTGTCCGGTAAGGGATGGTTCCGGCCTTATGTTGCAAGGGAGTTAGGGTGGCTCCTCGGTACGGTGATCTAGGCCCCGTACTGTGACTGGCGGTACCCAGTAGCCCTGCCATTGATGGAAACCCATTTTCCCTACGAGACCCTACGATTTTGATTGTATTACCCACTTTTGTGGCTAGTAGCTGGAATTTAATAATGTAACAATTTCGGCTATTTTCTATTTACTTAAAAACGCTAGACCCTATTATAATATCACAGGATATCCTATCAAATGCTTTGGTTAGCGTAAGGTAAAAACTCACCCGTGTTTATTTGTAGGGAGTCTTACGTGATACCTTTGTTTTCAAATAATTTTAAAGTTAAACAACTTTAACCTGTTTACTCACACCAGACCCATGTCTCACCCGGAGTTTATTTTGTTTTTCATAAACTCTTGGGTACTCAAATTTTTATGAGTAGCCAAGTGATCGGGTTGGGATTGGCAAATGTTTTGGAGCTGGAGCTGGAGTCCAGACGTACTTATCTATCTCTATCCGCTGTAGTGACATTTTGATGTTGTATTTTGGGTTGTATGGTTTGGCAGACTCTTATAAATGTCCAATGTAATGAAGTCGTATTATTTTGTGTACTCTGATATGTAAAACTATGTAATGGATATGTGTAATATTATATTTTGTTCCGTTTCCGCTATGAGATTCTGATGATTGTTGTTCTTTTCTTCCTATCTTTTCTATTTATATCTCTTTCTTTCTTATTGATGATACGTCTTTCTGTGGAATGAAAGACGGGTCGTTACAGTTGGTATCAGAGCATAGGTTGAGAAACACCTAGGCTCTGGAGTTGTATCTATCCTGAGAGTGCGTATTTGTAATTTTCTTATATAACTATATCCTATCTAAATTGGTTGGGTTACCTGTCCAGGTAGCCAGAATGAGTTCTATATGCAGAAGGGGAACGGTTGTAGGAAGTACATCAACCAATAATAGGAGAGAACAGACTGATAATGAGGCTGTTAATCCAGTACCGTATCCAGTCAGTTTTGCTGCTTTATGCAAGGAATTCGTCAACCTTGGAGGAAAACAATTTAAAGGATCAGAGACTTTAATTGAGGTCCAAGCATGGCTACGCTCTTGTGAGAAAATCTTTAAGAGCATGAAATTATCGGATGAGAAGAAGAGGGTAATGGCTTCACGGCAATTACATGGAGGTGCTGCAGCCTGGTGGGATGCAGTGACAGCTAATGTCTCGGAGGACGATATGTCTTGGGAAGAGTTTAAGGAATTGTTTGAGGAGAAATTCATGCCTACAGCAGGGAGAACTCGTCTTTATCAGGATTTTCTAAATCTAAAGCAAGGAAGCATGACTATAGCGGAGTACGAGACTAAATTCAACGAGTTATCTTGCTATTGTCCGGGACTTATAGACACCCCTCTCAAAAAGAAAGAGATGTTTGTGCAAGGATTGAGGCCAGAGTTTCATGAAAGGATGACAGCACCTTGAAATGATCTTTTGTGGAGTTAATTGATACAGCATTAAGATATTAGGATATGATGAATAAGAGATCAGTGGCACGAGTTGCTGCATCAGGAAGAAATTCTTCTAACCCAAATAAGAGGAAATTCAATCCTAATTGGAAGAGGCAAAACAAGAAGAAGTCGAGAAGCAACAATGGACCCCACAAGTGATATAATTGTCAGCAAGTCGGGCATTTGGCAAATCAGTGTCCTCAAGAAAGAAAGCAGTAGCAACAGCATTATAGGAGACCAAGTTCAGCTTTAATTCAGAAGTCTCTTTGCTTCAACTGCCATCAACCGGGACATATGATTAAAGATTGCCCGCTTCTTCATAAAGTCCAGCAGAATAAAGTATTTGCTTTGGAAGGTGCGCCATCAACCTCATCTAAGGGCAAAGGATTATTGGAAGGTACCTTACTTTTGGATGGCAAGTATATTAAAGTTTTGTTTGATTCTGCTGCTTCTTTGAGTTTTATTTCTCTGGAATCTGTAGAGAAGTTCTTTCTTACCCCTAGTACCGTAGATAATCCCATCTGTGTATCTAATCCTATAGGAGGGGTAACCAAATTAGATAAGATCTGTAAGGATTTGAAAATCTCCTATCTATACTATAGTTTTTCTTGTGACCCTTATGTATTGGATTTTAAGGGTTTTGACCTTATATTGGGGATGGATTGGCTTGACAAATATAAGGCTGTCTTAAATTGTGATGAGAGAACAGTTTCGTTAGAAACTGATCTGGGTAGGATTGCCAGAGTAATGTGTAATAACTCTGGAATTCACTTAAGTAGTCTTTTACATGGAGTTGAGACTTCTCAAGAGGAGGTTGATGATATCGAAGTGGTCCGGGATTTCTCAGATGTATTTGAGGAAGTTAAGTGTTTACCTCCGCACCGCGAAATAGAGTTTCACATAGATTTGGTTACAGGAGCAATACCCGTAATTCAGCCTAGTAGGAGGATGGCTCCTAGGGAGAAGGAGGAACTAGTAAAGCAAACTCAGGATCTGTTGGAGAAGAGATTGATTAGGCCCAGTTTTTCTTGTTGGGGTTCGGCTGCGGTGTTTGTCACCAAGTCGGATGGGTCGCTAAGGTTCTGCGTAGACTATCGAGAATTGAACAAAGTGACCATTCGAAATAAGTATCCACTTCCTCGTATTGATGATCTCTTCGATCAGCTTCATGGAGCTTCAGTCTTTTCTCAGTTGGATTTAGCATCAGGTTTCCATCAGTTAAGGGTAGCTGAGGATAGTATTCCCTTAACTGCATTTAGGGGGTCTAATTGTTTCTATGAGTGGTTGGTTATGCCTTTCGGGTTAACCAACGCTCCTGCCTACTTTGTAGATCTAATGAACCGAGTCTTTCATGATGTATTGAATAAGTTCGTTTTGGTGTTCATCGATGATATCTTGGTTTACTCTAAGTAGGAAGAAGAGCACAAGCAGCACTTGAGAATAGTATTGGAAACTCTAAGAAGGCATATTCTGAAGGCGAAGTTCTCTAAGTGCCATTTTTGGAAATCTAAAGTAAAATTTTTGGGGCACATTGTTTCTGGTGAAGGAATCTCGGTAGATCCAGCTAAAGTTGAGACTATTCTGGAGTGGAAGCAGCCTCGGATACCAACTGAAGTTCGCAGTTTTCTGGGATTGTTCGGTTACTACAGGAAGTTTATTAGGGATTATTCCAAGATCTCTTCACACCTGGGAGCTAAATTCAAGTGGACACCGGAATGTGAGGAGGCTTTTCAGAATCTGAAGGCAAGGTTGACAAGTGCTCCTGTGTTGGCTATTCCGGATTGGAAGAGAAAGTTTGAAGTGTACATTGATGCCTGTATTGTTGGATTGGGAGCAGTTCTAATGCAAAATAGTAGGGTAATTGCGCATGCGAGTCGGCAATTGAAGCCACATGAAAGGAACTAAGCTACGCACGATCTAGAGCTGTTGGCCATTGTTTTTGCTTTAAAGATCTGGAGGCACTATCTTTTGGAAGAGAAGTTCGAGTTATTTACGGATCACAAACCGTTGAAATATCTTTTCTCTTAAAAGGATCTTAAACTAAGATAGCAGCGATGGGTCGAGTTCTTGGCATCGTATGTTTTGGATATTTTGTATACACCGAGGAAGGCGAACGTTGTGGCAGACGCTCTTAGCAGGAATGCAATTCTATCTCTTCTGGAAGTGGTTCCATCTCTTCTGGAAAGGATTTTGAGCAAGCAGGAATCTGATAGCAGATTAAGAGGAATCATCAGGAGAGTTAAGAAGGGTCAGTGTTCCAGCTTTAAGATTGATGACCAAGGGACACTGAGGATCAACGGAAGGATCCGTGTTTCGAATTTCAAGGAATTGAAGGAGGAGGTCTTATCTGAAAGTCATCGCTCCAGATTAAATATCCATCCAGGAATCTCAAAGATGTATAGAGATATGAGAAGAGTTTTCTGGTGGCTGAAAATGAAGAAAGATGTAGCTGCTTTTGTTAATAGTTGTGCTATCTGCCAGCAAGTTAAAGGAGATCAGAAGAAGCCAGCCGATTTGTTACAACCTTTGGAGATCCCGATGTGGAAGTGGGAGATGATTTCGATGGATTTCATCGACGGGTTGCCTAGAACCAAGAAGGGAAATGAAGGAATATGGGTGATTGTTGATCGCCTAACCAAAAGCGCCCATTTTATAACGGTTAAGGCAACCTGTACTATAGCTTCTCCGGCGGAAATTTTCTTAAGAGAGATAGTCAGATTGCATGGTGTTCCAGTCGGTATTGTAAGTGATCGAGATCCTATCTTCACCAGCAAATTCTGGGAGGCTTTCCAGTCGGCTATGGGAACAAGTTTGAGATTGAGTACAGCATATCATCCCCAGATAGATGGGCAGATGGAGAGGCTAAATCGAATTCTAGAAGATATGTTGAGAGCCTGTGTATTGAATTTTGGTGGATCGTGGGAAGACCATCTACATCTAGTGGATTTCTCTTATAATAACAGTTACCAAGCAAGTATTAAGATGGCTCCTTATGAAGCACTGTATGGAAGACGTGTAGATCTCCAGCCTGTTGGATAGAGTCGAAAGACCGTCTTGTGCTTGGACCATATCTGATATGTGAAGCATCTGTTAAAGTTGAGCTTATCAAGAAAAGGATGAGAGCTGCTCAGGATCGTCAAAAGAAATATGCAGATAAAAGACGAAGACAATTGGAGTTCGAGATTGGTGATTTAGTCTTTGTCAAAGTTTCCCCTATTAAAGGAGCAGTAAGATTTGGGAAGGCAGGGAAACTCGCCCCGAGATATATTGGTCCGTTCCGAGGACTCAAGAGGATTGGTGCCGAAGCATACAGGATTGAATTGCCAGTCCAGATGGCTGGAATTCACAATGTTTTTCACGTATCTCATCTACGGGAATATGTGCATGATCCATCTCTTATTATGGAGCCAACTGTGCAGGAAGACCTAGAGGTTGAGCCGGACTTATCAGTTGTCAGACATCATGTTCAGATTGTTGATCAAGACGAAAGGCAACTCAGAAGCAAGATAGTGAAGCTCGTTAAAGTCCAGTGGAGTGAGGATCCCAGAGATTGTACCTTGGAGACTCTGGATAGTTTTAGGAAGGCTTATCCGGATATGTATCCGGATAACTAGTGATGTTTGTATTGGATGTATTGTTGTTTGGATGTTTTGTTTGTTGATTTCTTATGTATGGATGATATGTATGCTTGAATTGTTGAAATAAAATGAAAATTTTGGATTATCTTTTGTCTAAATTTCGGGGGCGAAATTCTTTTAAAGTGGGAGGAATGTGATATTCCGGAATTTCAAACCCAATTTAAATGTGATAATCTTTTTATTTAAATTAATTAAAAATGATAAAATTGTTATTTTAAACAATAATAATTGTGTTGAAAATATTTGATTTTAATTGAAATTAATATATATACAAATGGAAATGGATTTGTTAAAATTGTATACATATCAAATTTGATTTTTGATTTGAATTTGAAATTTTATTTGAATTTGGATTGTTAATAGAAATTAAAAATATAATTATTTATATCTTAAATCATACTTTGATTTTAAAAGAGTATTTCTATGATTTTATTTAGAATATAAAATTTGATTTATATTTATTTCTTTTAAGAAGAATTGATTTATATAAATTAAAAATGTATTTCAAATTTAGAAAATTAATTATAAAAACATTTTAAAATCCATTTTTGCATGAAGATTACAATTGTTAAAATTTAAATCACTCTAATGACATGTGTTAAGAGGATAACCATGTGTAACGACAAATGTTAGAAAGTAATACAAGCGTCACATTTTTAAATTTATTTTCTTTAATTTTAATAAAACAAAATTATTTCTATAAAAGGCTATTTCATCTTCTATATCTAATTTTTCCATTCTCATTTTCTAAAAGCAGGAAGAAAAAAAATCACACCTCCATTAACAAATCTGAAATTCATCAATCTTTACTCTTCAACCAAAATTTTAAAACAAGAATCCAAGTTATTTCAACTCCCAAATCTGCAAAAAAACAGAATACAAAAGAAAATTCTGTAAAAAAAACAAGTTCCAGTATAAGAAAATCCAAAGCTCTCCTCAGTTCAGATCTTAATTGCTGATTGAATTAAAGTTGAAAGCAAACAAAACAATTTCATCAAGCAATTTCAAGTTTAAGATCTGTAGTCATTTTTTTTCCAGAATTCAAATTTTTGGGTCTCTGCTGAAAAAAATACAGGTGAGTAAATTTTTATTAAGAATATTTAAGTAAAATAAATTTGTGCATTTGAAATTTTGAGATGTTGGATGTCTTGCATGTATATATATATATATATATATATATATATATATATATATATATGAAATCTTTGTGTTATTTTGTTTTAAACTGTGCATGTTCAATCTGTTTGATGCTTCTCTGTTTTTTCAAGTTATAGAGTAAATTTAAACACAAAGTTCAAAATTTCCATTTCAAATCACTGTTAGGCATGAATCTTCAAACGCAGTATGTTTATTTAAACATGAATTAAAGCTTAAAATTTCATTCAAATAGAATTTGTCTGAAAATCTTCTGAACCCAGGATAATACAGTAGGAAATTTAATAATATGCTAAAATCAAATATTGTAGTTAGTTGATTAAATTTTATATCTTGAATCAACTCAGAAAAACATGATTTTCCAAATAAAAATCCTGATTTTTAGTTTGGATTTGGGGTAGTAATTTTGTGATGTCTGGAAATTGTTTTCTGGGCAAATTCTGGCGACTGGGTAGATTTTAGGGGTGGAGCTTTGGGTCGGAGTTGTAATAATGATCGATGTAACTGAGAAAAATCATGGAAGTGGTAATCAATCATCGAGGAATTATAAATTGGGGGAACTAGGGTTTTATTCAGTGTTTTGGGTCGCGTTCGAAATGGAGTGACTAGGAAACGTGGGGTGGATCGAGTTGCGTAATATTTAAGGGATAATAGCGTGGAGGCCTTGCGGTGTCGTGGCCGGAATTTCATGGCGAACGATGGTCGGCATCATGTGATTGAAGGGATTT
Source organism: Allium cepa (assembly GCA_030765085.1). NCBI lineage: Eukaryota > Viridiplantae > Streptophyta > Magnoliopsida > Asparagales > Amaryllidaceae > Allium > Allium cepa. The sequence goes on from CM060935.1 coordinate 490,364,380, forward strand.
TCAGGCGAAGTGTTGTTCCAGGTGATGGGTTCGAGCTACTTTGTTTTTGATTTAGATCGCACAATGGATGGTCGAAGGTTGGAGTCGTGTCAGTGGCCGATGGGGGGTTTGCGTGTGGTGTCGCTGGTGGTGGCGGAGGCGTCAGCGCGTCGTGCACGTGCACGGTGATAATGGTTGTGTCAGTGAGGGCTTTTGTGTTGGGGTAACTCGAAGAGGTGGCCGTGTAGGGGAGGTTCTAGCTCGCGTATTTACTCGGGGTGACGCTGTAGTTTAGTGCGTGCCTGGGATCTAGTGTGTTGCTTCTTTCCAGTTCTTTGTTATTGAAGTTTGAATATAAGTTTTAACCTAAACTAAAGGAAAAAGGAAAGGAAGAAGTAGGGGTATGGAACTTGAGTTTGTTTGAGTTTGGTCGGGTCAAACCAAATGCAAGTGATGTTTGAAAGTTTTCAAACTTATTTTGAGTTTTAAAATTTTAAAATTTATTTAAACTACTTTGTGAAAATGTTAAACTATTTAATTTAAAGTATTTTATACTTTGACAGTTAAATTTTGAGATGATTTTATATTCCTTTAAATTTAACTTTTAAAAAGTAATTAAGTTTTAAACAAATTGGAAATGTTTTAAATATGTAATAATTTTAAGTAATTAATATAATTGATTTGTTTTGAAAGTTAATTAAGATTTTATGGTTATAGTTTACTTTAATTAATAAAGTAATTAAAGTGAAATTAATTAATAATTTTGAATTGATTAATTTAAAAAGATTTAAATTATTAATTAGTTATGGATGATTTAATTAATTGATAATTAAGAATTACTTTAATTAAGTAATTAAATATTTATATAATTATAATTAATTGATAATTAATTAGTTAATCAAAAAGAAATGATTAGTAACTAATTAATTAAGTGATTAGTGATTAATTAATTAATAATTAATAATTAATTAATTTCATTAATTAATTAAATGATTAGGGTTAATTAATTAAGTAATTAAACATTAACTAATTTATAATTAATAGTTAATTAATTTATGATTAAGAATTAATTAATGAAATAATTAAGGTTAATTAATTTATAATTAATTAAGTAATTAAGATTAATTAATTTGTAATTAATTAAGCAATTAATTAAAGATTAATTAATTGTAAATTAAGGGTTAATTAGTAATTAATTAAGGAATGGTTAATTTTAATCAAGTTTAATAAATGAATAATTAGAGTTATTAATTAATAATTAAAGGATAATTAATTAATTAATTAAAGATTAATTAATTAATAATGAGGATAATTAAGAAGTGATTAATTAATTAAATGATTGTGATTAATTAATTAATGATTGGTTAAGCAAGGTAAAGTGGTAAATTCTTAAGTAATTAATTTAATTTGAATTAATTAAATTAATTATAATATGAATTAGAGATACGCTTGCTTATGGATGATTGTTTGAATTGAATGTCTGGATTTGGTTGATATCTATTGAATGATAATCTGAGATATTCTGTGATGAGATATTGTATATATCTGTGATAGATGTTTGTTATTATCTGTGGATAATGTTGTGTGAATTCAATGTTTAAAATTGAATTGAATTATTTAAATCTTTAAACAACTTGGCCTTTAAGACACGTTTGGATTTCGATAAGACCAGGATTGAGAATCAAGTTTGATTTTTCGAAAAAACACATCGATCCAAGTTAAACGTTAGGTTGTGACATCTCAAAGTGAAGATCGAGATGGAGTTTTAGAGTGCAAGGGTTATTGTCGTTAACTCTGAGGGTGATTCCAAAATGAGTGTAATGAAATAATGCCTTCGGTTTCGTTCGAACCCGGAACGAACTTGTAGGGATTGAATGCTTTCAGCACATCGTCAAGTGGACGATGAGCATTGATGTGTCCTATAAAGGTAATCGTAGCCTCAAGCCTCATCAACCGGGAATGGCTAAAACATGGGAGGTGCAGCAAGGCTAAGAGGGTCATGCCCAAGTAGGATGAGATTTACCTCTGTCTAGAAGTCCCTTATTATTTCGGTTGTGTGTGCAGTTGTTGGCCACAACTATGGGGTTGTCTTGTTCGGAGCTGTCCAGTAAGGGATGGTTCCGGCCTTGTGTTGCAGGGGAGTTAGGTTGGCTCATCGGTACGGTGATCTAGGCCCCGTACTGTGACGGGCGGTACCTAGTAGCCCTGCCATTGATGGAAACCCATTTTTCCTATGAGACCCTACGGTTTTGATTGTATTACCCACTTTTGTGGCTAGTAGTTGGAATTTAATAATGTAACAATTTCGGTTATTTTCTATTTACTTGAAAACCCTAGACCCTATTATAATATCATAGGATTTCCTATCAAATGCTTTGGTTAGCGTAAGATAAAAACTCACCTGTGTTTATTTGTGGGGAGTCTTACGTGATACCTTTATTTTCAAATAATTTTAAAGTTAAACAACTTTAACCTGTTTACTCACACTAGACCCATGTCTGACCCGGAGTTTATTTTGTTTTTCATAAACTCTTAAGTACTCAAATTTTTATGAGTAGCCAAGTGATCAGATTGGGATTGGCAAATGTTTTGGAAGCTGGAGCTGGAGTCCAGACGTACTTATCTATCTTTATCCGCTGTAGTGACATGTTGATGTTGTATTTTGGGTTGTATGGTTTGGCAGACTCTTATAAATGTCCAATGTAATGAAGTCGTATTATTTTGTGTAATCCGATATGTAAAACTATGTAATGGATATGTGTAATATTATATTTTTTTCCGTTTCCGCTATGAGATTCTGATGATTGTTGTTCTTTTCTTCCTATCTTTTCTATTTATATCTCTTTCTTTCTTATTGATGATACGTCTTTCTGTGTAATGAAAGACGGGTCTTCACATTTGGTGAGTAAAGTTTCTCTTTTTGAATCAAGATACTAACCTTGAGTTTGATGTATAAATGTTAGTAAATAATGATGCTTGGTTGTGTAGTTATGATGTGAATTGGTTATGCTTGAGCTTGTTGGAAGCGTGATGATTTGGTTGTGCATATGCATGTTATGTATGTTGTAGTCAAACTTTAAATTTGAAGTTAGTTAGTGAATGAAAAGTTAGTATATTTTTGTGAGTATGGTTGTGATGTGAATGTATTATGGATATGGAGTTTAGTAAAGTTAGTTAATGTAAGAAAAGATAGCACTTGCTAACTTTAAGCGATATGGAACTTCCTTTTATAGAAGGATGAAATTTGATTTTTGAAATTATTATTATTTTAGAGTTAAAAATCTTTGTTTGAGTTTCAAAAACATTTCTTTATCTTTTAGAAGTAATAAGAGTTTCAAAAGTTAAAGTTTTAAAAGTTATAAAGTAAAGTTTCAAGTTTTGAAAGTTACGGGTTCGTATAGCGATAGTCGCTAAACGTGCAGTTTGCAAAAACCATTCTGCTATTACAATTAACTTGGAAATTTACTTAAGTTGATTGATTGTTATGTGTTGATCCCTTATATACTTGTTGTTATGTGATTCCATGTTAATCTGGATTAGTAAAACTAAATTAAAGCACCATTGTGGTCAATAAGCCTCTGTTTGATTTTGTAAAGATAAATATTTCATTTTCTTTTGAAATGGTTTCAAAGTTATTTCAATTTGAAGAAGATATTTAAAAATTATTTGACAAATAGGGTAGAATTTGTATTAGTATGACTCTAATGTAACATTTTTGAAATGACTTTATAGTATATTATATTGAGTAATATATATTGTTTTGTTGCGTTGCGAGATCGTAACACCTCGGATTTTTTATAACATTATTTAGAAGATTTAGTTAGATAAACTAAATAAAATAATTTGTAGATTGGAGGATTGAGATTTGATTTAATAAGATAAGCCGTGCCTTTTTAAACTAATGAATTAAAAAAGGTTTAAAATTAATTGGAGGAGGGGTATTATGGGAAAGAAGCCATTCCTATATCACCTTCCTTAGGCCATGTGTTATACACACATTCATTTCATTTCAAAATTTTCAAAATTGAGGTCAGCCACAATTAACAATGAAAGAAGAAGAGGAAACTGAAGAAAAGCTAAAGGATAAAAAATCAAATCAAGCTCATTCAAATATCAAGCTCCTTAATCTCTAAAGTAAAGATGAATAATGTTTACATCTCTAGATTTATATTGGTTTCGGTTTTAAGATTAAACCCGAATACTTTGCAAAGGTTTTCCATGTTTTTGAATGATAAGATGATTATATATACTTGTTAATGATTTATTAATGTTTATATAGATTTTATGACATGTTTAAAGATGAAAACCATATTAAATGACATCTGTTAGCCTTGCAAATTTTTACGATGGTCTAAAAAGTTATTTTAGAGATAGGTTTCAATTTTTAGATTTTTCTGAAATTTGTGGAATTATTATGAATTTTCTAAAAAAGAAAATGGTATTTTGAATTATAAAATTATTTATGGGAAAATAATTTATAGTTTGGATCCGAAAATTTTATATGTTGAAAAGAACACATTAAATGATTTTATAGATTTTTTCAAGAATTTTCTAAGATGATTTAATAATTATTCAAGGTATGAGACTTAAATGTTTTATATAATTATAAAGGAGAGAGGGGCTTTTTCAAAATTAGTTAAATTTCCAAATAAGGAAAGTCGGCAGCATTTTTGAATATAAAATTCTAGTAACCAATCAGATTTAGACGAATAAGGCAGGTTGGGTACAAAAGAATAATTTTAGGTACAAATAAATAGTTTCTCTACTATTTCAACTCTTTCGGCAAGAGGTTTCGCCTCTATTACAAACCTTCTGACAAAATCAAAAGGTGTCAAACCTTTTGACAAGGTCAAATAACCAATGCACATGGTATCAAGCAAATGGTACGTAGTGAATTGGAATGAGTCGAAAGATTTAGGGACGAAAGGTAAGAGCTTTCCAAGGAGATGAAATTTTGTTTTGGTTCAAAGAAAAATACACCTGCTAGTTTCCGACAAAGAGCTTTCGACAATGTCAAATGGTTTAAAAGAAAAAGATTTTGATTAGTTTGTTTTCTTGTTTTAATTGTAACCTTTTGGCAAAGTCGAAAGGTATAGCTTTTGACAAGGCCGAAAGCATAGTTGCCGCTTCCAAACCATTCGACCCAGATCGAGTCGAAGGTAGCCTTTTGTTTTCTAAAATTACCGCCTCTCCATTGATTTCGAAGGGTTGGTTCCAATACCAATGCTTCATTATTTTCGAATGGTTTCGAAAGTTTTGTAAAGGTATCAAAACAGTCGCTTTCGACTCCAATGTTTTTGTGATCCTTTTACTCTACTTGAAAGTATAATCCAAATGTTTTAAATCGAAACGTTTTAAAGGTTTCGAAGTAGTCAACTTCGAATGGTTTCGAAAGGTTTCCACTTGTTTTAAATTGAACCCACTGTCTTCGAAAGATTTTAAGTTTCAATGCTTTCGAAAGGTTTATCAATAATTTTATAGGGGTAGTTCCCCAGGCTTTCGACAAAGTCGAAAGGCGGGACCTTTCGACTAGGTCGAAAAGAAACCTTTCGACGAGATCAAAAAGCGAGACCTTTCAACAAGGTCGAAAGGTATGTTTTTTCAATGTTTTCGGAAGGCTAAAGTTTTAAAGGATTTAAAGGTGGATGTCATATATTTTAGAGCTTTTAGAGAAAAGGCTTTTATTAATGGTTTTAAAGGAGTTACCTTCAATGATTTCGAAAGGCATTATTAAAGGTTTTGTAGGGGTTACCTTCAATGCTTTCGAAGGGTTTTATTAATGGTTTTGAAGGAGTTGCCTTCAATGTTTTCGAAAGGTTGTTTAAAGGTTTTAAACAAAGGTTTCGAATATAATAACTAGACAGATAGCCTAAGTGTTTTAAGTTATAAAGGACTTTAATTTATTTTAAAAAGGATAGATAATCCTTATTGAACATCGTCAACATTATTTTGAGTAAAGTATATATAACATGGCAAAAATAAATTAGAGTAAAGCTAAAGATATATTTTCCTTGTATATATATGATCCGACGGACTAAATCATTTTGAAAAGGTTTCCAAGGAAAATTTGAAGGGTAGTTAACCCAAAAGAAAATTCGAGCAGTTTGCTCATTTAAATTCGAAAAGTTAGTTCATTTTGAGGGCAATCAGCTCAGAGGAAAGTTAATCTAGAGGACAGTTAGTGCAGATAAGGGCAGTTAGCCCCAGATATGAATAGTTGGTTCATTTGTTAGCATAATAGACCTTGCTACTTTTTAAGGACAGTTAATCCATCCATTTTTACCTGATTTGGGCAGATAACCCATTATTTAGCATAAAGAATATTGCTATTTTGTTATAATAAGATTTTAGGATAGTTAGACCGGTAAAGAGCAGATAGCTCGGATTTTTGACAGTTAGTCTATTTATTTCCTGTTTTAGCGTAATGGATATTGCTATATTATTATAATCAGTTGATTAACAAGTTTGGTTGCAGGAAAAGATTTGCAAAATATATGTTTTGAAAAGAAATGTTAGTGAGGGAAAACCCGTTCCACTAAGCGGTATGATCTCACTATATATCAGTAAATAGAGATATAACAGAAATTATTCATAATTTCATACCAGGCTTTATGTCTGATTTGAATTTTTAGTTTCCCCTTAAACTCTCGGGTGCTCAAAATTGATTTGAGTATGTTGAGGGTTTAAGTTTTTCGATTTTAGCATATTTTGACGAATAAAGCATCCGAAGACGAGCAGGTGGTTGACGGATAGCTAAATTAGGAATTCCGTTTTAAATTGTTTCACCTGTGTATTAAGACAGTTGTGTCTATATTATAGTTGTGTCTATATTGCTTTGATCGTCCAAGGGGACATCATCATATGTTGCTCTTGACTTATTGTTATAAATTATATTTGATCATTGCTTGGGATTACGTTTAGGGATTTTTGTAACTTGGATATGATATTATTTGAAATGTAATCACTGAAATTATTATTTTTAGAAATCTATGATTTGTTTATATTCAAGTGCTTCTGATATTATGGATACCATTAATATTACCGTATTTCGTCACTAGAAGTTAATACTGTGGATGACTGTATCATCCATAGCATTTAGCTTTTGGCTTCTAAATACGAGATGTTACAATTTGGTATTAGTGCATAGATATGTGAAAAATTTAACTAAAAAAATTGGTTTTGAAAAAAATAAATCCAAAGGGATTAGAGAAAGTTTAGGGCTGGGTTAACGCTATAGTAACATACTTGTATTTGCTATATATAAGTATGCGCTTTATCTCCATTCATCTATCTTTGATTAGGTTATCCTTTTGTATCTCATGATATTTGATACAGATATGGATGGTAGAAGCAGCAGAGTTAACAAAGGAGGGGGATGCACCAAAAAGAATGTCGGACCTAATGTTTGGAGAAACCAAGGTCAGGCGGAGAATGTTGTGCAGAAGTCTCGCAGGTCGGAATGGAAGCCATGTATCAGTTCTTTAAGAATATGATGCAGACAGGAGTTGCAACCGGAGTGTTAGGAGGAAATGCTGTAGGAGCAGGGGTTCTAGAAGTCCCGGTAGTTAATCATTTCGCTAAGATGAGTGGTGATTATGTGAAGCTAGGAGAGAAGCCATTTGTGGGAACGGAGGATGTCATTGAAGTTGAGAACTGGTCATTGCACTGTGAAATGATTTTTGCAGATCTAGGGCTTAATGATGGCAGAAGAGGAGGTTGGCATCCATGCAGCTTCAGGGGTCCGCATTGTTCTAGTGGAACAATATAACAGCAACAGTTGATGATGAGACAGTAACCTAGGAGGATTTCAAGAGGAGATTCTATGAGAGGTCTATGTCTGTAATGGCATAGTAAGCTTTGATTAGGCAGTTTGCCGAGCTGGTGCAGGATGAGATGTCTATTGCTGAGTATGCTAGAAAGTTTGAAGAGTTGTCCCGGTATGGGTATGCTTCAGTGGATACAGTATTTAAGCAGAATGAGAAGTTCATCAGAGGATTGAAGCCGGAATTGGCTAGTGTTACTTTGTCTCATCTTAGAGATCCTTCTGATATTATTATGGAGATGGCTTTGGGGCAGGAAAGTCCTCGAGTCCCTGGAGAAGTGCAAGGCAAAAGGGATCCAGGTTGGGCATGGCCAAAAGAAAACGTTCTTTCCCAAGAAAGGTGCTCAGAAGGGTGGAACAGTCAAGAAAGCGAAGTTTGAGGTTGTCTGTTATAAATGCGACAAGAAATGACACTTTGCTAATGAGTGTCGCTCAGAGAAAGTAAAGGATGTGGTTAAGGGGAAGAATGTCAGGTGCTACAACTGTGACCAGATAGGCCATTACAAGAACTAGTGCAAGGAGCCCGTTAGAGATGGTAAGGGCAAGGCGTATGCATTGGAGCCAGCTGCTTCTATGCCAACAGCCCAGGGGAAGGGAAATGAAGTTCTTGGGGGAACGCTTCAGACTCATGGTATGCCTGTTAGCGTTTTATTTGATACTAGTGCATCACATTCTTTTATATCTAGATGTTCGATAGATAAGCTTAACCTTGAACCCACATATTTATTTACTTCCTTATTGGTTGTGAATCCAATAGAAGAGTATGCAACTCTAGGGTTGAGGTGTGACGAGTTTGAGTTTGACCTGTTAGACCATACTTTTGTGTGCAGTTTGCATGTGTTTGATTTTGTGGGGTTTGGGATCATCCTAGGTATGGATGGGTTAAGTGAGTACGATGCAAAGATATTTTGTCAGGGTAGGAAGATATATTTTAGACACCCGGATTGTAGCGACTAGATTGTTTTCACCGTAGGAGGTTCTAGCGGTGCAGAGTTTGCTTTGTTGGGTGCTTTGGATTCAGAAGATGATTTGAGCAGAGTTTTCATAGTTAGAGAATTCGCAGATATGTTTGAGCCTGTAGTTGGATTGCCACAGAGACGAACTATTGAGTTTCGGATAGATTTGGTTCTAGTGGCTGAACCGGTGAGTATGCCGCAAGCAGGATAACTCCTTCAGAGATGAAGGAGTTGAAAGTGCAGTTGGTGGATTTAGAGGGCAAGAGTTTTATCAGGCCAAGCAGTTCGCTGTGGGGTGCAGCGATAGTGTTTGCTAAGAAGCCTGGTGGATCGTTGAGGCCATGTAGCGATTATCGTAAGTTGAACGAGAGGACGATAAAGAATCGGTATCCATTGCTCAGGATTGACGATTTGTTCGACCACTAAGTGGAGGAAATGTATTTTCTCAGTTGGATTTGACAACAGGTTTCCATCAGCTCAGGGTAGTAGAGGATAATATACATTTGACAACATTTAGGACCAGATATGGGTCGTACGAATGGTTAGTTATGCCGTTCGGACTGACGAATGTTCCAGCTTTCTTTGTGGATTCGATGAACCGGATTTTCTAAGAGCACTTGGATAGGTTTGTGTTGGTTTTCACAGATGATATTTTGATTTACTCTAAGAATGAAAGAACATGAAGTTAATCTTAGAGTGGTGCTTGAGATGCTGAGACAACATCAGTTGAAAGCAAAGTTTTTAAAGTGCCACTCCTAGAAGTAGGATGTGAAGTTTCTTGGTCATGTAATCTCAAAGGAAGGGTTATCAGTGGATTTGACTAAGATCGACGCAGTGAATAGTTGAAAGAGACCAGAGACAGAGACAGTAACTGAGATTAAGAATTTCCTAGGGTTGGCTGGTTATTATTGGAGCACCGATGACCAGCTTGACAAGGAAGCACTATAAGAAGGCAATCATTAACAGCAAAATGGTACAGCGTTTATTGTTTGAACCCTGATGTTTATTATTTTTCCTTCCCCTTTTCTTTTAGGTAATGCTCTTAGTTTATTATTTTGGTCCAAAGGCTGCGAATCATTTAGGGCCGCCCCTTTCACAATTTACCTTTTCCCAATTATTTCGTTTCCCTCTTCCCGAACCCTAACCTAAGCTCTCATCATGTCTATTCATTTAGCAACATCCGCTCCACTCATAACACCTTCACCTCCACCTCGGCCTCTATGTTCACCTTTGCCAGGGCCGGTTTTCGGGCAACCACCTTCTTTGGGACAACATCGATGCAAAGAAGACCCGGATTACAAATCGCGACTTGCTCGACTGCTTCATCCAAATCGTACCACGTGGTCGGCGACGACACCGCGCTAGCTCCTGCAGTGCTCCTCCAGACATCGCAACAACTCTTATGGCCACCACTGGAAATTCATTAGTTCGCAAAAACATTTCCCTCTTTTGTCAATTTCACTTTTCCAGAAAAATATTAAACTCTTATGGCACCATTCGACATTCAAATCGACCTCATCCACAAGCCTGGTGGCGCCTCCGCTCCAACTCCAATGCTTGTCACTGCAGCAAGCATCAAAATTTCCACTGGTTAGCTGGATAAATAACAAGAAACTTCTGTTATAAACCCTAGCTCCTTTAATCGTTACTTTTTCCTAATTGTTACTTTTTCCTAATTGTTACTGTTGATCTTCCAAAATGGCTTCCCAAAACAGTCTTTCAGAGGTATTTTTCATGTTTAGGCTTTGTTTGTCAAAATGAATGAATACTTAATGCTGAAGGTGAATGCTGAGGGCTGAATGTCGAATAGTGGATGCTTAATGTTGTTTGCTGAATGTTGAAATATTATTTGATTTATTGTTGATTATAAATATGTTTTGTTGTAGCAAGTTGTTAGTTGACAAATTTGCCCTTTATTGCAAATATCATTTATTATCTGAATAGTACAATGAATATACATAGCACAAGTTACTATAAATTAAAAAGGAAAATCAGTGGTCTTCACTTGCAGTAAAAAAATTATAAAACAATTTAGTGTTATGTTATATTGGTTATATATCTTCTAAATTCAATATGTTAGTAGACATCATAATCACCGTAAGAATGATATTTTAAGCGTTCAGAGTAGGTAATCTTTAAAATCAAATTTAAGTGACCTAAATTCGAATCAATAAAATGATGTAGCTATTTTTGTGAAATGCTATTTATTTGCGTAGCAGATAATGTATAGAATTAACATTTTTGGGCCGCAAAGCATGCAAAGCTGTCAAATTGGAGAAACGGTCTATTAGGCATGGAATTCAGCTCAAATTAAAATCTTTCACTCAAAACTGAAGTCAGATACAATATCAAATCAAAAGAAAAATGTTGTGCTTGCACTGCTGTTACAATTACCATTTATCACATATGAAATGAAACAATCCATACTTCATGTTATAAAACAATGTGTCACATCCTACTAAAATAAAAACTTCAATCCATACGTACTTTACATTATTAAAAAAATACATATCATCATACCTATAATGCCGCTGTCTTGGAATATGATGTTGAATCTACTGTACGAAAGAAGAAAATATAGGTTGGAGCTACATTCTACGTAAAGAAGAAAATCTATGTTATTTGAAATAAAATATAAGGATATCCATCGGAAAATGTCCATGTGCTGATTCAGATTTTAAAAAGCACTAAAACTTAGCTGAATAAGTTTTTGCTGGTTTGACTTGGTAAGGCTGAATGAAATGGTTGAACAAATGACTACATAAATGCTGAATTGAATCAGCACTTCCAATCAGTGCTTCAACAAGTGCTTTTTGGTCAAAACAAACACTGCCTTAATCTATATTTAGTATGTTGAAATAAAAATCCCAATTTCAATAATTTTTAGCATTTTTTTCCTATATTGTCATGAATCTACAATTGAAATTCAACATGGATCGAATTGGATTGTATTTAGAACAACGTTCTTGTATCAAGACTTGGGATGACGATCATTACTAGTTATGTTTACAGTTTCTGTGCACGTATAGTGTTGAAAATTTATGATATGGGTGATAGTTTTTCCCCTTCAAATTTTACGTTTCTAAAGTTAGATCTTACATGTCCGATATTTTCTTTAAGCACACATGCATTCTTTTCAATTAAGTATAATCAAAGTATTTATGCTCATAGTTTTAGGAAATCTAATTATAGTTTTAGAAAATCTAAACAAAGGGGTTTATATTTTCTTATTTAGTGTTCGTGGAACATAAAGATAATGTTTTTAATTACTTAAACATTTAAACATATATGAGTAGTTATTTAGTTAGAAGTTCGTATCTTTATACAACTATTTCCTGAAGCTATATTTGAAAAACCAAGTTATTTCTCGTTTGTGGTATAGGTGATAAAAGTTGACGAATTTGCTAGAAATATGTTTTTTTGTTATTAAGATAGTTAATGCAAAATGGTTATAGTAATACTTTTATATTATGTTGAGACTAGACCTATTTTACAGTAAACAATTGGTAATGCATATAGTGCATCGTCCCTTAAGATAAGTTTTCTTGATGGAAGAATCAATAAGAAACAAGGTAAATATGTACTTTTTCCTTTTTTATCATTTGAATCAAATTTTGACTCCTAATTTGATGTAGAGATTTGTTCTAAAACAAGATTCAAGCTGTGAAATTTTAATAATTTTATATTCATAAGATATTAACCATTGATTGAGGTTTCGGCCGGAACCACGAGATTCCGACCATCTCGTATCGGTTCCGGCCATCACCGGGACGGGATTAGGTCAAAATCCCGTCTCGGTCAAACTGCGATAAAAAAAAATCAACTGCGAAAATGTTAAAAAGCAACAGGAAAACGAACTGCGTAAAATCCAAGGTTGAAAAGGCAAATAAAACATCCCGTGCTTCAACAGTGAAAAGCAAAAAAATTTGCTTATAAATAATCCACCGATTCGAGCAAACGTAAATTAATTACCACTTGTGCTTCAGGCTTCAGCAATCCTCTCAATTCGAGCAAAAAATTCCATCGATTCGCCCAATTCGCCGCACTGTTCGGCCTTAATTCGTGGCACTAAAGGTAGCAGGAGGAGCTAGGCTTCAATTCGCGGCACTGGTCTTCGAGTCGGCTTCAGTTCTTCCAGTTAGCTTGCGTTCGATCGGATCGAAGGTGAATTTTTCTGCCCTAGCTTGCTTTCGCCTTTTTTTAATAAAAAATTGCGTCTGTGTTTGTGTTTGGTCATGAAGTGGAAGAAGTGGAAAGATTTATTTCTTGTTTTAAATTGCGTGCTCGGCCTTTGTTTTTTTAACGCGTCTAAAGTAAATAAAGGGCCTTGTTTTATTTCTTGGGCCTACGTTCGAAAGCATTGTTTTTTTTTTCCTTTTTAAACATAAACGGTAAATATAAGCATTGTTTTTATTTTTTAAAGCCTTGCCTTTTTCCTACTAGATGTTGAACATTGTTTGATATTGAATATGAAAATGACCTTGAATATGTTGAACCGACTTAAATAAGTCGACTGACCTGAATATGTTGTACTAACCTGAATATTGGACTTGAATATGCTGATTTGAATATGAACTTGAATGTTGAACTTGAATATGTTGGACTCGAACATTGGACTGGAATATTGGACTTGAAATGTTGAACTTGAATATGTTGGACTGGAATATGGACTCGAACATTGGACTGGAATATTGGACTTGAAATGTTGAACTTGAACAATGAATTCTGACGACTTTGATGAATGTTATTTATGCATTTGTATTTTATTTATGATTTAGATTTCAAATATTAAATTGCTTAGCATTGACTTTGCAATGTTGTATCGTTTATTTTTTTAAGCCTTGTCTTTTTTCCTACAATATGTCGAACATGGGCATTGTTTGATATTCCATATGCAAACGGCCTTGAATATGTTGAACCGACTTAAATAAGCCGACTGACCTGAATATGTTGTACTGACCTGAATATTGGACTTGAATATGCTGATTTGAATATGGACTTGAATGTTGAACTTGAATACGTTGGACTGGAATATGGACTTGAATATTGGACTGGAATATTGGATTCAAAATGTTGAACTTGAACAATGAATTCTGACGACTTCGATGAATGCTATTTATGCATTTGTATTTTATTTTTGATTTAATTTGGAATATTGTATCGTTTATTTATAATCGCATGTACGTTATGGCAAATCCAAATGAAATTGGTTGGAATTATGGTACTGCGATCGACGGCAATCTTCGAAAAATAAAATATTTGCAATAAACTAATTAATGGCGGTGGTGTGACACGTTTGAAAGAACATCTGGCAGAAGTGGACAGCGATGTATCAGCATGTCTAATTGTCCCTAAAGAAGTTAAACAATTTGTACGATCACATATCATTCAAAAGAGAAATGAACGAAGTAAGAAAAACTAGACAAACAACGCTTACAAGAGGAGTTAATGAGCAGACCGCACCAACTATCAGACAATGAAAATGAAGATGATGAAGAACTTCAACATGTCATGCGGCAAAGCAAAGATGTATTTAGAGATGAAGAGTTGCGCAGATCTCATACTGTTCGACGATCGGGTGGTGGTTCAAGTCAAACGTTGCACAGATCTAATACTGTTGGAAATCTATCAGAGTAGATGACAATTTTGACAATGATGCTGCTGGACGAATCGACTCATACATGCATAAACGAGGAGGTAGAACTCAACCTTCTATTAAATCTGCAATGAAAGGTATTAAAGATGCCAAAAAACATATAGGTTGAGCAATTTCTAATTTTTTTCCAACCATATTCCGCATAACGTTGCTAATAGTCCATATTATACGACAATGGTTGACGCGGTTGCAGAATGCGGTTGTGGATTGATCCACCAACTGCATATGAAATATCACACTCGTACCTTGAAATGGAAATAGAAGAAATTGGACAATATATTAAAACACTGCACAATTTCTAGGATGAATATGGTTGCACATTAATGTGTGATGGTTGGAGTACACAGAATCGTCGAAAAATAATAAATTTTCTCGTGTACTCTACCCATGGAACGGTATTTATTAAATCTGTGGATGCCACGAATGAATTCCAAAGTGGGGAATATATTTATGGATTAATGGATGATGTCGTTGAAACAATCGGTGAAAATAGAATAGTGCTAGTTGTTACAGATAATGAAGCAAACTATAAAGCTGTCGGTCAATTATTGATGCAGAAAAGAAAGCATTTATATTGGACACTATGTGCGGCACACTGTATTGATTTAATTTTAGAAGACATTTCCAAAGAACCAGAGGTAACAACCGTTATCACAAATTGTCAGTTGATAACAACATTTTTGTACAATCATGGTTGGTTACTTTCTATTATGAGAAAAGAAACCAACAATAAAGAATTGATTAGACCGGCAGTGACACAATTTGCGACCCATTTCATCGCACTAACTATATTCGTAAACGTAAAGGTAACCTGAGATGGATGATTGCTTCAAGAGAGTGGACATCAAGTGTTCCTAGACTTAATACTAAAGACAAAAGAACAACAAATATTATCTTCACACTGATTTACAACAATGCTTTTTGGACTGGTGTTGCTTCCGCCATCCTTGTTTTTGAGCCATTGGTGAAAGTTTTACGAATGGTAGATAGTGATGACAAAGCAGATATGAGATATCTTTATGAAGCAATGGATCGAGCAAAAGAATCGATTAGAAAAAATGTTGGCGGAAGGCAATGCCAAAAATGGTGGGATATAATAGACAAAAGATGGGAAATGCAGTTACATCAACCTTTTCACGCCGCAGGTAATTTGTTTTATCTTATCGTCATACAAATAATGAAATATATAACATTTCAATAATATTTTAAATCTTTCCTATATAGGTTATTTTTTTTAATCCTATCATTCAATATGGGGATGCAACAAACGATGGAGAAGTATTAAACGGATTTAACAACGTCGTTGAAAGAATGGTGCCAGATATTGTAAAACAAATTGAAATTGGAAAAGAGGTAAAACTAACATATATAATAGTTATGTTAAACATTTAACGTTTAAAACATATTAAATATTTAACTTTACATCACATGTAGAAAGATATAGAATGAAAATTGATGCATTTGGTTCTGCAAAAGCATACGCAGCCGTAAACATGTTTTCCCGCTCAATGGTGGTCCATAATTGGAAGAGAGGATGCCCCAAATTTAATACGTTTAGCAATGCATATTTTAAGCCAAACAGTTTCATCTTCAAACTGCGAAAGAAACTGGACTACATTTTCAATGATTCATACAAAATTACAAAGTAGAATAAAAATGAAAAATCTTAAAAAATTGGTATGTTCATTACAACATGAGACTAAGAGCAAAAAATTCAAGACGTCGCGACACTGAAAGTCGGTTGATTGATCTAGACTATATATTCCATGAAGAGAATCCATTAGCAGAATGGACTACTGAAATTGAACCACCCTTGTTGGACAACGATTCTTGGATGACCAATACATTGAATGATGTGGTCGCTGCTGTTGATGGTATACCTGCACGAGCAACAAAGAGTCAAAACAATGAAAATAGTAGCAGCTCGTCAAATGATGATCATGGTAATGCAGGTGGAAGTGTCGTTGGTTTAACAAGTAATTATGGTATTGGTTGTAGTGATGATGGTGAATTATATAGACCAACTCAAACATATTCAAGAAGAAGGGGTGTGAGCGGCAATCCTAACCGAAGAGATAGTAATTTAAATGTTGAATCCGAATATCAGCATGATTATGAGCACCACAATCCATATACTTCAACTGATCCACCAACCTATAGGTATTCTACTTCTGACTATACAGGTGGTAACTCATATAGTGATATCTCGAGTGATCAAAATAGTCAAGTTATATATACAACACAAAATGATGAATCATCGTCTTTTGATAATATGATGGCGACATTTATACGTCCAGGACAAATGCAATATGGTTATCCATCATATTATACAACACAAGACGATGAAGAAAATTATAAAAACGATTCATATGTAGCTTGGAGAAATAGTTTCTGGATGTAGTAGTGTTATATGTAACATTATTATTTTATTGTATGATATATTTCTATATGAATTTGAATCGTTTATCGTTATGTTTCCTTTAAAAATGCAAAAATCCAATATCAAGACCGAAACAAAAACCGAAACAAGCAAAATGACCGAAACTGACCGAAACCAACAAAATTTCAAATGACCGAAACCGAGTTCTCGAACCTTGATATTAACTCTCTCTCTCATACTAACTTTTGATTCCATAACTTTCTTCTGGGCGATATCAGACTTATATCCTTGATTAATCAGTTCATATAATGTATTCAAGGAGTTATGTAGGATTAATTAAACAACAAAATCAAATTGAGCTGGAGGGTAAATGTGTGAAGATTTCATTGTATAAGCCATAGCCTGCTAATAAAGAATTTTATGGTGATATGAAGACCATGATTTGTAATTAAAAATGATCAAATTCAATTGTTACATGGAAATACAAATTTATAGATATCCTATATTTAGATTTCCTTATATTAACAATATTTCATTTTGCGTCTACATGAATAATTGTTTTCAGTACCTACTGGTAAGTAACAACAGCTTACGCAAATCTATATGTGTTTTTGTTGAAGGTTATATATTTCATTTACACTTTTATGTTACAATTATGATATGTTTAATATGATCCTCTAGATCATATATGTAGTTCCTAGACATAGAAAACCATGAGCAGAGTAGCAAGTTCAAACTCAAAACTATGTGTATGCCTCTATTTTTACACCATACATTAATATAAATCACCTCCTAGTCAGATATTGGATGATTGCAGGCATGACGACGGAAATATTCTGGGCGCCAAACAATACCCATACAGCTTATAAAGCGACCATGGCTAATTTCAGTATCATGACCTATACGTGTCCTGAATCCAAATGAAATGATATATGGTGATGGCTGGGAATTGTGTATGACCTGAGGAGGTATATGAGCATGAGGAGGAGAACCAACATTCAAACGATCTATGAGAGTATTGGCGGCACACTTGCTATACAATATGGTGATTCTGCTGCACAGGGTAAGGTATTTTTTTTTTACAAAAATAAATAAATTGATGTTATATTTTGTATTAAATCTATGTTATGAAATTTCCTTGAAGATGTGTTCCCTAATCTTAGATATATCAGGTATATGCCATTTAGTTAATATTGGTATCGGCCATATATCGGTCATGTACGGATATGCGATATTTTGAAATATCGGAGATAATATCGGATAGCATCATTAAAATATCGGACATGTTATAATATCAATATCAGCTAAATATCGGACACATATCAATACACATTATTTAAAAATATCGGATAATAACGGAGAAAATAATGATCATGTTGACATGAAGCTATAAATGCAAAAAAATCATGCAGTAAACAACATAATAAATACTAAAGTCATAATATCAAATCGTTCATAGTTGACAACCATTCATTCTTAAGATCAGTAGTACAAAATAAGTTCATGAAACCTAAAGTATAAAACTAAAAACAATCTACATTTTCATTACTTTCTTCTGCACCTTCTGTTACATGGTTTTTCAAAATCATCCCTAGCATTTTCTAAATCTGCATCTATCTTCATTGTTTCTTCATTTGCATCTTGATTAGACGAGGAAGGTTGATTTGCTATTTGACTTCTACTCCAAGATCTTGGTACATGATCAACAATTGTCCTTGCCACTCTAAATTGTGTCCATGTTAGATCATCACGGTCCATTGGAATCACCCTTCATCATTTTCATTAACCCCTTTCAGAATAACGGGATTCTCACAATCAAGTTCGTGCTTATATTTTTGCACATACCGACTCTCCAATTTCTTGTTATAGTGAATGAAGATGGCATCATTCAATTTTTCTTGCAAAAACCTGTTCCTTTTCTTTGAGTGTATCCGAAAAATGAACAAATTATAACCCCCATAAAAACAACACCATAGAATCAATACATTTATTATCACTTTATTCACAAGTTATATGTACATAAATTCATGAAACTAAACTGCAGATTATCAAGGAGGAGCTCAAGAATAAGAAAAAATGGAACTAAAATGAATAATATATAAGCTACTAAAAGTTAAGTGGATATGCTGAATATGAGTTTATATATTGTGTAAAATTCAATTAATGTTGCACTTACTACCTATTTCTTTTTAGTGTTTATGAGCTGTGTATGGCTGTTATTGCAATATTTAATGTTGCACTAAATACAAGTTATTTGGCTGTTAATGCAATATGTAATATAACGTTCATTTAAATGGCAACAACAACCGTTTGTATGAGATACATACGTAATATTTGTATTCAAATATTTAACACAGTAAATGCATTTTGGTTATGAGGGATAACTATAGTGAATATTGCCAATAATTCAAGTTAAATAGGTTGTTGCAAATCTATCCAATACAAAATTATAGGTGCTGTTAAGGAAAGAGAATCCATTGTATCAAATGTTGATAAAATTTTTTTGGAAATTTGGTGCTCATATGATATTACATATTATTATTACAAGTCTTAAGTAATATACAACGTTATACATGTCAACGTATGTTCGAATAACCTACGCAAATTTCAAACCAGTGACCTCTCGTATTAAAGTCGAAATGCTTAACCACTGGGACAATAGTGATTGTCATAAATTTTGACTAATTAAAAATGGAATATGCTTCTTTAAGGTGTTATGTTTATTTTATTACTAATATATAATATGACACTAATTTACATTTTAGACCATATAATGGTCAATTGCATTTACATATATGCATTAAATGTGGTTGTTATGGTAATAAATTAATCAACTTATTATCATAAATGCACTAAATACGTCGGTTGCAATAAATTTAATAATGCAATGTTTGTATTTTGGATAAGAAAAGCATGATTTATTATTTGATGCAGTTATGTTTGATAGATACAAATATTTTATATGTATGATCCATGCTAGTTGAAATTATGTTTTACTTTTGTGCTTCAGTTATCATAAAATAAAAGAGAGTAGCTGTTTTCATATTTTTCCTATTTGCATGGTATTTATCTTAAAATAAAAGACAGGTAGAATTTTATGCTAAAATAGAGTTGTGCAATAAATGTAAGCCATGCAATTCAGTTTCTAGATTGGCACACATGTTACAGGTCTCCTATTTATACTACTCTTTAGAAGGAAACCATGTTAACTATTGTCAAATATGCATGTGTGCCCATTTGGTTATATTTTAGTGGCTTACTGTACTGTACTTTGTCCCATTGGTTCTTGGTACATTCTGAACCTACCTCCAACTCATTTAAAGTGAACTTCATTTTTAAGGTTTTGCTATTTCAATCTAGAATTATGGTTACTTCTTTTGATGAGTTTACAGTGTCAGTTTTTGAGCAAGAATTTCATCGGCTTCTCATTTGATTTGACAATAATGAAGTTTTACATGTATCAATAAGCTATTGTTTTCACTAAGGTCTTCAGTTTTCTCTACTACCGTTAATCTTGTTTTCCGTGGTGTTGCTATTGCTTGTGTTAAATGTAGTTTTGTCATCCTAGTTGTTTTTCTTTTAGATTTTTTTTAACCCGTTTGCATTTTTTGCGGTTATTAGCTCCTTTACTTTATATTATTTTCAGTTTTAAATAATTGGAAAAATAACTATTGAAAATGCTATTTCTGCTAGCACTTGCTTTTTACTTTTTTTTAATTGACTTTTTCTTCTTTTAGGAGCAGTCTGAGTTTGTGTCATAACACAGAATCACCTGTGTTAACATTTAATGGATTGCATATATTGAATGAAATGCAGAACAAGAGTATAAATGTAAGAACAAACGTCGTTCTTTTTGTTCGACCTAGAATTATGTCATTTTGATTTTTGAAATGATTTTGTATTGGGTTTGGTAGTTCTCATTTATGCAGCCTTACAGTTATTAGCAAAATTATAAGTGGCCAACTCAAATCCAAAATCCCCCCATTTCAAGCTTATCAACCCCGTCATTCATTTTCACACAAAATTATAAGCAAAATATAGAAGTATTTTGTTACAGCAAGGGCTCTAAGATATACATTAAATATATTTAAGTTTAGGTTTCAATTAACTAATATGCTTCACAATATTAGCTGAATCCTTCTTCTCAGCACTTAGCAGCAACAATCTATGTGATAAATTATATATCGAAATTTAATTTGTTATGATTTTTGCCTTTTTAATTTTTTGTTCAAAACAGTATTGTGTTTTATGATTTATTTAGTGTGGTTTTGTTGTTACTTAGTATAAATTTCTATTACTTGGTGCGGTTTTTGTGGAATGTAGCTCCAGTAAGTGAAATCAGTGGCCAGATTGATAATGATGACGAGTTAAGGATAAAAAGCCGAATAGATAGAAAAGTTAATGGATTGTGCAACACATGGCATTAGGAAGCGAGCACACTTCAAAGAAAGAATAATTTCAACCAGTTTATAGTCTATTTATATATATCCATAACTATTGATATACAAAGGCGCTTAACACTACTATTTTGAAGAATTAGTACATAATTGTAGAGTACCTGTAAATTCATATTCCACTACTAATATTTCATACCAAAAGAACAGTTTTATCGTCGTCAGCATGCATCCATTGGAAGAAGAGTGAAAATATACGCCGGAAATGCGCTAAGAGTACAAGTCCCAATGCATCAAAAACCGGTTCAATATGTAGAAGCCATACAGTACGTCTATCCGTATTATATGGCTGGCGCTCCAAGTGACTCAGCATCTCACTTATCATTTTTTCATACCTAAAAAGAACTTAACTCTATGAAATAGTATACCTAACAAGGAACAAGTGACTTGGAAATTCATTCGTTAACAACTTTATGTTACCAGTACAAGTAGGCTCTTTTTGCTGAGAGCTTCAATTGCAGCTAACTAGTTCAATAGCCTGACATCATATCCATGCACAATACAAACTTGATTGTAGGAATATATGTGATGTCATTTGTTACAACTCACTTGGATAATACTCACCGTTAAAAATTACCCATGAATTAAATTCTAGGGTTATTAAATATTGTTTTCTTCAATATCAATCATATTATACTAAAGGGATAAAAACAAATAACTAAATGATTAGGAAAACTATGGACATACCAAGAGCTACGAGGATTTGCTTGTTGTGTGCATATTAATAAAAGAACAGACATCTCAACTGCACATTCGCATAATTCATCAGATTAAGCAATATTCTTGCAGCATGCATCTAGAATTGGTTCTTCATACCAAGACAATTCAGCAGCGCTTACATTCTTCCCTATATGTATAAAGCTGAGTGACGCAGCGGATAATAACAAAACGATATAGATCGATGAAAGTAGCAAACGGTGGATTGAAGATACTGAAATGCCCAAATTCGTTGATCACAAAAATACCGAATTCTAGCTATCTTCGACACGTTGATCGCGTACGATACCGTGAAAAAAGATCTACAATTCTTCAAACGTTGATCAAGCGCACTTGATACCGTGAATTGGCTTCAACGATCGTTGATTCGAGCGTACTCGAATAACCGAAAGTGGAGATATGAGATCACACTCAACTACCAATTTAGATGAAAGCACACAGCAATCAAACAAAGTTTTTATTCAACAATCAACCCTTACAAATGACCAACACAATGCCTATTTATAGGCTACAACATCTCACGGTTCAACTAAAAGTATCACCGACCTATCTTAAGTCGTCCGCGACTCATCTCATAAAACCACACGACTCACGACTCAACTTAGATCGCTAGTGACCTATCCATATACGACTCAACTGATTACACGACTTAACAAACACACAGCGACTCAATACAAGACGACCTACGAGTTACGACTCATCAACACTACAACATCAAGCGACTCAACCATATTTACAACATGAGTTACGATTTAAGGAAATACATCATAACAACGACTTAACTGTTACCAACGACTCAACATACGACGACTTAAAATGATACGACTTATGAGTTAGGTCGTTCGCGACCTACAGAAGTTATAACCATAATTCTTCCCAACCTAACTAGGTCGTAGGTCGTTACAACGACCTATCACTTGGTAGCTATCTGAACGTCCTTCCTTGTAACGACCTAACGCCGAACGACTTATCAAGTTGACTCGTTCTTTATTAAGTCGTGAAATCCCATTAGGTCGTAGCCGACCTAAAACATCTTCAGTAGGTCGTTGCCGACCTAAGTCTTCTTTCTTAGGTCGTTGCCGACCTAAATATGCCGAGCGACTTAAGGCTTGGTTAAGTCGTTGCTCCTTCCCATGTGACCTGTTAGGTCGTTCCTCCTCCTCACGTAACCCGTTAGGTCGGGGCCGACCTTCATTAACTCGTGAACGACCTAAGCCTTGTGCTTCCATAGGTCGTGCTGCATCATCCTCTCCTGGTTGACAGAAATTCGACCTCGAATTTTCACCATCTTCTTCCACAACAAGTTCAGCTCCATGGTACGGAATTAAATATTTGACGTTGAAAACATCAGAAGCATGAACATCTTCTGGTGACTTTAATTGATACGCATTCTCATTGATTTTCTTTAGAATTTCAACTGGACCAATTTTCCGCGCCTTCAATTTATTGTACGTCCCCACTGGAAAACGATCTTTTGTCAACACTGCGTAAACCAAATCACCTTTGTTAAATTCAACACTTTGTCGCTTCAAATCTGCAGTTCGCTTGTACTTCTCATTTGCCTTCACCAATCGTTCCTAAACGATTTTATGACATTCAGTTAATTTATCAACAAAATCAACAGCCCGTTTAACCGTCCCCTTCGGTTGTGGTACTACCGCCAAATCCAACGGTCCCCTTGGCAAACTTGAATATACAATCTGAAATGGACTGTAACCTGTGCTTCTATTAACCGCATGATTATGTGCAAACTCTACTTGGCATAACTTCATGTCCTAACTTCTCAGATTATCTTTCACTAAACATCGTAACAAATTTCCCAATGATCTATTAACCACCTCCGTTTGTCCATCGGTTTGCGGATGGTAAGCGCTACTAAATTTCAGCTTCGTTCCAACCATCTTCCACAAACTTAGCCAAAAATGACTCAAAAATCTGGTATCCCTGTCTGAAACAATAGACTCCGGCAACCCATATAAACGTAGATTTCTTTAAAGAACAACTGTGCCACATGGACTGCATCCGCCGTCTTCTTACAAGCAACAAAATGTACCATCTTCGAGAAACGATCTACCACAACATATATAGAGTCATTCCCCCTTTGAGTTCTTGGCAAACCCAGCACGAAATCCATGCTAATGTCTACCCATGGTTTTGTAGGAACAGGAAGTGGCATATACAATCCCGCATTTGTAGCTGTTCCTTTCGAAACCTGACAAACATGACATCTATGCACAAACCGTTCAACCTCTTTCCTCATTGTCGGCCAAAAATAAGATTGAGAAATCAAATGCAATGTTCGATCTCTACCCACATGTCCTTCTTCGTGCAACTCTTTCACAATTTTCATTCTCAAGCTGCAATCTGGTACACATAATTGATTTCCTTTGAATAAGAATCCATCTATCAACACAAATTCATCAGTACTCCCATCCTTGACTTTCTCAACCAACTTCGTAAAGTAAGGATCTTCTTTAATTAACTCAGTCAATAGTTCAAACCCTGTCACTTCAACTTTCATTGTTGTCAACAAATGATCCCTCCTGCTCAAAGCATCAGCTACACGATTCGTCACCCCTGATTTGTGCTTAACAACAAAAGTAAACTGTTGCAGATACGCGACCCATGAACCGTGCCTAGCTGAAATTTTGTCCTGCCCTTGCAAATGCTTCAAAGCTTCATGATCCGTATAAAAAACAAACTCCTTCTGAAACAGATAATGTCTCCAATGCTTCACTGCTTGAACAATTGCGTAAAACTCAACATCATAAGTGCTATATCTCAACTTAGCTCCAGATAACTTCTCACTGAAATAAGCAACTGGTCTTCCTTTCTGACTCAAAACTCCACCAATCCCAACTTTAGATGCATCGGTATGTAACTCGAACAACAACTGAAAATCCGGTAATACTAGAATTGGTGCTGTCGTCAATAGTGTTTTGATCTTCTCAAAAGCAACCCCTGCTTCCTCTGACCACTCAAACTTCTTTTCTTTCATGCAATCGGTTACTGGTGCCATTACACTGCTAAAATGTGGAATAAACCTTCGATGGAAAGATACCAACCCATGAAAACTTCTCACTTCAGTAATTGTCTTGGGTTGTGGCCAACTCCTGACAGCTTCTACTTTACTTTCATCCACTTGAATTCCTTCTTTCGATAGAACATATCCCAGAAACAAAACACTGTGCGTCATGGACACACACTTCTTCGTTGCCGCATAAAACTGCTCTTCACGGAGAATAATTAACACCTTCCGCAAATGCTGAATATGCTCTTCTGTACTAGCACTATAGATCAAAATATCATCAAAGTAAACAACCACGAACTTTCCAATGAATGGTCTGAAAATCTGGTTCATCACTCTCATAAAAGTACTCAGTGCATTTGATAAGCCAAACGGCATAACCAGCCATTCGTATAAACCTTCCCTCGTTTTAAAAGTAGTCTTCCACTCATCACCTGGTCTAATACGAATCTGATGGTATCCACTCTTCAAGTCAATCTTTGAGAACACAACAGCTCCACTCAACTGGTCAATCAAATCATCAAACATTGGCATAGGAAATCTGTATCTCACAGTGATCTTGTTTAGAGCCCGACTATCCGTACACATTCTCCACGTCCCATCCTTCTTTGGCACCAATAAGGCTGGCACTGCACATGGACTCAAGCTCTCCTGAACACGCCCCTGTTCTAACAACTCTTCCACCTGCCTCCTCAGTTCCTCATGCTCCTTAGGACTCATTCTGTAATGTGGCCTGTGTGGTAATACTGCCCCTGACACAAGATCTATCTGATGTTGAATATCCCTCAACGGTGGCAATTCCGTTGGTAACTCTTCAAGAAACACATCACTGAATTCTTCCAATACTGGCTTTACTTCTTCAGGAACTTCAACAGATTTAGTAGCTTCACGTCCAATCAACAAAAACACTTCTGGACTCTACTCTACTTCTTCAATAAATTCCTTCAAAGTCAATAAAGTCTTCAGCTCCTCAATCTCTTCTGACTTGCTCTCTTCCTGCTGTCTCTTCTTTGAAACTAAAATAATCTTAACACCTTCAAACATAAAACTGTAGCTATTGGTCCGACCGTCATGCTGCACTGCTCGATCATACTGCCATGGTCTTCCCAAAAGTAAGTGACAAACATCCATTTCCACAACATCACACCAAATCTCGTCTTTATACTTCTTCCCAATAGAAAATGGAACTCGAACTCGCCTATCCACCTTCACCTCTCCTCCTTTTCTCAGTCACGCTAACTTGTAAGGATTTGGATGTTTCTCCGTTTTCAGCTTCAACTTCCTTACAGCTTCAGTAGAAAGAATATTGTCACAACTTCCTACGTCAATCACAAATTTGCAAACCTTCCCCAGAATAGTGCACGTTGACTGAAAGATGTTACTCCTCAACCAACTAGCCTCTTCTTCTTGCTTCGGTATTAAACAAGACCTCCTCATCATTAGGTTGCATCCTTCATCTCCCGACACAACATCCTGTTCATCCTCCTCAACTGGACTAGGATAACCTTCTCCAACATCCTCACCGTCAACTTCAGCAATCATAGTTCGTTTCTTCGGCTTCGGACATTCATTACTCTTGTGACCCACTTTCTGGCAATTGTAACATTTGAAACTGTTGTTGACCTTCGCCTTCGCAACTTCATTCACAACTGGTTTACTGACAGCTTTCGAAACATTGGAACTCCCACTAGCACCCTTATTCTGAATATTGGAACTTGTAAACACACCACCTCCACGTCTTCCCTGCTTCTCTCAAGCCAACGCTTTCTGATGTGCTTTTGTTACAGATCTAGGATCAAACATATTCACCATATCTTGAATCTGCATCCTCAACCCTCCAACAAACCTAGCAGTCAATTGTTCCTCTATCTCCATAATGTCATTTCGAGCAATCAGTTGATAAAATTCATCAGCATAATCACTAACAGTCTTTGTCCCTTGCTTCAGATTCTGCAACCTCTGGTACATAAGTGATTGATAATTGTAAGGCAAGAATGTAGCCTTCATTAACTTCTTCATCTTCTCCCATGACTCAATTTTCGACTTTCCATTCTCTCCCGTGTAAGTTTAGTTTACTGCCACCATGCCATAGCTCTACCTCTCAATCGAGTAGCAACCAACTTAACTCTTCGATTCTCAGGAACTTCTTTGAAGTCAAAAATTTTCTCAACATTAGACAACCAATCCAAAAATTCTTCAGCTACCATTCCACCATTGAACTCTGGAATTTCCATCTTCATACCCGACTCCCAACGTCGATCATTCTCAATATCCCGATATACATTTCGTACTTGGTCTCGATCTCGATAATGAATGCTAGCTCTATCACCCTCTTCATTAAAATCATATGTATGTCTATCTATACCGTTCTCGATCATCAACATCCCTTCGATCACGCATGTCTCTTTTACTATGTCTCTCTTCATCACGATATGGCTCATCTTCAAACTCATGTGGAGTTCTTCTCTCTTCCTGTCTATGTTCATGGTGATCTCTTCTCGATGAAATTGACATTTCTCTTCTTTTCTAAAAGATTGTGGCGACACTCTCCTCGCTTCCGTAACCGATGGCGAAACTCTGTTTCCTCCACGGTTCGAGATTGGCGATCTTCTTTGACCTTCATTCATGTCAATCATCAGTTTCTCTAACTATCCAATGCCTTCATCAAATTTTTCATTGATACGTTGTTCCATTTGCTCGGCTTCTTCTCTTCTATACAACGCTTCAACATTTTGATGACGATTAGCTCTTCTCGGTGGCATGATTGAATCTAAATACTCTTCAACACAAATCACAATTACTTCAACAAACTCAAATACCAAAAGATTCAAAACTTCAAAAATCTTCAAACCAAAATTCAACAAAACAAAGCACGGCTCAACCCTAGCTCGCACAAACTCCTTAGCTCGGTTCAACTCAACTCGACAATAGGCAACGACCTAAGGCTTAGGTCGGCTCGGCTTCAACAAAGCACGATTTCAATATCAAACTTTGGCGCGCAAACTCTCACGGCCAAATTCAAACAACTTCCACACTTTGATCCATAGTGGAATGGATCGAAAGTTCTCCTCTTGTTGCAACAAACTATGAACACGATGAACACCAACTTCAAACTCCTTGGCTTCAAGACTCGGCTTATGTAACGACCCGTTAAATTTGATAATATTAAATGGATTAACATAATATAATTTTAAATCTAATTTATAATAAATGTAGGAGTTGGATATAGTAACTGAGATTAAAGATTTAACAATTGAAATGTTATATGGCAATAGGTAGAATAACGAAGATTTGTGTTGTGGTTATAAGTCATAATTAGTTGATTAAAATGGTATTAATGAAATAATAACTGAATTGAATTGCAATATATAAACATCAGAAAAATTTAATTGGTGGATTAAATTTGTTAAAGTTCATAAGTTTTGTAATTTAGTTTAGTAGAACTTTAAATTATAAACGAAGATTGAAATAAACGATAAATTTAATTATGTAAATGGTGACTCAAGACCTAGGTTATAGGAATTGGAACATAATCCAATTTGAATTAAGTAGAAGAAGGACTTGGTTAATATGTAAGTTATAGTTCAAGGTATTGAATAAAAACTTGGAATCCAATCATAATTTAATGATAATAACGTTAGTATTAGAGAATAAATATATTTCAATGCAGTACCCGAATGAACGGAATAAAATGAATATATATTGAATAGAAATGAAATGTAAATTGGCATATTTGGTTGAAAGTTAATTTTAAGAAACATATAAATGTTGAATTTGTGAATATTAATATAAATATTAACTTGAATGGGATTCATTAATACAAAGATGTAATAAGTGTAGAGAGTAAAAGTTTAATGGCTGTAGTGAATAAAAAAATCTAGTAGTAACATAAAATTTATTTATACGGAAAAAGAGTATAG
Organism: Allium cepa; assembly: GCA_030765085.1. Lineage (NCBI taxonomy): Eukaryota > Viridiplantae > Streptophyta > Magnoliopsida > Asparagales > Amaryllidaceae > Allium > Allium cepa. The sequence continues at coordinate 490,393,292 of CM060935.1, forward strand.
ATTTGAACAAATTTATGAAAATTTGATAAGAACAGTGGTTGTAATCAGTTTGGTTATTTAATATTTGGAAGATGGAGATTTGTAAATCCGTTAATGAATTTATAATGGGAAGGAATGTAAAAATTATAAGCATTTGATTCAATTAAGGGAATTAAATTTTAAATAAATGGTCATTTAATAAATTCAACGTTCTGTGAGAAATCATAATAGTTGTGTAAAATGTGTACAAACTTCGATTTGGAAATTTATTGGATTTATAACGGTTTTGGTATTACATTTATGAGTTTAAAAGTTATTCCATTTTTGTAAAGTAATAAAAGCTTATTTAGGTGACTAGAATTTAGCGTAACGACTATTGTGTGTTACCTATTCTTGTTGCTTGTTAATTTAAATTTTGGGAATCAAATTCAATTTATCCGCCAATTTACCGCAGTTAAAGTGAAATGAATTGGTGAATGAGTAATGTTAAATACAAATAAGATGTAACCAAGAAAAATCCCATTTATAATAATTTATGTAGAATAAAGTAAAGAAACCAGGAAATGAAAATGTGAAAATGTGGATGCAATGAGATCTTAAGTAATAATAACTTTGTTAGGTAAGTGATAACGGATTTTTTTTGTATAACCAAATAAAGATCCAAATTTATTTGGAAATTAATTGCAATCAATTGAATTTATTGCAATTAAATGGATTTAATATTTAATAGTTATGTAATTATTATTTGGAAGAAATTGGGGTTATTTGTAATAAGTATGAACCTAATGTTAATTTTTCTTATAGGATTGACAATTGATATGGAATGAAAAGAAGAAAATTTGGGTCAGTAAAATTTGGAATTTATGCGTAATAAAATGGATTCTAACGTTAAATACTACGTTATTGAGATTTAAATTAGACTTAAAGAATAATGATGTGAATCAGGAACTAATGTTTATGGCATCTTTATTTTAGGTGAAAGTTGAGAATATAAAGATTAAAAATCTAAAGTATGGGTTTTGAGAATATAATTTATAAAATTCTTAAATATAAGAAAGTGTAGAAATTAACATTGCAATTAATATACTGTCAACTTTTAATTCACAGCTAAGCCTGTTAAATCTTTTCAATTGATTACGAATCATATAAGAAATAAAATTTGGCCAATTTTAGAATTTAATATAAACTTTGGATTTTTATAATTTATTTATTTTATTTAATGAATATTAAAAATAGCCATTTTGGCCACGGACTCGGATTTCGACGAAACCAGTTTCATCGGATCCGTATCGGTGAATTATTATAGGGTTTCAAGTTTCGTATCGATCGGACTTATCGTTTGATCGTACGGGAGTGAAACGCCTTGAAATCAATTTTAATAAAATCAATTTGAAATCAATTTGGAAATTTTGTTTTCAGCATAACTTCTTCATACGATCAAATTTGGACGTGAAACTTTTTCCATCGCGTTCAGAATATTTTAAATGACCTATTTGGATATATAGATTTACGAAATTTCGTTCCGGGGGCATAGCGGGCTTTTTGGGCCTTAGAGTGTTCTGTACGTTCATCTATCTAGCCTATCTGCTCTAACCCAACCCTACCTATAAATATACAGTTATAAACCCTAGCTCCATCCTATTGTCTAATTGCTGTACGTTCATCTTCTTCAAGCTTCTCTTCTTCTTCAATGGGGGCTAACCCGAGATCCAGTCAGTTCAAAAACAAAGTGAAAATTTAAAGTCCTCCTAAAAATCTCGAAAAAATATATATCATAGTTCTCGATGCACGTAATCTCATGGTGAAATTCGTTTTTCAATTGGAGTTATCGTTCATCCAGAATAAATTCAAACAGTTCGTGGCCATTTATCAGCGCCGTAACAAAGTTCGTCTGATCGCAATTTCCTTTCTGGGTATTGAAGAGAGGACGATGGGGAGCGCATCTATGTGTTTTGTTTCGAGAATCAACGGTCGGATGTGTCGATTTAATTTGATTTGGGTTTGTGCCTTTAGGCGGCTGCCTCTGTTTCACGCTGATGAGGGGGGGAGGTTCGACCTCTGTCGCGACTTGGGGGTGAGGAGCGGAGTGCCAGGAGGCCGTGGTGGTACGGCGACGGAGCTGTGTGCGTGCGTTAGGGTCTTCGGCCTGGAGAGGGATAGTTCATGCGTTCTGGGTGATGACTGTTGCGTGCTCGTGTTCGAACTGGAAGGTGATGCGCTATGAAAGGAAGATGACGTGGCATATAAATATTAGGTGAAATATGTGTCATTTTGTTTATTTTTAATTTTGAATTCAATCACCAATTTTGGCCATAACTTTCTCATACGACCTCGGATTCAAATGAAATTTCTTTTGTTAGGATCGAAATTAAATTCCAGATCTGATGACGCTGGTTTGGACGAATTCCGAGACGGGCGAATTTTTGGGTTTAAATCGAATTTAAATTCGATTTAAATTCCAAATGTGAGTGTTTAAACCCACTCACAACTACTAGAAGCTTTTATGTCTGTTAAATTAATTTTAGAAATGAATAGAAATTTATTTATGAGTATTTGGCATGTTTATTTCACTCATATTTGTTGAAATGCATTTATTAAATTTAACTGTTAATTTAATTTATTTATTGCGTATTAATTGATAGTTAGAATTTATTTGTTTGCCTATAAACTGCTAGTTAATAGTTATATAGATTATTACTGAATGTAAACTGTTAGATTAATAGTTGTTAAATTTAATCTGAATAAAATTGCCAGTTATTACCTGTTATATATTATCGAATATGAATTGTTATTGATTGATATTGCTTGATGATTGTGATTGGATGATGGGTGATGTTGATGGATGTTTGTTGTATATCATTAAATTGTAAATTATCATGCATATTTCATTTCATTCGGGATTGTGGTTTGAAATGATATATAACCGCAAAATTTTATATCTTTTAAATTGCGGATTGAAATGATAAATATCCGTATCACTTGACCATAGGATAGAAAATTATATACAGGCACCGCGGTATATATATAACTATTTAAATGTGATTTCTATGGTTTGGATGGAATACGGTTTATAATAATCTTAAATTTTATATTGTATAAATATTTTTCTTCCATATATATATACATATGAAGTTGAAAATTTTGAAATTAAAAGGTGTATAAAAATCTTTATTAAAAATGGAAGAAAATTAAGAAAATGGAGTTTAATAATTTATATCATATGTTTAAATGTTAAGTTTGGAAATTTTAAGATATGATATTTATAATTGGATTTTTCCCAAAATAAATTGAAATGAATATTCTAGTATAATTTGAATTGGGAAATTATATATATTTTATTACTAGAAATTGAAGTATTATTATTTATGGATTTTTTTTTGTGAATATTCAAGACTAATTAATAGAACAATTGATTTGTTGAAAGAATAAAATCCAACTTTAGTTTGAAATATTGATACTCAAAATGGATATACGTATATATATAAATAAATTGAAGTGGTTTTGGAACTTGAGAGAGATAATATAAATTTTGGTTTAGACTTTAATAAAGAAATGTATTTGTAAAGCCATGAGAACTATTTTCTTTACAACGCAACATTTAAGCTAAACCATTTAATTCATATACCGTCGAATATCCAAACCATTTAAGTTTTAAAACTTATGGTTTTAAATTATGAATTTCGAAATATTATGCTTTGAAAGGATATTTGGCTTTCAGACGTTATAAATTTTAAAGCATTTGGATTTTTGAAAAGGTTTATATTTGGGATAAAGGATATCATATTGTTTTGGGTTTTAAAATGATATCGTATTCATAATTTTAAAATGGAAATGTTTATTCTGGTTTTAAAGTATGAGCTATTTTAAATGACCGCGGTGTTATAATAACGATGGGTTGGCAAAGAGACCGGGATCGGATATGGACATACTCTCTGTCGATACCGAAAACACCCACTTTGACTAACCGTGTACGCGGTGGAGATTTCAGAATAACGTAGGTGGTGGCGACGTTTCCTGTAAGGTAAATACGTGAACCCGACTCCCGTGAGTTGGCATAAGGTGGCTAAAACAGGAGCGATTCTCAGGCCAATGAGGTCATTCTTCTAATCGGACCCTCCTCTTCGATATTATACTTTGACTTGGATTGATTCAGTGGTCACTTCTATATTTTGATTTTGGGGAGTTAGTCCGAGGTGGGCGGTAACTGCGGCTACGCGTTTCCACCAGCCTGGATAGCAATTGGTATATCTACCCTGGCATTGCCTAGTTGTGCCGTGTCACCTACCATACCGAGCCTTTACTACGAGTTTCTATTTGTGTCGTACCTATGGAGTATCCTCTGGTAGCTTCCCGATCAGGAGGTATTACGGTACTGTATAGACTATTGGCATTATTTGTGTTAAGGGCTATATGGGTAACCCCTTAACGCTATTAAAAAGTAAGTTTATTTTATAAATAGACACTATTATAATAGCGCAATATACTACATAGTAAATAGTTTAACGGATCCTTAGGAGATGTAAATCCCGAACATCTCTTGAGTTACTGTACTCATATTTATTTCTGTTAATTTAACTCACATAAGATCTTTTAGTTCTGACTCGAGTGTTTTTGTCTTTTCAAATTCGCTCGGGTCAGTCCGAGCGTTTCAGGATTGAAGACTTTAGCTTTGAAGGACGAAGACGAAGGAGTCGTATTATTATTGTCTATAGTATTGCACCACACTCATACTGTTCCGCTGCATTGATTGTATTGGTATGTGTAACTCTGATATTTATTGTATAAAGCAAATCAAGTGTTTGTAAACTGTTTTGAACTGTATATTTATTATTATATTTTATCCTTCCGCTGTGAGATTCTGTTTTGTTTTTATTTCTTCTCTGTTTTTCTTATTTACCCCATAACAATCCGCCCTTGCGTATGCTTTGAATTGGCACGTGTGTCGGTTTAAAGTGTGCAAAAAGACGGGATGTTACAGTTGGTATCAGAGCTTTGGTTTAGAGATAAACCTTGGTTTTGTGGGGTTTGACTCTTTGTTAATAGGGTAGTAATACTCTATGTGAGTCGCTGAGTGTATATATATATGAGAGAGCGTATTTGTTAGTATTAATAAAGGATTTTGATATTGTGTTAATCTGTTCCGCTTTGTATTTATAAATTCTGGTTGATGCATGGGACGCTATGACATCAATAGGGATTTCTAAACACTTAATAGGACAGACCGACATAATATTTGTTTTTAACATGGGTGAATGAAATAATTTTGCCTATTATATTTTCTATATATAAAAATATTTTTATAAAGATATATTTTGGTTGCTATAGTTGGGTGTTAGGTAATAAAAATATTTGTAATAAATTGAAGCTAAGTTGAAATTATAATAAATCAAATTGGAGATTTTAGAACTTAAGTCCGGGATTTTTGAAAATCTTCTTTCTAAGGATTTGTGAAATATAATGATTTGGTTTATAGGTAATTTCTTATATAAATATTTAGTATAATTCGGAAGAACTGTTTTAAAAGAGGATTTTGGAGAAATAAATTTTATACTTTCCTCTCTGTCGCTGGAAAATAATTTCGGTGATGACGGCCGCATCATCGACTTTCATTTTCGAGTTTCGAAGGGAAAGGCCACTGTAGTAAATTCTACTGCAGATTTGTTTTGAAATTATTTAAAAAATTTAATTGTTTTAAAAGATAATTAGAGATATAAAAGTTGTAAGAAATTAATTATCTATTATTTTTAAAGTAATTTTGAGGTTTGACCCGGTATTTAATTCTTAAATTTCCATTAATTAATTGTTTTAAATTATTTTAGTGAAATAAAAGGTAAGTAATTAATTGAAACCTCTAATGTAGGTAAGAGAATTAATGAAAAGTTATAAAGAGAAATTTGAAATTGTTACAAAGAGTAATATTGATTAACATTAAATTTAATTAAAAGATGAGATAAAGCTTGTATAAGTTTAATTGCATTTTTCTTTGACATAAATAACTTACCAAATATAAAAGTTGAAATGTTAATTAAGAAATTGGATTAGAATATTATACAAGTAGAAATTTTGGAAATAGTGAAGTATTCAATAAATCGTTGTTATAAATGAGAAATTATTGGTATAAACTTAAGTTATAATTGAAATCTCAAGTTAAAGATAAGTAATATAAATAGGTGATATGAACTTAAGTAGATAAAATGAAATTCTTTATTAAATAAGGATTGATGTAGAGGGTTATAAACTTCAGTACGGTATGAAAGCTACTAGTTTAAAATTAATAAAATGGAATTGAGAAGAAACTTGTAAATTTTCACTTACATTCTTAAAACATACATAACTTACCATATAATAAAAGTTGAAATGTTATTAAGAAAATGAAAGGAGAAAACTTACAAGTGAAGCTTGAGGTAATAAAGGTATTCTATTAATTTGCTATTGTTAATGAGAATTAATTGTATAAGCTTAAGATAAATTGGAAATTTTACTATATAAGAAAGGTAAGTAGTATAAATAGATGATATATACTTTAGTCAATAAATTGGAATACAAATATAATGAATTTTGTAATAAATGGAAAATAAAATTGTAAGAAACAAAGAAATCCCTCCATGAATGAAAGAAAGGAAATCAACCCACTGAAGCATGAAATAAATGTATAATAAGTTAATTTGGTTGTTGGTTTGAATTGTTATTGTTGATTTATGTTTGTTGGGTAAGGAATTTGAAGTTGTTGGATGAATAAATAATCTATCCTTGTTCCATCTAAGACTGTTGAGTAAAGGATGCACTTGATAGTTAATTTCATTTCATACAAATTTCAAGTTTGAACCCAAACAACAAATTGGTTGATGGATTAATGGTTGCTTGTTTGTAGTGTGTGCTGTTTGTTAAAAATCTATGGTTATTGCATTTGATTGGTTGATTAATGGTCGAAACCACCTAAAAATTTCACTTTCATATAAATATTTAACCTTTTAGATTATATAAGTGAATACAGGTGATGTAAGCAACTGCTACTGCTTTTGGTTCCAAAATAATAAGCGTATATTGCCCGACAAATAGGTACGTTTCCGGATTACGTTTTAGCGCTATTTTATATAATTTTCCCGTGTTGGGATATAATATTTTGATAATATATGTAATATATTTGTATATTTTGATATTATATTTTCTCCAGAGTCTCTCCGTACAAAGGAGACTCTGCCAAAATTTTCCGTAAATTTTGGACTTAGAATTTTTTGAAAATATTTTCCCAACTTTAATAATTTAAGTACAAAAGAATATAATGATTATAAAACTGGTATATTTTATATAAGGGAATTAATTTAGTAATATTGTCAATAAGTTAATGTTTGAAATAAGATGTACTGTTTTACTCTTCCTTCTCCCTTCTTTTTTTTCCTTTTCGGGGACGAAAAGTTTTGAGTGGGGGAGATTGTAACGACCCGTTAAATTTGATAATATTAAATGGATTAACATAATATAATTTTAAATCCAATTTATAATAAATGTAGGAGTTGGATATAGTAACTAAGATTAAAGATTTAACAATTGAAATGTTATATGGCAATAGGTAGAATAACGAAGATTTGTGTTGTGGTTATAAGTCATAATTAGTTGATTAAAATGGTATTAATGAAATAATAACTGAATTGAATTGCAATATATAAACATCAGAAAAATTTAATTGGTGGATTAAATTTGTTAAAGTTCATAAGTTTTGTAATTTAGTTTAGTAGAACTTTAAATTATAAACGAAGATTGAAATAAACGATAAATTTAATTATGTAAATGGAGACTCAAGACCTAAGTTATAGGAATTGGAACATAATCCAATTTGAATTAAGTAGAAGAAGGACTTGGTTAATATGTAAGTTATAGTTCAAGGTATTGAATAAAAACTTGGAATCCAATCATAATTTAATGATAATAACGTTAGTATTAGAGAATAAATATATTTCAATGCAGTACCCGAATGAACGGAATAAAATGAATATATATTGAATAGAAATGAAATGTAAATTGGCATATTTGGTTGAAAGTTAATTTTAAGAAACATATAAATGTTGAATTTGTGAATATTAATATAAATATTAACTTGAATGGGATTCATTAATACAAAGATGTAATAAGTGTAGATAGTAAAAATTTAATGGCTGTAGTGGATAAAAAAATCTAGTAGTAACATAAAATTTATTTATATGGAAAAAGAGTATAGATTTGAACAAATTTATGAAAATTTGATAAGAACAGTGGTTGTAATCAGTTTGGTTATTTAATATTTGGAAGATGGAGATTTGTAAATCCGTTAATGAATTTATAATGGGAAGGAATGGTAAGAATGTAAAAATTATAAGCATTTGATTCAATTAAGGGAATTAAATTTTAAATAAATGGTCATTTGATAAATTCAACGTTCTGTGAGAAATCATAATAGTTGTGTAAAATGTGTACAAACTTCGATTTGGAAATTTATTGGATTTATAACGGTTTTGGTATTACATTTATGAGTTTAAAAGTTATTCCATTTTTGTAAAGTAATAAAAGCTTATTTAGGTGACTAGAATTTAGCGTAACGACTATTGTGTGTTACCTATTCTTGTTGCTTGTTAATTTAAATTTTGGGAATCAAATTCAATTTATCCGCCAATTTACCGCAGTTAAAGTGAAATGAATTGGTGATGAGTAATGTTAAATACAAATAAGATGTAACCAAGAAAAATCCCATTTATAATAATTTATGTAGAATAAAGTAAAGAAACCAGGAAATGAAAATGTGAAAATGTGGATGCAATGAGATCTTAAGTAATAATAACTTTGTTAGGTAAGTGATAACGGATTTTTTTGTATAACCAAATAAAGATCCAAATTTATTTGGAAATTAATTGCAATCAATTGAATTTATTGCAATTAAATGGATTTAATATTTAATAGTTATGTAATTATTATTTGGAAGAAATTGGGGTTATTTGTAATAAGTATGAACCTAATGTTAATTTTTCTTATAGGATTGACAATTGATATGGAATGAAAAGAAGAAAATTTGGGTCAGTAAAATTTGGAATTTATGCATAATAAAATGGATTCTAACGTTAAATACTACGTTATTGAGATTTAAATTAGACTTAAAGAATAATGATGTGAATCAGGAACTAATGTTTATGGCATCTTTATTTTAGGTGAAAGTTGAGAATATAAAGATTAAAAATCTAAAGTATGGGTTTTGAGAATATAATTTATAAAATTCTTAAATATAAGAAAGTGTAGAAATTAACATTGCAATTAATATACTGTCAACTTTTAATTCACAGCTAAGCCTGTTAAATCTTTTCAATTGATTACGAATCATATAAGAAATAAAATTTGGCCAATTTTAGAATTTAATATAAACTTTGGATTTTTATAATTTATTTATTTTATTTAATGAATATTAAAAATAGCCATTTTGGCCACGGACTCGGATTTCGACGAAACCAGTTTCATCGGATCCGTATCGGTGAATTATTATAGGGTTTCAAGTTTCGTATCGATCGGACTTATCGTTTGATCGTACGGGAGTGAAACGCCTTGAAATCAATTTTAATAAAATCAATTTGAAATCAATTTGGAAATTTTGTTTTCAGCATAACTTCTTCATACGATCAAATTTGGACGTGAAACTTTTTCCATCGCGTTCAGAATATTTTAAATGACCTATTTGGATATATAGATTTACGAAATTTCGTTCCGGGGGCATAGCGGGCTTTTTGGGCCTTAGAGTGTTCCGTACGTTCATCTATCTAGCCTATCTGCTCTAACCCAACCCTACCTATAAATATACAGTTATAAACCCTAGCTCCATCCTATTGTCTAATTGCTGTACGTTCATCTTCTTCAAGCTTCTCTTCTTCTTCAATGGGGGCTAACCCGAGATCCAGTCAGTTCAAAAACAAAGTGAAAATTTAAAGTCCTCCTAAAAATCTCGAAAAAATATATATCATAGTTCTCGATGCACGTAATCTCATGGTGAAATTCGTTTTTCAATTGGAGTTATCGTTCATCCAGAATAAATTCAAACAGTTCGTGGCCATTTATCAGCGCCGTAACAAAGTTCGTCTGATCGCAATTTCCTTTCTGGGTATTGAAGAGAGGACGATGGGGAGCGCATCTATGTGTTTTGTTTCGAGAATCAACGGTCGGATGTGTCGATTTAATTTGATTTGGGTTTGTGCCTTTAGGCGGCTGCCTCTGTTTCACGCTGATGAGGGGGGGAGGTTCGACCTCTGTCGCGACTTGGGGGTGAGGAGCGGAGTGCCAGGAGGCCGTGGTGGTACGGCGACGGAGCTGTGTGCGTGCGTTAGGGTCTTCGGCCAGGAGAGGGATAGTTCATGCGTTCTGGGTGATGACTGTTGCGTGCTCGTGTTCGAACTGGAAGGTGATGCGCTATGAAAGGAAGATGACGTGGCATATAAATATTAGGTGAAATATGTGTCATTTTGTTTATTTTTAATTTTGAATTCAATCACCATTTTTCGCCATAACTATCTCATACGACCTCGGATTCAAACGAAATTTCTTTTGTTAGGATCGAAATTAAATTCCAGATCTGATGACGCTGATTTGGACGAATTCCGAGACGGGCGAATTTTTGGGTTTAAATCGAATTTAAATTCGATTTAAATTCCAAATGTGAGTGTTTAAACCCACTCACAACTACTAGAAGCTTTTATGTTTGTTAAATTAATTTTAGAAATGAATAGAAATTTATTTATGAGTATTTGGCATGTTTATTTCACTCATATTTGTTGAATTGCATTTATTAAATTTAACTGTTAATTTAATTTATTTATTGCGTATTAATTGATAGTTAGAATTTATTTGTTTGCCTATAAACTGCTAGTTAATAGTTATATAGATTATTACTGAATATAAACTGTTAGATTAATAGTTGTTAAATTTAATCTGAATAAAATTGCCGGTTATTACCTGTTATATATTATCGAATATAAATTGTTATTGATTGATATTGCTTGATGATTGTGATTGGATGATGGGTGATGTTGATGGATGTTTATTGTATATCATTAAATTGTAAATTATCATGCATATTTCATTTCATTCGGGATTGTGGTTTGAAATGATATATAACCGCAAAATTTTATATCTTTTAAATTGCGGATTGAAATGATAAATATCCGTATCACTTGACCATAGGATAGAAAATTATATACAGGCACCGCGGTATATATATAACTATTTAAATGTGATTTCTATGGTTTGGATGGAATACGGTTTATAATAATCTTAAATTTTATATTGTATAAATATTTTTCTTCCATATATATATACATATGAAGTTGAAAATTTTGAAATTAAAAGGTGTATAAAAATCTTTATTAAAAATGGAAGAAAATTAAGAAAATGGAGTTTAATAATTTATATCATATGTTTAAATGTTAAGTTTGGAAATTTTAAGATATGATATTTATAATTGGATTTTTCCCAAAATAAATTGAAATGAATATTCTAGTATAATTTGAATTGGGAAATTATATATATTTTATTACTAGAAATTGAAGTATTATTATTTATGGATTTTTTTTTGTGAATATTCAAGACTAATTAATAGAACAATTGATTTGTTGAAAGAATAAAATCCAACTTTAGTTTGAAATATTGATACTCAAAATGGATATACGTATATATATAAATAAATTGAAGTGGTTTTGGAACTTGAGAGAGATAATATAAATTTTGGTTTAGACTTTAATAAAGAAATGTATTTGTAAAGCCATGAGAACTATTTTCTTTACAACGCAACATTGAAGTTAAACCATTTAATTCATATACCGTTGAATATCCAAACCATTCAAGTTTTAAAAGTTATGGTTTTAAATTATGAATTTCGAAATATTATGCTTTGAAAGGATATTTGGCTTTCAGACGTTATAAATTTTAAAGCATTTGGATTTTTGAAAAGGTTTATATTTGGGATAAAGGATATCATATTGTTTTGGGTTTTAAAATGATATCGTATTCATAATTTTAAAATGGAAATGTTTATTCTGGTTTTAAAGTATGAGCTATTTTAAATGATCGCGGTGTTATAATAACGATGGGTTGGCAAAGAGACCGGGATCGGATATGGACATACTCTCTGTCGATACCGAAAACCACTTTGACTAACCGTGTACGCGGTGGAGATTCCAGAATGACGTAGGTGGTGGCGACGTTTCCTGTAAGGTAAATACTTGGACCCGACTCCCGTGAGTTGGCATAAGGTGGCTAAAACAGGAGCGATTCTCAGGCCAATGAGGTCATTCCTCTGATCGGACCCTCCTCTTCGATATTATACTTTGACTTGGATTGATTCAGTGGCCACTTCTATATTTTGATTTTGGGGAGTTAGTCCGAGGTGGGCGGTAACTACGGCTACGCGTTTCCACCAGCCTGGATAGCAATTGGTATATCTACCCTGGCATTGCCTAGTTGTGCCGTGTCACCTACCATACCGAGCCTTTACTACGAGTTTCTATTTGTGTCGTACCTATGGAGTATCCTCTGGTAGCTTCCCGATCAGGAGGTATTACGGTACTGTATAGACTATTGGCATTATTTGTGTTAAGGGCTATATGGGTAACCCCTTAACGCTATTAAAAAGTAAGTTTATTTTATAAATAGACACTATTATAATAGCGCAATATACTACATAGTAAATAGTTTAACGGATCCTTAGGAGATGTAAATCCCGAACATCTCTTGAGTTACTGTACTCATATTTATTTCTGTTAATTTAACTCACATAAGATCTTTTAGTTCTGACTCGAGTGTTTTTGTCTTTTCAAATTCGCTCGGGTCAGTCCGAGCGTTTCAGGATCGAAGACTTTAGCTTTGAAGGACGAAGACGAAGGAGTCGTATTATTATTATCTATAGTATTGCACCACACTCATACTGTTCCGCTGCATTGATTGTATTGGTATGTGTAACTCTGATATTTATTGTATAAAGCAAATCAAGTGTTTGTAAACTGTTTTGAACTGTATATTTATTATTATATTTTATCCTTCCGCCGTGAGATTCTGTTTTGTTTTTATTTCTTCTCTGTTTTTCTTATTTACCCCATAACAATCCGCCCTTGCGTATGCTTTGAATTGGCACGTGTGTCGGTTTAAAGTGTGCAAAAAGGCGGGATGTTACAGCTTAGCTATGATTGGCTAAGTCTAGCTCTGATACCAAAAACTGACGCAGCGGGTAATAACAAAACGATATAGATCGATGAAAGCAGCAAACGGTGGATTGAAGATACTGAAATGCCCAAATTCGTTGATCACAAAGATAACGAATTCTAGCTATTTTCGACACGTTGATCGCGCACGATACCGTGAAAGAAGATCTACAATTCTTCAAACGTTGATCAAGCGCACTTGATACCGTGAATTGGCTTCAACGATCGTTGATTCGAGCGCACTCGAATAACCGAAAGTGGAGATAGGAGATCACTCTCAACTACCAATTTAGATGAAAGCACACAGCAATCAAATAAAGTTTTATTCAACAATCAACCCTTACAAATGACCAACACAATGCCTATTTATAGGCTACAACATCTCACGGTTCAACTAAAAGTATCACCGACCTATCTTAAGTCGTCTGCGACTCATCTCATAAAACCACACGACTCACGACTCAACTTAGATCGCTAGTGACCTATCCATATACGACTCAACTGATTACATGACTTAATAAACACACAGTGACTCAATACAAGACGACCTACGAGTTACGACTCATCAACACTACAACATCAAGCGACTCAACCATATTTACAACACGAGTTACGATTTAAGGAAATACATCACAACAACGACTTAACTGTTACCAACGACTCAACATACGACGACTTAAAATGATACGACTTATGAGTTAGGTCGTTCGCGACCTACAGAAGTTATAACCAGTATTCTTCCCAATCCTCTTCATACGACCTAACTAGGTCGTAGGTCGTTACAACGACCTATCACTTGGTAGCTATCTGAACGTCCTTCCTTGTAACGACCTAACGCCGAACGACTTATCAAGTTGACTCGTTCTTTATTAAGTCGTGACATCCCACTAGGTCGTAGCCGACCTAAAACATCTTCAGTAGGTCGTTGCCGACCTAAGTCTTCTTTCTTAGGTCGTTGCCGACCTAAATATGCCGAGCGACTTAAGGCTTGGTTAAGTCGTTGCTCCTTCCCATGTGACCTGTTAGGTCGTTCCTCCTCCTCACGTGACCCGTTAGGTCGGGGCCGACCTTCATTAACTCGTGAACGACCTAAGCCTTGTGCTTCCGTAGGTCGTGCTGCATCACTGAGCATGCTTTGCTCCTATATTTTTATTCACATATCAGAACAGCACACTAAAATCATGACATAAATATAGGATGCATGCAAAACACAATAGAAGATACTATATTTCAAATGTAGGAACGCGCCTGGTGTATGTGTTATCGCAGCTACTTCTCAGTCATTACATTAAAATTTTAATACCAGATATGAAGCAGTTCAATAAATCAGTCCATTCACTGGGAGTGCCCCATTTATCCTTTTTTGATCTTCTACGCTTTATTTTTCTTCTATCTCTGTTTATAATATACAAACAGACCCAAAGCTGAAGAAGAGAAAACACTGTTGAGAAATATCAAGTAATAATAATAGAGTTTTTCATGTTCTCACTTCTCATTATTCTTTTCTACTGTTGTATGGTACTTCAGTATTATGAAATAAATAATAACTTTGATCCATTTTGTTATAACTATACCTCTAATTTACTCCATTTATGTCTAGATGGATTGAATATAATCTGTTTCTTGGTACAAACTGAATTTGTTAGCCAAAAACTTGAATTTTGTTTATATATTAATAACATTTTCATATATGGTCGTAATTTCATCATTGCTATTCAAAACGGTTTCATTTTTCAAAATTCTTGTTATATTAATGCCACAGATTTATGAACCAATTTTATGTATCTTCGAAAATTTTCCTACTATTATGACATGCTTACGTTTTGTCCTTTAGTATAAACTAGCACTAAAGCATTAAAATTTATTAAAACAAGTATTTCAAAAAGAAACTTGGATAAACTTTGTATTGTGAATTTTCATTTACTAAATTTCATATTTTTTTAATTTATTCTTAATTTAGGTAATATTTACAATCACATGTCATTAAAAGAAAGTGCTTTTCCCATACTAACCGGAAATTTTCATTTTTTGTACAAAAAGGATAAATTGTAAGCATCCATATAGTTAAAGTTGACTAAGATACACGGCTAAAGTTATTAACATTTTGATACTGCATCATCTTTAGGCTGATGCTCTACATCAGGTGCCCACATTTGCTCTTAAATGTATGGATGCAGATAAAATTTCCAAAGAAGAAAAGATGGCTAAAAGAAGAGAAAAGGAACTTCTGCGCAACATAAAAAGCTGTTCTTATTTGGAAAGAATTCTTGGATGATTTTGAAGAAAAGCTAGAAGAGGATCGCTTTATTATCCTACACATTTTCTTTTATGATCCTATTTTGTTTGTACTCCTTATTGAGCACAAAATACGTACAATTGGACAACTCAGTGAAACCTGATAATATAGAGGTTTCAAGATATTTGTCAAAGCGAAGAGAGCAAGCCAGCCATGAAAAAGAATTTTTCTTGGTCACGCTCCTATTACCAAAAGAGAAATAAGAGCGGAATTGATTAAGATGTCAAGAAATGGGTATGCTCTTTTTTGGAATCTTCCCATGTCAAGAAATGGGTATGCTCTTTTCTGGAATCTTCCCATTATATATATATATATATATTCAGAGACTCGTGTAAAAATATGAGAACTTTTTAATTCTTGACACCACATCCATTTTTATCACTCTCATAATAAGCCCATTCCACTTCTGTAACACCTTAAAAGGTAGGATTTAGTCTGACGTTTGGTTTTTAAATGTTAAGTACTAGCATCTGCATATAAAACAAAGCATAGGCTTTTTTTAAGAAAAATGCACACGCCTTATGTTAACCCGCCTTTTTGCAAGGTCATGGACATGCGGGTTTAACTTAATCGACTGCACGTTCGTCGAGGCTGGTGTACGATGGATTCAGTCGACTGGATGGATGGATGACGCAACGTGCTTGGGAGATGAAAATATGATTGGATAAAGATGAACCAACTATAATTTGGGTTTAGGAAACATGGTTCGGGCTAGAACATGGTTCGGCATGGTGGAGGTTCGGCACAAATTGTTCATCTGACATTCACGTTCGAATAGCATTCAAGAGTACTCGGCATACATAGAGCGTCCGGCATACATGAGTGGTTCGACATTCCACGAGCACTCGGCATTCAGTAGCACTCGGCATCTAGGAGCGTTCGGCATTCAGAAGCGCTCGACATTAGGGAGCGCTCGGCATGATGGGCGCATGGCATTAGAAACCGTTCGACATCAAACATGGTTCGGAAGCAAACGTGGTTCGGTATCAAACATGGTTCGGCATCAGACATGTTTCGGCATGCTGGAGGTTCGGCATTAAGGATCCTCCGGCATTGGATGTGTCGTTCGGCATCTGGAGACGTTCGGCATTGGATGGATCGTTCGGCATCAGGGAGCGTTCGGCATACAAGTGCGTTTGGCATGACAACCTTGTTCGGCGTACCAGTGCGTTCGACACGACAAGCTCGTTCGGCGTACGAGTGCGTTCAGCATGACATTTTAGTTCGGCATGGGCGGTTCGGCCCTGATGGGCTCTGGTTATTCAGAGATCCCACCAACTACCTGAATGTGTCTATATATAAAGTATGTAGGGCTTCAAGAGTGGGATCTTCTCTTCTGCTCTCCGACTTCCTATTTTTCTAAGGCTAAGGCTAGGCTACCACCTTGTAACGGTAACCGATTGTTACAGCGATAAAAAGGAAATTATGGAGTGGACGTATGCCAGAGTTAGCCGAACCACTATAAAATCTGTTGTTTTTTATTGCTTTCATTTTAATTTTGCCTGTTCTTCACATTATTACTCTCTACATACAATTTATCTGTTAACCGTGACTGTTAGTTGGTGCCTTCATCTATATTCGGGTGTTAGTGACCAATTTTGGCGCTAACATTTTGGTGCTTTCACTGAGAACGCAAACACTCGGGAATTTTGGAGTTAGGAACTTGGATTCTAAGAAGCAATGGCTATGCCATTAACAAGGAAGCAATTGACAGGAAGAAGCAATCAAGAGGGAAGTCAGGAGGCTTCCTCTAGAAATGGAGCAGGTCAAGCATCCGTCTACATCACCAGAGAGGAGATGGAAGCGATGATGAAACGGCAAGAGAAGCTGACGCAGGCTCTTCTTAGGCAATTTGGACAATCATGAACTACAGTTATTCAAGGTCTTGGGGCTGGACTAGAGGAATTCAACCAGCAGGTTGGTGGAATGACTCAACAGGGGGCAACCCCCAATCAGCAGACAACTACCAATCTGCAAGGACCTAGGCTCGGGGGCACACCACCAGGAAATGCTGGACCAATTCATGGAGGGATTCCAGTTTGCACTTACACAGCAAGATGCTGACAGGAATGTAGGAGCACGAGATGAAGAGTGTACCAGAATTCTCTCGGGGACTCGGGGGGCAACCCTTGACGGACAATGCTGGAATAGCGAGATTATCAGGCGGACTATGCGCGGAGGTTTGACCAACAGAGATCTGGAAGGAGTAAACAAGAGTCTGTTTACTCGTGAAATCATGATAATTCGGAATCCTCTAGATTTTAAGCTACCTAACGTGGAAATGTACAATGGCAAAGCCGATCCAACAGATCACTTGATGAGATATACAAGACACATGGAGGTACTGGGGGCATCGAAAGAAGTTATGGCTCGATGTTTCCCTTTATTCTTAACGGGCATAGTTGCTATGTGGTTCATGCAGCTGGAAGAAGGATCTATCGGGACATGGACAGAGTTGGACAGGTTTCTGAAGCAGTTTCGGGTACATATCAAAAGGCTAAAGAATGTAATGACGCTGACATCGGTAAAACAAAGGACAGACGAATCACGTAGAGCTTTCTTAACTCGGTTCAATGCAGAGGTTGCTTCGGTGGATCGGCCGGATCCATCGATGGTTTTAATGGCGGCAGTGCCAGGAGTTAAAGAGAATTCAGATTTCAAAGTATCACTGATACGGGACCCTCCAATGGATCTCGGGGAATTCTTTCACGAAGCTGAGAGGTTCCTTCGGCAGGAAGATGCGTGCTCAGATATGAAGTTAAAGGAGGTGAACGCGGCTGAGGATGGAGGGCCATCTAACGGAGGCTTGGAAAGAGATAAAGGCAAAGAAAAAAGGAAACTGGATGACGAATTAGGAAAAGCTAGGAAATGGTGGAGAGAGCCAAAATTCTCCACCTACACAGGATTGAACGAGACGCTGGAACGGATTTATTTGGAGACTCGGAATCACCTTCCCTACCGAAAGCCGGCTAGGAGAGGATCCTCCGAACGTGAGAGGGCATAAGGGAAACACTGCCTCTTCCACGATTTGGACGGGCATGATACCAACAACTGCAGGCACTTAAAGGACATAATTGATGAGCATATAAGGAATGGACAGTTGCGACAATACGTCGAAGCTCGGAATGCAGCGGTGGAGCAGAAGCAACCATCGTCTACCTCACGCAATGATGGTACGAGGAACATGAGTGATGGTCGATTGTTATCAATTGACTGGAATATTACGAAATAAGTAGTAAACTACGGGCAAACGGCCAAGTCACTTACTCATGTACGGGGACGAAGATAGCCCATAGGCATGCTCTAAAGATGATGATAAACCGCGATACTCTAGTTTGTGAAATCTGCTTTCTCTTTTTTGGCTTGGACATTTGATTTTTCCTGGTTTGGTTAGAACTTCCGGTTTTGTTTGTTTCTTGGTTTGAACTTTTTATTTGGGTGATTGCTATCTGGTTTGAATATCGGTTTGGATTTTTGATATGGATTTTTTGTTTTCTGATTTGATCTGGATTTTGGATTTGCTTTTGATTGGATTTTTGTCTGGTTTTTGGTAAACGGTCGTCGGGTATGGATTGTGCCCGGCAAGGAGTAAGTCTCTTAGCCCAAACGCGGCGAATCGACTTATTCAGGTCGTCGAGTATGGATTATGCTCGGCAAGGGTTCAGAGAGACCAGGATTCAGCCTAGGACTTAGGCCCCAAAATTATTGGTTATTATTTCAGGTCGTGGAGTATGGACTATGCGCGGCAAGGGTCCGGAGAGACCAGGATTCGGTCTAGGACTTAGGCCATGCATTATTAGTTATTATTTCAGGTCGTCGGGTATAGACTATACTCGACAAGGGTCCGGAGTGACCAGGATTCGGCTTAGGACTTAAGCCACGGCATTACTCAACGTTCAGAGACACTGGACCACGGTCGTCATGTGGAAATTGCGCTTAGCAAGAACCCGAAGAGGTTATGGATTCGGTTACTGGTTATTGGATAAAGGTTGGATTAAGACTCGGTTATCGAGGGGGATGGATATGGAATTGGCTATGGACTTTGGATGTCAGATTCGGAATTATTCAAAACACACCTTCCGATAGCAAGGCATGTTTTGGGGGGCAAGTGTTAACCCGTCTTTTTGCAAGACCATGGACATGCGGGTTTAACTTAATCGGCTGCACGTTCGTCGAGGCTGGCGTACGATGGATTCAGTCGACTGGATGGATGGATGACGCAACGTGCTTGGAAGATGGAAATATGATTGGATAAACATGAATCAACTATAATTTGGGTTTAGGAAACATGGTTCGGCCTAGAACATGGTTCGACACAGTGGAGGTTCGGCACAAATGGTTCGTCTGACATTCACGTTCGAATAGCATTCAAGAGTACTCGGCATACATAAAGCGTCCGTCATACATGAGTGGTTCGACATTTAAGGAGCACTCGGCATTCAGTAGCGCTCGGCATGCAGGAGTGTTCTGCATTCAGCAGCGCTCGGCATCCAGGAGCGCTCGACATTTAGAAGAGCTCGGTATTAGAGACCGTTCGGCATGATGGGCGCACGACATTAGAAACTGTTCGGCATCAAGCATGGTTCGGCATCAAACATGGTTCGGCATCAGACATGGTTCGGCATGATGGAGGTTCGACATTAAGGATCCTCTGACATTGGATGTGTCGTTCGGCATCTGGAGACGTTCGGCATTGGATGGATCGTTCGGCATCAGGGAGCGTTCGACATACGAAGTGCATTCGACAGACAACCTTGTTCGGCGTATGAGTGCGTTCGGCAAGGCATTTTGGTTCGACATGGGCCGTTCGGCCCTGACGGACTCTAGTTATTCAGAGAGCCCACCAACTATCTGAATGTGTCTATAAATAAAGCATGTAGGGCTTCAAGAGAGGGATCTTCTCTTCTGCTCTCTGACTTCCTATTTTTCTAAGGCTAAGGCTAGTCTAACACTTTGTAATGATAACCGATTGTTACAGCAATAAAATGAAAATTATGGGAGTGGACGTAGGCGAGAGTTAGTCGAACCACTATAAAATCTGTTGTTCTTTATTGCTTTCATTTTAATTTTATCTGTTCTTCACATTATTACTCTCTACATACAATCTATCTGTTAACCGTGGCTGTTAGTTGGTGCCTTCATCTATATTCGTGTGTTAGTGACCAATTTTGGCGCTAACACCTTACTTATTCATATGTACTCTGCGTGTTGCACAAGAATGGCTGGCTTGACCGATGAATTTGAAGATGTGCTTAAAAAGCTTCCTCGGAAGAGTATTGACTGTCTTACAACCATGACTTCTGCAAGTAAAGTAAAAGGGTTTAAAGGGCGGAAGGTATTTTTTGAGTTATGTGTCTGTGTATGTATGTGTGTGTAGTTTTGAGAATGCATTTGACTCAGTATGTGATTTTATATGTTGTATTTGGATATAATCGGTCTTCTCGGAGGATGAATTAATAAAACGAGCCAAATTACTTAAAATAAATGCAGACATTGAGCCTGGAACAGTTCTTGGTCCAGTGGTTAGTCAGGAGGTGAAACTCTAAGATTGTTGTTACCATAACTTCTAATGGCTAAAAAGTGGAGTAAGCAAAACTATAATCTCTGTAAAAAACTAAAAGAGATAATTTTTGATGTCGATGAAATGGTTGAGATTCCATTTTTTTATATAGATGCTAATGGAGTATATATTTAAGATATTCGAACTTCTTCCAAAGAAAAATATGTGGCTGCTTTTGATTTTGATTGGAGTACCATATCTAATATCTCCACATCCAAGCTTTTGATATATTCAATATTAGCTTTGACTGTGTATGCAGCAACAACTTTTGAAATGAATAAATTCAAAACACTAATTTGCGTATAACTTTCACATATGAATTCCTTTTTGCAAACCGTCTTCTTCACCGCATCACACATTAGAATGAGTATCGTATTGTATTGCTTATTTTCAACAATTCCATAACCTTGGCCGCTAAAATATTAGATTTATCTTATCAATTTTGGACGACAAAATACATTATTGGTGTACATTTTATAAATCTTTGTTGAACTGAACGGCTATTTTCTTAAAAATAAGGAAACTTACAATTTCTTGCTAAAATAATTGTTATATAATTATTTCAATCAACATTTGTTATGGAATGTCCAAAAATAACTGTTTTAAAGTTAAATATATTAATTACAATTGGTTGAATTTTAATATTAATTGAAATAATTTAACATTTGTAGAAAAATAGAAAATACGAATCAACATGGTTCTTAAGGTCTAACCGGTTGATCACTAGAATCTTTGACCTTGCACCAACACGGTTCAACTTACGGTTCAGTCTTTGAAACTATGGTTCAACTAAGCATTCAACTTTATATAAATTATACAGCTGGCTGCTATATATTAATTATTCCACGTTTATATCAGACGGCCCTTCTACTACAGTCAACTATGGACAGCGGAGTAGACACTTCCTTTCACAAACACTTGTGCTGCGCAAGAATTTACCAAATAACTTTAATGTTTACTGCAATTTAATGAAATGGCCATGTAAAAAGCTTCTTTTATTTAACGACTCGCTTTTTCGCACTATGGTGTGTGTATTGGTACTGCTGAATGTAATCTACCTAACTTACTTGTCCCCAACTTAGTTTATGATTAGTTTTTGGCTCGCTATTTCGGTTCATTGTGCATGTCTGAAAAACAAATTCAATATTCCTTTACTTCTGAGACCCTCCCAGAGTGTAAAAAAAGACAATGCTGGTATGAGAATATAGGTTGAATCAATGTGATGATACATCAAAGATACAAAACAACATGTGGAAATTTGATATGAGTTATCAACCGCTTAGTTGTCCAGATAGAATGAAAATACAATGAAAACAGAAAATTGCACAATGCACATGATCTTTTATGCTATCGGTTTGGTGTTGAAAGGAAACTTACTGTGTATTTCACAATTCAACACTCAGTACAGATACGTATGTGTATTATGGCACATGGCACATGAAGGTTGCATCTAACTTTATATAATTCTTTACAACAATGCAATTGTATTCATCATTTCAGTTTTACATGCCTAGATATGCGAAAATGTTTATGCATGTTATCATGTGAGTTCATGCTCATAGTAATGGTTGATATTAGTTGTGGTGGTTGAAGAGTTTGAATTAGTCCACCTACTGAAAGCAAAACTTCCTATTTTGCTTCACAGTACACAGGATTAGAAGTGGGTACTGATATAGTGCATCAATTCTAGTACAATAAACGTTATCGTTAAAGAATTGGATTGCTGCACTTTTTATGCTTCTTCTCATCCACTGGTGAAGGTATGCACCCAATAAACCATTCATTTTAACTGTTGAGTTCATATTTTTTTCTTGGTACATCTGATATTGACAAACTTTTCTGATAATTTCTTCAGGTTATGCTACAACGGCCGGGGAAGCTACTGCATTTTTCATCAGACTAGAAACAATAATATTGGTGGATATCTGAAAATTCAGAAAATTCAGCGGGGTTCCATTACTTTTATTTTAGAGCCGGTTGAGAAATCAGGTATTCAGCCGGTTGATGTAGAAATCTTCTTTTTGTTCAGACGGTAGTCAACTTTTGAGATATTCGGTCGCTTTTCAAGCAACAGGGATTACTCACAGTTTTACAGGGTAATGCATTAATCAAGCGAGGAGGGAAATATTCATTTTGGTAGGTGAGTTGTTATGATGCATCATTTGCTGGAGATAGATATGAAACCTCCTTTTTAGGAAGTTGTTGTAAATATGCAATAAAAATGAAATATATGTATCAACAGTTTGAACAATATGTATGAAATATCCTGTGTTAAATTTATATATTTTGTTTTTGTAAGATGTTATGTATGTGAAATCTGTTATACCTATATGCAATGAAGAAATGTTATTTTATAAGTGAAATCTATAATATGATATATTCTATAATTAATTGATTCTTTTGAAAGCTAGAACAAAATAATACTTGTAAAAATGATATTACATTGTATAGCATTTTTAGTAGCGTTTTAAAAATGCTGTTGGAATGAAAATGCTATAGAAAAGTACCGCTGTCGTAAAATACAAAACCCTATGGAAACAAGATGTTTTATAGCATTTTGCTTTTGCTAATATATGTTGATGGTCAAATATAGCATTTACTTTTACTAGCCTTTTACAAACGTGGGAACATGATTTTTTTTAATAGCATTTTGTTTTTGCTACTACAGTTCGATGATCTACTATAGCATGTCGTTCCAGAGCGTTCTCTGAAACGCTATGGTTAACTGTATGCATTTTTCAAACGCTATAGAAACCCTAGTTTGTTGTAGCGAAGAATGTGAAGTTTGTGTGGACCGATAAGTGTGAGGAAGCTTTCCAGAGTTTGAAACACTTATTGACTCATGCATCTGTTTTGCTTGTTCAAATAGGGAATCAGGATTTGATAGTTTATACATATGCGTGTGGAACAGGATTAGAAGCTGTGTTAATGTAGAGAGGTAAAGTGATTGCTACGCTTCTAGACAGCTTAGACCACATGATGTTAGATAGCATGATTTGGAATTAGTTGCAGTGATTTTTGCATTGAAGGTGTGGAGACATTACCTTTTGGGGCAAATGTTCGAGCTGTATACAAATCATAAGTCGCTGAAATACTTGTTCTCTCAAAAGGAGCTGAACATGAGACAACAGAGGTGATTCGAGTTCATGGTCGCTTATGTTTTTGGGATTGAGTACACACAGGGAGAGGCAACAAAGTTGCAGATGCACTTAGCAGGAAGCATCAGAATGCAGTGTTAGCAATGATGGCTGAGTAGAAAGATTTAGAAGCACTAGCAGATTGTAGAGTGCAGTAGAGATCCGAGGCTGGGTCTAGTAGAACTACAATTGTATTGTCTTGTTTGGAAGTTCGACCGGTGTTGATCGAACGGATTGCTTTCAAGAAGATGGATGATCCTCTGTTAGCTGAACGGATCAGAAAGCTAAAGGAAGGAACCAAGAGCGATGACTTGAAAGATTTCAGTCTTGACCAGAATGGATGGTTGGGAAAGAACGGAAGATTATGTGTTTCGAGTGTAGGAGACATAAAGAAGGAAGTCTTAGATGAATGCCATCGTTTGAAGTTCACTATACATCCCGGAGGTATTAAAATGTATAAGGATATGAAGAGGAGTTTCTTCTAGAAAGGAATGAAGCGGGATATTGGTTTATGTGTAAGGCAGTGCTTGAATTGCCAACAGGCAAAGGCCGAACACCAGAAACGAAGTGGTTTGCTTCAATCGTTTGATATTTCAGTGTGAAAGTGGGATTCTATTTCTATGGATTTCATTGACGGGTTGCCTAGGTCGAACAGAGGAAATGAAAGTGTATGGGTCATAGTGGACAGATTAACCAGGAGTGCCCATTTCATTCTAGTTAGGACAACCATGACGACACCTGTTTTAACGAGATTGTTCATGAAGAATGTGCCGCATGGGATTCCAAGCAGTATAGTTAGTGACAGAGATTTCTTGTTCACTAGCGAATTTTGGAAGAGTCTGCAGGAATTTTTAGGAACCAAGCTTAAGATGAGTACCACTTACCATCCGCAGACAGATGGAGAAACGGAAAGAGTTAACAAGACCTTGGAAGTTTTTTAAGAGCTTGTGTTCTTGATTTCGGAGGATCGTGGGAGGACCATCTGCATCTAGTCGAGTTTTTGTATAACAATAGTTATCAGACTAGTATTGGAATGACACCGTTTGAAGCTTTGTATGGAAGACCATGCAAATCTTTCGTGTGTTGGTTAGAGACCAGGGATGGGTTGATTCTTGGTCCAGATCTGGTTAGAGAGGCTGCAGAAAAGATTGAGGTCATTCGGACTAGAACGAAGGAGGCTCGGTCTAGGAGGAAAAGTTATGCAGATAAGATACGGAAAGATTTGGAGTTCTCAGTTGGGAATTAGGTTTTCATTAAAGTATCACCAATGAAGGGTGTACTTAGATTTGGGAAGTCGGGGAAGTTATCTTCTAGGTTTGTTGGACATTTTCCTATTCTTGAGAGGATCGACAAACTCATGTATAGACTTGAGTTACCGAGCAGTTTGACAGGTGCCCACGATGTTTTTCATATTTCTCATCTTAGAAAGTGTGTTAAAGACCCGGAGACTGCTATTGCACCGACGGTGCTAGATGATTTAGTGGTAGAACCGGACTTGACCATAGTGAGAAAGCCAATTCGCATAGTTGCGAGAAATGAGAAGAGGCTTAGAACCACGACAGTCAGATTAGTCAAAGTCCATTGGAGTGACGATGATAGAGATTGTACTTGGAAGGTTGAAAGTAGGATTAGAGATACTTATCCTGACTTTTTTGATGGTATGTTTTACCTTCTTGTTTGTTTGATGTGCCTTATTGTAATTTTGAGGACGAAATTCTTTAAGGAGGGGAGTTTGTAAAACCCCAGATTTTTGATAACATTATTTAGGAGATTTAGTTAGATAAACTAAATAAAATAATGTGTTGATCGGGGGATTGAGATTTGATTTAATAAGGTAGTCGTGCCTTTTTAAACTAATGAATTAAAAAGGGTTTAAAATGAATTAGAGGAGGGATATTATGGGAAAGATGTCATTCCTATATCACGTTCCTTAGGCCGTGTATCATACACATATTCATTTCATTTCGTTTCAAAATTTTCAAAATTGAGGCCGGCCACCATTAACAAGGAAAGAAGAGGAGGAAACTAAAGAAAAGCTAAAGGATAAGCAATTCAAGTCAAACTTATTCAAATCTCAAGCTCCTTAATCTCTAAAGCAAAGGTGAATAATGTTTACATCTCTAAATTTATATTGGTTTCGGTTTTAAGACCTAACCCGAATATTTTGCAATGGTTTGCCATGTTTTTGAATGATAAAATGATTATATATACTTTTTAATGATTTATTAATGTTTGTATAGCTTTTTATGACATGTTTTAAGATGAAAAACCTATTAAATGACATATGTCAGCCTTGTGAATTTTTATGATGATCTAAAAAGTTATTTTAGAGATGGGCTTCAATTTTCAGATTTTTCTGAATTTTTGTGGAATTATTATGAATTTTCTAAGAAAGAAAATGGTATTTTGAATTATAAAATTATTTAAGGAAAAATAATTCATAGTTTAGATCCGAAAATTTTATATGCTGAAAAGAACACATTAATTAATTTTCTGAAATTTTTCCAGAATTTTCTAAGATGATTTAATAGTTATATAAAATTATTTAAGGCATGCAAATTAAATGTTTTATATAATTATAAAGAAGAGAGGGCTTTTTCAAAATTATTTAAATTTCCAAATAAGGACAGTCGACAGAGTTTTTTAATATAAAATTCTGGCAACCAATCAGATTTGGACAAATAAGGTAGGTTGGATGCAAAAGAACTATTTTAAAGTACAAATAAATAGTTTCTCTACTATTTCAACTCCTTCGGCAAGAGGTTCCGCCTCCATTCCAAACCTTCCGACAAAGTCGAAAGGTATCAAACATTTCAACTAGATCAAAGAACAAATACATATGGTATCAGACAACCGGTACATTGTGAATTGGAAGAGGTCGAATGGTTTAAGATGAAAGGTACGAGCTTTCGAATGGGATGAAACTTTGTTTTGGTTTAAAGAAAAATACACCTGCTAGCTTTCGACAAAGAGCTTTCGACAATGTCAAATGGTCTAAAAGAAAAAGTTTTAATTGGTTTGCTTTCTTGTTTTAATTGAAACCTTTCGACAAAGTTGAAAGGTATAGCTTTCGACAAGGCCGAAAGCATAGTTACCGCTTCCAAAACTTTCGACCCAGATGGAGTCGAAGGTAATCTTTTGTTTTCTAAAATTGCCGCCTCTTCATTGATTTCGAAGGGTTAGATCCAACACCAACACTTCATGTTTTCGAATGGTTTCGAAAGGTTTTGTAAAGGTTTCGAAGCAGTTGCTTTCGACTCCAATATTTTTCTGATC
Source organism: Allium cepa (assembly GCA_030765085.1). Taxonomy (NCBI): domain Eukaryota; kingdom Viridiplantae; phylum Streptophyta; class Magnoliopsida; order Asparagales; family Amaryllidaceae; genus Allium; species Allium cepa. Next base: position 490,420,742 of record CM060935.1, read on the forward strand.
CTTTTACTCTACTTGAAAGCATAATCCAAATGTTTTAAATCGAAACGTCTTAAATGTTTCGAAATAGTCAACTTCGAAAGATTTCCACTTGTTTTAAATTGAACCCAATGTCTTCAAAAGGTTTTAGGTTTCAATGCTTTCGAAAGGTTTATCAGTGATTTTATAGGGGTAGTTCCCCAGGCTTTTGACAAAGTCGAAAGGTAGGACCTTTCGACTAGGTCGAAAAGAAACCTTCCGACAAGGTCGAAAGGTGTGACCTTTCGACAAGGTCGAAAGGTTTAAAGGATTTAAAGGCGAATATCATATATTTTAGAGCTTTTAGAGAAAAGGCTTTTATCAATAGTTTTGAGGAGTTACCTTCAATGATTTCATAAGGTTTTATTAAAGCTTATGAATGCGTCACCTTCAATGTTTTCGAAGGGTTTTATTACTGTTTAGAAGGAGTTACCTTCAATGTTTTGGAAAGGTTGTTTAAAGGTTTTAAACAAATGTTTCGAATATAATAACTAGGCAAATTGCCTAAGTATTTTAAGTTATAAAGGACTTTAACTTATTTTAAAAAGGATAGGTAATCCTTATTGAACATCATCAACATTATCTTGAGTAAAATATATATAACATGACAAAAATAGCTTAGAGTAAATCTAAAGATATATTTTCCTTGTATATATATGATTTGACGGACTAAATCATTTTGAAAAGGTTTTCAAGAAAAATTTGAAGGGTAGTTAAACCAAAAGAAAATTCGGGCAGTTAACTCATGTAAATTCGGACAGTCAGTCCATTTTTAGGCCAGTCAGCCCAGAGGGCAGTTGGGCCAAATAAGGCCAGTTAGCCTAGATATGAATAGTTAGTTCGTTTGTTAGCATAACAGACCTTGCTACTTTTTAAGGACAGTTAGTCCACCCTTTTTACCTAATTTGGGCGGATAGCACATTATTAAGCATAAAGAATATTGTTATTTTGGTATAATCAGATTTTAGGACAGTTAGTCCAGTAAAAAGTAGATGACTCAGATTTTAGACAGTTATTCTATTTATTTCCTATTTTAGCATAATGTATATTGCTATATTATTATTATAATCAGTTGATTAACCAGTATGGTTGCAGGAAAGGATTTGAAAATATATGTTTTGAAATGAGATATTGGTAAGGGAAAACCCGTTGCGCTAAACGGCATAGTCTCACTATATATCAGTAAATGGAGATGTAACATAAATTATTCATACTAGGCTTTATGTTTGACTCGGTGTTTTTGTTCTCCATAAACTCTTGGGTGCTCAAAATTGATTTGAGTAGGTTGAGGGTTTAAGTTTTCAGTTTTTAGCGGATTTTGGCGAATAAAGCATCCGATGACGAGCATGTGTCTGACGGATAGCTAAATTAGGATATCGGTTTTAAATTGTTTTCGCTGTGTATTAACACAGTTATGTCTACTTGCTTTGATCATCAAAGGGGCATCTTCTTATGTCGGTCTTATGTTGTTGTATATTATATTTGATCATTGCCTGGGATTACGTTTGGGAATTTTTATAACTTGGATATGGTATAATTTGAAATGTGATCACTAAAATTATTGCTCTTAGAAATCTTTGATTTATTTATATTCAAGTGCTTCTGATATTATGGATACCATTAACATTATCATATTTCATCACCAGAAGTTAATACTATGGATGACTGCAGCATCCACAGCGCTTAGCTTTTGGCCTCCAGATACGGGATGCTATAGAGATTCTGTGTTGTTTAGTTTCTTCACTTCTATCTTTCTTTGTAACAGCCCAAACTTTTAACAACTATTTTTCACTTGTATTTTAAAAAACTTTGGGGTTTATTATATAAAAATCTAAATTTTAAAGTGGTTAAAAATAAAAACAAAAACAATTGACCAAATTTTTAATTAAATAATAAGATCTCTGAAATTTTGACATGGTTAAGAATTAACTTTAATTTGGGGGTTTTTGTCGAAGATGGTAAATAACTTAATTTCTAGCAAAATCAAGTTTTAATTAAGAAAACATTAATAGCTTAGGTGGTTAAGACATCTGGGCTATTCACGACAGGTCACGAGTTTGAGTCTCAGCACGGTCAGAATTTCGAATTTTTTTAGTGTATAAATGAACTGGGTAATTACGCGTTAAAAAGGGCGCGTAAATTTAGGGAATAAATACCGTATATATATATATCTATATATATTTGATGTAAATCTTTTTCCAAAGGTCTAAAAATAAAATTTAAAAGTTTTGAAGTTTTTAACTTTGTTAAAAGACGACTCAATTCGCAATGTTAATAAAATGAATTTTGTATATGTATAATATATGTAAACCAATAAAATTTTGGTAAGTAATAACTTTGTAAAAAAATTTAGTGTACTAATGAACTGTTGGATTTCGCATTTAAAGGACGCGTAAAATTTATGGTATAAGTAACGTAATAAACGTATAAACTAAAAAAGTTATTTTATATAAATTTAGGTGTTTTGCATTGCGTCGGTTTGGCATATTTTAAAAATCATATTTATATCTGTATGGATTAAAATATCAGTTAGTAGTTTATAGTAAACGTTACATTTTCCATAGTTGTCAATTGGGTTTTAATTTTTGTATATGACTTTTTCATTCCAAAATCTTTGCCAATTCTTGCCGTTTCATTTAACTCAATCAAAATAAAGATCAAAATTTCATATAGCTGATCACGCAACTATAAAATGGTATAAAATGTTGAAATTAAATTTTCATAAATTGGCAGCATAAATCACGCATATAAAATAACGTTCAAACTAAAGAAACTGGAAAGTAATCAACGCATGCATTTAATCAAGATTTTCGTATAACTGGGAATAGTGAATCACGCTCCTCTATTTCATAAAGCACGAATCCATATCTCTTGCTTCTTGTTTCCCACTGCAATTTGTTTTGCAAATTTTCGTACAACTGATCAAGCAAATTATGTAAACATTTATTTCATTTGCCTTTTCAATACAGAGCAAATTTATATTCGCTGACCGTTTTGCCTAAAATCACGCAAGCTAATCCATGAAAAAAAAGAAACAACGTTCAAGCATAACAAACTGGAAGGTAAATCGTGCATATATTTTTTTAGAGATCTCTTGCCAATTTTCACCTATTTGTTTCCCTGCATGTCGTGCCTATGTTCCATTTTGGACCAAGTATACTTCACTTCCTTGCATACAAAGCAACTTCTCTTTATAAATACATAGCCTCGTCCAAAACTTTCCTCTGCATCTCATAGTTTAGCCTTCTTCTTCTTTTGTGCTGAAGTCTCTATCAGGTAATGGTTTTACTTTTTCTTTTCTTCTTCCAGTTTTTCCCTTTCTTCTTCTTGTTGTTCTCTGTTTCCCTTTTGCCTTGCTTGGCTACTTCCCTCTAAGTTTTCATAACCGAGCTTATATCCCGAACAAGCCCATGGTTTATATATTATAATATTTTTCTAAAAGTTATTAAGTATTTTTGAAATAAAATTTATGTAATTTAACTAAAAATTTGACTTAAGGATTTAAATTTTTAAAGGTGTTTTGTTTTCTATAAGTTGAATTTTTGTAAGTTAATAATTGGTTTTAAAGTGAATTTAAAGATTTTATTTACGATAAATGACATAATAATTAAATTTGATTTAATATGGAGTTGAAATCTAACCTAGAAATTTTAATAAAAGTTATTTCCGAAAATGGATATGTTTGGTATAATAAATATTGTACTTTGAATTGATAAAATGAAAGACGGTTGAAATGGAACATTTTGGAATAACTTTTATTTAACTTGAATCATAGTTGAATTGATGTCTAAATGAATAAAGTTGTGAAGAAAATTTAGTGTATATTAACTATAAAAGGAAAAAAAAATATTTATGGAACGGGTGTGTTTTGTAAGTAAATAATTGAAAATGTTGTTTTCAAATAGAAAGGTGAAATTTCCATTTATGACTTAACTTGAAAATTTGAAATTGGGTTTTAAATAAAATTGTTAAGTTAAGTAAATAAATGAGAATTTAGTTTTATTTAGGAAGTGGGTATTTTTAAATTAAGTGTAAAGTTATTTGGAAAAATATATATACAAGTTAAGTAAAATTGGGAAATTCTGACTTATAAATGATTCATAGTAAATTTGGATATTTATTTATAAAATTTATTTTATTTAATCATAAGATAAATGGTATCCAAATGAACATTTTTCTGAAGCAGGAATATGATTTTATAAGTTAAGAATGGTTAAAAATTTAAATTTTTATGTTTTTGAATTCGACAATGTTCTGAAATTAAAGTGGCAGAGACGTGTTGTATTTATGAACAGAGAGAGTTTGCATTAGGCAGAGACGCATGTTTTGTGTAAATACATATTTTTCAAACTAGATAAGTTGGACATGCCATTGGAAAAAAAAGAAAAAAGAAAAAAAAAATATATAATAATAATAAATAGTATCGCCAAGCCTATGAAGTTGAGGTCGGGATGTGGGGTGAGGCAGTCGAGCAAAAGTTGAACCAAAATTTCTTTTACTCCATTCGTTCCAGTTGTTTCAAAATATTTGCTTTAACCGTAAATTTTAGTCGCGTATTGGTTTTATTTGGATTTTCTTCTAGATTTTGATCAAGTCGTTGCTTCCGCTGTAAATTGATCGTGCTTTCTATACTCTTATTTTGGGATTTTCGTTTTATCAAATTTTTCTGCAGCATTCAGGTGAGTATTTCTCACCAGACAAACATACCTATATTTCTGTGAATTATCGCAAGTGTATTTGTAAATTATTTATTAAATGTCATCTGTCTGTAATATAACGTATGATGTTAAACCCCATTTTAAATTGACACCTCATCAGTTGTTTATCTGTTGTAATATAGTTGCAGTTATATTATTTAATGCTTATTTACTGTTAAATCATCACTTCAAGTTCCCTGTAAATTGAGATCGTTATAGGCTGAAATGATAGGCCTGAACGACAATTATTATCCATATATATTATTTAATTGTTTAAAATTTGATTTGTTAAGTTGGGATTGCGGGTTTGAAATGATAGAACCCTAGGTTTTGTAAATTGCGGATTGAAATGATATAAATTCGTATCACTTGACCTAGGCTAGAAAACTATATATAGACCCGTGGTTTATATAATGTTTTTCTGAAATATTTTAAATTTATTTTAAAATGGAAGTTTATAATATTCTGGTTTAAATATATTTAAAGGATTTTTATAAGATTTATAATGTTTTGAATGAGTTAAAAATGTTAAATAAATAAATAAATGTTTAAATAAATTTTGGAAAATAACTTATTTTGGGAATTTCTGAATTTGTTAAAAATAAGGTTTCAGTTAAGAAAATTTTTTTTTTGATAAAAAGTTATATTGGGAATTTAAAACTTGATGGTTAAGTTAATAGTCTATTTTCAGCACTTAAATGCTGTCTTTTATAAACAAACTGTTTTAACCTATGGACTTTAGGTAGCATTTCATAAGTGCTACAGAAACTGGGATTTTGAATTATTTAAAAATTAAAATTATGAAAACAATCTTTAGGGGAAAAGGCCTAAATTTTGGAATTTAATATGTAATTGATAAAAATAAGAAATTGACTTTGGATGGTTTTAAAGGAAGAATTTAACTTTAAAATTTGGTAAAAAGGGGAAATAAATTCCTAAATAAATTGAATAGATTTAAATGGTATTTTTACAAAATGACTAATGTTTAAAAACAATATTTTGATATTGAAGGTATTTGAAATTTATTTTGATTTCAAAATATAAATACCATTTTTAAAGGTTGTAACCACGGGTTATAATAACGCTTGGTTGTTAAAGAGATCGGGATGGGATATCTGGCATACTCTCTGTCGATACCGAAAACCACTTTGACAACCGTGTACGCGGTGGAGATTCCAGAATGAAGTAGGATGGTGGCGACGGTTCCTTTGAGGTAAATACGTGGACCCGACTCGCGGGAGTTGGCATAAGGTGGCTAAAACAGGAGCGATTCTCGGATTAATGAGGTAGCACCTCTGATCGGACGCACTTCTTCGTATGCCATTCTATTACTTTTGTGATTGTTTTGGTGCGCACCTTTGATTTGGGAGTGTTGTTCGAGGTGGGCGGCAGCTGCGCGCTGCGCGTTTCCATCGGTCCGGATAGCAATTGGTATATCTACCCTGGCATTGCCTAGTTGTGCAGTGTCACCTACCATAGCGAGCCTTATACGATTTTGGTTTTGTACCATACCTATGGAGTGCCCTCTGACGACGCCCAGTACGGGGGAGATTACGGTACTGTGTAGACTATGGGAATATATTCTGTGTTAAGGGCTATATGGGTAACCCCTTAACGCTATTAAAAAGTAAGTTTATTTTACTAATAGACATTATTATAATAGCGAAATATTACTACATAGTAAATAGTTTAACGGATCCTTAGAGGATGGGCGGTCCCAAGCATCCTTTAAGTTACTTGCTCTATACTACAGTACACTTGAATTAACTTACACTATATAAGTATGTATGTCCTGACTCGAGTGTTTATGTTTTATTTTACGCTCGGGTCAGCCTGAGTTGCAGTTTCAGTTTTCTTCCCGGAGCTAGGACATTCTGTAGATCTTTCGAGCTGCTGGCAAAATCTTTCAGTCTATATCTTATTTATGTAATGGAGACTTTGGAATATTTGGATTTCTATTGATGTTTTAAACTGTATCGAAGATTCTAAACCATGTAAAATTTTATTTGGTTGAGATGTTTAGTGGCTTCATGAACCACTAAGTATTTTAAATTCCGCTGCGAGATTTCTGATATCTGTGTCTGTGATTCTGTGATTTATTTACTGCATATTCTGAGTTTTGCCAAAAATTTATTTACGACGCGGTATTTTGAACAATTCAAGTCCGACATGTTCGGATGCGAATGGTTGAAAATACTGGGTCGTTACAGTTTGGTATCAGAGCTTTGGCTCTAGAAAAAACTTAGAATGTATGGTAAAATTGATTTACAGAATCACTTTCATTTGAGCTTGAATCTCTTCCTTTTCGAATTTTGGAACGTTCCCTGCGGTTCCGAAATTCATTCGTATCCCTCACTATTCATTTTCTTTCGATTCTGGAGTATCCCATAACTCCACTTCGGATGATCTTTATAGTGAATTGGCGGTCTCGCCAATATTCTAATAAAGGGGTGAAACTCCTTTACAATTAGCACTGATTCACCAAAGATTTATATTTAACCTCGGTTTAGATGCTAGTATCTTTGGTTATTACGAACTCTATCTCTTTGGATCGAATGGTAAATCTACATTCGATCTGACTCTTTGAGTCACGGTTGACCAGGTTAAGGTTGCCCGCAATTTATGTAAACTTATCTAGTTCCTTATTCTGTTATTTAATCATCGGATCTTCTAATTCCAACTTATCTTTAAATCAAAATTCTCTTTGATTTGAGTCCATCAAATTTGAATCTCTATCCTTGTTTTGGAAAATTTATTCCTATATTTGGGAAAAATCTAATATTATATATAAGTATAAATTTTCAAGATTTTTATAATTAATCTAACTAGCTGTCAAGAAATAATAGTTTTTGATTTTGTTTATGGTTTTGTAAACCATGTGTTTTGTCTAATATAAACAATTGAATATAAACAAAGTTATAAATTAATTTGGAAACTTAAATGAATTTAAAACAAGAACTTGAGAATTCAATTTCCGATAGTTTCAAACCTTGGGTTTAAAATTTTGAAAGGATATATTATTTAAATTATTTTCGAATAAAAATTTGTTTCCAAAGAATGTTAAAGGTTTAAAAATCAGTGCTCTTCTCTTTGTCGCTAGGAAATAATTTCGGTGATGACAACAACATCATCGACATTCATTTTCGAGTTTTGAAGTGAAAAGACCATTCTGTAGTCTGGCTACAGTGTTACCTTGAGAATTTAATTGATTTGAATCTCTAAAATATGACTTGATTTATCATATATAGATATATGATTTAAATTTGATTTGACATATTATGTACACATATTTATTTATCTCTAAATGGGTTGAAGGAAATCAGAAATTTAATTCTTGAATTTTATCTTGAGGAATAATTTCAATTATATAAAAAAAAAATCAAAATTTTGAATAAGTAATTCAAACTTGAGATAACTGAATTTGAAAGTTTTATTTGTATAATACTCAATTTCATTTCAATATAACTTACCTTGATTTTCAGAAGTTAACAATGTAATTGGATAATATACAATATAAAAAGATTTATAAATAAATTTTTAAAGATATGATATTTATAACTGGATTTTATTCGAGATAAATTAAAATAATATATCTAGTATAAATAAATTGAAGGAAATTCTCTTTATAAGTAATTTGAGTTTTCTTAAATGATTACGGGTTTATTATGAAAATATTCAAACTTAATAATAGAATTTTAATTGGTAGAATAGAAATTTCCAACCTTAGTTCCAATTGTCTAATATTCAAGTTTGCAAATATTGAAACTGAAGTGGTTATTGAAACTGAAAGTGTTTTTGAAATTTATGAATTTTGACTTAATTTTTTTTTTATGAAATAAAATTGTAAGTCGCAGAAATTATTTTATTTTATAAAGTAATTTTAAATGCAAACTATTTTATTCCATATACTGTTGATTATCCAAACCATTCAAGTTTTAGAAGTATGGTTTAAAACTATGAATTTCGGAGTATTATGTTTGAAAATTTTATACAGACACCGTCGGTCTATATATATAAATATTTTGATTTATATGGTTTTGAAAAGGATACGATTGATAAATATTAAATTTTGATATATATATATATAGTAAAATTTCTTGAATTTAGCTATGTATAAATTTGTTTTGAATTTTAAAATAAGCTAAATAATGAAGTTGATTTCTTTTATATAATATAGTTAAGTATCTATTTAAGTTTCTATTGTATATAGAGTTTTAATAACTCAAATAAAAGTAAGGGTTTTACTTAAATAATATTTGCTGTATTAAGTAAACATTTCAAAATTTAAATAATAAGAATTGGATTTGGTATATATTAAATTATCAAAGAATCCATTTTGAAATAGTGGAATATTTAAAGATCTAAATAATATGAGCTATAAAAATTTAAGTTTTGAAATATGGGATATTTAAGCTTTGAATTATATGGGAATTTGAATGGTTTAATTGGAGATTCAAATTGGTATTGGGAATTTATTGTGAAATTTAAAGAAGCTATTTTAGTGTATAAAGTAATATATTAAAGGTTATGTTTCAAAGCCATGGTTTCAAAGTATATAGATTGGAAATATGATATTTTTGATTTGGATTTTATAAAAATAATATCAAAATAAGTTGTTTGGGAAATGGTAAATTTACTTTAACAATTAAGTTAAATTACCATTTCAAATTTGGATTAAAATTAAACATTTTAAATTAGAATGTTATAATACCTTGTGTAAAATTTGGATAAAAAAAATGAATGATTTTTTTTAGGTGTAGGGATATTATACAAGTAAATGTTAAAATTTTAAGTATAAATAGATGGAATCAATGATTAATTTAAAATTGAATTTTTATTGTTTAGATTAATGATTCTAATTTAAGTTTCAATTTAGTTTCCTTTCAGGTTGTTTCTATTCCCCTACTTTCTTCCTTTTCGAGGACGAAAAGTTCTGAGTGGGGGAGAGTGTAACAGCCCAAACTTTTAACAAGTATTTTTCACTTGTATTTTAAAAAACTTTGGGGTTTATTATATAAAAATCTAAATTTTAAAGTGGTTAAAAATAAAAATAAAAACAATTGACCAAATTTTTAATTAAATAATAAGATCTCTGAAATTTTGACATGGTTAAGAATTAACTTTAATTTGGAAATTTGGGTTTTTGTCGAAGATGGTAAATAACTTAATTTCTAGCAAAATCAAGTTTTAATTAAGAAAAAATTAATAGCTTAGGAGGTTAAGACATCTGGGCTATTCACGACAGGTCACGAGTTTGAGTCTCAGCACGGTCAGAATTTCGAATTTTTTTAGTGTATAAATGAACTGGGTAATTACGCGTTAAAAAGGGCGCGTAAATTTAGGGAATAAATACCGTATATATATATCTATATATATTTGATGTAAATCTTTTTCCAAAGGTCCAAAAATAAAATTTAAAAGTTTTGAAGTTTTTAACTTTGTTAAAAGACGACTCAATTCGCAATGTTAATAAAATGAATTTTGTATATGTATAATATATGTAAACCAATAAAATTTTGGTAAGTAATAACTTTGTAAAAAAAATTAGTGTACTAATGAACTGTTGGATTTCGCGTTTAAAGGACGCGTACAATTTATGGTATAAGTAACGTAATAAACGTATAAACTAAAAAAGTTATTTTGTATAAATTTAGGTGTTTTGCATTGCGTCGGTTTGACATATTTTAAAAATCATATTTATATCTGTATGGATTAAAATATCAGTTAGTAGTTTATAGTAAACGTTACATTTTCCATAGTTGTCAATTGGGTTTTAATTTTTGTATATGACTTTTTCATTCCAAAATCTTTGCCAATTCTTGCCGTTTCATTTAACTCAACCAAAATAAAGATCAAAATTTCATATAGCTGATCACGCAACTATAAAATGGTATAAAATGTTGAAATTAAATTTTCATAAATTGGCAGCATAAATCACGCATATAAAATAACGTTCAAACTAAAGAAACTGGAAAGTAATCAACGCATGCATTTAATCAAGATTTTCGTATAACTGGGAATAGTGAATCACGCTCCTCTATTTCATAAAGCACGAATCCATATCTCTTGCTTCTTGTTTCCCACTGCAATTTGTTTTGCAAATTTTCGTACAACTGATCAAGCAAATTATGTAAACATTTATTTCATTTGCCTTTTCAATACAGAGCAAATTTATATTCGCTGACCGTTTTGCCTAAAATCACGCAAGCTTATCCATGAAAAAAAAAGAAACAACGTTCAAGCATAACAAACTGGAAGGTAAATCGCGCATATTTTTTTTAGAGATCTCTTGCCAATTTTCACCTATTTGTTTCCCTGCATGTCGTGCCTATGTTCCATTTTGGACCAAGTATACTTCACTTCCTTGCATACAAAGCAACTTCTCTTTATAAATACATAGCCTCGTCCAAAACTTTCCTCTGCATCTCATAGTTTAGCCTTCTTCTTCTTTTGTGCTGAAGCCTCTATCAGGTAATGGTTTTACTTTTTCTTTTCTTCTTCCAGTTTTTCCCTTTCTTCTTCTTGTTGTTCTATGTTTCCCTTTTGCCTTGCTTGGCTACTTCCCTCTAAGTTTTCATAACCGAGCTTATATCCCGAACAAGCCCATGGTTAATATATTATAATATTTTTCTAAAAGTTATTAAGTATTTTTGAAATAAAATTTATGTAATTTAACTAAAAATTTGACTTAAGGCTTTAAAATTTTAAAGGTGTTTTGTTTTCTATAAGTTAAATTTTTGTAAGTTAATAATTGGTTTTAAAGTGAATTTAAAGATTTTATTTACGATAAATGACATAATAATTAAATTTGATTTAATATGGAGTTGAAATCTAACCTAGAAATTTTAATAAAAGTTATTTCCGAAAATGGATATGTTTGGTATAATAAATATTGTACTTTGAATTGATAAAATGAAAGACGGTTGAAATGGAACATTTTGGATTAACTTTTATTTAACTTGAATCATAGTTGAATTGATGTCTAAATGAATAAAGTTGTGAAGAAAATTTAGTGTATATTAACTATAAAAGGAAAAAAAAATATTTATGGAACGGATGTGTTTTGTAAGTAAATAATTGAAAATGTTGTTTTCAAATAGAAAGGTGAAATTTCCATTTATGACTTAACTTGAAAATTTGAAATTGGGTTTTAAATAAAATTGTTAAGTTAAGTAAATAAATGAGAATTTAGTTTTATTTAGGAAGTGGGTATTTTTAAATTAAGTGTAAAGTTATTTGGAAAAATATATATACAAGTTAAGTAAAATTGGGAAATTCTGACTTATAAATGATTCATAGTAAATTTGGATATTTTATTTATAAAATTTATTTTATTTAATCATAAGATAAATGGTATCCAAATGAACATTTTTCTGAAGCAGGAATATGATTTTATAAGTTAAGAATGGTTAAAATTTTAAATTTTTATGTTTTTGAATTCGACAATGTTCTGAAATTAAAGTGGCAGAGACGTGTTGTATTTATGAACAGAGAGAGTTTGCATTAGGCAGAGACGCAAGTTTTGTGTAAATACATATTTTTCAAACTAGATAAGTTGGACATGCCGTTGGAAAAAAAAGAAAAAAGAAAAAATATATATATATAATAATAATAAATAGTATCGCCAAGCCTATGAAGTTGGGGTCGGGATGTAGGGTGAGGCAGTCGAGCAAAAGTTGAACCAAAATTTCTTTTACTCCATTCGTTCCAGTTGTTTCAAAATATTTGCTTTAACCGTAAATTTTAGTCGCGTATTGGTTTTATTTGGATTTTCTTCTAGATTTTGATCAAGTCGTTGCTTCCGCTGTAAATTGATCGTGCTTTCTATACTCTTATTTTGGGATTTTCATTTTATCAAATTTTTCTGCAGCATTCAGGTGAGTATTTCTCACCAGACAAACATACCTATATTTCTGTGAATTATCGCAAGTGTATTTGTAAATTATTTATTAAATGTCATCTGTCTGTAATATAACGTATGATGTTAAACCCCATTTTAAATTGACACCTCATCAGTTGTTTATCTGTTGTAATATAGTTGCAGTTATATTATTTAATGCTTATTTACTGTTAAATCATCACTTCAAGTTCCCTGTAAATTGAGATCGTTATAGGCTGAAATGATAGGCCTGAACGACAATTATTATCCATATATATTATTTAATTGTTTAAAATTTGATTTGTTAACTTGGGATTGCGGGTTTGAAATGATAGAACCCTAGGTTTTGTAAATTGCGGATTGAAATGATATAAATTCGTATCACTTGACCTAGGCTAGAAAACTATATATAGACCCGTGGTTTATATAATGTTTTTCTGAAATATTTTAAATTTATTTTAAAATGGAAGTTTATAATATTCTGGTTTAAATATATTTAAAGGATTTTTATGAGATTTATAATGTTTTGAATGAGTTAAAAATGTTAAATAAATAAATAAATGTTTAAATAAATTTTGGAAAATAACTTATTTTGGGAATTTCTGAATTTTGTTAAAAATAAGGTTTCAGTTAAGAAATTTTTTTTTTTGATAAAAAGTTATATTGGGAATTTAAAACTTGATGGTTAAGTTAATAGTCTATTTTCAGCACTTAAATGCTGTCTTTTATAAACAAACTGTTTTAACCTATGGACTTTAGGTAGCATTTCATAAGTGCTACAGAAACTGGGATTTCGAATTATTTAAAAATTAAAATTATGAAAACAATCTTTAGGGGAAAAGGCCTAAATTTTGGAATTTAATATGTAATTGATAAAAATAAGAAATTGACTTTGGATGGTTTTAAAGGAAGAATTTAACTTTAAAATTTGGTAAAAAGGGGAAATAAATTCCTAAATAAATTGAATAGATTTAAATGGTATTTTTACAAAATGACTAATGTTTAAAAACAATATTTTGATATTGAAGGTATTTGAAATTTATTTTGATTTCAAAATATAAATACCATTTTTAAAGGTTGTAACCACGGGTTATAATAACGCTTGGTTGTTAAAGAGATCGGGATGGGATATCTGGCATACTCTCTGTCGATACCGAAAACCACTTTGACAACCGTGTACGCGGTGGAGATTCCAGAATGAAGTAGGATGGTGGCTACGGTTCCTTTGAGGTAAATACGTGGACCCGACTCGCGGGAGTTGGCATAAGGTGGCTAAAACAGGAGCCATTCTCGGATTAATGAGGTAGCACCTCTGATCGGACGCACTTCTTCGTATGCCATTCTATTACTTTTGTGATTGTTTTGGTGCGCACCTTTGATTTGGGAGTGTTGTTCGAGGTGGGCGGCAGCTGCGCGTTGCGCGTTTCCATCGGTCCGGATAGCAATTGGTATATCTACCCTGGCATTGCCTAGTTGTGCCGTGTCACCTACCATAGCGAGCCTTATACGATTTTGGTTTTGTACCATACCTATGGAGTGCCCTCTGACGACGCCCAGTACGGGGGAGATTACGGTACTGTATAGACTATGGGAATATATTCTGTGTTAAGGGCTATATGGGTAACCCCTTAACGCTATTAAAAAGTAAGTTTATTTTACTAATAGACATTATTATAATAGCGAAATATTACTACATAGTAAATAGTTTAACGGATCCTTAGAGGATGGGCGGTCCCAAGCATCCTTTAAGTTACTTGCTCTATACTACAGTACACTTGAATTAACTTACACTATATAAGTATGTATGTCCTGACTCGAGTGTTTATGTTTTATTTTACGCTCGGGTTAGGCTGAGTTGCAGTTTCAGTTTTCTTCCCGGAGCTAGGACATTCTGTAGATCTTTCGAGCTGCTGGCAAAATCTTTCAGTCTATATCTTATTTATGTAATGGAGACTTTGGAATATTTGGATTTCTATTGATGTTTTAAACTGTATCGAAGATTCTAAACCATGTAAAATTTTATTTGGTTGAGATGTTTAGTGGCTTCATGAACCACTAAGTATTTTAAATTCCGCTGCGAGATTTCTGATATCTGTGTCTGTGATTCTGTGATTTATTTACTGCATATTCTGAGTTTTGCCAAAAATTTATTTACGACGCGGTATTTTGAACAATTCAAGTCCGACATGTGCGGATGCGAATGGTTGAAAATACTGGGTCGTTACAGTTTGGTATCAGAGCTTTGGCTCTAGGAAAAACTTAGAATGTATGGTAAAATTGATTTACAGAATCACTTTCATTTGAGCTTGAATCTCTTCCTTTTCGAATTTTGGAACGTTCCCTGCGGTTCCGAAATTCATTCGTATCCCTCACTATTCATTTTCTTTCGATTCTGGAGTATCCCATAACTCCACTTCGGATGATCTTTATAGTGAATTGGCGGTCTCGCCAATATTCTAATAAAGGGGTGAAACTCCTTTACAATTAGCACTGATTCACCAAAGATTTATATTTAACCTCGGTTTAGATGCTAGTATCTTTGGTTATTACGAACTCTATCTCTTTGGATCGAATGGTAAATCTACATTCGATCTGACTCTTTGAGTCACGGTTGACCAGGTTAAGGTTGCCCGCAATTTATGTAAACTTATCTAGTTCCTTATTCTGTTATTTAATCATCGGATCTTCTAATTCCAACTTATCTTTAAATCAAAATTCTCTTTGATTTGAGTCCATCAAATTTGAATCTCTATCCTTGTTTTGGAAAATTTATTCCTATATTTGGGAAAAATCTAATATTATATATAAGTATAAATTTTCAGGATTTTTATAATTAATCTAACTAGCTGTCAAGAAATAATAGTTTTTGATTTTGTTTATGGTTTTGTAAACCATGTGTTTTGTCTAATATAAATAATTGAATATAAACAAAGTTATAAATTAATTTGGAAACTGAAATGAATTTAAAACAAGAACTTGAGAATTCAATTTCCGATAGTTTCAAACCTTGGGTTTAAAATTTTGAAAGGATATATTATTTAAATTATTTTCGAATAAAAATTTGTTTCCAAAGAATGTTAAAGGTTTAAAAATCAGTGCTCTTCTCTTTGTCGCTAGGAAATAATTTCGGTGATGACAACAACATCATTGACATTCATTTTCGAGTTTCGAAGTGAAAAGACCATTCTGTAGTCTGGCTACAGTGTTACCTTGAGAATTTAATTGATTTGAATCTCTAAAATATGACTTGATTTATCATATATAGATATATGATTTAAATTTGATTTGACATATTATGTACACATATTTATTTATCTCTAAATGGGTTGAAGGAAATCAGAAATTTAATTCTTGAATTTTATCTTGAGGAATAATTTCAATTATATAAAAAAAAATCAAAATTTTGAATAAGTAATTCAAACTTGAGATAACTGAATTTGAAGTTTTATTTGTATAATACTCAATTTCATTTCAATATAACTTACCTTGATTTTCAGAAGTTAACAATGTAATTGGATAATATACAATATAAAAAGATTTATAAATAAAATTTTAAAGATATGATATTTATAACTGGATTTTATTCGAGATAAATTAAAATAATATATCTAGTATAAATAAATTGAAGGAAATTCTCTTTATAAGTAATTTGAGTTTTCTTAAATGATTACGGGTTTATTATGCAAATATTCAAACTTAATAATAGAATTTTAATTGGTAGAATAGAAATTTCCAACCTTAGTTCCAATTGTCTAATATTCAAGTTTGCAAATATTGAAACTGAAGTGGTTATTGAAACTGAAAGTGTTTTTGAAATTTATGAATTTTGACTTAATTTTTTTTTTTATGAAATAAAATTGTAAGTCGCAGAAATTATTTTATTTTATAAAGTAATTTTAAATGCAAACTATTTTATTCCATATACTGTTGATTATCCAAACCATTCAAGTTTTAGAAGTATGGTTTAAAACTATGAATTTCGGAGTATTATGTTTGAAAATGTTATACAGACACCGTCGGTCTATATATATAAATATTTTGATTTATATGGTTTTGAAAAGGATACGATTGATAAATATTAAATTTTGATATATATATATATATAGTAAAATTTCTTGAATTTAGCTATGTATAAATTTGTTTTGAATTTTAAAATAAGCTAAATAATGAAGTTGATTTCTTTTATATAATATAGTTAAGTATCTATTTAAGTTTCTATTGTATATAGAGTTTTAATAACTCAAATAAAAGTAAGGGTTTTACTTAAATAATATTTGCTGTATTAAGTAAACATTTCAAAATTTAAATAATAAGAATTGGATTTGGTATATATTAAATTATCAAAGAATCCATTTTGAAATAGTGGAATATTTAAAGATCTAAATAATATGAGCTATAAAAATTTAAGTTTTGAAATATGGGATATTTAAGCTTTGAATTATATGGGAATTTGAATGGTTTAATTGGAGATTCAAATTGGTATTGGGAATTTATTGTGAAATTTAAAGAAGCTATTTTAGTGTATAAAGTAATATATTAAAGGTTATGTTTCAAAGCCATGGTTTCAAAGTATATAGATTGGAAATATGATATTTTTGATTTGGGTTTTATAAAAATAATATCAAAATAAGTTGTTTGGGAAATGGTAAATTTACTTTAACAATTAAGTTAAATTACCATTTCAAATTTGGATTAAAATTAAACATTTTAAATTAGAATGTTATAATACCTTGTGTAAAATTTGGATAAAAAAAATGAATGATTTTTTTTAGGTGTAGGGATATTATACAAGTAAATGTTAAAATTTTAAGTATAAATAGATGGAATCAATGATTAATTTAAAATTGAATTTTTATTGTTTAGATTAATGATTCTAATTTAAGTTTCAATTTAGTTTCCTTTCAGGTTGTTTCTATTCCCCTACTTTCTTCCTTTTCGAGGACGAAAAGTTCTGAGTGGGGGAGAGTGTAACAGCCCAAACTTTTAACAAGTATTTTTCACTTGTATTTTAAAAAACTTTGGGGTTTATTATATAAAAATCTAAATTTTAAAGTGGTTAAAAATAAAAATAAAAACAATTGACCAAATTTTTAATTAAATAATAAGATCTCTGAAATTTTGACATGGTTAAGAATTAACTTTAATTTGGAAATTTGGGTTTTTGTCGAAGAAGGTAAATAACTTAATTTCTAGCAAAATCAAGTTTTAATTAAGAAAACATTAATAGCTTAGGTGGTTAAGACATCTGGGCTATTCACGACAGGTCACGAGTTTGAGTCTCCGCGCGATCAGAATTTCGAATTTTTTTAGTGTATAAATGAACTGGGTAATTACGCGTTAAAAAGGGCGCGTAAATTTAGGGAATAAATACCGTATATATATATATATATATATATATATATATATATATATATTTGATGTAAATCTTTTTCCAAAGGTCTAAAAATAAAATTTAAAAGTTTTGAAGTTTTTAACTTTGTTAAAAGACGACTCAATTCGCAATGTTAATAAAATGAATTTTGTATATGTATAATATATGTAAACCAATAAAATTTTGGTAAGTAATAACTTTGTAAAAAAATTTAGTGTACTAATGAACTGTTGGATTTCGCATTTAAAGGACGCGTAAAATTTATGGTATAAGTAACGTAATAAACGTATAAACTAAAAAAGTTATTTTATATAAATTTAGGTGTTTTGCATTGCGTCGGTTTGGCATATTTTAAAAATCATATTTATATCTGTATGGATTAAAATATCAGTTAGTAGTTTATAGTAAACGTTACATTTTCCATAGTTGTCAATTGGGTTTTAATTTTTGTATATGACTTTTTCATTCCAAAATCTTTGCCAATTCTTGCCGTTTCATTTAACTCAACCAAAATAAAGATCAAAATTTCATATAGCTGATCACGCAACTATAAAATGGTATAAAATGTTGAAATTAAATTTTCATAAATTGGCAGCATAAATCACGCATATAAAATAACGTTCAAACTAAAGAAACTGGAAAGTAATCAACGCATGCATTTAATCAAGATTTTCGTATAACTGGGAATGGTGAATCACGCTCCTCTATTTCATAAAGCACGAATCCATATCTCTTGCTTCTTGTTTCCCACTGCAATTTGTTTTGCAAATTTTCGTACAACTGATCAAGCAAATTATGTAAACATTTATTTCATTTGCCTTTTCAATACAGAGCAAATTTATATTCGCTGACCGTTTTGCCTAAAATCACGCAAGCTTATCCATGAAAAAAAAAGAAACAACGTTCAAGCATAACAAACTGGAAGGTAAATCGCGCATATTTTTTTTAGAGATCTCTTGCCAATTTTCACCTATTTGTTTCCCTGCATGTCGTGCCTATGTTCCATTTTGGACCAAGTATACTTCACTTCCTTGCATACAAAGCAACTTCTCTTTATAAATACATAGCCTCGTCCAAAACTTTCCTCTGCATCTCATAGTTTAGCCTTCTTCTTCTTTTGTGTTGAAGCCTCTATCAGGTAATGGTTTTACTTTTTCTTTTCTTCTTCCAGTTTTTCCCTTTCTTCTTCTTGTTGTTCTCTGTTTCCCTTTTGCCTTGCTTGGCTACTTCCCTCTAAGTTTTCATAACCGAGCTTATATCCCGAACAAGCCCATGGTTAATATATTATAATATTTTTCTAAAAGTTATTAAGTATTTTTGAAATAAAATTTATGTAATTTAACTAAAAATTTGACTTAAGGCTTTAAAATTTTAAAGGTGTTTTGTTTTCTATAAGTTAAATTTTTGTAAGTTAATAATTGGTTTTAAAGTGAATTTAAAGATTTTATTTACGATAAATGACATAATAATTAAATTTGATTTAATATGGAGTTGAAATCTAACCTAGAAATTTTAATAAAAGTTATTTCCGAAAATGGATATGTTTGGTATAATAAATATTGTACTTTGAATTGATAAAATGAAAGACGGTTGAAATGGAACATTTTGGATTAACTTTTATTTAACTTGAATCATAGTTGAATTGATGTCTAAATGAATAAAGTTGTGAAGAAAATTTAGTGTATATTAACTATAAAAGGGAAAAAAAATATTTATGGAACGGATGTGTTTTGTAAGTAAATAATTGAAAATGTTGTTTTCAAATAGAAAGGTGAAATTTCCATTTATGACTTAACTTGAAAATTTGAAATTGGGTTTTAAATAAAATTGTTAAGTTAAGTAAATAAATGAGAATTTAGTTTTATTTAGGAAGTGGGTATTTTTAAATTAAGTGTAAAGTTATTTGGAAAAATATATATACAAGTTAAGTAAAATTGGGAAATTCTGACTTATAAATGATTCATAGTAAATTTGGATATTTTGTTTATAAAATTTATTTTATTTAATCATAAGATAAATGGTATCCAAATGAACATTTTTCTGAAGCAGGAATATGATTTTATAAGTTAAGAATGGTTAAAAATTTAAATTTTTATGTTTTTGAATTCGACAATTTTCTGAAATTAAAGTGGCAGAGACGTGTTGTATTTATGAACAGAGAGAGTTTGCATTAGGCAGAGACGCAAGTTTTGTGTAAATACATATTTTTCAAACTAGATAAGTTGGACATGCCGTTGGAAAAAAAAGAAAAAAGAAAAAATATATATATAATAATAATAAATAGTATCGCCAAGCCTATGAAGTTGGGGTCGGGATGTAGGGTGAGGCAGTCGAGCAAAAGTTGAACCAAAATTTCTTTTACTCCATTCGTTCCAGTTGTTTCAAAATATTTGCTTTAACCGTAAATTTAAGTCGCGTATTGGTTTTATTTGGATTTTCGTCTAGATTTTAATCAAGTCGTTGCTTCCGCTGTAAATTGATCGTGCTTTCTATACTCTTATTTCGGGATTTTCGTTTTATCAAATTTTTCTGCAGCATTCAGGTGAGTATTTCTCACCAGACAAACATACCTATATTTCTGTGAATTATCGCAAGTGTATTTGTAAATTATTTATTAAATGTCATCTGTCTGTAATATAACGTATGATGTTAAACCCCATTTTAAATTGACACCTCATCAGTTGATCTGTTGTAATATAGTTGCAGTTATATTATTTAATGCTTATTTACTGTTAAATCATCACTGCAAGTTCCCTGTAAATTGAGATCGTTATAGGCTGAAATGATAGGCCTGAACGACAATTATTATCCATATATATTATTTAATTGTTTAAAATTTGATTTGTTAACTTGGGATTGCGGGTTTGAAATGATAGATCCCTGGGTTTTGTAAATTGCGGATTGAAATGATATAAATTCGTATCACTTGACCTAGGCTAGAAAACTATATATAGACCCGTGGTTTATATAATGTTTTTCTGAAATATTTTAAATTTATTTTAAAATGGAAGTTTATAATATTCTGGTTTAAATATATTTAAAGGATTTTTATAAGATTTATAATGTTTTGAATGAGTTAAAAATGTTAAATAAATAAATAAATGTTTAAATAAATTTTGGAAAATAACTTATTTTGGGAATTTCTGAATTTTGTTAAAAATAAGGTTTCAGTTAAGAAATTTTTTTTTGATAAAAAGTTATATTGGGAATTTAAAACTTGATGGTTAAGTTAATAGTCTATTTTCAGCACTTAAATGCTGTCTTTTATAAACAAACTGTTTTAACCTATGGACTTTAGGTAGCATTTCATAAGTGCTACAGAAACTGAGATTTTGAATTATTTAAAAATTAAAATTATGAAAACAATCTTTAGGGGGAAAGGCCTAAATTTTGGAATTTAATATGTAATTGATAAAAATAAGAAATTGACTTTGGATGGTTTTAAAGGAAGAATTTAACTTTAAAATTTGGTAAAAAGGGGAAGTAAATTCCTAAATAAATTGAATAGATTTAAATGGTATTTTTACAAAATGACTAATGTTTAAAAACAATATTTTGATATTGAAGGTATTTGAAATTTATTTTGATTTCAAAATATAAATACCATTTTTAAAGGTTGTAACCACGGGTTATAATAACGCTTGGTTGTTAAAGAGACCGGGATCGGATATCTGGCATACTCTCTGTCGATACCGAAAATCACTTTGACAACCGTGTACGCGGTGGAGATTCCAGAATGAAGTAGGATGGTGGCGACGGTTCCTTTGAGGTAAATACGTGGACCCGACTCGCGGGAGTTGGCATAAGGTGGCTAAAACAGGAGCGATTCTCGGATTAATGAGGTAGCACCTCTGATCGGACGCACTTCTTCGTATGTCATTCTATTACTTTTGTGATTGTTTTGGTGCGTACCTTTGATTTGGGAGTGTTGTTCGAGGTGGGCGGCAGCTGCGCGCTGCGCGTTTCCATCGGTCCGGATAGCAATTGGTATATCTACCCTGGCATTGCCTAGTTGTGCCGTGTCACCTACCATAGCGAGCCTTATACGATTTTGGTTTTGTACCATACCTATGGAGTGCCCTCTGACGACGCCCAGTACGGGGGAGATTACGGTACTGTATAGACTATGGGAATATATTCTGTGTTAAGGGCTATATGGGTAACCCCTTAACGCTATTAAAAAGTAAGTTTATTTTACTAATAGACGTTATTATAATAGCGAAATATTACTACATAGTAAATAGTTTAACGGATCCTTAGAGGATGGGCGGTCCCAAGCATCCTTTAAGTTACTTGCTCTATACTACAGTACACTTGAATTAACTTACACTATATAAGTATGTATGTCCTGACTCGAGTGTTTATGTTTTATTTTACGCTCGGGTTAGGCTGAGTTGCAGTTTCAGTTTTCTTCCCGGAGCTAGGACATTCTGTAGATCTTTCGAGCTGCTGGCAAAATCTTTCAGTCTATATCTTATTTATGTAATGGAGACTTTGGAATATTTGGATTTCTATTGATGTTTTAAACTGTATCGAAGATTCTAAACCATGTAAAATTTTATTTGGTTGAGATGTTTAGTGGCTTCATGAACCACTAAGTATTTTAAATTCCGCTGCGAGATTTCTGATATCTGTGTCTGTGATTCTGTGATTTATTTACTGCATATTCTGAGTTTTGCCAAAAATTTATTTACGACGCGGTATTTTGAACAATTCAAGTCCGACATGTGCGGATGCGAATGGTTGAAAATACTGGGTCGTTACAGTTTGGTATCAGAGCTTTGGCTCTAGGAAAAACTTAGAATGTATGGTAAAATTGATTTACAGAATCACTTTCATTTGAGCTTGAATCTCTTCCTTTTCGAATTTTGGAACGTTCCCTGCGGTTCCGAAATTCATTCGTATCCCTCACTATTCATTTTCTTTCGATTCTGGAGTATCCCATAACTCCACTTCGGATGATCTTTATAGTGAATTGGCGGTCTCGCCAATATTCTAATAAAGGGGTGAAACTCCTTTACAATTAGCACTGATTCACCAAAGATTTATATTTAACCTCGGTTTAGATGCTAGTATCTTTGGTTATTACGAACTCTATCTCTTTGGATCGAATGGTAAATCTACATTCGATCTGACTCTTTGAGTCACGGTTGACCAGGTTAAGGTTGCCCGCAATTTATGTAAACTTATCTAGTTCCTTATTCTGTTATTTAATCATCGGATCTTCTAATTCCAACTTATCTTTAAATCAAAATTCTCTTTGATTTGAGTCCATCAAATTTGAATCTCTATCCTTGTTTTGGAAAATTTATTCCTATATTTGGGAAAAATCTAATATTATATATAAGTATAAATTTTCAGGATTTTTATAATTAATCTAACTAGCTGTCAAGAAATAATAGTTTTTGATTTTGTTTATGGTTTTGTAAACCATGTGTTTTGTCTAATATAAATAATTGAATATAAACAAAGTTATAAATTAATTTGGAAACTGAAATGAATTTAAAACAAGAACTTGAGAATTCAATTTCCGATAGTTTCAAACCTTAGGTTTAAAATTTTGAAAGGATATATTATTTAAATTATTTTCGAATAAAAATTTGTTTCCAAAGAATGTTAAAGGTTTAAAAATCAGTGCTCTTCTCTTTGTCGCTAGGAAATAATTTCGGTGATGACAACAACATCATCGACATTCATTTTCGAGTTTCGAAGTGAAAAGACCATTCTGTAGTCTGGCTACAGTGTTACCTTGAGAATTTAATTGATTTGAATCTCTAAAATATGACTTGATTTATCATATATAGATATATGATTTAAATTTGATTTGACATATTATGTACACATATTTATTTATCTCTAAATGGGTTGAAGGAAATCAGAAATTTAATTCTTGAATTTTATCTTGAGGAATAATTTCAATTATATAAAAAAAAAAGTCAAAATTTTGAATAAGTAATTCAAACTTGAGATAACTGAATTTGAAAGTTTTATTTGTATAATACTCAATTTCATTTCAATATAACTTACCTTGATTTTCAGAAGTTAACAATGTAATTGGATAATATACAATATAAAAAGATTTATAAATAAAATTTTAAAGATATGATATTTATAACTGGATTTTATTCGAGATAAATTAAAATAATATATCTAGTATAAATAAATTGAAGGAAATTCTCTTTATAAGTAATTTGAGTTTTCTTAAATGATTACGGGTTTATTATGCAAATATTCAAACTTAATAATAGAATTTTAATTGGTAGAATAGAAATTTCCAACCTTAGTTCCAATTGTCTAATATTCAAGTTTGCAAATATTGAAACTGAAGTGGTTATTGAAACTGAAAGTGTTTTTGAAATTTATGAATTTTGACTTAATTTTTTTTTTATGAAATAAAATTGTAAGTCGCAGAAATTATTTTATTTTATAAAGTAATTTTAAATGCAAACTATTTTATTCCATATACTGTTGATTATCCAAACCATTCAAGTTTTAGAAGTATGGTTTAAAACTATGAATTTCGGAGTATTATGTTTGAAAATTTTATACAGACACCGTCGGTCTATATATATAAATATTTTGATTTATATGGTTTTGAAAAGGATACGATTGATAAATATTAAATTTTGATATATATATATATATAGTAAAATTTCTTGAATTTAGCTATGTATAAATTTGTTTTGAATTTTAAAATAAGCTAAATAATGAAGTTGATTTCTTTTATATAATATAGTTAAGTATCTATTTAAGTTTCTATTGTATATAGAGTTTTAATAACTCAAATAAAAGTAAGGGTTTTACTTAAATAATATTTGTTGTATTAAGTAAACATTTCAAAATTTAAATAATAAGAATTGGATTTGGTATATATTAAATTATCAAAGAATCCATTTTGAAATAGTGGAATATTTAAAGATCTAAATAATATGAGCTATAAAAATTTAAGTTTTGAAATATGGGATATTTAAGCTTTGAATTATATGGGAATTTGAATGGTTTAATTGGAGATTCAAATTGGTATTGGGAATTTATTGTGAAATTTAAAGAAGCTATTTTAGTATATAAAGTAATATATTAAAGGTTATGTTTCAAAGCCATGGTTTCAAAGTATATAGATTGGAAATATGATATTTTTGATTTGGGTTTTATAAAAATAATATCAAAATAAGTTGTTTGGGAAATGGTAAATTTAATTTAACAATTAAGTTAAATTACCATTTCAAATTTGGATTAAAATTAAACATTTTAAATTAGAATGTTATAATACCTTGTGTAAAATTTGGATAAAAAAAAATGAATGATTTTTTTTAGGTGTAGGGATATTATACAAGTAAATGTTAAAATTTTAAGTATAAATAGATGGAATCAATGATTAATTTAAAATTGAATTTTTATTGTTTAGATTAATGATTCTAATTTAAGTTTCAATTTAGTTTCCTTTCAGGTTGTTTCTATTCCCCTACTTTCTTCCTTTTCGAGGACGAAAAGTTCTGAGTGGGGGAGAGTGTAACAGCCCAAACTTTTAACAAGTATTTTTCACTTGTATTTTAAAAAACTTTGGGGTTTATTATATAAAAATATAAATTTTAAAGTGGTTAAAAATAAAAATAAAAACAATTGACCAAATTTTTAATTAAATAATAAGATCTCTGAAATTTTGACATGGTTAAGAATTAACTTTAATTTGGAAATTTGGGTTTTTGTCGAAGATGGTAAATAACTTAATTTCTAGCAAAATCAAGTTTTAATTAAGAAAACATTAATAGCTTAGGTGGTTAAGACATCTGGGCTATTCACGACAGGTCATGCGTACGAGTCTCAGCACGGTCAGAATTTTGAATTTTTTTAGTGTATAAATGAACTGGGTAATTACGCGTTAAAAAGGGCGCGTAAATTTAGGGAATAAATACTGTATATATATATATATATATTTGATGTAAATCTTTTTCCAAAGGTCTAAAAATAAAATTTAAAAGTTTTGAAGTTTTTAACTTTGTTAAAAGACGACTCAATTCGCAATGTTAATAAAATGAATTTTGTATATGTATAATATATGTAAACCAATAAAATTTTGGTAAGTAATAACTTTGTAAAAAAATTTAGTGTACTAATGAACTGTTGGATTTCGCGTTTAAAGGACGCGTAAAATTTATGGTATAAGTAACGTAATAAACGTATAAACTAAAAAAGTTATTTTGTATAAATTTAGGTGTTTTGCATTGCGTCGGTTTGACATATTTTAAAAATCATATTTATATCTGTATGGATTAAAATATCAGTTAGTAGTTTATAGTAAACGTTACATTTTCCATAGTTGTCAATTGGGTTTTAATTTTTGTATATGACTTTTTCATTCCAAAATCTTTGCCAATTCTTGCCGTTTCATTTAATTCAATCAAAATAAAGATCAAAATTTCATATAGCTGATCACGCAACTATAAAATGGTATAAAATGTTGAAATCAAATTTTCATAAATTGGCAGCATAAATCACGCATATAAAATAACGTTCAAACTAAAGAAACTGGAAAGTAATCAACGCATGCATTTAATCAAGATTTTCGTATAACTGGGAATAGTGAATCACGCTCCTCTATTTCATAAAGCACGAATCCATATCTCTTGCTTCTTGTTTCCCACTGCAATTTGTTTTGCAAATTTTCGTACAACTGATCAAGCAAATTATGTAAACATTTATTTCATTTGCCTTTTCAATACAGAGCAAATTTATATTCGCTGACCGTTTTGCCTAAAATCACGCAAGCTTATCCATGAAAAAAAAAGAAACAACGTTCAAGCATAACAAACTGGAAGGTAAATCGCGCATATTTTTTTTTAGAGATCTCTTGCCAATTTTCACCTATTTTTTTCCCTGCATGTCGTGCCTATGTTCCATTTTGGACCAAGTATACTTCACTTCCTTGCATACAAAGCAACTTCTCTTTATAAATACATAGCCTCGTCCAAAACTTTCCTCTGCATCTCATAGTTTAGCCTTCTTCTTCTTTTGTGCTGAAGCCTCTATCAGGTAATGGTTTTACCTTTTCTTTTCTTCTTCCGGTTTTTCCCTTTCTTCTTCTTGTTGTTCTCTGTTTCCCTTTTGCCTAGCTCGGCTACTTCCCTCTAAGTTTTCATAACCGAGCTTATACCCCGAACAAGCCCATGGTTAATATATTATAATATTTTTTTAAAAATTATTAAGTATTTTTGAAATAACATTTATGTAATTTAACTAAAAATTTGACTTAAGGCTTTAAAATTTTAAAGGTGTTTTGTTTTCTATAAGTTAAATTTTTGTAAGTTAATAATTGGTTTTAAAGTGAATTTAAAGATTTTATTTACGATAAATGACATAATAATCAAATTTGATTTAATATGGAGTTGAAATCTAACCTAGAAATTTTAATAAAAGTTATTTCCGAAAATGGATATGTTTGGTATAATAAATATTGTACTTTGAATTGATAAAATGAAAGACGGTTGAAATGGAACATTTTGGAATAACTTTTATTTAACTTGAATCATAGTTGAATTGATGTCTAAATGAATAAAGTTGTGAAAAAAATTTAGTGTATATTAACTATAAAAGGAAAAAAAATATATTTATGGAACGGATGTGTTTTGTAAGTAAATAATTGAAAATGTTGTTTCCAAATAGAAAGGTGAAATTTCCATTTATGACTTAACTCGAAAATTTGAAATTGGGTTTTAAGTAAAATTGTTAAGTTAAGTAAATAAATGAGAATTTAGTTTTATTTAGGAAGTGGGTATTTTTAAATTAAGTGTAAAGTTATTTGGAAAAATATATATACAAGTTAAGTAAAATTGGGAAATTCTGACTTACAAATGATTCATAGTAAATTTAGATATTTTATTTATAAAATTTATTTTATTTAATCATAAGATAAATGGTATCCAAATGAACATTTTTCTGAAGCAGGAATATGATTTTATAAGTTAAGAATGGTTAAAAATTTAAATTTTTATGTTTCTGAATTCAACAATGTTTTGAAATTAAAGTGGCAGAGACGTGTTGTATTTATGAACAGAGAGAGTTTGCATCAGGCAGAGACGCAAGTTTTGTATAAATACATATTTTTCAAACTAGATAAGTTGGACATGACGTTGGAAAAAATAAAAATAATATATATATATATATATATAATAATAAACAGTATTGCCAAGCCTATGAAGTTGGGGTCGGGATGTGGGGTGAGGCAGTCGAGCAAAAGTTGAACCAAAATTTCTTTTACTCCATTCGTTCCAGTTGTTTCAAAATATTTGCTTTAACTGTAAATTTAAGTCGCGTATTGGTTTTATTTGGATTTTCTTCTAGATTTTGATCAAGTCGTTGCTTCCGCTGTAAATTGATCGTGCTTTCTATACTCTTATTTCGGGATTTTCGTTTTATCAAATTTTTCTGCCGCATTCAGGTGAGTATTTCTCACCAGACAAACATACCTATATTTCTGTGAATTATCGCAAGTGTATTTGTAAATTATTTATTAAATGTCATCTGTCTGTAATATAACGTATGATGTTAAACCCCATTTTAAATTGACACCTCATCAGTTGTTTATCTGTTGTAATATAGTTGCAGTTATGTTATTTAATGCTTATTTACTGTTAAATCATCACTGCAAGTTCCCTGTAAATTGAGATCGTTATAGGCTGAAATGATAGGCCTGAACGACAATTATTATCCATATATATTATTTAATTGTTTAAAATTTGATTTGTTAACTTGGGATTGCGGGTTTGAAATGATAGAACCCGGGGTTTTGTAAATTGCGGATTGAAATGATATAAATCCGTATCACTTGACCTAGGCTAGAAAACTATATACAGACCCGTGGTTTATATAATGTTTTTCTGAAATATTTTAAATTTATTTTAAAATGGAAGATTATAATATTCTGGTTTAAATATATTTAAAGGATTTTTATAAGATTTATAATGTTTTGAATGAGTTAAAAATGTTAAATAA
Organism: Allium cepa; assembly: GCA_030765085.1. Lineage (NCBI taxonomy): Eukaryota > Viridiplantae > Streptophyta > Magnoliopsida > Asparagales > Amaryllidaceae > Allium > Allium cepa. The sequence goes on from CM060935.1 coordinate 490,449,693, forward strand.
ATAAATAAATGTTTAAATAAATTTTGGAATATAACTTATTTTGGGAATTTCTGAATTTTGTTAAAAATAAGGTTTCAGTTAAGGGAAAAAAAAATTTGACAAAAAGTTATATTGGGAATTTAAAACTTGATGGTTAAGTTAATAGTCTATTTTCAGCACTTAAATGCTGTCTTTTATAAACAAACCGTTTTAACCTATAGACTTTAGGTAGCATTTCATAAGTGCTACAGAAACTGGGATTTTGAATTATTTAGAAATTAAAATTGTGGAAACAATCTTTAGGGGAAAAGGCCTAAATTTTGGAATTTAATATGTAATTGATAAAAATAAGAAATTGACTTTGGATGGTTTTAAAGGAAGAATTTAACTTTAAAATTTGGTAAAAAGGGGAAATAAATTCCTAAATAAATTGAATAGATTTAAATGGTATTTTTATAAATGACTAATGTTTAAAAACAATATTTTGATATTGAAGGTATTTGAAATTTATTTTGATTTCAAAATATAAATACCATTTTTAAAGGTTGTAACCACGGATTATAATAACGCTTGGTTGTTAAAGAGACCGGGATCGGATATCTGGCATACTCTCTGTCGATACCGAAAACCACTTTGACAACCGTGTACGCGGTGGAGATTCCTAATGAAGTAGGATGGTGGTGACGGTTCCTTTGAGGTAAATACGTGGACCCGACTCGCGGGAGTTGGCATAAGGTGGCTAAAACAGGAGCGATTCTCGGATTAATGAGGTAGCACCTCTGATCGGACGCACTTCTTCGTATGCCATTCTATTACTTTTGTGATTGTTTTGGTGCGCACCTTTGATTTGGGAGTGCTGTTCGAGGTGGGCGGCAGCTGCGCGCTGCGCGTTTCCATCGGTCCGGATAGCAATTGGTATATCTACCCTGGCATTGCCTAGTTGTGCCGTGTCCCCTACCATAGCGAGCCTTATACGATTTTGGTTTTGTACCATACCTATGGAGTGCCCTCTGACGACGCCCAGTACGGGGGAGATTACGGTACTGTATAGACTATGGGAATATATTCTGTGTTAAGGGCTATATGGGTAACCCCTTAACGCTATTAAAAAGTAAGTTTATTTTACTAATAGACATTATTATAATAGCGAAATATTACTACATAGTAAATAGTTTAACGGATCCTTAGAGGATGGGCGGTCCCAAGCATCCTTTAAGTTACTTGCTCTATACTACAGTACACTTGAATTAACTTACACTATATAAGTATGTATGTCCTGACTCGAGTGTTTATGTTTTATTTTACGCTCGGGTCAGCCTGAGTTGCAGTTTCAGTTTTCTTCCCGGAGCTAGGACATTCTGTAGATCTTTCGAGCTGCTGGCAAAATCTTTCAGTCTATATCTTATTTATGTAATGGAGACTTTGGAATATTTGGATTTCTATTGATGTTTTAAACTGTATCGAAGATTCTAAACCATGTAAAATTTTATTTGGTTGAGATGTTTAGTGGCTTCATGAACCACTAAGTATTTTAAATTCCGCTGCGAGATTTCTGATATCTGTGTCTGTGATTCTGTGATTTATTTACTGCATATTCTGAGTTTTGCCAAAAATTTATTTACGACGCGGTATTTTGAACAATTCAAGTCCGACATGTGCGGATGCGAATGGTTGAAAATACTGGGTCGTTACATTCTTTCTTTCACCCCTAATGACTTGTCTTTCGGACGAATAGATGATCGGCATACAAATACTGAGGATGTATTGAGTGTCGTCTTTTGTAGTAAGAAAGGCAGTTCGTTACATGTGGTATCAAAGCTTAGGTTGAGCAAACACCTAGGCTTTGATAGGGTAAACTCACTATAGATAGGGTCGGTAGTGCCCTACAATGAGTCTGAGTGTAATATACATATGAGTGCATATTTGTTAGTGAAAAAATGTTTTATATTGTGTCATTTGACCTGTTGAGTGGCTTAAGAATTCTGGTCAATACGCTTAATCATTGTCATTGACAAGGATTTCCTAAACACTTGAACAAGTTAGATTGACATAGTATTATTTTAAATTTGGTAAATGAAATAATTTTACCTAGGAATATAGTTTCTATATATAAAAAGGGATGATTTTCAAAAAATGTGTAGTTATCTATGAGGAGAGTGGGTTAGGAGTTAATAATATTTAAATTATTAGCATTTAGGGTTTAACTACTCATGCTCATCCAGTTTTGAGCATTGACTATCGTCAGATTTAATAGTAGATTTCCTTTTTCCATAATGGGTTGGGTGGATAGAATTTGTAGGAATATTGAATCGAGCACCTTGTGAACTAAGTTTCACAATTTGACTATAAGACGTTCGACGATATAAAGGGTTAAAATTTAATTTTAATAAAGGTGTTTATTAAAAGAAATTTTTCAGATACTTTTATAAGATGCATTAAGAGAGATGATTTTACAAATCAGGACTATGAAATGTGTTTTAAAAATGAAAAGTGTTTTGAGAATGTTAAATCCCAGTAGTTTTGAAAAATTCCAAATGATTTGGAAAATAGCAGTAATCTTTCTTAAGATATTTTAAGATGTAGATATTTTCAAATATATTTTAAGAGTAAGGTTTTCTTTGGACGGTTCGAGAATAAGTCTTGATCTTTTTGGTGATGATCAGAATAATCTTCTAAGTGACAATCGAATGTTTTCTTAGGCAGATACGATGGTGCACTTAATAAATTATTCGGTCATTGTACAATCGGGATGATTTCAAATCCGAATAAATCCAAATTAGTGGATGATTTGATTATGAATAGTATTGCTTCAAAGGAAATTTGAAAAAAAATTTATTAACCAGTTCAAGTGTCTCGAAATGACTAAAAATGGGTAAGAAATGTGTTCGGATAGCAAACACTTCTTTAAGTATTGCCCTTCATAGTAAAGGGTATATAGTACTATTTGGTAGCACCCAGTTTCTTGACATCATTTTGGAGTTATTCGAACTATATGTATGTTTTCAAAAGGTTATTGAAATAAAACCCAGGTATTGTGTTCTTGGATCCCTTAAAAGGAAGAGTTTTCGAAATAAAAGGATATTTTGATTAAAAAGGTGGATTAATAAATGAAGTTTTAATTAGGTTAAATTTAATAAGGAGATTTATAAACTTTGTTTATTTAAGCTGTGTCTTTTGATTTTAACATCTAGGATTTGAAAATTATTTGATGTTATTAGGCCGGCTAATAGACATTTTTACCTTAGTAGTGTCTAAGAAAAAGTAGAACTTAGGATGAAGTTTGGATACTATCATCCTACTCTTCTTAGCTATTTACCAGACTAATTAGGGTAAAGAGGTGGATTGGGCCGACTTAGTTTCAAGACCTAAATTATTTTTGGCCTACATCTAATAGTTAAAAATTAAATAGAATTAAAAATCGGATGTTTGTATATACTCTTAGGATGTAGAAGAGTATCATATAAGTTACTATAAAAATTGATTCTTATAAAGTATGGTAGGAGGGTAGAAAGTAGTTAGATAGTAAGGATCATTAGATCAGAACGTAGTTTGTATGAAGATCTTTCTCCTTTTCACATAGTTTTCGATCCTAGGTTCGAGTATATGATTAGAGGTGTTTTATGCCATTCCGAATAAGGATTTATCACTTATTTTTAATGGCGAGCGTTGGTGAGGGTTCTTAAGTGGAACCAAAGTTGTCCATCATAGTTTATAGCAATGCAAGGAGAGCATAGGTTTCTAATTAAGAGGCCTGATTAATGTCCACACTAGGAAGTCGGGTGAGCGATACTAGTTCGAAAGTGAAGTTATGTGTTCGAGTGAATGATCAAATCAGATTTTACATAGGGATGGTCTATATATATCATACGGACTAATGAATAGTTTAAGTGTTTCTGGAAATTTGGGTTGCAGTTCAATTTCGAGGACGAAATTCTTTTAAAGGGGGAAGAGTGTATGATTCTGAATTTTACTGCCTTGATTTGCGAATATTTAATAAATTTCTGATATTAAAAATAATAGGATTTATAATTAAAACATAACTCTTTTAAATAATAATAAATGATGTTAAAACAGATTTGTGATGACCTAGGATTTTACCACTTTGAAATAGGCTATTTAAATATATTTTATACAATCAATAAATGAGTTTTCATTAGAAAATAAATCTATTTTAATCATTTAATAATGATGATAAAATAGTTTTCAAAATTTGTTTATCACTGTAGATAGTTTATAGAAAAATAGAAAATGTGACCGAAGGACGTTTTCCGAAATTTCGACTTTTCAGCACCAAAAAATTATCGGAAAACGTTGTGCACATTTTTTATATCGTGTACACACATATATTTACATGTCATAATAAAGCAAGTGAGTGTTAGGATTTAATTAAATATACTTAGGTTAAGATAATGCATGATTTGACCATTTATGTACATAAGAATATAATATAACCAAAATACCCTAGTCTAAGTACACTACCATCACCTAAATACACATACGAAGTAACAAAGCATGGTGAAGAGTGGACAATGGGAGACCAACGTGTATACTTGGGTATGGAGGGAGGAATGGTGATATGCTTTCATGAAAAGTTTATTATTATTTTATACTAAAAGTCATTTTACTAAATTACCTCTCTCATTTTCTATAAATACCTCCTTATTCTCTTTATTTTTCCTTTGTTCATCTCCTCTTTATTTTCAAGTTCCTCCACTTCTTCCATTCATGGATTCCATCTCCTTTTCCTAAGAGAAAAGTTAGTGCATATACTCTAAAACCAAGTCTAAAATCACCTACATCCACATACATACACTACTCCGCACAAAGCAAGCTCCATCTTCCCAAAAACTCCAAGGTCCGAGCCCCTTTGTTTCTAGGTCAAGCCAAGCGCACCCAAGGCCAAACCAGATTTGCTTCCCGATGTTCAAAAGTTGAGTTTTTACAACGAGAAGCTAGGCCCATTAGTCGATCGGAGATATGATAGCTTTGGTTTAAAGTTATACTTAGACTGGTGAGTAAAGGTTCTCTTTTTGAATCAAGATACTAAATTTGAATTTGATGTATAAATGGTAGTAAGTAATGATGCTTGATTGTTTATTTATGACGTGAATCGGTTACGCTTGAGCTTGTTGAAGTGTTGACGATTTGGTTATGCATATGCATGTTATGTATGTTGTAGTTAAACTTGAAATTTGAATTTAGTTAGTGAATGGAAAGTTAGCATATTGTCATGATTATGATTATGATATGAATATATGATGGATATGGAGTTTAGTCAAGTTAGCACTTACTACCTTTAAGTGATATGGAAATTTCTTTTATAAAATGGTGAAATTTGACTTTTGAAAATGTAATTATATTAAAGTTAAAAATCTTTGTTTGAGTTTCAAAAACATTTCTTTATGCCTTAGAAGTAATAAGAGTTTCAAAGGTTAAAGTTTTACAAGTTAGAAAGTAAAGTTTCAAGTTTTGAAAATTACGGGTCCGTATAGCTATAATTGCTATATGCGCAGTTCGCAAAAACTAAAATATTTCCAAATCTGAAACTTGTTTCCACCTAGAAACTTTTTGAAAGGTGTTTTCTAACTTTGTTATAAGTTTTAAAGTGTATAAATAGAGTTTTGAAGTAAATTTTCTTAAAACCAAGTTTTGAAATTACGGGTCCGTGTAGCAATAGTAGCTATAGGCGCAATTCAGAAAATCTAACTATTTTTCTAACCTAAAATTGTTTTAACTTAAAATCATTTTAGAAAATGTTTTCTAACTTTAATTTAGTAATTAGAGGACAATTATTTATTTAAGGATTATTTAATTAATTAATTAAGGTAATTAGTACTTAATCATTTTTTAATAATGGATTTAAACTTAAATGTTAATCAATTAAAGTTAATTATTAATTAAGGATTAAATAATTATTATTTATTTATTTATTTAAGATAATTATACATTAACTATTATTTCAAAAAGGGGTTTTATTTAATTAATCTTTGATTAAAGATAATTATGTTTTAATAAGATTTAATCAAGGTTTAATTACTTTTAATTAGAGTTTAATTACTATTTAACAAGGATTTGATTCTTATTTTCAAGGGTATTAATTTATTTTAAAATCACTTTGAGTTTAAGTATTCAGTTTTGTTTTAAACTGTTTTCTTTCAAATATGTTTTAAATCAAGGGATTTCTGTGTCGCCTACTCTTAAGTAACTCCATTTGATTAGTGAAAGTGACTGTGCTATAGGATTGTGTAATATGGATAAACCACTTGTGCGGAATAATAATTAAGTAAATAATTAAAGCAGTAAAGTAAATGACACCGGATATTTTTATACTGGTTTGAACTCTTATTCTACGTCTAATCCCAGACTCCTTTTGGAATTAAACTTGCAACCCTCACTTAACCCGAAGGAATAAGCTTACAACGCCTGAGCAACCGAACATGACTTCTGCCGCCTAAGCAACCAAATAGGACTTCTACCGCTTGAGCAACTGAACATGAATTTTTAAAAATAAGCAAAAGTATCTGACTGTAGTATGCTCTTTAAATAGCATTGATAAGTCAATTTAGTACAATCTTCCTATGATCATCTCCTTTATGATATATAATGTAATGTGCTTCAAAAATGTGGAAGATAGAGTGATCAACGATCAAAGATTATATGCAATTTGAGTGCGTATTGAAAAGAGAGTATAAGAGATAAGAATTCAAGAATACTAAAACTAGTTAGGTTAATTGTTTGTTGAATTCTAAACTCTATTTATATAGATTAAAAGGTTGAAATCTTTTATGAAAGATAACGTTGAAAAGAAACAGATGCAACTATTGATTTTAAGATGTTTCTCTTCATTGAAGAGAAGCGTCTTTTCATAAAATCTAGCCGTTATAAATAACCAGCCGGCTGAAATTATAATTCAGCCTTCTGAATTTGTTAAATTCAAAACAGCAAAGAAATAGGCAAAAATAGGCCCAATTCCGACGGCTAGATGAACACATTCAGTCGACTGAATATTTTGAAATATTAAAAATGTTTCAGCAAATAGACGGATGAATGAGTCCTTTCAGCTGACTGCTTTCAGCCTCTTGTGCAAGTGTGTGCATGTGCGTGTATGTGTGTGTATGTTTATACACACACACACACACACACCCCCCATTCAGGAGCGATTTTAACATATTTATAAATAGTATACAGACTCTAACTAATAGACAATCATCTTCAAAACATTATGAATCTGAATCTGCAATGAATCTTCTACATAAATGATTCGTATATAGAAATATTGATTTATATAGTTGTCGCAATCAAAACGATGAAAATCGAGATTCTAACATTCTGCCCTTTTTTGATGATGACAACTATATAAGTATAAATAATATATTACCATGAAACTTACATGAATACTCCCCCATCAATATGCACAATAATTTAAACAGATTTATACTAAATTTCTCCTCCTTTGTCATCGACAAAAAGGAAAGATATTAAAAAGCATGTAGAGACAAATTGGTAGAGTGGTAGTGCACCTGACTTACAAGTAAGGGACCCGAGTTCTATTCTTGGGAACCCAGTTTTTAAAAAAAATTATAAATCTTTTATAGATAAAATGCCTAATTCTCTTCTTAGTTTTATAAAAATATTCATTCTATACATAAAATAATATTAATATTTTAAAGCTCCCCCTAATTATAACATCTCTCCATAAGTATAATATCTCCTCTATCAATATGCTCTCCCCCTTTGTCATTATAAAAAAGAATGAGGGAATATAATAAATTTTATAAAATATCTTGTAAATAGCAGGATAAACCCAATATTAATTATGGAGAAAAAAAATTAGATTTTACCGTATTTGCTGAAGTCCACATGTCATTGTAAGCATGTAATTCTATTAAATATATGGAACATCCTTTAAAATTCCAAAATCTATCTATTTCCTTTTTTTCTCCAAGTACCTACAATAAATAAAATCATTTTTGGTACCCACTAACTATGTTATGGTCCAGGGGTTTAGCCCTTAGGAAACCATGCCCATTTGGTGTGGTTGAACCTTTATAAATATAATTTTCATTATCAACTACCATATCAAAATAATCATCAATGTAGTTTTCTCTATTTTTCCAATTAACAGGAACCCAAATACTTAGATAATTTTTATTCACATTTCGCATCAATGATTTTGTATTTCTTGAGTTATTATAAACATTATTGGTCATAGCAGTATTTGAATTTCTATAAAAATTGGATTTAGACTTTACTCGAAATCTAGTACTAGCATTAAAATTTTTGCTATACATGAAAGCGTATCTAGTGCTATTTCAACAATCAGTTTTATTATATCCTAAACCACTTTTATCATGTAAAGGTCTAGAACTAGGTAAAATCATGTTTAAATCGTTTTGACCTTTATTAAATTTTGTGACTTCAATGATAAGTTTATCAAATTTAGCTTTAAAGTCACAATTACTATTTTGAAAAGAAATATTACTGTTTTCAAAATATTAATTTGCTTGTTTAATTCAGAATTCTTCCTTTTTAACGTACAGTTCTCATTTCCGAGAAGAAAAATTCGAGATTCTAAATTATCTAAAAATGATTGTAATAAATCATTTTGTCTTTTCAAACCGTAATTTCTTTTGAAACTTTTTCTTTTTCAAACTTAGTATTTTGTTCATCTAAATTTTTTTTAAAAGCCTCAAAATTATTTTCCAAAACACTATGTTGTTTTTCCAATTCTAATTTCTCATTTTTCAATTTCTCGTTTTCAATTTTGCTTGATTTCATCTTTTCTAAAATAAGAAAATTATACTTTGAGATTTTATCATATATACTAACTAGTTCATTATTCCCATTTATCGCAATTTGTAAATCAGAAAGTATCTTTTTGTAGTCCTCATTGGTGGCTTTGACAGGGTTTTGGTTATTGTATTTCGATTGGATCTTTTTCTGGCCATTATTCTATGATGTTGTGACGATCGATAGAATTCCAGGCTCCGATACCAAATGAAAGTGATTGTGCTATTGGATCGTGTAATATGGAAAACTACTTGTGCGGAATAATAATTAAGTAAGTAAAGCAGTAAAGTAAATGACGCCTGATATTTTTATACTGGTTCGAACTTCTGTTCTACGTCCATTCCCAGACTCCTTCTGGAATTAAACTAGCAACCCTCACTTAACCTGGAGGAATAAGTTTACACCGCTTGAGCAACCGAACAGAACTTCTACCGCCTAAGCAACCGAATAGGACGTCTACCGCCTGAGCAACCGAACAAGACTTTTTACAAATAAACAAAAGTATCTAACTGTAGCATGCTTTTTAAATTACATTGATAAGTCAATTAAGTGCAATCTTCCAATAATCTTCTCTTTTATGATATATAGTGTAATGTGCTTGAGAAATGTGGAAGATAGAGTGATTAATGATCAGAGATTATATGCAGTTTGAGTGTGTATAGAAAAGAGAGTATAAGAGATAAGAATTCAAGAATACTAAAACTTGTTAGATTATTTGTTTGTTGAATTTTAAACTCTATTTACATAGATTAAAAGGTTGCAATCTTTGATGAAAGATAACGTTGAAAAGAAATAGATGCAATTATTGATTTTAAGAAGAGAAACATCTTTTCATAAAACTAGTCGTTATGAATAATCAGCGGACTGAAATTATAATTCAGCCTTCTGAATTTGTTAAATTCAAAACAGCAAAGAAATATGCAAAATAGGCCCAATTCAGACGGCTGAATGAACACATTCAGCCGGCTAAATATTATGAAACATTGAAAATGTTTCAGCTAACAGACGCCTGAATGAGTCCTTTCAACCGGCTGTTTTCAGCCTCTTGTGCATGTGTGTGTATATTTATAAATTTATACCATTCAGGAGAGATTTCAACATATTTCTAAATAGTATAGAGACTCTAACTAATGACAATCATCTTCAAACATTCTGAATCCGAATTTGCAATGAATATCCTACATAAATAACTAGTATACAGAAATATTGATTTATATAGTTTTCACAATCAAATCGATTAAAATCAAGATTCTAAAAATTAGGAAGCCTAAATTACATATATTAGCAGATCAAAACACCATTCTGTTATTACAATTAACTTGGACATTTACTTATGTTGATTGATTGTTTTGTGTTGATCCCTTATATACCTGTTGTTATGTGATGCCAAGTTAATCTGGATAAGTAAAACCAAATTAAAAGCACCATCATGGTCATTAAGCCTCCGTTTGATTTAGTAAAGATAAATATTTTATTTTCTTTTGAAATGGTTCAAAATTAGTTCAATTTGAACAAGATATCCAAAGAATGATTTAATGAATGTGTAACGACTCAGAAGTTTAGTCATTAGATTTGGAATATATAATCGATTTTAAATATTGAAAAGTTTATTTTTTAAGTTAAATAACTTGCATTTAAGATATATCAATTTATTTGATAATTAAATTGTTGGAATTAATAGTTGCAATTGTTTAAATAATTGAATCATGGGTTTCAAGCTGGATAAAATAATTTTTAAATCTTATTTAAATTCTAATTAATAAGAATGAAGATAAAAAAAACTTTTAAATTGGATTTAAAAGTGATTTAACTGATTTTGATAATAATTCATTTTAATTAACGTATAAAAATAGCCTTTTGGGACACCGTCTCGGATTTCGAAGAAACCAGTTTCATTGGATCCGTAATAGAGAAGTATTGTATGCTGTCAAGTTTCATACTGATTGAACGTATTGTTTGGTCGTACGAGATAGAAACGAGTTGAAATTAATATCGAAAATTTAATGTAATAACTGGTTTTAAAAACCTATATTCTACATACAATCGAATTAAACCTCGAAACAAGTTCTATTGCATTCAGAATAGGGGTATAACATATAAAACGCCAGGTGGCACGCCTCCTTGGGAGTTCAAAATTTTCGGTTATATTTTTTTGAATACTTTAAAATTTAAAATAACACACACACACACACACACACACATATATAAATGTATATATATTCACTACATTCAACCATACTTAATGCTCATACCCAAACATGCTTATCGTCCATACTTTTACCCTCTATTTAAACTTAACTGGAAATGAAGATAGAGCTTTTCTTTTAAAACATGAAATTCAAAAATTAATATTTCAATAATTACTCAATGCAAAATTTTCAAACAAGCCTTAAAAATCATGATTCGAGGAGATCTTCGCACTGGTATGATTTTAGAAGGTGCGACATTGAATTTGGTATAGGGTCAAACTTGCTTAGCAGCTAGGGTTAGCTTTTGTGGATCGTTTGGTCATCGATTCGTAGAATGGACCTTAGATTTGGATTCGGGGATAAGTTTTTCACCCAAGCTTGAAGTTTTGAAGGTTTCCATGTCGAATTTTGTAACATGAACAATGCGTAGTGGGGAATGACAGTAGGTCGCACGGGGGTAGGGTGGCCTTCGTGTGTGGATTTTGGTTCGAGCGTGTGCAATTCGAGTAGAGAAGTTCGTAGGCGAAGACGGCTCGAACAACGGAGGACCGTAGCTCCGTATCAGTTCGAATTCGTGCATGAAGGAGTGGGTTGTGATACCCTATACATGTTCGATCCTGGAGTTAGGGAAGAAGATAGGAAGAAGGGTAATTGTGTAAATACATATAAGTTGTTTTGATTTTAATTTTAAAATTCATTGATAACTTATAAATTTCGTATCTTGCTCGTATGAGGTCGGATTCAAATGCAGGTTTTTGGATTAGAATTGTGTCGTTGAGATCTTCGCGGTGGAATTGGTTTTATTTGATTTGGACACATTTGAAATTTGGACTATAATTGGACGTCGTTTCGGTATTAGTTCCGAACTAGAACGCCTCGCGACAACAAAATTTCGGTGAGTTGAACTCACCTTTTTGGTCAACTGGTATGATATATAGTTGATAAAAATTATTGAATGATTATTTGGATGAATTACTATATTTATTAGTTGGTTTGGATATATTCTCGCCTATTGGAGCGGATGAGACCCTGTTACGTTACCGTGTAAGAGCGGATGACCCTTTGTATATGAATCCCACCTTGAAGCGGTTGATTTATGTTATTTGATTATATACTATTTGTGATGCAGGGGGAACAAATTGGAAGGATCCAACGGGATTCCTTGCCATTGTTGAATTGTTTCAATAATAATTTTTTATATGGATTATTGAAAAATGAACCTGATTGTAGACATTATGGTTATAACATTGTTGTATGTTTGAAAAAAAAAACTAAAACCCAATAGTGATATAAATCAATTGTTAGTCCGTGGGTGGTTTTGATGACAAAAACCTTAGAATAGGATTATAAAATATAAATACTAACATTATAGTTTAGAAATATATGTATTTGTAGGATTTAACCATGCATGTACCAAAATGAAGACTATACAGTATATAGATTCAAGATATTAAGAATAAAGGCTCATGAGTACCAAGAATATCAAGATTATCAAGAGTTCAAGGCTTCAAGTAATTTATTTTTTAATTAGGAATTTTGTTAAAACTCCTAGAAAAGCACTGGCATCTTAAAATCCAATTTATTCGTGGAATAGAATCCACTTCGAACCCGTTAAAGGGATGGAACCTAAGTAGGATGGAACCTACGAAAAATCTAATGGAACATTGTTTTGTATCCGCTAACTTTTATTCAAATGTTTTTCAAAATTATATCTTGTTTTCAAAATGATTTCAAAACCTTCCTTTTAAAAGAATCAAAAACATCTATCCTGATTTTAAGTACTTTTTATCTTCAAAATCAAATTATCATTAGTTTTAAAACTATCTTTAATAATAATATATTTAACTTTTAATATTTATACTTACATTTAAATATAAAATTATAGTAAAATTTATATATATTATTCTCTATATTTGCTTTTGTATTTTAATTATAGTCAAGTATATTTATAAAGTTTAAGATAGTTTTAATATAAGATAAAAGTTATTTTCAAAGAAAGACAAATCACCAAAATTTCCTTTGGGATGTCGACATGCTCAATATACCCATGTCAACATAGTGTCAGTTAAATTCAAAATATAAATTTCTAAAGAAGTGTCTATTCGTCATATCTCTTCACGAATGGACATGGTTGTTGTTCTTCTATAAATAGGGGCTGGTTTCAACGAATTTTCAATCATATTTTCTGGTTTTCATTTCTCTTCTTCTTCCACATGTCTTTATACACATTCTTAACATTACTCTGCCGAAATCAACATTGAACTAACTAGATTATCTCCGGTTTGATTCTCTATCACTATCTCAACAAGATCCTCAGTGCTATTCAGAGTTATAGTTTTTTGTAATCAATTTAGTGAGAAAAGGTGTGATTGTAGCCTTGGAAATCAGTCAAGCGAGAAAAGGAGTGATTGTAGCCTTGAAAATCAATTGGGTGAACTTGTTGCCCGAGAAATCAAGTATCTCTACCCAGAGGATTGTGAATCTGGAGGGTGTACCTCGTGGCCTTGAAATCGAGGGTGTAACTGTAAAGATTTCTTTTGAAAGGAAATCCGTACTTCTGTGCGCGACTGAATGTACGGTAACTCCAAACCAGTATAAAATCTGATGTGTTATTTCCTTTACTGCTTTTACTTTATTTATGCATCTGCGTTTGATTCTGTGATCATATCTGTGTCAGAATATTGGGTACATTTGTGTTCAAATTAACAAAAACTCAAAAAGGTTTAATAATTCCTTAAAAACACTATTCACCTCCCTCTAATGTTTATCGTAGCCTTAAGATCCGTAATCTGCATTTCTCACATTTGGTATCAGAGCAAGGTTTTCAAAGTTTCATAATCTGATTTTTTGAAAAAAAAGTTTTTAAAATGGCTATGTTTAAAATTTTTGTTAATATTAGTGTAGAAATATTTAGATCATTATCGTGTCTTGAGTCTGCATATAATCAATGTTCAAATTCGAGTTGTCTACCAAAATTATTTGATGTGCATGAAACATGCTCTATGGGGGTTGAGGAATCAATTCACAACGAACAAATTATGCAAATTAAAAGGAACAAATGGATACTCGATAGTGGATGTTCTAGACACATGACTGGCAATCTAGATATACTGAATGATATAATATAAAATGACGGAGGACTGGTTAACTTGGGAGACAACTCAAAAGGATATGTGATTGGCATCGGCAAAGTCGGTAACTCTGAAACTCCTATTATTACTAATGTTTTGCTAGTTAAGAATCCGAAACATAATCTGCTAAGTATAAGTCAACTCTGCGGTAAAGGATATAAAATTAAATTTGAAAAAGATGAGTGTCACATTGAAGATAATAATTCAACCATAATAGAATTAGGAAATAGAATATTTATATTCTTAGTATGAAAGTTTCAAATGATAACTTGTGTCTTTTGGCAAATACAAGTGACCTTTGGATTTGGCATAACAGATTTGGGCATTTGAATTTCAAACTCTTATTTAGATTGTCAAAACATGATCTAGTTAGAGGTCTCCTGTTTGCACCGAAATTGGTCACAACACTCTTCGGAAGTTTTTTAAGAGATAATAATGAAGAATATAAATTAAAAATGAGGATTATCTAACAAAAACTCCAAATAACAGGAAAGTAAATGCGTAGACAAGCGATTTAGAGTGGTTCGGCGTGTTGCCTACGTCCACTATGAAGTTTTTTGCAGCTTTATTGATTCTCTTTCAATGATTACAAGCAAGTACAACAAACAACAACAAGTTACAACTGGAAATTCGAATTCAATCAGCAAAAGTATGATGTAAGTCTCAATCCGGCAGAGTTTCGGCGCTTCAAAATCAAAAAGCCCCTTCTTCTGTAGGCGCTGGGGCTCTATTTATAGGCGTAGAAGGCTGGGACTTCGCCCAAATTTTAGGAGACTCGTTCTGGCACGTGAGGGGGTCCACACGACCAATTCCTGGAAGTTCCGTCTCGATCTGTGATCGATACAAATTCATTTCGTATCGATCAAGATGATGTTCAATCAAGCTGAAATTTGGTGACAACACTCCATGGCATGTAGGTAATCTTCTGTGAAAATTTCATGGTATTTGGATCAGTGGATTGGGAGAAATAGTCGATACGAAATAGACTCCTTCGATGGGTGTTTGGTTCGAATCCATCACTTCGAAACGATCCCTTCGACTCGATCACCTCACGTGGTCTCATGATGATGTGGAATGCATATTTCGCCTCGATTCTGTCTTTACTCCGAGTTGACCGTGTCGACTCCATATATATCACCTTGTTCGTATCGAGGGATGAGACGTCACCCAGGTTTGTTGACTTGATGGATTCGAATAAGGCTTCACTCATGGGTTCGAACAGCAGCCATCGATGGACACGAACTACTGATGGTCGATGGATACGAACAAGCCTTTCCTTGATGGATACGAACTACGTAGCGTCTCAATGGATACGAAGCCAATCGATGCGAACGGGAGCCCTTTGATGGATACGAAGTAAGGTGACCAGATGGATACGAATAACAGCTGCCTGATGGATACGAAGAGAGGTTTCCATGATGGATACGAAGCAGCAGCCGTTGCCTCAGTTGATGGATGCGAAGTAGACTATCTGCCGATGGATGCGAAGTAGGGAGATGCCAATGGATTTGAATAAAGAGGAGCCGATGGTTTCTAACGAGATCGAGTCAAACCGAGGCTTCCCGATGGATTCGAACTTGATCGACACGAACCAAGGCTCTCCGATGGATACGAACCCGCTGGACCCCTGATCGATACGAACGTGATCGATTCGAACCAGGGTTCGATGATGGATACAAAATCAACCACAGTGATGGATACGAAGGCTGGGACGTTTCCTCTAGATTGAATCGATCATAACATGAGCATATGAACTCGGATTGAATTGAAATTTGGAATGCTGGCCTACATGGCTTTGCTTGTCATGTTCTATCGACTGTAGCTCAATCTGGATTCGGACAAAATTCATCGATATCCAAAGCGAACCTGCGTAGGCTTGATATCCAGGAAGAGTGATCCTTGGTTTTCAATCAGTTCCTTGGTATCACGGCCTTGCCAAAAGGCGGGATAACATCTCCCTAAAATGAATTTTAAAGTAGATAGTCTATGCGATGCATGTCAATTAGGAAAACTTAGAAAAAGTTCTTTTAAATTAAAAGATATGATTTCAACCTCAAAACCTCTTGAATTACTTCACCTTGATTTATTTGGTCCATCTCAAATTCTGTCAATAAATCATAGTAAATATATTTTTGTAATTGCAGATGATTATTCTAGATTTACATGGACAATATTTTTAAAACATAAAAGTGATACTTTTGAATGTTTTAAGTACTTTACAAAAAGGATTCAAAGTCAACTTTCTATATAAATTATAACCATCCGTGGTGATCACGTTGGTGAATTTGAAAATGAAAAGTTTGAGGAATTCTACAATAAAAAAGAAATAACTCACAATTTTTCATTTTCAGGAACTCCACAACAAAACAGAGTAGTAGAACGTAAAAATAGGACGATTCAAGAATGTGTGAGAACTATGCTTTCAGATAGTAAATTAACAAAGAATTTTTGGGCAGTAGCAGTAGCTACCGCATGTTATATTTTAAATAGAATCTTAATTAGACCTTTAACTGATAAGACTTCTTATGAAATTCTTCACTCAAAGAAACCTAAAGTATCTTATTTTAGAATTTTTGGAAGTAAATATTTTATTTTAAATACTAAATATAACTTAGATAAATTTGATCCTAAATCTGACAAAGGTATCTTTATCGGATATTCTAATAAAAGTAAAGCGCACAGAGTATTTAATTTAAGAACTAACACCATCGAAGAAACAATGCATGTTTCGTTCGATGAAAGTCCCAAATTTTTTGAAGATATAAATGATGAAGAGGATTTAATCACTCAAAATCAAGAGTCAGTTGAAACTTATAATGAAATTAACCATCCTAATAAAAGGGCTAAACTTTTAAAAGATCACCCTATTGAATATATACTAGGAGATATGCAATCTGCTGTTAAAACTAGAAATCAACTAAGTCAAATGAGTAATGTAACTTTTATATCAACTATTGAACCCAAGAATCCAAAAGAAGCATCAACTGATGATTCATGGATTTTGGCTATGCAAGAAGAACTGAATCAATTTACTAGAAATGATGTTTGGGAACTTGTTCCTAGACCTGAAAATAAAACTATAATTGGAACTAAATGGGTTTATAAAAGTAAAATGAATGAACAAGGAGAGGTTGTTAGATATAAAGCTTGGTAGTCGCTCAAGGTTATTATCAAGAAGAAGGAGTGGATTTTGATGAAACCTTTGCTTCCGTAGCAAGATTAGAAGCCATTAGGATTCTACTTGCTTTCGCAAATCATAGTAATTTAATATTATTTCAAATGGATGTTAAAAGTGCTTTTTTAAATGGGTTTGTAAAAGAGGAAGTATATGTTGAACAACCACCACTTTTTGAAAATGAAAAATTACCAAATCATGTTTACAAACTTAAGAAAGCTTTATATGGTCTAAAACAAGCTCCTAGAGCCTGGTATGATAGACTAAGATCTTACTTATTACAATCAAATTTTGAAATTGGTAAAGTAGATAATACTCTTTTTATTAAAAAGAAATAAAAATGATATTCAACTAGTACAAGTCTACGTAGATGATATCATTTTTGGATCAACTAATTTTGAAATGAATAAAAAATTTGAAATAATGACAAAAGTGTTTGAGATAAGCCATATGGGTGAATTAAACTTCTTTTTAGGATTACAAATAAAACAATTAGATAGTGGTATCTTTACTAGTCAAGAAAAATATGCTAAAGACCTAATTAATAAATTTGGTTTGACTACTGCGAGTGGAAAACTCACTCCCATGGCCGCCAGTGAGTACCTTAGTAAAGAAGATCTCTCGAAAGATGTAGATCAAAAATTATATAGAGGAAGGATTGGATCACTACTCTATATCACTGCTAGTAGACCTGATATCATGCATAGTGTTTGTCTTTGTGCAAGATATCAATCCCAACCTAAAGAGACCCACTTAAAAGCCGTAAAACATATCATAAGATATGTTAAACACACCTCAGATTGTGGCTTATTTTACCCTAAAAATGATTCTTTTGACTTAATATCCTACTGTGATGCTGATTATGCTGGTTGTAAATCAGACCGAAAAAGTACAAGTGGAACTTGTCACTTTTTGGGGCATTCATTGATTTCCTAGTTTAGTAAAAAGCAAAACACAGTTTCTTTATCAACAACTGAAGCAGAATATATTTCTGCTGCTTTGGCTTGTTCTCAAGTAATATAAATGCAACAAACTTTAAAAGATTATGGTTTAAATATCTCAAAATCACCAATTTATTATAATAATACTGGTGCAATAAATTTATCCAAAAATATTACTCAACATGCTCGAACTAAACATATTGATATCAGACAGCATTTTCTCAGAGATAATACAAGTAAGGAAGTAATTACTCTAGAATATATCAATTCTGAAAATCAAATTGCTAATATCTTAACAAAACCCTTAAATGAATCTATATTTACTAAATTAAGAAGAGAATTAGGTATTTGTTCAATAACTGAAATATAAAATATAAATAACAAAGTTTAAGTAAAAATTAAATCAAAATAAATTAAATAGCAAAAAATCAAGCACCATGTCGACATCCCCTTGTACCCCATGTCGACATACAATGTTTTTTATTTTTGAAATTTTTCCCACCAGAATTCAAATAACTGGCTATATATTCTTCTTATTTTCGAAATTCTATTCATTCTTTCTGTTATTTCTCTGTTCTATCTTCTGAAATTAAATAATCAATGGCCTCCTCTTCCAAATCAAACAAAAATTCAACCTTTTTGTCCCCTTCTCCTACTTCTGGACCGTTTCAAAGAACAACGCTCGCTCGTGTGACGAAAATGGAGGATTCTTTGAAGGATGCACTTCAGTTAATGACTGAAATCCAAGTGATGCAACTTCGAATGGCCAAATAACAAGAGAGGCAAGGATAGGAATTTACAAAAATTTCTAATGGACAATCACGATAACCCGATCTTGATTGATAAAGATTCTTCAGGAGAGGCCAGCGAGGAAGAAGAAGAAGTCCCTATGGAAGAAGTGCACGTGGAAGATGACGACAAAGTCGTTTGCGTTGGTGAAGTATGTTTTGACAAAGATGGAAATCTTGTCGAACAACGTGGAAATTTTTGTTTCCACTATCCAAATTGTTCGGTTCATAGATCTCTCATTTTCAAAGACATTCATTAGTTTCTTTTCTCTTTTTCTTATTGCTGTATGTTCTTCTTATGTTACCCACGAAAATGTAAATATAACTATATGATTAATGAATAAGTTGTATTCTTATATGTGTTCTATTAAACGTATTATTATATACTTAGGATAGTTAGTAGTTTAGGACTAAGTTTTAAGTTTTAAGATAAGTGTTGATTATTTATGATAACACTATCATTATAATCACATATCATAGAGTATTAGATTAAGGGGGAGTTATATAGTTTGGAGTTAGTTTTTGTTGATGACAAAGGGGGAGAAGTATAAAATAGGATAGTTAGGCATAGATTAAGTGGGAGTTATTAGGATAGAAGTAATATTTTATAAACAAAGGTTGTCATCATCAAAAAGGGGGAGATTGTTAGTCCGTGAGATGATGGTTTTGATGAAAACAACCTTAGAATAGGATTATAAAATATAAGTACTAACATTATAGTTTTGAAATATATGTATATGTAGGATTTAACCATGCGGGTACCAAGAATAAAGACTGTACAATATAGAGATTCAAGATATCAAGAATGAAGACTCATGAGTATCAAGAATATCAAGAATATCAATATTATCAAGATTCAAAACTTCAAGTAATTTATTTTTTAATTAGCAATTTTGTTAAAACTCCTAGAAAAGCACTGACATCTTAAAATCCAATTTATTCATGGAATGGAATCCACTTCGAGCCCTTTAAAGGGATGGAACCCCAAGTAGGATGGAATCTACGAAAAATCTAGTGGAACATTGTTTTGTATCCGCTAACTTTTATTCAAATGTTTTTCAAAATTATATCTTGTTTTCAAAATGATTTCAAAACCTTTCTTTTAAAAGAATCAAAAACATCTATCCTGATTTTAAATACTTTTTAGTTTCAAAATCAAATTATTCTTAGTTTTAGAACTATCTTTAACAATAATATATTTAACTTTTAATATTTATACTTAGATTTAAATATAAAATTATAGTAAAAATTTATATATATTATTCTCTATATTTACTTTTGTATTTTAACTACAGTCAAGTATATTTATAAAGTTTAAAATAGTTTTAATGTAAGATAAAAGTTATTTTCAATGAAAAACAAATCACCAAAATTTCCTTTGGGATGTCGACATGCTCAATATACCCATGTCGACATAGTGTAACGACCAAGAATTTTATTAAATTAAAATTTGAATATTTAATTAATTTTAAATATTTATAAGTGAATTTTTAAGTCAAATAAATTTTTATTTGAATTTTTGGATTTAATTAGATAATTAAATCGATAATTTAATATGTTAAATTATGGAAAATAATTGAAAATTGAGTTAAATATGATTTAAAATAATTTGGAAAATTTTATTTAATCATACTGGAGTTATAGAAATATTTTAGAACTTTTAAAATCGAATTAAAAGTTAATTTGTGAAAATTGAATATTTTAATATTTTATAATCGACTCTAAAATAGTCAATTTTTGAACAGTCTCAGAATTGAACGAAACCAGTTTCATTGGATCCGTAATAGTTAGTTATTACCGGATTTCAATTTTCGTGTCAATCGGAGCTATCGTTTGATCGTGGCAGCTCGAAACGCATCGAATTGTTTTTAATTTAAATTTGGCGAGTCAAAATAGCCATTTTTCAAAAAGTCTCGGATTTCGACGAAACCTGTTTCATCGGATCCGTAATGTGATATTATTGTAAGGTTTCAAATTTCAAGTCGTTTGGATTTACCGTTTGTCCGGTACAAATTAAAACGCCTAGAAATCGATTTAAATCGGTTTAATTTAAATTGAACGTTTTCAGCCATAACTCGCACATACTTCCGAATTAGCTTCCGAAACCTATTCCATTGTGTCCGGAACGCGGGATAAACCCTAGGTACGCTGGTTACGGCGTCTAAATCGGAGTTCGGAAATTCCGGGATGAATAGTGTCGCTCGTTCCTTATAAATAGCCCTACCCCTTCACAAAATTTGATAAAATATATTCCAAAACCCTAATTTGCTTCATGTAGCCGGCCCTAAAAATGAATGGCCAGAAAACACTCGACTTCCACCTCGATTATCTTCCAATCTGTCGACAATTAGCCTTAGGTTTCAACTACAAAGATGAAGAGCACGACGAGAGCTACGAGATCAACGGTGGAGATCGCATTTGGAGCTACGGATCTTCGTCAAAATGCTCGCGTCCATCTGCAGTTCATCACCGTGCGCACGCTAGAGGAGGAGGCCGAGTTCACTACTGTTGTGGCCGAACATAGCTAAGGTCGTGGGCTTCGTCATGGTGGTGTTGTGATCGAATATAATCGTGTGTGGTGGCCGAGCTATTTAACCCTAGAATTGTGCTATGGGTTCAAGGAGGTCGGCTAATTACCTGGAGATGAGAACGAAGAAGATGGGGGTGGAGACGTGCGGCCCAGATGTGAGGGGGGGGTGAGATCAAAGGCTGTGATTTGTTTGGGTTTAAATTATAAAGTTATGTGTGATTTAAGTAATATAAATACGTGCAAACTTGTAAAATTCGTATCTTTTTCATACGAGGTCGAAAAAATGCAAACTCAGTTGCGTTGGAATCATATGGACGAGCACTACGCGATGGAGTTGGTTTGGAGTCGTTTGGAGTTAGTGAGAATTTCGGGTAAAATTAAACGCGCGTTTAATTTTATTCGAAATAAAAGCTTAAACGGAAATTAAAACCAAGGTGAGAATTTCTCACTCAATCGAGTAGATTTCGATTTTATTTTAAATAGTTAGATTTAAAATATTTGAATGCATGTTTGAATGATGACTGTAAATTATTGATTGTTAAAATAGACATTATGCGCCGTTAGTAAGCGGATGTTATTTAATATAAACATATACCGCGAATATTTCATAAACAGTGAAATTGGTATTATATATAATATCAATATATATATATTGGCATATGTATATATTGCAGTTGATTGATTTCCCGTATTTTTTGCGGATGAGACCCTATTGCGTCGTTATTAAGCGGATAATATTTAATAAGAACATGTACCGCGATAATTTCGTACTGGAGCGAAATTGGTATTGTGCTAATGTTTTTGGATGCAGGAAACAGGTTGGAGGGATCCAACTGGATTCCTCAACAGTATTTATTTAATTTCAGATATTTTGATATTTGATTGATTATCATATCGATATATGATATCGTTGTTGTCGTGATTGACTATTTGATGTGTAGCATCATTGGACCCAGATTTTGGGATTTTAAAATGATCTTTAAAATGATTTTTGAAAATATACTTTATTTCTGGAATTGATCCATTATAAATAAATAAACGTTATAATTTTTAAAGTTATAAAAATTATGGTTTTTGTGAAATATAGTTAAAAAGCTGATTTTTAGAAATACGATTAAAAGTCGATTTTTGAGAAATATGAACTAATGATTTTATAAAATAATTTAGATTGGATTTTTGAATATATGATAAAAGTTTAAATATAGGATTTATAAAATTTGATTATTTTATAAATCGAAATGATGAAATTATAAAGGAATTTAAAGACGTTTTAGAATAATAATATAAACTGATTTATATTTAGAGATTTATAAATGGATATTTATAAATTGAAATATAGACATTATAAAACGAGTTTTTATAAGTGTTTGAATGTAGTGAAAGTGAATTTCATAAATGAATGAAATTTATAGAATTATAAACTGTGAAGTTATAAATGAAATTTATAAATAGTAAGATTATAAATTTGTGAAGTTAATTGAAGAATAGATTTGGTTAAATAAATAAATCTTATAAGTTATAAGGTTTATAAATTGAAAAGTCTTTAAAAAGAACGATTTTGTAAAATAATCGTTTTATAAGTAATTAACTTATAATGTGAACGTTTAGTTTATAATTTAGTTATAAACGGGAATAGGTTAATAAAGGAATTTATAAAAAAAGAAGTTTTTATAAATAAATAGAAATGGAATTTATAAACGTTGTTTTATAAATCCGCAAACGACTTATTTTGATAAGTTAATTGTTATAACTTATAAATGGAGTTATATTCACGTTTTAGACAGTGAATAATCCTTTAAGTTAAAGTGAATAGAAATAATGGAATTTGTGAACATAGTATATTCACGTTTTTGAATAGTGAATAACATGTTAAAGAAAATGTTTTAGAATGTGATATTTTAAACATAATTAAAACGATCTAACGATGTTTTAAAGGTGTTGAGATTCGAAACCATAGATTTCAACATTTATTGTTGAAATAGACGTTTTCGAGAAATAAAAGGAAATGGTGGACTATAACACTGTTGTTATAGTAAATGATTTCCGAAAGGAAATGTTTTGTATAGTATTGGGATTTATATATCTATTTTAATTTCGAATCCCTATACTAGTGATTTTGGGTTGTCGTAACGATGTTTTACGTAACATTCGTTTTGGCCCAAATAAAAATGTTTAAGAGAATGATTTCCCTTAAAGAATGAAATATATACTTAATTCGATTTAAGTATATTGAATATTTTCAAAGGTTGAAATAAAAGAGATTTGTGAATTACTTATGAATAAATAAGTATGGAAATGTTTTCCAATATGAAGTGAATAATTAGAATTTATCTTTTTGAGGATAAATTGAAATGGATTATTGAAATCGAATATGCATGAATATTTTGAAATATAAATTCATTATGGAATTTATATGTGAAAAGTGGAATTTGTTGAAAGTAAATGTTGATTTATTTTTAAAGTGTTGAAATTATATATCTTGTAAAGATATTTTGGAAAATAAATAATTTGGAAAATTATTTGGAATCTGGTGATGTATGCATATCAATTGATAGTTCGATAGCCGACTATCAATATTTCCCTTTGAATGGGTATTTGATGTGATTTGATTGAATTTGAATGCACACTTATTTTTGAATAAGCGCTCACTATTCGGGTTAACCGGGAAAGGACCATGGGGTCGTATAACCCATTCCGAATATGTGATACGTCGTTATGAATTGCATTTGAAGATCGGTGTTGAAGACCGAGTATTTGTGAAAGCGATAGGATGACCTATCGATTGTCTCTGCACTGGGTAGCTCCTGGTATAGAGATTCCTTAAGTGATGGGAAATTCGATCGGGATTGTGAATACCCGTATTGCAAGGACTTCTTTGTAAGTGCCTTCGGTTTTGTTCGATCCCGGAACAAACTTGTATGGATTGTATGCCTGACATTACAATTTGAGATATAAAGCCGATTTCTTTCAAATATATTTCTGTTGGTGGCGGAGAATTTATTCTTTGCTTAACACCCTTCTTTGAGACGTACGAGCTCAAAGGTTATATAGTTGAAGTTATCAGCGATATATCCCATTTTGGTAATGTGACATGCTGAGTGATGCTGAAATGATCATTGTGTTGATTATTTGTGATAGGATCATTTATTTGATCGTCTATCCTTGTGATCATTGTGTTGATCATTTGTTGACCCAAAGCACGGCTTTTTGTACAAAGTGTGTTTTTGTGGACGTGACTTCGTCGAGCCTCACATCCCGGAAATGGTCAAAACAGGAAAGATGCGGCAAGGTTATTAGGGGTTGCTGTAGCTCCCCTTAGGGTATGTGCATTTCCTTCTGGAAAGGGGTGGTATCATGGTATGGAGCCCAGATACTTACTCATGTTGAAAACACTTTATGATTGTGTGAATTGGATATCGAGCGCTCGGTTGAAAAGGTCCTAAAGGACCGGGGAATGGCGTGCTCGTGTCAGTAGTTACCCAGTTAGGGGTAACCCGGCCTTGTGTTGGCAGAGATCCGGTTTGGTTCTCGGGGATGTCTTTCCAGAGGCATTCTCAGTGGCAATGGGAAGTTCCTTGGCCTGACTATTTGTTGGAAATCCAATTCCCAATACGAAACTTGTACGGTATTAGTTGTAGAACCTGCTATTCACTTATGGTGGTCACCACTGTTTGGATGGTAGCTATAGTAGGCATAGTTCGAAATGTCTA
Source organism: Allium cepa (assembly GCA_030765085.1). Lineage (NCBI taxonomy): Eukaryota > Viridiplantae > Streptophyta > Magnoliopsida > Asparagales > Amaryllidaceae > Allium > Allium cepa. The sequence goes on from CM060935.1 coordinate 490,474,926, forward strand.
TGCTGGCTAAGATTTATATTCTACTTTCGAAATGAATTTTTTCTACACTATACACTAATAATAATATAAAATATTCTTTTAAATGCGTATCAAGCATCTTTGACTATCATAAGGAGAAATCTCCTCCGATTCTGCGTTTGCATTGTGTGTGTGTGCGGGAGGCCTTATGGTAGTCTCATTTTTAAAAGCATTGCGAATTGAAATAAAAATATTCCTTTATTTGATTTTAAAGATAAATAAACTGTTTTGAGTTCTCACACCAGTCACATGACTGACTTGGAGTTTATTGTTTTCCTTCCTAAACTCTGGGTGCCCACTAATTTCCACACGGGCAGTTAAGAGTTAGGTTTATCAGGATATTCTGGATATTCTGGAGTTGCTGGAGGCAAGCTGGATGGCATGGCGTATTACTAGTTTATATAGTATTTCTTTTTCCGCTGCACTGTTTGTTGTTGTATGATGTTGTACACTCTGATGATATGATGTAATGTAATGTATAAAATGTAATAACTGATATAGTTCTTTGTTTAAAGATTATTCATTTATTATTATATGTTGTTCCGCTGCGAATTGTGAGATTCTGTTGTTGTTCTGTTGTTTCCTTTCTGTCCCGTTCTATTTTAAAATTTTCTATTCCTTCTTCTCTATGTTCTATTATAAAATTTTCTGTTTTCAAATATCTTCTTTCCCTCTATTTCCTATCTCTTCTCTCTTCTTTCTTTTCTTTTCTTAAATTCTTTTTAAAAACCCATAACATCTCGGTTTTCGGCCTTTGATTTCTCGGCAGTCGATAAAGTGAGTGTCGATGTCGAATTTTCGAAGAACGAAAATCCGTTTGACGTTACATTTGGTATCAGAGCTCTGATGGTTAAGCGACAACCATGGTTCTGTAGGGTATTACTCATTAGAGATAGAGTCAGTAGTACTCTAGAATGAGTTTGAGTGTAATAATAGCTATGAGAGCGTATTTGTTAGTGAATATAAAATTGTTTTATATTGTGATGATTGGTTTATTGAGTGGTATATGAACTTTCGTCAGCGTGGTCCGCAAGACTATGCCGAAGGGGTTTCTAAACACTTGAATAGAACAATTCGACACAATATTGTTTTTAAAATTGGGTAAATGAAATAATTTTACCTTGATTATATTTTATATATAAAGGAATAATTTTTCTGAAATTATTAAAGTGTATATAAGTTGATTGTTAGGTTGTTTGAATAATCTAAATAAAAGAATAATTGTATAAGCAAAAGAATTATAAGAATAAAATTATAATTAAAGTGTTTACAATTGTGAAATAAACTTATATATATAAGAAGTGAAACTATATAAAATATGAGTTGTAAATAAAGGATGTATAAATGGAATATAACTTAAGTTATGTAAATGAAATTCAACTTTGTAATTGAATTGAATAAATGAATTGAATGTTAATCAATTGAATGTAATTTAAGTTGATAAGAAATAATTAATGAAAGTGTTAATTCATTAAAATCTAATGTTATTGGAAGTTGAATAAAATTGAATGGAAATCAATTTAATTAAATCAATTGAGAGTGATGGTGTTAAACCAAATGAATGTAAGTAAAGCAAAGGAATTTGGTTGAAATAAATATACATTGGTTGTTATATGATTGTTAGATGATTGTATATAATTCATTAAGTGTTAATGAAAGTGAATTAATGAAATTGAAAGCTATGAAATTGAATTCAAATTAGAAGTAAATAAATTTGAATAGAATTGAATGTGAATTAGATTTAATTAGTAAATGTAAACTAATTGAATTGAGAATGAATGTTAGTAAATCCAATGTAAATGAATCAAATGTGATTTAAATTGAAAACCAATTCATTGAATATTAATGAGAATATAAATGAATATTATTGGTTATGAATGTTAGTTGGATGATAATTGGTTGATGGTTGAATATATATTGCTTTAGTTGCATTTGCTATGTGACATATATAGTTATTATGTTGCTATATGTTGTATATTGATACTATTTTCATATATGCATGATTCTCATGTTGTTTGTTGAGTTTAGTAGGTGCGGATCGCGTTTGCTTCGCATTTGGAGTTCGCTTTTGCGCTATATTAGCCGTATATGCTTGCTAATAAAATATAAGGTACATATCTCGGATTAAATATCGTACTTTTACACTTTTTTCCCTTCGGGATGCCTCATTACTTGATGAGATGTATATTTGTGATATATATACTGTCATTTTTTTTTTCGGATCGAGCCGCGCAAAGGAGACTATGGCGAATTTTTCCGGAAATTTAAGGCGTTAGAAAAAATTTGAGAAAATTTTGGAAAAATTTTGAAAACTTTAAACTTTGTTTTAAAGTTGAAAGTTAAATGATATAATTGTTTTTGAAAAGATAACTAAGTATGATTTGAAAACTTAGTAAAGATTTGTAAGAAGTTTAATTATGAATTTTGGAAAGTTAATAGATTTTGTAACTTTCCTTACTTGTAATTTCGAGGACGAAATTCTTTTAAGGGGGAAAGATTGTAACGACCCAGAATTTTATTAAATTAAAATTTGAATATTTAATTAATTTTAAATATTTATAAGTGAATTTTTAAGTCAAATAAATTTTTATTTGAATTTTTGGATTTAATTAGATAATTAAATCGATAATTTAATATGTTAAATTATGGAAAATAATTGAAAATTGAGTTAAATATGATTTAAAATAATTTGGAAAATTTTATTTAATCATACTGGAGTTATAGAAATATTTTAGAACTTTTAAAATCGAATTAAAAGTTAATTTGTGAAAATTGAATATTTTAATATTTTATAATCGACTCTAAAATAGTCAATTTTTGAACAGTCTCAGAATTGAACGAAACCAGTTTCATTGGATCCGTAATAGTTAGTTATTACCGGATTTCAATTTTCGTGTCAATCGGAGCTATCGTTTGATCGTGGCAGCTCGAAACGCATCGAATTGTTTTTAATTTAAATTTGGCGAGTCAAAATAGCCATTTTTCAAAAAGTATCGGATTTCGACGAAACCAGTTTCATCGGATCTGTAATGTGATATTATTATAAGGTTTCAAATTTCAAGTCGTTTGGATTTACCGTTTGTCCGGTACAAATTAAAACGCCTAGAAATCGATTTAAATCGGTTTAATTTAAATTGAACGTTTTCAGCCATAACTCGCACATACTTCCGAATTAGCTTCCGAAACCTGTTCAATTGTGTCCGGAACGCGGGATAAACCCTAGGTACGCTGGTTACGGCGTCTAAATCGGAGTTCGGAAATTCCGGGATGAATAGTGTCGCTCGTTCCTTATAAATAGCCCTACCCCTTCACAAAATTTGATAAAATATATTCCAAAACCCTAATTTGCTTCATGTAGCCGGCCCTAAAAATGAATGGCCAGAAAACACTCGACTTCCACCTCGATTATCTTCCAATCCGTCGACAATTAGCCTTAGGTTTCAACTACAAAGATGAAGAGCACGACGAGAGCTACGAGATCAACGGTGGAGATCGCATTTGGAGCTACGGATCTTCGTCAAAATGCTCGCGTCCATCTGCAGTTCATCACCGTGCGCACGCTAGAGGAGGAGGCCGAGTTCACTACTGTTGTGGCCGAACATAGCTAAGGTCGTGGGCTTCGTCATGGTGGTGTTGTGATCGAATATAATCGTGTGTGGTGGCCGAGCTATTTAACCCTAGAATTGTGCTATGGGTTCAAGGAGGTCGGCTAATTACCTGGAGATGAGAACGAAGAAGATGGGGGTGGAGACGTGCGGCCCAGATGTGAGGGGGGGTGAGATCAAAGGCTGTGATTTGTTTGGGTTTAAATTATAAAGTTATGTGTGATTTAAGTAATATAAATACGTGCAAACTTGTAAAATTCGTATCTTTTTCATACGAGGTCGAAAAAATGCAAACTCAGTTGCGTTGGAATCGTATGGACGAGCACTACGCGATGGAGTTGGTTTGGAGTCGTTTGGAGTTAGTGAGAATTTCGGGTAAAATTAAACGCGCGTTTAATTTTATTCGAAATAAAAGCTTAAACGGAAATTAAAACCAAGGTGAGAATTTCTCACTCAATCGAGTAGATTTCGATTTTATTTTAAATAGTTAGATTTAAAATATTTGAATGCATGTTTGAATGATGACTGTAAATTATTGATTGTTAAAATAGACATTATGCGCCGTTAGTAAGCGGATGTTATTTAATATAAACATATACCGCGAATATTTCATAAACAGTGAAATTGGTATTATATATAATATCAATATATATATATTGGCATATGTATATATTGCAGTTGATTGATTTCCCGTATTTTTTGCGGACGAGACCCTATTGCGTCGTTATTAAGCGGATAATATTTAATAAGAACATGTACCGCGATAATTTCGTACTGGAGCGAAATTGGTATTGTGCTAATGTTTTTGGATGCAGGAAACAGGTTGGAGGGATCCAACTGGATTCCTCAACAGTATTTATTTAATTTCAGATATTTTGATATTTGATTGATTATCATATCGATATATGATATCGTTGTTGTCGTGATTGACTATTTGATGTGTAGCATCATTGGACCCAGATTTTGGGATTTTAAAATGATCTTTAAAATGATTTTTGAAAATATACTTTATTTCTGGAATTGATCCATTATAAATAAATAAACGTTATAATTTTTAAAGTTATAAAAATTATGGTTTTTGTGAAATATAGTTAAAAAGCTGATTTTTAGAAATACGATTAAAAGTCGATTTTTGAGAAATATGAACTAATGATTTTATAAAATAATTTAGATTGGATTTTTGAATATATGATAAAAGTTTAAATATAGGATTTATAAAATTTGATTATTTTATAAATCGAAATGATGAAATTATAAAGGAATTTAAAGACGTTTTAGAATAATAATATAAACTGATTTATATTTAGAGATTTATAAATGGATATTTATAAATTGAAATATAGACATTATAAAACGAGTTTTTATAAGTGTTTGAATGTAGTGAAAGTGAATTTCATAAATGAATGAAATTTATAGAATTATAAACTGTGAAGTTATAAATGAAATTTATAAATAGTAAGATTATAAATTTGTGAAGTTAATTGAAGAATAGATTTGGTTAAATAAATAAATCTTATAAGTTATAAGGTTTATAAATTGAAAAGTCTTTAAAAAGAACGATTTTGTAAAATAATCGTTTTATAAGTAATTAACTTATAATGTGAACGTTTAGTTTATAATTTAGTTATAAACGGGAATAGGTTAATAAAGGAATTTATAAAAAAAGAAGTTTTTATAAATAAATAGAAATGGAATTTATAAACGTTGTTTTATAAATCCGCAAACGACTTATTTTGATAAGTTAATTGTTATAACTTATAAATGGAGTTATATTCACGTTTTAGACAGTGAATAATCCTTTAAGTTAAAGTGAATAGAAATAATGGAATTTGTGAACATAGTATATTCACGTTTTTGAATAGTGAATAACATGTTAAAGAAAATGTTTTAGAATGTGATATTTTAAACATAATTAAAACGATCTAACGATGTTTTAAAGGTGTTGAGATTCGAAACCATAGATTTCAACATTTATTGTTGAAATAGACGTTTTCGAGAAATAAAAGGAAATGGTGGACTATAACACTGTTGTTATAGTAAATGATTTCCGAAAGGAAATGTTTTGTATAGTATTGGGATTTATATATCTATTTTAATTTCGAATCCCTATACTAGTGATTTTGGGTTGTCGTAACGATGTTTTACGTAACATTCGTTTTGGCCCAAATAAAAATGTTTAAGAGAATGATTTCCCTTAAAGAATGAAATATATACTTAATTCGATTTAAGTATATTGAATATTTTCAAAGGTTGAAATAAAAGAGATTTGTGAATTACTTATGAATAAATAAGTATGGAAATGTTTTCCAATATGAAGTGAATAATTAGAATTTATCTTTTTGAGGATAAATTGAAATGGATTATTGAAATCGAATATGCATGAATATTTTGAAATATAAATTCATTATGGAATTTATATGTGAAAAGTGGAATTTGTTGAAAGTAAATGTTGATTTATTTTTAAAGTGTTGAAATTATATATCTTGTAAAGATATTTTGGAAAATAAATAATTTGGAAAATTATTTGGAATCTGGTGATGTATGCATATCAATTGATAGTTCGATAGCCGACTATCAATATTTCCCTTTGAATGGGTATTTGATGTGATTTGATTGAATTTGAATGCACACTTATTTTTGAATAAGCGCTCACTATTCGGGTTAACCGGGAAAGGACCATGGGGTCGTATAACCCATTCCGAATATGTGATACGTCGTTATGAATTGCATTTGAAGATCGGTGTTGAAGACCGAGTATTTGTGAAAGCGATAGGATGACCTATCGATTGTCTCTGCACTGGGTAGCTCCTGGTATAGAGATTCCTTAAGTGATGGGAAATTCGATCGGGATTGTGAATACCCGTATTGCAAGGACTTCTTTGTAAGTGCCTTCGGTTTTGTTCGATCCCGGAACAAACTTGTATGGATTGTATGCCTGACATTACAATTTGAGATATAAAGCCGATTTCTTTCAAATATATTTCTGTTGGTGGCGGAGAATTTATTCTTTGCTTAACACCCTTCTTTGAGACGTACGAGCTCAAAGGTTATATAGTTGAAGTTATCAGCGATATATCCCATTTTGGTAATGTGACATGCTGAGTGATGCTGAAATGATCATTGTGTTGATTATTTGTGATAGGATCATTTATTTGATCGTCTATCCTTGTGATCATTGTGTTGATCATTTGTTGACCCAAAGCACGGCTTTTTGTACAAAGTGTGTTTTTGTGGACGTGACTTCGTCGAGCCTCACATCCCGGAAATGGTCAAAACAGGAAAGATGCGGCAAGGTTATTAGGGGTTGCTGTAGCTCCCCTTAGGGTATGTGCATTTCCTTCTGGAAAGGGGTGGTATCATGGTATGGAGCCCAGATACTTACTCATGTTGAAAACACTTTATGATTGTGTGAATTGGATATCGAGCGCTCGGTTGAAAAGGTCCTAAAGGACCGGGGAATGGCGTGCTCGTGTCAGTAGTTACCCAGTTAGGGGTAACCCGGCCTTGTGTTGGCAGAGATCCGGTTTGGTTCTCGGGGATGTCTTTCCAGAGGCATTCTCAGTGGCAATGGGAAGTTCCTTGGCCTGACCATTTGTTGGAAATCCAATTCCCAATACGAAACTTGTACGGTATTAGTTGTAGAACCTGCTATTCACTTATGGTGGTCACCACTGTTTGGATGGTAGCTATAGTAGGCATAGTTCGAAATGTCTATGCTGGCTAAGATTTATATTCTACTTTCGAAATGAATTTTTTCTACACTATACACTAATAATAATATAAAATGTTCTTTTAAATGCGTATCAAGCATCTTTGACTATCATAAGGAGAAATCTCCTCCGATTCTGCGTTTGCATTGTGTGTGTGTGCGGGAGGCCTTATGGTAGTCTCATTTTTAAAAGCATTGCGAATTGAAATAAAAATATTCCTTTATTTGATTTTAAAGATAAATAAACTGTTTTGAGTTCTCACACCAGTCACATGACTGACTTGGAGTTTATTGTTTTCCTTCCTAAACTCTGGGTGCCCACTAATTTCCACATGGGCAGTTAAGAGTTAGGTTTATCAGGATATTCTGGATATTCTGGAGTTGCTGGAGGCAAGCTGGATGGCATGGCGTATTACTAGTTTATATAGTATTTCTTTTTCCGCTGCACTGTTTGTTGTTGTATGATGTTGTACACTCTGATGATATGATGTAATGTAATGTATAAAATGTAATAACTGATATAGTTCTTTGTTTAAAGATTATTCATTTATTATTATATGTTGTTCCGCTGCGAATTGTGAGATTCTGTTGTTGTTCTGTTGTTTCCTTTCTGTCCCGTTCTATTTTAAAATTTTCTATTCCTTCTTCTCTATGTTCTATTATAAAATTTTCTGTTTTCAAATATCTTCTTTCCCTCTATTTCCTATCTCTTCTCTCTTCTTTCTTTTCTTTTCTTAAATTCTTTTTAAAAACCCATAACATCTCGGTTTTCGGCCTTTGATTTCTCGGCAGTCGATAAAGTGAGTGTCGATGTCGAATTTTCGAAGAACGAAAATCCGTTTGACGTTACACATAGTGTCAGTTAAATTCAAAATTTGAATTTCAAAAGAAGTGTCTTTTCGTCATATCTCTTCACGAATGGACATGGCTGTTGTTCTTCTATAAATAGGGGCTGGTTTCAACGAATTTTAATCATATTTTCTAGTTTTCATTTCTCTCTTCTTCCACATTTCTTTATACATATTCTTAACATTACTCTGCCAAAATCAACATTGAATCTAACCAGATTATCTCTGGTTTGATTCTCTATCACTATCTCAACAAGATCCTAAGTGCTATTCTGAGTTATAGGTTTTTTGTAATCAATTTACCGAGAAAAGGTGTGATTGTAGCCTTGGAGATCAATCAAGCAAGAAAAGGCGTGATTGTAGCCTTGGAAATCAATTGGGTGAACTTGTTGCCCGGGAAATCAAGTATCTATACCCAGAGGATTGTGAATCTGGAGGGTGTACCTCGTGGCCTTGAAATTGAGGGTGTAATCGTAAAGATTGCTTTTGAAAGGAAATCCGTACTAGTGTGCGAGACTGGATGTAGGTTAACTCTGAACTAGTATAAAATCCGGCATGTTCTTTCCTTTACTGCTTTTACTTTATTTCTGCATCTGTGTTTGATTCTGTGACCATATCTGTGTCAGAATATTGCATACGTTTGTGTTCAAATTAATAAAAACTCAAAAGGATTTAATAATTCCTTAAAAACACTATTCACCCCTCTAGTGTTGTTCCTAGCCTTAAGATCTCTAATCTGCATTTCTCACATCAATATCCATATTGGTTAAGCGTTGGGTAGCTAATGGCCTTAAATTAGTATTTCGAAATACTATAAATTGCCATTGAGTTCGAATTGGTTTTGAGATAGGAAATGATTTTTAAATCCGAGATTGGGTTTCTAAAATATTTTGTTTTAATTATTTTCTATTTACATTAATATTGTTTTAAAGTTATTTAATTATATTAATATTGTTTTAAAGTTATTTAATTATATTAATATATTTTTAAAGTTAGTTAATTGTAGTAATATTATTTTAAAGTTATTAAATTATATTAATATTATTTTAAAGTTATTTAATTACAGTAATATTATTTTAAGGTTATTTAATTATATTAGAATTTTAAACTTTTTTGTTTATAGTTAATATTGTTTTAAAGAATTTATCACAATGTTAATAATTTGAAAGGTTAATTATTTCAAGAATAATTATGATTTGAAGTTAATAATAAGGGTATATTAATAATATTATACAAATAAATAATTACTATTTATTTATTTATAATGTTATTTTAAATAATTATTTGTTATGAGAACTGTTTTGAAGTAAAGACTTTTAATTATATATAAACTAGTATACAACGCCCGTACGTGCATCTGTTATCCAAATATGTTTACCTCGGATGGACATGTGTTTTAAGTGTAAATGTTTTATAGTCACAACACATTTCAAGTTATTTTGTTGGTGATATTAAGGATAAATTGATAGTAAAATTTCATTGGTGGACAGTCATAAAGCGTGGTAAGATTCCATTAACGAAGAGGGGTAATTTTGAAATTTCAAAAAGACGCCATGTAAATCATGTTGATTGAATTCTCTTTATTAACAGGAGAGACATAAATATATAGTTCATTAACCAATTATAATATATGTATGTGAACTTTAGTTCTAAATTTCAGTTCGGTAACTTGACTAATTTCACTTTACTTGTAAATTTTAACCTTACACACATACATGGATACATACGCGTGTGTGACAGAACATGTTCTATAATGACTATTTTTTAATATTTTTAACATGAATGACTTATATTTCGTATGAAATTGCACATATAGCATATAATAGTAACATTAATAGTTTCAAGTGCGCATGTTTAACACAAATGACTTCTAGCATGTAACACATAAATTTCATATAACTCAATATGTTCAGTTCTTAACAACATGTTCTTACCGTCAATCGTATATGTTCTAAACTAACTTCATTTCAGCATGTTTTGTAATATGTTTTAACACAACTGAATGTTCTTAACTGTGTATGTTCATTTCTAACTATAGTTCAATAACCAATAATATGTATGTGTTCATGCATATTAAGTTAAACAATATGCCTATACAATTTCAGTTATATATATTCAATTAATATATGCCTATATATGTGTGTGTTAAACAATATGCCTATACAATTTCAGTTATATATATTCAATTACTATATGCCTATATATGTGTGTGTTAAACAATATGCATATATATATTCGGTTCAATTAAACAATTTAGTTCATACGTATTCAGTTAATATATGCCTACATGTGTGTGTCTTAGATCTTCTTGGCTTGGTTGTTGTAGTGTCCATTGAAGGCTGAAGTATACCTACATATGATTTCTGTAATTTGGGTCGCTGCTGTCTGTTGAAGATTGAAGTATGTATGGAGTTTTATGTAATATGTATGAACTTTGAAGCAAGGTTTTGTGCCAATATATTAAAATAATTTGTATTATGTAATACTAAGCAGACGTATAGATATGAGGATAAAAATGCAAGGGTATTATTGGTAATCCAAAAATACACTGTTGAAATTAGTTCATGAAATTCTCATTATTAGTAGTAAAGATATTTTGAGATCCATAAATAAAGTTGAAAGACTTGGATTTCATAATGGAGTTTTGAATGGTTTGAAGACTTAAGGGATGATTATTTACAAGGTGTAAGAATTTTATAAATGGTTAGATATTTGCAAGATTAATTAGGGAGGCTAGTGGTCGCTTACATATTTAACCAATGTTGGTTTCCCTAGATAATAAATCCCTGATTAAATGACTGTTATTCGATGTTTAAATAACCGACTACCGAATTTGGACCCAAACATAACTTTGAAAATATCTAGAAGAAACACACAAGTTATATGGCACATTCATCTTCGATGATGTTGTACTGTGCGTATAAATTTCGTTCGTTCTTCTAGGAAAATGATAAGGAAATCCATCCACCAATGGTTAGAAGGTGATCTCTGATCTTACCTTTGACTGTTTATTTCCTAAAGAACCGGGGTTGAATTTATCGGGAATTATCGAATGTTGTTCGAAGATACCGCGGTCGGGTATGTTACCCGAAAACCACTTCGATCCAACGAATGCGTTTCGAAATAAAGACATCTTGAAGATGATGGAATTGAAGACGGAGCTCTCAAGTGTTTTGTTCGGTCCCAGGATGAACTTGTATGGATGAATGCTGGTATTGCATTATTCCCTGAAGGGCAGTATTAGCATTCCAAGTGGGAAGTGCCATATAAGGTAAACATAGCCTCGAACCTCGTCAACCGAGAAATGACAAAAAAGGGGCATGGGCAGGGCCAAGTGGGTCGCTCCCATCAGGGTATGGTCATTTCAAATCTAGGTCGGTTACTATCTATTCATGTATGCTTCGAGGCGCAAGCGGGGTGATCGTATTCAGTGCTACTGGTCAAGTGGTAAGCAAATCCTGTATGGTAGGGGTACAAGATGTTCTTGTCAGACCTAGATGCATTTATCTAGAGACGCACCTTCGAAAGGTAGTTCCTTACCTTGTCATAGCATGAAGTCCGTTCTCCAATAAGCGCCATACGGGATTAGTTGTCCCCAACTATGCTGAAACATGAGATGTAAGCATTTCAGCTATATTCATATTTTACTTTGACCCCTAGACATTATTATAATATAAATGGTTTTCTATAGAAAATGTTTTGATTATCAGAAGACGAGCTGGAGGCTCAGTGATGTATTCACGTAGATGGTTATTTTTCCATTGTATTCCTTGTTGTATTTATCAACAATTATGAGGACAGTCTGTTATAACTATCTAGGCTGCAATAGGTTAGTATACTCTGATTGATGTTTTTGTATATACATATATTACAGTTTCATTTTGTGTAAAGATTTGATGTATATAATAGGTTATTCATTCCGTTTTAAGATTCTGTGTTGTTTCAGTTTTCTTCTTATCTTCTTCCTTCTTTCTTTATCCTTAATGATTGGGTTTTTTGGCATTCGATTGCTCGACGCGCAATACAGTAGATGTATTAGTGTCGATTTTCGAAGATCGAAAATCCCAGTCGTTACAGAATGGTTTTACTAAAGATGTTTTAACTAATGGGCAGTTTCTCATAAGCGGTTTCGCCTGTACATGAGTGCAGTCCATTGACTTATTACTTCATGAAACCATCAATTTATGGTCTATTCAAAATTGAGATTTCTTTCTTCAATTTCAAGCTTCTTGTACAAATTCAAAATTCGCCAATTCAAATTATAGTTTTCCATCGATGACCACGTCGGCAATCTATGTATAGTTATAAGCAAGATGGATGATCGACACGTGGCATAATCCAAAGCCAGAAATCAAAAAAGAGGAAAAGACGATAATGATCCATCTAAATCTTTATGTATTGTAAATAAATAGGGTATTATAGCAAAAAAGGGGAGAATTTTAGACTTTACTCTTTTTAGAAACGCTGAAATCAAAAACCATACTCTCTGTCATTATTTATTTGTACTAGAAACAGAAATAAGAAGAAAATGACATTTTCCATTAGACATAGGATTCATTAACATCCGAACCATATAAATTCTATATGTTATTTATTGCTTTCAATACTTAATTTTACTTTTTTATTTTTTAGTACTAAAGATGGAAACGAATTGGATAAAGACTTGTAATAAGATCTTGGATATTTTCCCTCATTATTGTATAAGCATTATTGCACATAACTACTTCCTTCAAATGCAATCTTAACATTAGTTAATTTTGCTGATTCCAAATCATGTAAGTGTATAGCATCGTGATTACTCCTTGCCTCCATGACCCAAACTGAGGCAGGTGCCTCTACGGATTCTACCTCAAATCTATCCTAGCCGCTCTTCAAGCCTTCATAAACCAATTGAACTAATGCATGCATGGAATAGAGAGATCCTTAGCCCAATATCCTTCCCTGAGCTGATCTTCCCTCAACCTTCTGCAACTCATCGATCTTAGAAGGGAGAACAGTGATTCTGGTCAAAAAAAAGATACAAGCTCAAAGGCAAGATTCAAATCAATACCCAAATTAAATCGAAGCCTGCGAACATAAACCTATTAATGCTAAAAAAGCAAGCACGAACCATGCCCGATGATGATGCTACTTTACTCTGTAAAGGTCGATCATCCCAAATAGACACCAAGGAGGAAGAGATCCGTCCACTTAAATCTCATGTAGAGTGGCTGGAAAGTCCACCGAAAAAATAACAGGGAGGAAGTTAGGGAAGGGGGTTCTTCCCCATTTAGGTGAAACTATTATAGAAGTAGACTTCCCTGATAACTTCATACCTCGTCAATTGATAAGTTCAATGAGACTACTAAGCCTGACGACCATATTTGCACTTTAGAGTACTACATGGACATTCTAAAAGTAGGGAGGATGGTCAGATGCAAGCTCTTCCTCGTGCCTGGATAAGGTAGTTTCTAGATGGTTTGGGAGGTATGGACTAGGAGAAGTTCATTCTCGGCCATAGCTACCTGAGGATTCCTTAAGACAGTTCAACTCTGGGAGAGAGGCTACTCCAGATGTTAATACCATGTCTAGCTTAAAGCAGTGCAAAAATGAATACCATATTGGATATGGGTGACTTGTGAGGAAGCATTGCTGATTGCAGCGTATGCTGGGATTATGAGAAACACAACCATGTGGGACAAGAATGGAAGAAAGCTATGTCATAGCATGAAGGCTTTCTATGAAAGGGTTAGTAGCTATATCAAAACGGAAGAAGCCGAAGTTGTAGAATCACATTCATCTAAGAGAGCTTTTGCTCCCCACAATGAAAAGAAGATGAGGCAGAAGGATATCATCCCTCTGCAAAGTGGCATAGGTAATTTAACTTCGTAACAAAGACTCCCCTTACCTACACACATGGTCAGATATACAAAATGACTAGAACTGAGTTAGCCTACAATGTCCTGAACATGGGGAAAGAAAGCTGAACATAATAGGGGAGGAGCATATTGCCGCTTCCATAGAGCCAATGGTCACCATACCGATAATCGCTGATACTTGAGGAATGAAATAAGGAGACCGATTTAAAAGGAATACTTAAGCAGTTATCCAAAGGAGAACAATAAAGAGAGGATAGTGAATGTCTCTCCAGATTTGAATGAAGTCTTGGTTGGAACTCCAATCTCATAGCTTCAATCCATGGAGGACACGCCTCGCTGGAAAAGAAAAATAGCACAGGAGCAGTATGTGGAAGAGGCAAAAGCATAGTAAAGAACCATATTCCATGTAAAGTAGAAATCTGCTCAGGATATTCTCTTTACTGCTGTTGAGGTCCCTGTATTGGTTTTCCTACATCAAGACCCACTTACGGTTACGGTGCCGATCTCAAATTGCACCAAGAAGAAAATCTTTGAAGGTTCTGGGAGTTCAGTCAACATCATCTTTAAATTTGGATTTGACAGGATGAAGCTTCCAATGGAAATACTGAAGCCAAACCCCAAACCAATTTACGACTCCAACAGTATTGCGATTGTCCATATTAGATCACTAGAATTGCCCCTTCACAAATCATTCCAAGAAATCTTCCTAGTCATTGATCAACCATCTCTATACAAGGCATTCTTGGGAAGATGTTCGCTAATCGACAAGGGGATAGTAATCTCTTCGAAAAATTTGATTATGAAGTTCCATACCCCAGCAAGAATAGGATCAATTAGGGGAGAACAATTGTTAGCTAGAGAATCATATAATGTAAACCTCAATTCTAGCAATAAAATTGTTCAAAACTATTCTATTTTTTTCTAATAATTGTGATGATGGTAATGAAAAAGAAATCATGCCAGTTCCAGGAACCGCATCGGTACAAAGTACCATGACTGATGCTGAAACAGGTCATTCTACGACCACAACATTATTAAGGAAAGAAAAGAAAAAGTATATGCACATAATCAGCACTAAGGAGTATAACTCAGTCTATGAACATTATTTTTCTAAAAAAACTCGGAACAAGCTCTCTCTTCCGCTTCTCAACTAGAAGAGAAAGAAGGAACTGAAATAGATCCGAGATTAGGGGAAATAAGGAGAGAGTGAAGCCATTGGATGATCTTAAAGATACAAAGGCAGATCCTAATGACCCTTCAAAGGTTATCAAGATAGGGAAAAACCTCAGCATAGAAGCCAGAACAGAATTGATAAACTTCTTTAAGGGATTGGGGGATGTTTTCGCTTGGGCACACTCAGACATGGTGATGATAGATCTAGCTATCACTTGCCACACATTCAACATTGACCCTGATGCTCATCCAGTTAGGAAAATAATGCAGAACTCCAGATTAGAAAAGGTATAATTCTCTACATGAAAAGGTCAAGAAGTTGAAAGAAAACAGATTCATCAAGGAAGTTTATTACGCAAAGTGTACCACCAACCATGTTCTAGTGAAGAGGTCCAATGAGAAATGGAGAACTTATGTAGACTATACCAATCTCAATAAGGTCTACCTAAAGGATAGCATTCCTCTACCTAGAATTGATCAATTAGTAGATGCAACTAGTGGACACGAATTGCTTTCATTTATGCATGCATACTCAAGTTATAATCAGATAGCTATGTTTGAGCCAGATCAGGAGCATGCCAGTTTTTTGATGGATAAAGGTTTATACTGCTATAAAGTCATGTCGTTCGGACTCAAAAATGTTAGAACAAACTACAAGAGATTAGTTAATATGATGTTCTCAGACCAGATTGGTAAAAACATCGAAGTATATGTAGACGACATGCTAGTCAAGTCAAAAGTAGCATTGACTTAAATGCAAGATCTGGAGGAAATGTTTGCCGTCCTGAGGCAGTAGAATATGAAATTGAATACCTTGAAATGTGCTTTCAACGTCTAGTCAGGGAAATTCTTGGGGTACATAATAAGCGCTCATGGCATTGAAGCAAATCCAGAGCAGATTGAGGCCATAAGGAATATGGAAGTCCCAAAAAAATCGAAAGATATCATGAGCCTAAACGGTAAGGTATTTGCTCTAAGAAGATTCATTTCCAAAGAAACCGACAAGTGTACACCATTCTTCGACCAAGTAAAAAGGGACGGAATTTCGAATGGAAAGAGGAATGCAAAATCGCATTCTAAAATTTGAAGGACCATCTGATCAGTACCCATATCCTATCAAAATTAGTAATAGGTGAGGACTTATAAATGTATTTAGCTATAACTAATAAAGTTGTCGGTGTTGTAGTGGTTCGAGAAGATGAAGGAACCCGAAGGCCTATCTACTTCATAGGCAAGTGCTTGTTAGGAGCAGAGCTTAACTACTTGGTCGTTGAAAAGCTAGCTTACAATCGACTTCTCATAGCAAGGAAATTGCGGCCCTACTTTCAAGTGCTTTCCATTAAAGTCCTCACAGACAAACCGTTGAAGCAAATAATATAGAAATCAGAGACTTCGATCGCATGCTAAATTGAGCGATGGAGCTCAATTAATATGATATCTCCTACTGTCAACAAAAGCAATCAAAGGGCAACCACTAGCAGATTTCATCGTCGAATGCATGCTGCCTATTGAGCCACAACCTGAGAAAGAAATCCCTACTCCATAGTTATAGCATTATTTATGGATGGAGCACCGAATGAACAAGATGTAGGGAGCGGATACATGCTAATTACTCCAGATGAGCAGAAACTATATAAGGCTGTGCATCTCGGGTTCAAAGCTACCAATAATGTGGCAGAATATGAGGCTCTCCTCGCAGGCTTAAGGATGGCTCAGGTAACGAAGGTAACCCATATTAAATTTCATGGTGATTCCAATTAGTTGTAAATTAAGTGAAGGGGAATTACCAAACGAAAGAGCCTACTTTAGCTAAATACGTGGAACTAGCCAAAAAGTTGTTTGTGCAATTTGATCAATTTGATATAAAAAAATTACATATGAGATATGTTCTTCTACAGACTCGTTGGCCAAATTTTCTAGCACAAAAGTAGCATAAGAAATGAAAATTGTCCCAATATGGCATTAAGCTGAATCAAACATCACGACGGCCAACCATGTACTGGTCTTGACTACGGCACATTGAGCTAAGGTCAAAGAAACTAAAAATCAAGGGACATATGAGAATCAAGAGCGGTCTCCAAGTGCACTTGTCCCTCAACAAACAGAGTAAGACTAAGGGATGACCCCTATCAAACAATTCTTGATAAACCAAGTACTACCTATAAAGAAGAATGATGCCAGTAAAATAAGATACCAGGCTCCGTACATTTCCTTTTTTGATGGCATATTATACAAGAGAGATTACGCTACGCCTTATCTTGGATGTGTTTCCAAAGAAGGAGTACAAGTCTTGGGTGAAGTACATGAAAGGCAATGTGGGGATCACTCTAGAGGAGCCAACTTGGCAAAGAAGGTGCTCAGACATGGTTACTACTAGCCCACCGCACTTCAAGATGCACAAGAATATGTGAGAAAATGTGATAGATTTCAAAGGTTTGCAAGTATCCCGAGACTACCTTCCCATGAGCTCATCCCATTAGCCAGCCTATGGCCATTTGATATATGGGGCATAGATTTAATAGGACTATTTACATATGAAAAGGAGGGGAAAAGTATGCCATGGTCGTAATAGACTAATTCAACGAGTGGGCAGAAGTAGAACCATTGGTTATAATCACCGCAAAGAAGATTGTCATTTTCATGGTAAGGAACATAATTACTAGGTTATTCCCTATAAAAAATTTCCGATAATGGAATCCAATTTGAAAGTAAGGAGTTTATGGAGCATTGTGAAAATAATGGAATAATAAAAAGTTTCTCCTCAATCGCACACTCGTAGGCGAATGAGCAAGTTGAAGCAGCAAACAAAACCATCAAGAAGTTACTGAAGAAAATATTGCAAACGGCTAAAGGAAAATAGGCGGAGGAGTTATCTTTAGTACTATGGGCTTATAGAATCTCATCCAGATCCCCAACCGACCATACACCTTTCTCCTTAGCCTATGGCTATGAAGCAATCCTCACCGTTGAAATAAAAGTCCCATCACAAAGAAGAATATCATATGTAGTAGAGCAGAACAAAGAATTAATATAAGCTACCCTGATCTTATTCAAGAGAGAAGAGACGAGGCAGTAGTTTGATCCGCCGCAAACCGACAAAGGATGACAAAAAATTACAATGTTAGGATCAAAGGGAGAAACTTCTACAAGGAAGGCCTAGTGTTGCAAAGAGCAATTGCTAACACCAAGGACCCAATAGACGAGGCTCTGGGCTTGAATTGGGAGGGTCCTCTGGTTGTAGCAAAAGTCTTAGCTAATGAGGCATACTGACTCTCAAGGCCGGATGGAAATCTAGTTCCGAGAACATTAAATTCTGAGCATCTCGGGCCTTATTTTTTTATAAGCAATATTATTTGTATAACAAATGTTGTAATTATAATGAAAATTAGTAAACAATGATTGGACATATGGATATTGGATTCCCCAAACCAATATAGAAAATTTTCTGTGTTAATTTCACTAACATAGATAATAACATCAATCTATCACACACAACTCGGCTTCTCGGCCAAACAATTACACTGCATGCAAGGATATTAGATGGCCTAAACCAGTATAAAAAACCATATGCATGTATTAAATAGATTGTAAATACATGACCCGACTTCATAGTTAAAAAGTAGTTTACCTCCAAATAGTAGGACAGGACGTGCTAAGCACATGAACAAAAGACAGATGCAAAGATGAAAATCAAATAAAATCCATATAAACAAAATTGAAAGCAAGTGCAAAACAAGCTAAGGCTCACAAGGTAGTTATACTCTTTTACAAAAGAATTCAATTTATACAATATCCTTATAAATATTTGCATAACCAAAAGGAATATATCCTACAGCATAATTTTACAAAGTATTCTAAACTGTAAGATTCTATAAGATTGCATTGATTATCAAATATCTTGTCTTAAGGTATGATAGCCAAGGGTCAGTCCGTCCTTATGAAAAAATTATTCCTAGGGTCATTGTTAGCGTTAAAATTGGTTACCAACACCCAAATCCAAACGAAAGCACCAAATCATAGTCACAGCTCGCAGAAAGAATATATGTAGAGAGTTATGATGTGAAGAACAGTCAAAATTAAAACGAATACAGTAAAGAACAACAGATTTTATAGTGGTTCGGCTAACTCCGGCCTACATCCACTCCAGAAGTTTCCTTTTTATTACTGTAATAAACGATTACAGTTACAAGATGGCAGAGTAACCTCAGCCTTAGAAAATAGAAAATTGGAAGCAGAAAGAAGATCCCCCATCTGGAGACCCACATGCTGGATTTATAGGCAAAACCAGGTTGTTGGGCCTTCTGAGTAGTTTGGGCCCACCAAGGCCATAGGCGAACCCTACCTCATCATGCCGATCGATCCTGAGCAGTAGGTATGCCGAACAGAAGTTACCCGGGTATTGACCCGAAGCGAGCCTATCTGGATATCGAAGCAGACAAATCTAGAACTCGGAGCAAAGCTAGCGCCGAACCATGTATTGGTGCCGACCCATGTCACCATATAGCCGATGCCGAGCCTCTATGCCGAGCCATAATGCCGAGCCATAATGTCGAGCCATCCCCACCTCATCATGATGCCGAGCGACATTCAATGCCGAGTGACGTCCAATGCCGAGTGAGGTACGATGCCGAGCGAGGTGCGATGCCGAGCAAGGTACGATGTCGAGCAAGGTGCGATGCCGAGCAAGGTGCGATTCCAAGCGAGGTACTATGCTAAGCGAGGTGTGATGCCAAGCAAGGCTTCATGTCGACCGAGGGGAGGTGTGCCGAGCGAGGCTTCATGTCGACCAATGGGAGGTGTGTCGAGCGAGGCTTCATGCCGATCGAGGGGAGGTGTGCCGAGCGAGGCTTCATGCCGATCGAGGGGAGGTGCGCCGAACGAGACTTCATGCCGATGGAGGGAAGGTGTGCCAAACAAGGCTTCATGCCGATCGAGGGGAGGTGTGCCGAATGAGGCTTATCATCCAGACTGAGCCGTGCAATCCCCTCTCCTGATCATTTCTTGACCAAATGACATATCCAAGTGAACTTCATTCTTCGAAACCGAATCCATCATATTCCAGCCTCGATAATCATGAATCTAGTTAGGTTGAATCTGCCTGCTTATGGCTTTGACAAAAGGCGGGTTAACAGTCATAATTGGCACGCAGTCGCCCTAAAACCTTCTTTATTATGGAGAAACTTATATCGATCATAGGGTTAAAAAAACTAAAAACATCTACGGCTCGTTGCAAAGAAATTTGTCCTATCTTGCATCTGACATTCCCTGTAACATCCCTTATTTTAAGGGTCGAAACTAAGCACTATAGATGATGCAGTCATCCATAGTATTAAATTCCAGAGACAAAAATAAGGCTATGTTAACAATATCAATAATCAAAAGCACATTATTATGAAAAATAATAGCAAACTTTCACATTTCATTTCAAAAATGATAGTTCATATTCATTACATAATTTAATTCGTTAACCCACATTCAGAGAAATTATAATTATTATAAAATACTCCAAAAATGACATATGAAGATGCACCCTTGGTTGATCGGAGTCAAATAATTGGCATTACACAACTTACCAATTACATCCATACAGATAGAACCAAACAACACAGTGGATTAGATAGGTACTGTTAAATAGCTAGATTGCCTCCTGCGCATCTTTGAAAGCTTATTCATCTAATTAGAAACCCAAAAACCCTTACTCTCGACCTACTCAAATGAGTACTCAAGAGTTTAAGGGAAAAAACAAAAACTCCAGGTCAAATGAAAAGTCTGGTGTGAATAATAACCTACCATCTCGAACCAAATAGATATTTAGTGAGACCACGCCATTGAATGGAATAGGTTTTCCCTCACTAGTACCTTAACCAAAATATATTAACCATATACTGTGCTCAAGCACCCTTAATGGTTAGAATAGATTAAAGATTATTAATAATTATGCAACATATACTAGATTACCCATCCTAATTTATTACTACCCATCTAATTTTTTTTGTTGATTATCCGTCTTATACTTATGTCAACTACCCATCTTACATATATTAATTCTATGGAGTACCCATCCCCTATCTTGTTGACTACCCATCACACATGGTTTCATTATCAAGATCATGTGGACTATCTATCTCATATGTTCCATTTATTTAAAATGATGTGGACTATCCGTTGCATATCCCATAGTTTTTCTAGGATTACTATGAACCCTTCATTAACCATAAAGAGACTATCCATCCCCGGCATGATGTGAACTATCCATCTCGCATCCCTTAGTTTTCCTAGGATAACTATAAACCCATCAAATATTCCTTTAATTCATGTTTAACTCACATGTTCAACCTATGTCTATTAGTGTCCTTAATTAGGTTGTTTACTTTAAACTTATAACATCTCAAAATAACATGCATTGGTATCCCTAATGATCTATGTTGAACACAGTAAAGAAAATTTTACATTGGTATCCCTAATGATCATTATCAAAATTCATAATGTAAAATACATTGATATTCCTAATGATTAAAGTCGAAGTCATTAAACATATAGCATGTTGAAATTAATACATATTGGTATCCCCGATGAACAATGTCGATATAGTAAAACTTAGGGTTCACTGCCATTTGTTAAGATAATATAGAACACTTTTGGCATTATAACAGTGTTGACCTCTATGGAAGGTCAAAAACAAAAAATTAAACTTTTAAGTATAAAACTTCGTATCGAAAATGTTGTTGTCGACTTATATAAACTATATGTTATCCACCTATTAAAACCAATTAATAAGGCATATAGACTTAACAACATGGCCTCTAAATTCCAACGTCCACACCAAGAGTCATGACGACAATGACGTACGGCATCATTGTCCAAAATAGAACAAAAGAAACCTTGTCAATCTTGATGAAGAGCGATAACAAGACCAGCGGCTCATTATTAAACTTTATATTTAGCTTACTTTGGTTATTATGCCGTCGAACATATAGGATTTGAAAATAGGCGGTGTCATTTAAAGCAAAGGTGAACACATGTGGCATTGGAATGCCTCGATGATATGCGACAATAAGACAAGCAGAGTCAATGACCACGACGTTAAGTTTTAAACACTTAAGTGAATTATAAGAATACAATGTCGTCAATAATGGATTGTCGTCGATGTCCAACTTGACAGGGATGGAACCACTCCATAACTGCCTAAGTAGTTATCATATGCTTCCCTCCACATTGACATCAACGATCATAGATGAAGCATACAAGCGGCATGGAATTGTCGTAATTATCATGAAAACCGATTTATTACTAATAAAAGCAATTATTTTTCACCAAATCACAGCTCTTATCCAATTTCTTCTGGATAAAACAATATCATTTTCAATTCTTTTCAAAAATACTGCCGCATACAATTTTAACATTCCAAAACATTTTTCAACTTTAATTAATTAATTACTAATTTTAATACTTATCTAGCATAAAATTTCATAATAAATCATAATCACTTGGGAAAAATCCCAAAAATTTACAGAAATTTAGATTTAATGTTTTCTTTCTTACATAAAAATTTCGAGATCAAAATTTATATTTAATTGTTTTTAATAATTAAAACTTGAATAAACTAAATCTCGACCTTAGGAAATTCATAATTTTTTTATTTTAACTTGGAAAATTATGAAATTAAAACTCCATCTCCAAATTAATGTTTAATACAACATACCAAAAATCAAAGCATTTGGAGATTTAAAACAACGGTTTTACTCTTAAAACCCATTCAAATAGTCTCATAAAAATTCCATAAATCATTTTTCTATCCAAACAATGAGCAAACAACCACAACTTGGCAAAAATGTTCTAAATAATTCGGATACTACCCATAGCTGAATTCAAGAATAAGAAAATAGAGATGGTTCATGTATTATTCACTTTAGATTAATTGCTGGAGTTGAGATTTGATTAATGTTTAGCTTCCCTAAGCTTTGCCCTTGAATCCCCTTCGATTTCGATCCTAGCTTGATTAATGGTCGGCCTCCTTTTATTCATTTTGATTGTTTTTGGAATGAGTACAATGAGAATGATATGAGGAGGAGAAGATTTATGGATTAAAAGATTGATATACCTATTTTTCTCCACTTGTATATTCTCTTATATGTTTTGTTTTTCAAAACAATCTTATTACTTAATTTATTAAGGCACGACCTTGTTAATAACCAAGTCTCATTCTCCTTAATCATTCACATTATTCTATTTAATATATCCAATTAAATATCCTTAATAATGTTTAACTAAAATTAGGGGTGTTACAGGTTCCTCTCCTTAAAGAATTTCGTCCTCGAAATTCAATAAAAACAATAATACAAGTTTATCAAACATGCAAACAATGCTAGTATATCCTACCAGCTATAAAGTCTGTATATAACAAATATAGAACATACCATCAAAACAACTCAGGATATATATCCCTAATCATGTCCTCTGTGATGTCCCGAAAATTTGGACAATATTTATTTAATAATTTCCATTAATAATTATTTTAAAATGAGCAATATTGATTTAAATATCTGATTTAACAGGATTTATCTTTTTAAAACTAATAATTATTTAATTTGGTAAATGTTATCTTTTCAAAATTTATAATAATGATAATAATTTAATTTGGAAATTTTATTCTTTTTAAAGTTAAAATATTTAAATGATAAAATTTATCTTTCTAAGATAATTAAAAAGATATACTATTTATAATGTATATATGAGTGTATACATTGTGAAAAGGAAGTATGGTTTTAATTTAAATTTAATAAGAAATGTTTTCAAATTTATATCATATATACATACATACATATATACATACATACATATATATATATATGTATGTATGTATATTGTGAATTAAAAGAATATGATTGAATTTAATATAGAAATTTTTCAAAAGCTTATTTAAAAATCTATCTTATATTTTCTAAAGCACTTAAAGTAAATACTTATGTTATTTAAAAAAATAATAGCTTAAGATAGTATATTATAATAAAAGTTTAATTTGTTTTCTTTAAAGAAAAATTCTTTTGAAATAAATTTAGTGTATATATATATTAAAGTACAATGTTTTTAGTATGAAACTTTGAAATAAGGTTTAATTCAATATTCTTTTCTTTTTAAATTTTCTTTCTTTAAAATTTAGCTTTGAAAATATATTTTAAAAATACACAAATAAACATTAAAGAATGTACTTAATAAAGGTAATTTATTTATGTAAACATTAAAAGCTAAAATGAGAATAAACATTTAAAACATGTTAATAAAAATAAGCAATCAATTTAAATGAAATTTTAAAACATTTGTGGAAATAAGAAATTAATTTAGGAATAAAATTTTAACACTTGTAAAATATAAATAAAAATTTAAATGAGGAGATAAATACAAAATTTCTTGTTCGTACATGTGTAAGACATTTAAACCTTGCAAATTACACTTGTATACATTCTAATAACTTAAGATTACAAGTGGCAATGTTGTAAATTATTTTTGAAACATTTGTAAATAGATAAGAGAAAATTGGCAAAATCATTTATGTTCAAATCTTTTCTTTCTTCTCTTCTAAAAACGAAGCTGAAACCAGATTTAAAAAGAAGAAGTTTCAAAGCCAAAATCAAAATCTAAAATCTGTTCAAAAATCTACAGCAAACTCAGCAAATCTGAAGTTCAAAAATCTATAATCAAAATGATTTCAGCACTATAGTTTCAAAGTTTCAATTTCTAAAGCAAAGACTGTAATAAAAGTTTTCTACAACAACAAGTAATCCAACAACAGTAAATTCAATAGCAAATCCAAATTCAGGAATGAACTTGGTCAACATTTATCAAAACAGCAAGCAAATGAACTCAACTCTGCAGATTCAATACCAGAGAAAACTGTTTCAGAAACAAATCCTGTCCTCTGCAATATTCGGTGAGTAAACATTTTAAAAACAAATCTTTTGGTGTTGATTGATCTGTGTGATGATGCTATAAACATGTTTGTTCTTAGATTTTTCATATGGAATATGGTTTGTGTTGTACAAATTTGAATGCATGCCTGTATGTGCATGTTTTATACTCTCTGTAAATGTCTGTTGCAAGATTAACTGCAAAATAATTCCTATCTCTCTGCAAAATCAAAATTAGACTTTGATTATAGAAAAGAAAAGGTAAATAACAATGTGTTCTTGCTTTTAAAAATAATTTTAAGGGATTATATTTGATAAATATACTGTAAGTTTAAATTTACAGTGGAAATCAGAAAATAGATAAAATTCAAACATGATGATTTTCAAATTCACTTATATGGTCTGATTTGTCTTCAGAAATTAGGAATTTTGAAAGTTAAATTGTGATTTTTAGTTTAGAATTCGAAGAGTTGTTCGGCGATGAACGATTTTGGGGTTTTGGTTTTTTGTCGTTGAACGACATGGCTGGATGCTCGAGTTTTGGCACGGAGGAGGCTGGGTTATGGAGGATCGATGGAAAAATATTGGTTGATTTTTCTATTGGCTGTGATGATCGGAATTGGTCGAGGTAGGGTTTGCGTTGTGTTTGTGTCGTCGAGGTTTAGGGGGTTCATTCGGCGATGGTGGCGCACCGAGTTCGATCACGTAGGGGGATGGCTTTGGTGACTTGAGAGGCGTCTGTGGTTATCATAGTTTGGGTTCAGGTAGCGTAGTTGCGTCGACGGCCGGTGGTTTCTGATCAGGGTTGTTTTCCAATTTTTGATCGAAGTATCGATTTTGGGTCCGCCTTTGGTTTTCGCTGCTCTGAATCATTGTAGTGGAGTTGAGTGTGCGTTGGCAAAGATCAGAGAGTTGGTCGGCATCGGGGTTCTGGCCATGCACATGCACGGTGGCTTTGACGTGCATCGGAACTTTTGGTTTTGGGGAAGAAGAATTTCGACCCGGAGTATCTCGTGATTATTCACGAGTTCGACTCGAAGGCGACGTTGTGAGGCTATGTTGTTTTGGTTGCTTCAAGTCCGCGTGATTACTGTCTCGAGTATGTCTCGAGGATTTATGGTTTTGGACTCGGAAACATTTTGTTTCCAGTTTTAACCTATTTAGTTTTTAAACTAAAGTGATTTTCAAATTTTAAAAAGGTAAACTTAAAATTTTAAGCAAAGTTTTGACTGGTTTTAAAAGAGGTATAAAATGTTTAAGTTAGAAATGATGTTTTAAACATATTTAAATTTTAAAGGGTATGGATTTTAAAGTTTTAAATCTTGTTTAAAAAAATAGTTTTGATAAATATTACTTTAGAATAATTTTGTAATTAGTTTATAAATGTCTCAACTTAAATGAAATTGTTGAAATATAATTATGATTTAAGCAAAAGTTTTTAACTTTAATAATCAAAGAATGATGATTTTCAATAAATCAAATTCAAGTTTTGAAATATAATCTATTTTAATATGAAAGTTAAGAGTTAATGTAATAAATGATTTATTTTAATTTAACCATGTTTTATTATCCTAAGTAATTAAAGTATAATTACTTAGTTAACTAAAATGATTAATTTGGGTAATTAAATTAAAATAAATTATTTTGTATAATTAATTAAGTGTAATTTATTACTTAATTGAGGATTGATTAATCAAGGTTAATCGATTAAGAAATAATTAAGTAATAAGTAATTAAGAGGTTAATTACTTAATGTTAAGAAGATTACTAGAGTAGGTACTTATGAAGTAATTAAAGTAATTAATTAAGTTAATGTAGCTAATTTTAATTAATTAAGTTTAATTAATTAAAGAGAATTACTTAATGATGGGATTAAGTATAATTACTTAATGTAATTAATGAGGTTAATTACTTAGTGAAGTAATGGATGAATAATTACTGGATGTAATTAATTAAAAGGAAATTACTTAATGGATAGTAATTAAAGGACAATTACTTAGTGGAAGTAATTAAGTGATGATCACTCGGAGTAATTAAAGGATTAATTAATGTAATTAATCAAGGAATTGATTTAATTTATATAAGTAATTAAGGGAAGTTAATTACTATTGTGATTAATCAAGGTTGATTAATGAATGTGATTAATTAGAGATTAATTATTAGAAGATTAATTAGTTAATGAAAATTATTAGAGGATAATTAATTAATGTAATTAATGATAATAATAAAAGTTTAATTGATTTATAAATGTGATTAATTAAAAGATAATTAATCAATGAAGTGATTAAGATATAATTAATTAATGTAATTAATTATAATTAATTAATGGAAGTAATTAAGGTTAATTACTAAGTGGTTAAAGAATAACTAATTTGTGTAATTAATTTAAAGGCTAATTACTTAATGTAGTTAAGTAATAATTAATCAAGGGTGATTAATTTAGAAGATAATTAAAGGATAATTAATCTATAATTAAAGATTAATTAATTGGTTTATAAAGTGATTAAAGGTTGATTAATTAATTAAATGGTTTGTAACTAATTAACTAATGATTGTTTAAGCAGGATGTTGTGCTTAATTCTCAAGTAATTAGTTTAATTTAAGTTGATTAAATTAATAATAATAAGGGTTAATGGTTCCTGTTTGTGAATGATTGATTGAGTGGAATGGATGAATTGAATGATGTTTATAGTTTGAATAATCCGTGATGTGCTATGATGCGATATCGATTATGGCTGTAATAAATGCGTGATATTTATCTGTGTATGATGCTGTGTGAATTCAATGTTTTAAATTGACTTAATTGTTCAAACTAAAATCACTTGGACATTAAGATGGCGTTTTGGATTTCGGTGAGACCGGGATCGGATTTCCAAATTTAGAATTTCGAAAACCACATCGATCCAAATTAAACGTTCGGTCATGAATCTCAAGTGAAGAACGAAGACTCGAGGTGTAAGGACTAATCTTCGTTAAAACTCTGAGGGTGATTCCAATACGAGTTAACGGGGTAGTACTGTCAGGTTCGAGATGAAGATTCAGAATGCAAGGGCTATTGTCGTTAACTCTGAGGGTGATTCCAAAATGATGTAGCGAGATAGTGCCTTCGTTTTCGTTCGAACCCAAAACGAACTTGTGGATTGAACACTTTCAGAACATCGTCAGGTGGACGATGAGCATTCTAAGATACATGTGTTCTATAAAGGTTATTGTAGCCTCAAGCCTCACCAACCGGGAATGGCTAAAACAGGGGAGGCGCAACAAGGCTAAGTGGGTAGCACCCAAGTAGGACAAGATTTACCCCTTTCTAGAGGTTCCTTTTATTCGGCTTAGTGGGCAGTTGGCGAAGGCCATCTGCGGGGTTGTCTTGTTCGAGACTATCCAGTAAGGGATGGTTTCGGTCTTGTATTGCAGGGGATTGGGAGTAATCCTTGATACGGTGATCTAGGCCCCTTACTGTGACGGGCGGTACACC
The DNA here is from genome assembly GCA_030765085.1 of Allium cepa. NCBI lineage: Eukaryota > Viridiplantae > Streptophyta > Magnoliopsida > Asparagales > Amaryllidaceae > Allium > Allium cepa. The sequence goes on from CM060935.1 coordinate 490,503,517, forward strand.
AGTAGCCCTGCCATTGTATGGAGTCCAATCTCCAATAAGCCCCGTACATTTTGATTGTGCCCAACTATGTCGGAACGTGAGAAGTAAGCATTCCAGCTATTTCTTATTTTACTTGAAAACCCTAGACCCTATTATAATACCACTAGATTTCCTATCAAATGTTTTGGTTTGCGTAAGGTAAAAACTTACCTATGTTTATTTGTGGGAAGTCTTACGTGATACTCTTTTATTTCCAAAGGTTTTCGAAGTTAAGCATTTTAACCCGTTTACTCACACCAGACCCATGTCTGACCCGGAGTTTATTTTCTATTTTATTAAACTCTTGGGTACTCAAATTTTTACGAGTAGCCAAGGGATTCAGGTTAGATTTGATGAGTTATGGAGGAGATATGGAGCAAGAGGCTTCAGCGTGTAGATATAATGGTTCTCCTGTGCTAGTGTTGTATTTGTATTCCTGTGACATACTTGAGTTGTAATAACTAGGCAGGTGTTTGTAACTGTCTAGTTTGTTTTGTATTAGCTGTATAACTCTGATGTATATGATAGTATGTAATATCTTATGTGATATAATATAATTTATTCATTCCGCTGTGAGATTCTGATGTTGTTTTTACTTTATTTTCTATCTTTTTTCTTTTCTATCCCTTTCTTTCTTCTTAATGATGTGTCTTTCTATGGAATGAAAGATGGGTCATTACAGTGTGATATAAGTGCGCTAAGTTGAGTGAATACCTAGGCTTTGGAGTGATTTCTTTCTAGAAAGCGTACTTGTTTTTTTTTATATATTCATATACCTACCTATTTGTTGGGTTACCTGTTCGGGTTTTCCAATATAAGTTCTAGAGGTAGGAGAGGTAGTGGTGTGTAAAGCATGACTACCACTAGTGTAAGAAGTTTGAGTAATAGAGGTTCGAAGCGTATCTGCCAGGCAGCATTGGGCATCTTGAGTAAGATTTGCAGCATAATGTAAGGATTTCACCAATCTCTGAAGGAAACCTTTCAAGGATCGGAGTCAATTTTTGAAGTGTAAGCTTGGTTGCGCTCGTGCGAGCGGATTTTCAAGAATTTGGATCAGTCGAGGTGCTGAAGCAAATGATGGTATCTTGGCAACCGTAGGAAGGAGTCTTGTCTGTATTGGAGTTTGGAACTCAGTTCAACAAGATGGTTGTGCTTGGTTTGAAGCCTGATCTTCCTGAGAAATATCTGTCTATCTTGAAGGCTCTTTTGTGGAGTTGGATGATATAGTTTTGTGATTTGAGGAGCTTTTGGATAAGGAAATCTTTGGCAGCTGTAGCAGCCCAGAGGAGTTGTGTGTGCTATAGGAAGGTCTCTTGGCTTAGCAGTATCCTAGAGGTGAAGTTTGGAAGTAGTAGAGTGGTCTGTTTCTTCGATGGTTCAGGAGTCTTTGTGATTCTTCTGTCAGTAGGCTGGGCAGATGGTGAAGGATTACCCACTTCTTCTGGAAGCTCAGCTGGGTTTGATGTTTGTGGTTGAGGGTGGACCATCAGTTTCTTCTGGTTAAGAAGGCTCAAGTTGTTCTGATTTTTGAAGAGAGAACGGTTTCTTTCGAATTTGAACTGGGTCGAATCACAAAAGTGACTTGCGATGGTTTGGAAATTCTCTTAGTAATCTTTGCTTTGGATTGAGGCATCTCTAGAGGATGTGAAGCTGTCAAAATGGTTTGAGATTTTCCGGTTATCTTCGAGGAAGTCAAGGTTTGCATCCGCATCATAAGATTGAGTTCTGTATCGACTTGGTTCTTGGATCTTTTCCAGTGGTTCAGCCTAGAGAGGAGGGCTCCTAGAGTGAGAGGTCAGATTAAGCAGTCAGGATCGATCAAATCTAGTTTTCTGACTAGATTTTTGCTGTGTTGTTTGTGACCGAATCAGATAGGTCACTAGGATTTTTTGGAAATTGGTGAAAAATGTTTCCGGGATGAGTTGATCAAATTTATGCTTGTGTTCAACAACAACATTCTCATCTTCTTCAGATCAGAGTTGTGCAGCGGAAGCAAGGAGCAGCTATTCTAGAATTGAAACAACCTCGGATTCCTCGGAAGTTTTTGTTTGACTAGGATCAGAGGATTTCTATAGGAAATTCACTTGGGATCTGAAGGCTTGGTTGTTTAGTGCATCTGTTCTGTTTTTTTTCGAATAGGAGTGGTATGTTTGAAGTCTTCCGATGATTGTATAGTAGAGTTTGAGTGCTGGATTTCGATGGATCTTGGGAGAACCATCTTGTAAGTAAGATCTGAAGATCGTCTATTTCTTGATGTAGATTTGGTCCGAGAGGCAACTACAAAGTTTTGGTTGATCTAGAAGGTTGAAGGCAGCTCTGGATCGACAGAAGAGTTTTGTGGATAAGAAGGAATTCGAAATTTGAAGTTAGAGATTTAATTTTGGATAAGTTTTCTCCGATCGTAAGAGCAATAAGATTTGGGTAAGACTGGAAGCTAGCTCAGAAGTGTATTGGATCTTTCTTTATTCTCTTAAGGTTAAGTGTTTAATCTACAGGATTGAATTGCCAATTCAGATGGCTGGGATTCGTAATGTATTTCACCTATCTCTGAGGGAGTACGTGTATGATCTATCACTGCTTTTAGAACTAGCAGTTCTAGGGAGATTTGGAAGTTGAACAGGACTTGTCTGTCGTCCGGTATCCTATTTAGATTGTAGATCTAGATATATAAACTCTAGATCAAAATGGTGTAGCTAGTTTAGATTCTGTAGAGCGAGTATTCCAGTATTTGTAGCTGGGAAACTCTAGATATTATCTAGAAGTTCTATCCAGAATTTTGTCTGGATAGTTAATGTTGCTTGTTTGAATTGGTTGCTATGGTTGCTAGTTTTTGGTTAATAGCATATGCTTGCTATTTTAAAATTAAAATCTGTGTGGGATTATTGAATTGGCTTTGCTTTTAAATTTCGAGAACGAAATTCTTTTAAGGGGGAGGAATGTGATGTCGTAGAAATTTGGGCAATATTTGTTTACTAATTTCTATTAACAATTATTTTAAAATGAGTAATATTGATTTAAATATCTGATTTAACAGGATTTATCTTTTTAAAACTAATAATTATTTAATTTGATAACTGTTATATTTTCAAAATTTATAATAATGATAATAATTTAATTTGGAAATTTTATTCTCTTTTTAATGTTAAAATATTTAAATGATAAAATTTATCTTTCTAAGATAATTAAAAAGATATTCTATTTATAATATATATATGAGTGTATACATTGTGAATATGAAGTATGGTTTTAATTTAAATTTAATAAGAAATGTTTTCAAATTTATATTATATATATATATATATATATATGAATATATATTGTGAATTAAAAGAATATGATTGAATTTAATATAGAAATTTTTCAAAATCTTATTTAAAAATCTATCTTATATTTTCAAAAGCACTTAAAGTAAATACTTATGTTATTTAAAAATCTATCTTATATTTTCAAAAGCACTTAAAGTAAATACTTATGTTATTTAAAAATATAATAGCTTAAGATAGTATATTATAATAAAAGTTTAATTTGTTTTCTTTAAAAGATTGGCTTTTGAAATAAATTTAGTATATATATATATATATATATATATTAAAGTACAAAGTTTTTAGTATGAAACTTTGAAATAAGGTTTAATTCAATATTCTTTTCTTTTTAATTTTTCTTTCTTTAAAATTTAACTTTGAAAATATATTTTAAAAATATACAAATAAACATTAAAGAATGTACTTAATAAAGGTAATTTATTTATGTAAACATTAAAAGCTAAAATGAGAATAAATGTTTAAAACATGTTAATATAAATAAGTAATCAATTTAAATGAATTTTTAAAACATTTGTAGAAATAAGAAATTAACTTAGAAATAAAATTTTAACACTTGTAAATATAAATAAAAATTAAAATGAGGAGATAAACACAAAATTTCTTGTTCTTACATGTGTAAGACATTTAAAGCTTGCAAATTACACTTGTAAACATTCTAATAACTTAAGATTACAAGTGGCAATGTTTTAAATTATTTTTGAAATATTTGTAAATAGATCAGAGAAAATTGGCAAAATCATATGTGTTCAAAAAATTTCTTTCTTCTCTTCTAAAAACAAAGCTGAAACCAAATTTTAAAAAAAGAAGTTTCAAAGCCAAAACCAAATTAAAAATCTATTCAAAAATCTACAGCAAACTCAGCAAATCTAAAGTTCAAAAATCAGTAATCAAAATGATTTCAGCACTATAGGTTCAGATTCTAAAGCAAAGCCTGTAATCAAAGTTTTCTACAACAGCAAGTAATTCAACAACAGTAAATTCAACAGAAAATCCAAATTCAGGAATTTACTAAGTCAACACTTATCAAAACAGCAAGCAAATGAACTCAACTCTACAGATTCAATACCAGAGAAAACTGTTCCAGGAAACAAATCCTGTCCTCTGCAATATTCGGTGAGTAAACATTTTAAAAACAAATCTTTTGGTGTTGATTGATCTGTGTGATGATGCTATAAACATGTTTGTGCTTAGATTTTTCATCTGGAATATGGTTTGTGTTGTACAAATTTGAATGCATGCCTGTATGTGCATGTTTTATACTCTCTGTAAATGTCTGTTGCAAGATTAACTACAAAAAAATTCCTATCTCCCTGCAAAATCAAAATTAGACTTTGATTATAGAAAAGAAAAGGTAAATAACAATGTGTTCTTGCTTTTAAAAATAATTTTAAGGGATTATATTTGATAAATATACTGTAAGTTTAAATTTACAGTGGAAATCGGAAAATAGATAAAATTCAAACATGATGATTTTCAAATTCACTTTTATGGTCTGATTTCTTTTTGAAAATTATGAATTTAAAAGTTAAATTGTGATTTTTAGTTTAGAATTCGAAGAGTTGTTCGCTGATGAACGATTTTGGGGTTTTGGTATTTTGCCGCTGAACGGTGATGACTGGAGGTTCAAGTTTTGGCACGATGGAGGCTAGGGTATGGAGGATCGATGGAAAAATATTGGTTGATTTTTCTATTAGCTGTGATGATCGGAATTGGTCGAGTTAAGTTTTGCACTATGTTTGTGTTGTCGAGGTTTAGGAGGTTCGTTCGGCGATGGTGGCGCACCGAGTTCGATCGCGTAGGGGGAGATGGCTTCAATGGCTTGAGAGGCGTCTGTGGTTATCACAGTTTGGGTTCAGGTTGCGTGGCTGTGTCGACGGCCGGTGGTTTCTGATCAGGGTTGTTTTCCAGTTTTTGATCAAGTATCGATTTTGGGTTCCCCTTCAGTTTTCGCTGCTCTGAATCATCTTAGTGGTTTTTGAAGTTGAGTCTGTGTTGGCAAAGATCAGAGAGTTGGTCGGCATCGGAGTTCTGGCTGTGCACGTGCACGGTGGCTTTGACGTGCATCAGAACTTTTGGTTTTGGGGAAGAAGACTTTCGACCCGGAGTATCTCGTGAATTTTCACGAGTTCGACTCGAAGGCGACGTTGTGAGGTTACGCTGTTTTAGTTACATCGAGTCCGCGCGAGTGCTGTCGCGAGTATGTCTCGAGGATTTATGGTTTTGGACTCGGAAACATTTTGTTTCCAGTTTTAACCTGTTTAGTTTTTAAACTAAAGTGATTTTCAAATTTTAGAAAGGTAAACTTAAAATTTTAAGCAAAGTTTTGACTGGTTTTAAAAGAAGTATTAAATGTTTAAGTTGGAAATGATGTTTTAAACATATTTAAATTTTAAAGGGTATGGATTTTAAAGTTCTAAATCTTGTTTAAAAAAATAGTTTTGATAAACATTACTTTAGAATAGTTTTGTAATTAGTTTATAAATGTCACAACTTAAATAAAATTGTTGAAGTATAATTATGATTTAAGTAAAAAAAATTAACTTTAATAATCACAGAATGATGATTTTAAATAAATCAAATTCAAGTTTTAAAATATAATCTATTTTAAAATGGAATTTAAGAGTTAATGTAATAAATGATTTATTTTAATTTAATCATGTTTTATTATCTAAAGTAATTAAAGTATAATGACTTAATTAACGAAAATGATTAATTTGGGTAATTAAATTAAAATAAATTAATTTGTATAATTAATTAAGTGTAATTTATTACTTAATTAAGGATTGATTAATCAAGGTTAATCGATTGAGAAATAATTAAGTAATACGTAATTAAGAGGTTAATTACTTAATGTTAAGAAGATTACTAGAGTAATTACTTATGAAGTAATTAAAGTAATTAATTATCTAGTGTAATTAGTTAAGTTAATGTAGTTAATTTTAATTAATTAATTAAGTTTAATTAATTAAAGAGAATTACTTAATGATGGGATTAAGTATAATTACTTAATGTAATTAATGACGTGTAATTACTTAGTGAAGTAATTAATGAATAATTACTGGATGTAATTAATTAAAAGGAAATTACTTAATGGATAGTAATTAAAGGATAATTACTTAGTGGAAGTAATTAAGTGATGATTACTCAGTGTAATTAAAGGATTAAATAATGTAATTAATCAAGGAATTGATTTAATTTATATAAGTAATTAAGAGAAGTTAATTACTATTGTGATTAATCAAGGTTGATTAATGGATGTGATTAATTAGAGATTAATTATTAGAAGAATAATGAATTAATGAAAGTTATTAGAGGATCATTAATTAATGTAATTAATGATAATAATTAAAGGTTTAATTGATTTATAAATGCGATTAATTAAAAGATAATTAATCAATGAAGTGATTCAGATATAATTAATTAATGTAATTAATTAAGGATTAATGTAATTAATTATAATTAATTAGTTAATGGAAGTAATTAAGGTTAATTACTAAGTGGTTAAAGAATAATTAATTTGTGTAATTAATTTAAAGGCTAATTACTTAATGTAATTAAGTAATAATTAATCAAGGGTGATTAATTTAGAAGATAATTAAAGGATAATTAATCTGTAATTAAAGATTAATTGATTGGTTTATAAAGTGATTAAAGGTTGATTAATTAATTAAATGGTTTGTAATTAATTAATTAATGATTGTTTAAGCAGGATGTTGTGATTAATTCTCAAGTAATTAATTTAATTTAAGTTGATTAAATTAATTATAATAAGGGTTAATGGTTCCTCTTTGTGGATGATTGATTGAGTGGAATGGCTGAATTGAATGATGTTTATAGTTTGAATAATCTGTGATGTGCTATGATGTGATATTGATTATAACTATGATAAATGTGTGATATTTATCTGCGTATGATGCTGTGTGAATTCAATGTTTTAAATTGAATTAATTGTTCAAACTAAAATCACTTGGACATTAAGATGGCATGTTGCATTTTGGTAAGACCGGGATCGGCTTTCCAAATTTGGAATTCTGAAAACCACATCAATCCAAATTAAATGTTAGGTCGTGAATCTCATGTGAAGAATGAAGACTCGAGGTGTAAGGACTATTCGTCGTTAAAACTCTGAGGGTGATTCCAATACGAGTTTAACGGGGTAGTACTTTTAGGTTCGAGATGAAGATTCAGAGTGCAAGGGCTATCGTCGTTGACTCTGAGCGTGACTCTAAAATGAGTGTAGCGAGATAGTGCCTTCGGTTTCGTTCGAACCCGGAACGAACTTGTATGGATTGAATGCTTTCAGAACATCGTTAGGTGGACGATGAGCATTCTAAGATAGATGTGTTCCATAAATGTAATCGTAGCCTCAAGCCTTATCACCAGGAATGGCTAAAAAAGGGGAGGTGCAGCAAGGCTAAGTGGGTAGCACCCAAGTAGGACGAGATTTACCCCTGTCTAGAAGTTCCTTTTATTCGGCTTAGTGGGCAGTTGGCGACGGCCATCTGCGGGGTTGTCTTATTCGGGACTATCCAATAAGTGATGGTTCCGACCTTGTGTTGCAGGGGATTGGGAGTAATCCTCGATATGGTGATCTAGGCCCTGTACTGTGACGGGCGGTACCCCAGTAACCCCGCCATTGTATGGAATCCAATCTCCAATAAGCACCGTACGTTTTGATTGTGCCCAACTATGTTGGAACGTGAGATGTAAGCATTCCAGCTATTTCTGTATTTTACTTGAAAACCCTAGACCCTATTATAATATCACTGGATTTTCTATCAAATGTTTTGGTTAGGGTAAGGTAAAAATCTACCCATGTTTATTTGTGGGAAGTCTTACGTGATACCCTTTTGTTTCCAAAGGTTTTCAATGTTAAGCAATTTTAACCCGTTTACTCACACCAGACCCATGTCTGACTCAGAGTTTATTTTCTGTTTTATTAAACTCTTGGGTACTCAAATTTTTATGAGTAGCCAAGGGATTCAGGTAAGATTTGATGAGTTATGGAGGAGATGCGGAGCAGGAGGCTTTAACGTGTAGATGTAATGGTTCTGCTGTGCTAGTGTTGTATTTGTATTCCTGTGATATACTTGAGTTGTAATAACTAGGCAGATGTTTATAACTGTCTTGTTTGTTTTGTATTAGCTGTATAACTCTGATGTATATGATACTATGTAATATCTTATGTGATATAATATAATTTATTCGTTCCGCTGTGAGATTCTGATGTCGTTTGTTTCTTTCTTTTCTATCTTTTCTCTTTTCCATCCCTTTCTTTCTTCTTAATGATGTGTATTTCTATGGAATGAAAGGCCGGTCGTTACATCCTCTATCTCCCAAGTATAGTCTTTTTCGTTGTCACTCACTAGACCTTCACTAATCTGATTGTCTTGTTCCTTAACTTCTTCTCATCTCTTGCTCAACTCGAACTGGTTGTTTAACAAAAGTCAGATCCGGTCCTACGACTAAATCTTCTAATGCAGTCAGTGCGACAGTAGTCTTTGGATCATGCACATACTTCCTAACATAAGAAACATGAAACACATTATGAACACCTACCAAACTACTTGGTAACTCTACTCAGTACGCAAGTTTCCTGATCCTCTCCATTTATGGAATGGTCCAACATATCTCGGTGCCAGTTTCTCTGACTTTCCAAATCATTCTACACCAAATCGTACTATGCCTCTCATTTTCATAACTTTACTACCTAGACTGAGCTTCCCTCATCTTATCCCGAATCATCTCACTCTTCTCTATGGCTTCTCTCAGCATATCTGGACCACGGACCAATCTGTCTCAGGTCTCCTACCAACATGCTGGTGATCTACACGACTTTCAATACAAAGCTTCAGAAGGTGTCATTCCTATCTATTTTGATAGCAATTATTATTGGAAAACTCAATCAAGTGCGAATGGTCTTCCCACGACCCACCAAAATCTAGTGCAAAAGCTCTCAATAAATCTTCGAGTACATTGTTGACTCTATCTGTCCATCTATTGTGGGTGATAAGCAGTACCCATCTTAAGCGTGGTACCTAATACCTCATGTAGACTCTTTCAGAATTCACTAGTGAGCAAAGCTTCTTTTTTACTGACTATACTACTTGGAATCTCATGCAGTTTAACAATATGCTTCATAAACAACTTAGCCAATACAGATGCCATCCTGGTTGACTTAACGTGACTCTTGGTCAGTCTATTCACTATGACCCTAATACTTTCATTTCCCCTGTTCAACCTTAGTAACCCATCAATGAAATCCATGGATACTGAATCCTATTTCCAAACTGGTATATGTAAACGCTAAAGAAATCCTCTTGGCTTCTGATGCTTGACTTTAACTTACTGGCAATTCACATATTGCTTCATCCATAAGCTTGCATCCCATTTCATACCATTCTTGAAGAAAATCATCTTCGTGTCCTGATACATCTTGGTTTTTCAGGGTGTATAGTAAACTTAGATCGATGAAACTCCCTAAGAACTTCCTTTCTTAGGTCAACAACATCTGGAACACATAACCGTCTCTTCTTCCTTAACTATCCTCTCTGGTCAAGACTGAAATCTTTCAAATCATCGATCTCGGTTCCACTTGAAAGTCTAACGTATGGTGGATCGATTATACAAATGACAAGTATATGACTAATTTAAACTATAGTGTAACAATAATAAAGTATGTAAATAAGAATAATCACACTAGGGATTTTATACTGGTTCATACCTCCCGTCCTACGTCCAGTCCCGAAGCTCCTCTTCGGAATTTCCTTTCACCAAATAACCCTCACTTCACCTGGAGGAACAGGTTTACAATAGCAGAGTTTCTTTGTTAAGAGTGCGTTCTAAATTACACAGATTTTGACTATATAGTACAATTGAACTTCCTATATCTCTTGAATGATTGAATACAATATTGTTCGATAGAATATGGAAGTGTATGATTTCAGATTTGCAGATTTGATAGCAAGTGGATGATTAGAACAAGAGATGATCAAAATAGTAGAGTGAATTAGATAAGTAAGAAGTCAGTTAGTTCTTTGATTCATCTTGATTCTTGTTTATATAGTTGTAGAGGGTTGCTTCTAGTAGTCACATCTCTTCCCTTTCAGTCTAGAGTCGTCACTGTTCACTGGTGAAGAGTTACGGAGGAGAGATGGAGTTGTTCTTTGGAGATGACAGTTGTAATTTGAATTATCTGCCCCGAACCCAGTTTTAGACGTTTGAATGGTGTTCTCAGACGTCTGAGAGTCTTTTATTATTTTTGTTCATCTTTTACGTTCAGACGACTGAAGTTCTGCATTCAGATGTCTGAACCTGTTAATTGAGGTTCTCCTGGGTTTATTCTTGTGTGCATCTCTCTTCGATCGTCGTGTAACTTTGTAGATGAATCTCTTTAGTGCTTTAGTCTTTATCTTGTCACAGTAGTGGTTTGTCTTTCTTTGAGTTTGTATCTGCATGGCTGTATATGATTTCCATTGTATAGTTGTCATAGTCGAAATCGTAAACTAAAGGTTCTAACATTCTCCCCCTTTTTGATGATGACAACTATATAATGTACTTAGATAATAATTACAGAAAGGTTCTCCCCCTAAATATAATCTCTCCTTATAGGTGTGCATATTTATTTTTCCCCCCCTTTGTCATTATCAAAAATAATCAAAGAAGTATAAACATAATGCAAAACCATGTATGACGTATAGACATAATTATAATACTAAAAAAAATTATGATTATATCCTACAATAAAATATTGATAGTGTCTTACTAGAATTATGAGAAGGTAGTTCAGTACAACAAAATATTTTAATTTATGAAGTCAAGGTAGCTCATCATGAGAGGAGTCTAATTTCCCTTTGTCCTTATCATCGGTCTTTGGCGATGTGTGAGGAGATTGAGACGGTATAGACCAGTCAGAAGAAGGTTGATGGGCTTGTTGAAGTGCTTGATCAAGTTTGGAAACCACTGAAGCAAGAGTCTTCAACTATGGAAAGCCTTGTGGATAACTTTTGATCAAGCCTTGCTATTTGTTTACGAAGGAGAATTGATTTCTAGATAGGAGCACTTGGTTTTGTAAGGTTAAGTGAGCAATATTTTCATTAGCATTAGGTTGAGTTCTTGCTTCCAAAATCTCCATATCAGAGTGATATTCAAACATGGAAGGAGGAGGTAGAGATGGTTGCCTTGGTATTTCAATATTATTTTCTTGTTGTTGTTGAGGAGGAGAAGGTTGATCTTGTGCATTTCTCCATTCTAGAAAAGTCATATAAGATGGCGGTTCTTCCGGCAAATGCATAAGATTGAAAAATTTTGTTCCACTATATTTGATAGGTAACTCTTCAAAAGAAAAAATGTACGATGGGATGTTTAGTGCTTTGAGGATTCGCATAATATAAGCCGAGTAAATGATAGTCTGGCGAGTTCTATTCCAAAAACCTTTTAGTTCATCAAAGATGAACTGAGCCCAATTGATCTTAGTGCGATTAAATAGTGCATATAGTGTTTTGTGTTCAAGATCAGTAATTTGTTCATGGCTACCTAATCGAGGGATAACTGTATTTATAAGCATTCGGGTAAGGAGCCTAGTACGTGGCCGAAGGAATTTGGATGAAAACTCAAGCATTCTATTTTCCAATAATTGATGAGTGATAGTATCACGGGGTTTGAATCGCATGTCCTCCATTTCAGATAATTTATGACCCATATAAGAGCACTACAACAATTGTCCAATCATAGCGGGGGTTAACTTGATCGTGGTTCCATACACACTCGTCCATAACCAATCTTCATCATTCTCAGTAGTCCATACCGATGGACTATCCAGATTAGCGTAAAAGAGATATATAGCTAATTGATCGACAGAAACATCATTTGCATTAAAAGAAATAAGAGTTTGTAATTCACCTTGCTCACATATGTCATCCATATCATGAGAAGGAAATTTGATTAGACTCTAGAAAGGACCTAGATGCATTTTCTTAATCTTCAAGTCGTCAAAGCGTCGTCTATTTATTGGATTCTGAAACAACCAAGTGTTGGTTTGAGCATCAGTTTCCATCAATGATTGAGAGGAAGATTCTTCTTCATGCTTCCTTTTCTTAACTCCCATCTTTTTAGTTCGTGGTGGCATTAATTTGGTAAGAAATTCGATTATAAGATTTTAAGAAAGATAAATTTTCATTTGGAAACGAATTGAAATAGTGAAAAAGTAATTGATCGATTAGATATAGGGTTTTTAAAAAACTGTCGTTTCTAGTTCCAGACGTCTCAAATAGTGGATCAGACGTCTGAAGATGCCTAATTTAAAAACATAGAGTAAAATCAGACGTCTGGAATTAGAATTCAGATGTCTGGAATTAGAATTCAGACGTCTGGAAAGTATGATATGAGACAGAAAGTAACTTCAAACGTCTGGAAATGAGTTCAAACATCTGGAAACATATATCAGTTGTTCCAGATTCCTATCTCAAATGTCTGGAATCTATTTTAGATATCTGAAAAATTCCAGATTAGTTTTTTTGTTGATAGTTTTGAAAAATCTATTTAATGAATAGAATGTAGTACACACAAATATATTTATATATATATATATATATATATATATATAATTTAACAAACGTCATAGTTTATTTGCCTTGGTTCCATTCTTGACGATCCCATGAATTTGATTCGTAGGTGGGATCACCATAGTTGATTGGGGACTAGGAAGGAGGTTCGGGTGACGAAGTTGACGGTTCGTCTCTAGGAGTTTCTACAAAGCGTAGAGATTTTTTATGTAAACATTTCTTTGTTGGAGAATGACCTCATATAGCATATAGAGCTTTTTCTAGGAAGTTTAAATGTTTGATTGTTCCTTGCTGTGTATAGTACATCTCCTTTTGAACATCCATCATTGCGAATTGATAATGTGATATTTCGTCATGTTTTTCATGGATTGTAAGTCGTTTTTCTTGTTTGGCTTTCTTCAGTAGTGGTGATAGTCTCCATCGATTTTTTGAGAAGTCAGGAGAAGGTAGAGAATGAGGAGGTGAAGGAGTACGAAGTGAAGGGGAGGATACGTTTGAGGATGGTGATCCAGAATTATATAAAGTTATTTCTTGAGATGACATTTTGATTTCAATATTTGATATGTTTTTTAAAGGACTTCAAAAGGTTAGTTTCATAGCAATCCAAATATAAAAATAGGTAGTGTTTTTATGGTTCAAAATTATTGTCTAAATTTTTAAAGGTTTTTAACAAAACTAATAAACTTGTGGATATAAGAAATTATTCTTAGTTTAAAATTTCATTAAGTGAACAAATGCCTAAGTCTCTTCGTAATTTTATAAAAGTTTGCTTGTTTAATGATTTGTAAACATATCGGCTATTTGATTTTCAGTGTTAACATATTCTAGAGTTATTGTTCCTTTTTCGACATTATCTCTTAAGAAATAATGTCTTATATCTATATATTTAGTTCGAGAATGATTTACTGGATTTTTAGATAGATTGATTGCGCTAGTGTTATCACAATAAATCGGGGATTTTTCATTTATTTTTTCAAAATCTTTTAAGGTTTGTTGAATGTAAATTACTTGTGCACATGCTAATGCCGCTGAAATATATTCGGCTTCGCAAGTGGATAGAGAAACATAATTTTTTTAACGAAACCACGAGACGAGAGATTGTCCGATGAAATGACATGTTCCACTAGTACTTTTTCTGTCCGTTTTGCATCCTCCAAAATCTGCATCGCTATATGATACAAGTTCAAAGGATGATCCTTTTGGATAGAATAGTCCATAGTTTTTCTTGTTAGATAAATATATCAAAATACGTTTAACGACACTTTGAAGAGATTCTTTTGGTTTTGCTTGAAAACGTGCGCAGAGACAAACACTCATCATTATATCAAGTTGGCTTGCGGTTAAATATAATAACGAACCAATCATACTCCTATATAATTTTTCTCCAAAATCTTTCCCGTATTCATCTTTATCAAGATGGACCGTAGTACTCATAGGAGTAAGTTTAATAGATGTTCTATCCATACCAAAACGTTTTAATAGTTCATTGCAATATTTTTCTTGAGTATGAAGATGACATTCTCTAGTTTTTTTTGTTTGTAATCCTGTAAACAAATTTAATTCTTCCATGTATGAGATTTCAAATTCATTTTCATTATATTAGAGAATTTTACACATAAACTTTTATTAGTTGATCCAAATATGATATCATCGACATAAATTTGAATAACTAAAATATCATTATTTTCTTTTTTAATAAATAAAGTCGAGTCAATTTTACCAATTTGAAATCCTGACGAGATTAAATGAGCTTTAAGCTAAGCGTACCATGCTCTAGGAGCTTGTTTAAACCCATATAATGCTTTATTTAATTTAAAATTATGATTTGGAAAATTTTCATGTTCAAATAACGGTGGTTATTCAACTTAAACGTTTTCTTTGATAAAACCATTCAAAAATGCACTTTTGACATCCATTTGATATAATTTGAAATTGTTATGACAAGCAAAAGCGAGTAGAGTTTGTATAGCTTCAAATCTAGCTACAGGTGCAAAAGTTTCATCGTAATCGATTCCTTCTTCTTGATTATGCCCCTGTGCTACTAAACGTGCTTATTTCGAACTATATTTCCAGTTTCATCAACTTTATTTTTAAATACCCATTTAGTTCCAATGACAGATTGATCTTCTGGTCTTGGTACGAGTTCCCAAACATTATTTCGTTCGAACTGATTTAATTCTTCTTGCATAGCTAAAATCCAAAAGTCATCATTTAGAAGCTTCTTTATAGTTCTTTGGTTCAAAATTTGAAACGAATGATTTCGAGTTACTCTAGAATTTAAATCTCCAATGATGTTATCTATAGGATTATTCTTTAAAATCCTAGGAGGTGAAAGTAGAGTATTATTTTGATCAATAGCTTCATTATTATTATGAGGTGTGTTAGAGGAATTATTTGGATGTATTTCTTCTTCGTCATTAATTTGTGTAGTTACAAAATTTTCATCAAAAGAAACATGTAAACTTTCTTCTATAATACTCGTCCTTTTGTTATAAATTCTATAAGCTTTGCTACAATTTGAATAATCAACAAATATTCCTTCATCGACTTTAGGATCAAACTTTCATAGATTGTCTTTAGTATTTAATATGAAACAATTTGATCCAAATGTTCTAAAATATGATATTTTAGGTTTTTACTAAAAAATATTTCATAATAAGTGTTTTTTTGTCATTGGTCGTAGTGTCACTCTATTCAAAACATAACAAGCCGTCGCAATAGCTTCAGCCCAAAAATGTTTTGGTAGATTACTACCGTTTAATATTGTTCTTGCACATTCTTGTAATTTTCGATTTTTCAGTTCAACTACACCGTTCTGTTGTGGTGTACGTGGAACTGAAAAATTATGATTAATTCCCTTTTTATTGCAAAAATTTGTAAAAAGTTCATTTTCCAATTCTCCTCTGTGATCACTGGAATATTTTTAATTTTCAAATTCATTTGATTTATAATTCTTTTTGCAAAATATTTAAATATACAAAAGTGTCACTCTTATGTTTTAAAAACAAAGTCCATGTATATCGTGAAAAGTCATCAACAATTACAAAAACGTACTTGTTATGATTTATTGATCTTACTTGAGTAGGACCAAATAAATCTAAATGCAACAATTCTAATGGTTGTTTTGTTGAAATATTATTTTTAGACTTAAAAGAACTCCTTTTTAATTTTCCAATTTGACATGCATCACACAAATTGTCTATTTTAAAATTTATTTTTCGTAAACCTCTAACTAGTTCATGTTTTGATAATTTATTTATAACAAAATCGTTTATGCTATAGCCATGGATCATCAAGTTTAGTGGTCAAGCATAAATCTGAATTTTTTATATTCATATTCAAAATATAAATATTTTTATTTCAAAATCCTTCAAATAATAAATTTTTATTATTATCAAATATATTGCATCGATTTTTCTCGAAATTTATTTGAAAACCTTTATCACATAGTTGACTGATGCTAAGTAAATTATGTTTTAAATTTTCTACTAATAAAACATTCGAAATAATTGGAGCGTTAGAAATACCAATGTTTATGACTTCTCCAATTTCGATGACATATCCTTTTGAGTTGTCTCTAAAGGTTACATTTCCTCCATCGATATATTTTATATTTGAGAGCATCTTGGCATTCCCGATCATGTGTTTTGAGAAGCCACTATCGAGTGTCCATTTCTCCCTGCTTTTATTTTTGGGTACCTACAAAACCAAAATTATTCAATTGGTACCCACTTCTTTTATTAGGGATCTAAATGTTATGAGGGGAGGGTAGCCATACCCAAGTGGGTTTGGGCCCTTTAAAAACTAATTATTGTTAAATACTACACTCGATAGAAAACCATCAATATATTTTTGTCTAATTAACGTATTATTAGACTTTGGTATCTAAATTTTTATAATTCTAGATTTTACCTCTTTACTTAACTTTGGTGTCTTTTTAAAACTTTGATACAAGATACTTTTCTTTATAGTATTACCTTTTTTCTTTTACGAATTTTTTTCAAATCCTAAACCATTTCGATTACCAGAAGGTTTCAAAATTTAAATTAAATTATCAAGATCTTGTTTTCCTTTGTTAAACTTTGAAACATTGTTAGTAATTTTTTCTAGTTTATCCATTAATTCACAAATTTCAAATTTTGAAATTACTCTACTACTTTTTAGTTCAATATTCTCCTTAATCAAATTATTATTCTCAAGTTATAACCTATCTATTTCACTAAGTTTTGTATCATATTTGAAAGACTTTTTACATTTTTCTTGTGAAGTCTCTAATTCTTCTTCTAAAATAACTTTTTCATCCTTTAATAATTCAATTTCTAGTTCTAACCAATTTATTTTGGCTAGGTTTTCTTTATTTAATTTTTTGATTTGTCTAAACTTATCATCAAGTTCCATACTTAATTCTAGTAGTTCATTATAGCTAAGTTCAGGACATACCTCACCATTGTTAGCCATAAAACATACATTAGCTTGTTCTCCATCGCTATCACTATCACTCTCGGAAGATGATGATGAATCGGAATCGTCCCAAGTGACTTTGAAAGCTCTTTTCTTCTTAAATTTCTCAATTTTTTTCTTTTTCTCATTGTTGTGTTTAGGGCAATCCTTCTTCATATGTCAGTGTTGATCACATTCATAGCACTTGATTTGAGATAAATTTGTTGTATTGGACTTCCCTTCTTTTTGGAATTCGCTCATCTTTCTAAATTTCTTGAGTTTGTTGTAATTCTTGGCAATGAAAACTATCTCTTCTTCATCCAAATCTGAGTCATTCTTTGCTTGAAATGTTATGTTCTTCTTCTCAACATTTTGTTCTTTTCTTGCCTGTAATTTAGCTTCATAGGACATTATATTTCCTATAAACTCTTCAACCTTGAGAGTAGAAAGATCATTAGCTTCTTTAATAGCTAATAACTTACTTTCCTAATCCGATGTTAAAGAGTTGAGTATTCGAGAAACTAAATCAAAATCAGTAAACTTAACTCTTAATGCCATAAGATCATGTTGAATAGTTTGAAATCTAGAATACATGTCAATAATAGTTTCATTTTGCTTCATTTTGAATGAGGAGAATTGGTTTTGCAAGATTGAAATCTTAGTTTGTTTGACTTTTGTTGTACCTTCGTGTGTAATTTGTAAGGTATGCCAAATGTCAAAGACAGTTGTGCATAAGAAGATATGTGAAAAATTATTTTTATCTAGAGAGAAAAATAAAACGTTCATAGCTTTAGCATTGTTTAAGGCTAAGGTCTTTTGTGCATTACTCTATGTGCTCGTAGCAGTGTCAGGTGCTTCATATTTATTTTGTGTAGCAGACCATATTTCTAGGTCATTTGCTTCCACAAAAATACGCATACGAGTTGACCAATATGCATAGTTTGAGCCATTAAATAGCGGGGGACGTGCGGCAGACTGACCTTCTTGAAAGATGCCATACCAGTGATTCAAAAACTTGTTACGGTACTTTTGATCAAACCAAGCTCTGATACCAATTAAAAGTCTATCGTATGGTGGATCAATTATACAAATGATAAGTATATGACTAATTTAAACTATAGTGTAGCAATAATAAAGTATGTAAATAAGAATCATCACACCAGGGACTTTATACTGGTTCGGACCTTCCATCCTTCGTCCAATCCCGGAGCTCCTCTTCGGAATTTCCTTTCACCAAATAACCCTCACTTCACCCGGAGGAACAGGTTTACAATAGCAAAGTTTCTTTGTCAAGAGTGTGTTCTCTATTACACATATTTTGACTATATGGTACAATTGAACTTCCTATATCTCTTGAATGATTGAATACAATATTGTTTGAGAGAATATGGAAGTGTATGATTTTAGATTTGATAGCAAGTGGATGATTAGAACAAGAGATGATCAAGATAGTAGAGTGAATTAGATAAGTAAGAAGTCAGTTAGTTCTTTGATTCATCTTGATTTTTGTTTATATAGTTGTAGAGGGTTGCTTCTAGTAGTCACATCTCTTTCCTTTCAGTCTAGAGTTGTCATTGTTCACTGGTGAAGAGTTGCGGAGGAGAGATGGATTTGTGTCTCTTTGGAGATGATAGTTGTAATTTGAATTATCTGCCCCGAGCCCAATTTCAAATGTCTGAATGATGTTTCCAGACATTTGAGAGTCTTTTATTATTTTCGTTCATCTTCTACGTTCAGACGTCTGGACCTATTAATTGAGGTTCTCCTAGGTTTATTCTTGAGTGCATCTCTTTTCGATCGTCGTGTAATTATGTAGATGAATCTCTTTAGTGCTTTAGTCTCCATCTTGTCACTGTAGTGGTTTGTCTTTCTTTGAGTTTGTATCTGCATGGTTGTATGTGATTTCCATTATATAGTTGTCATCGTCGAAATCGTAAACTAAGGGTTCTAACACCACTTTCCAACCTTCTAATCTTTTCAGCTAATAGTGGATCATCTCTCTAATTAGAAGCAATCCTCTCGATCAATACTATTTGAGCTTCCAAGCAAGAAAGCATAGCAGTCTTTTTACTAGAACTAGCAGTCGATCTTAACTGCACACAACAAGTAGTTAGCGCCCAAATCCTTCCATTCTACCAACATAGCTAACACTACACACTGATGTTTCCTACCAGGTGCATCTGCAACTTTATTCCCTTTCCCCGGTGTATACTCAATACCAAAATCATAATTGCTAAAAACTCCAGCCACCTCTGTTGTCTCATGTTCAACTCTTTCTAAGAGAATAAATACCTCAAAGACTTATGCTCTATATACAACATGAATATTTCTCCTAAGAGGTCATGTCTCTATACATTCAATGCGAAAATTACTGCTGCCAACTCCAAAACATGAGTCATATATCTAACTTCATGTGGTCTGAGCTGTCTGAAAGCGTAGGCAATCATTTTACTCCTTTACATTAGCACAGCTCCTCATCCAGTTCCACATGCATCCGCATATAGCACCAATTCCTAATTCCCATTTGAAACAACTAACATGGGCGCATTGGTTGACAGATGCTTTAACTCAAGGAATGCTTTCTTGCATTTATCAAACCAAATAAACTTTACATCCTTCTTGGTTAGTTTAGTTAAGGGTGCTGCTATCTGCGAGAAATCCTTAATGAATCTCCTGTAATAGCCAGCCAATCCAAGAAAACTACTTATCTCGATCACTGTCTTGGGTCTCTTCCGATTATTTACAGCTTTAATCTTAGTTAGATCCACCGACAATCCTTTTTATGAAACTACATGACCAAGAAACTTCACCTCACTTCTCTAGAAATGACACTTTGAAAACTTCTCTTTTAGTTGATGCTACCTCAACATCTCAAGCGCTATTCTAAGATGAACCCCATGATCTCTTCCATCTTTCGAATATGCCAGAATGTCATTAACGGATACCAACACGAACTCATTCAAGTGCTCTTGGAAAATATGGTCCATCAAATCCATGAAGAAAGCGGGTGCATTAGTTAACCCGAATGGCATTACTAACCATTCATGTGAACCATATCTTGTTTGAAACGCCGGTAAGGGATACTATCCTCTGCCACTCTAAATTGATGGAACCCTATCGCCAAATCCAACTAAGAAAATACTATGGCTCCACTAAACTAATAAAAAAAATCATCAACTCTTCGCAAAGGATGTCTATTCTTATTGTCTTCTCATTTAACTTACGATAATCGATGCTCAGTCTTAACGACTCGTCCGATTTCTTCACGAATATCTCGGCCGCTCCCCAAAGAAAACTGCTTGGTCTAATAAAGCTCTTTCCTTCTAAGTCCACTAGTTGTACCTTTAACACATTTATCTTGGTAGGCATCATCCTGCTAGGTAGTCTACTTATGGGTTTAGTTCAAGTAACAAGATCTATCTGAACTCAATAGCTTGTTTCTGTAGTAGTTTTGTAACCGACCCAAAAGCATCTGCAAATTCCCTTGTAGCCAAAACTTGATTCACTTCGTCTTCTATTCCTATTGCTCCCAACAAAGTACAAATGTCCACACTCGAGTTATATACTTAGTATATAATTCAGTCACTACTATCATAGTGTCTAGCTGATATTTCCCTATTCTGACAAAATATTCTAGCATCGTATTTGCTCAACCAATCCATACCCAAAATAATCTCGAAATTCACAAAATCAAACAGATACAAACTGCAAGAAAAAGTATATCCTAGCAACTCAAATTCTAGATGGTCACATCTCATCCCAGTAGTTGCATACCCTCTTATTGGATTAGCTACCCTTAAGGAAGTAACAAAGTATGATGGTTCTAAACGTAACTTATCTCCCAAACAATGAGATATAAACGAATGTGATGCATCGGTATCAAAGAGTACCCTAACTGGTATGCTATGAATCAAAAGCATACCTTCCATTATATACTTTCCCTTCTCAGCTGCAATTGGTCTTGATGTAGATGGCTCCAAAGCACATACCTTTCCTTTATTATCCTTAGCCGCTTCTGGACTTTTTTTTGTAATGTCCCACTTAGTTGCAGTTAAAGCACTTTATATTCTACTTTCCCACAACCATCTTGCCATCGATCAACACCCGTTAGAATAGTGCCTCTTCTAATCACACTTACAACAAATGATATCTGCCTTCCCTTTCTTAGCAGCTCCACCCTTCTGAGCTCCATTTCCCTTAAATAATTTTCTCTTCTTATTTTGAGAACTTTGGGTTTCAACTGGCTTCTCCTTTCCGAAAGCAGAAAGCATCTCTTCGTTCCTATTAGCCACTTCCACCACTACATTCGATGGATCCCTAAGATGTGGCATAGTTGCTCTAGTAATCTCCGGTCTCAACCCCTAATTAAAATTCTCATTCCTCTTGATAACGATATCAATAGTGGCATACTGATATCTGGAAAGTTCATCAAACTTAGCAGAGTATTCCAACACTGACATTTCCCCTTGCTCCAATTCCATGAACTTCTTGAATAGGGCTGACTTGGCTACTTCAGATAAAAATATTTCTTCAAACCTCCTTCGATATTTAATCAAAGTCAATTCCTCCTCTGGTACCACTACGGTCACTCCATTGCACCAAAACAAAGTAGCTCCTTGCAACTGTCTAGATGCTAATCTCCTTTTTTTCCTCGTCATTCAAGCCCAAATTAGGAAAAATCCTTTAACAATGCAACGACAAGTTCTCTACTTTGATGTCATCTTCGGTTCCAAGAAAAGGCTTCCTACCGAGACTTGTATAATCTTGGCTCAGCTTAGCATAGTTATTGCCAACTGGAGCTATGGGATTGACTCCTCCCACATTAGCAGCATTTCCTCCTGCTACTTCTGTAGCTGCTCCAGGTTGCATCAGATTGACGAAGAACTGATACATAGTCTCCATATCTACTGGTGGGTCGTAGCACCTACATTGGCATTTGCATTTTGATTAGTATTTTCCAATCGACCCGGATTTCTTCTGGTGTTGGGCTGAGATTTCCATTGGTTATGGTGCTTCCGCCACCTAAATTCACTCTTTCATTTCCTTCTTCCATGTCTTTCTTTCTCATAATCTACATATAAGCCTTAGTAAGATATAGAAGAACGGTCTAAGAGAGAGGGGAGAATACCTATTTATATATAGCAAATATAAGTATGTTTCTATAGCGTTATCCCATACCCCAATCTTTTTTTCTTCCGATTCATTGGATTATGTCTTCAAAACTCTTTAGGTTTAAATTTATTTCAAGTTTTACATAAACCTTAAAACCTATGCTCTGATACCAACTTATAACATCCTCATTTCGAGGCCTAAAACTAAGCGCTATTGATGCTGCAGTCATCCATAGTATTAATTTCCGGTGACAAAAATGTGGCTATGTTAATCATATAAATAATCAGAAGCACATAAATATGAAAAATAATAACAAACTTTACATTTCATTTCATAAATGATAATTCATATTTATTACATAATCCCATTCATAAACCTACGTTCAGAGAAATTATAATTGTTACAAAATATTCCAAGAGCCATATATGAAGATGCCCACTTGATTGATCAGAGTCAAGTACTTGGCATTACATAACTTGCCAATTACATCCATACAGATAAAACCAAACAACACAGCAAATTAGATAGGTACTCCTAAATAGCTAGATTATCTCATGCCTGTCTCTGGAAGCTTATTCGTCTAATTGGAAACCTGAAAAACCTTACTTCCAACATACTCAAATGAGTACCCGAGAGTTCAAGGGAAAAAAATTTCAGGTCAGACAAAAAGTATGATGTGAATAATAACCTACCATCTCGATCCAAATAGATATTTAGTGAGATCATGCCACTGAGCGAAATGGGTTTTCTCCTTACTAGCATCTTAACCAAAACATATTAACCATATACTATGCTCCTACATCAAGAATGGTTAGAATAGATTAAAGATTATTTGTAGTTATGCAACATATTCTGGATTACCCATCCCAATCTATTAGACTACCCATCTAAATTTTTAATTATTAACTATCCATCTTATACTTATGTGGACTACCCATCTCATATATATTAATTCTTTTGAATACCCATTCCCTTCCATTTTGACTACCCATCGCACTTGGTTTCATTATCAAGATTATATGGACTATCCATCTCACATATTCCATTTATTTAAAATGATGTGGACTATCCATCACATATCCCATAGTTTTTCTAGGATGACTGTAAACCCTTCGTTAACCATATAGAGACTATCCATCCCGGCATGATGTGGACTATCCGTCTCATATCTCATAATTTTCCTAGGATGACTATGAACCCCTCACATATTCATTTAATTCATGTTTAACTCACATGTTCAACCTATGTCTATTGTTGTCCCCAATTAGGTTGTTTACCCTTTAAACCTATAACATCTCAAAATAACATGCATTGATATCCCCAATGATCTATATCGAATTCATTAAAGAAAATTTTACATTGGCATCCCAAATGATTAATGTCGAAATTCATATAATAAAATACATTGGTATCCCTAAAGATTAAAGTTGAAGTCATCAATGACGCACGACATCGTTGCCCAAAAAAATGCAAAAGAAACCTTGCCGATCTTGATGAGTAGCGACAACAAGACAAGTGATGTCATTATTAAACTTCATATTTAGATTACTTGGCTATTATATCACCAAACATATTAAAAACAGGTGGCCTCATTTAAAACAAAGGTGAATACACGTGGCATTGAAATCCGATGATGATATGTGACAATAAGACAAATGGCGCCAATAACCGCGGGTTAAGTTTTAAACACTTAAGTGAATTACAAGAATACGATGCCGTCAGTGATGGAAGTCATCGACGTCCACCTCGACATAGATGGAATCACTCTATAACTACCTAAGCAGTTATCATATGCTTCCCACCTCATCGACGTCGACCATCATCAATGTGGCATTGTATTAAGGTCGACAATGATACCAACGACATGGAATTGTCGTAAATATGCATGAAAAACTAATTTATAACTAATAAAAGATATTACTTTTCACCAAATCACAACTCTTGTCCAATTTCTATTGGATAAAACAACATCTTTTTCGATTCTTTCAGAAATACTGTCGTATACATTTTTAAGGATCCAAAATATTTTTCAACTTTAATTATATAATGTCCTGAATTAATTACTAATTTAAATGCTTATCTAGCATAATAATTTCATAATTAATCATAATCACTGGGGAAAAAAATCCCACAAATACAAGAAAATTCATATTTAATGTTATCTTTCTCACATAAAAATTTCGAGACCAAAATTTATATTTAATTATTTTTAATAATTAAAAACTGAATAAACTACATTTTCACCTTAGGAAATTCATAATTTTTTTACTTTAACTTGAAAAATTATGAAACTAAAAGTCCATCTCCAAATTAATCTTTTATACAACATACCAAAAAATCAAAGCATTTTGAGATTTAAAACTTAGGTTTTACCTTTAAAACACATTAAAATAATCTTATAAAAATTCCATAAGTCATTATTCTACCTAAACAATGACCAAACAACCATAACTTGGCAAAAATATTCTAAATAATTCGGATACTGCCCATAACCGAATTCAAGAACAAGAAAATAGAGATGGTTCATGTATTATTCATCTTAGATTAATTGTTGGAATTGAGATTTGATTAGTGTTTAGCTTCCCTAAACTTTTCTCTTGAATCCACTTCGATTTCGATCCTAGCTTGATTAATGGTCGACCTCTTTTTGTTCTTTTCGATTATTTTTAGAATGTGTAAAATGAGAATCATATGAGGAGGAGGGGTTTTTAGGATTAAAAGATTGATCTATCTATTTTCCCCCTCTTATATATTCTCTTATATGTTTCGTTTTTCACAACAATCTTATTACTTAATTTATTAAGGCACAACCTTGTTAATAACCAATTCTCATTCTCGTTAATTATTTACATTATTCTATTTAATCTATCCAATTAAATATCTTGAATAATGTTTAACTAAAATTAAGGGTGTTACATTCTCCTTTCTAAGTTTTCCTTCTAATATTTAACTGTGACGCTGGAGGCAACCTAAGCTTCTCGTAATAGATCTTCGAGCATAAATCTTATGCACAATGGTTTCCCTTGTCTGCTCTAAAGTATATATTAGTTCAACCCTTACCTTTTTTGAATCCCTTGAAAAACCATCAAAATACTTAAGAGCATCCGCTTTTCACCCCTTCCTCTATGTACGAGGGAGAACTTTCGGCCCCTGTCACTCTAACTATTGCTTATTATGGGTTTCCATCTCTTTAAGTCTTTCTTGGTAGTGTAATTCCAATTTCCTCTTCCATTCATCCTCCAACAAGGCATCCATACCTATAGGAGGAGTAGGGCTTGCACCTAAGCTAAAATGCTTTACACCTCTCCTCCTTCGGCACCCTCCTTCTCAACATATTGATAGGTAGCCCGAAGAGACATGTTTTATATGGTCTTTTTCAATCCTTTAATCTCCTCCTTATAGACGATCCCATAGAGTGCTTCACTTTCCTTTAATGTTGGCAGTAGTCCAACCACCTTTGAATTTGCAGCCTCAAGCTTAGTGCAAAATTTGATATCATATTGATGTTGTCCCTCGTGTGCATTCTTGGCTTTTTCAAAATCAGAAAAAGCATTCCTTAAATCTCTTTCAAGTTTTTTGTTGGTGAGTGCTAGGTGGAGGTTCTTTTCCTCTAAGGTTGCATTAGAAGTTATGGCCTCGACCTTAAATACGGGTGCACATGAGTCATCTAGGCCACAAATAATTGGGACCAAAGCAACATCGCATTTGAAGACTTAATAGACTCGAAGGGTGTCCACAAGGAGGAAGGTAGTCAACCTAGTCTAAGATTTATTTTAATCAAATTACACAAAGTCAAGTTTAGAAAGATATATTATATAGGACCAATTTTATATGAAGAGTGCAAAGAGTTCACATACAAATAATAATAATAATATATAGAGCTCACTCCTTATCAAGATTCCTAAGTCTAATCCTAAACCACTCCAAACGGGGACTATCAGGAGGAAGGGACACTCTATAAGGTGCAGCGCCAACGGTGTAGTACGAAATCACTAAGTGCCTTCTTTTCTTTAACTATTTGGTCAATTTTAGAAAGAAACCCCTAGGTTTCTTCTTTAGTTTATTTGAACGCCTCTTCTAACTCCTTTTCTTGCTTGTGAATTGCCACCGCACTAAGACTAAGACAATCTATGGTCTGATTTTGAAGTTTTTCCATGCTTTCCTTTAGGAGTTTAATAAAAATTACGTTCTTAGAAGACTACAAAGAACAAAGAAACCAAAATAACACGGTCATTCATAGTGTAGTAAAAAGACAGTAAGATAATTAAGAAATCAATCGTAACAAAATTGAGAAATAAATCCACTTTATTACATATTGAGAAGTTTGGAAAACAAAAGAAGTAGTGAAATCATTTTCAGAGGTTCAAGTATTTACATGAACTTGAAAAGTAGAGGTGGCCTAAGTCTCCTTAGACAGTGCAATCTCATCATCCTTCCATAAAGAGGTGTCTTGGGAGGCAGAAGAGAAGCATTCACCATGGCATGCTTTTTAGCCCACTCAGCCCTGCAATAAGCAAGGGCATCTTTAATTTTTTTAGGTCTCCCAAAAAGCTAAGGTCAACCTTGGCAGTAGCATCATCTAAGCGGTCAACAAATAATTGACATTTAACTGTAACGTATAAATTGTAAAGCACCCAGTAAGTGATCCATAAAATCTTGTCCTTAGACTCCTTCAACGTCGTCTTCTTCTTCCCTAATATTTTATCTTTCTCTCCAAAATCCTGTCCCTTCAATGCCAAGGCCTCCTCCGCTGCCTTCGCTACCCCCTTAGCATTTTCTACTTTCTCCTGTTAAGCCCTAAGCTCTTCCTCTAGTCTAGTTTTCTTGGAAGCTGCCGTAGCCAAGTCCGCTTCAAGCTTAGCAATACACGTAATGGATAAAACCCGGTTGTCTTCTTCTCTCTTTGAAGCCTCGGCCACCAAGGCACTTACCTGTTACAAAGAAAAAACATATATGATGAGAATCAATAAAGCATATCACCATTGAATAAAGAAGGAGAAGAAGGTACATAGGTAGACCGAAGACCTTTCAAGTTTAGTAGGAAGCTCAAGGAAGGCGAGTACAAAAAATGGAAGAGCAATGGGATAAGATTGTGGGGACAAAGGCAATGTGAGATAAGCTGCCCAGAGTGATACGCTTTAACCTCTCAGCAAGATCGAAAATAATACCCTCAAGCAAAGGCAAGAAGTGAATGCGAGGGTCACGGAAGGACCAAAGAGGTGAGATAGGTAGTGCTTTTGAGGAAGGAAGAGGAGGAGGAGGAGAGACATGTGGTTTCTTGAAAGGCTGGTCGAAGGCATCATCGTTATCCTTTCTCCTCTTTTCTTCCTTTTTCTTCTTCGACATCTCTAATCTCTTTGATAGGGAATCATCAAAAAACATATCAGAAAGGTCACCAGAGATTTTAACTATTCATCAGAAAAGGGAGTTCCGATTAGTATTTGTCCTTATGAAAGAATAAGAAGTAAAATTTCATCGTCCAACTTTCAAATTATACCCCTAGGATCATCAACAACTGAGGAGAATTTAAAGATGGAACGAGAGAAGTTATGACTAGTGCACATGAAATTGTATCTACATAGTAAAACTTAATAAAAATAACTTTGTTTTCCTTATCTTCACCTAAGTCTAGGGTGTTCTTCCTATGAGATACAAACAATCTAGTGGCCTCATTAGAAAAGACAGAATGAATAAGATGTGGTTCGAAAGAGGAAGGAAAGTAATCTAAATTCAAAATGAAAAAATATCGATCATTCCATTTTTAGATCTTTCGAGAAATATATGTGGGACCTGACTTCTTTGCCAGGGCATAATAAAACCAGAAGTCACCACTAGAAGGACTCTTATGAATTTCGAACAGATATTGAAGCTCCTCGTAGGAAGGAGGAGAGCTCTTCTCTGTATAAAGAATGAAGTGGTGACTAAATTGGAATAAGAAATGGGAGCAAGTTGAATGGGTGTGATATCAATGGCGGATAGCTATTCACGAAGAATCTGATTAGGAGGAAGATAAAGCCCACATCGAATATGCTCAGAAGTAATAGAAAGAAAGTCATTTGGTGGCATATGGGCTCGTTCATGTGATCAGGAACCCTACCAAAATAACCCTCAAAATGAAAATGACCCAAAATATTATCCTTTATTTCCCCTAGTTTAATTATTCTAGATGGCAAACATAAGGTAGAGATGGAAGCAGCACTCATATTGAAAAAATACTGGATTGATTTTTGGCTATCGCAAAGAATTAAGGAAAATAACAAGAAAATGAATACCATTACATTTGTTTGGAAAAGAAACTAGCCCTAGAGAAGGTGAGATTAGTAATTAAAATTTTTGAAAGCATATAAAGAATAGAGAAGAAGAAGGGGAAAGTATATGCTTACCTCAATTTGAATCTCAACAACACAATTACAATGATGAAAGAGCCTCAAAATGCTAATTGTTTGATAACATGGAAGATTAACACAAGGAACACATTAGGAGTCAAAAAGACTAAAGGTATAACTTTTCAGAAGATCGACCAGTAACGAATTGACACATGTATCTGGGCATTAAATGCGCAATAGCAAAAAAGACGTTTCATTTTTGGAAGAAGAAAGATAAAAATAGGAAGTGCAAAGTTGCAGAAAAATATAGGAGTAGAAACAGTCCACACCAATCTACGATTGCTGTAGACTTAGGGGCAAGTGTTACACCCATATTTTCCAAACATTGTCAAAAGGAAATTTGTAAATAAATTTATGTAAGCTCTTCTATATTTATTGTTTAATTTTCTACTTTTTATCATCTCATCGTATGCTATTTGTCTGCTTTGCCTAGTTCTTAAAGTTTGCTACTTCTATTTTGATGAGGTTTAAAATATATGCATTTTCTTTTTTAGGTTAAAATTTCAAATTTTATTATGCCTTCTTCATTGGGGCCTTATAAAGAGGGCAGTATTATCAACATTTACAAGGGTATATTAAGCGTCTAGAAAAAAAAATTAAAGAGAAACTCCCGATAAGCATTGTGCTTACATGTATGAGGGAAAAAGATTTTGGGACATAGTTACATAGTTGAAGCAAGAAACTCAAGGCCTCTTAGCCATGGTTATTCAAGTTACTCATGATAGGGAATCATAATGTGTCATTATACTATGTAATTGGCATCCATCCCTAGGGAATGATCAACTCCCCTTAGGTTATCTTCACCTAAAGTGTTAAGGATATGCTTAGCCATGGGTAGGAATGGTCCTTTTGAAGATGCCTTTTGTATTTCTCATTTTGGGTTGGATATAACATTATTTCTTTGTTTAAGTAATCTTTAATAAAACTGCGTTCCTTCGATGGATACGCACTTAGAGTTGTGTTTTACTTATTTCCTTTTATATGCATGCTTCTTGCTGAATTTTCATATTGAAAATTCATAGGCATGTCTGTTGCTCCCTTAGCTCCTATGGATTTTCTTTCTAAAAAAGAATCATTTTCACTCATCTCCCAGGCATATGGATAAAGGATTAATGAATTGAAAGAAGCTAATGCAAACTTATTAGGCGAGACTTTGTGGATCATTGATGCTACAAGGATCAAGATGCTTAGAGAGTTTGAGAAAAAAGTAACCATATGGGATCATACTCGGGAAGTTAACGACATGCAATATGAATATATTAATCGCTTAAAAGTGGATTTATAGGCAGTGCAAAAAACGATGGCATGGGCAAGGATGGTGATTGAGCTTACAAGAGAAGGAGTTGAGTTAAATGTGGCCCGGAAGAACATAATAGAGTTTGAGGCTGTTATAAAAGACATAAAGACTTATACATAGCCTCTTATGAGAAGAAAACATCAAAATTGAAAAATACTATTAACAAGATATTATTGGAGCTGGCTAAGAAGTTCCAAGATGAGGGTAAGTCGCATTTAGTAGTTGTTCACATGCCTTCAAAGCATGGAGTAGCTCTTGCTCCTCCTGTTGATATAGATCTAGTCTCTGCCTGAAAATGGAAAAATGATCTGTTTTCTTTTATAAACAAAGTTGGAAGAGCTTAATAAAGGAACTAACTTGGTCTATAGCGAATGAAATAGGTAGATTTAAAAAAAATTCCAATTTGGATCATAGGGGATTATGAAATCTAATGGGTTTTACTAGATCCAATCTAGTTAGTTTTAATAAAATCATATTTTATTAATATTATCTCATTTTTATTAAATATATGTTAATTAAGTGTGAAATTTTAAAGGGTATAAATATATAAAATCTATTCATATTTTAATAGGGGTGATAAATATGTGAAACATATAGTGTGGTAATTGTTTAGTGTTTAAGGAGGAGAACAAATATGAAACTAGATTTGGATATAATTTCATCAAGATCTTGAAGGAAAGAGATAACAGAGGCATCATTGATTGTTTCCATATTTCCTCTTTTGCAAACATTTAATTGATACTACATCTAACCAATTTACAAGAATTATACACTACAACGGTATGTTTAAACAAATAATAACATAGTCAGTATATACATGCGTAGATATTGAGATTTATATCTACTATGTATATATTTCTATCATGTATATATTTGCTATTTACATATACATGAACTATTGCCTCAAATCAAAGTGTTTAATATAACTAAATTAAAAAATCATTTCTAAAACACATGCCTTAACAATATAAAATGTAAATATAAATGTTTAAACACACAACACAATGATTAAGCTAAAATAGTTTCCAATTGATTTAGAAATAAATGTTCATATTACATTAAACCTTTATGATGTATTTGCAAATATACACACACATATAGTTCCAAAAATAAAATTTTGTTTTTTAAACAACCAAAATATTATAAAACCAAATTGCATAAACTAAATCAAACAATATGTCAACAATCTCCATATTACAAGATAGATTAAAAAAATTCAAAATTAAACAATTTAAAACATGTTTTCATAGGTAATTTAAAAACATAGGTTCATAATCCATAACATTGTTGATACATATATAAATATTGGATTTAATTTATAAATTTAAAATAGATTAAATCATCTAACAAATTGTTTGAATTGTATTACTAATTTTGAATCATGATGAGGCAATAATATGTACATATAAATTTATGATTAGTATATTACATCTATAAAAACAAATTCAATTTTAGAATATACCACTCGAATCTAGCTAGCAAGTAACATTTTGATTTGGAATTCTCTCCTTAAATCCTTGAATCTACACCTAACTTTGTAAGAGAAGAATGAAACATGTAGCTTTTATATTTACTTGATGATTTTATTTATTTTGTATTTGATTTTTTATTTACAAGAGGAGGAAGCCATTTTTAGCTATGGCCAGGAGAGAAGAGAAGAAAATGAAAACAACTGAAGGAAATAATAATTAGTTTATCATATTATATTCCAAACAAAATGGTGACTTTGAATATTGAAATAGAGACTTCGGATCTGGTTCTCCCTGTCTTTGTATTTTGAATAGCTGAATTTTCCAAATAATTGAACTTTGAAAATGGTGACTTTGAATTTTGAATTTTCACGTTCGCCCATCTTTTTCGGAGCTTAACTATTTCTAGCCGCCTACTCTGTGCCAACGACCATAACTGCTTTTGATATCTTCAATTTCTCCACTTTGCAGGTTGCTTCATTTGCATCTATTCTTAATCAGTGTTTGGGGGTCTAAATAGGTCGATTTTCAAGAAGCTACAAGGCCTGGCCCACCTTTGGTAGCTTCTGTCCCTATAGGTGAACCTGGTTTGGTTGTAGATGGATGTTTGGTGAATGCCGGTGATGTTATGTTGGTTGGTTCACGACTGCAGTCTTCATTGGCTACTCTACACTCCAAGGAAATCCCTGCCCCGCATCCCTTGCTAAAAATAATCCCTATTCCAATAGTGTTGTTGAAATTCCCAAACCAGTTAGTGGTTGGTCTTCGTTGTTTAAGAAGAGACCTGGTAATGTAGGCTCTTTTGTTCCCAAACAATATGTTGTTGAATTTTCTGATAAACCTGCCCCACCCCCAAAGGAAATTATTGACGTTGGTATTGTGTTATGGAAAGACTATATAGTTGGTTTCTTTTTAGATGAGGCTCCCCATTACTCTATTGTGAATAAACATATCCTTGGTTTATGGAGATTGCATGGATCAGTAAATGTCAGGTGTGACAACTTGATGTATTTTTTTAAATTTTCTTCCCCTCGTGAAAGATCCTATATTTTAGAATCAGGCCCTTTTATTATTGAAGGAAAAGTGTTTATCATTACCTAATGAAACTAGTGTTAACCTTGGCAATGGGCAAGTTTTATCTATTCTCATCCAGGCTCATATATCAAATATCCCCTCAATATTTCAATCTCTTAGAAGGGTTAATTGGATTGCCAACTATATTGGTCAATTGTTTTATTTCGATGTTTCGACTAAGCATAGACAACTCCTCCCCAAAGCCCCAATCGATATTACTCTTTCTAGGCAGCTACTTACTCATATTCTAGTTTCCCTTGCAATGGATTGCGTAGCCTACATCAACATATCATACAAGTGGAAGCTACCTAGCTGCGATATTTGTCACTCTTTCAGATATATTATCTCTTCTTACCTACATTCCGATGCAAATCTTCATAACCTTCCTCTTAAGAATCCACTACCAAAACCTCCATTTAGGCGTTGGCAGATCAAATCTTCCTATGCCACCCGATTTGATCCTTCTGATTCGTCCTATTTCACTCCCCCTTCCTCCAAATCTCCCATTCCACATTCCTCCGGCGGTCCATTTACCCCATGTTCCACCCCTGCCCTCTCTGGTTGTCACCCCTATGGTGTCATCTCCTCCTTTTCCAAACACGATCTCACCTTCACTTGGCCCACCTTGCCGTGTGCCACATGTCTCTCATATCACAAGCCAAAAATTGAAATTTGCTAATGCTCTCCATTCTGACCCAGCAAGTGCTCAGCACATTGCTCGAGAAATTATTAATAAGCTTGCTGAAGGTAC
Organism: Allium cepa; assembly: GCA_030765085.1. Lineage (NCBI taxonomy): Eukaryota > Viridiplantae > Streptophyta > Magnoliopsida > Asparagales > Amaryllidaceae > Allium > Allium cepa. The sequence continues at coordinate 490,536,950 of CM060935.1, forward strand.
GCAACTGGTCTATTGCCATAAAGATGGAACATGGTCTCACGGGGAAAGTGGTTTGTGCTACCATACAATGTGGAAGATATTCTCAACATGTGTCTCCGTTGATGATAAAGATGAATGAGAGTTATACTACAGAGTTATAAATGATGAGTTAGTCCACTACAATGATGGCGAATACGGCGTAAACAACGAGGAGATCTTGGCTGCTATGGATTAGGATCAAAAATTTATTTCCTTCCCGTGCAAACAATGAATGGTAGTTACAATCAACATCTTGAATTTGATGGAACCCTTTCGCGACTAGTCTTGATTTATAAGAGAAAGAGGAATGTTTTGGTCGAGGAGTCCTCCATGTTAGAGTCGGACTCTTAACATAGTTTAAGTGATAGAGTGTGTGCATTTTAGGATTTTTTTGTCTTGGAAGGATATCTTATGATAGTATTGTGTACACGATTATGGTATGTAAAGAAATTGAATAAAGATGGAGTTTTTTCTCTTTTGAGCTTTGTGTAGATCTTTCCATGTGTTTTTTTATTGATTTTTGCATGTATTTTCCCCACATCTTATTGTCATCAGCTGCTTGGCTCCGCTTGTAGTGTTCGTTGCGCTCAGCTCGGTTCTTTGTATAATAACATGTTTCGTGAACTTTACTTTAAGTGTTTTTTATATATGCTTTAGCATAGGTCTACTTCGTTTATGGTGCAAATTATTTAATGTTGTTTGTTTGAGAAGTCGGTTTGTGTGTTTACAACCCTTTGTATTCGTTCATGCTATGGCTTTTAATAGTGGTTCAAGTTGTTTAGTATCCCTATGTCTAGTGCAGTTTGGGTGAAAAGACGAGTTATGTATTTTACAACTCTAATTTGTTGTTCGAGTAAATAATATTGACATATGGATTTTTAATGATTCGGGGCGTATAATATCCCTATGTTCAGTTTACCATCTTATTACCTTTTATTGTAACAGTTTGTAAATCACATTCTTTCATAAAATTGATTCTATAAAGTAAGGTCCAAGATGCTTAGAATTCCAACTATGGACGAGATTTCCATTTGGCCTAGATAAACGGTATGCACCATTAGAAAGCATTTCTACGATAGTAGAGGGCTTTCCCAGTTTGAAGAAATCACCAATTTGTTAGTAAGATGTTAGTAAGATTTTCCGATCTTATAACACCAATTTAAATTTTGAAGTAATCACGTTGACGTACGCTTACGTGATTATGAACAAGCTAATTTAAGCAATATTAAATTACCATTAAGTAGTAACTATGTTCCGTGAATGCTTACATGATTAAGAGAGTTGTAATTTTATTTTTTAAATGCCTAAGTGAAATGATTCAAATTTAAACAAGTCCAACACATAACACCAGAAATTTAATGCTAAAAAGTAAAGATAGAAATTTACATTGTTGGGATAATAAGAAATCCTACGTCTACAGGTTCAAATCCTTCACTTTAGTTTATTTTCTTTCTTAATACAAGCATGGAATTTAATGGAGCTATAGTACAAATTTGACAGTATATAATTCTCTGAATTAAAAAGTTCCATCATTTTTTCTGATACAGCGCTTTAATTTTATAACAGAAAGGACACCTCATGGATTGTTGACGTGGTTTTCCTTATGTCATTCCTTTACCGTTGGATCTTGCCACTTGTCCTCACCCTTTTGATTTGGTTATCGTGCATGGTTTACTGACATGGTTCAGATGGAAGAATTTGCTTTTGGCGGGACAAATTTGAATCTTAGGAGAGTTAATTTTCGGATTTAAATTTTAAAATAATGAGTTTAGTAGTGGTGTTGCAAGCTTGTTGTTGCCCAGCTAATATTGGCGCAACATAAGAAACTTGAGCTTCATTTCTTTCGATGCGTAGTATCTTGATGTGTTGTTCATGCAGTTCTTGGTAGTATATGGCTGGGAAATACTTGGCATTGCCGATGTTTTAGTAGTGGAGGCACACTCTAGAAAATGAACTATGATGGATTTTGTTTGAGGTGGGGAGTCCTTGTGTGAAGCTTTTGCTCATGCGGTTTCTAGTGGAAATTCTATTAGGCTTTGTATGCTCCATTCTATAACTTATGTAGTTACTATTTAATATAACAGCTTGTCCTATCCTCTTATTGCGTTGCACCACCTTTTGGCTTCGTATAACCTGAACCCATGTTAAATATTTTATAATGGAAAACTTGGTGTAACAATATATTTAAAAGGAAAATTCTTTTTTTGTACTATGTTCGTTCATAATGGTGCACAAAACTGTGCATAACCATGTCAAGAGAATAGATGCTCTCAATCACCAGGCACGTTGTCGACTTTTTTTAAACATGGTTCATTAATGCCAACAAGTGTTGATCTCGAGGATTGAACTCGTAACCTTTAATCTATTAGTCTAAACTACCAACTAGCTAAGCCAACCCCGTTGGAACGTTGTCGACTTTAACATCAAAGAGAACGGTGAGGACAAGCGAGCTCCTACAAGAGGCAGCATACACGATCTAGATAGAAGGCAATGAAGCAAATCAGGGGTTTGGGATTCCATAGGTAGCAACAAGGTGGTCAGATGGTAGCTCCGACGAAGGCAATAAAAACGATGGTGGTTCGAACTACTTTGGCATCCCAGGGCAACCAAAATATTTTCTACGATTTAAGGAGGCTAGGGTTAAGGCTTCGGATTTGAATAAGGAAGAAGATATATGTATTTTGCAATGTAAACCCAATTAATTGTTTAATTACAAGTTACTTATATTATTGTTAATTTACACTAAAATTTCAAAACTTCAAATATGAGTAGCTCTCACATAAGAACTCTATTTTCATGTACGGCTTATAGCATTGGATTTGTATTAAACCTATGGACATACTGATATCGTTTAACCGTATATCCTGTACTTATGTATGACATTGTTATTTAGACGTTGATATGTGTATGTGTGTATTAGTTTGTTATTAAGATATTTATAAATTAATATTGTTAATCAAAATTAACATACTTAGGCATTATTCGTTTGATTTGAATATTTGATGTTTAAATTAAGACGAATAATAATCATTCAAATTTATAACATCAATTTAATAAATATTGAGTTTACAATTACTATTGAAACACACACACACATATATATATATATAAATTATTTAATTAGTTTTCACCATTGGAATATTAATTAAAATAAATAAATTATATATATATAATTATATATAAAATTATTATTTTAAATTTAACTTTGAATAAATATTATGTAGTATAACAATGAAATGTTAAATTTTTGAACAAATAAAACATCATAAGTCACATTAATAATAATAATATAATGATAACATAATATAACTTAAAAATTCAACCAAATTCATCAAATAAAACATCAAATATGATTAATGTCACAAACATTATTCATGATAACACTATAACATATTAAGTGCATAATGAATCAAAAAAGACTTTTTTCGAAATTTACACCTTTATTCTGTTGGCCAATGCGCCTGATCCAACATGAACATGCTCTTTACATAAAACAAATCAAAATGGAGATATTTTAATTGTATGTTTATATGTGAATGGCTTAACCTCTATTGGAAATAATCCAAAAATGTTTAATGATTTTAAGAAGGAGATGGGTTTAGAGTCTGAGGTGACGGATACTGAACTTATGTCAAATGATCTTGGAATCCAAATAATTCAAAATGAGCATGACATATTAATTCCTCAACAAATGAAATATTGAAGAAATTTAAGATGGATAACTATAAATGGGTAAGAACTCCAATAGAATGTAGAACAAAGCTTTGAAAATATGCTGGATAAGGCAATTTGGATCCTACTCTAGTCATGAGTTTAGTTGCTAGCCTGAGATACTTAACTTGCACAAGACCAAATACTTTATGGAGTCCGTCTCATTAGTGGCTGCATGAAACCTCATACTATGTCACATTTGAAGATTTCCAAAAGGATCCTTTAATATATCAAAGGTACCATTGATTTTGGATTGTTATATTAACATCCTAACAATTTCAAGTTGATTCGCTACAGTGATAATGAATTGGTTGGAAATGTTGATGATCGTAAAAGTACAACCGAATTGTTTTCTTTATGGGAGACATGACTTTCGCTTGGAGTTTAAAAAGCAACCAATTGTGATGCTTTCCGCATGTGAAGCTGAGTACGTCGTTGATTCGGCTTGTGTTCATCATGTAATTTGGCTTTGAGACCCATTGAAAGAGTTGTATATGACATAACAAAATGCAATGGACATTTAATGGACAACAAGTTAGTCACAGCTCTAGCAAAGAACTCTGGCTTCCATGATCGAAGTTCACATATCAATATGCGCTATATCACTTTATTCGAGAGCACATTAAGAAAAAGGAAGACCAAGAAAAATATGGTAATTCAAAAGATCAAGTAGTAGATATTTTCACAATGGCGCTGAAGTATGAAGATTTTGTGAAATTCCAAGATTTACTCGGAGTTACAAATCAAGTTTAAGGGAGATGTTGAAAGCTAAATTGATTATGGAATTGATTATTATTATTTCGGGCCTTAATTAGAATTTGTGCTAAATTAACTTGTAATCTTAAGAATTATATAGAGATGTGTAGTCATGGTACTATGGTCGGAAGTCGTCATGGTTATGTAAAGTAAATATCTAAGATATTTCATATGAAAAGTACGAATATTGTGGAGAATGTGTAAGATATGTGGTACTATAAATATGAGTGTTTTCTACTATTTATAACCAAATAAAAAATTTGTAAGCAATGTTTGTAATAAACTACTTCCTCTTTTATAAAATTCATATCTCTCTTTTTTTACTCGCTATCAACATCAGTTGTTTTCGTCTAAAATTATTGACATTGGTATTGTTTTATTTTTTTTACAAAATATGTTTAGTTTTATTGTTATTTTTATTAAAAATAAATACTTAAAGTTTTTTAGTTTTTTATTATTTATTTTTAAAGTTTTTTTATTCATTATTGTTTAAATTTTTATTATTAAATACTTAAAATAATTGGAAAATAGTAAAGAGGATAAAATCTCAGCATTTTTTTAAGCTAGGATAAGCGCTTCTTTTTTGTGCGTGAAGGACAAAATTTCATTCGAAATAAAGCAGGAGGCCAAACATTTTAAGTGGGAGGACATGCTAAATTAAGGTCAGGTTAATGTGTGCGGAAGATTTCGATGGTGGTGCGTCGGAACTCAGCAGCAGTGGCGACGAGATAGGTGCACGCGATGGTGGTCAACTAGGGTTTTATTGAAAGCGCAAAGTTGAAGTGTTTTGATGACATGGTGGGGGCGAGCAAGGATGGAAACTGGTGGAAGCAATGACACTGAAGCAGTGGTGTTAGAGAAAGAGCAGCATATTAAGGAAGAAGAAGCAGCGAATTGAGAAAGAAGAAGATAATGTGTAGTAATGATATTGTATAGTATCATTTCTTTTGTAAATATAAACATGTATATTTCTGCTCATAATGTTATTTTATAGTGGCGGTTTATGAATGATAGCATTGGTTTCTAAATTGTAGTAGCTTTCTAAAATTGCAGTAGCTGTTTATAAATAACAGTAGCTTTTCTTTTTAGATGGTGTATATGTTGTATGTATCTCAGAGCATTATTTTGTTGTGCATTTTGTGTATTAATAGTATTGTGTAGTATCATTATTTGGTTTTTAAAAGAAATATAGTTATTTATATTTCTATTCATACACTACTACAAATCTGCAATTTTCCAACACGTTTTTGGCATCGCTAAATTTTTTGGTGACACTGACCACGCGTTAGAAAAACAAGCGTCATTAAATCATTTAGCGTCGCAAACACGTCAATAAATTGACGTTGCTAAAAGTTAGCGATGTCACAGTGACGAAAGTAGCTTAGAATAATGGCATCGAAGATGTTTAGCGAAGCATGCGAAAATCGAAATGGCGTCATCAAGACGTCGCTAATATTTTATGATGCCTTTGCTGTTGAATATGCGCTTTGCGCTTATATGATTTTTGTTTGATGATAATAAACATATATACATTCGTTTAAATGTATTTGATAATATACTATTTATTTTCACAGATTAAATAAATATTTGCTGAATAAAATAAATAACACAGAATTGGAATTCAAACGAATATTTTATTCAAATAAATATTTATTACAACTTTGAATAGTACAATTTCAAGCTCTCACTATAACTATACAACTTTGATTACAATTACATCACATTTCATATTTAAACAGGTCACCTCACTACATATCACTCACACTCGTATTTATCTTCAACTGCATTCTAGTTTGAATCCAGCATCTGAGCAATCTGCAAAAATATTCACTAACGCAGTAAAATTGAAAAAGAAATATTTTTGCAGTATAAAATAAAACGTGAATTTTAAAAATATAATTTGCCTCAGTTATTTGGGTTGTTCGTCATCATTTAAATTTGAATTCATCATACACGAACAACTTGTGACATACACAGTGTATCACTGTATATGCCACAAGGCCGTGCACACCGATATATACACTTGATAATGCTACAGGGACAGGTGAGCACAGGTCAAACCCAAATGCAAAGCCGGGTTCAACGCACGTGCAATATATTTAAAATCACGACACAAGCACAAGGTCAAACCCGAGCTGCAAAACTGGGTTCAACACAGGGCAGGTGCACAGTTACAACCAACTACATGCAAGAGGCAACAAAGACCAATCAGTAGCATGCTAACGAATTATCAAACTTCACAAGCAATGACCCGTGCAATGACCAAGAAATGACCAAACAAAGCCAGTTCAACAAAGATCAAGTCATGGAGTTGCAGTCACAATGAAACTGCAGTGGAACAGCTGCAACATGAATGAAAAGACCAGACACTATAGCATGTACAAACCAAATAATTCAGACCAACACTGCAACTCAAAAAGTAACATGAATGTCACCAGCATGCAAACAGGATCTCAATATCCAAGCATGAAGGTCACAGTGGAAATTACTCAACTCAGATAATATGTCAAAGACCACAAGTAACCAAAATCATCAATGCAATAAGCAACAGTATGCACCAGTCCAGGCTACGACATAGATGGAGCTACAGGAATGTACCAAGCTAACTGCACTGAAACTCGACCAAGTACACATTAAGGCAACCAAGACTAAACAAGATAGCAAAGAAGTACTGATCAATGAATGCAAATAAATTCGAACCGAGTATGGTGATGCAGTCAACAAGGCAACAGTGCAGTGCAACTACATAACAACAAGTCAAGGCCGCCATCACGAACAAAGAAAATGAAAGAGAACCAGGTTAATGCAATCTACAGCAAACAATGAATGCAACAGAGACCAATGGTTAACAGAAGTAACAAGTGCAGCATAAACAAGACATGTACACAAGGCATGGGGGCACTGGAGCATATGATGCAACTATAATGCAACAACACCACAAGTATACAAACATACCAGATCAATGAAACAGAATTCATCACAGTGAAACCAGACCGCAAAGAAAAAGCAACAAGGAAAACAATCGATCAAGGCTACACACGACAATCACAAATGATATCAAGCTGATGCCAAACAGAGGAAGTAAAATGATCGATCATTGAATATGCTGCAATTTTATTTGTGAACAAAGTCAAGTGACCAGGAAGAGTTCGTCATACCGAAGCCGAAGCCAGCAGTATCAATGACAGTATGCACAGAAGCACAATCCAGTTCAAATGCAACAATCATAAACAAAATTGATCAACACCGTGTGTTACTCAAGACAACAGAAAAAGCAGCGGTATTATCGGAATTCTAGCCGTGAATTTTAAAGCCGTGTCAATCAAGCAATCGAGGATTTACACGAATGAATTGGTCAAGGAAAAATCACGAGCATCCAAGTATAATCGAATGGCCGAAGCACAAAATTGACAAATTCAAATAAATATATACGATCGAAGATTCAGGAAATTAAACGCATATATAACCCAATCATCATCGGCAATCAATGCATCGAATTCCAAAAAGCACAAAATCAGTAAAAGCAAAAGCATTACATACCGAGCAAGAAAGGAATTCGATCAACGAACAAGCCGAGCAACGCAATCTCAAAGTCAACAATCGATCATCAGAAATCGAGCACAAGCAAGAGCCGAAACCCCCAATTTGGATCGCAAGCCCTAACTGGATCAAAAGGGAACGAAGCCCTAACTGGAACGAAGCCGCCATTTTTTCTCACGAACAAATAAAAAGAGGATCGGGTGAAATAAGGAAGTGGGCCGGTGTTCAAAAACAAAAGGGGGTCTTTGTTTTTTTTAATTAATATTGTTATATTAATAATGTTAATTAGTTTAGGGCTATTTCGTTCTTAATTATTGTTTTTTCTTATTCTACGAATCAAAGAGTTTAGGTAAATCACCACCTAGGTTTTAGGTTGTGTCTGATTGTCTATTTAGAGTTAGTTCAGTAAGCAGGGGTTGCGAGTTTGCAAAACTCTATAGGCGGTGGCAGGGTTTGCAAGTCTGTTAGAGTGTTTGTAAGCGTGATACTGTTTAATTCTAATAGAAATCTGGGAATGCAGCAGTAGGCAGGGGTTGCCGAAGCTGGGTAAATCTTGTGTGTGATTTATTTTTCAGTATATTTATTTCTGTAGTTTATTTTTGTATTTAAATTAAGAAAATTTGCTATAACCCTATTCACCCCCCCCCCCCCCTCTAGGGTTAATTTAGATCCTACAAGTGGTATCAGAGCCTGGTATTTTTAACTCTAGAGTCATGAGTCTACAAAATAATGCTTTTTCTGAGGGGCAATCTATTGCTAGGCCACCCATGTTTAACGGGAACGATTATGCTTATTGGAAAGTTAGGATGGGTATCTATCTCAGTTCTGTTGATTATGAAGTTTGGGATATTATTGAAACTGGCTATAAACCCCCCACTATAATCGTTGGTGATACTGAGATTCCTAAACCTAAGGATAGGTGGGATGCTAACGATAAGAAATTGAAAACAACAAATGCTAAAGCCATGAATGCTTTGATATGTGCTCTTGATAAAAATGAATTTAATAGAATTTCTCATTGTACAACAGCACAGGAAATATGGCATACTTTGGAGGTGACACACGAAGGAACTTCTCAAGTTAAGGAGTCTCGGCTAGCCCTGTTCAGCAATGAATACGAAAACTTTGTGATGGACAAAGGCGAGAGCATAAAGGATATGTTTGGACGTTTTTCAACCTTGGTATACAATGCTAGAGCGCTTGGGAAGGTATTCACTGAGGTAGAGCTTGTGCGAAAGATACTACGAGTTTTACCAATGAACTTTGAGGCAAAAGTCACGGCAATCCAAGAATCGAAAGATCTGAGCAAACTAAGCATGGAGGAGTTGATTGGAAACTTGATGACATATGAGCTTGAGCTAAGAGCAAAGGAAGAACGCAATAACTCCGAACCAAAGAAGAAGACGATTGCCTTAAAGAGCAAAGAAGAAAGCGATGAAGAAGAAGAAGATCCAATTGAAGAGCTTGCAATGGCTGTCAATAATCTTAAAAAATGGTCAAGATTCAAGTCACGAAAGAAGAAAATAAGTGGTAATAAGTCAAAGAATTCTGACGATTCCGATAATGAATTGACATGCTATAACTGCAAGAAGCCTGGCCACTTCAAACAAAAATGTCCACTTCTCAAAAACAACAAAGGAAAGAAAAAGTAAAAGAAGGCTTTTGCAGCAACTTGGGATGATGAAGAAGGAGAGGAAGTTTCAAATAATAGCTCAGAGGAGGCTAACTTGTGTCTTATGTCAAAATCGGATTCAGAAGCAAGCTTAGAGGAATCTAGTGAGGTAAGTAACTATTCTTATAAAGAACTTGTTTCAATGTGTTGTGATTTTACTAAAATGATTGATACTCTTGAATCTAAAATTGAAAAACTAAAATCTGATAGGAGAGAACTTGTCCATGAAAATTCTAGGTTAGAAACTGAAATTGAAAATATTCAAAACCTAGAATGTAAAAAATGTAAGATTTTAGATTCAGAATTATCAAAACTGAGGAATAATTTTGAAAGTCTTGAAAGTGAAAACTTGAATCTTAAGGAAACCATCGACACTAGGAGAAAGGATTTTATTAATCGATGCACCTCACTTGTTACTGAAAACTCAACATTAAAAACCAAAGTCCAAAGTCTTGAGAAATCTTTGAATAACTTTTCAAGAGGCGAAAAATCTTTCAACATGCTATTGGGAAATCAAATTTTTGCTAACAACGGGAAAGGACTAGGTTTTGGGAAAACACAAGTTGATGATAATGCAAAATATAAGAATGTCTTTGATAGATGTGAAATATATAGATGTCATGATGAAAATGATAGTCATAGGAACAAGAACACAAAATTTATACAAGTTTGGGTTCCTAAGAATTCTAAAAACAAATTTCATGTTTATTGGAATAAAAATAAAAGGACTAAACAAGTATGGATTCCAAAGGGATTGTTTATTCACAATGCTTCTATCACTAATAACATTGGACCTAAGAGTTTCTCTAGGTCATCTTCCTCTCTTCTTATGTAGGTCTGTTGGCGGGCTAAGGAACAACAAGAATGGTTTCTAGATTCAGGTTGTTCTAGACATATGACAGGTGACAAATCGAAGTTCCTTAGCTTAGAGAATTTTAAAGGTGGAAATGTGATCATGGGAGACAATAGCAAGTGTAAGATTATTGGCAAAGGTGAAGTTGGTAACGGTATTTTTTCTTTGACTAATGTTTTATACGTTGAAAATCTGCATCACAATCTCATTTCTATTAGCCAACTATGTGACAAAGGTATGAACGTGATTTTTGATAGTGATACTTGCAAAATTATTGATAAATCTTCTAGTAACATTGTTTTTATGGGCAAAAGAAAAGGGAATGTTTACTCACTTTCATTTGATAATCTAAAACTTTCTAGATGTTTGGTAGCCACTGACGAAGAGGCATATTTATGGCATAGGAGACTTGGACATGCTAGCATGAGTCTCTTAGAAAAACTCGAATCAAAAGAATTAGTCAGAGGGTTACCACATCAGAAATTTAAAAATAATAAAGTGTGTAAAGCATGTTCCTTGAGCAAGCTTAGTCGATCATCATTTCGTCCTAAAAACATTGTTAGCACATCAAGGGTCCTTGAACTAGTTCACATGGATTTATTTGGACCAAATGAAATTTCAAGCTTGAATGGAAAACGTTATTGTTATGTATTGGTTGATGATTATTCTAGATTTACATGGGTTTACTTTTTAGCCAAAAAGTCTGAATCTTTCGAATATTTTTCAAAATTTGCAAAACTTGTTCAAAATGAAAAAGGAGTTACAATTAAAACCTTGAGAAGTGATCATGGAGGCGAATTTGAAAATCTTGAATTTGAAAATTTTTGTGAAGAAAACGGTTTAAAACATGAATTTTCTGCTCCACGAACACCTCAACAAAATGGGGTGGTTGAAAGGAAAAATCGTACATTACAGGAATTGGCTAGATCCATGTTAAGTGAGTATAAGCTACCTCTAATCTTTTGGGCAGAGGCAGTGAATACTTCGTGCTATGTAATGAATAGAGTAATGATTAGACCAATACTTGGCAAAACGTCTTATGAACTGTGGCATGAAAGGAAACCTAACATTTCTTATTTTCATATATTTGGGTGTCCTTGTTTCATTCTTAACACAGGTGATCAACTTGGAAAATTTGAATCAAAGGCTGATGATGGAATTTTCATGGGCTATTCAACAAGGAGTAAGGCTTACAGGATATATAACAAACGAACAAAGACAATTGTTGAGTCAATCAATGTGAAATTTGATGAATCTGATCTGGAAAAAACGACTGAAAGGATGGTTGACGATGGAGTAGATCCTGAAGGCACTGAAGAAGGGACATTTAGTAAGAAAACTGAAAGGAGGACTGTTGATGCTGATAAATTAAGGTTCAAACCTAATCATCCTCCTGAATTAATTATTGGTGATCCTACGGAAGGTATACGTACTCGTTCCTCATTTGATGAAAATTTATGTGCGTTTTGTTGTCATAGTGGTTTTATTTCTGAAATTGAACCTGATTCTGTTGAAATGGCTCTTAATGATGAAAATTGGTTTTTAGCAATGCAAAATGAACTTTATCAATTTGAGAGAAACAAAGTCTGGAATTTAGTTCCTAGGCTTAATGACTATCCAATTGTAGGGACTAAATGGGTGTTTAAAAATAAATTTGATGAATCAGGAAATGTAATTAGAAACAAGGCTAGGTTGGTTGCAAAAGGTTATAACCAAATAGAAGGCATAGACTTTGATGAAACATTTGCTCCAGTTGCTAGGTTAGAAGCCATTAGAATCTTGCTAAGTTTTGCATATTACAAGGGTTTCAAACTTAAACAAATGGATGTAAAAAGTGCCTTTTTGAATGGTGATTTAAAAGAAGAAGTTTTTGTTGAACAACCACCCGGTTTTGAAAATCATGAATTTCCAAATCATGTGTATAAGCTAGAAAAAGCATTATATGGTCTTAAGCAAGCACCAAGAGCTTGGTATGACTGCCTCTGTACATATCTTTTGGAAAATGGTTTTAAAAAGGGAAGTGCTGACACGACTCTGTTTCTATTACATAAAGAACATGATTTTTTAATTGTTCAGATTTATGTGGATGATATTATTTATGGTGCTACTAATGAGCTTTTGTGTGAGAATTTTGAACAAGTCATGCAGGCTAAATTTGAGATGAGTTTGGTTGGTGAATTGAAATACTTTCTTGGATTTCAAATTAAGCAAAGCAGTGATGGTATCTTCATTTCACAATCCAAATATGTGTTGGAGCTATTGAAGAAATTTGGAGTCGAAAATTCCAAACCATTGAGAACTCCTATGAGCCCATCAACAAAGTTGGACAAAGATGAGAAAGGAATTGCAATTGATCAAAAGAAATATCGAGGGATAATCGGTTCACTTCTCTATCTTACTGCTTCTAGACCTGATATTATGTTTTCTGTGTGCTTGTGTGCACGTTTTCAAGCTAATCCCAAAGAATCTCATTTAAAAGCTACTAAACGAATTTTGAGATATCTTTCACACACACACAAATTTGGACTATGGTACCCCTCTTGTGAAAATTTTGATTTAGTAGGTTATTCCGATGCTGATTATGCTGGTTCATTAGTTGACAGAAAAAGCACTAGTGGAACATGTTTCATGCTAGGACATTCATTAGTCTCATGGTCAAGTCGGAAACAGAATTGTGTTGCATTATCCACCACTGAAGCAGAATATATTGCTTTGGGAAGTTGTTGTGCTCAAATTCTATGGATGATGCAAACTCTTTCTGATTTTGGCTTAGTCTATAAACAAGTCCCATTAAAATGTGATAGTAGGAGTGCTATAGATTTGTCAAATAATCCTGTTCATCACTCTCGCACAAAACACATTGATGTGAGACACCATTTTCTTCGAGATCACATTGCTAAAGAAGACATTTGCATTGAATATATTTCAACAGAAACTCAACTTGCTGATATTTTCACAAAACCTCTCCCCGAAGACAGATTTTCCAAATTACGTTTAGATTTGGGAATTATAGAGGTTGACTAATCATTTTTTTAAAAAAAAATTTTTGATTTTTGAATTTGATTCTAAATGACAATTTTTTAACTAATCTAACTCCCTAATGATTATCGAAAAGATGAATCGTGATTGAAAAAGTGATGAGTGTTGATATTTATCATATATTAAAACTCGAGAAAATATAATTAGGAAATTTCTTTAGAATTTCATAACAAGAGTTATAAAAACTTTTTGTTGGGTAATAATTCCATGACCATTTCTATTTCTATCATCTTTCTATCAAACATTACTCATCAAGATCATATTTAGTATGTAAATTTGTGGTAGTTTACAAAGGAAATCATTTGTTCTTCAATATCTTTAAATCAGTGAAGGAAATTATTTGTGCTTCAATTTATTATATTCAGCAATTAAAAATAAATACCCAAAGTATTCACTCTCATTTAAAAGTCCTCACGGTCATGCATGGGTGAATTACTTGGATTTTTTGATTATGTGCTTCCATGCTCATTTAAAAGTCCTCACGGTTATGCATGTATGGAACGCATATTAAAAATAATTGATTTAATAGACAAGTTGATTCTAATCCCATTTAAAAGTCCTCACGGTCATGCGTGGTTAGAAGATACTTGATTTCATTTTTTTTTAAATTAAATTGGAATACTACTAATCTCATTTAAAAGTCCTAACGGTTATGCATGGTTAGTAGATATTCAAATTTCCAGAAATAAATATACCACAAATAGACATAACTGTATGAATTTTTGATGATTCTATCTTCATCACTTCTGAAAGTGGAATATGCGCTTGACAAGGGTAATTGTGATTTTTGTTTGAATTTTATTGAAATTTGATATTTATATTTAATTGAGTTAAATGTTTGATTCATGTCGATCATTTCATCCCTATTTTATAACACTATTATTCTTTTGCTGATAACAAAAGGGGGAGAGAAAAGTTAAGATTTTGTCAAATAAAATCAAGCAAAGGTCAAATAATTTTCTATTTGCATCTAGGATCATTTGCATATTTTTATTTGTATGCATATATGTAGGGGGAGTATCATGTAGAGAGGAAGCATTCAAATAGAGGGAGCAAATTGAACGATCAAATACATTTAACATATTCAAAATCTTAAATATATGTTTGTTATCATCAAAAGGGGGAGATTGTTGAATATGCGCTTTGCGCTTATATGATTTTTGTTTGATGATAATAAACATATATACATTCGTTTAAATGTATTTGATAATATACTATTTATTTTCACAGATTAAATAAATATTTGCTGAATAAAATAAATAACACAGAATTTGAATTCAAACGAATATTTTATTCAAATAAATATTTATTACAACTTTGAATAGTACAATTTCAAGCTCTCACTATAACTATACAACTTTGATTACAATTACATCACATTTCATATTTAAACAGGTCACCTCACTACATATCACTCACACTCGTATTTATCTTCAACTGCATTCTAGTTTGAATCCAGCATCTGAGCAATCTGCAAAAATATTCACTAACGCAGTAAAATTGAAAAAGAAATATTTTTGCAGTATAAAATAAAACGTGAATTTTAAAAATATAATTTGCCTCAGTTATTTGGGTTGTTCGTCATCATTTAAATTTGAATTCATCATACACGAACAACTTGTGACATACACAGTGTATCACTGTATATGCCACAAGGCCGTGCACACCGATATATACACTTGATAATGCTACAGGGACAGGTGAGCACAGGTCAAACCCAAATGCAAAGCCGGGTTCAACGCACGTGCAATATATTTAAAATCACGACACAAGCACAAGGTCAAACCCGAGCTGCAAAACTGGGTTCAACACAGGGCAGGTGCACAGTTACAACCAACTACATGCAAGAGGCAACAAAGACCAATCAGTAGCATGCTAACGAATTATCAAACTTCACAAGCAATGACCCGTGCAATGACCAAACAAAGCCAGTTCAACAAAGATCAAGTCATGGAGTTGCAGTCACAATGAAACTGCAGTGGAACAGCTACAACATGAATGAAAAGACCAGACACTATAGCATGTACAAACCAAATAAGTCAGACCAACACTGCAACTCAAAAAGTAACATGAATGTCACCAGCATGCAAACAGGATCTCAATATCCAAGCATGAAGGTCACAGTGGAAATTACTCAACTCGGATAATATGTCAAAGACCACAAGTAACCAAAATCATCAATGCAATAAGCAACAGTATGCACCAGTCCAGGCTACGACATAGATGGAGCTACAGGAATGTACCAAGCTAACTGCACTGAAACTCGACCAAGTACACATTAAGGCAACCAAGACTAAACAAGATAGCAAAGAAGTACTGATCAATGAATGCAAATAAATTCGAACCGAGTATGGTGATGCAGTCAACAAGGCAACAGTGCAGTGCAACTACATAACAACAAGTCAAGGCCGCCATCACGAACAAAGAAAATGAAAGAGAACCAGGTTAATGCAATCTACAGCAAACAATGAATGCAACAGAGACCAATGGTTAACAGAAGTAACAAGTGCAGCATAAACAAGACATGTACACAAGGCATGGGGGCACTGGAGCATATGATGCAACTATAATGCAACAACACCACAAGTATACAAACATACCAGATCAATGAAACAGAATTCATCACAGTGAAACCAGACCGCAAAGAAAAAGCAACAAGGAAAACAATCGATCAAGGCTACACACGACAATCACAAATGATATCAAGCTGATGCCAAACAGAGGAAGTAAAATGATCGAGCATTGAATATGCTGCAATTTTATTTGTGAACAAAGTCAAGTGACCAGGAAGAGTTCGTCATACCGAAGCCGAAGCCAGCAGTATCAATGACAGTATGCACAGAAGCACAATCCAGTTCAAATGCAACAATCATAAACAAAATTGATCAACACCGTGTGTTACTCAAGACAACAGAAAAAGCAGCGGTATTATCGGAATTCTAGCCGTGAATTTTAAAGCCGTGTCAATCAAGCAATCGAGGATTTACACGAATGAATTGGTCAAGGAAAAATCACGAGCATCCAAGTATAATCGAATGGCCGAAGCACAAAATTGACAAATTCAAATAAATATATACGATCGAAGATTCAGGAAATTAAACGCATATATAACCTAATCATCATCGGCAATCAATGCATCGAATTCCAAAAAGCACAAAATCAGTAAAAGCAAAAGCATTACATACCGAGCAAGAAAGGAATTCGATCAACGAACAAGCCGAGCAACGCAATCTCAAAGTCAACAATCGATCATCAGAAATCGAGCACAAGCAAGAGCCGAAATCCCCAATTTGGATCGCAAGCCCTAACTGGATCAAAAGGGAACGAAGCCCTAACTGGAACGAAGCCGCCATTTTTTCTCACGAACAAATAAAAAGAGGATCGGGTGAAATAAGGAAGTGGGCCGGTGTTCAAAAACAAAAGGGGGTCTTTGATTTTTTTAATTAATATTGTTATATTAATAATGTTAATTAGTTTAGGGCTATTTCGTTCTTAATTATTGTTTTTTCTTATTCTACGAATCAAAGAGTTTAGGTAAATCACCACCTAGGTTTTAGGTTGTGTCTGATTGTCTATTTAGAGTTAGTTCAGTAAGCAGGGGTTGCGAGTTTGCAAAACTCTATAGGCGGTGGCAGGGTTTGCAAGTCTGTTAGAGTGTTTGTAAGCGTGATACTGTTTAATTCTAATAGAAATCTGGGAATGCAGCAGTAGGCAGGGGTTGCCGAAGCTGGGTAAATCTTGTGTGTGATTTATTTTTCAGTATATTTATTTCTGCAGTTTATTTTTGTATTTAAATTAAGAAAATTTGCTATAACCCTATTCACCCCCCCCCCCCTCTAGGGTTAATTTAGATCCTACATTTGCGACGCCACTACTCTAATTTTCTAGCATAATTAAAATGTTGTTTCACAGACAAACATAATTAAAATGTTGGTTCACAGATAAACGTCAGTTACTACCATAACATGTTTCAGAGACAAACATTACAATTACTACCATAGCATGTTTCACAGGCAAGCATGTCAGTTTGAAACAGATTTATAAACAATAGAATTTCTAAATTGAAAGATACATTATAATTAAAAAAGTTCATCAAATTAGTCGGTTATCACTTGAAAGTGGGTTTGAACAAAAGACCATTGAACAAACATTAAGCAAACACAGTAAAACTATTCTTCATCGTTCATCACCTTCCATGCAACTGCCCTCTCCTAAGACATCAATCACCCAACGCTCGAAACACATACCACCGTTAAGACAAAGAAAAACCCTATAATATGTTCATGTATGTTACATAAAGAAGTGAATGGTAAATCTAATAAGTAATTTTCATATATACACAGTAAGGGAATTCTGGTACTTGCTGCACTATGATCTCCACAATGTCCCATTATTTTAATTTTTATAACCTATAAAACAATTGAAACAATACTGACAACTTTATTAGTTATTAACATGCTTGCACTAGTAAAAGCATTCTAATATGGGTATCATTTTTAAGGAATAAATAAATAAACAAGTCCATTTCTAGCAATCAAACTCAAATGAAAGCACAACTCAAGCTCAATTTCTAGCAAGAAAACAGGTCTAGACCACATGTTATGCATAAGCATGAGGCTATTGTTGTTGTAGTACTATAAACTAGGATTAGAGAAGAGAATATGAACAAGTCAACTCAAAATGGCAACAGAACTAGACCAAGCATGCATTTTTAACAACAAAAAAGAATTTAGGTATACCTTGATAATAACACTACTGGTATGGGCATCTTATATTAGTGGGTAACCAACACTGTGCTAAGTTTGTTATCGCTTTTATTTGTTCCTTTAAATTTGAAGTAGACAGATTAGAGTTATGGAGTAATCCAACTTTTATTTACCAAAACAAATACAGAAGAATAGATGAATGGGTCAACTTCACCAAGTTATAGATCCATACATTTGGTACTGACTGAAATTAGCATCAAATCATACTCATATTAAAATATTTGAAAAACCGCTCATAATGAATGTAATATCATAGTCAGTGGCTATTTTATCCACAAGCTTGCAATGAAGCAATACAATACCTATAAAAACTTAAACTACCTTAAACATAAGTAACTAAAAGTCTAAAAGAACACGAGAACTCAATAAAAGAACACGAGAACTCAATAAAACCAATCAAAAAAATTGCTGTTATTCAAAAAGAACCGATGAAATAAATTTAAACATTCGCTCCCTTCCTCAACAAAATCGAAATAAATGAAAGATAGATAACAGGCCATTTCAAGCAATTATATTGCCAAATGCCATGGTTAATTATCAGTGAAAACTTGAATCAAAATGTAAGGCATATGTTACCTTGATGGGATATATTTCACAGTTTTGACAACCATTTGTTCTCTACAATAAAACGAAATGAGACCATCAAGGCCCAAATTCTCCAACACAAAATTGCAATTCAGGCACCGAGAAGAAGAAAATTAAATAATGAAAACTAAAGATACCTTTTGACCACTCCTCTTGTCTTTAGATCTAGGGCTGTTATGGTAACGGTAAATTTACCATTACCATACCATTACCAGCCAATCAGTTACCATTTCCGAGTGAAATCGGTATACCAGTTTAATCGGTATGGTAATGGTAAATTTACCATTTTCTACGGCAATTCATCGGTAACATTTCTTCAATACCAGCGGTAACGGTAATTTTACCGGTCAATTTATAATACATGTATGTTCACGTAACATGCTTTATTGTAGGCCTTTAGAACCAAACAAATGATTAAATTTAGTTTATTAATCAGGTGAAATAATGTTAAATACACTTCACTTCTTTCTCATTTATGTGTTTTATTAAGTAACACTACAAATTGTATAGTGAAGCACCGTTATGGTGTGAATACGTGTTATGTTATTAACTTTTTTTAGGAAAACGGTAATTTACCATTACCAGTGTAACGGTTACCAGATTATCGGTATACCAGTCTTCGGTATACCAGCCTATTGGTAACGGTAACGGTAAGCTATTTTCATTTACCAGTAAAAATGGTACGGTAACGGTATTTGTGAAATGGTAACCGTAACCATTACCATAACAGCCCTATTTAGATCTGTCCCTGGAATTAGAAGCTGCTAGTGTTGAAGGCTGCACTTGTTCAAACAATGCATGAAATAATGAAAATTTGAGCAAGATTAGTTCACATTTGCTTTTAAGATTACTATACTATCGTTATTACAACGGTACACCTGTGTGACATAGATAACAATATTAAAAAAGGGAAAAGGCAATAACAGTGCCCCTATAATTTTATGCTCCTATCATTCAACATAATTAAGCAAATTTGTATTATGCATCAATGACAGAATACAACATTTAAATGCTGGATGAGAGTTTGATTTCTCTTTTGCATCCAGCACATATCCTTCAAATAAAGACTATCAATTTCAAGTGCTTGGATATGAATACAGAAAGAAGACAACATAATTAAATGAGAACAAAGGAAAATACCTTGTTCTTGAGGAGAAGAATACCTTGCTCTTAAGGAGGTGCTTCAACAGTGGCATGTGCTTTATCCACACTATCTATAAGTTGCATCTGCTCAGATTCTACATATGGTGCTTCATTAATTGGAGCATTTGACTTGTGTTCTTCAGTTGCGGTGTTTGAAGGCGCTTCATTGTTAGGCGGTTTAGTTAGTTGAGATTTTGCTGGTTATTTGCTCAGCATGTATTCATGATGTAGGATCGATTCCACCCTAGAGGAGGTGAATAGGGTGATACTAAATTAATGCGGAATATATATAAAATAATTGTAGCACGGATAATAGCATAATAATAAAAGCAGAAATAGAACACAGATTTACCCAACTTCAGCAATAATCTGTCTACGTGTTGCTCCTAAGATTACTACTAGAAATTAAGTAGTCAGACGCTTACACACGTAAACTTGCGACACCCGCTACTTGACTAACCTAACTCTACGCTTAAAACCCTGCCATAACTCAGCCCCTGAATTGCGAATTCTCGAACTACATCACCGTAATTCGTACCCTAGTCACACGAACTAATCTAGCTCCGTGTATGGTTTTTCAAGGGATTTTGATTTGTATACTAGATTTGAAAGTCGTCCGTACATTTCTTTGACACTTTCATCCTTTGCCATTGTGAAGTTTTCGTATCCGCTACTGAGCATGG
Source organism: Allium cepa (assembly GCA_030765085.1). Lineage (NCBI taxonomy): Eukaryota > Viridiplantae > Streptophyta > Magnoliopsida > Asparagales > Amaryllidaceae > Allium > Allium cepa. Next base: position 490,557,716 of record CM060935.1, read on the forward strand.
CAAGACTAGATTCTTTAACCTGGGAGGTTCCTTCATGAGTCACTTCAAGCGTGTGACAAATTTCCTGCACAGTTAGACAACGTGAGACACGATTAAATTCAATTTGATCTAACGAGCAGATAATAGAATTCATAGCCTTAGCGTTATCAAATTGTAATTTATTTTCACTATCTATCCATTGATCCATAAGTTTTTCAACTTCTTTATTATCTACCATAATTGTTGGTGTCCTATATCCTATCTCAACAATATTCAATGCATCTATAGTTTTCAGAAAAAATTTCATTCTATTTTTCTAGTAAGCATATTCACCATTGAACATGGATGGTCTAACTATGTACCGACCCTCAACAAAAGCATTATTAAAAGAAGCCATTTAAAAAATCAAAATTTTAAAATAGAAATTGGTTTTTGTTCCTAACTCTGATACCACTTGTATGATCGATTTCACCCTAGAGGGAGGGTGAATAGGGTGAGACTGAATTAATGCGGGAATATATATAATAATTGCAGCACAGATAATAGCAGAACAATAAAAGCAGAAATAGAACAAAACAGATTTACCCAACTTCGGCCATAACTTGCATACGTACTGTCCCGAAAGTTTCTACTAAAAATTAAGTAGTCAGAAGCTTACACGCGTAAACTTACGATACCCACTACTTGACTAACCTAACTCTACGCTTAAAACCCTATCACAACTCAGCCCTTGAGTTGCGAATTCTCGAATTACACCACCGTAGTTCGTACCATAGTCACACGACTATAAAGTTACACAATTTTAAAAGAAAACTACAAAATAAAATAGAACTAAACAAAACCCGATTTTAAAACTTTAAGCCCAAAGTAAATATGACCGGTACACTTAATTTTATAACCCAATTAAAAAACAAAATCGTCTTCCTTTCTTTGTATATGCAGCCACACTGTGTCCGTTCTTTCTTCGTTCCTCTTTCACAAGCTAGGGTTTTGTTCGATTAAAGTCGCCGCTTTGATTGCGATAAATTAAGAATATAATTTCACTTGATTGGCTTCGTTAATTGATCACTGGCTTTGGTTGTCTTTCGGCTGCTCCAATTTGTCGAGCTCGAATACTTGGATGAATTTGGTACGTGACTTTTTCTTTTTTGATTTTGATTATTGCTCGACTTGATTCGAGTTTTCATGATTTATTGCTCTTGTATTTTGGACTCAAACCACACCAGTTTGCCGATGACGTAATGGGTTTTTATAGGGATTAAAGCCCTAAATTTTAGTTCTTATATTTTTCATTTGAATATTTCACGTTTATGTGCTTCGGCGTTGATTTTGGATTTAATAACTGAGATGAATTCTGACTTGATCATAATATTATCAGTTGAATACATTTGAAGTCGGTTCCTTCTTTTGCTCCATTGATTTTGGCATTTGAATTTTCTAACTTTGAGATAAAAATTGACTTCGACTTGTTCAACTTTTACGACTTTGGCATTGTTCGATATATGTACGAATATAACAATTTCTTCGAAATATCCTCAAATATTTTTGACCTCTGTTGATTTTTATCTCGGCCTCCTGAACACTGCCTTGTATGTCTTTGTATGCCGTTGCTTTATTCAACTTGTTCTGCTTGTTCTTTTCCAAATTGCACCACTCTGAACTGATATATGTTTGATCTGTTGTGCTTCGTCTGCTTCCAGTTAAACTACAACTTGGTTTCATGTTTTCCTTATCGGATTTAGCTGCTTTCCACTCATGTACATATTGTGGTCATTCCCAGTTGCAATCAAATCTTCATTGATCACTTGTTGTTTGATGTGTGTACTTGTATCTCATCTGTATGTAGCTTGTCTTTAACTTGTACATGTACATACTGTTGTCCACCTTGATTTGTCGTTTCCTCTGATTGTGATGGTCTTTGGTTCTACTGCCATGTCATATTGATCTGGTACGCTTTGTTATTGAGTGGTGTGGCATTTCATTCTTGTGTTGCTTTGATCCTTGACTGGTTGTAGTTGTCTCCTCTGTTGTATTATGTGCTGTCATTTTTCAGGCTTTTGCATTTTGGAGTTAGTCTTGGTTCCTTGTTCCATTTGGTCAGGTGGTCATGTCGTATGCATGGAACTGGGTTGAGTCTCCATGTATATTCGAGTCTCTTTGTTGTTTCCCACACTGGTCTTTGTTATGTGATTGAGGCAGTTTGTTATTGGATTGAGACAGTTGTCATTTTGATCTTGTTTTAATCTCACCTGGTCTTTATTGCCCCTGATATGTATGCATGTGTGCATACATATGTATATATGTATGTGGTCAGACTTGTTTTTATGTGATAATTTTCTGGTCAGTGTTAAACCCCTTGTTTTTGTTATGGCCTGTGAGGTTGCCTTCAGTTTTCAATTGCTTGATCTTTTGTAACCTTGCTGAGTTTGTATTGATATTTTATTTTGCTTTTTGCATCTCAACTTGGCATTTCTGCTTCCTTGGTTGTTTTGGAACTAATTTAGTGTGAACTTATTCCATGCTTTGAGTCTTGTGCACTTGATGCCTGGATTAGTCATTGTGTTCATCTGGAAGGTTGTATTCATGTTCACTTTGATTCATTGAGCACTGCTCTGGTCTATGTTGCATATCTTTTGTAGCTTGCTTGTGTACATGCCTCTGTTTCATGTTGCATTGTGGTCTGGTTTGGTCTGTGCTGTTTTGACTTGAGTCTGGACCGACCATGTGTATATTTGAAGTGTTGTATGTTTTTTCCGTGCACCTGAGTTGAATCCAGCCTCGGCTTGGGTTTGACCTTGTGCTTATCTGTCCATGTAGTTTTAATAAGTGTATATCGGTGTGCACGGCCTTGTGACATGTACAGTGATACACTGTGCATGTTACAAGTTGTTCGTGTAAAATGAATTCAAAAGAAAAATGATAACGAACAATCCAAATAACTTAGGCAAACAATATTTTCAAAAACACACTTTAATTTGCACTATAAAATATTTTCTTTTTCAACTTTACTGCGCCAATGTTTATTTTGCAGATAGCTCAGATGCTGGATTCAAGATGGAACAAAGTTGAAGATAAAAATACAAGTGTTGAGTGAATATGTAGTGAGGTGAAAGTTGTAAATTGAAAATCGTAAATCCAGTAAGAGCTCAAATTTATACTATTTGAATTCGAAAATAAAATATTTGTTTGAATAAAATATTTGTTTGAATATGGATTCTGTGTTATTTATTTTATTCGACAAATATTTATTTAATTATGTGAAAAATAAAATAGTACGACAACAAATACATTTAAACGAATATGTATATGTTTATTATCATCAAACAAAAATCATAGGCTATTGTATTCTACAATCTCCCTCTTTTGATGATTACAAACATATATTAAGATTTTGACTCTATTAAATGTATTTGGTTTTGATAAATTCTATTAGCTTCCCCTATTTGAATGCTTCCCTTACAACCAAGCTCCCCTTCACATATGCATGAAAAATAAATAAATAAATATGCAATAAAACTAGATGGGAATATGCAAATTAAAAATTTGAACTTATTTGCCAAATCTTAACTTCTCTCTCCCTATTTTATTATCAGCAAATTAGTAATAGCATTAGAAAATAGAGATAAAGTGATAGATATTAATACAACATTAATACCCAATCGAGTATAAATATTAAATTTCAATATAAAAATCAAACAAAAGTCATAATTACTCTATTAGACGCATATTCCACTTTAGAGTGATAGAGGTGATGTTAGTATGTAAAACCATGTAGTCATGTCTATTTGTGGTAGATTTATAACAGGAATTTGAATACTTACTAACCATGCATAACCGTTAGGACTTTTTAAATGAGATTGGTAGTATTTTCAATTTTGAAAAAAATGAATTTCAAGTATCTTCTAACCACGCATAACCATGAGGACTTTTAAATGGGATTAGAGTCAACTTGTCTATTTAATGTTCAATTTTGATATGTGTTCTATACATGCATAACCATGAGGACTTTTAAATGAGCATGAAAGCACATAATCAAACATTCCAAGTAATTCACTCATGCATAACCAGAGGACTTTTAAACGAGAGTGAATACTTTGAATGTTTTTATTGCTAATTAAATTTAAAAAAAATGAATAATTTCCCGTTTAAAAATACCACATTTTGGCATATTTTATTGGTTTTTGATGGATGATGGTCGTTAGAAATATGATAAAAATAAAGATGGTAATGGAATTTTTACTAATCAAAGTTATTACAACTTTTGTTTGAATTTATAAAGAAATTTACTAAATATACTTCCTCCAGTCATAATGTACGATTAATATCAACACTCATCACATTTTTCAGTAACTATTTTTCTTTTTGATAATCAATAGGGAGTCAGAATAGTTAACATAGGCGTTTAAGATCAAATTCAAAAAGTTATCAAATTTCTATAAGGGACATTTCACTAGAAGGACAAACTTTGCAGTCCAATTAGTTTCTAGGACGCACATCGACAGGAATTAATTTCAAGACCAAAGTCAGCAGAATAATTACTTTTAAGGACAAAGTCAACAGTCCAATTACTTTCAAGGACATAATTTCATAGGTTTTTAGGCTTTAGAAACTAATTATTTTACATTTTGTCTGTAACGTTGCGATTTTTCGACCCACGAAAGTCGACATTAATACGTCCACTGTATCAACTGCCGAGCAATCGAAGGCCGGAAAACCGTACCGTTAGGGTCAAAGAAGAGATAGAAGGTAGAAGAAGAAAGAAAGAAGAAGAAAACAGAAACAATAACAGAATCTCACAATCGCAGCGGAACAACATATAATATATAAATGAATAATCTTTAAATCAAAAGAACTATATCAGTTATTACATTACATCACATAACATTGCATTATCAGAGTTTACAATAACTAACAGCGGAAAAGAAATACTATATACTAGTTGATACGCCAAACCATCCAGCCTGCTCCTGATCTCCACATCCACTCCTGAATTCCAGAATGACCTGATAACCTGATTCTAGACTGCCCGTATAGAAAATGATGGCCACCCAGAGTTTAGGAAGGGAACAATAAAACTCCAGGTCAGTCATGGGACTGGTGTGAGAACTTAAAACAGTTTATCTTTTTTTTTAAAAAAACCAACAAAGAAATATTTTTAAAATAGAGAGAACTTAAAACAATTATTCTTTAAAACAAACAAAGAAATATTTTTAAAGTCAATTCGCAATGCTTGTAGAAAATGTAACTACCATAAGGCCTCCCGCCACACACACAATGCAAACGCAGAACTTGGAGGAGATTTCTCCTTATGATAGTCAAAGATGCTTACTACGCAGAGAATTTCTTTGATATTATTCCTATAAGTGCAAAATGTGGAAAACCATTTCGAAAGTAGAATATAAATCCTAGCCAGTATAGGTACCATTATATTATGCCTGCTATAGCTACCTCCTGAGGGGAAGGTTATACAATTTGCAATCGTAAAGGACCCGTATTGTTTCTTTGGATTTCCAACAAATGGTCAGGCCAAGGAACTTCCCATTGCCACATGGAAACGTCTCTGGAAAGACGCCCCGAGAACCTAACTGGATCTCTGCCAACACAAGGCCGGGTTACCCCTAGCTGGGTAACTACTGACACGAATATGCCATCCTCCGGCCGTAACCAACCTAAATCCCGAGATTCACCAACAACCACAAAATAATAAGTTTGCAGCAACAACATAGGTTAAGTATCAGGGCTCCATACTATAATACCACCTCTATCCAGAAGGAATGACATACACTAAGGGGGCGCTATCCCCTAATAACCTTGCCGCATCTTTCCTGTTTTGACCATTACCGGGGTGTGAGGTCCGATGAAGTCTCGTCCATAAAGCTATGCTTTATACAAAAGCCACGCTTTGATCAACAAATGCTCAACAGCACTTTGTATGCCACATTACCAATTTGGGAATGTATCACTAGTAACCATCAACTACATAACCTCTGAGCTCGTACGTCTCAGAGAAGGGTGTTGAGCTAAGAAAATAAATTCTCCGCCACCAACAGAAATATATTTGATAGAAACCAGCTTTACATCTCAAATTGTAATGTCAGACACACATCCATACAAATCCATTCTGGGTTCGAACAGAACCGAAGGCACTTCCAAAGAAGCCCTTGCAATCCGGATATTCACTAATCACGACCGGACTTCCCATCACAAAGGGTGATAAAATTTCTATATCGAAGATCAGCTGATGCAGAAACATTCGACGGTAATCCTTCCATTTTCGAAAATACCCGGTCTTCAACACCGGTCTTCAAATGCTATCCATTACGACATATCGCTATTCGAAATGGGATTTATGACCCAAAGGTCCTCTCCCGGCTAAACCGAACAACGACCGCTTATTTTCAAAAATAAGTGTAGCATTCAAATTCAAGCAATCACAACAAATACTCATTTAAAGGTAAATATTGATAGTCGGTTAATTAACTATCAAGGCCAACAAACAAATATCCAGAACCATAACAATCACTAGGACATTTTTATTAATCTTCCATAAATTAAATAACTTGCCAGATATTCACTTCAATTTATCTTTAAAAAAATATATTCTCTAAACCATTTCAATTTCATATTGGAAAACATTTCTAAATACTTATTTAACAACAAGTAATTTACAAATCTATTTATTTTCAATACTTAGAAAATATTCAATATACTTAAAACATAATTAAGTATATATTTTATTCTTTAAGGAAAATATTTCCTTAAACACATTTATTTGAGTCAAAATGAATGTTGCGTAAAACATCGTTACGACAACTCAAAATCACTAGTATAGGGATTCGAAATTAAGATAGATATATAAATCCCAATACTATACAAAAACATTTCCTTTTGAAAATCATTTACTATAACAACAGTGTTATAATCCATCTTTTCCTTATTTCTCGAAAACGTCTATTTCAACAATGAATGTTGAAATCTATGGTTTCGATCTTAACACATTTTAAAACAACTTCAAATCGTTTTAATTCAATTTAAAAGATCACTTCCTAAACATTTCTTTAATATATTATTCACTGTCCAAAAACGTCAATATACTTCGTTAACCCATTCAACATTCCTACACATTTTATTTAAAGGATTATCCACTGTCCAAAATCGTGGATATGCTTCCTTTAGTAAGCTATAACAATTAACTTATCAAAATAAGTTGATTTCGGATTTATAAAACAATGTTTATAAATTCACACACACACACACACACATATATATATTATAAAACTTCAACTTATAAAACCCCTTAATTTACAAATTCTATTTATATCTCATTTAAATGCAAAAATCCAATTTATAAGTTAATTACTTATAAATCTTTTATTTTACAAAATCTATTCATTTTACAACTTCACAATTTATAAATCTATAAATTTCATTCACTTATGTAATCCATTTATACTTTATTTTAACACTTATAAAAACTCGTTTTATAATTCCAATATTTTAATTTATAAATATCAATTTTATAAATCTTTTATATAAATCGTTTATATTAATTCAAAAATCCCAATTTAAACCCTTTTATAAAATCATTAACTCCACATTTCAAAAATCACATTTTAACTATGTTTTCTCAAAAATCATAAATTTTATAACATTAAAATTATAATGTTCATTTATTTAAAATGAATCAATTCCAAAATTTAATAAAACGTATACTTTCAAAAATCACTTTAAAATCCTTTTAAATTCGAAATCGTTACTTTAACATTTTTAAAACTCCATAAATAGGCCCAATGCTGCAACATCACTAAATATAACAATCACGGCATCCAAAACATCATATATCGTATGATAACAGAATATATCACAATATCTGTAAATAAATCAATACGGGTGAGGAATCCAGTTGGATCCCTCCAACCTATTTCCCTACATCCACAGATGTTAGCACAATACCAATTCCGTTCCAATACGGAATATCGCGGTATATGGGATTTATAAAATATTATCCGCTATTATGCGGCGCAATAGGGTCTCATCCGCTATATAATACGGGAAAATCAACTCCAAGTACATATATAATACCAATTCCACTTCAAAGTGAAATATCGCGGTATATGTGTTTAATAAATAACATCCGCTTAATATACGGCGTATAGGGTCTATTTCAAAACAATAGATAATAATTTATCATTCAAACATACAATCAACACAATCAGCAATTTTAAATCTAACTATTTAGAATTTAAATCGAAACAATTTCGATCGAGTGAGAAGTTCTCACCTTGCTTCAAATAATAGTTTCAGCGTTTTATTTCGAATAAAATTAAACGCGCGTTTAATTTTACCCAAAATTTACACTAGCTCCAATCGATTCCAATCCAGCTCCATCGCGTAGTGTCCGTCAATGTGAACCTACCGCAAGTTGTTTCGTTAAATTCCGACCTCGTATGAACAAGTTATAGTGTTTTAAATATTATACGAATCAATATAAATCAATTTACATTTATATTTTAAATTTTAAACCCTACATTCCCATCTAGCCGTGAATTCGAGTCCAAGCAAATCTGGCCGCACGTCTATTTCTTCTCCCCAAAGTCGTTCCCAGGTTATCACGCTTGACTTGAACCCATGAGCCGCCTTTTGCTTTGAATTAACGCCACCAACACCTTCGCTTCCACAACGATCAGTGACCATCATCTTGTAGCCCTAGTCGAGCTCTATCTTCCCTATGAATATCATCGAACTCGGCTATACATTAACATCAAAAACAGTGCACGGACGCCATACGAACGCGAGCCATTTTTCATCGATCCATAGCTCCGTTTTCGATCACAGCCGTTGATCACGTAAATCTCGACGAGTTCTAGAAGTTTGTAGTTGAAAGTTTGTTGAATCATTGCACGGATTCGAAGAAATTAAAGGAGAAAGAATTGAAAACTTTCTTCCTTCAATCTGAAAGTGGCGGCTAGGGTTTGTTGCAAAATAGAAGAGGTGAGGTCCTTATATAGAAAATATCGAAACACTATTCATCCCGAAATTTTCAGACCTCCAAACGAAGCGTGCCGCCTGGCATTTATAATGTTTTACCCCTATTCCGAACGCAATGGAATATATATCGGGAGCCAATTCGACCAAATTTAGAAGATAAGTTTTCGAATCAAACTATTTAAATTTAAAATTCACTCAAACCGATTTCTACGCGTTTTAGCTTGCCCCGGACAAACCGTGAGTCCGGTTGACACGAAATTTGGAATCATACAATAATATAACATTATGGATCTGATAAAACTGGTTTCGTCAAAATCCAAGACTGTTTGAAAAATGGTTATTTTTACTCATCAATTAAATATTAAAATATTCAATTTTTACAATTTAACTTTAAATTAAATTTTTAAAAGTTCTATAACATCATTCTAACTCCAATATAATTTAATACAACTTTACAAATCAATTTTTATCACATTAAACCCAATTTCCCATTATTTCTGTAATATCACATATTAAATTATCGATTTAATTATCCAATTAAATCCTTGTATTCAAAATAAATTTATTCGACTTATAAATTTTACTTGTTAATGTTTAAAAATCAATTAAATATACGAATTTTAAATGACAAAAATTCAAGGTCGTTACAAACTCCCCCCTTAAAAGAATTTCGTCCTCGAAATTACCAAGTAAGACAAATTTACAGAATCCATTAACTTTTCAAAACCATTTGTTCAAATTAGATTTCAAATTCACTTAAATGTTTAACTTTCCCAAAATCCAATAGTTAAACTTCTTATAAAAACTTTATTAAGTTTTCAAATCACACTTAGTTATCTTTTCAAAAAAAATTCCAATTTTTCTCAAAAATATTCTAACGCCTTAAATTTTCAGAAAATTTCGCCAGCGTCTCCTTTACGCGGCTCGATCCGAAAATAATGGCAATATATATATCAAAAATATACATCTCATCAAAGTAATGAGGCATCCCGTAGGGAAAAAAGTGTAAAAGTACGATATGTAATCCGAGATATGTACCTTATATATTATTAGCGAGCATATACGGCTAATATAGCGTGAAAACGAGCTCCAAAAGCGAAGCAAGCGAAATCCACACCTACTAAACACTCAACAACAATGAGAAACATTTATATAGAAAAGTAATATTAATATACAACATATACCAACAACTATATGTGTCAATATAGCAAATGCAACAAAAGCAACAAATCCAACCATCAACCAACTAGCATTCAACTAACATCCATAACCAAATCAATACACTTTCACTTCTCATTAATATTCAATGAATTGGTTTTCCAATTTAAATCACATTTGATTCATTAACATTGGTTGTTTTTGCTAACATTCATTTATTCATATTCAATTAGTTTATATTCACTAATTCATATTAAAGTTGGTTCACTTCCAAATCAAATTAAATTCTATTTAAGATTCACTTAACTTCCAATTTGATTTCAATTACTTTAGCTTTCAATTTCACTGATTCAATTTCATACGGATTTCTATACAATCAACTAACAATCATCTAACAACAATGTATATCCAACATTACCAAATTTCTTTACTTTGCTTACATTCATTCAATTTGGTTCATCCCTTTTAATTAGCTTTAATGAATTAACACTTACATTTATTATTTCATATCAATTTATTTACATTTAATTGATTTACATCCAATTCATTCATTAATTCAATTGCTAATTCATTTAACCACAAAAGTTGAATTTCATTTATATAACTCAAGTTCATATCCATTTAATTTACTTTATTATTTTACTTCGATACCAAAATCAACTTTATTCAACAATACTTAAGTTATATTCCATTTCAAACATCATTTGTTTAATCTAACTTAAATTTCCACTTATAAATCCAATTCAGATTCCAATTCTAAAGTAAATTCTTTTTAACTTTCCTTTAGTTAAATTTCACACTTATTCAAATTCATATCTGGTTTTGCTTAACAAATTTGTTTAACCATTTTATTATTTGGTTTCACTTACTTTCAACAATTACAACTTGGATTTTAATTTTAAATTTGTTTATCACAACCAAACTTTCAAATTTTCAATTTATCATGATGGCAAATCCATCACACAAAAACTCGAAAATGATACTGATGATGTTGCAGTCATCACCCTTATTATTTCCCAGTAACAGTAGTGAATTCAGTGGTTTATATACTTTCAAAAAATTTCTTTTTATTCATAAATCACATTTACAAATCTTTTACTTATATAATTTCACTATTTATAAATATATTCGTATATTTTCACTTACTATATATAAGATTATTTCACAATTGTAAATCACATTAATTATAATTCCATACTTAATAATTCATTTGCTTATACAATTAATCTTTTCCAATATGTTTTATTTGACTTATTTAAACATCCTTTAATTAACTTATATATATTCTTACATTTTCAACAACCAAACAATCAATTTATATACATTTTAATAATTTCTGAAAAATTATTCCTTTATATATAAAATATAATCAAAGTAAAATTATTTTATTTACCCAATTCAAAATGATACTATGTCGGTTTATCTCGTTTAAGAGTTTAGAAATCCCTATCGATACAATTAGTTAGACTGCACCGACCAGAATCTATAAACAATCAACCGATAAGTCAACACAATACAAAACAATTTCATATTCACTAACAAATACGCGCTCATATCTATTATTACACTCACACTCATTCTAGAGTGCTACTGACTCTATCTCTAATGAGTAATTCCCAATAGAGCCAAGGTTGTCACTTAACCATATGCTCTGATACCATATGTAACGTTGCGATTTTTCGACCCACGAAAGTCGACACTAGCACGTCCACTGTATCAACTACCGAGCAATCGAAGGCCGGAAAACCATACAATTAGGATTAAAGAAGAGGTAGAAGATAGAAGAAGAAAGAAAGAAGAAGAAAACAGAGACAATAACAGAATCTCACAATCGCAGCGGAACAACATATAATATATAAATGAATAATCTTTAAATCAAAAGAACTATATCAGTTATTACATTACATCACATTACAATACCTTATCAGAGTTTACAACAACTAACAGCGGAAAAGAAATACTATATACTAGTTGATACGCCAAGCCATCCAGCCTGCTCCTGATCTCCATAGCCACTCCTAAATTCCAGAATGACCTGATAACCTGACTCTAGACTGCCCGTGTAGAAAATGATGGGCACCCAGAGTTTAGGAAGGGAACAATAAAACTCTAGCTCAGTCATGGGACTGGTATGAGAACTTAAAACAGTTTATCTTTTTAAAAAAAACCAACAAAGAATATTTTTAAAATAGAGAGAACTTGAAACAATTATTCTTTAAAACAAACAAAGAAATATTTTTAAAGTCAATTCGCAATGCTTTTAGAAAATGTAACTACCACAAGGCCTCCCGCCATACACACAATGCAAACGTAGAACTTGGAGGAGATTTCTCCTTATGATAGTCAAAGATGCTTACTACGCAGAGAATTTCTTTGATATTATTACTACAAGTGCAAAATGTGGAAAACCATTTCGAAAGTAGAATATAAATCCTAGCCAGCATAGGTACCATTATATTATGCCTGCTATAGCTACCTCCTGAGGAGGCAGGTTATACAATTTGCAATCGTAAAGGGTTCGTATTGTTTCTTTGGATTTCCAACAAATGGTCAGGCCAAGAAACTTCCCATTGCCACATGGAAACGTCTCTGGAAAGACGCCCCGAGAACCTAACCGAATCTCTGCCAACACAAGACCGGGTTACCCCTAGCTGGGTAACTACTGACACGAATATGCCATCCTCCGGCCGTAACCGACCTAAATCCCGAGATTCACCAACAACCACAAAATAATAAGTTTGCAGCAACAACATATGTTAAGTTTCAGGGCTCCATACCATAATACCACCTCTATCCAGAAGGAATGACATACATTAAGGGGGCGTTATCCCCTAATAACCTTGCCGCATCTTTTCTGTTTTGACCATTACCGGGGTGTGAGGTCCGACGAAGTCTCGTCCACAAAGCTATGCTTTATACAAAAGCCACGCTTTGATCAACAAATGATCAACAGCACTACGTATGCCACATTACCAATTTGGGAATGTATCACTAGTAACCATCAACTACATAACCTCTGAGCTCGTACGTCTCAGAGAAGGGTGTTAAGCTAAGAGAATAAATTCTCCGCCACCGACAGAAATATATTAGATAGAAACCAGCTTTACATCTCAAATTGTAATGTCAGACACACATCCATACAAGTCCATTCTAGGTTCGAACAGAACTGAAGGCACTTCCAAAGAAGCCCTTGCAATCCGGATATTCACTAATCACGACCGGACTTCCCATCACAAAGGGTGATAAAATTTCTATATCGAAGATCGGCCGATGCAGAAACATTCGACGGTAATCCTTCCATTTTCGAAAATACCAGCTCTTCAACACCGGTCTTCAAATGCTATCCATTACGACATATCGCTATTCGAAATGGGATTTATGACCCAAAGGTCCTCTCCCGGCTAAACCGAACAACGAGCGCTTATTTTCAAAAATAAGTGTAGCATTCAAATTCAAGCGATCACAACAAGTACCCATAAAGGTAAATATTGATAGTCGGTTATTAACTATCAAGGCCAACAATCAAATATCCAGCACCATAACAATCACTAGGCCCTTTTTATTAATCTTCCATAAATTAAATAACTTGCTAGATATTCACTTCAATTTATCTTTAAAAAGATATATTCTCTAAACCATATCAATTTCAAATTGGAAAACATTTCCAAATACTTATTTAACAATAAGTAATTCACAAATCTATTTATTTTCAATACTTAGAAAATATTCAATATACTTAAAACACGATTAAGTTTATATTTTATTCTTTAAGGAAAACGTTTCCTTAAACACATTTATTTGAGTCAAAACGAATGTTGCGTAAAACATCGTTACGACAACTCAAAATCACTAGTATAGGGATTCGAAATTAAGATAGATATATAAATCCCAATACTATACAAAATCATTTCCTTTCGAAAATCATTTACTATAACAACAGTGTTATAGTCCATTTTTCCTTATTTCTCGAAAACGTCTATTTCAACAATGAATGTTGAAATCTGTGTTTCAATCCTTAACACATTTTAAAACAACCTCAAATCGTTTTAATTCCATTTAAAAGATCACTTCCTAAACATTTCTTTAATATATTATTCACTGTCCAAAAACGTGAATATACTTCATTAACCCATTCAACATTCCTACACATTTTATTTAAAGGATTATCCACTGTCCAAAATTGTGGATATGCTTCCTTTAATAAGCTATAACAATTAACTTATCAAAATAAGTCGATTTCGGATTTATAAAACAAGGTTTATAAATTCACATATATATATATATATATATATATATATATATTATAAAACTTCAACTTATAAAACCCCTTAATTAACAAATTCTATTTATATATCATTTAAATGCAAAAATCCAATTTATAAGTTAATTACTTATAAATCTTTTATTTTACAAAATCTATTCATTTTACAACTTCACAATTTATAAATGTATAAATTTCATTCACTTATGTAATCCATTTATACTTCATTTTAACACTTATAAAAACTTGTTTTATAATTCCAATATTTTAATTTATAAACATCAATTTTATAAATCTTTTATATAAACCGTTTATGTTAATTCAATAATCCCAATTTAAACCCTATTATAAAATCATTAACTCCACGTTTCAAAAATCACATTAAAACTATATTTTCTCAAAAATCATAAATTTTATAACATTAAAATTATAACATTTATTTATTTAAAATGAATCAATCCCAAAATTTAATAAAACGTATACTTTTAAAAATCACTTTAAAATCCTTTTAAATTCGAAATCGTTACTTTAACATTTTTAAAGCTCCAAAAATAGGTCCAATGCTGCAACGGCACTAAATATAACAATCACGTCATCCAAAATATCATATATCATATGATAACAGAATATATCACAATATCTGTAAATAAATCAATACGGGTGAGGAATCCAGTTGGATCCCTCCAACCTGTTTCTCTGCATCCACAGATGTTAGCACAATATCAATTCCGTTCCAATACGGAATATCGTGGTATATGGGATTTATAAAATATTATCCGCTATTATGCGGCGCAATAGGGCCTCATCCGCTATATAATGCGGGAAAATCAACTCCAAGTACATATATAATACCAATTCCACTTCAAAGTGAAATATCGCGGTATATGTGTTTAATAAATAACATCCGCTTAATATACGGCGTATAGGGTCTATTTCAAAACAATAGTTAATAATTTATCATCCAAACATACAATCAACACAATCAGCAATTTTAAATCTAACTATTTAAAATTTAAATCGAAACAATTTCGATTGAGTGAGAAGTTCTCACCTTGCTTCAAATAATAGTTTCGGCGTGTTATTTCGAATAAAATTAAACGCGCGTTTAATTTTACCCAAAATTTACGCTAGCTCCAATCGATTCCAATCCAGCTCCATCATGTAGCGTTCGTTAATACGAACCTAGCGCAAGTTGTTTCGTCAAATTCCGACCTCGTATGAACAAGTTATAGTGTTTTAAATATTATACGAATTAATATAAATCGATTTACATTTATATTTTAAATTTTAAACCCTACATTCCCATCTAGCCGTGAATTCGAGTCCAAGCAAATCTGGCCGCACGTCTATGTCTTCTCCCCAAAGCCGTTCCCAGGTTATCACGTTCGACTTTGAACCCATGAGCCGCCTTTTTCTTTGAATTAACGCCACCAACACCTTCGCTTCCACATCGATCAGTGACCATCACCTTGTAGCCCTAGCCGAGCTCTATCTTCCCAATGAATATCATCGAACTCGGCTATACATTAGCCTCGAAAACAGTGCACGAACGCCATACGAATGCGAGCCATTTTTCATCGATCCACAGCTCCGTTTCCGATCACAGTCGTTGATCACGTAGATCTCGACGAGTTCTAGAAGTTTGTAGTTGAAAGTTTGTTGAATCATTGCACGGATTTGAAGAAATTAAAGGAGAAAGAATTGAAAATTTTCGGCCTTCAATCTGAAAGTGGCGGCTAGGGTTTGCCATTAGGGTTTGTTGCAAAATAGAAGATGTGAGGTTCTTATATAGAAAATATCGAAACACTATTCATCCCGAAATTTTCCGAACTCCAAACGAAGCGTGCCGTCTGGCATTTATAATGTTTTGCCACTATTCCGGACGCAATGGAATATATATCGGGAGCCAATTCGATCAAATTTGGAAGATAAGTTTTCGAATCGAACTATTTAAATTTAAAATTCATTCAAACCGATTTCTACGCGTTTTAGCTTGCCCCAGACAAACTGTAAGTCCGATAGACACGAAATTTGAAACCATACAATAATATAACATTACGGATCCGATGAAACTTGTTTAGTCGAAATCCGATACTTTTTGAAAAATGGCTATTTTTACTCGTCAATTAAATATTAAAATGTTCAATTTTTACAATTTAACTTCAAATTAAATTTTTAAAAGTTCTATAACATTATTCTAACTCCAATATCACATTAAGCCCAATTTCCAATTATTTCTGTAGTTTCGCATATTAAATTATCGATTTAATTATCCAATTAAATCCTTATATTCATAATAAATTTATTCGACTTATAAATTTTACTTGTTAATATTTAAAAATTAATTAAATATACGAATTTCAAACGACAGAAATTCTCGGTCGTTACATTGTCCTTAAAAGTAATTATTTAAGTTGTGTGTTCTAGAAAGTAATCGCACTTGCTAAAGAGGCCGTTGTGGCCAATTTCCACTTTCTAAAATGCCTAAACTGAAATGAATTTGACAAAACTATTTTCTGAAAGGGGTTTTGTAAGAAATGTCTGCCAATTGAAAAACAGTTGAAATGAAATTTATGCAGATAACTTCTTTGGAAATATGATGCAACTTATGAATGTCCCTATATAAAACACATTCCAATTGTAATTTTGCTATCAAAACTAGACTACCAGCAGAATCTGCATCTGAATACTCCTTTAAATCACAGTTATCATAAATTGGATATCATAGACCAAATCGTGAAGTTGCAACAAATACCTTAAAATCCTTTTACAGCTTTTAAAATGTGATTCCTTTGGATTTTACCGAAACCGTGCACAAAAACAAACACAGAACATAATGTCAGGTCAAATATATCCATATGTATCAAGAATAATTATCAACCATTAAAACAACATCATTAGTCCAAACAAATCTATATCAACTAGTTCAAAGACTCTAGAGATACTTATAGTGTTCTCGGCATAAAAAGATAGCTGGCCAACAATTTTGCATAAATCGGAATCAAAATCAACTTTCATTTCTTTATCACATAATTGGCTGATTTAAATCAAATTATGGTGCAGATTTTTCAACATATAATATATCGTTCAAGATAAATATATCTTACCTATTTTACCTTTATCGATAATTTTTCATTTGTTGTCCATTGTGATTCCGCCACCATTGTACTAGGCTAAGAAACTTTGATTTCTTGCCCGTCATGTGCGTGGAACAACCAGAATCCAGGTATCTCTCTTGTTGTTCTTTAGCCTACCACCATATCTTGACGAGAAAAGATTTTTGTAACATATTTTTTTTATAGGTCTATGATTGTTAGTGACAAAATATTTTGAAAGACAAGTTTGTGTAGAACCAAGACAATTTATGTTTGTTCCTTTTGTCACCCAGATTTGTTTGACTTTGAGGGATTTTATATTTGTGCGTTTAGGAAACCAAATTGGTATGGTTTTCATGTGTTTGGGCCTATACCAACAATTGTTTTGATTGTGTCCAATTTTTCTACAAATTGTGCACTCGAAGTTGACACGATTAGTTTTACTTCTAACAATTTCAAATTGAGTGTACCCAAGTCCTTGTCTAACAGTATTAACAGATTATTTCCCTAATAACATATTTATTGATCTTTCTTCTTTGGAAAAATTTTCTAAAGTTGTAGACAATTGTTGGACTTGTGTTTTGAGAGATTCATTTTCATTCAATAATAGAGTGCACTTTTTAATAAAATTTTCTCCCCTAGTATTTTCACTTTCTTTCAAAATCAAATTTTCATTTTCAAGTGATTTAATTTTAATTTCTGATTTTTTAATTTCTTCTTCGAATAATGGACACTTATCAAGGGCTCTTATTTCTATAGTTTTTATTTAATTAATCAAGCTGCTTATTTAGTTCTATCAAACTATCTCTTTGTGATTCAATTTTAGCGGACTTCTCCCCAAGTCTTTCAAAACAGCTATTTACCTCATGAAAGTATATAAATAATTCCGAATGAGTAAGTTTTGATACCTCGCTTGGATCGTCATCATCGTTGTCACTTATTTCTCCTCGTAGACACGGTTTTGCTTTTTCATTCTCACTGCCAGTGCTTTCATCTTTATTTTCACCACTTACATCCCAAGTGGCTGCAAAATTTCTCATTTTCGGTTTCTTTTCTTTGCCAAGTCGATTTTAAGGACAAGTAGGCTTGATATGACCAAGCTTTTTGCAGTTGTGACAAATGATCTCCTGCTCTTTTGAGTCGTCTAGAACTCTAACTCTTCTGCTTTTCAATTATTGATTTAGAGCTGAATTTCTGTATTTATGGTTCCACCTTTTAAATATCTTAATTAACAGTGTCAGTTCGGTTGCTCCATCGTCATAGTCGTCGTCATCACTTTCCATTGACCTTTCGGAGCTATTTATCTCTTTCGTGTATCACCTCCTTCACGTTCTTCCTTCAATTTGATTTCTAGCTCATAAGTGGTGAGATTTCCGATGAGTTCTTCAACTTTAATTTGTTTCAGATCTTTTGATTCTTAAATAGCAGCCACTTTTGCTTCAAAATTTCGTGGAATAATTTTGAGAATTTTTCGAACTATTTCCAACTCCGTGTATGGTGCTCCAAGGGATTTTGATTTGTATACTAGATTTGAAAGCCGTCCGTACATTTCTTTGACACTTTCATCCTTTGCCATTGTGAAGTTTACGTATTCGCTACTAAGCATGGCAAGACGAGATTCTTTAACCTGGAAGGTTCCTTCATGAGTCACTTCAAGCGTGTGCCAAATTTCCTGCGCAGTTAGACAATGTGAGACACGATTAGATTCAATTTGATCTAATGAGCAGATAATAGAATTCATAGCCTTAGCGTTAGCAAATTGCAATTTATTTCATAATCTATCCATTGATCCATAGATTTTTCAACTTCTTGATTATCTACCATAATTGTTGGTGTTAATATCTCATCTCAACAATATTCCATGCATCTATGATTTTCAGAAAATTTTCATTCTATTTTTCCAGTAAGCATATTCACCATTGAACATGGTTGGTCTAACTATGTACTGACCCTCAGCAAAAGCATTATTAAAAGAAGCCATTTAAAAAATCAACATTTTAAAATAAAAATTGGTTTTTGTTCCTAGCTCTGATACCACCTGTATGATCGATTTCACCCTATATGGAGGATGAATAAGGTGATACTAAATTAATACGGAAATATATATATATAATAATTGCAGCACAGATAATAACAGAATAATAAAAGCAGAAATAGAACAACATAAATTTACCCAGTTTCGGAAATAACTTGCCTAAGTGCTGCCCCAAAGTTTCTACTAAAAATTAAGTAATCAGAAGCTTACACACGTAAACTTGCGACACCCGCTACTTGACTAACCTAACTCTACGCTCAAAACCCTGTCACAACTCAGCCCTTGAGTTGCGAATTCTCGAACTACACCACCGTAGTTCGTACCATAGTCACACGACTATAAATTACACAATTTTAAAAGAAAACTACAAAATAAAATAAAATAACTAAACAAAACCCGATTTAAAACTTTAAGCCCAAAGTAAATATGAGCGGCACACTTAATTTTATAACCCAACTAAAAAAAAGTCGTCTCCCTTTCTTTGTATATGCGGCCGCACTGTGTCCGTTCTTTCTTCGTTCCTCTTTCACAAGCTGGGGTTTTGTTCGATTGAAGTCGCCACTTCGATTATGATCAATTGAGAATATAATTTCACTTGACTGGCCTCAATAATTGGTCATTGGCTTTGGCTGGCTTTCGGCTGCTCCCAATTGTCGAGCTCAAATACTTGGATGAATTTGGTACGTGACTTTTTCTTTTTTGATTTTGATTATTGCTCAACTCGATTCGAGTTTTCATGAATTATTGCTCTTTTATTTTCTTGAACTCGAACCATACCAGTTTTCCGATGATGTAATGGGTTTTTATAGGGAAAAGCCCTAAATTTTAGTTCGTATATTTTCATTTGAATATTTCACGTTTCTGTGTTTCGGCGTTGATTTTGGATTTAATGACTGAGATGAATTCTGACTTGATCATAATATTATCAGTTGAATACTTTTGAAGTCAGTTCCTTCTTTTGCTCCATTGATTTTGGCATTTGAATTTGCTAACTTTGAGATTAAAATTGACTTCGACTCGTTCAACTTCTACGGCTTTGGCATCGTTCGATATATGTACGAATATAACAATTTCTTCAAAATATCCACAAATATTTTTGACCTCTGTTGATTTTTATCTCGGCTGCTAAACACTGCCTTGTATGTCTTTGTATGTCATTGCTTTATTCAACTTGTTCTGCTTGTTCTTGTTCGAATTGCACCACTCTGAACTAATATTTGTTTGATCTGTTGTGCTTCATCTGCTTCGAGTTAAACTACAGCTTGGTTTCATGTTTTCCTTATCGGATTTATCTGTTTTCCACTCATGTACATGTTGTGGTCATTCCCGGTTGCAATCTAGTCTTCATTGATCACTTGTTGTTTGGTGTGTGTACTTGTATCTCATCTGTATCTAGCTTGCATTTAACTTGTACATGTACATACTGCTTCCCACCTTGATTTGACGTTGCCTCTGATTGTGATGGTCTCTGGTTCTACTTTGCCATGTCGTACTGATCTGGTATGCTTTGTTATTGAGTGGTGTGGCATTTCATTCTTGTGTTGCTTTGATCCTTGACTGGTTGTAGCTCTCTCCTCTGTTGTATTGTGTGCTGTCATTTTTGAGGGTTTTTCATTCTAGAGTTGGTCTTGGTTCCTTGTTCCATTTGGTCTGGTGGTTATGTTGTATGCATGGAACTGGGTTGAGTCTCCATGTATATTCGAGTCCCTTTGTTGTTTCCCACACTGGTCTTTGTTATGTGATTGAGGCAGTTTATTATTGGATTGAGGCAGTTGTCATTTTGATCTTGTTTTAATCTAACATGGTCTTTGTTGCCCCTGATATGTATGCATGTGTGCATACATATGTATACATGTATGTGGTCAGACTTGTTTTTGTGTCATAATTTTCTGGTCAGTGTTGAACTCCTAGTTTTTGTTCTGGCCTGTGAGGTTGCCTTAAGTTTTCAATTGCTTGATCTTTTGTAACCTTGCTGAGTTTGTATTGATATTTATTTTGCTTGTTGCATCTCAACTTGGCATTTCTGCTGCCTTAGTTATTTTGGAACTGATCTAGCGTGAACTTATTCCATGCTTTGAGTGTTGTGCACTTGATGCCTGGATTAGTTATTGTGTTCATCTGGAAGGTTGTATTCATGTTCACTTTGATTCATTGAGCACTGCTCTGGTCTATGTTGCATCCCTTTTGTAACTTGCTTGTGTACATGCCTCTGTTTCATGGTGCATTGTGGTCTGATTTGGTTTGTGCTGTTTTGAATTGAGTCTGGACTGACCATGTGTATATTTGAAGTGTTGTATGTTGTTTTGCGTGCACCTGAGTTGAATCCAACCTCGGCTTGGGTTTGACCTTGTGCTCATCTGTCCATGTAGTTTTAACAAGTGTATATCGGTGTGCACGGCCTTGTGACATGTACAATGATACACTGTGCATGTTACAAGTTGTTCGCGTAAAATGAATTCAAAAGAAAAATGATAACGAACAACCCAAATAACTGAGGCAAACAATATTTTCAAAAACACACTTTAATTTGCACTGCAAAATATTTTCTTTCTCAACTTTACTGCGTCAATGTTTATTTTGCAGATAGCTCAGATGCTGAATTCAAGCTGGAACAAAGTTGAAGATAAAAATACAAGTGTTGAGTGAATATGTAGTGAGGTGAAAGTTGTAAATTGAAAATTGTAAATCCAGTGAGAGCTCAAATTTGTACTATTTGAATTCGAAAATAAAATATTTGTTTGAATAAAATATTTGTTTGAATATGAATTCTGTGTTATTTATTTTATTCAACAAATATTTATTTAATTATGTGAAAAATAAAATAGTACGATGACAAATACATTTAAACGAATATATATATATGTATGTATGTATGTATGTATGTATGTTTATTATCATCAAACAAAAATCATATGCTATTGTATTCTACACATGAATATGTTGACATGTGCTTAAAAATTAGCTCACTCACTAATTTCAAAGACGATGAAATAATATTTGATGCATTACTTAGTATTCTGCGTTTCAGAAATTTGTTCAGCAATATTGGTCAGCTAATTGATTGATGGATATTATGGGAACAGACAACGTAGCCTCATATCCTTAATTCTTCAACTGTGCAACTATATTTAAGCATGTTTATAACATATTTATACTACTAGGAAAGTGAGATTCTAACAAATAATGCAACATATAAACACTACAAGAACGACATCAGATAGCGACGGCTTTTAACCGTCGGCGGTCGTCGCAAGTCGTCGCCAGCCGTCGCTAAAAGCCGTCGCTATTTACCTCGTCGTCCAACAGAATCGCGACGGCTTTAGCGACGGCTCCATCACATAAATAGCGACGGCTCGCGACTGCAAATGTGCCACGTGGAAAATTTTTCAACGTTTAAAAGGTCGTCGCAAGCCGTCGCTAGTCGTCGCTAATCTGTGCAACATGGTCGTCGCTAGCCGTCGCTAATCTATGCAACATGGCTGTCGCTAGCCGTCGCTAATCTGTGTAAAATTGCCGTAGCCAGTCGTCGCTATACTGAAGCAAATTCTGTGCACTTGTACAGCCTATATAAACTTCAAACAATAACTATCTAATGTCATCATCACAGCCACTATACGCTATATTCATCAACTATAACCATCATATATCCATCATATAACATCACTATACATTCAAACAATATAAAATCCAACAAAACCAAACATATTTTCCGAACCAATACAAGTCATCAGAATATGTACATAGTTTCCCAACTAAAATGTGTACATAGTTTTCCAACCACAACTACAAACCGTTAACCCAAACAAACCGTTAACACAACTAGAAGTCATCAAAATATATACATAATATCCCAAAATATATATACACCAAACCAACCAAAATGTGTATATACCAAACTGTAACATGAGCAAACAAGCATACCTACTCCTCACCATCGCTGCCATCCTCTCCAAGCATCCTCTCATGCTGTTGGAAATAAGCTGCAATCCGCTCATCCAGCTGTTGCTCGAAGAAACTCTTCCTCCAATCATTTATTTCATCCACTATTTTCTTCAACTGAGCAATCTCCTCTTCTTGCTGGGACCTCCTGTATGCACTCTGCATTCTCATCGCCTGTAAAATAGTTCATAATTATTTATATATTAGTATATATATATAATATTATTAAAATTATTTAACTATTCATATGCATGTGTAAATTTATATATTAGTACATGTCAAAATTTACCTCCAGATTTCCATAGCTATACCGTCGATTGGTCCGAGAAGGCGGGTCAATAATAGCATCCCAGATAGTGTTCTTCTCCTCTAGCGTAAGTTCTTCCCGACCAGTGGACTGTGTTACCCAAGCCCGCTCAGCTTCGTACCTCTCCTGCGATTACAAACAATTGTTTTACACGATAAAAACCGAATTTCAAGTTTTTGAAAATAAAATAAGACAAAATATTGTTATTAACAATAAATTAGTTTACCATTACGGATTGGGATTTGTCATCCGTCCACTCGTACGAAACATTGCCTTCTTCATCAGTCCTCTCCACGGCATGCGTCACCTTGAACAACTCGGCCATAGTGGGCTCGCGGTTGTATCTCGCGGCCTGAAAATATATAAATATTATTGCTAATCTGATTATAAAATATTTTAATAAAATGTAAACACAGTTTATAAATTTAATTACCAGCTCTCTCTTATGCTCCTGGAAGGATTTGGAGCCACCACGGTGCAACGCTGGATTTTTATTCTTGTTAGCCCGGTTCCGCGCAAATAATTCCTACAAATTAAGATAAATTATCACGTATATATCATGCAAGATTTATATTAGATGTAAATAACAAAGCAAACACATATTACTTACTTTTGCTGTCGGACTGTCCCAAAGTCGAAGAAACTCAGCCCATACACCGTCACCCTTCCAGTTCGGCTTTTTGCCTGAATTCTTAGCCTTGGACAATGTATCCCTGTAATTTTTCCTCATTCGTTTGTTCCAGTGATTTAAGAAAACGTCCATGTCGTCAGGGTCAACGCGGACTGCAGCCTGTAAATTAAAATTATTTTAAGTTATATAGATTATATTAATTTACAACTAAAATTCAAACTACTACTTACAAGTAAATCGGCCTGTATTGCGTTCTTGACATGAAAGGGGATGTCGTCCCAGCGAGGCCAACAACCATCCATCCGGCACTGAAAAGCCTTCCTCGAAACCTGCAAAATATAATCTGATGGCTCCACCTCGAAGCCCCTGCAAAAGTTATGATATACATGTTTAGTGATTTTAAAACTTATACTTTAAATAAAATTGATACTTACCCGGCACTTTAGGAACAACTTCTGCCATCGGACGTAAGTCCGGTGCAGTGCCACTACCACCTGCACCGGGAGATGGGGATGGCGTGCCTGTCATACTTCGTCTCCTGCCAGACATATCTACTATAGAAAAACAATATCATCACAGAACAATTATAGAAATTCACTACTACATAGCATGTTTTAATCACTTTCACAGAAACAATTATAAAAATTTACTAGTACAAAACATGGATAAAATTAACTAAATGATCATCACAGAACAATAACAGAAATTCATTACTACATAGCATGTTTCAATCACTTTCACAGAACAATTATAAAAATTTACTAGTACAAAACATGGATAAAAATTAACTAAATGATCATCATAGAAAAATTACAGAAATTTACTATTACATAGCATGTTTCAATCACTATCACATAACAGTTATATCAATAACGATCAGCCTTCATCGTTTTCTGATTCAGACCCAGTCTCGTATTCTATCTCATTTTCTTCGGCACTTTTGAATGCATCAAATAAGACGTTCGAAAGTAAGAGATCTTTCCAATATGATAACTCCCAAAATATACTTTGTTTGCACCAATTATGAATGTCTGACTTTCTTGGGATTTCAGTCTGGACTCCAGTTTCATGTCTCTTTGGATAGTCCCTTACAATTTCGTATATTTCCTCGCCTGACCAAACCTTGGGTGATTTCAGATTCTCTTCTTTGTTAGCTATGAAAATTTTCTTATCTCTTCTAAAAGTATGATTGGGATGAAGAAAACACCGATGACAATCAAACCACGAAACTTGCTTTCCATATCGTAACGAAAATGCTCGTGTTTCTTCCATACAATAAGGGCATGCTAGACGACCGGCCGTACTCCAACTAGAAAGCATCCCGTATGTAGGAAAATCATTAATAGTCCATGAAAAAGAAGCGAATAACCGAAATTCTTTTTTCGTTGACACATCGTAAGTTTCGACTCCTTCATTCCACAGTTTCTTCAACTCTTCGATCAATGGTTGCAAATAAACATCAATTCCTTGGGTTGGATCATGAGGGCGGAGAACGACAGTGGTGAGAAACATATATGGTGTCTTCATACACATCCATGGAGGTAAATTATATGGAGTAATGATAATTGGCCAGGATGAATATTTACTACCAAACTGTGAAAATGGTGAAAATCCATCCGTACATAAACCAAGTCTGACATTACGGCTTTCCGCAGCAAATGCGGGATAAGTCTTATCGAAATGTTTCCATGCTTCTCCGTCGGATGGATGTATCAAATTTCCTTCTTCCGCTGTTCTCACACTATGCCATCGCATATAACAGGCCGTAGTAGAAGATGCATATAATCTTTGAAGTCTGAGAGTGATGGGTAAATAATGCATTCTCTTGTACGGGACTTCTTTCATTTTCTTCTTTCTTGGTTTGTATCTTTCTTCGTTACATATTTTGCATTTTCTGAGGTCAACGTCGTCTTTCCAATACAACATGCAACCTTTCACACATGCATTTATCTTCTCGTGCGATAGACCGAAAGCGGACATTAATTTTTTAACTTTATAATGACTATCGCACATCAGATTATTGGATGGCATGTGTCGTTTTGCAGCTTGTATAACTGCTGTAAATGCAGCTTCCGTAAGGTTGAATTTTGATTTCATAGTTATGTATTCGACGGTTACTGAAAGTTCGGTTCCGCTTTTACATCCGTCCCACAACGGCCTCTTAGCAGATTCCAACAAATCGTATATTTTTTAGCTCCCGCGGTCGGTTCTTCTTCGACATTTTCGTCTTCATCGACAGCTTCAATTGTAGGAAACATTGATCATGCTGCATTATCCACCATATTTTCTATCGGATTCGTCATCATATTACCGTCCTCTAACACTTCAGTATTAGGTGTAGGTTCAACAAGTTCTCCATGACGATCCCAGAAATAATAATCAGGCATGAAACCATATTGATACAAATGTACTTCAACTATATCTGGTTTCCAATGCTTCAAATGTTGGCACTTACTACACGGGCAACCAATTTCTGTGTTGTTTCGGTTATTAGATTTAGCAAATCTAATAAATTCGTGTACACCATTGTAGAAATGTTGCTTTATTGATCCCTTCTTTCCAGTTCTGACTTCATACATCCAAGTACGGTCGAGAAAATAATTGAACATTTTTCCTGATTTGAAAATGTATGTTAGACAATTTAAATCATGAATTTTCAACCATTCTCCATTGTAAACAGTTCATCGTTGCAGAAAATTCAAAATAAAAACTTCACTTTAATTTTTTATTTTTTGTTATTTTGGTTTTCACTTCGGCGGTCAGTCATCCTACTTCCCATTACAAACACAATAACGTAATTACATTTTATAAATCATTTCAGATTAAACTGTTCAACAAAATTTCGGCAGCACTTCCCTTCTGTTCCCTGTATCGTACACAAATGCGTGTACACAGGGAACGTAAAGGAAGTGCTGTCGAAATTTTGTAACCGTTTAAAATGAAATGATTTATAATATGTAATTACTTTATTGTGTTTGTAAATTGTCCAATACAGGGACAAATCCGACAAATATTGTATCAGATGAATATAAATGTCCGTTCCGTTACAAAACGAACATCCATATAACGATCATATACAACACTTGCCAGACGGGGCCAAAGCCAATCTAAGGGATATAAAAATTTCTTTAAATTTTATCAAATATTATTGTTTTAATTATCAAATTTGTGTATTTAAATTTTAGTTCAACATTCAATTAACAATTTTAGTTCAATATTCATTTCTTTATTTTTATACGACATAGATTTTAGCGGAATATTTGTTGTTATATTCATTTCTTAATTTCTTTACAAAATCGATTTTAGTACAATATCAGTTGTTTTTAAAGTTATTTCCTAATATTTTTTTAAAAAAAAATTACATATCAGAATTTTTAATGCTCATATTCATTTTTTAATTTTTTGTATAAACTTTATTTTTGTACAATATATACAACCTTTTGCATTTTGGCCGTCGTTAAAATTATTAAAATGGTCGTCGCTACCCGTCGCTCAATCAACAAGATAAATAGAAGAATTATCAACGAAGATAATTAGAAAACAACAAAATCTAATTATCAAATAGATAATTAGAAAACAATAAAAATCTAATTATTAAATAAAAATTTGTCAATTTAAATTCACTTAATAAATTAAATTTGTAATTTATCAATTTCATAAACTATTGAAATACTTTCATGTAAATTTATCAATAACCAAGTTAATCATTAATATACACTAATTTTTCACCTAACACAACTAACCATGTTAATCGCCAACACTAATTATCTACATCAACCATTTATTCAACTTCATGATAAACTAATTAATCTAATACCTAATTTAACTTCATGATAATAAACTAATTAATCTACCAAATCAACATACAACACTACTAATACCTAATTTAACAACACCACTAATACCTAATTTAACAACAAATCCTAATTTAATCAGGGTTTCAACTAAACCTAAAAAACATTAAATTTACGTTAAAAATAGAGATTAGAAGCTACCTAGACGAATTTTGGTGATTTGGAGGTAGCGGAAGGCGGGGCGTCGATTGCGGTGACGGGGGACGGCGGATTGGGGGAGGAGAGTTTGATTTTGGTGGGAAAGATAATGAAATTCTGTTCGCGGGAAGGAGATCTGTATATTGCGTTTAGCGACGGCTTACGACGGCTAGCGACGGCCGTATTTTTTAGCCATCGCCAGCCGTCGCAAAGGCCCGTCGCTAAACGAAGCCTTTTTAGCAGTGAAATTATAAGTAGTTTTAACTAGACTGGAAACATAAAAATAAAAATCCAATCAATAAAACATTGTCTCTTTGGAGTGCCAAATTTGTTATCATTTCAACAATACTTGTATAAAATTTGTTTGAATAACTTACTCGCTAGACTCACATACAACAAAATCACTCCAACCAAGCGGTACAATCGGATATATGACAAACACTATGCCACACAGTACAAACAACAGTGTCACACAGCAAACGCTATGACAAAACTCGATGACAGTGAGCTCCTATGCACCTACATGAATTCAAAGATATGAACTGACATGCTTGCTATGACAGTGGAGCACATATGCACCTACATGAATACAAAGAAACTCTTGCAAAACTGAAGTAGCTCATCGCCTGAAACCATACTGCTACAAACGAGAAAAGAGTCAGAAGCAGGAGATCAACCAGCAAGCCCAAGTAAAGCGCTACAACCAACATAAAAATGACACCATCGTTGCTTCGCAGTAGCCAAGGTCACCTACGGATATGATGAAAATACAAGGCATGATCTATGACCGACAACCAATCCCCAAGGAACTAGAACACAACAAGCGGAAAGGCCAAAGCTTCAGCCAACACACATGGCTACCTAAGAGACTACCAAAAAAAAAAGGCAATCGGCTATGTCATGGAGCAGAAGAGACGTTAAATACAATTATTACTTCAAAAGCAAGCCAACAATCACCAAAAAGATTTCAGTAATACTAGGAGCAGAATAGGGGAGAAACGGTACCTGCAACGCCAGATCTCATCGAGAAACGGCAGCAGGCTCCTTTGTACGGGCCATAGGAGATGTTTGAAAATTAGGGTTTATGAACTGGAAATTTTGAAAAGTTAGATGTTGAAATGACGAGAGATACAGGTTGGATTTGGAACGGAAAGGGGGATTTCAGGGTTATGGCACGAATGTTGGACGTTGGATTATTAAAGCACGGTCAAGATTTTTGATAATAGTCGATATTGGATCGCTAATAGCGAACGTTGCATCAGATTAGCTATCGGTGTAGATTGTGTAGGTACAAACAGCGTGGACTGCTAAATTTTCTTGAGGTCTCTGCGACGAGACGTCCTAATAAGTACCGCGTGGCTAAGATGTACTTAAATATCAATGTCATTGTGACGTCTTGCTAACGCGAGTAAATCTAGCGACGCCGGATTAAGACTCGGTCACTGTGACGTCACTGATCGACGTCGAAAATTGATCATTTTTGTAGTTATAATGTTATATTATATTAACATTTTATGAATTGTACGCAGTATTAGTTTTTGAATTGTGGTAGCTTCTTTAAATTGTAGTATTAGTTTATAAACAATTGTAGCATCTTATATGTATTTTATAATAATACTGTATAGTATCATTTTTTTTAATAAATATAATTATGTATATTTCTGATTATAATGTTATTTCATAGTGGCATATGGACTGTGGTATAAGTTTTTGAATTATAACATTGTTTTTAAAATTATAGCAGCAGTCTATAAAAGTCTGTAGCATCTTTTTAATCGTCCGTATTAATGATATCGTGTGGTATAATTTTTGTTTATAAACAATTGTAAAACCATTTTAGATGTATATAGTAATGGTACTGTGTATTAGCATTTTTTAAATATATTATATTATGTATATTTATGTTTGTAATGCTATTTTACAGTAGCATTTTAAAAATTGTAGTAGAAGTTTCTAAATTATGTTGTGCATTCGGTTGGCTTTTGGATCCATATGTACTCAATTGGGTAGTGTATCCGATTAGCTTTTGCATTTGATATTTAGCTCAGTTAACTAATTTATCTTGATTACGGATTGATTTCCATACATACCCGATTAGCTAGTGCATCCGGTTAACTTTTGCATCCGTATATACTTAATTAGGTTGTGCTTCCAAATAGCTTTTGTATCTGTATGTATCTGATTAGGTTGTCCATCTGGTCAGCTTTTACATCCATACGTACTCAATTAGATTGTGCATCCGGTTAGCTTTTGCATTCGATTGTTGGCTCGGTTAACCAATCTACCTCAGTTACAGATTGGTTTCCATACGTACCCAATCAGGTTGTGCATCCGTATGTACCCGTTTAGGTTGTGCATCCGGTAGTTTTTGCATTCGATAATAAGCTCAACGTAACGACCCAGAATTTGACCGCTTTAAAATATATTTTTTAGATTGATTTTAAATATAAAATATAAAAGGTTTTATGATTTAAATAATATTCGATAGGATTTGGAAGTACAAACATACATAAAAATAGTAACATTTGCTTATAACGACAAAAGTGACAAAATGCTGATTTCAGAAAAATATGTTTTAATGGTTAAATAAATTATCTTAATTAATTTATGAGTGTTTATATTTTTAAGTAGCATTATACAAATTTATTTTTAAATTTGGTTTACATAAATAAGTAGTTTAACTAAAACGTCAAAATGTGACCGTAAAACATTTTGTCTAAAAATGACGTTTTGTCGATTAAAAGTCGTCGCACCTTTATTTTCTTATATAGGAAAATATATATTCAAATAGTGTAAGTATTACTTAATTCACTAAACATGTTTACTTATACCAAATAAGATTAGAAAACTTATAGAAGTCATTAGTAAAAGTAACTAAGAATTAACAAAAGTAAGAAAAAGTAAACATCAAATTACATCAAATCAAAACCAACGTAATTATGATATTCTTTACTTAATCTTCAAGTGATTAAGACATAAAATAAGAAGTGAAAGGATGATGTTAAGTTTTGAAAAAGTGGAGATTGCTTTAGGTTGAAGTAATGTTAGTTTGGTAATTTAGTAAGATTTTATTTTGGTAAATTACCACTCTTTTTCTTTTTCTATAAATATTCACCTCTTTCTTCACTTTCATTCACATTTTCTTCTTCCTCTTTTCTCAAACTTCTTCATCTTCTCCCTCTTCTCTTTAATGGCTTCCATGCCGTATAAAAAATTAAAAAGAAATAATGTCAAAACATTTATAAAATATTCAAAAGAAATCAATGTTTATTCTCTTCAAATCAAACTCTTCTTTTCTCCACATTTTACCTCTTCTTCTCTCGGTCATAACTTCTTCAAAAACGACTCAAATTGTAAATTTCTTTTTTTTAAATCATGTATTTTTCCAGTGGCTGCAACTATCATGTTGACTACTTTGTCACATTATGAAGATAATCATGTCAAAAATCCACTTCTTTCAAGTGCATTTTCTGGCCCAGTTTTTAAGCCAAAAAATAGGACATTTTGTTTTGATCATAACTTGATCATAACTATCCAGATTAAGAAAGCCTTTTTTTAAAACCATATAAAACTTCAGTGGCAACAACTTTTATTTTGATTACTTTTTCCAGTTTTGAGGTTTGCTATACGTAAAACTCAATTCTTTGAAATGCATTTTCGGGCTTTATTTTTTTGAATCCAAGAATAGTTCTTTTTCTTTCGACCATATCTTCCTCAAAATTAACCAAAATCAAGTGATTCTTTTTTATAAATTCAAGATAAAAGAATTTTCATCAACTTTTCCGTTAACAAGTTTTTCAAATTTTGAGAGTAAAAGAGTCAAAAACAGGAAAGAATATGACTTATTTTTCGGGTCTAATTTTGAGAATTCAAGTTCAAAGCTCCACCACCTCTTCTTTATACTTTCGGCCAACTTCCATCTCAAGCCTTACCCAAGCACTAGGAAGGAGGAATTCGAGCTTATATTCATTTGGTTCCGAACCATGGTAGGAAGTATGCGTTAGATCTTAAGTTTCTTGCCTTAAAGTTTGACGGAGTGGAATCCAAAATAAGTTATATCTTATTTTATGTTCATTAAAATTATTGCTATGTTGAAAGAACTTTAAGTATTAAGTTGTTTGAGAACCCTTGTTAAATGCTTGTTTACTTTGTTTCCTAGAACAATGGGTTGATTTCCTTGCTTGATATTATGTTTGGATGATTAATTAAGTAATTTAAATTTTAGAAGTTAAATATTGAATGAGGTATGCGGAAACGACTAGTACATGTGTTTCGTCTGTGAGATCCAAGGAGACTTGGGCAAGGGACGACACATGTTGAAGGGAAAGCCCGGATGCTCCAAAATAAATATCAAACCGTTAAAGTGTTATAAATGTTTGATAGAATGAAGCATTGTTTACCATTTATTATTGCGTTTATTTCATTGATTGATTGTTTGAATTAGGCTCGACCAGTTTATGAGCACTGATTATTATTTATTGACTATTGACTTTGCTCGACCAGTTTATGAGCACTGATTATTATTATTGATTGTTGACTTTGCTCGACCAGTTTATGAGCAATTTATTATCCATATGCATGGGCTGGGTAAAAAATAATTGTAGGCTAACACCTTGTGATTTATTTCACAATTTGACTATAAGGTGTTTAGCGGTAATATTTGATTCACTTCAATTTAATGAATTGTTTTGAAAATTTGTTTTCAAATGGAATTGTTATGAAATGTTTTACCTTTAAAAGAAATAGAAATGTTTGGTAATGAATATTTTGAAGTTATATTATATAAAAGTGATTTATATAATGAATGGTTTTATAAAAGTGTTTTATAAAACGGAAAGAATTTCGAGGACTAAACCTGATGATTTTAAGATGATTTTTGAACAGATTTGGGAAATGAAAATTATTATAGATTTGGAAGTACTTGTGAGTATTAGTGTGAAAATGATTTATCGCTTCAGGATATAAAATGATTTGTTATGTTACCAATGATTTGGGTAACCCATAACTAAAAATGTGGACATGTGTTTTTTTGTATAGTCTGCTCTTAGAATAGAGGGATATACTTATTTATCGATTGTATTAAGGCTGGGACCCAGTTGCCTTGTTATTGGGAGAAACCTTTCGATCTGATTGCATATGGTTTGATATGTTTTATTACAGTATTTAGGATTTTCAAATAAACTTTTCAAAAGTGATTTGATTTAAGATCCCGAAGTAAAGTATAATTTGAATATAAAGGAAATATATATATATATATATTTCAAAAGTTTTGAAATAAGAATTCGAGAATAAAGTCCAAAGAGATAATTTCCGTAAAGATGATTAGATTTGAAAATCTAAATTTAAAGATTAGGCCTAAGTGAGTAGTTTTGGGAATTGCATATTTGTTTGTTGCATCGTAGGCTCCATGGGTCCTATTTACGATAGGAGAACTACGTTGGCTTGATCCTGTATCTAATTGGGTAACCAATTAGACAGGGTACGTAGACAGTTACAAGTGGTAGTGATGCAACCCCTAAAATAATATAACATTTTCATGTTTATCTGTTAATGCTTGTTGTTTATCTCGTATTATTGTATTTTTCCTGCTTACTATTCTATTCCCATTTGATATGTTTATTGAGTTAGTAGGAATGACTATTGGTGTCTCTCTTATTAGAGTTGTGCAACGTTAGATTTATTTGTATTTGGTTTGTATATAAGCACACCTAGTAGATTAAATTGATTACTTTGATAACCTGTAAAAATTGAAATTTTATCCTGTACATTTAATAATGTTGAATATTTATCAAATATGGTGTATGTAGTTGGTAGTTTTCATTAATAGTTTTAGAACGGACGGATTTTTCGGCAATTTTAACTGGTCCGAAAATGCAGGTCGTCACACTCGATTAACCATTCTATCTCAGTTAGATATTGTTTTCCATACGTACCAGATTAGGTAGTACATCCGGTTAACTTTTGTATCCATATGTACCCGATTAGGTTGTGCATCCATTTAGCTTTTGCACTCGTTGGTAAGCTCGGTGAACCAATCTATCTCAATTATAGATTGTTTTCCTTACGTAACCGATTAGGTATTACATTTGCTTAGCTTTTGCATACATATGTACCCAATTAGATGATGCATTCGATTAACTTTTGCATCGAGATACACTCGATTAGGTTGTACATTCGGTTAGCTTTTAAATTCGATGGTGAGCTTGGTTAACTAATTATTATTAACAATACTATAGTGTAGTATTAATTTTGCATTTACCAAGCTAAAAAAAGAATATATCAACTATATTTCAATTTTATTGTATAAGAGTTGGTCTTATCTTGTGGTATTATTTTATGATCAAATGATATGACTCAGTAGCATTTTGTAATTGCTATATTATTCTTTACATTATTTTCTCATACAATGATTCTGTATAGTATCGTTTTTTCAAATGTTGCTAATTTTGCATTACTTGAATGAGCAAGATGTGGTGACCAATGATTTTATTATGAGCTGAAAGATACAGACGATACGGCAGGCGGTGAATGAAGACGTGATTTTGTTTTTTAGAGTTAGGTCTTGATAAGGCGGCGGCTAGGAGGATGACAGTTATGGAAGACGACGGCTACAAGCAGTGGTGGAGCAAAGGTATAAGGTGATGTGGAGAGTGCGGCGGTGGGAAATCACGATTTGACTTTCACACAGAAATGTGTCCTTATTGCTAAATTTTGTAGCTGCGACTTAGCAGCGAAAAAAAATTGAAAGCTTATACTTTAAACAAAATCACCCTTAAAGTTATTGTTAGCGTGGATCAATTGTTGAAAATTAAACTTGACTTTGGGCTGGATTATTGGACTTAATTTGGGCCACAAATAAAGAAGTAAAGCTAAAAGAGAATTCTAGAGAAAGTTAGAAAGAAACGTCTAGATAGAATTATCTAGATATATGTTGTCATGGTAAAAGATGTTCTAGAATTTTCCATTCTCAAATTGTTATAAAATAACTAGAATCTAGAGTTTTCTTTTCTAAAGATATTTTGTATGAAAGTTATAGAAAACTTTAGAGAATAGTTGTATACCATAGGATCAAACACATCTCCACCGTTCATTTGAGATGTGAATTACTATAAATAGGAGTGGTGTATCTCAAATACAAGCAAGCAAAAAAATTGTAAGCAAAAGTTTGTAATAAAGTACAACTTTCTCATTTAAAATCAATCTCTCATTTCACACTTTCTATCCAATTAATCTTCAACTTGAAAAAATTTCTAACATTGGTATCAAAGCGAGGTTCTTAGTTAAGAAAATATGGCAAGCGGCATGACACCATTTCAAGTTCCATTGCTAAAGAAGGAGTGCTATGATAATTGGAGTATTCACATAAAGGCGTTGCTCGGTTCACAAGATGTGTGGGATATCGTTGAAAATGGGTATATTGAACCCGTCGATATCACCACTTTATCCCAAACACAAAAGGATAATTTAAAGGATTCAAGAAAGAAGGATCGTAAGGCTCTTACTCTCATTCATCAAGGCTTGGATGAATCTATGTTTGAGAAGGTAGCAAGTGCGCAAAGTAGTAAGGAAGCATGGGAGATTTTGGAGAATGCATTCAAAGGGATCGATAAAGTGAAGAAGATAAGACTACAAACTATGCGAGGTGAGTTTGAAGCTTTACATATGAAATCAACCGATTCGATTAATGATTATTTTTCACGAGTTTTGGCATTAGCAAATCAAATGAAAAGATATGGTGAAAAATTGAAGGACTCTAGAGTGGTCGAGAAAATTCTATGATCTTTAGATTCAAGATTCGATTACATAGTTGTAGCTATTGAAGAATCTAAAGATTTAGAATCCATGACCGTTGATCAACTCATGGGATCACTTTAAGCCCATGAAGAAAAATTAAAGAAAAGGGTTAAAGAAGAGCCATTGGAGCAAGCTCTTCAAACCAAACTCACCTTAAACGAGAATGAAACATTTAAAAATATAAGAAGTCATAGCCAAAGAGGAAGAGGTCGAGGTCAAGGCTGTGGAAGAGGTGGTTACAAATTTTTCAATAAAGAGGAGAGAAGGCAAAATGCATATGCTACAAGAGGTCGAGGAAGAGGAGGAAACATAAAACAAAATGGAAGACCAAGGTATGATAAAACACAAAGTGTTGCAATTGTGATAAATTTGGGCATTTTGCTTTCGAATGTAGATCTACTTCTAATAAAGTTCTAGAGAGATCTAACTTTGCTAAAGAAGAGAAAGAATATTCTACACTACTTTTGGCACAAAAGGGAGATGCATGTGGTGATAACAATACATGGTATTTGGATATGGGGGCTAGCAATCATATGTGTGAAAGAAGGAACATGTTCACGGAGCTTGACGAATCAGTACGTAGAAACATTTATTTTGGTGATGAATCTAAAATTCCAGTTAAGGGAAAAAGAAAAATATCAATTCGCTTAAAAAATGGAAAACATGATTTTATCTCTAACGTATATTATGTGCCTAATATGAAAAGTAACATTCTAAACTTGGGGCAACTTTTAGAAAAGGGATACGACATTCATATGAAAGATCGTATTCTTCTCATGAAAAATGCTAAAGGAAATCTGGTTGCTAAAGTAGAAATGTCAAAAAATAGAATGTTTCCACTACATATTTCAAATAATATTGCCAAATGTTTAAAAGCATGCTATAAAAATTCATCATGGCTTTGGCACTTGAGATTTGGACATCTTACTTTTGGAGGTTTAAAGTTGTTAAAGAATAAAAACATGGTGAAAGGTTTACCATGAATCAATCATATGAATCAACTATGTGAAGGATGCTTACTTGGAAAACAACCAAGGAAAAGTGTTCCAAAAGAATCAAACACAAGGGCTAAAGAACCACTAGAGTTAATTCACACCGATATTTGTGGTCCAATAAAACCGTGCTCACTTGGAAAAAGTAATTGCTTTGCTTTGTTTATTGATGATTATAGTAGAAAAACTTGGGCCTATTTCCTTAAACAAAAGTCTGATGCATTTGATGCCTTTAAGATAAAGCTTTTGTAGAAAATGAAAGTGGTTATAAGATAAAAACCATGAGGTCCGACCGAGGTGGAGAATTTACCTCTAAAGAATTTGAGAAATTTTGTAAAGAAAATGGAATTCACTGTCCCTTACCCGTCTCGTATACTCCACAACAAAACGAGGTCGTAGAAAGGAAGAATAGATCTCTACTTAATATGGCACGGAGTATGTTGAAAAGTAAGAGAATTACAAAATAATTTTGGGCCGAAGCCGTTGAATGTGTAGTGTACTTAGCTAATCGCTCTCCAACTCGAAGTGTGTGGAACAAAACTCCCGAAGAAGCTTGGTGTGGAACAAAACCATGTATAACACATTTGAGAGTATTTGGAAGCCTAGCATATGCCCATGTGCCGGATCAAAAGCGTTTCAAATTGGATGATAAAAGTGAAAAATATATATTCATTGGCTATGACTCAAGGTCAAAAGGGTATAAGTTATATAATCCTATAAATGGAAAAGTAGTTGTTAGTCGAGATGTGGAGTTCGATGAAGAAAACACTTGGGATTGGAGCACACAAGAAGATGATTATAATTTCCTTCCATTTTACGAAGAAGAAGAAAGCAGTGATGTGCAAGAAGAGCCGACTTGTTCAACACCGTCATCTCCATCAAGCACTCATCAAGAAACTCCACAAGAAGAAAGCTTAAGTGAAAGGATGCCGCACATGAGATCTTTACAAGAACTATACGAGGTAACACCACTTTGTGATAATATTACTTTATTTTGTCTTTTTGCAAATTGTGAGCCAATAGATTTCAAAGAAGCAAAACAAGACAAAAGATGGAGGAGTGCTATGGATGAAGAAATCAAAGCTATTGTGAAAAATGATATGTTAACGCTTAAAATTGGACGTTAACACCCCGGTGTAAGTAGAGATTAAATGAAAGCACCACCTGTCAATACGGGAATTAGAAGCAAGTAGAAAAGTCACAGAAAAATAGTAAAAAGACAACAGTTTTATAGTGGTTCATTTTCAAGTTAAGCCTACGTCCACTTTAATCCTCTTTATTGCTGAATCAATTACAACTTTACAATAATCTTCGATTACAACACTACTAGGACAAATAACTAGAACTCCGATGTGGAAGAACTCTTTGAATCCATGTCGAATGTGTTAGATTTCTTCTTGAAGTTCGTTGAGATGTCTTTCGTGTTTGAAGTGTCGAGTGAGTCGAGAAATCAATAGAGTATCGGTGTTCCAGAAATGAGCCAAAGATCCCCTTTTAGTTGGAGCAAGTGGGGTATTTATAGGAGAATTCTGAATTAGGTCGTAGGTCGTGAGTGACCTTGGATAGGTCGTAGGTCGTGAGCGACCTAGTGGACGCGGTCTTCGGCTTAACAAGAGCGCACTTGATCACTTTGAATAAACCGGCAAGTCATAGGTCGTCAACGACCTAAGGAGGAAGCGGCATAAGAAGTTACTTTGGTATTGTTTAGGTCGTGAGCGACCTAGGGGAGGACGGTTGGCGACCTAAGGTTGGAGGCGCCCTATAAGCAAGCAGCTTCATTCTGTGATAACTCGCTAGGTCGCTGGATCTTTTGGGTCGCTAGGTCACTTAACTACTAGATCGCTCGGTCACTTTAGTGAAAGAGGGGGTTATGCGGTAGGATCGTGTAATATGGAATAGCGGAATGACATAGATAAATAACGATAATAAGTAAAGTAGACACCAAAACTTTATACTGGTTCGGACCTCTAGTCCTACGTCCAGTTCCTAAGCTTCACTTAGGAATTTCACTAACTAACACCCTTACTTCACCCGGAGGAATAGGTTTACAACTTACCCGAACAACCGAACGGGATTTCTCGCCTCAACTACCGAAGAGGACTTCAACTCAATTACCAAAAAAACAATATTGGACTTGTTGTGTTCTTATCAACACTAATGAGTCTAATGTAGTACAATATTTCTATAATCTTATCCTCGAGAGTATGCAATGTGTTTGTGAAGATTTAGGAAATGTGAATTGCTATGAATCAAAAGAATGTTATAAACAAAAACAGTGATTCAAGCAATAGATTGGTGATTGCTTTGAGAATATCTAGAGAATATGATCAAGAGAATAGTAAGATTAAAGCAAGAGAATTCGGTAAATTAAATGATGTTAGAATCATGCATATATACTTGTAGAAGAGGTGCATTTGTTGTCAAAGGTTGCAAACAAGAGATGCTTCCATTTCCATTGATGAATGGTTGCAACTCTTGAAAGAAAGAAGGTGTCTTTTCAGAGAAAATTCGCAGGTTCAAATTCAGTCGACTGAGCAGGAAATTCAGTCAACTGAAAATATGAAGTAAAATTTTCGGGAACAAATTCAGTCGACTGTGCAGGAAATTCAGTCGACTGAAACTGTGCATGTTTATATATTAGTACCAGTTTCAGTCGACTGGATATGCCTGTTCAGTCGACTGAACTTATAAAATATGCACAGTGAAAGCTTAAGTAAAAATGAAGTTTTATAAAATGTCTTCTAGTGTTCGTGCATGCCTCTTGAGGATATATTTTAACAATAAATCTAGACTAAGACCTATATAAAATCATACTTATGTTTTGTTTGGTCTTCATCGATCTTCCTTTAGCGTTGCATATATTTCTTCCTTGTTTGTTGGAGCACATTGTCATTGATCAAAATCTTCGCGTATCAACATTCTCCCCCTTTTTGATTGATGACAATACTGATTTATTCTAGAGATGTATTTACTTATTTTCTCCCCCTAAATGTATGCACTATTTTTTCTACAAAACAAAGTTAGCATCATAGATTTTCTCCCTCTTTGTCGTCGACAAAAAGGAAGATAACAGTAGAAATATTCTATCAAAACAATCACCGAAGCATAAAGAATAGAAAATTTGCATAACCATGACTTAAGAAAAAGAACTAACAAATGTTGCGACGATCAAGAACAAAATGGCTATTTATACAAGCCATTAGAAAGTTATAAATAAACAACAAACCATACTACAATTACTCATCTTTATCCCAGTCATATGAACCTTCTCTTCCTCATGTTGGTTCACGTATGACGGGTCCTCCTATTGGTGGTCTGTACGCTCTTCCTCCTTGGCCACAACTAGCTCCGCTTGAGCTACTACTTGTGTGCTCTTCGGATGTCGTCCATGTAAATGTAGGTGTCGGACGTTTGCCGCATGATGTCGAAGCAGTAGTGGTGCTTGAGCATGAGATTGCATCCCATAGCTTGTTGAAGAATCCTTTGATTTTGTCAAGCTTGTGATCTACCTTTTTAAGACGAGTGTCAAGAATTTGTTGATTTCTTGACAATATCCCCAAAGATTGGTTGGTAGTAAAGCTTAGGTCAACAAGACGAAGTTCATCACCTTGCTCGAAATGTTCTTCGTGGTGAGGTTGAGGAGGTTGTTGTTGTTGTTCTTGATGCCTTCCTTCCCATTCGGCGAGTGATATTATGCGAGGAGGTCGAGATGGGAGTTGCATTAGGCTTATGGTCCGGTGTTTAATTTGATGGACCATTGTATTCTCTGACTCGGGTAATGGCGTATCGACATTGAGGAGAAGTCGCATGATGTATTCTCCAAAATAGATAGTGCACATTTTGCCATTATTAAAAGTGAGAAACTCATCAAGAATAAGTTTTACCCAATTGACTTGTATATTGCCAAAAATAGCATATAGAGCTCGATAGTTATTTGGGTAGACAATTTCGTACGAACCCGTTCGAGGAGTAATTGTTCTCATTAGGGCTTTGTGAAGAATTCTTGCCATAGGTCGAAGAGAGGTGGACTTAAAATCTCTAAAGTTGATATTATCATCCATAAATCGATGGTTTATGTTATCGCGAATATGTGGATTGAATTCTATCTCTTCTAGCTTTCTCCCGACATTTGGTGATTCTAGAATGTGTGCTATTCTATCCAAGGAAAACCAAACTTTCTTTACACATACCATACTCCAAACACTATTGTTTGGATTTCTTGGAGTTTGGTGTCCAAGATTAAGGTTAGCATAAAATAATTTGACCATTACATGATTTATGGCATGGTCATTTCTTTTCAAATCCATAAGAGAAGTTAAACCTGCTTGATCCGTTAGCGCTTGGGTGTTGTAGGTTTGAAAACTTTGGAAATCAACGAAGGAATGCTCGAAAATACGGGAATTCTTCATCTTATTCTATCTAGTGATAGCTACGCTATCATAAAGCCATTGCGCTATTTGAGTATCAAGTGGTTCGGAGGATGAAGAAGATGAAGCTTTTGATCTCTTTGGAGCCATTTGAGTGGATTTTGAGGAATTGGGGGCTAGGGTTTCGAAAATAATTGGTGAAGAAAACTGTGTTGGGAAGTAAAAAGTGAATGAATAGGGTAAAAATTGGTGGTTAAAAGGGAAAAGTTGCATGGGAATTGGCGTTCAGTCGACTGAATACTCTGTTCAGTCGACTGAATTGAAGGCCGAAAATTTTCTGGGCTGAATTCAGTCAACTGAACAGGGTTTTTAGTCGACTGAATTTTTGTCTGAAAGTTTCTGTTAGTATTTCAGTCGACTGTACAGTGGATTCAGTCGACTGAATTAAAAATTTTTGCTTTCTGCCTTGAGTCCAGTCGACTGAACAGGGGGTGTCAGTCGACTGACCCGTGTATTTTTGTTGTTCTTAGTTAATTTTGAAGGTAAACTCTTTATTCAAGGAAATAATTACAATTATATAAATGTAATACCATAAATAGATTTCAAAACTAACTATTTCTTAGTGGATGGACTCGGAGTCTTTTTCCCTTCATTCTTCATATAAGTTATATCCCATGAATTTGGACTATATTAAGGAGTCTTAGGAGACATCCAAGGATTCACAGGATCGACTGGTGTACGGTAAGATGAAGACGGATCAAGTGAACTAACGGGGAGAGGTAGGGGTTCAGCCACTTCGTTCTTTTTTGATCCACAAAAGCGTAAACCGATTTGCTCTAGGAAGCTTAATCGTCTAGCCGTAACTTTTTGTTCGAAGTATAATTCTCGTTGAAGATCTATTTGTTGTTGTTGAAAGTGATGAATTTCATCAATCTTTCTTTTTGTGTCTGGAGAAATAAAGAGTCTGCGTTTTGCTTTCTTGAATTCTAGTGTATAGCCAGTACGATAATTGTTCCATTTGTAAACTGGCTCATGTGTCGGTGTTGGAGTGGGAAGTTTTGGAGATGTTGGAGTGTTATTGACTGAAGAGGTGTTGTTGATCGGGGAAAGAGAGTTGTTGGACGACATTTTTATAATGAATTTTTCAAGCTTTTATTTGTGAGAATGAGTTGCGAAAAAGTAATATTTTTAAGATATATTTATAGTAGGGAATTTCTAAATATATAGTGGTTATAATTCTTTAAAGTTTTTCATCCACTTAATGATTTAATGGTTACCATAATTCAGTTAAAAATATAAGGTTTACAAATGATTACTATTTTATATTAATATATCATGTAACATATTCAAAAAAATTAATTGAAAATCTTTTTTTTATTCAGTCGACTGGGCATATAGTGTTAGTCGACTGAATTGTGTAGATTTTTCTAACTTTCTCTATATGATCTTTAAAAGACATTATTCCTAACTCTCGTCGTAATTTTATGAAGGAGTTTTCTAATAGAGGTTTAGTAAATATATCGGCAATTTGATTTTCGGTAGAAATATGTTTTAAATTAATTATTCCTTTTTCGATATTGTCACGTAGAAAATGGTGACAAATATCTATATGTTTTGTACGAGAGTGATTAACCGGATTTTTAGATAAGTTTATTGTACTTGTATTATCACAGTATATTGTAGAATTTGTTAAATTTATATTAAAATCTTTAAGTGTTTGTTGCATGTATATAACTTGAGTGCAAGCTAAAGCAGCTGATATATACTCTGCTTCGCAGGTGGAAAGCGAGACACAATTTTGTTTCTTACTAAACCAAGATACAAGTGATTTTCCAATGAAGTGGCAAGTACCACTTGTACTTTTTCTATCTGTTCGAGATCCACCAAAATCAGCATCACTGAATGATACTAACTCAAATGGACACTCCTTTGGATAGAAAAGACCGAAATCATAAGTGTTGTTAAGATATCACATTATTCGTTTTACCGCTCTTAAGTG
The DNA here is from genome assembly GCA_030765085.1 of Allium cepa. NCBI lineage: Eukaryota > Viridiplantae > Streptophyta > Magnoliopsida > Asparagales > Amaryllidaceae > Allium > Allium cepa. The sequence continues at coordinate 490,601,253 of CM060935.1, forward strand.
TGAATCTTTAGGATCGGATTGAAAATGTGCATATAAACAAACACTCATCATTATGTCAGGTCTACTAGCGGTTAAGTAAAGTAAGGAACCTATCATACTTCTAAACAATTTTTGATCTACACTTTTTCCATTTTCGTCTCGATCGAGATGTGTAGTGGTACTCATAGGAGTAGGTTTAGCAGAAGTGTTTTCCATGCCGAATCGTTTAATTAAATTAGCACAATATTTTTCTTGGTTTATAAAAATTCCACTTTTTAATTGTTTGATTTGAAATCCGAGAAAATATGATAATTCTCCTATATGAGACATTTCAAACTCATTAGTCATTATATTTGAAAATTCTTTACATAAATTTTCATTTGTTGAACCAAAAATAATATCGTCTACGTATATTTGAATTATTAAAATATCTTTGGTAGTATTTTTAATAAAAAGCGTTTGATCTACTTTTCCAATTTTAAATCCTGCATTTAATAAATAACTTTTAAGTCTTTCATACCAAGCACGAGGTGCTTGTTTAAGACCATGTAGTGCTTTCTTTAATTTAAATACATGATCCGGATATTTTGCATGTATAAATAAAGGAGGTTGTTCTACATATACATTTTCTTTAATAAAACCATTTAAAAATGCACTTTTAACATCCATTTGATAAAGTTTAAAATTGTGAAAACATGCAAAAGCTAATAGTATACGTATTGCTTCATGTCTTGCAACGGAAGCAAAGGTTTCTTCAAAATCAATACTTTCTTCTTGATTATACCCTTGTGCTACTAGTCTTGCTTTATTCCTTGTTATATTACCTTGTTCGTCTATTTTATTTTTGTAAATCCATTTTGTTCCTATTACTGATTGATTATTAAGACGAGGAACTAATTCCCAAATATCGTTACGTTCAAATTGATTTAATTCTTTTTGCATTGCGATAATCCAATAATCATCTGTTGATGCATCTTTAGGATTTTTAGGTTCTATTGATGAAATGAAAGCTACATGACCCATTTGATTTAGTTGATTTCTTGTCCTAACTTGAGAATTTATTTCTCCTATTATATTTTGAGTTGGATGTCTCGTAATATTTTAAGAGGAGATCTTAGTTCATTATTATTATTTTCAAGGTTTGTTTCTTCTATATTTATCAATTCTTCATCATCTTTTATATTTAAATTTTTATTAAAATTTTCATCAAAGGATATATGCAAAGTTTCTTCAATTAAGTTTGTTCGTTTATTAAATACTCGATATGCTTTACTTCGTTCTGAGTATCCTACGAAAATTCCTTCGTCAGCTTTTGGATCGAATTTTCCTAGTTGATCTTTTGTATTTAAAATGAAACATTTTGATCCAAATATTTTAAATAAAGATATGTTTGGCTTTTTATTATTAAATAGTTCATAAGAAGTATTTTTGGTTAATGGTCTAATTGATATTCTATTTAGTACATAACATGCAGTAGCAACGGCTTCGGCCCAAAAATGTTTTGGTAGATAACATCCATTTAATAATGTTCTTACGCATTCTTGTAATGTTCTATTCTTTCTTTCTACAACTCCATTTTGTTGAGGAGTTCTAGGAAATGAAAAGTTATGATTTATTCCTTTCTTTTTACAAAAAGTTTCAAAAGCTTCATTTTCGAATTCGCCTCCATGATCGCTTCGAATATTTTTAATTTTCAAATTTTTAGTGTTTTGAATTCTTTTGACAAATGTTTTAAAATGCTCAAAAGTGTCACTTTTATTTTTCATGAAAATAGTCCATGTATATCTTGAAAAATCATCAACTATTACAAATACGTATCGATTATGATTAATGGATTGAACTTGTGTTGGTCCAAATAAATCCATATGTAGTAATTCTAATGGTTGTAAAGTCGAAATATTTTTCTTAGATTTGAAAGATGATTTCGTTAATTTTCCTTTTTGACAATCATCACAAAGATTATTTATTTTAAAGTTTATTTTGGGCAAACCTCTTACTAATTCATTTTTAGAAAGTTTTCTAATAGTTTTAAATTTTATATGACAAAATCTTTTGTGCCATAACTAAGGATCATTATCTTTGGCTAGTAAACACATACTTGTATTATGATTAATATTCATATTTAGAAGATAAATATTTCTATCTCTATTTCCTTCAAAAACAAGATTTTGGTTTTGATCAAAAATACTACATTTATTATCCGAGAAAGTTATTTTAAAACCTTTGTCACACAGCAGACTTATGCTAAGTAGATTATGTTTTAAATTTTCAACTAATGAAACATTTGTTATAAAAGGTAAATTTGATGTACCGTAATTGTTCACATCTCCTTTGCCAATGATATAGCCTTTTGAATTGTCTCCGAAGGTAACCGAGCCACCATCAAAGTATGTGATGTTTGTAAGCATATCTTTGTCTCCGGTCATGTGTTTTGAACAACCACTGTCTAATATCCATTTCTTCTTTTTGAGTGGGACCTGAAAATAAATATGAAATTATTGGTACCCACTTTTTAATAGGGTCCTAAAAAGTTAGAGTTTAGGAAGCCAAACCCAATTTGGTTTAGTATCCTTTTTATAAATATAGTTTTCATTATGATGAACATTATCCATAAATGTTTTAATATATTTATTTCTTATTAGTACATTGTTAGTCTTTGGTACCCAAATTTTAACTATCTTGTTTTCTATTTTTGTTTTAGAAGGTTTCTTTAGCAATATTTGTTGTTTTGAATCAACATTCCTGTTAAGTTTTATATTTTTCTTATTAGGAATTTTTGACTCTTTTTTGTAACCTAAACCTTATTTATTTGAAGATGTTTGAGAATTTTCTAATATCTTAGATAAATTTTCTCTTCCTTTGTTAAAGTTAGAAACATTTTTAGTGATGTCATCTAATTTAGCTTGAAGACTATTATTTCCTAATTCAACATGTTTAATCTTAATTTTTAACTCATGATTTTCAGAAACAAGTACATCATTCGTTTTCTTTTGAGTTTCAATTTCTTGACTTAAAAGTGATAATTGAGTTTTCGAATTTGAATAAGATTCTTGAACTTTTTCAAGTTCTTCTTCAAGAATTTTCTTTTCATCATTTAACATATCTCTCTCGAACTCAGCTTTGTTTTGATTTTCACGAATTTCCTTAATTTTCTCTTTAAGAATTTTTATTGTGCTTAAAGTTCAGTGTTTACTTTAATTAAATCATCGAAAGTTAAATTACTTACCTCAGAATCTTGAGCCATGAAGCATACATTTGCCTATTCATTGTGGCTATCACTATCATTATCGGATGAAGATGAATCTAAATCGTCCCATGTTACAGAAAATGCATTCTTTTTGAATTTATCCTTCTTGTTTTTGTTGTTGAAGCTTTTCTGATTTTCCTTTATTTGTTCTTGACAATCTTTTTGCATGTGTCCTTTCTTGTGAAAATTGAAGCATTCTATATTTGAGGATGAAGGTTTGTTCAAGAAATTCTTTTTGAATAAGTTTTTGTTTCCTTTTCTATACTTTAAGAATTTCTTGAAATTTTTGGCTATAAATGCTAGATCCTCATCTTCAGACTCTGAATCTTCCCTTTTCGCATGAAAAGCAACATTCTTTCTTTCTTGAGCTTGATCTTTCTTAGCTTGCATATTTACTTCATATGACATAAGATTTCCAATCAATTCTTCTGGTTTCATTGTAGATAGATCATTTGCTTCCTCGATTGCTAGTACTTTTCTCTCCCATTCATCTGTGAGTGAATTTAGAACTTTAGACACAATGTCAAAGTCCGTGTATCTTTCTCCTAGTCCGATTAGAGCATGATGAATGTCTTGAAATCTTGAGTACATGTCATTGATGGATTCATTTTGTCGCATTCTAAAGTTTTGGAATTGATTCTTCAACATGGATATCTTTGTTTGTTTAACCTTGTTTGTGCCTTTATGTATGACTTTAAGTGTTTCCCATATCTGATATGCAGTAGTACATATGCTAACACGGTTGAATTCATTTCTATCCTGGGCTCAAAATAGCATATTCATAGCTTTGGCATTTGCACTAGCTTCATTCTTCCGAGTTTGTGTCCATGTAGGATAATCGGTCGAGGGTACAACAAACTCTGCTTGAGTAGCATTCCAGGCTTCGAAACTTGTTGCTTGCATATAAATTCTCATCCTTGTAGCCCAATAGTTATAGTTTAGTCCATTGAATAGAGGAGGTCTTTGGGTAGATTGTCCTTTCGCAAATGTAGAACTATAGGCAGATGTTGTGCTTGTACTTGCGTTATTTTCCATATTATCAATATGTCTAATAACGGTGTTATGGTTATAGGACGACCTTGCTCTGATACCAATTGAAAGAGGGGGTTATGCGGTAGGATCGTGTAATATGGAATAGCGGAATGACATAGATAAATAACGATAATAAGTAAAGTAGACACCAAGACTTTATACTAGTTCGGACCTCTAGTCCTACGTCCAGTCCCTAAGCTTCACTTAGGAATTTCACTAACTAACACCCTTACTTCACCCGGAGGAATAGGTTTACAACTTACCCGATCAACCGAACGGGATTTCTTGCCTCAACTACCGAAGAGGACTTCAACTCAATTACAAAAAAACAATATTCGACTTGTTGTGTTCTTATCAACACTAATGAGTCTAATGTAGTACAATATTCCTATAATCTTATCCTCGAGAGTATGCAACGTGTTTGTGAAGATTTAGGAAATGTGAGTTGCTATGAATCAAAAGAATGTTATAAACAAAAATAGTGATTCAAGCAATAGATTGGTGATTGCTTTAAGAATATCTAGAGAATATAATCAAGAGAATAGTAAGATTAAAGCAAGAGAATTCGGTAAATTAAATAATGTTAGAATCATGTATATATACTTGTAGAAGAGGTGCATTTGTTGTCAAAGGTTGCAAACAAGAGATGCTTCCATTTCCATTGATGAATGGTTGCAACTCTTGGAAGAAAGAAGGTGTCTTTTCAGAGAAAATTCGCAGGTTCAAATTCAGTCGACCGAGCAGGAAATTCAGTCAACTGAAAATATGAAGTAAAATTTTCGGGAACAAATTCAGTCGACTGTGCAGGAAATTCAGTCGACTGAAACTGTGCATGTTTATATATTAGTATCAGTTTTAGTCGACTGGATATGCCTGTTCAGTCGACTGAACTTATAGAATATGCACAGTGAAAGCTTAAGTAAAAATGAAGTTTTATAAAATGTTTGCTAGTGTTCGTGCAAGCCTCTTGAGGATAGATTTTAACAATAAATCTAGACTAAGACCTATATAAAATCATACTTGTGTTTTGTTTGGTCTTCATCGATCTTCCTTTAGCGTTGCATATATTTCTTCTTTTTTTGTTGAAGCACATTGTCATTGATCAAAATCTTCACGTATCAACATTTAGTCCATAGGTCGTTAGGTCACAGATCTCTTGTACCTTTAGCCAGTTAAGTCGCTAAGTCTCTCTATTGTGATATGTCGTTGCCCTGTGTTGATGGTTAGGTCGCTAGGTCGTGATATTTTTAGGTCGCTAGGTCGTTGGGGGTCTTTAGGTCGTTAGGTCGTTCATACTTTAATTCTTTCAGGTCGCTTATTTCCTTAAGTCGCTAAGCCGTGGAATAGAGGAGTTAACATTTTCCCCTCGAAGTATACGCCTATGCCATAGGTCGTGTGCTTCGACTTAACTCTGCTAGGTCGTGAGCGACCTAAGGGATAAGCTAACTCGCGTGTCCATTCGTCTTTCTCTTTTCCCCCTATATAATCCGCTAAGTCGTTTCTTCCTCCTTACTCGCTTCAGCCTTTAAAAACGCCATTGAAGAAACTTCCAACCTGAACTTACCGGTCACCGATCATCCTTGAAATTTCATCACGTAAGTGAATCCGTTCTCTGTTCAACTTACGATCATCATTAAATCACGCTGGATTCCCGTTTTTAACCTCTGATCCAATTTCATATTCTTATGTTTCATCGCGAACCATACCACGATCGATTTCTGATGGAATTGAGGTGGCTCAATTCGGTTTTGGGTGATCCTTGACGATTTTGAGGAGGAGATAGTGGATTATAGTGCCTCGAGTTAACTGGTTTGTGAGTTTGGAGGATGTGAGAAGGTTCTTAACGGGTTGATGGGTTATTGGATTCCAGGTCAAATTGTTGCGCTCCTGGTGATTGTAAGGTGATGGACACGTGGCTGCATTCGAGTGGAGGACAGGCCCTGGGCCTATCGGTTTAATCGTGAATCATACGATCTATCTTGCTTACGACCTAACTTTTTACGACCTATCATACTTGCGACCTATCATACTTGCGACCTATCATACTTGACCCAGCTGCTCGCGACATCGCCCTTTGCGACCTATCTTCCTGCGACTTAACTTTAAGTCGCGTGTACGCTTGAGCGACCTAATACATAGCCGAGTTTGCACTGCCTTTTCCCGAAGGTTTATGTCTTGAACTTGTTGGAATGACATGAAATTTTAAAGCAGAGCGACCTAGGAGATTGATGACTTAACTTCTTGCGGCATAGGTCGTAGGTCGCGTACGCATTTGAACGACCCAGGACTTAGCCTATCCTGCATTGCCTTGAACTCCTTTCAACTTGAATGAACATGACATAGCTGAATTGAATTCCCAACTTGAACTGCCGAGATAACATGCTTGAACTTGTTGTACTTCTTTACAGATTTCATTAACTTTAACGCTAATAACCTGTTAAATACAATATTTGCAGAAAAATGGAACGAATATACTGCCACTGATTGCCCACATCGAATGACAGATTAGTCAATAAAAGATAATCAACTTAAAGAAATTATATGAAATGCTGTGAATCAACAAACTCAAGTGAAGTATTAAAGCAAAGCAATGTTAATCAATTAAAACTGATTTGTTTGCATCGACACTGCACTTGTATTTGGACTTAAAATAACAAGCCCTGAAACTTTAAAATTGACGAATGCATATTAGTTTAATTTCAGTTACATTTGCTTGTCGTTTTTATTGGTTTTGCACAACACTTCACACATTTAGAAAACGTGCACCTTCATATTTGAATATCCAGTTCCTTGTGTAGAATGTCTTCTCAAGAAGAGATAATAGAGCAAGCTGAAGGGGTCTTCCCGATAGCCAATCCATTGGATAATCCTTCGGAAAGAACTCCAACTACCCTGAGTCAGCGGGAGTTCAACCAACTACGTATTCAGTTTGGTATTGCTGAAGCAGATGCTTTACTTCCTGGGTCAAACGATACTGCTGATAGGCCACCTCTCGGTTTTATCGCTGTCAACCGTCAGATGTGCCTATGTGGTGTCATTCCTCCTTTTAATGACTTTCTTCAGCGACTCCTTCTCCGATTGACTATCTCTCATTTCCAATTGCATCCCAATGGACACGCCATCCTAATGGGACTTTGTGTACTGTTCAGTAGGACACTTGATCGTCTTCCGAGATTTGAAGAAATCTGTTACTTGTGCACATTCGCAAAGAACAAATATCATCCCTCTATCACACTCGTGAGAAGCGCCAGGAACCGTAGATTGATCGTCGATCTTCCGGAAAGCGCCCACGGGTTCTTAAATCAATTCTTCTTCGTTCGTCGCCCTCCAGGATTTTAGCCATCTGGAAAGTAGGAAGTAAGATTGCTCACTCCCACTTTTTCCATTTGAGCTTTTCAAAGTCCGAGTTGCTAGGTGCTAATTTCGTTCTTTTCTTTTACAGCACTTCCTCCTCCCTCTAAAGATCCTAGCCACAAGCCGACTTTTGGAAGATTAAGTGCCATGGCGATTGAGGAAAGAAGTATTAAATTTTTACTGAAAGATGAATTTCTTCACCAATTCGGACTTCTGCACCCTTCCCGATCTACTCAGCCTCATGAAGTCCCTGATTCTCCAGTAGAGACATCGGATGCCCCCATTTTCCGTCAGAGAACTTACACCGAAAGAACATATTGTTGAGGCATCACTGGTGAAGTGTTCTGCTTCTATTGACGTTGCGGGGTCGTCCGGCAAACTTGCACTTGCCTCAGTCATTGAGGAAGAGGAACCTCCTCACCAGTCCGGGAAGACTGTTGTTGAAGGAGCTGAGGGCAAGGGTCCCGCCGGGCCAAATGGTGACGACATTTTTAAGGGGTTGAGCGACTTGATGATCACTTCACAGGAGCTTTTTAAAGATGATACCGCGCTACTAAAGTTATTTCTCCAGTAGTTGAAGCGACATCTGTCTTGCAACAAACTCCGTCAGCCCAAGAGTTAACACTTGCTGTAAAATCCACCATCACCCCCCAACCAAGGAGTGGTTCGTAGTTTGACGCGCGTAGTTTGCACGTTACACACACTTAGGACTTTTCAGCACTTGTATGCATTCAACTTCCTTGCTTTGAAGATTTCTGAATTTATCTTTTCTTCATTTTCAGGTTCTCCAATGGGACGGAGTGGCTCTTACTACGATGATTGCCAACATTATGGGAGATGCGACTCTTATGACCCCAAGAGGTATCTTCCTGCTTCCTGGGAAACCGACGAAGAAAGAGCTGCGAGGAAAGCTCGTGAGAAGCGTGCTTATGAAGAACTCTACGGGAGAAGGGACGAACGACATGATTCTTCTCAGAGAGAGGATGATTCCCACAAACGAAAATCCCGTGATGATAATGGGAAAAGTCATGCCGCTGAAGATCCGAGCAAACGGGCCAAACTTGGTGAGAAACCTACATCTGAAATTTATAAAAAACCCGCTACTCCGGTCTCTTTGGAAATTCCTTCCAACTCTCCCGCCCTTCAAAGAGTTGATATTCAAACAATCATCATTGGGCCCCCGTATCAAGTTGGGCAGGGTCTGGCTACTCTTCAAAGTCGGTTTTCGCACTGGTGCTTAAAGGGAGCGCGTTTCGACCTTGACTTGGTCCCAATCGATAAGCAAGCCATGTTGCGAAATCTTGATGCCGTCAAACTCGATATCAAGAGAATGTCTGGTTGGCAGAAACTTGTTGACGAGCTTCAAAGAGTAAATCGCGCAAACCTCGAAGCCATGCTGACTATGGAAAATGACAAATCCGAGTGGCAGAAAACACTCAATCAGCATGATGCAGAGATGAAGAGTATTTCCGCTTATAATGAGAAGCTTGAAGCGGAAGTTGAAAAACTTAAAGAAGAGCTTGCCACTTCTTCCACTTCCTATTCTCAAAGAGAAGAGGTGCTTCAAAAGCAGGTGAGAGATGCTCACGCTGCACAGAGAGACGGTGAAGCTAAATTTGAAGCACAACAGCAAGCCGTAGAAAGCTACCGAGCTGACGTTGCTCAATTGCGAGAAAAAACCAGCTCCCAGAACTTGGAAATTGAACTTCTAAAAGCTCGACTTTCTGAAGCTGAAAAGGAGCGTGATGAAGCTATTGCCGGCAAAGTAGCAGCCGAGTAATCTCATATGGCAACTAAAGCCGAAGTTAGCTCTACTTTATTCGAGTTTTACATTCATAGTGTTCTGGGGCGCGGTAGCCTTAGATTTTTGGGACTGGAGTACGAAATCACTTTGGCCAAAGTGTGGGAAGCCGCACTTGATATGCTTGGAGGAGCTGGATGTGCTGAAGAAGATTTAATGGCGCACTATCTAGATGACGATGCATGTGCTGCTCTTGCCAGGGGAAAGGAGCAACTCGCTAAAGAGAGAGCTGAAATGGCAGAAGGAGAACATTTAAGGAAAGCAACTTCAACCGACCCAGTTCAACCTTCGGTTTCGGCTGACATCGATATTGTTGGCTCCAGTTCCCATTCTCCACCTCCTGCTAAAGTTGTTATTGAAAGTGCGACCGCCCGCACTGGAGATGAGACTCAAGAAAGCACTGAGGCGCGGGACTTTGAAGTTGACATAGTAAAGCCTACTTCTCCAGGTAACCTTAATGCTGATCTTGCTCAAGTGGACTGCTTGTTTTCTTCACATGAGCTTGATAAACTTTTTGATTATTACTTAAATCTTGACGCGCCACTTTCTCCTCTTTTTATGAGAGATACTGAGTTTAACTTCTCTTCTCCTGTAGTAAAAGCGCCAAGTGTTGTTCGGCCTTCCCCTCTTCCAGCTGTTCCCTCTCCGTATCTTCAGATTACTCCTCCTTCCGTTTCTTAACCGGGGTCACAAGAGGAGCAGATAGAAGCTCTTCAAGGCTTGGATAACCCGGTTGCTTCACAAGAACAGAAGGCCGAAGAACCTGAAGAAGGCGAAAGAACCCCGGAGCAAACCATTTCGGATGACATAAAGTTGTCTGCACTTTTCACCCCGGGCAGTGAGTCTTCTTCAAGGAAGAAGGGGAAGCGTGGAGTCTCAAAGAAAAAGAGGGATACTTCTGCCAGCGAAGAAAAAGCAGGAGAAAGTCCAATTGCACCCACCCCTTCCTCTTTCTTCCCCTACTCTCACAAGCCGACCCAAAAAGTTAATCATCCGTCCAGGCGAGGGCTTGAAAGGTGGCAGGAAGAAGAAGTGATGGGTTTGGTCCTATACTTTTCGTCTCGCTTTTTGCTTTTTTGCTTGTATATATAAAGACTTGTGTTGACCGGAGATTGTGCGGGTACCGGTCCCCGCCTTCTTTTGTTTTGAAACCTGCACATGTATAATATTTTCATAGTATGGAATAAAATGATTCTTTTACTTGTACAAACTTCTGTCTGTATTTGAGAATGCATTTATTCTTCTTTTTCATACAAGTTTCTTTATTTTCTCTATGTGATGTTGCAGTAAGCCTATGGTATGTTGCTTGAGCATTGCTTTTATTTTTGTAACTATATTATATTGCCCCATACCATGGTTTATTGCAATCTCTTTCACATTGGCAAAATTTTGGAGAACAACTCTTCTGTTTCGAGAAGACTTGTACTCTTTCTTTAGAGAACAACTTTTCCATTTGAAGGAGGTTTACATCTGTACTTTACAGAATAATTTTTCCATTTTAAGGAAATATTTTTCTGATTTAGTAGAATGCGCCTCGTATTGGAGAAGTCTTCTCTTTTTCTTTTTTTTTTCTTTTTTTTGAAGAAGTTTTTACACTTCACTTTCGGAGAAAGTCACTTTTATTTTTGGCAAGTGAATTTTCCTACGCGGTAAAGTGGGCCTCCGAAAAAGGGCTTTAACCTGTTTGTGCCTCCAAAGAGGGCTTTTGTTTGATTGTGCCTCTGGGAAGAGGGCTTTTTTGTGTGTGCCTCTGGGGAGAGGGCTTTTGTTTTTTCCCTGTACGCGGGGAAGCGGGCCTCCGAAGAGGGCTTTTTGTTTCTGCCTCTGGGGAGAGGCTTTTGTTTTTTCCCTGTTCGCTGGGAAATGGGCCTCCGAAGAGGGCTTTTCACATTTCGACTCGTGTGATGTTTTATTTCAGATCACGGTGAAATATGTGCCTCCGAAGAGGTCTTTTAGCATTTCAACTCTGGTGAAATGGGTCTCCGAAGAGGGCTTTTCACATTCCAACACTTGTGAAGTTTTATTTCAGATCTCGGTGGAATGGGAATGCATGCCTCCGAAGAGGTCTTTTCACATTTCAACTCGTGTGAAGTTTTATTTCAGATCACGGTGAAATGTGTGCCTCCGATTAGGGCTTTTGCATGGAAGTTTCTTTCTCATGGTTGGATGGATTCACGGGACGGACACAAGTTACTTGGATGTTTGTTTGCACAAACGTTCTCAGCTAGTTAACGAGTGCCCTGTGCCTTCCACTTAGGAAGGTGCCACCGGTCATTCCACCAATCTTTTTTGGTTGAGAAAGAGAACTTTCTTTTTCTGGCAAGTCCCATTAGAGGTCTTTATCCTCCGAAGAGTTGTGCCTCCGAAGAGGGCTTGTGCCTCCGAAGAGGTCTTTGGCTGTTTCCTGCCTGCTTGCCCATGTCTTTTCGCCATTTGCTCATATCAGCGATTCCCTGTTATCATTTTCAAGCACACATTTCTTTCTTTTGCAAGTAGCTTATTTTATCCAAAGAAGTGTACTTCATTGTTAAATGAGTTCGCAGGGGCAGACATAGGCTAGTTAATCGGATGTTCGTTTGCACAAACGATCACAATTAGTTAGCAAGGGCCCACCTCTGGCGGAACCACTAACTGTTTGCTTGAAGCACTTCTTATATAGGATTTGAGTCTGGAATTTTTGTGGCTGAACATTCATTTGTTGAGTGATGTCAGGGATCGCTTGGTCTTGTGATGGGTAAGCTTTATTTTAATGGCCTGCAATATTAAATCGACATTTTAACAATACAATTAAAGTACTTTATATATCGAAATAAAACAGGCAGTTTATAATAGTAGAGAACACAAGATTTATAGTGGTTCGGCTAAGAACTGGGCCTACATCCACTTTATAGTTCTTATTATTCACTTGCACTGGCTTTACAATGGCTTTCAATACAAGAATCATACATCCATAATTCTTTTACAGTATCCCAGTAAAGCTTTTAAGTAAAATATGGATGCAAGTGATTGCTGTTCCAAGCCCTTAGAATTGGATCTCCTTCGACAGTTGTCAGTTTGAAAGTGCTATGAAGAAGTTTTTTGCCTATGATATACGGCCCTTCCTAGTTTGGCGCAAACACTCCTGTTGCTGTCATGATCCTTTTCAAGACTAGATCCCCAATCTCAAAGCTGCGTTGGCGAACTTTGGAATTGAAGTGCCTGGCAATTCTTTGCTGATGGGCTGCAATTCTGAGCTGAGCCTCTTCCCTTTTTTCATCAAGGAAGTCAAGTGCTTCAAGTTGCAACTCTTCGTTTTTAGCTTGGTTGAAATGAATTCTTCTATGTGAAGGGACTTCTATTTCCACTGGAACCATTGCTTCTGATCCATATGCCAATGAAAATGGAGTGTGCCCAGTCGTAGTTTTGTGGGTAGTTCTGTATGCCCATAGTGTTAGTGGTAGCTTATCGACCCAACCACTTTTCTCTTTTTCCAGCTGTATTTTGATGGTTGATTTGATAATTTTGTTTACCGCTTCCACTTGCCCGTTTTCCTGTGGATGAGCCACTGCTGAGAAGCTTTTTCGGATCTTGAATCGCTTGCAAAAATGTTGGAACTCTTCACTTTCAAATTGGGTTCCATTGTCTGTGATTATCTTTTGAGGCACACCATACCTGCAAATGATATTCTTAGTTACAAAGTTTATCATCTTTTTAGAGGTAATAGTAGCTGATGGTTCAGATTCAGCCCATTTAGTAAAATAATCAACAACAACAATAGCATATCTGATTCCGGACTTGGCGGTTGGCAAAGGCCCGATGAGATCTATTCCTCAAATAGCAAATGGCTACGGACTGACCATCTGTGTTATCTCGGTGGACGACGCTCTTGGGATTTTTGCAAATCTCTGGCATCGGTCACATTTTTGGGCGTAGCTTACAGCATCACGATTAATGTCTGGCCAAAAATACCCATAACGGAGAATTTTCTTTGCTAGAGTTTGACCACCTGAATGATCTCCAAACTCTCCTCTGTGTACTTCAGCTAGAATTGTCTTAGCCTCTTCCTTAGTCACACATCGGAGTAATGGCATTGAGAATCCCCGCCTGTACAATCGACCATCTTGAGTTATATATCTAGAGGCTTTTCTTAGTAACTTCTGTCGTTCTTTTGAATTTTCTGGTAGAGAACCGTTGAGCAGATATTCCATTATCGGAGTCATCCATGATTCTTGCTCTTGAGAAACAGTCATGACCCAATCAATCTCCATTTCATCAATATTTGGGGCTGACAGGACTTCCACAGGAACTAATCCTAATAATTGAGCTTCACCAGTGCTTGCGTACTTTGCGAGAGAATCTGCCTTCATGTTCTCTTCCCGGGGTATATGACTTATCGTATAACGGTCAAGATCATCGAGAAGTTCCCAAGCTCTTGACAAACAAGCAGGCAGATTTCCTCCTTTAGTTTGAAACTCTTTCTTGACCTGGCATACAATAAGCTGTGAATCACTGAAGATCTGCAGCACTTTGACATTCAGTTCTTTAGCAATCTTCAAGCCGGTAATAAGAGCTTCGTATTCTGCTACATTGTTTGTCGAAGGTAATTCCAATCTCAATGCATAGCACAATGACCGCCCTTCAGGAGTTTCTAGCACAACCCTAGCTCCGGAACAGTAATCGTTTCTTGCACCATCAACATATAATTTCCATCGAATTGGGGTATTATCAGTCACCTCTTCCTCACTATCACCTTTATCTGTACATTCTACGATGAAATCTGCTAAAGCTTGTCCATTGATTGCTCTCCGGGGATGATAAGTGATGTCGTATTGGCTGAGTTCAATATTCCACTTCAGAAGACGACCCGAAGTCTCAGGGCGAAACAGGACTTGCTTCAGAGGTTGATCAGTGAGGACTTTGATAGGATGAGCTTGGAAATATGGCCTCAATTTTCTTGATGCAATTAGTAGACAATAGGCGAGCTTTTCCAATTTTGAATAATTCATCTCTGCCCCAGTGAATCTTTTGCTGATATAATAGACCGGGCGCTGAATTTTTGCGTCTTCTCGTACCAACGCTGCACTGAGAGCATGAGATGAGATTGCCAAATATATGAAAAGATCCTCACCATCGTCGGGCTTAGAAAGTATTGGAGGCATTTCCATATGACGAATCAACTCATCGAAAGCTTTCTGGCATTCAGGAGTCCAATCAAAGTTTTTCCTTCCTTTCTTCAGAGCATCAAAGAATGGAATGCATTTATCAGCGGCTTTGGAAATGCATCGACTCAAGGCATCAACTTTTCCATTGAGACTTTGCAATTCCTTCTTTGTTCTAGGAGCTTTGACTTCTCTTAAAGCAGCAATTTGAGCAGGATTAGCTTCAATGCCCCTAGCACTCACAATGAAACCCAAAAACTTTTCGGACTCCACCCCAAACGAACATTTCAAAGGATTAAGCTTCGTTCCGTATTTTCGGAGGACTGCAAACATTTCTGCCAAGTGATCCATATGGTCTACTGCCTTCTTTGATTTCATCAGCATATCTTCAACATAAACTTCCATAGTTTTTCCAATCTGTGGCTTGAACATAGCATTGACGAGTCTTTGGTAAGTTGCCCCTGCATTCTTAAGTTCGAAGGGCACGAATCTATAGCAGTAGAGGCCAACGTCGGTGATGGAACTCGTGTCCTCCTGATCCGGCTCATGCATCATGATCTGGTTGTATCCAGAGTAAGCATCCATAAAAGATAACAATTCATACCCTGCTGTTCCATCCACCAACTGATCTATCCTGGGTAACGGGAAGCAAATCTTTGGGGCATGCTTTGTTTAAATCTGAGAAATCAATGCATACTCTCCACTTTCCATTAGCTTTCTTAACCAGTACTGGATTTGAAACCCAATTCGGATAAGTAGACTCCCTGATGAAACCATTCTCCATGAGCCGATCTACCTCTTCTTTCAATGCTGCTGACCTTTCAGGACCCTGGGTTCTTCTTTTCTGCTTTACCGGTGTAAACTTCGGATCAATATTCAGAGTATGTACTACAATTTCTGGGGATATTCCACACATATCAGCATGAGTCCAAGCGAATACGTTCAGATTTGCTTTCAAGAATGATATCAAGGAATTTTGAATCGTCACACTAAGTTGCGAACCCACATTCACCACTTTGTTCGGATCTTTCGGGTCAACAGGTACTGGCACCGTTACTTCCACTGGCACCACTCTATTCTCCCCTGCACTGGCTTTTCTAGGATCCATTTCTCTTCGTGCCCCGCTATGCTCGCCAGTGCAGGGTCCACCCTGTAATTGCTACAAGGTTGGTTCTTTGATGCGGACTGAGGCTGCCGCACCTTTTCCCATCTCTCTCTTCCTCGCTTCACGTAACTCTATTAGATAACATTCTCGCCCAGCATTCTGATCCCCTTTAATAACTCCAACTCCATTATTCGTGGGGAATTTCATAGTGAGGCACCACGGGGCGAGAATTGCCTTAAAAGCCGCAAGAGTTGGTCGGCCTAGGAAGGCGTTGTAGGCAGAAAATTCATCAACAATTACAAAAGTCTGTTTCCGAACCACCTTTTTCTGCCCCTCTCCAAGCTCTACGAACAAATCGATAGTTCCAATCGGCTGCTTCGGTTCCCCAGTAAACCCAACAATTTTTTGCGATGAAGCTTGAACATCAGCCATCGGAATTTTCATTTGATCGAATGTCTTTTTGAAGAGAATATTGCAAGAAACGCCGCAATCTACAAGCACTCTTCTCACAATAGCCGGGCCAATGCCTGCAGAGATGACCAAGGGATCCATGGTTGGAGCTTCAATGCCCATAGAGTCCCTGGCTCTGAACACAATATCATCATTAAAAGTTTTCTGCTACTTCAAAGGTGCAGCATCTTCTAGCACAAAAACACTCTCTTCTGTTGGTGCATACTTCAAGGCACGGGCATATCTTTCCATCTCGCCCCAGCTTCTGCCTACTGGGTGAGGACCTCCCATGATCACATTAGTAACGGGCCTTTCTGATTCATGCGCAGTAGTCCTCTCACCCGAGCCAGATGGATGAGCAGGAAGTTGCTGACCCTTAGTAGATGAAGTTGGGTCATTCCTATTCCTCTTCACAAATTGCTGCAACTTGTTCTCTCTTAGTAATTCTTCAATCAAACTTTTCAGGTGGCGACATTCGTTGGTATCATGACCGGGCTGATTATGGAACCGACAAAATCTCCCACTTTGAGCAACTTTTTTCCCAACTCTCATCTCAGGTGGTTTAAGATATTCTACCACATCTTTGGTAGCAAAAAAGATATTCTCCGGGTTGTCAGTCAAAGGAGTGAAATCTGAAGGTTTTAAGAAGCGAGGTTTCTTCATATCCTTCTGCTTCTTCCCACAATTATTCTCCCTCTTCTGACTTTCGGATTCCTTTTTGGTAGGAGCAGCAGTATTATCCTTAACCTCTGTCAATACTTTAGCCGGTGCTTGAAAGCTTTCCAAGCGCATGAATTCATCAGCTTTCTTATAGAATTTCTCAAGCGAATTCGGTTCTTTCATCTTCAGCCACTTTCCAAATTCGCTCGATTTGTCGATTGCCCTCATCAAGTATGTCAAGACCATCTGTGGCTCTGCATTGTCCACTTCAACCAAAGCTATGTTGAAGCGGTTCAAGAAAGATCTAATAGATTCCCCAGGATTCTGTTTCAGGCTTGACAATGACAAAATATCTTTTGCTTTTGAAGCATACAACCTGAATTTCTCTTTAAACTTCCGAGTCAAATCAGAGAACTGGTCTATGGATCGGACCGGTAGCTTTGTGAATTAGAGTAGAGCTACTCCTTCCAAATATACCGGAAAGTACCGTCATTTCATCTCATCAGATGCCCTAGCACCAGTCATGTGCCAATCATACTTATACATGAATTGATTAGGGTCGCTTGTTCCCTTATAAGCCGGGATGGTAGGAGGAACAAACTTCCTTGGAAATTCAGCTTTCAAAATCATTTCAGTGAACGGAGTCTTGCTCAGAGCGAATCCCCATTATTTTTCATCTTCATCCCTCTGCATGCTCTCTTTCATGATTTGTCGCACCATGCCCGAAAGGTATTCCTCATCATTTAAAGGCTCTGCAGGACAGACTTCAGCCATTTTCTCGGAAGTTTGTCTGGACAAACGTTCGCGGAGAGTTGGCTGCGGTCTCGATCCTCCAGCTTGGGGAGGTGTTTCTTTGGCGGGGCTAGCTGCTCTTTGAGGAATATTCCTTTCTTCAGGATTATGAGCATCATCAACAAGGTTCTCTTCATTATTCACCGGTTGACGGTTAGCTCCGAGCAAAGCATTTAACCTATCAAGCATTAAGGCATTCTGAGTTTCCATCTGCTGGTATAACCCAGATACTGCAGCATCTAACTCCGCTCGTGTAATTCCAGCACTTGGTGCTGCTTGACTTGACGAAGGATAAGTGGCAGTATTCTCACGAACATCACTGGGTCTAGTAGATCCGCGCTTTCTTCCAGGAGCCATTATCTCCGATAGATTTCTGGTTTTGAGAGAGATTTTTTCAACAAACTTTTGCGAAGCAATGACGAAAGTAGCCTGAGTTGGGTTCTCAATGAAAGCACCAAAAATGTTAACGCTTAAAATTGGACGCTAACACCCCGGTGTAAGTAGAGATTAATGAAAGCACCACCCGTCAATACGGGAATTAGAAGCAAGTAGAAAAGTCACAGAAAAACGGTAAAAAGACAACATTTTTATAGTGGTTCGGCTTCAAGTTAAGCCTACGTCCACTTTAATCATCTTTATTGCTGAATCAATTACAACTTTACAACAATCTTCGATTACAACACTACTAGGACAAATAACTAAAAATCCGATGTGGAAGAACTCTTTGAATCGATGTCTAATGTGTTAGATTTCTTCTTGAAGTTCGTTGAGATGTCTTTCGTTTTTGAAGTGTCGAGTGAGTCGAGAAATCAGCAGAGTATCGATGTTTCAGAAATGAGCCAAAGATCCCCTTTTAGTTGGAGCAAGTGGGGTATTTATAGGAGAATTCTTAATTAGGTCGTAGGTCGTGAGCGACCTTAGATAGGTCGTAGGTCGTGAGCGACCTAGTGGACGCAGTCTTCGGCTTAATAAGAGCGCACTTGATCACTTTGAATAAACCGGCAAGTCATAGGTCGTCAATGACCTAAGGAGGAAGCGACATAAGAAGTTACTTTGGTATTGTTTAGGTCGTGAGCGACCTAGGGGAGGACGGTTGGCGACTTAAAGTTGGAGGCGGCCTATTAGCAAGCGGCTTCATTCTGTGATAACTCGCTAGGTCGCTGGATCTTTTAGGTCGCTAGGTCGCTTGGCTACTAGGTCGCTAGGTCGCTTTAGTCCATAGGTCGTTGGGTCGCAGTTCTCTTGTACCTTTAGCCAGTTAAGTCGCTAAGTCTCTTTATTGTGATATGTCGTTGCCCTGTGTTGATGGTTAGGTCGTTAGGTCGTGATATTTTTAGGTCGCTAGGTCGTTGGGGGTCGTTAGGTCATTCATACTTTAATTCTTTCAGGTCGCTTATTTCCTTAGGTCGCTAAGCCGTGGAATAGAGGAGTTAACATATACATGGGAGATGGGTAATTTAACTAAAGGACACGAAGCTATTGAAGTAAAATGGGTATACAAAGTAAAGAAGAACGCTAAAGGAGAAGTTGAAAGGTACAAAGCTAGATTGGTAGCCAAAGGATACAAGCAAAGAGCAGGTATAGATTATGACGAGGTATTTGCTCCTGTTGCCCGTTTAGAAACTATAAGATTATTATATAAGATTATTAATTTCTTTAGCGGCTCAAAACAAATGGAAAATATATCAAATGGATGTGAAATCGGCTTTCTTGAATGGTACTATATAAGAAGAAGTTTATTTGGAGCAACCACTTGGTTATAAAATTAAAGGACATGAAGATAAAGTTTTAAAATTAAAAAAGGCACTTTATGGTTTGAAACAAGCCCCTAGAGCATGGAATACTAGAATTGATAAATATTTTCTAGAAAATAACTTTATAAAATGCCCCCATGAACATGCTCTTTACATAAAGACAAATCAAAGTGGAGATATCTAGAATGTATATTTGTATGTGGATGACTTAATCTTTACCGGAAATAATCCAAAAGCATTTGAAGATTTTAAGAAGAAGATGAGTTTAGAGTTTGAGACGACCGATATTGGACTCATGTCATATTATCTTGGTATCCAAGTGATTCAAAGCGAGAACGACATATTTATTTCACAAGAAGTATATGCAAAGGAAATAATGAAGAAATTTAAGATGGATGGAAGTAAACCAGTTAATACCCCAATAGAATGTGGAACAAAGCTCTCAATTTATACCAAAGAAGAAGATGTGGATCCCACACTATTCAAGAGTTTGGTTGGTAGCTTAAGATACCTCACATGCACAAGACCCGATATACTTTATGGTGTTGGACTCATTAACCGCTATATGGAAGCTCCTACAACATCACATTTGAAGACTGCAAAAAGGATTCTTCGATACATTAAAGGTACCATTGATTTTGGTTTGTTATACTCAAGTTCTAATAATTTCAAGTTAATTGGTTACAGTGACAGCGATTGGGCTGGAGATGTTGATGATCGTAAAAGTACGACTGGATTTGTCTTCTTCATGGGAAATACAGCCTTCACCTGGAGCTCAAAAAAGCAACCAATTGTGACGCTTTCCACTTGTGAAGCTGAGTATGTTGTTGCTTCAACTTGTGTTCGTCATGCTATTTGGCTTCGAGATCTATTGATGGAATTACACATACCACAACACAATGCAACAGAAATTTACATGGATAATAAGTCAGCTATCGCTCTGGCCAAGAATCTCGTCTTCCATGAACGAAGTTCACACATCGATACACGTTATCACTTTATTCGAGAGCGGATTGCAAAAAAGGAAGTACAAGCAAAGTTTATTAACTCAAAAGAACAAGTAGTAGACATTCTTACAAAGGCATTAAAAAATGAAGACTTTCAAAGACTACGGAAGATGCTTGGAGTGACAAAGTCAAGTTTATGGGAGGATGTTGAAAATTAAACTTGACTTTGGGCTAGATTATTGGACTTAATTTGGGCCACAAACAAAGAAGTAAAGCTAAAAGAGAATTCTAGAGAAAGTTAGAAAGAAACATCTAGATAGGATTATCCAGATATATGTTGTCATGGTAAAAGAGGTTCTAGAATTTTTCATTCTCAAATTCTAATAAAATAACTAGAATCTAGAGTTTTCTTGTCTAAAGATTTTTTGTATGAAAGTTATAGAAAACTCTAGAGAATAGTTGTATACCGTAGGATCAAACACATCTCCACCGTTCATTTGAGATGTGAATTACTATAAATAGGAGTGGTGTATCTCAATTGCAAGCAAACAAAAAAATTGCAAGCAAAAGTTTGTAATAAAGTACAACTTTCTCCTTTAAAATCAATCTCTCATTTCACACTTGCTATCCAATTAATCTTCAACTTGAAAAAATTTCTAACAGATCAATCGCGTCTACACAAACAGTTTAGTTTTCTCGCGTTTCACCCGCCAAATGAGGCACTGCTCCATTCAGAGTTTCCAATTTCGAAAATTCGAATTGATAATTCATGTCTTGCAAACATAACCAGACATGGTTGTTGTTGTGGAAAAATGGCAGCGCTTTACGGAAGCTTATATCAACGGATCTTTGTCACCCAAATCACAAAGAGATAACTTTGGATTAAAAATAAGACGGAATTGAAATTAAAAGCAATAAGACAAGATATTCCACGCAACCACCCACTTTATTGATTCATCAAAATTTTTGTTTACAATTAATAGAACAAAGCTAAAATAAACAAAATACCATTGAATCAATAACCAAATTGAGAAAGGGAGCAAATATCTATATGACTAAAATTGTTGGAGAAGAAGAACAAAGATGGAGAACATGGAATTAGCAAATAGATTTTCCACCATACTTTTACCCTCTCTTCTAGTCTTTATTTATATAATCAATTACTTAATGCCCAAGTTAACATTAGATGGAAAATAATAATTTGATTAGCCAATTAGAGAAAGAAATAAACATACTCAATATGCCTATTAATTAGGGGAAACAAAAACTTATCTTTCTTTCTTTTGCATATTTCTTTCCCTCCATTTGTGATTTTGTATCACCAAAATTTAACACTCCACCTTGATGCAAAATCACATATCTCCAACATATTAAACATGCCATATCTAGATCTATCACATCTCCCTATATCTCAATCATACCAAATTACAAACCTCTACCACCGACTGCAAATGATGCATCTCCCACATGAGGTGCACCACACAAATCCGGTCTCAAAAACGTTTGTAATACCACAAAGATCTCCGTCTTGTCTTTTTGGATTTTGCAACTCGACACCCGTCTATCACTCGATCTGAGCTCATTACCTGATCACTATCGATCCTCCGGACATCATCAACATGAAGACCCCTGTCTAAAATATGATCCTCAATGCTAGAATCATAAGCAGTGATCACATTCAGCTCTCCACCTTGTTGTGGACTAGGTTCTTCAACCGTCACTCGCTTTCCATAGTCAACTATAGAACCAACCAAGCTATAAAGGTTTCTTTCTTCCAATACTCCTCTCATCCTTACACGATCACCTTTCTTCACTCTCAAAACTCCACCTTGAGTCTCATAAGTGCAACCACGGCGATCCAACTGACCGAGAGAAATAAGATTATGCGAACAAGTGGGTACATGTCTCACTCCAGAGACTTCTCTAACCACACCATCATGCATACGAAACCGGATAGAGCCAATACCACAAATCGGTAGCTCTTCTACATTGGCTGTCCTAATCATATCGACACTCTTCTCATAAGAAGAAAAACAATTCACATCTCTACAAATGTGAAAACTAGCTCCCGAATCCATCTTCCAAGGCTTATTTTCACTAAAAAGGACATCATAAGAAGCATCACTACGGTACCTTCAGCAAAACCTGCATGTGCATCAATACTAGTATCACCGTGCGCAGCCTTTTTCTGATCTCTTTTATAAGCATAACACTTGCTGCGTATGTGACCTTTCTTATTACAGTAATGACAAGCGATAACACCTTTACCATTAGCATCTTTTTCTTCCAAATTGTATCTTTCTTCGAGTCCCTTGCCACCATAGCCTCACTTTGAATTGATTTCATACCTGACCCTTTTCTTCTAAGCTCCTCATTCAAAAGACTGCTTCGAACAGTTTCCAAAGAGATAGTTCCATTAGCATTGGAATTACTCAACGAAACAACCAAAGTTTCCCAACTTTCTGAAAGCGAACTCATCAATAAAAGAGCCTGTAACTCATCATCAAAATTGACCTTCATATTTGCCAATTGATTTATTACATCCTGAAATTCATTCAAATGCTCTGCAACAGACTTCTCTTCATTTAATCTCAGTTGTACCAACTTTCGAACCAGAAAAGCCTTACTAGTAGCACTCTTTGACTCATATAAAGATACCAACTTATCCCACAAAGCCTTTGCGGATTCACAACTAGCCACATGATGGAAAACTGAATCATCAAGATATTGGCGAATCAAAGCAATCGCCTTCTTATCCATCTTCTTCCATTTTCCCTCATCTACATTAGAGGGCTTCTTTCCATCTCCATCAATAGGATCATGAAGATCATTGAGGTACAGAACATCCTCCATCTTAGGCTTTCAAATACCCCAATTTTTCCCATCCAAAATAGCCATCTTCGAAAACGAAATCATATCCGGCATCAATAATTTTTCAATCCAAAATTACTCTAAGCTTTGCGATGATCTGTGCTTTGATACCAATCTGTTGTGAAAAAATGGCAGTGCTTTACGGAAGCTTATATCAACGGATCTTTGTCACCCAAATCACAAAGAGATAACTTTGGATTAAAAATAAGACGGAATTGAAATTAAAAACAATAAGACAAGATATTTCACCCAACCATCCACTTTATTGATTCATCAAAATTTTTGTTTACAATTAATAGAACAGAGCTAAAATAAACAAAATACCATTGAATCAATAACCAAATTGAGAAAGCGAGCAAATATCTATATGACTAAAATTGTTGGAGAAGAAGAACAAAGATGGAGAACATGGAATTAGTAAATAGATTTTCCACCATACTTTTACTCTCTCTTCTAGTCTCTATTTATATAATCAATTACTTAATGTCCAAGTTAACATTAGATGGCAAAAAATAATTTGATTAGCCAATTAGAGAAAGAAATAAACATACTCAATATGCCTATTAATTAGAGGAAACAAAATTTCTCTTTTTTTCTTTTGCATATTTCTTTCCCTCTATTTGTGATTTTGTATCACCAAAATTAAACAGTTGTATGCTCAGGTTGGTGTGCATGTTCATCCCACTAGTCATGGAATATAACAGACTTCATTGTTAGGCACGTTCATCCCACAGATTTTAATTGCATTCTTAATTTTGATGCTAAGTTAGTAAGTTGTTGTAATGACCAAACTTATGAAACGCTGTTTAATTTTGTGATGAGAAATGGATTAAAATGTTCAAAAATTACAGATAAATTGAGTTTGATTTTGGATATTACTTAATTTTACCAAATCGTACCGATTAACTTCATCGCGTGAAAGAATTATGTTTGGAATCAGCTGGAACAAAGAAAGATACTTGCCCTCTTTGTCACAATTGTTTTGGGTAAAAGAAAGAGTTATTCTTACTGTGGATATATATTTGCATTGATATTTTTTAACCCCTTCTTTCGTTTTTCACAATTTGTCGGTCACTTTTATATTTTTTCCACTTCTGTTTTTTCATGCAGACAAAGAAAAACAAAAGGAAAAGGGGAAAAAAAAAAAAATTAAAGAGAGAGAAGAAGAAACCGTGTTTCATTCCAAGATTTGAGACAAGGCAGGGCATATCTTCAATCGCAAGAAATTATAGCAAGTGATATTCAAAACATGAAAAACAATGTGATATTAGTGTATATTATAGGTCTAAGTACAGTATGATCATCACAGATATAGTGATGGAGTAGTACCTAAGCTTATCATTTTATTCATTACATTAGCTGATCCATTGTATGGAATAAGCATATGTATAAAAGCATGAAGATCCTGTAGGCCAAAGTTTTGGAGTGGTACTTTAAAGTGGCATGGTAGGTCTGCAGATTCTTTCTATGTCATCTGTATATTACCTCCACAATCCTCTATATAAAGAGTGGTTATAAAATAAACAATGTTATAACTACAACCCATAGAAAATATCTCAATAAATATCAAATTAATTAAGGTTGTTCTAATAAGCAACGGAAATGTACAAAACTGGGAATGAGAAATCACGGCTGCTTATATTAGCACAAACCATGGTCATCATCTCGGCTATGTTAGTTAACGGTACTGCAAGTACTGAAGTTGCACTGACCTGGACCAAACTTGCAGTGAAAGAGGCAGAAAGAATTGCTGCTATCAACTGCTCTGGTCATGGCAAAGCTTTCATAGATGGATTAATATACAGAAATGGAACACTCCAGTGCCAATGTAATACTTGTTACGAAGGTCATGATTGCTCTTTACCATCCACCAACTGCCCTGCCGATGCAATCGTGTATGTTCAAATTTCTACTCCCTTTGCATATATATAAAGATAGTAACGATGAAGCAGTACTATACTTCATGTGCATTTTTACATGCAAAAATTGATGCAAACTAAATACGTTTGAATTTTACTAATGGACAGGGGAGACACAATGTTTCTGGAAGACTACTGGGTGAACTATAATGTGAGTAGTGCAATACTAATATCAGGATGGAGCAGGATGAGCCGTTATTATAATGGACCGAATTATGCCTCCCTCGAGCTTGAAAAATATATTAAACTTCTGCATAACACCGCCGGTAATGCTGTTGTTGATGACAAGTATGTTGTTTTTGGCAACGGTGTGACACAACTTCTCAACTTATTCATTCGTGCACTTTCACGACGAACTACTAAGACAGCAAAAGTTGTTGCACGGACTCCGTACTATCCGGTAATTAACTCTTAGTTGGTGAACTAAAAACCTATAACCAATTAGCAACCCAACCAACAATGAAAAGGAATTTTATTGCCATTTTTTAGCTTTGGTTTCACACGTCAATGTACGCAATATTGCAATTCGTAAAAGATTACACAAAACCATATCGTGCTCAAAAGATGAATTAAGTTGCTTTGGCCGAAACCGGGCCTGGTTACATCAAAAATATAGTGGCTTTAGGCTTAAATCAAGTGATGTAAAAAATACTTAGATCTTTGATTAAACTGCCCAGAAAGTAATATTTGTGCATTTGTTGAAATAAAAATCTGTAGATCTCCACGGGTTGATTGATAAGAGCTAGGTTACCAATCCAAAGCTTCTAGCTATCAACAACAATGATAGCCATATTATGATTTACCTGTAGTATATAAGTCGTGAGCTTAGTTCGTTTGATTGTATATATGCATGAGAAACACAAAATGATTACATAGTCGACGACACAATGTTTCCTCATGAATTCATCCTTATATGTGAATACAATGAGTTCAAATGGTCAATGTCATAGATTTTTATAGATTGTGTGTTTGTGTGTAGCTCACTTGTGTATCTATGTAACATTGCATGTGACCCAGTTAGAAAATGGTATGAGGTTTGCCAAATTAAGAACCTGCCAAGACACTTATTATACTGGGAACGGAATTACGTAAATGCAGGTATTCAGGAATCAAACAGAACTTCTGGAAGGCAAGCACTACGAATGGATGGGAAATGCATCGAGTTACATAAACACAACAACACCCGGAGAGTTCATAGAGTTTGTGACATCACCAAATAATCCAGATGGCCACTTTAGCCAAGCAGTAATCAATGGCTCTTTAACCATTCACGATAACGTCTACTACTGGCCGCATTACTCGCCTATCACAGAACCCATCGACGAAGATATCATGTTGTTCTCTATGTCCAAATTCACTGGACACGCTGGCAGTAGATTCGGGTATAAATGCAGCTAGACTTACATACTCTACATATATATATCAAGAATAAATCCATTAACAAATGCCATAATAAAATTATCAATGCACACTTAATTACACTTTTGTTATTTAGGTGGGCACTGGTGAGAGATCGGGAGGTATACGAAGCAGTAACCCAAGACATGGCATTGCTCAGCAAGGGGAGTTCTCACGACGCGCAACAACGTACACTCATACTTCTGAAAGATATTGTGAACAAAATGCAGGAGCGTGATTATAACAACGACATCTTATATTATGGTTATCGTGGGATGACGTCAAGATGGGAACAGCTAGAACGTTTAATATCAAAAACGGATCGTTTCTCTCTTCAAAGCCGCCCTCGTCGCTTCTGCAATTATATGAATATATATAGACGCCTTACTCCAGGTATGTGATATTTATTTGACTATACAGTTTGTGGTACAACTGGCTTACATAGGTATAAACAGAAAATGACAGTGTGCGTTTGAAATAAACGATAGGTTTTGCATGGTTAAGGTGTAACTACAGAAATGAGACGGACTGTGAAAAGGCACTTGAGAAGGGATTTATCAAGAGCAAAGGTGGTGTAGATTTTGAGGGAGAAGCGCAGTACACGCGTTTGAGCTTGATTAAGACGGAAGACGATTTTCGCCAACTAATGACGAGATTAGAAGTTCTGGTTAATAATAAATGACCGAGTACTCGGTTGTGGGAGGAATATTTCACGTGAGGATAACTATTATATAATGAACTATGGCTTGGTTTGAAGTGTGCTAGTATGAACCTCTTTCTTTCTTTTTTCAGTTTGTGCTGCATTGTGTTGTTGACGAAGTGTGTTATTAAAGGTGTGAAGTTAAGGAGGATAAAATTATATGTGTGTACGTTGACTGAAACTGCAAGTATCTATGTATGATAATAAAGTTTGATTTGATATCCTTAATTGTTGACTGATATGGTTTCTTGGGTAAATTAGCTGTGAGTTGGTGGTGTTCTTAAGAAACAACGCCACCGTAAATTAGCTGAGATGCTTTGCACTAAAATTCAACGTGACCCCAACTTGAAGCATAGTTTTCACGATCTGGCCGAGAATCGATCCATAACAATCCAAGGTTTAAGATTTTGATTATTCAACCGATCAAACCATTGAAATCGTGAATATTTTATAGACATTTTACATATTTAAATACAAGTTACACGTAGAGTCATTGAAATAAAATGCTAGCTAAGGTTTACAACCGAAGTCGTACCACAAATGCACATTTTACAACTGGCAACACCAATTATAATAGCCTTATTACAAGTGTCCCCGTCAATCTTAAAATACGAAGTTATAATAGGACCGAAGCATTTTACAACTGTTTAAGACTGTTGTAATAAAACTTTTTGCGCCTACGGGTGCGGCGCAGTGAAAATGAGGCTTCGTTCTGATAAAAAGACTCGGGTTCTTCTGGGATTTGAAAAAAAAAAACTTTTTGCAACCGTTTTTGCCTGTTGTAATGGGTCTTTTGCAACTATTTTGAGCTGTAGTAATATGTATATTATAACTTTCTTTGTCCGTCGTTAATATATATATATATATATATATATATACACATATATATATATATAACGCGCACCTATAGACTTAGTTTCATTTGCAACTGAAATAAACATTTTACTAATAAAAACGGAAACCATTTACATACATATACCTCTTATCCTATTTCGGAAAGTTCATGACAATTTCAAAATACATAATACTATAAAACATAACCTAACAATAATTACTGCCTAGTCACATGCAGATCGACATTCTCAAATACTAACAGTTGTATGTCACGTTGTTGTATGCTCTATTTTTGCATTACTGTTCAGAATTGCAAGCATATGTTTCATTCAGGCTGGCTGCCTAGTTTCAACTGCTACGTGCTATTGGAAACTATCAAGAGCTCCAAGTAAAAACTCCCTTCATCTGTTGAATTTGAGATATTACACAAACACATCTTCCCTCGCTACTTTTTAATGCCAGTAACGCTTATACAAGAAAATAAACTTATACAGTTTGATTTTTGTTGCTATTATCAGTATTCAGAATATCAAATATGACTTGTATCATCATTTTATTCTTCCAATATTTATCTATATTTAATAATAAAAAATTCCATAACTTCTTCAAGTTCTTTCCCTAAATCAAATCCACTTCTTCAAGCACTAATTTTCCAGATTCCACCTTAAGTGGCACAATGCATTATACTGTAGGAGCTTAAATTCAATATATGTTGAAAGCTCCTATAAAATTGTTTGAACCAAAAATATCACAAACACTCAAAAGTTAAAAGTAGAGAATAAAAAGTAAAGAATTAAATGAAAAATAAGCAAGAAAGAATACATAACAATTTATGGTAGCTCGACAAATCAAGGCCTGCGTCCACTTTATAGGTTTATTGCTTATATTTCGACTTGGAGAAAGAAGTTCTTATGAGTCGATACAACTCCGACACTTGATTACGAAAAAATAGAATAAAGAGATCAAGAGTCAAAAGATCCTGAAAAGTGAGCCATACCTTTCTATTTATAAAGGCAAGGAGTCTAAATTCTCGCGCAAAATATCTCCAAAAGTTCTTCATGCTTCAACTAATTTTCCATGAAAATAGATCGCCGTCTCATCAGCTTGCGTCGATCGATACAACTCCAAGGGTAGAGGTCGGTACTGACCTATAATATTACCAAATTGACCATCTTCAACTCTTCGTATCAGATTGTCTTATGTTAGATTCATGATTACATAGTTGTTTAGCTTCAATATTAGCTTGTTTCCGAGTCCAAATGCTAGAGTCATGAAAGAACATCGTTGCTGATTCAAGATTTTATGGAAATCGATAGAGAATTGTATTGGATCAACAAAACAACACTCGATAGCCTTCTGGCATCGAGTGGAGGGCATGGGTAGAAGATGGATGATCACGGAGGTGAAAATATGGATTGGTACCGACCCATGGTGTAGGGTCGGCACCGACCCACCACTTGGGTGGTTTTGTGATTATCTTGGCTTGAGTTGTTTTTGCATTGGCCTTGTGACTTTGTTTGTGTTTGTTTTCTAGACACTTGAGTTATCTCTCTAGACTTCCTGCCTCGATAACTCAAAGTTCGACTTGTCCAATCTATCCGAATATTGTTTGGTCAAAAGGCTGGATAATACATGCCTTCCAAAGTACATTTCGTTTCAAACGTGATGTGCTTTGAATCGATACAAAACAGGATAAATGAATGACTCCAATCTGTGTTCTGAATGGTCGTTATCCTTCTTGCGAATCATTTCTTGTGAATAGTTATGTCCATAGTCATTTGTCGTGATGTTGTACCAACATCCGAGATTATAAATATGGAGTATGATC
Organism: Allium cepa; assembly: GCA_030765085.1. Taxonomy (NCBI): domain Eukaryota; kingdom Viridiplantae; phylum Streptophyta; class Magnoliopsida; order Asparagales; family Amaryllidaceae; genus Allium; species Allium cepa. The sequence goes on from CM060935.1 coordinate 490,631,062, forward strand.
TCGTGATCTATCGTTCCAAACTCTGTGATCCTATATTGGTTCCTTTCATGATTTTTCCAGGTTTGCATTTGATTCCTTTTGACTCCAACCATCGGGTTGGATCTGTACACATATACAATTTCACGTGTAGAGTTCTCAAATAAGTCTTGGGCATATACCTACATATACATATATTTACTTATATATGTTTTTTTAGAAAGAACAAGACTCGATACTGACCCCTTTTCTTGGGTCGGTAAGGACCCTAGACTTGGGATATTTTCCCAATTCTTTTGCCTCTGGATAATGATTTTAGGAGTATAAAACCCAATCTACTTCGCTTCATTCCCTTACTTTATTCTTGCTGACTTGAAACTCAAGCGTTGCCATTAAAGATCTCGACTTTCCAATCGAACCTTGCTCTCATCTAAGCCTAGGACCGCTACCCTACGTCGCTCTAACTAAGCCTCGTTCACCTCGCCGTTGCCATACTCCAACAGTTGATCCACGATTTAATCCTTTGTACCCTATCCCACACTCTCGGGCACTAAGCCATTCATAACTAGGTTGGTGGTGAAGGACTCGAAGGCGGATGGATGATCTTGGACTATCTTGGATGTGGATGATGTTGATGCTAACAGCAATTATACTGCTGCATTACACAACTGCACCAAAACAATTGTAGTTGTGTATACAATAACAATGCAAAATGATGGAATTTTAGTGACGGTGAACTTGAATAAGTTTGCAGTAGTTTGGAGAAGCTTGCAATGACAAAGAACAAAGTGGTGAAGCTTGCTGTTTAAATTTTAAGATGGTGATGATTTTTGCATTGCGTATTTTTTTTTCCAGAATGATATGGAGAATGAGAATGAGAGATGATAATCCGATGAGAAAGTAAAGGGAATGTTATCTTATAATTTCAATACCAAGGGTAATGCTATGAACGACGACGCTAGAGAGAAACCAATGCCACATCTCAAGAAGGGTTGTAATTTAACCATGCCTCATTTCATGCTACATTAAACTCCATTCACATCGCGCTCCTTCATGCCGTCTTCCTTCGATAACACATGATGACCCCTCATTTAGCATACAACCTCAAGTCCATGCAAACAATGTTGCATGTCAGCCAAGCCGAGGAGGATATCGCTCCTAACCAACATTGCTTATTACCAACATCGTATTCATTAACGTCGACTTTCATAAATAAGGGTAGCATGAACGTCGTTACTCATTAGTGCCAAACCTCGTCGGTGTCACTTGTCTTCAGTATCATTTGTCATCAATACTGCTATCATCTTCTATCAAGGCCAATTCCTTGTCGACATTGATCTAGTAATGTACCCCAGAATCGACGAGGATAATATTGATATTGCTACCCAAACAGCCTTATATTCAGTGGAGCCACCTACCACGAATGACGTCGACAATTAATGTTGGTTTTCAAACACCGCACATGTAAACGTGCGATGTTGATATCAAGAATCATCAGCATCTATTGAAATAGTCAATGCCGACACAATAAGGAATGTGGTCGCTCTTCATCAATGCTTAACACTACTGCCAAGTGATGTCGTTAGCAACCAATCAAAGGTGCCATAGTACACTAGATTGTCAACGTCGAAGGGTATCATTACCGAGGAAACATCGAAGCTCTACTATCGTAATCATCAAGCAAGCTTAGCACATAGTAATATTGAAGTCGTCGAAGACGTTGCTAAGCCATCACCAAAGCCGATGTTGAAACATGTTGAAGACATTGAAATTAAGACGAGGCCGCATGTCGAGCCGCTCTACCCCTATAAATATGGATATGGGGATTGCAAAGGTGGACAATTTTCTTTATTCTCTCAATACTTGAAATCAAATTCTTGTAAACCTTAAATTGAATTGGGGACAAATCCTACTTGACTGTAATTGTATACAATTTATATGAATAAGGACTTGGACATGCTTGTTGACTTTGACTATGCCTTTCTTTTGAACATTATTGATATGGACTTGCATATATATGAACTCATCAAAATCAAAACTTGACATAGACTATTTAGAGAAGCATTGAATTATGATGAGCACATATATGCATAATCTTATGGACATTGAACTTCGAACTTAAGAACGAATTACGTGGCCCATTATCGAGCCTAATGGACTGTTGCACAAATTTATTACTTGTCTTCTATATCTTTATTGAACATATGCCATAACATAGGCCTTTTTGGAATATCTTTCTTTGAAACCCATATGGACTTTCAAATATGACAACCCTAAATGGCCTTAATGGATCTCAAACATAGCGATCAAAGAAAATATATGGACTTTCATTTATTTCTCCTCAAGGGCCTATTGGCATCTCAATCCATCCTTTAAAGATTCCATCATGCATTAGGTTTAAAGTGATGAATTGGTCCTTGATAGCATTATTAAGTTGACATTGATTGGGTCATGCTTAATAATTTATCATGTATATTCAAATTAAGGATTAATTTGTTACGATTGGCATCATGTATTTTATACCAGTTTTTGGTCTAACATTTTTGGCGTTAGAAAGAGGGCTCGAACCTCTATCTTATTTATGTTTCTCTCCAAACTAAATTAATTTTTTATTTATGGAAAATGTTATCAAAAGGACTTAATGCTTCAAATGAAGTGGTAATACAGATGGCAACATTAGAAGAGAATGCGGTTCCCAACTTTAACTTGGGAAGTGCAGAGTCTGGACAGCCATCGGCATCAGCACAACCAACCAACAGTAAAGCTAAAAGTATAAGCTTAGAACAACAAGTGTTAATGATGAAAGAACTTCTGGAAGGAATACTTTCTCAAAAATCATCCAAAGCAACCAACTCACAGGGTAAGATGAAGCAGAGTCTTCAAGAAGGAATTTGGGTACCTCTTTGCTTAGGAATAGAAGTGAAGGCAAACTCATCCTAAGTCCACAAAAGAAAATAAGTGACCAGCAAGCTAAATAAAACTATCAAGGAAGATTAGAGGGAAAATCCAAAAAGCAATCTGGAAGCTCAACCTTCGAAGGGTACAAACCTAAAACGAGCAACTACCATACTGATGAGGCCTACTTGAGAGACGTGGCAGAAAAAATGGCAAAAGACATGCTCAATCTCAAGGGGAAAAGAACTCTAGATGACAGGATTAACAACATTGATCAAGAAGTGCCTTTCACGGATGAAATCATGTCCGCAAAAATTTCCTTCTCACATTAAAACCCCTTCCATCAGATGTAGCGGAACGACTGATCCTAGATGTTCACTTATTAGCTTTTGAAAGTCGAATAGACTTATACAATGCATCTAGAGTTTTGCATTGTAGGCTTTTTCCTACCATATTTCAGGAAGCAGTAGGCAAATGGTGTTGACAATATTGAGAAAGGACAATCTATTTTTGGAAGAAGTTTTGTTATGAATTCTCAGCACAATTTTATATCTGTAAAGATCCTGCCGTCGATGACACTTTATTGACTAACATCAAATAGAGATCGGAGGAGCTATTAGGCGACTATCTTAAGTGGTTCAATGGGAAGGCCCTGAAGGCTAAGAATATGACTAACAAAGATAAGCTGGTGGCGGTACATTTTGGGATGATCAAGCAAACGTCATATTGGCCGGAACTCTATATACACAAATTCAAAGACTTGCAATAGTTCTATTTCTAAACTGATATGTTCATCTGCATGGAAGAGATGTATCATGCCAGAAATAAGGCCCAAGCCAAAAAGAAAATAGGGAAAATTAATAACAACCGCAACCACAAGAAGGCAAGATGGGAAAAAAGGTCAAATACTAATCATGTTGCTTGAACAAGCTAATGTCTTACATATATGCTGCAATGAAGGAAAAATTAACCGCCTGATTTCTCACAAAGCTAAAACCGATCCAGAACCAAGGAGAAGGAGAGGTTATTATGCTTATCATTAATTGAAAGGGCATAAAATAGATGAGTGCCGAGTACTGGCGGACATAATCCAATGAATGATCTATGCTGGACACTTGAAGGAGTTTGTTAAGGATAATTAAAAAGATGTCCGCTTTGAAAATGGTAGCCAAAGGCCACCAAGAAACACTACAAATCTGGTAGAAGATGACATTCAGCCAAACTTCATTCCACCTCTCAACAGAATTGACGTTATCCATGAGGGCACACACCCATCTGGAAACAATAAAGGAGCCAGGAGTCACTATATTAGGGAAGCAAAGGAAGGATTTTCTCTATTCAAGAAGAATCACCGCTCAAGAGCCCAAGATTCCAAATTCAGATGCATAATTTGACCATCACTGTAACTACCCGTAAAATTTTCGATAATTTAATTTGTTAAGTTAATAAGTCTTGGTAATTTAATATGAAAAAAAAACTTATTAATTTAAAATTGAACGATGGTAATCAGAATTAATTAGTAACAACTGAAATCAAATTACAATTTAGTGAAGTAATGAAAATTGGTGTACTTGGCTATAAATTAATGTAAGAAAACTAATGCAAACATTTAAATTTATAAAAGAAATAATATGAAATAAATGACTCTTGAATAAAGATTGAGTATATAAGAATGGTAACATTTGTTGTGAACAATGAAATCACAAGTGTGAATGTTGAATCATTAATGAGATAATATATGATTAATATAAATTGAAGTAAATCAGTTGTAAGTTACTATTTAATTGGCCTATTAATTTAGTTGTAACTGTTATATTTGAGTATAAATTTGAATATAAGTAAATAAGGTTAAGTGGTGTATAAATAGATTAATTAGTATAATTAATAGTAATTGAATGAATTCAATATTAGGTAGGTAATTATAATAATTAGTTGAATATAATAAACTTAAGTGTAAATTAAAGGGTAATGGTAACAGCTATTATAAGTTGCCTATTTAGTCTATAAAATAAATAGAAAATCTTTAATGTCATTAATGAGAATTAATGCAGTAACGTGAGGTGTGAATGTATGAACTAAATAGAAATGTAAATTTATTTATAAAGTAATAAATTGGTAAAAGGAATGGAACTAAGTTAAATTAATTAATTGGTTTTAAACCTTAATTAATGTGTACAATTGACAAGATTTCACATTTAGAAATGTAACATTTAATACAAATTTAAGATGAAAATATGAGTAGGCTAGTGTAATGGAATATAAAACTAATGTAACTAGGTATATAGGGTAATAATGGACCTAGTATAAAGATGGGAATTAAAACAAATCAAATTATTGGAAGCAAGGAATGTAATCTATAATAAAATGGATTATTGTAGGTAAATGAAATTAATTACTATATAAATTGGAATTTGGATGAATTGGGAAGTTATTAATGTATTAGTATATAAATCAATATTACTATTACCCATAAAAGGATAAGTTAATAGTTCATTCAATAACAAAATTTAAAAATCAAATATATGGATTTATTGGGGATTTAAACCTATACTTTTTAAATTAGATAAAATACAGTGTTTACACGCAATGACTTTCTATATTTTATTTCCCTATGTTTGTTTCTCTAATTTTTATTTTCTCTTTTATTTGTATAAACTTTGAATATTTTTATTTGATTTTTGATTGATTTTATTTTTAATAATAGCTTAGAAATTTCAAGAGATATAGGTTACTTGTTTTGTTTATTTGTTGCCCTTTTCTTTTCCCTTGTCTTTCCATTTGCATAGCCAATTACTTCCCACATTCATAGCCATGAATTCTTCTCATAATTCATGTACATATTGTTCCTCAAATTCTCTTTTCATTGCACGCAAACAAAGGAAAAAATTAATAAATACATACCCGAATGGACTTTAGAATAAGGAGAATCACTATGGGCTGAAATGATAGGCTCGAGTGATTTTTATTGATTTTTATTGTATTTATTTTACTTGGGATTGCGGGTTTGAAATGATAGAACCTGGATTTTTCTTTTTAACTTATGGATTGAAATGATACATATCTGTATCATTTGACCTAGGTTAAAAAAATATTATACTAGCCCATGGTTATATTTTTAAATAATATTTCCCTAAAAACTTATTAAGTATTTTTAAATAACATTTTTCCTAAAAGATTATTAAGTACCTTGAGTCTTATAATTATATGAAATTTCAACTTAAAAGCTGATTTAATGCTTTAATTATAAAGGTTATTATTTTTTCTATAAGTTGAATTTTTATTGGTTTTAAGTTGAATTAAAGATCTTTATTGATGACAAATAACTTAATAATTGAATTTGACTTAATATGGAAGTTTTAAATCTAACCTAGTGATTGTTATGAATTTTACTTTATGAGATAGGCATGTTTTGTATAATAAATACTATATTTTGAACTGATAAAATGAAATACAGTTTTAATTAGGCCTTTTGTAATAAAATTTATTTAACTTCAAATCATAGTTAATTGATAGCCAAATGAATAGATTTATAAAGAGAATTGGATTTTTATATTAACTATGATGAAATATTTATTTATGGTTATGTTTTGGAAAAAATTTAGATGATTATGATTTAAATGGAAAAATGTAACTTAAAGATGACTTAGCTTAATAAGTGAAAATTTAATTTTCAAATAAAAGTTAACTAAATTCAGTAATAGAAATATTTTATTTATGGGATGGATATTTTAAATTAAAGTGTAAAGTTATTTTTAAAAATAAAAGTTAAGTAAAATAGGGTAATTTTGACTTATAAATGAATTTTTGTTACATTTGGATATTTATTGATAAAATATTATTTTATTACATCATAAGTTAAATGATACCAAATGAATATTTTCTAAAGCGAGAAATATGATTTTACAAGTTAAAATGGCTAAAAATTGAAATTTAATGTGACCGAAATATACAATGTCTTTGGGAAGTTTATAATTGAATGAATAAACTTAGAAATATTACAACTTTAAAATGAATATTATTTGACATTGAATTTAAATGGTTTAAATGAAGGTCATTTTAAGTTATGTTTTGGAAAAAATTTAGATGATTATGATTTAAATGGAAAAATGTAACTTAAAGATGACTTAACTTAAAAAGTGAAAATTTAATTTTCAAATGAAAGTTAAGTAAATTCAATAATAGAAATATTTTATTTATGGGATGGATATTTTGAATTAAAGTGTAAAGTTATTTGTTAAAAATAAAAGTTAAGTAAAATAGGGTAATTTTGACTTATAAATGAATTTTTGTTAAATTTGGATATTTATTGATTAAATATTATTTTATTACATCATAAGTTAAATGATATCCAAATGAACATTTCTGAAGCGAGAAATATGATTTTATAAGTTAAAATGGCTAATAATTGAAATTTTAATGTGGCTGAAATATACAATGTCTTTGCTAAGTTTATAATTGAATGAATAAACTTAGAAATGTTACAACTTTAAAATGAATATTATTTGACATTGAATTTAAATGGTTTTAATAAAGGTCATTTTAAGTGTTACGATTTTTCTAAGTACTATGATTTTCAAAAGAATAACATTTCCATAAGTGTTGTGATTTTAAGTAGTATGATTTCCAAATGATAACATTTCTAGATTGTTATGATTTCAAAGTATTATGATTCCAAAGTATTTTGGTTGGAGTTATTATAACTTTGGAAGCACTATGGTTTTTGAAATGAAATTATTTGAAGTTATATTTAATTAAGAATTGCCTTTAAACGTATAAATCTGAAACCCGTTGAAATTGAAGATTTAAGAGTATGACTTTATAAAGTGGTTTGGGCTAAGATGATATTTCATGTTAATAAATGAAAGAAAATATTCAGCGATTTGGAAATTTGGGTTTTATTTAAAGGATATATTGATTTGGTTTGGAATTTAAATGATATATTATTACCATTTTGGAATGGATATTATTTTGGAAAGTATAAGTATTTGGAAATATTACCGATTTTGAAAATGGATATTATTTTGGAAAGTAATAGTATGTGATTTTAAATGGTTTTGGAATAGAAAGGTTTTGAAATAAATAGCCATGGGTAATAATAACGTTTGGTTGTTAAAGAAACCGGAATCGGAAGTTGTCATACTCTCTGCCAACTTCGAAAATAATTTTAACAACCGTGTACATGGTGAAGATTGCAGAATGAAGTAGGATGGTGGCGATGTTCCTTTGAGGTATATACGTGGACCCGACTTCCGTGAGTTGGCATAAGGTGGCTAAAATAGGAGCGATCGATGGGCAAAGAAGGTAGCACCTTTTATCGGACACACTCCTTCGATACCATTCTATTATTTCATGATTGATTGGGGCCCTTTTGATTTTGGGGGTGTGACTCGAGGTGGACGGTAGTAGCTGCTATGCGTTACCACCGGTCCGGAAGCGTAATTGGTACATCTACCTTGGCATTGCCTAGTTATGCCATGTCACCTACCTTAGCGCGCCTTGTAAGATTTTGGTTTTCTTCCATAACCCGTGGAGTATTTAGGGCAGTCTCCCGATCTGGAGATGCGCTGATACTGGATGGACTACTGGGACTATTATTTGCTAAATGGGAGATTGGGTAACTCCTTAACGCTATTTAAAAGTAAGTTTATTTTACTATAGACATTATTATAATAGCGAAATATTACTACATAGTAAATAGTTCAACGGATCCTTAGAGGATGGGCGATCCCAAGCATCCTTTAGGTTATTTATACCTTATATTATAGTTCACTTGAGTTGGTTTACATTGTATAAGTATGTATGTCCTAACTTGAGTGTTTTGTGTTTTGCTTTGCGCTCGAGTCAGACTGAGTGATACAACATTTGAGACTCACCTTCGGAGTTGGAGCTTTGCTTGAAGATCCAGATCCAGCTATCTATTTCATTTCAGTTATCTGGTTATTCAGTTGATTCCAGTACTGTATCTAGCTCTGTACTTGATTTATCATATTGAGACTTCTATTGTAGCTTGTTTAACTCTGATGTATTTATATAGTAGCTTCATGAACTACTATCTCTTTTCTTCCGCTGCATTTTATTACTCTGTGTCTGTGATCTGCGATTTATTTATTTGCTGTATATTCGGAGATTTGCCAAAATTACTTTACAATTTGGTATTTTGAGCAATTCAAGTCCGACATGTGCAGATGCGAATGGTTGAAAATATCGGGCTGTTACATTTGGTATCAGAGCTTTGGCTCTAGGCAAAACTTAACATATATGGTAAATTCATTTACAGAATCACTTTCATTCGAGTGTGAATCTCTTTCTTTTTGACTCGATTCCTTTTGAATTTTGGAACGTTCCCTACGGTTCCGAAATACATTCTTGTCCCTCACTATTCGCGTTCTTCTAAATTCTGGAGCATCCCATATCTCCACTGAATGACTTGTAAAGGGGTGAAGTTCCTTTACAGTAGGCATTGATTCATCGGAGATTTCTATATCCCCGGTTTGATGCTAATATCTTTTGTTATCCCAAATTCTACTTCTTGAGATCGAATGTAGATTTGTCTTAGAATTCTACATCGATCTTATTCTTGAAGTCGCGGTTGCCCGCGATTTATATAAGCTTATCCATTTCCTTATTTGGTTAGTTAATCATCTTATTTTTGTTTCAATCTATCCTCAAATCAAAATTTTCTTTGATTTGAATTAATCAAATTTGAATCTCTAACCTTGCTTTGAAAATCTATTCCTGTATAGTGTATTTGTAAATCTATATTTAAAATGTTTTATATATTGTGTTGTTTGAGTTGTTGATGTTGATTTGGGTTTTCGATCAATTCGTTTGATCAACTCTATCGATAGGATCTCCAAAACACTTGAACAGAGAAAACAGACATAGTATTGTTTTCAAATTTAGTAAATGAATAAATTTTGTATAATTATATTATATATGCATAAGTATAATTTTCTGAATTTTGATAGTTAATTGACTTGGATGTTAAGAAATAATATTTGACTCTGTGTTTTAACTATTGGCTTTGGTTTCATATATAAATAATTGAACTAAAGCATGGTTATAAATTAATTTGGAAATTTAAATGAATTTAAAACAAGAAACTAAGAATTTAATTTCTGATGGCTTCAAACTTTGGGTTTTAAAGTTTTAAAGGGTGTATTATTTAAAGTATTTCAAGTAGAAATTGTTCCAATGAATTCTTAATTTATAAATCAGTGCTCTTTTCATTGTCGCTGGAAAATAATTTCGATGATGACTGCAGCATCACCGGCTTTCATTTTCGAGTTTCGAAGTGAAGAGACCATTCTGTAGTTTTGCACAGTCTTGCTTTGGAGAATCAAATGGATTTGGATTTCTAAAATTTGATTTGATATATATTGTGTATATTTATTTATCTCTAAATTCGTTTGAAGTTAATCGAAAATCTAATTCTTAAACTTTGTCTTAAAGGATAATGTCAAATATAAAATGAAACCAAAATTTTGAATAAATATTTAAGCTTGAGATAATTGAATTAGAAAATTTTATTTGTATAATATTCTATTACATCCCAATATAACTTACCTTAATTATTAGAAGTTAACAATGTAATTAGATAATATACAATATAAAAGGGATTTTTATAAATAAAATTTAATAAATGTTATACACTTAAATTTTAGTTGTAAAAACGATTAATTGAGGTAAATAGAATAAAAGGTTAATTGAATAACTTACAATATAAAATGGCGTTAAAGGAATTTATAAATAAATCGGTATATTTTATTCAAATTAATTAATTTTGTAAATTTATTTGTTTATAAAATTAGTATTTTGAATAAGATATATTGATTACTTACTTTTCCCTTCTTTTCTTTTTCGGGGACGAAAAGTTTTGAGTGGGGGAGAGTGTGACCCATAAAATTTTCAATAATTTTATTTGTTAAGTTAATAAGTCTTGGTAATTTAATATGAAAAAAAAACCTTATTAATTTAAAATTGAACGATGTTAATTAGAACTAATTAGTAACAATTGAAATGAAATTACGATTTAGTGAAGTAATGAAAATTGGTATACTTGGCTATAAATTAATGTAAGAAAACTAATGCAAACATTTAAATTTATAAAAGGAATAATATGAAATAAATGACTCTTGAATAAAGATTGGGTATATATGATTGGTAACATTTATTGTGAACAATGAAATCACAAGTGTGAATGTTGAACCATTAATGAGTTAATATATGATTAATATAAATTGAAGTAAATCCGTGTTAATTAAGTAATTGTAACATTTGATTTGTAAACAATAATGAATTCATAAATGTGACTTAAAGTAATAGTAACGGTTGTAAGTTACTATTTAATTGGCCTATTAATTTAGTAGTAACTGTTATATTTGAGTATAAATTTGGATATAAGTAAATTAGGGTAAGTGGTGTATAAATAGATGAATTAGTATAATTAATAGTAATTGAATGAATTCAATATTAGATAGGTAATTATAATAATTAGTTTAATATAATAAACTTAAGTGTAAATTAAAGGGTAATGGTAACAGCTATTATAAGTTGCCTATTTAGTCTATAAAATAAATAGGAAATCTTTAATGTCATTAATGAGAATTAATGCAGTAACGGAAGGTGTGAATGTATGAATTAAATAGAAACGTAAATTTATTTATAAATTAATAAATTGGTAAAAGGAATGAGACTAAGTTTAATTAATTGGTTTTAAACCTTAATTAATGTGAACAATTGACAAGATTTCACATTTAGAAATGTAACATTTAATACAAATTTAAGATAAAAATAGGAGTAGACTGGTGTAATGGAATATAAAACTAATGTAACTAGGTATATATGGTAATAATGGACCTAGTATAAAGATGACAATTAAACCAAATCAAATTATTGGAAGCAGTTTTTATTTAATTGGAATACAATCTATAATAAAATGGATTATTGTCGGTAAATGAAATTACTTACTATGTAAATTGAAATTTGGATGAACTGGGAAGTTATTAATGTATTAGTATAAACCAATGTTAATATTACCCGTAAAAGGATAAGTTAATAGTTGGCAAAATTGAGAAATCAAATATATGGATTTATTGGAGATTTAAACTTATACATTTTAAATTAGATAAAATACAATGTTTACACGCATTGACTTTCTATATTTTATTTCTCTATGTTTGTTTCTCTAATTTTTATTTTCTATTTTATTTGTATAAACTTTGAATATATTTATTTGATTTTTGATAGATTTTATTTTTAATAATAGCTTAGAAATTTCAAGAGATATAGATTGGTTGTTTTGTTTATTTGTTGCCTTTTTCTTTCCCCTTGCCTTTCCATTTGCATAGCCAATTACTTCCCACATTCATAGCCGTGAATTCTTCTCATAATTCATGTACATATTGTTCCTCAAACTCCTCTTTTCATTGCGTGCAAACAAAGTAAAAAAATTAATAAATACATAGCCGAATGGACTTTAGAATAAGGAAAATCATTATGGGCTGAAAGTATAGGCTCGAGTGATTTTTATTGCATTTATTTTACTTGGGATTGCGTGTTTGAATGATAGAACCCGGATTTTTCTTTTTAACCTACGGATTGAAATGACACATATCTGTATCACTTGACCTAGATTAAAAAATATTATACAGACCCATGGTTATATTTTTAAATAATATTTTCCCTAAAAATTTATTAAGCATTTTTAAGTAATATTTTTCCTGAAAGATTATTAAGTATTTTGAGTCTTATAATTATATGAAATTTCAACTTAAAAGCTGATTTAATGCTTTAATTATAAAGGTGTATTATTTTTTCTATAAGTTGAATTTTTAGAAGTTAATAGTTGGTTTTAAGTTGAATTAAAGATCTTTATTGATGATAAACAACTTAATAATTGAATTTGACTTAATGTGGAAGTTTTAAATCTAATCTAGTAATTGTTATGAATTTTACTTTATGAGATAGGCATGTTTTGTATAATAAATACTGTATTTTGAACTGATAAAATGAAATACAATTTTAATTAGGCCTTTTGTAACATCCCGTCTTTTTGCACGATTTAATCGACACACGTGCCAATTCAAACCATACGCAAGGGCGGATTGTTATGGGGTAAATAAGAAAAACAAGAAGGAAAAAAAAAAACAGAATCTCACAGCGGAAGGATAAAATATAATAATCAAATATACAATTCATGAAGCTGTTTTACAAAGACATTTGATTATATTTACATAAATATCAGAGTTCACATACCAGTCATAATCAATGCAGCGGAATTAAATAGTGTAGTGGAATATAGTAAATAATAATAGTAGAAATCTCCATCTTCGTCCTCCAGATCTAAAGTCTTCGATCCTGAAACGCTCGGACTGACCCGAGCGAATTTGAAAAGACAAAAACACTCGAGGCAGAACTAAAAGATCTTATGTGAGTTAAATTAACAGAAAAAATATGAGTGCAGTAACTCAAGAGATGCTCGGGATTTACATCTCCTAAGGATCCGTTAAACTATTTACTATGTAGTATATTGCGCTATTATAATAGTGTCTATTTATAAAATAAACTTACTTTAAAATAGCGTTAAGGGGTTACCCATATAGCCCTTAACACAAATAATGCCAATAGTCTATACAGTGCCTGCATATCTCCTGATCGGGAGACTACGAGAAGACACTCCATAGGTACGGCACAAATAGAAACTCGTACAAGACGCGATAGGGTAGGTGACACGGCACAACTAGGCAATGCCAGGGTAGATATACCAATTACGCTTCCGGGTCGGTGGTAACGCGTAGCGTGCAGCTACCGCCCACCTCGAGCCACACCCCAAAATAAAAATCAAAAGTGGCCACCGAATCAATCCAAGAGTCAAAGTATAATATCGAAGGAATGTGTCTGATCAAAGGTGCTACCTTATTAACCCGTCAATCGCTCCTGTTTTAGCCATCTTATGCCAACTCATGGGAGTTGGGTCCAGTATTTACCTTATGGGAAAAGTCGCCACCAACCTACTTCATTCTGGAATCTCCACCGCGTACACGGTTGTTAAAGTGGTTTTTGGAGTTGGCAGAGAGTATGACAACTTCCGATCCCGATCTCTTTAACAACCAAACGTTATTATAACACCGCGGTCTTTAAATAGTTTGTACTTTAAAACCAGAGAATAATTATCCATTTCAAAACCCATAAATACGATATCATTTCCTTTTAAAAACCCAAATAAGTATGATATCATTTTATTTCAAATATATTTCTTTTCCAAAATCATGCCACCTTTAAAATTTATAATACCTTGAAACCTGTTGAATATGCGCTTATATGTTTTTGTTTGATGATAATAAACATATATATTCATTTAAATGTATTTGGTAATGTACTATTTTGTTTTTCATAGATTAAATAAATATTTGTTGAATAAAATAAATTACACAGAATTTGAATTCAAACAGAAATTTTAACAAATATTTATTACATTTTTGAATAGTACAAATTCAAGCTCTCACTATACATATACAATTTTGATTACATCACAATTAAGTTTACATAAATTCCTTACTACATATCACTCACACTCGTAGTTTTATATTAAACTTCATTCCAGTTTGAATCCAGCATCTGAGCAATCTGCAAAAATATTCACTAACGCAGTAAAACTGAAAAAGAAATATTTTTGCAATATAAAATAAAATATGGATTTTTGAAAATATTATTTGCCTCAGTTATTTGGCTTGTTCGTCATTACTCACATTTGAATTCATCATACACGAACAATGTGACAGCACAATGTATCACTGTATATGCCACAAGGCCGTGCACATCGATATACACTTGATAATGCTACAGGGACAGGTGAGCACAGGTCAAAACCAAATGAAAAGCTGGGTTCAACTCACGTGTAATATATTTAAATCACGACACGAGCACAAGGTCAAAACCGAGTTTTTGAAACTGGATTCAACACAGGGCAGTTCACAGGTCAAAAATAGAGCATCAAAACAATGTCGAAGTCATTCCAACATGATCGACAATACAATATCAAGTTCAAGCCAGACCAACATAATGCAACAGTGACATGCACATCAACCAAAGTCAAGGCCATAAATGAAGACTACAGGTCTCAATATCAATGAAATACAAACTGTATCGAACATGATATAGTAAGAATATAAAGACAGCTACTTGACAAAGTAAACTGCAAGTGTCGACCAGATAGCAAGTCAAGTCAAAATGCATCATGCAAACCATCAAGAATCAGTACACAACAGCATGAATCAAGTTTAGTAAGGCAATGCACAAATGCAACAGACTCAAGTGAATGCAACTACATGACATGAATGCAACTACAGGAATTCAAAAAGACAGACAAACGATATAATGCAATCAACATGAAGCACTGCAACTCAAAGAGATAGTCAGACCAACAACTACATGTAGATGAACAGAACGTAAATTGAGTACATGAAGTTCAATCCATCAGTCAGTGCAGTGATACAATACAGACTTAAACAACATCAAAGAAACAAGTCTCGAACACTATGCAGGGTACATGAAAGCAACAAGTAAAGTGCATCAAGTACAATCCAGTCCAAATGCAACAAGCAACATCAATAAACCAAAGTGCAGACCAAACAAAGACACAGTGCAGAACAAGATTGCCACCAATATAACAGAAATGAAGACTGCAAGAATTTTGCAGTGATACAAAGTAGACATGAATGCAGCAACAAACCCAAATGAAGAACAACAACTACATGAAGCAAACAGCATGAATGTCACAAGCATGAAACCACATTATGAACACAGTAGTGTACATGAATACATGGAAACAAGATACACAAGTTCACATGTATGCAAATACCAGAGACAGTCTCACATGACAGTAACATGCAGTTTTGCAGTGATACAAATACACAGCAGTCTCAAGTGATATAAATGCACAACAACATGAATAATGCAACAACCAGATGAAGTCGAAGTCAACTAAGTAATTCATAGTGAAAGTCGAAAGATTAAAAAATTGCAGACACTTCAATAAGCTACGTGCGGTGTGCAAGTGCAAACTAAAATGAGCAAATGCAGCAGTGAAGCCAGAACAAATGGAATGCAACAATGATTCACAGTGAAGTTGAAATCATAGAAGGATGCTAAAGTCAAGTCAGAGAAATTCACGAAAACAAACTTAAATTCAAGTGCGTATCTTTGAAATAGTCAAAGAAACTTAAAAAGGGAAAGTTTCTACCGTTTGACACAAGAAGGATCGAACGTTCTCAAATCAAAGCCATGGGACGCAAGTGTCAGAATATACGAAATTGAAAAAGTCAATCAAATCATCAACGTTCAACAAATATCGATCGGCAGAGAAAATATTTTGATGAATTCAAATAAGAAAACGTAAATTTAGAAGGTCGAATCCTATAAATAAGAATCAACATCATTGGCAATAACCATCGATCGAGTTCAAGCATTAAAACCCCAATCGTCATCATTAGCAATTTAAAAGCATTAGAGTTCAAACAAGCATCAAACCAGAAAACAAAAGGAGAATAGTACGTACCAAAATCGCATACGAACTCGATTCAAATTGAAGAGCCGAGAGCTAATCAAAGAAACGAGCTAATCAAAGAAACAAGCAATCAAAACCGGCAACTACAATTTGAAAGCCCTAATTTAAGAGCACGGGATCGAAGAGAACGGAGCCCTAATTTCACAAAGAGCAACGAACGAGAGAAAGCCGCCACTAACCAAAAGTAAAGAAGATGGGCCGAATAATAAAACAAAAGGGGCCGGCTTATTTCTCTTTTATATTATATAAGGGCCTTTTATTTTTAAATTAGGGATACTTTATTTTTAAATTGTTTTAATTTGTATTTTCTTTTTTAAACCGTTTAATTTTCTAGTCGTGTGACTAGGGGACAAGCTACGTGGCGTAGCTTGAGAATTCACAACTTAGTGGTTGAGTTGTGGTTTGAGCGTAGAGTTAGGTTTAGTCGATAGCGGGTGTCGCGAGTTTAGATATGTAAGCGTCTGACTATCTAATTTCTAGTAGAAATCTTAGGGGCAGCACGTAGGCAGGGTTTTGCCGAAGCTGGGTAAATTCTGTGTCGTTCTATTTCTGCATTTTATTATTCTGCTATTTTTTCTGTGCTGCTATTAATCTATGATCTGTGTTGAAATACTTTTATAAGCTTCCGCAATTAATTTTTAAAATTTATACCATCACCCTATCCACCCCCCTCTAGGGTGAAATCGATCCTACAAGTGGTATCAAAGCTAGGAATAGAAGTCAATTTTTTGTTTTTAAAAATTCATTTTTCAAAAATCAGTTTTGTTTAAAAGTTTGAAATTTTAAAATGGCTTCTTTTAATAATGCTTTTGTTGAGGGTCAGTCCATAGTCAGACCACCAATGTTCAATGGTGAATATGCTTATTGGAAAAATAGAAAGAATTTTTTTCTGAAAACCATTGACGCTTGGAACATTGTTGAGACAGGTTATAGAGCACCAACTATAATTGTAGATAATTAGGAAATAGATAAACCGATGGATCAATGGACAGAATTAGAAAATAAATTACAAAATGCTAATGCTAGAGCTATGAATTCTATTATCTGTTCATTGGATCAATTTGAATTTAATCGTGTCTCACATTGTCTAACTGCGCAGGAAATATGGCACACACTAGAAGTGACTCACGAAGGAACATCTCAAGTCAAAGAATCTCGCCTTGCCATGCTAAGCAGCGAATATGAAAATTTCACAATGGCAAAGGAAGAAAATGTTAAAGAGATGCATGGACGACTTTCCAATATCGTATACAAATCAAAAGCTCTTGGAAAATCATACACAGAGTTGGAGATAGTCCGAAAAATCCTCAGAGTCCTTTCACGAAGCTTTGAAGCCAAAGTGACTACCATTCAAGAATCAAAAGATTTGAAACAAATGAAAGTCGAAGAACTCATCGGAAATCTCACCACTTATGAGCTAGAAATGAAATTCAAGGAAGTGCGTGAAGGAGGAGATACTCGCAAGAAATCTATGGCTCTCAAAGGAACAACAGAAAGTGATGGTGATGATGATGACGACGGAGCAGCGGAATTAGAGTTGATAATAAAGAAAGTCAAAAGGTGGAATTACAAATACGGAAATCCAGCTCTAAATCGAAGATTGAAAAGCAGAATAAATAAAATATTAGACAATCTAGAAGAACCAAAGATCATCTGTCATAAGTGCAACCAACCCGGACACATAAAGCCCAATTGTCCTTAAACTCGACGCAACTTTGAAAAGAAATCAAAAAGGAGAAGTTTTGCTGCCACGTGGAATACAAGTGATGAAGATAATCAAAATGCTAACAGTGAGAATGAAATAGCAGACTTGTGTCTTCATGGTGAAATAACTGACAGTGATGATGACGAGCCAAGTGAGGTATCAAAACTTTCTCATTCAGAATTACTTATATATTTCCACGAAGTGAATGGCTGTTTTGAACGACTTAGGGAGAAGTATGCCAAACTTGAATCACAAAAAGATACTTTGATAGATTTAAATAAACAACTTGACCAATTAGTTAAAACCTGTCAAAGTAGGATCCATAAGTGTGATAAGTGTCCAACATTAGAAGAAGAAATTAAAAAAATCAGAAATTAATATAAAATCACTTGAAAATGAAATTCTGATTTTGAAAGAAAACGAAAATACTAGGAGAGAAAATTCTATCAAAAAGTGCACACAATTATTGAACGAAAATGAATCTCTCAAAATACAAGTCCAACAATTGTCAATAACTTTAGATAAATTTTCAAAAAGTGAGAAATCGTTGAATCTGCTATTAGGGAAGCAAACTGTTAATACAGCTAGACAAGGACTTGGATATAATCAATCTGAAAATGTTGAAAGCGATATTAATTAAGAAAATACCACGTGCACAATTTGTAGAAAATATGGACACGATCACAATAATTGCTGGTATAGACCCAAACATGTGAAAACCATACCAATTTGGGTTCCAAAAGGCACAAATATAAAATCTCTCAAAGTTAAACAAATTTGGGTGCCAAAAGGAACACATATAAACAGTTTTGGGTCTCCACAAAATTATTTTTCTAAATCTTCGGCCACTAACAACCATGGACCTATAAAAACAAATAGGTTACAAAAATCTTTCATCGTGTAGGTATGGTGGCGGGCTAAGGAACAACAACAGTGTTCGCTGGATTTTGGTTGTTCCAGAAACACAATGGACAACAAAGCAAAGTTCCTTAGCCTCGTACAAAGGTGACAGAATCACAATGGGCAACCACGAAAAATTATCGTAAAGGTAAAACAGGTAAAGGTATATTTATTTGATCGATATATTAAATGTGATAATCTGCACCGTATTCTGAATGAAATCAGCCAATATTGAGATGATGTAGAGATGATGATTTTTTTTTCTGACTTGTTCAACATAGTTGGCCAATTATATTTATGCCAAAAACACTATTCTTCGATTTACTTCATATATATTACGTTTGGATTAAACATAGTGTGTTGTTGGATGATATTACATTAGGTTATAATTCGGCTAACTCTATATTCACAGTTTTTGATTTTTTTTCACGACTTCAATTCAAGTTCAAGAATGCTGTAAAAAGTTGTGAGTTTGAGTTTTCATGTACACTTCATGGTCTGGTCTATCAAATTTAATTAGTGATGTTTTGAAGTGAAAGAGAAATTCAGATGCAGATTACACTAGTAATCTAGTTGATAGAAAAATTACTAGTTGAACGTGATTTTTGAGACATTTAGTAACTGCATCGTTTTTCAAAGAAAATATCTGCATATTTTTCATCTTAAATAATTTTCAATTAGCAGAATTTTTTTTCTCATATAACCCTTTCGAGAAAATCATTATTGACCATATTTTCAGATTAGTCATTTTTATTTGATTTTAAATGACAAATTTTGACTAATCCGATTCCCTACTAATTATCAAAAAGATAAATAGTGATTGAAAAGATGATAAGTGTTGATATTTAACATACAGTACTCAAGAAAGTATATTTGGAAAATTTCTTTAGGAATTCAAACAAGAGTTATAAAACTTTTTGTTGGGTAAAGATTCCATGACCATTTCTATATCTATCATATTTCTATCGACCATTGTTTATCAAATCTTAAATATAGTTTGTCGATATGTGGTACTATAATCAGGAATCATTTGTTTTTCATGTCACATTTTTTTTGTAAAAATAAATATATATCCAAAGTATTCACTCTCATTCAAAAGTCCTCACGGTTATGCATGGGTGAATTACTTGGATTTTTGATTATGTGCTTCCATGCTCATTTAAAAGTCCTTAGGGTTATGCATGTATGGAACGCATATCAAAATTAATTGATTAAATAGACAAGTTGATTCTAATCCCATTTAAAAGTCCTCACAGTCATGCGTGGTTAGAAGATACTTGATTTCATTTTTTAAAATTAAATTGGAATACTACTAATCTCATTTAAAAGTCCTAACGGTTATGCATGATTAGTAGATATTCAAATTCCTGATATAAAGGTACCACAAGTTGATACAGTTGTATGATTTTATATTAGAACATCATTTCCATTCTTTCTAAAAGTGGAATATACGCCTAACAAGGGTAGTTACGATTTTTGTTTGATTTTTATTGAAGTTTAATATTTATATTCAATTTGAGTTTAATGTTAGATTAATATTGATCACTTTATCTCTATTTTCTCTAACACTATTATTTTTCTGCTGATAACAAAAGGGGGAGAGAAAAGTTAAGATTTTGTCAAATAGAATCAAGCAAGGTCAAATAATTTTCCATTTGCATCTGGCTCATTTATATATTTCTACTTGTATGCATATATGTAGGGGGAGCATCATGTAGAGAGGAAGCATTTAAATAGGGGGAGCAATTAGTGTATATCATTGATCAAATACATTTAACACGGTCAAAATCTTAAATATATGTTTGTTATCATCAAAAGGGGGAGATTGTTGAATATGCGCTTATATGTTTTTGTTTGATGATAATAAACATATATATATTCAATTAAATGTATTTGGTAATGTACTATTTTGTTTTTCATAGATTAAATAAATATTTGTTGAATAAAATAAATTACACAGAATTTGAATTCAAACAGAAATTTTAACAAATATTTATTACGTTTTTGAATAGTACAAATTCAAGCTCTCACTATACATATACAATTTTGATTACATCACAATTACATTACAATTCAGTTTACATAAATTCCTCACTACATATCACTCACACTCGTAGTTTTATATTCAACTTCATTCCAGTTTGAATCCAGCATCTGCAAAAATATTCACTAAAGCAGTAAAATTGAAAAATAAATATTTTTGCAATATAAAATAAAATATGAATTTTTGAAAATATTATTTGCCTCAGTTATTTGGGTTGTTCGTCATCATTCACATTTGAATTCATCATACACGAACAATGTGACATGCACAGTGTATCACTGTACATGCCACAAGGCCGTGCACATCGATATACACTTGATAATGCTACAGGGACAGGTGAGCACAGGTCAAACCCAAATGCAAAGCTGGGTTCAACTCACGTGCAATATATTTAAATCACGACACGAGCACAAGGTCAAACCCGAGTTTTTGAATCTGGATTCAACACAGGGCAGTTCACAAGTCAAAAACAGAGCATCAAAACAATGTCGAAGTCATTCCAACATGATCGACAGTACAATATCAAGTTCAAGCCAAACCAACATAATGCAACAGTGACATGCACATCAACCAAAGTCAAGGCCATAAATGAAGACTACAGGTCTCAATATCAATGAAATACAAGCTGTATCGAACATGATATAGTGACAATATAAAGACAGCTACTTGACAAAGTAAACTGCAAGTGTCGACCAGATAGCAAGTCAAGTCAAAATGCATCATGCAAGCCATCAAGAATCAATACACAACAAGCATGAATCAAGTTTAGTAAGGCAATGCACAAATGCAATAGACTCAAGTGAATGCAACTACATGACATGAATGCAACTACAGGAATTCAAAAAGACAAACAAACGATATAATGCAATCAACATGAAGCACTGCAACTCAAAGAGATAGTCAGACCAACAACTACATGCAGATGAACAGAACGTAAATTGAGTACATGAAGTTCAATCCATCAGTCAGTGCAGTGATACAATACAGACTTAAACAACATCAAAGAAACAAGTCTCGAACACTATGCAGGGTACATGAAAGCAACAAGTAAAGTGCATCAAGTACAATCCAATCCAAATGCAACAAGCAACATTAATAAACCAAAGTGCAGACCAAACAAGGACACAGTGCAGAACAAGATTGCCACCAATATAACAGAAATGAAGACTGTAAGAATTTTGCAGTGATACAAAGTAGACATGAATGCAGCAACAAACCCAAATGAAGAACAACAACTACATGAAGCAAACAGCATGAATGTCACAAGCATGAAACCACATTATGAACATAGTAGTGTACATAAATACATGGAGACAAGATACACAAGTTCACATGTATGCAAATACCAGAGACAGTCTCACAAGACAGTAACATGCAGTTTTGCAGTGATACAAATACACAGCAGTCTCAAGTGATATAAATGCACAACAACATGAATAATGCAA
Source organism: Allium cepa (assembly GCA_030765085.1). Lineage (NCBI taxonomy): Eukaryota > Viridiplantae > Streptophyta > Magnoliopsida > Asparagales > Amaryllidaceae > Allium > Allium cepa. The sequence goes on from CM060935.1 coordinate 490,653,594, forward strand.
CAACCAGATGAAGTCGAAGTCAACTAAGTAATTCACAGTGAAAGTCGAAAGATTAAAAAATGCACACACTTCAATAAGCTACGTGCAGTGTGCAAGTGCAAACTAAAATGAGCAAATGCAGCAGTGAAGCCAGAACAAATGGAATGCAACAATGATTCCCAGTGAAGTTGAAATCATGGAAGGATGCTAAAGTCAAGTCAGAGAAATTCACGAAAACAAACTTAAATTCAAGTGCGTATCTTTGAAATAGTCAAAGAAACTTAAAAAGGGAAAGTTTCTGCCGTTTGACACAAGAAGGATCGAACGTTCTCAAATCAAAGCCGTGGGACGCAAGTGTCAGAATATATGAAATTGAAAAATTCAATCAAATCATCAACGTTCAAAAAATATCGATCGGTAGAGAAAATATTTTGACGAATTCAAATAAGTAATATACGACGTTAATTTAGAAGGTCGAATCCTATAAATAGGAATCAACATCATTGGCAATAACCATCGATCGAGTTCAAGCATTAAAACCCCAATCGTCATCATCGGCAATTTAAAAGCATCAGTGTTCAATCAAGCATCAAACCAGAAAACAAAAGGAGAATAGTACATACCGAAATCGCATACGAACTCGATTCAAATTGAAGAGCCGAGAGCTAATCAGAGAAACGAGCTAATCAGAGAAACAAGCAATCAAAAGCGGCAACTACAATTTGAAAGCCCTAATTTAAGAGCACGGGATCGAAGAGAACGAAGCCCTAATTTCACAAAGAGGAACGAACGAGAGAAAGCCGCCACTAACCAAAAATAAAGAAGACGGGCCAAATAATAAAACAAAAGGGGCCGGCTTATTTCTCTTTATATTATATAAGGGCCTTTTATTTTTAAATTAGGGATACTTATTTTTAAATTGTTTTTAATTTGTATTTTATTTTTTAAACCGTTTAATTTTCTAGTCGTGTGACTAAGGGACAAGCTACGTGGCGTAGCTTGAGAATTCACAACTCAGTGGCTGAGTTGTGGCAGAGTTTTGAGCGTAGAGTTAGGTTTAGTCGATAGCGGGTCTCACGAGTTTACATATGTAAGCGTCTGACTATCTAATTTCTAGTAGAAATCTTTGGGGCAACACGTAGGCAGGCTTTTGTCGAAGTTGGGTAAATTCTGTGTCGTTCTATTTCTGCATTTTATTATTCTGCTATTTTTCTGTGATGCTATTAATCTGTGATCCGTGTTGAAATAATTTTATAAGCTTCCGCAATTAATTTTTAAAATTTATACCATCGCCCTATTCACCCCCCTCTAGGGTTAAATCGATCCTACAAAACCAATATTTGATTTTTTACTTTGAACATAATACTTCGAAATCCATAGTTTTAAAACCATAACTTTCAACTTAAATGGTTTGGATATTCAACAGTATATAAAGTAAAACAGTTGAATTTAAAATTTCTTTTAAAGTAAATAATTTCCACACCTTTACCCCATTTTTTTACTCATTTTAAATTCAATCTAAACCCATAACTTTTAGATTCATTTTCAGTTTAAATAAACACTTCGATTTCAATATTTCAAAACTTCGAGAATTTAATGAATTTAAAAACTAAGGTTGGAAATTTCAAAACAACAATTCATTTCCTATTATTTAGTTTGAAAGGTTTATATGATAAATCCATAACCATTTTAAAATAAACTAAATTTATTAACACTAAAATTTCCTTTCATTTATTTACTAGAATTATTCATTAAATCCAGTTATAAATATCATACCTTTAAAATTTCCAATTTTAATAAGTTAACATCAACTTATGGAGTTAAATTTTCAAATAAGCTCAATTCCAATTGAATTTTCCAATTTATTTTTCAATCTTAATTTATTTGAATCATTTATAACTCTATATATATATATATATATACAAGAACTTAAACTCATACTAAATCGTATAATATAAATATCAAATTCCATTTTTCAACTTATTCATTTTTATTTAACAGATTTATGCATAGCTTAAATTCACAATTTAACTATATATGTATATATATAATATATTTATATCATATCCAAATTCAATATTTATTAAACCGTATCATACCCAAACCATAAAAATCATTTCAAAATAATTATATATATATATATTACTGCGGTGCCTGTATATAATTTTCTATCCTATGGTCAAGTGATACAGATATTTATCATTTCAATCCGCAATTTAAAAATAAAAATACGGTTGTATATCATTTCAAACTGCAATCCCGAATGAAATGAAAATGCATGATAACTTGCAGTTTATATAAGATAGAACACATCATCCATTCAGCCCATATCAATCATCAACCAATTTATTTCAATCATCATAAATTTATTTCAATCATCGTCAATTTAAACCAACATCAATATATAGCATATGCAATATGACGGAAATAAATGACAGTTATAGACTAACAGTTTATATTCAAAATAAATTTAATAACTGTTTAACTAGCAGTTTTATGCAAATAAATAAATCTAACTGTCAAATTTATATGCAATATTAAAATTAATTAACAGTTAAATTAAATAAATGCGATTTAACAGAGATAATGAATAAAACATGCCTAATAGTCATAAATAAATTTCTTCTCATATCTAAAATCAATTTAACAAACAAAAGAATTTTTAGAAGTTGTGAGTGGGTTAAAACACTCACCTTTTTGAATTTAAATCCGATTTAAACCTAAAAATTTGACGGTCTCCAAATCTGTCCAAACCAGCGTCAAAAGATCTGGAATTTAATTACGATCCTAACAAAAAAAATTGCGCGTGAAACGAATATTGTATGACGAAGTTACACGTGTTGAATCGTTTGAGAAACAAAATTAATTTAAATTTCATAAAACAACTCACCAATCAAATTTTTGCCACATCACCACGTTACAACCGCACACGAAACCACTTCCAAGCACGAAACCCTCGGCCTTCGTTCCTTCGATAAAAACCTAGCCGCCACCTTCTTCGTGAACGCCGCCCAACTCGCCGTCCTGCACCCCGATCAGCAAACTCCGTTGTGACCTATGACCCAGGCCGACCACAACCGTGTCCTTCCGGTCACCGCTGACCTCCCCTAACGTCAGTGCCGCCGCCATGTTCTCGGCCAAATCACGGCGAATCTAAGCGCCTTTGACACTACTCGGCCGTATGGATGGGAAGCCCTAATCGCCCTCTACTCGGCTGTGCCCTCCGATCGCCATGAAATTGGCGATCCACCGTCGATCTAAACCCGAGGTCAATGGATGGCCGAGGTTCAACATGAATTTCGAAGCCAACGATGCAACGAGTTGAAAAACGAATTGCATCATTGAATTACACTCGTCGAGAGCAACAACATATATTTTTTGGAATTTTTCTGAGGACTTTAATTTTTGACTTTGGATTTGATTTCTGAAATTGAACATGGATCTAGGGTTTCTAGCCATTGGAAGAAGAGAAGGAACTGATGAAATGAACGCACAAAAAAATAAGAATAGATGGGCTAGGGTTTATAACTGGGTTTATATATATAGGTTAGAAATTCGAATAGATGGATCCGATAAACAAACGTGCTAACGCTAACGTGGCCCAAAAAGCCCGTTCTGACCCCGAAACGAAATTGGGTAAACCCATATATCGAAATAGGTATTTTAAAATATTCTTAACGCGATGGAAAAAGTTTCACGTCCAAATTCCATCGTATGAAGAAGTTAAGCTGAAATTAATATTTTCAAATTGATTTCAAATTGATTTCAATTAAATCGATTTCAAGGCGTTTCGCGTTCGTACGATCAAACGGCATGTCCGATCGCTACGAAACTTGAAACCCTACAATAATTTACTGTTACGGATCTGATGAAGCTGGTTTCGTCGAAATCCGTGTCCATGACCAAAATGGCTATTTTTTATATTAATTAAATAAATTAAAAATTAGTCAATTAAATCAAATTTCCCATTCCTCTTTGATAATTGACGATTCTTATTATTATAAATTTTTCAATCATCTATACTAATTTAAACAAAATTTAACTTGTCGAATTAAAATTTTGAAATTCCTAAATTTCATTAATTACACCAAATTATAAATTTAGTTTCCAATAATTTAATTAAATTTACTTTCCATTTATTATTGTCAAATAGATGAATTTATCATTGGATTCACATTTCATTACGTAAATATCTCCAATTTCATCTAAATTTATATTTACATAATATCTAAATATAAAATTTCAAGTATTACTTCAATTAACGTTAATGTACTAATTATTTATTATTTATTGCAGTTGATTATCAGTTATAATTAAATATACTAAATAGATGGTAAATCTTAAAACTTGTTATCATTAACATTTTATTTCCACTTACAAATAAAATGCAATTATTACCTATTTCTTCCTTAGTTAATAACCTTCATTTTCCATTCATTATAACTTAGCAAATTATATCCTTTAATTACGATTAACTATTCTAAATAAATTGGTTCACTTGGTTTCACTCCCTTAAATGCATGTTTCATATAATTTCCATTATTAACAAAATCACATTAACCAACCAATGATTAGATTTAGTTTTATCGCAATTTCCCATATTAAATTAACAGGCTAGATAAATAGGTACCCTAAAATATTTGTTACCGTTTATCTTGAATCACACTAATGCGTTATTCCCAAACCACAAGTTACTACTTAGTTAAATTTATGCTTTTATCAATTTACCTTTACACTTCCGTTACTATAATAAAAATCATTTAAGTAACGTTTATTATTAATAACAACATTATAATCACCTAACATTTTAAATGAACTTTATTTACAATAAATTCATTGACCAATTTTATTAGGTAATTTATAATGGTTGCTATCCTTAAATTTTATTTCATAAATCAATCCTTATCTATGTAATATTCCACCATTTAATTTCATTAAATACCAATTAACCCAATCATTTCATTTATACTTAGTCATATCCTCAAACATTTACCAAATTGAAATGTTCATTCAAGTTTATAGATTATTACTTGCATTAACATAATTTCTTAATTTTATTTCAATTACCGTTAACGATGGTTTATTACATGAATCAAATAGATACTTTCATAAATTTCTCATATTCAATTTATATCCAGGTAGGAATCTTTTTACTACTTAATTCATTTGAATTTTATTCAAATTACTATAAATAGGTTTCTAATTACCATTGCTATATTTAAATTTAGCGTTCATTCCAATATTTTCTTGATCTACATTAACATATTAATTAATTCCCTTTAAATGAATTTTATATCCAGGTATTTTACTTACCCCATTTCATATGTTGAAATTTATTCAAATTGCTAGTAAATAGGTTTTAAGTCACCATTTATATATTTTAATTTAGTGTTCATTTCAATATTTGTTTATAAAGTTTTTTTCTTCTACTAAATTTAATTACACACTCCTTAATTCAACCAAATTAAATCAACGAAATTTACGGGTCGTTACACCTTTTGTAATAAAATTTATTTAACTTGAAATCATAGTTAATTGATAGCTAAATGAATAGATTTATACAGAGAATTGGATTGTTTATTAACTATGATGAAATATTTATTTATGGTTATGTTTTGAAAAAATTTTAGATGATTATGATTTAAATGGAGAAATGTAACTTAAAGATGACTTAACTCGATAAGTGAAAATTTAAATTCAAATGAAAGTTAAGTAAATTCAGTAATAGAAATATTTTATTTATGGGATGGATATAAAATAGGGTAATTTTGACTTATAAATGTAATTTGGATATTTATTAATAAGATATTATTTTATTACATTATAAGTTAAATGATAAACAAATGAATACTTTCTCTAGCGAGAAATATGATTTTAGAAGTTAAAATGGCTAAAAATTGAAATTTTAATGTGGCTGAAATATATAATGTCTTTGGGAAGTTTATAATTGAATGGATAAACTTAGAAATGTTACAACTTTAAAATGAATATTATTTGACATTGAATTTAAATGGTTTAAATGAAGGTCATTTTAAGTGTTAGGATTTTTCTACAAAAGAATAACATTTCCAAAGTGTTGTGATTTTAAGTAGTATGATTTCCAAATGATAACATTTCTAAATTGTTATGATTTCAAAGTATTATGATTCCAAAGTATTTTGGTTGGAGTTGTTATAACTTTGGAAGCAATATGGTTTTGGAAATGAAATCATTTAAAGTTGTATTTAATTAAGAATTGTCTTTAAACGTATAAATTTGAAACCCATTGAAATTGAAGATTTTAGAATATGACTTTATAAAGTGGTTTGGGTTAAGATGATATTTCAAGTTAATAAATGGAAGAAAATATTTAGCGATTTGGAAATTTGGGTTTTATTTAAAGGATATATTGGTTTGGTTTGGAATTTAAATGATATATTATTACCATTTTGGAATGGATATTATTTCGGAAAGTATATGGATTTGGAAATATTACCAATTTTGAAAATGGATATTATTTTGGAAAGTAATAGTATGTGATTTTAAATGGTTTTGGAATAGAAAGGTTTTGAAATAAATATCCATGGGTAATAATAACGTTTGGTTGTTAAAGAGACTGGGATCGGAAGTTGTCATACTCTCTGCCAACTTCAAAAACCACTTTAACAACCGTGTACGTGGTGGAGATTGCAGAATGAACTAGGATGGTGGCGACGTTCCTTTGAGGTATATACGTGGACCCGACTCTCATGAGTTGGCATAAGGTGGCTAAAACAGAAGCGATTGACGGGCTAAGAAGGTAGCACCTTTGTAACAACCCTAGATTTTTGTATATTATTTAAATTAGAATTTCTTTTATTTTTAAATTTTTTTTATTTCAAACATTTAATTTTTAAATATAAATGATGATCACTAAGTGATTTATAGTTCAAACTAGTACAATTTAAATATTTTACTGTAAAGTGAATTTCTGGTCAAGCTGTTCAAACTGTGACTTTTGAACTTCAAATTTAAATTATTTAAAATCTTAAATTTTATATTTTATTATGAAAATAGATGTAATAACTTAAACACTGCTTTTCGTTTCGTTGAAAACAGAGTTAAACTGTGAAAGTTATGTATATTTCAATATTGAGTGCAATTTATTTATTCTACAATTTTGTTATTTTTAAATTGTATAAATCATATTTTATTGTCATATTTCATTTTAATCTGGGTCAATATGTTATTGTATGTATATTTTTGTATTATAATAATTTTAAAATGAAGTAAACAATTTTTCCAAAGTTTACTGTGTTGATTTCTTTTTTTAAGGCTGTTTTCTTATTTTCTGCTATTTTCTTCATTAAAGTTATATTTAAATTTAATTTTTTTATATTTATTTTGTGAATGTACTTTTATTTTATATTATTATTTATGTTTAAAAATATATTACAAGCTCGTATGAATTTTCTAAAATTTATTTCATTTAATTTCAAATTTTCTAGACTAGTTTACTATTTTTAGCTATTTTCCTTAATTTAACTTTATATAATTAATAAATATTATATATATTTTTATATTTTGATAAATTTTCGAATTTTATCTGGGATTATTATTATTTCCAGAAATATCAAGTTATATAAACAAAATTAAGGAAATTTGAAAGGTTTTAAAAGCTTTTGAAACGTAAGTCGTTTCTTTTACCGTTTTCTCATTTACTCTTTGACCGTTTTTTTTTTTTTTTTTTTCTCTTTTATCCGTGACTTCCTCCTTCATTTTTCATGTAGATCTCAGATCCGTTTCTCATCTAAAAATAAAAAGAAAAATACGGCCATGGCTTGAAGGAGTTGAGGTAAAAATTATCTTCTTCTTCCTTTGTTTTTCTACTTTTCTATTTTGAATTTTGTACTTGTTCTCACCTTCATAGCTTGGCTCCTCCTCAACCAGATCTGACCTGACCTCTACCACCCCTTTCCACTGACCATCACCCATCCTACTACCTCTCCATTTCAGGTCGAGACCATCCATGGCAAGGACCACCACAAAATCCACCAAAAACCATCACCTATTGCACTAGCCTAGCCTAGTTTATCATCTCCTCCTTCTACCACCATTAGCCGCCACTACCTCCACCACCACCGCCTCTGGCCTGACCTCCACCCTCTTCCACATCACCCACCACCACCCGCACCACTGGTTGGGCCCACCTAGCCTCTGGCCGAACCAAACAAGAGCAACAAATGATGTATGTTGCATAGTTTTAGCCCTGTACACCTAGTTTTATGCACCTAGACTAAACACACCTTCAAAGTCATGTGTAGGCCGACCCTTACACACCCAAACCTGACCCAATTCTCTGAGTTAGCTGAGCCTAATCACTGCCTAACTGAAGTACATCAGGTTGAGAACAAGTGCAATTCATTCGATGTTGTTTTGGGCTTTGAATTCTAATGTTATTTGATGTTTAAATCGTGTTGAAACTTACATATATTTGTATTGTTTCGTGTAAATGTTTGAACAAGTCAAATTGCTTTGGCCCTCCACTCTCAAGTCATATCCATGTCATCGTGCCTTCATTGTGTTGCGTTGTGTGCTTTGGTATATATCTCCAGCATTGAACATGTGAGTTATTCTCACCAGACAGTATGTACATATATAACTAGTAAATTGACCCCTTTTGAATCTGTAAAATGCATTATCGTGTTACACCTGCTATATTATGATTTTATTATGTTCACTTATTCTTAAACACCTGTTATAACATCAGTTACTGTTATATTATGTTGTTTTGCTATTTTATCGGTTTATCACATTGCAAGTTCCCTTTAGATTAGAATCACTATGGGTTGAAATGATACATACCCGAACGAACTTTAGAATAGGGGAAAATCGTTATGGGATGAAATGATAGGCCTGAACGATTTTCAGCTTATTTTATTTAATTGGGACTGCGGGTTTGAAATGATAAAACCCGGATTTTTCTTTGTAAATTACGGGTTGAAATGATATATTACCTGTATCACTTTACCTAGTGTAGAAAATTATATACAGGCCCGTAGTTAAAATATGTTTTCTAAAAAATTTAAAATATTTTAGAAATTTATTTATTATAATATTTTGATTTAAAATTAAATAAAAATATAATTTTTGTAAAGTATTATTGATTTTCTGGAAATCTATAAGTTAAATAAATTATGGAAAGGTTAGAAAATCTGAATGTAAGTTATTTTGGAAATTTTGATTTGATTTTTAATGGAATTTAAATTAACTTTGAAATATGATAAATTTATGATATTTTGAAGTTAAATTAATTTAAAATGATTTTATAACATATGAATGATTTTTAAATAACGTTAAAATGTTAATGAGTGAATACTGAGTTGAATTTGGAAATATAACTTAAATTGGAATTTATGAATTTGGTTTAAAGGTGAAATTTTAAGTTAAGTTAAATGGAATTAAGTTATATTTGAAATTTTAAACTTAAGTGTGAAGTTGAAATTTAATGTAATGAATTTAAATTTGAATGTTGAAATTTAATAAGTGAATTATTAATAAATATTGATTTTTGGAAGGAAACTTAACTTTATAAAATCATGAATTAAAGGAAAATTAAATGATGCGTATAAATGTGAAAATGTATGATTTATAGTTAAAAATGATTTAAATAAAAATATAAGTGTTTGTGAAATTCTATTGAATATTTGAAGTTAATTAACAGCATTTTTAATACTGTCTTTTGTTAAATTTAATTGTTTTTTTGAATGTAACTTTCTGTAGCATTTTCTAAATGCTGCGAAACTTGAATTTTCATTGTTTTAATAAATTTAAGTGCATAAATGAACATTGAAAAGTTTAAATTTTTGGTATTTAATAATTTAATTATTAAATGTAATAACTTCATTTTTATGATTTAATAATGAAGTAATTTGTTTTGAAATATAACTATTTGATATATTAAAATGTTTGAAATGTGGTTTCGAAAGATATGATATTTTGATATATTAAAATGATTGAAATGGAGTTTTGAAAGATATGATATTTTGATATATTAAAATGATTGAAATGTGGTTTCAAAAGATATGATATTTTGATATATTAAAATGATTGAAATATGGTTTCGAAAGATATGATATTTTGATATATTAAAATGATTGAAATGTGGTTTCGAAAAGATATGATATTTTGATATATTAAAATGATTTGAAACGAAGTTTTGAAAGATATGATATTTTGATATTAAATGATTTGAAAAATGGAGTTTTGAAAGATATGATATTTTGATATTAAATGATTTGAAAAATGGAGTTTTGAAAGATATTATATTTTGATATTAAAATGATTGAAATGTGGTTTCGAAAGGATATGATATTTTGATATATTAAAATGATTGAAATGTGGTTTGAAAAGATATGATATTTTGATATATTAAAATGATTGAAATGTGGTTTTGAAAAAATATAGCTATTTTGATATATTAAAATGATTTGAAATGTGGTTTTGAAAAGATATGGTATATTGATATATTAAAATGATTTGAAACGAAGTTTGAAAGATATGATATTTTGATATTAAAATGATTTGAAAGAAGTTCTGAAAGATATGATATTTTGAAAATGAAGCTCTGAAAGGTTATGATATTTTGATATATTAAAATGATTTGAAAGGAAGTTTTGAAAGGATATGATAATTTAATATATTGAAATGGTTAGAAATGACTTGATATTTATTTTGATAAATATTTGAATTGAAATATATGGTATGATGATATATTGAAATGGTTTGGAAATGATTTAATCTTTATTTTGATAAAGATTTGGGTTGAAATGATATTTTATTTTGAAGCATATAATATTGTTTTAAAGCTAAAACTACGGGTTATAATAACGATTGGTTGTTAAAGAGACCGGGATCGGATATTGTCTTATAGCCGGCCAATACCGAAAACCACTTTAACAACTGTGTACGCGGTGGAGATTCCAGAATGAAGTAGGATGGTGGCGACGTTCTCGAGGTATATTACGTGGACCCAACTCCCATGAGTTGGCATATATGACTAAAATATGAGCTATACCGGGCTACACAAAGGGTCGCACCCTTTCATCGAGCATGCTCCATCGGAAACCATTCTATTACTTTTGTGATTCGATAGTGGCGCCACTTTGATTCGGGGGTGTAGTTCGAGGTGGGCGGAAGCTGCTGGCTTGCCGTCACCACCGGTCCGGGAGTGCAAACGGTGTATCCATCCTGGCATTGCCTCGCGTGCCGTGTCATATCCTTATATCGAGCCCACTACGATTTTGGTTTTAAAGATCCGACTGCGTTAAGGTTCACCATCCCCTTAACGCTATTTTCTATATGATTATACTTTACGGATTAGACACTACTGTACATAGCGTATATTACTACATAGTAAATAGTTTAACGGATCCTTAGAGGATGGGCGGTCCCAAGCATCTTCTAAGTTACTTATACCTTTACTACAGTTCACTTGAGTTGGTTTACATTGTATAAGTATGTTTGTCCTGACTCGAGTGTTTGTATTTTTTATTTACTCTCGGGTCAGCCTGAGTTATTCACAGATTTGGATTTCCACTTACCGGAGATTGAAATCGCTGGAGATTATCTACTTGTCAAGTTTTATCTTTTGTAGTCTGTTGTTCCTTTCAGCTCTTGTATTAGTAGACTTCTATGTAGTGAGACTTCCTTTGTACTTTATTTCTTCTGTTGTATTTTATGTAACTTTGATATTTTTATATAGTAGCTTCATGAACTACTATTTCTTTTACTTCCGCTGCATTATTATTACTCTGTGTCTGTGATCTGTGATTTTTATTTACTGTATATTCTGAGATTTGCCAAATTTTTATTTACAACGCGGTATTTTGAGCTATTCAATTCCGACATGAGTGTCTACCTATACACTTATAATGGATGCGAATGGTTGAAAATATCGGATCGTTACAGTTGGTATCAGAGCTTTGGTAGCTCTAGGAAAAACTCAGCATATGGAGTGAATGTATTTACAGAACCACTTTCATTCGAGTTTGAATCTCTTCCTTTTTGACTCGATTCCTTTGAATTTTGGAACATTCCCTATGGTTCCAAAATCCATTCGTGTCCCTCGCTATTCATCTTCTTTTGACTCTGGAGTATTCCAAAACTCCGCTTCGAATGATCTTTCAAGTGAGTCGGCGGTCACGCCAATTTCAAATTGAATTGAAAAAAAAAGGGGAAAACTCCTTTACAATTAGCATCGATTCACCAGAGATTTATATCTATCCTTGGTTTAGATGCTAATATCTTTTGTTATTCCAAACTTTATCTATTGAGATCGAATGTAGATTTACCCTAGAAAAATCCACATTGATCTTATTCTTTAAGCCACGGTTGACTCGGTAAATGTTGCCCGTGATTTATTTAAGCTTACCCACCTCCCTACTCTGTTATTTAATCATCTTGTCTTTTGTTTCCAATCTATTCTTCCAAACATTTTGAATTGTACTTGTATATCTATGTTTTGTTTTATATATTGTGTTGTTTGGGTTGTTGATGTTGATTTGGGTTTCCGATCGATTCGTCTGATCAACGCTATCGATAGGATTTCTAAAACACTTTGACAGAACAAACTGACACAATATTATTTTAAAATTTGGTTAATGAAACAAATTTTGATATATAAGTAAATTTAGGAAACTTAATAAACTGATTTAAATTGATTATTTGAAGTGATAATACTTGATTTGGGAACTGAAATGAATTTAGAACAAGAAATTTGAGAATTTAATTTCCGATGGTTTCAAACCTTGTGTTTAAGTTTTGAAAGGTTATATTATTTAAAGTATTTTTGAATAGAAATTTGTTTCAAAGGATTTTAAAGTTTAAAAATTAGTGCTCCTCTCTTTGTCGCTGGGAAATAATTTCAGTGATGACTGCAGCATCGTCGACATTCATTTTCGAGTTTCGAATTGAAGAGACAGCTCTGTAGACTTACTACAGTTTTGTTTTGGTAAATCAATTTGATTCGAATTTCTACATATGACTTGATCTATAATATATATAGACATATGATTTAAATTTGATTCGATAAATTATGTACATACATTTATTTATCTCTAAATGGGTTGAAGAAATCGGAAATTTAATTCTTAAATTTTATTTTAAAGAATAATTTCAATTATAAAAAGAAAATAAATTTTTTGGATGAATATTCAAGCATGAAATGATTTAATTGTATAATAAAATTGCATTCAAATATAACTTACCTTAATTTCAGAAGTTAACAATGTAATTGGATAATATACAATATAAAAAGATTTTTTTAATAAAATTTGAGTGGTTATAATAAATATTATACACTTAAATTTTAATTATAAAATGATTAACATAGGTAAATATAATAAAGGGTAATTGAATAACTTACAATAAAATAATGTTAAAAGAACTAAGAATAAAAGAAAGCAGTTATAATAAGTGTAAGTATATTTAACATAAGTGATAAATATATTGAGCGGAATAAATTTAATTTTCATTAGGAATAAAGAAGAATTAAATTTATTAAGTACATTTTGAGTGTAACAAAATGATTATTTTTCAAACCCATGGTTTTAAAAATTGTTAATTTAAGTTGATTGGATAATAAGATATTGAAATTTGAGATAGTTAAGATTTATTTAACTTGTGTAAAGATTTATTCTCTATTTAAGTTGAAATTTCCATGCTTTCAAATTTATTTCCTTATTTTGTTTTTCAAACTATCTTTTTGTTGTCCTTATTATCCTTATCTTCCTACAGAATGGTACAGACATCTTTCTATAATGTTTTCGTTTAGAAATCTTTCTATAATACTTGATAATCTTTGCTAATCATTTTGGATCCACCTTTTTCGTGCCTGTGTTCTTTATTTTGGAGAATCTTGGAAAGATCATCTCCACCTTGTTAAACTTACCTATAACAACAGTTATCAGATATAATTTCAATCTTCTTGTCATCTTATCTTAATCCAATTTCACTCTATCTTTTTCTGTGCTTTTCCGTACCTCATCCCTTTTCGAGGACGAAAAGTTTTGAGTGGGGGAGAGTGTAATAACCCTAGATTTTTGTATATTTTTTAAATTGGACTTTCTTTTATTTTTAAATTATTTTAAATTTGTTTTGTTTCAAACATTTCATTTTTAAATATAAATGATTATTAAGTGATTTATAGTACAAACTAGTATAATTTGAATATTTTACTGTAAAGTGAATTTCTGGTCAAGCTGTTCAAACTGTGACTTTTAAACTTCAAATTTAAATTATTTAAAATCTTAAATTTTATATTTTATTATGAAAATAGATGTAATAACTTGAACACTGCTTTTCGTTTCGTTGAAAACAGAGTTAAACTGTGAAAGTTATGTATATTTCAATATTGAGTGCAATTTGTTTATTCTGCAATTTTGTTATTTTTAAATTGTATAAATCATATTTTATTGTCATATTTCATTTTAATCTGGGTCAATATGTTATTTTATGTATATTTTTGTATGATAATAATTTTAAAATGAAGTAAACAATTTTTCCAAAGTTTACTGTGTTGATTTCTTTTTTTTAAGGCTGTTTTCTTATTTTCTGCTATTTTCTTCATTAAAATTATATTTAAATTTAATTTGTTTATATTTATTTTGTGAATGTACTTTTATTTTATATTATTATCTATGTTTAAAAATATATTACAAGCTCATATGAATTTTCTAAAATTTATTTCATTTAATTTCAAATTTTCTAGACTAGTTTACTATTTTTAGCTATTTTCCTTAATTTAACTTTATATAATTAAAAAATATTATATATATTTTTATATTTTGATAAATTTTCGAATTTTATCTGGGATTATTATTATTTCCAGAAATATCAAGTTATATAAACAAAATTAAGGAAATTTGAAAGGTTTTAAAAGCTTTTGAAACGTAAGTCGTTTCTTTTACCGTTTCCTCATTTACTCTTTGACCGTTTTTTTTCCTTCTCTTTTAGCCGCGACTTCCTCCTTCATTTTTCATGTGGATCTCAGATCCATTTCTCATCTAAAAAGAAAAGAAAAATGCGGCCATGGCTTGAAGGAGTTGAGGTAAAAATTATCTTCTTCTTCCTTTGTTTTTCTACTTTTCTATTTTGAATTTTATACTTATTCTCACCTTCATAGCTTGGCTCCTCCTCAACCAGATCTGACCTGACCTCTACCACCCCTTTCCTCTGACCATCACCCATCCTACTACCTCTCCATTTCAGGTCGAGACCATCCATGGCAAGGACCACCACAAAATCCACCAAAAACCATCACCTATTGCACTAGCCTAGCCTAGTTTATCATCTCCTCCTTCTAGCACCATTAGCCGCCACTACCTCCACCACCACCACCTCTGACCTGACCTCCACCCTCTACCACATCACCCGCCACCACCTGCACCACTGGTTGGGCCCACCTAGCCTCTGGCCGAACCAAACAAGAGCAACAAATGATGTATGTTGCATAGTTTTAGCCCTGTACACCTAGTTTTATGCACCTAGACTAAACCCACCTTCAAACCCATGTGTAGGCCGACCCTTACACACCCAAACCTGACCCAATTCCCTAAGTTAGCTGAGCCTAATCACTGCCTAGCTGAAGTACATCAGGTTGAGAACAAGTGCAATTCATTCGATGTTGTTTTGGGCTTTGAATTCTAATGTTATTTGATGTTTAAATCGTGTTGAAACTTACATATATGTTTATTGTTTTGTGTAAATGTTTGAACAAGTCAAATTGCTTTGGCCCTCCACTCTCAAGTCATATCCATGTCATCGTGCCTTCATTGTGTTGCGTTATGTGCTTTGGTAGATATCTCCAGCTTTGAACATGTGAGTTATTCTCACCAGACAGTATGTACATATATAACTAGTAAATTGACCCCTTTTGAATCTGTAAAATGCATTATCATGTTACACCTGCTATATTATGATTTTATGATGTTCACTTATGCTTAAACACCTGTTATAACATCTGTTACTGTTATATTATGTTGTTCTTCTATTTTATCGGTTTATCACACTGCAAGTTCCCTTTAGATTAGAATCACTATGGGTTGAAATGATACATACCCGAACGAACTTTAGAATATGGGAAAATTGTTATGGGCTGAAATGATAGGCCTGAACGATTTTCAACTTATTTTATTTACTTGGGACTGCGGGTTTCAAATGATAATACCCGGATTTTTCTTTGTAAATTACGGGTTCAAATGATATATTACCCGTATCACTTTACCTAGCGTAGAAAATTATATACAGGCCCGTAGTTAAAATATGTTTTCTAAAAATTTTAAAATATTTTAGAAATTTAATTATTATAATATTTTGATTTAAAATTAAATAAAAATATAAATTTTGTATAGTATTATTGATTTTCTGGAAATCTATAAGTTAAATAAATTATGGAAAAGTTAGAAAATCTGAATGTAAGTAATTTTGGAAATTTTGATTTAATTTTTAATGGAATTAAAATTAACTTTGAAATATGATAAATTTATGATATTTTGAAATTAAATTAATTTAAAATGATTTTATAACATATTAATGATTTTTGAATAAAGTTAAAATGTTAATGAGTGAATATTGAGTTGAATTTGAAAATATAACTTAAATTGGAATTTATGAATTTGGTTTAAAAGTGAAATTTTAAGTTAAGTTAAATAAAATGGAATTAAGTTATATTTGAAATTTTAAACTTAAGTGCTAATTTGAAATTTAATGTAATGAATTTAAATTTAAATATTGAAATTTAATAAGTGAATTATTAATAAATATTGATTTTTGGAAAGAAACTTAACTTTATAAAATCATGAATTTAAGGAAAATTAAATGATGCTTATAAATGTGAAGATGTATGATTTTATAAGTTAAAAATGATTTAAATAAAAATATAAGTGTTTGTGAAATTCTATTGAATATTTGAAGTTAATTAACAGCAATTTTAATACGTCTTTTGTTAAATTTAATTGTTTTTTTGAATATAACTTTCTGTAGCATTTTCTAAATGCTGCGAAACTTGAATTTTCATTGTTTTAATAAATTAAAGTGCATAAATGAACATTGAAAAGTTTAAACTTTTGGCATTTAATAATTTAATTATTAAATGTAATAACTTCATTTTTAAGATTTAATAATGAAGTAATTTGTTTTGAAATATAACTATTTGATATATTAAAATGTTTGAAATGTGGTTTCGAAAGATATGATATTTTGATATATTAAAATAATTGAAATGGAGTTTCAAAAGATATGATATTTTGATATATTAAAATGATTAAAATGTGGTTTCGAAAGATATGATATTTTGATATATTAAAATGATTGAAATATGGTTTCGAAAGATATGATATTTTGATATATTAAAATGATTGAAATGTGGTTTCGAAAAGATATGATATTTTGATATATTAAAATGATTTGAAACGAAGTTTTGAAAGATATGATATTTTGATATTAAATGATTTGAAAAATGGAGTTTTGAAAGATATGATATTTTGATATTAAATGATTTGAAAAATGGAGTTTTGAAAGATATTATATTTTGATATTAAAATGATTGAAATGTGGTTTCGAAAGGATATGATATTTTGATATATTAAAATGATTGAGATGTGGTTTGAAAAGATATGATATTTTGATATATTAAAATGATTGAAATGTGGTTTTGAAAAAATATAGCTATTTTGATATATTAAAATGATTTGAAATGTGGTTTTGAAAAGATATGGTATATTGATATATTAAAATGATTTGAAACGAAGTTTGAAAGATATGATATTTTGATATTAAAATGATTTGAAAGAAGTTCTGAAAGATATGATATTTTGAAAATGAAGCTCTGAAAGGTTATGATATTTTGATATATTAAAATGATTTGAAAGGAAGTTTTGAAAGGATATGATAATTTAGTATATTGAAATGGTTAGAAATGACTTGATATTTATTTTGATAAATATTTGAATTGAAATATATGGTATGATGATATATTGAAATGGTTTGGAAATGATTTAATCTTTATTTTGATAAAGATTTGGGTTGAAATGATATTTTATTTTGAAGCATATAATATTGTTTTAAAGTTATAACTACGGGTTATAATAACGATTGGTTGTTAAAGAGACCGGGATCGGATATTGTCTTATAGCCAGCCAATACCGAAAACCACTTTAACAACTGTGTACGCGGTGGAGATTCCAGAATGAAGTAGGATGGTGGCGACGTTCTCGAGGTATATTACGTGGACCCAACTCCCATGAGTTGGCATATATGACTAAAACAGGAGCTATACCGGGCTACACAAAGGGTCGCACCCTTTCATCGGGCATGCTTCATCGGAAACCATTCTATTACTTTTGTGATTCGATATGTGGCGCCACTTTGATTCGGGGGTATTGTTCGAGGTGGGCGGAAGCTGCTGGCTTGCCGTCACCACCGGTCCGGGAGTGCAAACGGTGTATCCACCCTGGCATTGCCTCGCGTGCCATGTCATATCCTTATATCGAGCCCACTACGATTTTGGTTTTAAACATCCGACTGCGTTAAGGTTCACCATCCCCTTAACGCTATTTTCTATATGATTATACTTTACGGATTAGACACTACTGTATATAGCGTATATTACTACATAATAAATAGTTTAACGGATCCTTAGAGGATGGGCGGTCCCAAGCATCTTCTAAGTTGCTTGTACCTTTACTACAGTTCACTTGAGTTGGTTTACATTTTATAAGTATGTTTGTCCTGACTCGAGTGTTCGTATTTTTTATTTACGCTCGGGTCACCCTGAGTTATTCACAGATTTGGATTTCCACTTTCTGGAGACTGAAATCGCTGGAGATTATCTACTTGTCAAGTTTTACCTTTTGCAGTCTGTTGTTCCTTTCAACTCTTGTATTAGTAGACTTCTATGTAGTGAGACTTCCTTTGTACTTTTTTTCTTCTGTTGTATTTTATGTAACTCTGATATTTTTATATAGTAGCTTCATGAACTACTATTTCTTTTACTTCCGCTGCATTATTATTACTCTGTGTCTGTGATCTGTGATTTTTATTTACTGTATATTCTGAGATTTGCCAAATTTTTATTTACAACGCGGTATTTTGAGCAATTCAATTCCGACACGTGTGTCTACCTATACACTTATAATGGATACGAATGGTTGAAAATATCGGGTCGTTACAACCTTTTATCGGACACACTCCTTCGATACCATTCTATTACTTTGTGATTGATTGAGGCCCTTTTGATTTTGGGGGTGTGTCTCGAGGTGGGCGTTAGTAGCTGCTACGCATTACTACCGGTCCGAAAGCGTAATTGGCATATCTACCATGGCATTGCCTAGTTGTGATGTGTCACCTACCCTAGCGCATCTTGTACGATTTTGGTTTTCTCCTGTAGCCTGTGGAGTGTTAGGGTAGTCTCTCGATCTGGAGATGCGCTGATACTGGATGGACTACTGAGACTATAAGGGGAGACTGGGTAACTCCTTAACGCTATTTAAAAGTAAGTTTATTTTACTATAGACATTATTATAATAGCGAAATATTACTATATAGTAAATAGTTTAATGGATCCTTAGAGGATGGGCGGTCCCAAACATCCTTTAAGTTACTTGTACCTTATATTACAGTTCACTTAAGTTGGTGTACATTATATAAATATGTATGTCCTGACTCGAGTGTTTTGCGTTTTGCTTTATGCTTGGGTCGGACTGAGTGATACAGCATTTGAGACTCATCTTCGGAGTTGGAGCTTTGCTTGAAGATCCAGCTATCTATTTCATTTCAGTTATCCAGTTGATTCTAGTTATTCAGCTGATTCCAGTGCTGTATCCAGCTCTGTACTTGATTTGTCTTATTGAGACTTCTGTTGTAGCTTGTTTAACTCTGATGTATTTATATATTAGCTTCATGAACTACTATCTCTTTTCTTCCACTGCATTTTATTACTCTATGTCTATGATATGCGATTTATTTATTTGCTGTATATTCAGAGATTTGCCAAATTTATCTTACATTTCGGTATTTTGAGCAATTCAAGTCCGACATGTGCGGATGCGAATGGTTGAAAATATCGGGCTGTTACAATCACCGTATAAGAACTAAGGGGGTTCACCATCGACATAATGATCTACTTATGATAACCACACAAATTGGACTTTTTATGGTCGCAAAAATTTTTGTGGACACCAGAAGTGTAGTCAAATGTAATTCTAAAGCATGCATTTGACCAGATGAGAATCTCGGAAGAAAAGATCAAACCGAGTTTTGAACCTATTTTGGGTTCAATAATAAAGGATCAACTCCTGTGGGACAAATAAAGCTCCTTGTGCAAATGGGAGGCTCTTTTGTGTTTTCAAACCTTTGAAACTCTCTTTATCATCATGGACCAACCTTCTTATTATAATGCCTTTTTTGGAAGAACGGCTTTGGATGAATTTGATGCTTTTGTTTTGCCAAAGCACTTAATGGTGGAATTCTTAACCAAAATTGGGTAGGGAACCATAAGAGGAGAACAATTTAGTGCTCATGCGGTGTATTTTGCGACTATCGAGAAATATAAATGTGACTGTCCTTCTTGTTATAATTCATAGAAAAGCGAATTAATCAGAACTGATGCTAAAAAGCCTTTAAATGATGATTCTTCAAACTCATCACCCAAAGCAAAAAACAATGCCTATTAAGATGAGTTGAGGGAATTTGGCTTCTCCAAAAAGAGAAGAAAAAGGAAAGATGTAAATTTGGTAGAAGACGAAATAGAAGATGAGGAAATTGACATTGAACTAGACTGTAGAAACGAACAAGAATGAATGAAGCCAACATAAGATCTTGAAGAAATATGCGTGGATATGGTAGATGCAATGAAGACAGTTAAATTGGAAAAGAACTAGATAGTAAAATCAAGGAAGAGCTAATTCAGTTCCTTCAATCTAGCAAAGATGTATTTTCTTGGACTCACTCAGATATGGTCGGAATAGATCCAACCGTCATGTGTTATGCCATGAATATAGACCCAAATGTCACACCAGTCTGATAGAAGAAGAGATAGTTTGATAAAGTCTGGCCCAATGCTTTAAAAGAAGAAGTCAAAAGACTGC
The DNA here is from genome assembly GCA_030765085.1 of Allium cepa. Taxonomy (NCBI): domain Eukaryota; kingdom Viridiplantae; phylum Streptophyta; class Magnoliopsida; order Asparagales; family Amaryllidaceae; genus Allium; species Allium cepa. The sequence continues at coordinate 490,674,677 of CM060935.1, forward strand.
TTGAGAATGGATTTATCAATGAGGTAATCTATCTGAAACGGTTAGCTACTCTGGTGTTAGCTGAGAAATCCAATAGGAAGTAGAGAACGTGTATCAATTATACCGATTTGAACAAAACATGTCCAAAAGACTACTACCTCTTCCGAGGATAGATCAGCTAGTCTATGCAACGAGCGGACACCCACTCTTATCTTTGGATCAGTTAGTCATACCAGATGACGAAAACAATAGTTTTATAATAAATTAAGGAATATATTGCTACAAAGTGATGCCTTTTGGATTGAAGAATGCAGGAGCAACATACCACAAACTAGTGAATAGAATCTTCAGGGAACACATTGGTGGGAACACGGAAGTTTTTGTAGATGACACGTTGATCAAGTGTTAACCCAAAAAATGGATCCACACCCTGAATTGAGTGTGAAAGCACCAGGCCTATTTTCATAGAGCAATAATATATAAAAAAATGTAAAAAGAGCAGAGATAGTAAAAGGATAAGAAGATTTTTATAGTGATTCGGTTGTAATTGAAGCCTACGACCATCTTATAACTTTCTATTAACTGACTGCTGTTATAAGTTGAATTGGATTACAATATGATTGAATCTTCTAAGTTAGATCAAATCACAAGCACACGATGGAAAATCACAGTAAACCCTAGATGAATATTGTGTAGGGAGAAGAAAAGTGAAGAATAATTTCTATAGAATTCCAGCAGCCAGTCCAGAAGATCCTGTTTATGCTGCAAGTAGGATTATACTTATAGGGGTTAGAGTGCTGTTGAGCTAGGCCACTTTGCTAGAAGCCTACACTTGATGATGTGAGAGTGCACTGAAAATTTCGCACCGATCCGACGTTATTTGATGGATCGCTAGCGATCCATAGTGCATGGATTGCTAGCGATCCATGTACCTAAGGAAATTTTGAACCGTTTCCTTTGGTTTGTACTCTATGTCTTATGTAGGTGCTCTCCATTTAATTTTTTTTTAGCAATTTTCCTTGTTTGGTGATTATTCATGTACATGTTGGATTGAGCTATGATTGGAATCAGATGAATGCTCACTTTTCGAACTAGGTTACTAGGAATGTCATGAAACTTGGCAAACATCTTCAGAAAAGATACTGGTTCCTGATGCAAGAGGTTTGTAAGATCCATGAGCGGTCCTTATGGATCATTAGCGATCCATAGTTGATGGGTTGCTAACGATCCCTCCCATTAGCCAATTTTTGTGTATTTCCTCTTAAGTCCTTCTTGGCCTATCCTTCTTATCATTTTGGTTGATTCTTGAGTTGTTTTGACTTAGCCTAGATGTTCTAGCTCCTATTAAATTATGCTAGGTTAAAAACTCTGTTAATATTTGCGCCCTGGAGTACGCCTTTGTTGGAAACAATGTGTGCTCTGGAAGTAACTACTTTTGAGTTTCCATTTTGTGAAATTTAACCGATCATGTTGAGGTTATCATGCGAATTTGACTATAGCTATTCGGCCATCTATTGAGTTTTTGATGTGAATCGTCATTGCTCGTAACTGTAAATCAATTTCGACCCCACAACTTTCATGATGCTTGCAAATAACATATAGACCATGTTGGGAAAGTTTTGAGAAGACCGGTTGCAACTCGATGGATCACTAGCGATCCATAGACTTGGAAAATTTTCTTCAATCAATCTCCTATTTAACTTCGTTTGAGCCGACCCTTCTCATTATCACGTGCACTTTTTGCGACCCGAGCTAATTGCATCCAAACTCTAAATTTGCCTTCGCTACTCGCCACTGACCTCCATCGCCAGAGCTTTCTATCATCGACCTCAATTAACTCCGCCATCTCCCCGAGCCAAGCCCTAGTAACTGAACCGTCGCTTGCTTAAATCACTACCGAATTTGCACAGCTTCGATCGCCAGAAACTTAATGTCGAGCGCATTTGCTTTTTTATTTGAAGTTAGTGATGACATGGTTACCATGTTGGTGGTGATTACCAATGAGTTTGGGGTGATCGATGAGAATGGTGAACGAAGCGGGTTGATTGCGATTTATTGGAGGTAGATAGTGGATTTATGCCCTGCACTTGACGTATTCTACCATCTTTGTTTAGTAAATCAAAATCGATTAGTGCATGGCCTCGATGGCTCCATCGACATTAGTTATGCCTTCGCAAATGGTTCCAGCAGTGCCTACTTCTTCGGCACTACCAGCTGAATATGGTAAATTAGTGCCAGTTGGTCCGGTTGTTGATCGAACCCCTCTGAACTTTAGAATTTTACTCAACCCTCCGAGAGAGCTTCCGCTGTAATTTCTACTAAGTTCTACACAATATTTGTATACAGCATGGCATTCTGGATGATGGTATGTACCTTCCATTGAAAAACGAGTTTGCACACATGCCGCCATTAGGGTACACTGCATGCCATCGGTACATGTGCTTGAATGGTGTAGTGCCCCAATTTAATTATTTCTTGAGAGAGACTCTTCTGAATTTGGGAATAGCTCCGTTTCAGGTTCATCCCAACGAGTATTCAATTTTGAATTTTCTTCATGTTTTATTTATGTAGACATTCAATTGTGCCCTGAGCTTTGATGAGCTAAGATAATTCCTTTCATTTAAGAAGAGAGATTAATTTCCGTCTCTTGTGATTATTGAGACTCAAAGAAATCGCAAAATCATGCTGCAAATCCAAAGTAACTTGTCCCAGTCAAGACCCAATATTTCTTCATTAGATGTCCTGAAGGCCTTATTAGTCTTTGGACGACGGAGGTAAGTTTTCTTTTTACTTGTTGAGGTTTATTATGATGGTGAGGGGTTTTAATAGATTGAATACTCCTTACAGTTATTCCGAGGCCAAATAAAGATCCATCACTTGATCCCATCTTCCATACTCTGGAGGCCATAGATGCTAAAGAGAGGTCGGTCAAATCTTTGCTAATGAACATATGAGAATTTGCGTACGTACAGATTGTTTCATCATGGGAGATCTACCATCGTCGTTGAAGTTTCATCCCATTCCCATTCCAGGATTCAAACGTGCTCCACTTATTCATCGCACAATTCTGAAGAGGGTGGCCTACCAGAAGGAGAAAGTCCATCAGATGGAGCAACTGAGGAAATCCATGAAGGAAAAGGCGTTACCATCGGAACTAGCAGCCTGATTAGGATGCCCTCGATCCTGGAGGTGGGGGAAGAGGAGATCGAATAGCGAGAAGGCAAGGATATGGTGATCGCATGAAAGGAGGAAGGTGAAATTGAGAGCCGAAGTAGTTATGATTCCGCCTCTAGCAATTAGGAATTTGATGCAAGTTCTAGTGAAGGAAATTTCGAATCATGTTGTGAAACTTCGAGAATGAGTCCCATTCTCCAGGATTCATCTGCCTAAGAGATTATCGCTAAAGATGCTTCCCCCATTGCTGAACTACTCCATGGTTCTCCGCCTAAGGAAACCAATATCAACTTTGGGGACTTGAGCAATATTTATGTGGACATTGCAGAACTCAATATGAGAGATGATTTTGAGTTCGAGGGATTGTCTTCTCACTCCGGTTATGTTATTTCTAAAGTTAGCCTGACTTCCGGCATAGTCACTTCGTGACTCGGTTTGTGAAGTCTTTTTAGGCCGCCTACGACACATTACACACTCCACTAGAGTCACGTACACTCATCTATGCATTATTTGAGCTCATTTTTTATCGCTAAAGTGACTTCATTTTTTTATATATTAGGTACTATGGGAGGTCGTGGCTTTATGAAGATCTTGAACAATTCGCAAATGCACAACATAGGTCGAGATGGACTTCGAGCCACCACCAGCCCCAAGAAACTGAGGAAGAATGGAGTAGGAGAAAAGACTGGGAAGCTAAAGCTCGTCGTTGGGATGATAGGGATCGAGACAGAGTTTATAGGGGTGGGTATGATAAGAGGAAGACTCCTGATGATCGGGAAGAGCCATCCAAAAAGTCTAAAGTACATCATGATCCACATCTTTCCGAGCATCATACATCTGCCCCAGCTCCAATTTCTATTGAAATTGAGGTCCCGACTTCAACTGTTCAAGTTGCTCCATCAACCCAGATTCCATCAACTCTTGTTTTGTTTACTTTTTCTTCTTCACGACCTCGTAGAAGGTCTGCTTATATTCTTTCGTCTGTTCCACATAAATCTCCACCCCGTTACTCTATAAGGTCTTCATAACAAAATTGTTTTTAAGTTAAATTATGTCTTGCTAAATGCATCATAAATCTCTACCCTATTACTCCATAAGTGTTGCAAATCTTCTACCAAAGGAGCTAAATATATATCAATATCATTCCCAGGTTGCTTTGGACCAGGGATCAATAATGTTAACATAATATTCTCCTTTTTCATACACAATATAGGCGAGAGATTATATGTCACAAGCATCACTGGCCAGCAACTATACTTGGAACTGTTAATGTCAAATGGGAACCATCGTAGGAAGACCAAATTGAAAGTTACACGGATCACTTGAAAATGATTTCCATTTATCATCCACCATGCTCCATGCCAAAGAATCCACAGTATGACGCATTTTATCATCATTGCTTTTATTACTAAAAAGCCACCTTAGATTTTCTGCCATCCGTTGGAATCTAAAAATCTTCTGAATCTTGTAATAATTGGAAAATTTCTCAACAATTTGGCCAGAATACCTTGCATTATTCTTTCGTCTGCTCATTTTCCTTCCATCTCGGAGAACCACATTTTGGACATCTATTCGAATATTTATACCTTTCTTGAAAAGATGATAATCATTCTTATAGGTGTGAATCTTCTCAAATCCTATGTCAAATACTTTGAGAAACTTCTTTAGTTCATATAGTCTTCGGAAGGATATTATTTTTGGGTAATAACAATTGTTGCACACTTAGAAGCTTATCGAAACCATTATCAGATAATCCAATTTCACATTCAAGATTATACAATGCAGTGATAGCTGATAATTTTTATTAATCTATGCAATCAAGGTACAATGGAGTTTCTACATCTTTCAAATTTTAAAGGAAATCATCCGTTTGTTTTTGTGCAACATAATTATTTTTATCATCGGAGAAAAAAGTATGTTTGAAAAACTCTTCATCTTCAAAGTAAATGGCTTGAAGTAATTCATATATGTCATCCAACATCACTTTTTTAGCTACATTTACTGCACACCATGACTATACCACTTAATGCACTTGTATAAAGGATCCATTCCTCTTATAATCAGATGCTCAACAATAACGTCATCATAGTGATGAGTAAGATTTCGACAATTTAAGCAAGGACACATTTTTTTTCCATATTTCCTAAATTTCTCTTTGTTGTATGCACAAAGTTCCTTGCTCCTTGCTCGTACTCCCTACTAGTTCTATGGTAAAACTAAAAAAAAATTCACGACAAAAAAAATCATTATTTTAACTTCCAAGTTGAATTTTAATCTAAAATTGTACTCTTATATGTGTAAATGCACCCAATCTTTTACCATCACCATATACAATATTGCAAACAAGCAAATTTCTAAAAAAAACATGATAATTTAATACCCATCGATATACTTAGAAACTACATAAAGAAAGGAAGATTAAAATTTAAAGTCATCAAGAAAACTTATCTTGAATTTTAAAGTCATCAAGCATAAATTAAAAATAAATGCTGCAATTTAGAAAATAAAATTAAAACTAATTACATATCATTTCAACAAAAAAATACTATTACATATTTGTAAAAATCGTATTTAAGATTTGTATATTTGACTTTAAAAATGCAATTTTACACGCTGCTACAGCCTACAGGGGTAACTTTAAGATATAAAACTTATTTATATGCATTAAGATTTGAAAATAGTAGTCCATTCATAAAACAAAGTGACATACATCTGATGCACCATACTGATTACAGTCATCTAAAACGTACAACATCTCCTTAAAATATTTTTAGACTTTAAGAAGCACTAGTATAATTAAAGAATCATATGACCTCAAACCATAATAGGAATAGTCATTACTGAAACAACCCTTATTCCACAACTAATATCATATTCCTTGTTATTTTGTATTCTCAAAAACTAATTATAAAATATTGGTTTTATATCAATCATCCAACTAAAGCTGTTGGACATTACTTGTATTGTCCGAACATACTATAATTTTTAACATACAAAGATAAAGAAATAACTTGACAAACTCATATAAACACATGCTTTACAATACATATGTACAAACACTTACCCACTAATGCATGGATAGATAGGCAATATAACTCACACACACAAAAATATACATAAGAAGGTTAAACCTCAATTAACTATTGTAAATATTTGTTGTAGTTTTACTTCACTAGTATATTGGAGATTCACTGAGACCAATATGGTAGACCTAGAAAATGTTAGCTTTTGAATATGTTAATTACTTGTACTCATTTATATGATTTAACTTGAACTTTCAAATATACCCAACACACTAATGCACTCATATATACACACACTTTACAACACATATGTACAACACTTACCCACTAATGCATGGACACAGAGGCAATATAATTCACATCCCTAAACTCAAAGCCAAACACATGCAACACAAAATAGGAAACATATGGAAATTAAAAACATATTCTATTGGGCGCTTGTCATATGGCTGTTGGCATAGCATGTTGGAATTCCTATTGAATGAAAATATACATAAGTCTCACATCGCCAAAGATTGCTAAGCTATACTAGTATATATATGTCTTTGCAATGAAGGTGTTGGGGCCTAGGGGCACCCAAATGTATGCTTCGTTATAAGGAGGGAGATCATGCATCACCACCACACACGTGCGCACCGCCGCCGTCCGTCCGACCGAACCGGGCCGGGCTCGGGTTCGGGTTTGGGTTTGGTTTGGATCTAATATGATCCTATTTTTATTGCAAAACTGGGTTAGGTTTTCTGACAGTTGCAGGCTAAACGAACATGTGCGGATCTGTTCGGAAGCGGACACGAAATGACTGAAGAGGCGTGACCCATGGGGGAACAAAAGCGGGTGCGGCCCAACTGAAGAGGCGCGGCCAAACATAAGCAGGCGCGGCGCGAGAAGATACAAGTAGCAGGCGGGTGCGACCTGTTAACGAACAGTAGCGATTAAAGACATTGTGTGTGAGCCGTCAAGCGGACGCGACTGTTTGAAGGGATGCGGACGAAACTATAAATAGGAGAAAGTACTGATCACATTCTCAATCCAATCCGATTATGTTTTTGCCTCTGCTTCCTTCCTCTATTGCTAAATACATATCACAAAGTTGACATACTCATTACAATCTCGTGCAGATTACGTCAATTGTATCTTGAGAGACTTTAAATAAAGTCTTAAGGAAATTGTTACGACAAGCCTCAGACGGAATTTCCTTCTTCAAACTGGTTAGGTTTATAAATTGATATATATATATATATATTCGTTTTTATGTTGTGTTATTTTTTAAAGAGTATAACGTTTGATCTTTCGCTATAGTTATTATTACTATAGTTGTTAATTTGTTGTTGTAATTTAATTACGACATACCTATTACTTAAATTAGGTAATACAGACTTCCAGAGTAGTGGAAATCTGAATGATAAACTTGTGAGATGAGTTTATAATTGGTTATTCTCTGTTTTGGTATACTAGACGTATAACATCTTAAGACTTTTCTGTTTTTGCTAAAACAGAGATGGCAACAGTAGAGCTCTCAACAAAGGCTACTACACACAACAGGCCCGATCCTTTTAAAGGAGATGGTGATGACTTTCTAACATGGAAGAATTAGATGTTATTTTATCTCACCACGCTCGGTCTGCAACGGTATCTCGAGGAGAAGGAACCGATTCCTGCACCAGGCAAGGAATCAGATGTAGATATGTGGAAGCATTCCGATTTTCTATGCAGAAACAATATTTTGAATTGCCTCGACAAGGTGTTATACAAAGTATACCAGCCTCTAAAGACAGCAAAAGCACTCTGAAATGCACTTGCCACGAAGTATAAGACGCAGAATATCAGTCTTAAGAAATTCATTGTAGAAAAATTCATGGACTACAAGATGGTTGACTCCAAACCGGTGACTGCTCAACTGCATGAACTGCAAATCATCATTCATGAACTCGAAGCGGAAGGTCATAAGGTTGGAGAATCGTTTTTGGTTGAAGCCATCATGGGAAAACTGCGGCCGTCATGGAGATATTACTGTAATTATCTAAAGCATAAGAATAAGGAAATCTCTTTACAGGATCTCATAGTCCGACTGAAAATTAAGGCAAATAACCATGGAGTTACAAAACCAAGCAAGGAGGCATTTGTGGCTGAAGGTTTAAAGACCAAAAACAAAAAGAAGAATTTCCAGAAGAAAAGGAAAGCTCTAGACAACAAACCAAAAGACAACAAACGAACCAAAAAGTGTAATGGCGAATGTTGGTTTGTGGAAAAGTTGGACATGCCGCTAGATATTGCAGACACAAAAAGGAACGCAACATAGAGGCAAATAAAGTAGACAACATGGAAGTAGATGATTCCAACTTCTCGGCAGTTGTATCTGAATGCAATTTGGTTCAGAATCCTAACCAATGGTGGGTAGACACAGGCGCTACTCGTCATGTCTGCTCTGACAAATCCATGTTTTCTCCATACCAGAAATTTGATCACGAAGAAAAACTCTATATGGGTAATTCTACAATATCCATGATCGAAGACAGTGGTACAGTAATCCTCAAATTTACTTCTGAAAAAACTGTCAAGTTGAATGACGTGCTCCACGTTCCAGACATACGCAAGAATCTCATCTTTGGTACAGTGCTATCAAAGAAAGGATTCAAAATAGTATTCGAGTCAGACAAGATGGTTCTGTCCAAAGGTGGAATGTATATCGGAAGGGGATATTTATGTGATGGCCTATTTAAGGCAAATGTAGCCGTTATCGGCAACAAAACTATGTATTCTGATTGTGCTACTAATAAAATTGAAGTTTCTTACTTGCTTGAGCACGAAATTTTACTATGGCATGATAGATTGGGACACATAAATTTCCGAAAAATGAAAATATTATCAAACTTGGGATTAATTTTGAAATTCCAAGTAGATAAGAACTAAAAATGTGAGACATGTATAGAAGCAAAAATGGTTAAAAAATCATTTCAATCTGTTGATAGAAGCACCGAAGCACTAGGTTTGGTTCATACAGATTTATGGGATTTTAAATCATTACCTATAAGAGGTGGAAAAAAGTACTTTATCACGTTTATTGACGACTATACTTGATATTGCTACGTATATCTTTTGAATCCCTCACAATAAACAGGAAGAATTCCATATGAGTTATGAAAAGTACACAAACCAAGTTTTAAATACCTCAAAGTGTAGGGGTGCTTGGCAAAAGTTCTAGTTCCGCCTCCCAAGAAAGTCAAACTTAGACCAAAAACAGTAGATTGTTACTATTTAGGGCCAGCCCAAAATAGTAGTGCCTATAGATTTTTGGTATTCAAGTCTGATATAGCTGATATTCATGTAAATACAATCATGAAATCTAGAGATGCCTCATTCTTTGAAGATGTGTTTCCGCACAAAAGGAATGAAGGGAATAATGTCCCCAAAAGGACAAGAGAAGAATCAAGCAATTCACATGAAGATGAAACTCATCATGAGATTAAGGAAATTGAACCAAGAAGAAGCGTAAGGGATATGACTTCCAAGACATTTGATTCGGATTTTTTCACATATGTGTTAGAACACGAACCTCAAACATACAAGGAAGCAATGTCATCTTCTGAATCTTCATGTTGGAAAGAAGCAATTCAAAGTGAAATTGATTCAATTCTATGTAATAAAACTTGAGAAATTGTTGATATTCCACATAGAATAAAATCTATTGGCTGTAAATAGATTTTCAAGAAGAAAATGAAAGCAGATGGCTCTATCGACAAGTATAAAGCCGGATTAGTAGCCAAAGGATATCGTCAAAAAGAAGGAGTAGACTTCTTTGATACATATTCGCCGGTAACACGAATAACCTTATAAGAATGCTAATAGCAATTGCATCAATCTATGAACTAGAAATTCATCAAATGAATGTAAAGACAGCATTCTTAAATGGAGATCTCAATGAGGAGATCTACATGGAGCAACCTGAAGGTTTTGTTTCCAAAGGAAATGAAAACAAAGTCTGTAGATTAGTAAAATCATTATACGGATTAAAACAAGCTTCAAAACTATGGCACACAAAATTTGATAGTGTCATGATGAGAAATGGTTTTCGTATAAATGAATGCGATAAGTGTGTTTTATAAACAAATTAGACAATCATATGTGATGATTTGTTTAAGTGTTGACGATATGTTAATATTTGGTCCAAATACTCAGGTAATAGAGACCACAAAGAAGATGTTAATTAGCAATTTCGATATGAAAGACTTAGGAGTTGCAGACGTTATTTTAGGAATCAAAATAATAAGAACACCTGATGGAATTGAATCATCTCAGTCACACCATGTAGACAAAGTGATTGAAAAATTTCAAAATTTTAGAATTAAAGGAGTAAGAACACCTTTTAATCCATCAAAAGTACTGCATAAAAACACTAATGAGAGTGTAATGCAACTGGAATACTCTCGTGTAATAGGATGTCTCATGTATCTCATGAATTGCACAAAGCTTATGCAGTAAGTCGAATGAGCAGGTATACAAGCAATCCAGGAAAGGAACACTGGAAAGCACTAATGAGAGTGCTTGGATATTTAAAAAATACCACAAATTATTCCTTACATTATGGAAAATATCCTGCCGTCTTAGAAGGATATAGTGATGCAAACTGGATTGCTGATTCAGAGGAATCAAAATCAACAAGTGGTTATGTATTTACGTTAGCAGAGGCAGCAGTGTCATGGAAATCTACTAAACAAACACGCATAGCTTGATCCACTATGGAATCGGAGTTCATCGCTTTAGATAAAGCAGGCGAAGAAGCAGAATGGCTTCGTCATTTTTTAAAAGATATTCTATTTTGGTCTAAACCTGTATCGGCCATATGCATACACTGTGATAACCAAGCTGCGCTAAGTAGAGCGCACAGCTTTGTGTATAATGGAAAGTCACGACATATTCGTCGACACCATAACACAGTAAGGCAGTTACTCTCAAATGGAACTATTTCCATAGATTATGTGAGAACAAATGATAACCTAACAGATCCATTTACTAAAGGTTTATCAAGAGAGAAAATTGACCGCGCATCGAGGGGAATGGGTTTAAAAGCCTAAACCACCAAGAGTTATCTTATACGGAAACCTATCCTAGCGAATGGAGATCCCACAGACTAGGATCAATAGGCAAACCAGTTCTGAGTAACTCAAGACGTAACGCAAGTGCGTGGACATAGCAACTCCATTCCTATGATGCACAATATAAATGCATACCTACAGAAGTATTTAAAGGTTAAAACTATGTTTTTTAATGATGACCATATCTTGGAAATAACAAGTGGGGTATATGTAGGATACTCTTAATGGTTACGATCACCAATGTTAGTGTGAGTTGGGTCGGCTCTATGAGAATATTAAAGGCTTATATTTTCTATAAACACTCGTAGAACCAAAAATTATTCAGGACCAAAATGAACACAACCAAGAGATTGGATGAGAAGGGAATCAATGCTTTGTAAAACTTATTGTCTGGATATACAATAAAGGCCGGCGGTTCAAGATGAAATAATTCGCCGATTAGCCAAGTAGATCCGATAAGTTTTAACTAGGGATAATTCAAAGTGAAATATCTACTTATCCACGATAAAGCATTATTTCATATGTGCTCTGTGATATTTCTCTTTGTGTGGGGGATATGTATATTATCATTTATATGGGGGATTGTTGGAATTCCTATTGAATGAAAATATACATAAGTCCCACATCGCCAAAAATTGCTAAGCTATACAAGTATATATATGGCTTTGCAATGAAGGAGTTGGGGCCTAGGGGCACCCAAATGTATGCTTCGTTGTGAGGAGGGAGATCATGCATCACCACCACACACACGCGCACGCCGCTGCCGTCCGTCCGACCGAACCGGGCCGGGCTCGGGTTTGGGTTTGGGTCTAATATTATCCTATTTTCACTGCAAAACTGGGCCAGGTTTTCTGACAGTTGCAGGCTAAACGAACAGGTGTGGATCTGTTCGAAAGCAGACGCGAAATGACTGAAGAGGCGCGACCCATGGGCAAACAGAAGCGGGTGCGACCCGTTAGACGCGAGTGAGTGCGACCCGACTGAAGAGGCGCGGCCAAACATAAGCAGGCGCGACGTAAGCAGATACAAGTAGCAGGCGGGTGCGACCTGTTAATGAACAGTAGCGATTAAAGGCAACGGGTGTGACCCGTCAAGCGGATGCGACTTTTTAAAGGGATGCAGATGAAACTATAAATAGGAGAGAATACTGATCACATTCTCAATCCAATCCACTTCCTTCCTCTACTGCTCAATACATGTCACAGAGTTGACATACTCATTATAATCTCGTGCACATTACGTCTGTTGTATCTTGGGAGATTTTAAATAAAGTCTTAAGGAAATTGTTACGACAAGCCTCTGACGGAATTTTCTTCTTCAAACTGGTTAGGTTTATAAATTGATTTATATATTTATATATACATCTTTTTCGTTTTTACGTCGTGCTATTTCTTTAAATAGTATAACGTTTGATCTATCGCTATAGTTATTATTACTATAGTTGTTAGTTTGTTGTTGTAATTTAATTACGACATACCTATTGCTTAAATTAGCTAATACAGACTTCCAATGTAGTGGAAATCTGATTGATAAACTTGTGAGACGAGTTATAATTGATTATTCTCTGTTTTGGTACACTAGACGTATAACATAGCAGACATAAGTTATTGTTTGCTACGGAGAATGTTGCTTACGCTTAGATTTTTATGTCGCATGAACTAAAGGTGGTAAGAGTAAGATAAAATAAGATTTCAACGTATGCAGCAACAACTAGGATGTACAAATGCAGACAACATATTAATATATTCAAATTCACACATAAATTATTATACATTGGACTCAACTCATGCATCTAGAAAAAAAGGAAATAGCCATAAGACACAAAAATATAAATATACAGGTACACACTCAAATGTAAGAATGAAGATTAGCAATAGAAAAATAAGGTCCATGATTTCATTTTAGCATAGGAGCAAATCATTTTCAAAACAAGTAGTTTATTATGAAATTCAACCAATCCGAAAAGTAACATGCTCTTATGCATACATTGATGCCTGCTCAGACATTCATACATGTTTGTGTAGAGTGGGAAATCAAATTGTATCAAAATATAGGTAATCATTGATAATTTAAAAGTGTGGTGCTGGTGCAAACAAAAACATTATCATTATTGTATCTGTGGACCCCCTGATTTCGATTTGATGGTGGAAAGTAGACATAGTTGTGTTCTTCTATTCAGTTTTAGTAAAATACCTAAAAATCTAAGTGTAAATGTGAATGTGCATATATTTTTATATACCCATGATGATCCAAACAGTCATGTAAGCTGGTATCGTGGCTATTATTAGCTTATATTAACATATTAATGACCTCAACTGTTGACATGTTGACTGTCTTCTGATCACAGATAGTCACCAAACCTTCCAAATTGTTCACTCTAAAATTTGGGGATAGAGAAAACAAGCCAACTGATTCCCGACACTTCGAAGAACTCAATATTCATGCTGAGGAGTGTATAAACTCCAAATTGTGCGTAGAAATAATCTTCCGTTGCACAGATCTGGAAAATAAGGATATCTTTTCAAAAAGTATATGTTCTTCTATTTAAGTTACAATTATTAGATTCTTATATTCAATAATTTTTTAAATCTGCATTTTTGTTCTTCTGGTTTTCTATGGGATATATACAGGACCCTTTCTTGGTAATATCCAAAGCGACTGAATCTAGTGTGTTAGTTCCAATATGTAAGTCCAAAGTGAGAAAAAATGATCTCGATCCAACGGGGAAACCAGCTGCCCTAAACTTTCAACAAGTTGGAAGCAAGGCATGATCTTGCCACATGTATATTTTCAAAAACAAAAAAGGATTAACAGCAAACTTATTTTCTAATGACATTTATTTACAGGAAAATCCCTTAGTAATAGAATGTTATGATTCCAAAAACAATGGCAAGCAACTAATGGGCCGATGAGTTTGACTTTGTTAGATGGAAGAGTTACAAATGTCTACAGGCTTCTAATGTTATTTTATTTCAATATGTGCGGAAAAGTTGTGAAGTCACACACACATACATATCCAAGTTCAAGAGCACACACTTATATGCGCACAACCAGAGAATATTGTACCATCCACACACAAAACACACATGCACCAGACTCTGGTCTTACAATTGCACTCAGGTGAATATGAACAAGGTATTAATCCAAGACAATAGAAACTTTCATGATTTAGATAAGAAACAAATGACATTAAATAGGCATCCAATTTCATTTAGGATAAGTAAAAACATGACAAAAATTAATTGCAATGAGAAAGAAACTTAAGGCATCTAATATTTCAAGAAGAAAAAAGATGAGCAATGTGTTGGGGAAATCTCGGTCTTCCCCGCTTCGTGAAGTTAAGATAGGCACTTTAAGATTAAAAGTAGCAATGGAAACACAAGAGTTTATAATTCTTCAATATGGAGATTCTTCCACTATACAAAAGAATAGTAGGATTACAATAATATGATTACAAAAGTAACTCACACTTGGTGGCTCACTCAAGCTTGAGGATAAAGACTTCTCAAGCTATCACTCTTTTCTCTCAAAGAGGATCTCTCTAACTCTCAAGTTTTTTCTCATTCTAAGAAGTGGCTTCTTCCTTGGATTCTTGAATGGCTAGTAATAGGGCTCCTTCTCCTATTTATACTACCCAACCTCCATAATGAATGATGGAGATTACTTGCATCCGACGGTAGAGATTGATTCTCTAGAATGCTCCACACTCTCTAGGAATCTCTACACTCTTCCATTCCCTTCTTTATTCTTCCATACTCTTCCGTAAGGTTACAGAAGGTTCCACACACCTCTAGAATATTCCAGAGGGTTCCACACTCTTCCACAAGCTTCTAGAGAGTTCTACACTTCTCTAGAGTTCTACGGAACATTCTAGAAAATTATAGATTTCTTTAGAAACGTCTAGAATTTTCTAGAAACTCTCCAATTAAGGAGGGATCCCAACAAATCTCCCCCTCCCGACTTAATTGGGGGGTAGTAGTACGCCGGCACCTTGACAGCAGTCTTCAAATTTCTTTGTTGGCACTACCTTGGTCATCATGTCAGACCAGTCCCTCAGGCCGTTCCATGTAGATCTCTTCCTCTAGGTCACCATGAAGAAACGCCGTCTTGACATCGAGTTGTTCAATCTCCAAATCTTGCACGGATGCAAGGCTAAGCACAACTCGGATTGATGACATCTTTACCACGGGAGAGAATATCTCTTCAAAGTCAGTACCTTTTTCTTGTCCAAATCCTGTGACGACTAATCGAGCTTTGTAGCGAGGCTTTGAACAGTTCTCTTCGGTCTTGATTCTATACACTCACTTATTCTTCAAAGCTCTTCTCCCTTTTGGTAGCTCCACTAGTTCATATGTGTTATTCTCATGCAAGGATTGCATTTCTTCTTGCATGGCTATTCTCCACTCTTCTTTATGACAATCACTCATTGCTTCTTTATAGATTTGAGGCTCCCCCTCATCAGTAAGCGTAACGTACTCCTCTGTGTTATATCGGGTGGATGGTCTTCTGTCCCTTGAGGATCGTCTTGGCTCTGGTGCGATTGGAGTGCTAGATTGAGGTTCTTCCTGAACTGGTTCATCATGAATTTCATGATCTTCAGCTTCACTGCTTACTTGTGTGTTGTTATCTTCATGTCGAACCAGAGTAGGTTCAATGTTCTTACTGCTTCTCAATCTTGGCCTCTCTGAATTCTTGATATCTTCAATTGTTTGGTCTTCGAAGAATACAACGTCTCTACTGCGAATAACCCTCTTGTTAATTGGGTCCCACAACCGGTACCCAAATTCATCCTTAGGTGAACGAAGATAAATACACTCCTTTGTATTTGCATCAAGCTTAGCTCTCTCATCTTTGGGGATGTGAACAAATGCCCTGCACCCGAACACCTTGAGATGATTATATGAAGCCCTCTTGCCTGTCCAAACTTCCACAGGAATGGTCCCATCCAAAGGAACTGATGGTGTGAGGTTGACAATGTCGGCCACAGCCATTATAGCTTCTCCCTAGAATGATTTGGGTAACTTAGCATTAGAGAGCACACAACGAACTCTTTCTTCAATGGTTCGGTTCATTCTCTCAGCTAGCCCATTCAATTGTGGTGTCTTGGGTGAAGTATTCTCTAGCCTAATGCCATATTTCTTGCAATAGTCTTCAAAAGGACCTCTATACTCACCTCCGTTATCTGATCGTACACACTTGATCTTCCGTCCAGTTTCACGCTCCACCAGAGCATGGAATTCTTTGAAGGCATCAAGCACTTGATCCTTTGATTTTAACAGGTGCAACCATACTTTCCTTGAATGATCATCAATGAAGGTGACAAAATATAGAGCACCACCAATGGATCTCTCAGACATCGAACATACGTCAGTGTGCACGAGGTCTAGAATGTTCTTTCTTCTTGTGGGCGGAGAAGATCTTTGGAAAGCAACCCTATGTTGTTTTCCAGCTAAACAATGAGCACAAGGATGAAGTGGTTTACCTTTCACGTTAGGGAGGAGTTGTTTCTGAGCGAGTATGTGAAGACCTTTCTCACTAATGTGCCTAAGTCGTTTATGCCATGTGTCCATATCATCAGTAGAGATGTTTACTTCTCCTTTGCATAGCTTAGCTTGCATTACATACAATGATCCTACCTTCTTTCCTCGAGCTATTGTCAAACTTCCTTTGGTGAGCTTCCACTTCCCTTCACCAAAGTAATTCATTAGACCGTCATCATCTAGCTTTCCAGCGGAGATAAGACTGAGGCGCATGGTCGGGACATGCCTCACATCTTTCAAAACAAGCTTGCACCCGGTGCTTGTCGTCAGAGTGATGTCCCCTATTCCAACAATCTTGCTTCTATCTTGATTTCCCATTTGCACCGTGCCAAAGTCACCTCTTTGGTAGGATGGGAAGAAGTTTTCATGTGGAGTAACATGGAAGGAAGCACTAGAATCAACAATCCAAGAACTCTCATCACAAGAAATGTTTAGAATGTTACTTTTACCAACGAGATATATCAGATCTTCCTTTAATACTATGGTAGTAGTACTCTTTTCTTCTTGCTTCTTTGTTAGGCTTATTTGGTCAGGCTTAACATTACCAGCCTTTTGGTCTCTTTTGAAGCTTCGACATTCCATTTTCTTGTGACCCATCCTTCCACAGTAATAGCATGCAATCTTCGAGCGTGACTTGGATCTACCTCGAGATTGATGGGGATTTCGGCTCTTACTACGTACAGGGGTTTCATTCCTACCCCGATTCTCAACAACATTAGCTTCGGGATGGATAGACTTATCTCGTTCCATTCTCCTTGCTTCTTCACCAAGAAGGCTGTCATTGACGGTATCCATAGTTAACTTTCTGTAACGATCTCGATTTTTTGTTGCCGAAAAACCGAAATGTTATAGGTTTAAGAAAGAAAAAGAGACAGAAGAAGAGAGAAGAGGGTAGAAAATAGAGAGGAAAGAAAACAGAAAGGAAACAACAGAACAACATCAGAATCTCACAATTCGCAGCGGAACAACATATAATAATAAATGAATAATCTTTAAACAAAGAACTATATCAGTTATTACATTACATCACATTTCATTACATCATATCATCAGAGTGTACAACAACATACAACAACAAACAGTGCAGCGGAAAAAGAAATACTATATAACTAGTAATACGCTATGCCATCCAGCTTGCCTCCAGCAACTCCAGAATATCCTGATAAACCTAACTCTTGACTGCCCGTGTGGAAATTGGTGGGCACTCGGAGTTTTCCTTCCGGAGCTGAGTTACTTAGCATGACAACAAGTGTGTCCCAACTTTCCGGTAAGGAACTAAGGAGTAGAAGGGCTTGTAGCTCATCATCAATCTTCATATCAATTTTGTTAGTTGATTTACGAGCCTCTTGAAGTTATTCAAGTGCTCAATCATACTATGACCATCCTTATACTCCAATTTCACCAACCGTCGAACTAAATTGGCCTTGTTGCGAGGCGTTTTCTTCTGAATCATGGACTCAAGCTTTGTCCATAATTCATAGGCATTAGTATAAGTAGAAACATGCTCGAAGGGAGTTTTGTCGATGTACTTACGGATCATAGCAACAGCCTTACGGTTCAACAGTTCCCACTGAGCATCACTCTTTCCTTCCACCTTATTTTTGTAGATGATGGGCTCATGCAAATCCTTACAATACAAGTGGTCCTCCATCATTGGCTTCTAATAGGAGTAGTTGTTAGCTGTGAGCTTGAACATGTCTCCATCATGAGCGACAATATCCTCCATCTTGAACTTACATGAGCTTGATTACGGCTACGGATGAACCTGGCTCTGATACCACTGTTGGGGAAATCTCTGTCTTCCCCCTTTCGTGAAGTTAAGATAGGCACTTTAAGATTAAAAGTAGCAATGGAAACACAAGAGTTTATAATTCTCCAATATGGAGATTCTTCCACTATACAAAAGAATAGTAGGATTACAATAATATGATTACAAAAGTAACTCACACTTGGTGGCTCACTCAAGCTTGAGGATAAAGACTTCTCAAGCTATCACTCTTTTCTCTCAAAGAGGATCTCTCTAACTCTCAAGTTTTTTCTCACTCTAAGAAGTGGCTTCTTCCTTGAATTCTCGGATGGCTAGTAATAGGGCTCCTTCTCCTATTTATACTACTCAACCTCCATAATGAATGGTGGAGATTACTTGCATCCGACGGTAGAGATTGATTCTCTAGAATGCTCCACACTCTCTAGGAATCTCTACACTCTTCCATTCCCTACTTTATTCTTCCATACTCTTCCGTAAGGTTCCAGAAGGTTCCACACATCTCTAGAATATTCCAGAGGGTTCCACACTCTTCCACAAGCTTCTAGAGAGTTCTACACTTCTCTAGAATTCTCCGGAACATTCTAGAAAATTCTAGATTTCTCTAGAAACGTCTAGAATTTTCTAGAAACTCTCCAATTAAGGAGGGATCCCAACACAATGAAATGGATTAATCCTACCCTTGAAATGAATAAATGAATTACATTGTCCTTCCATCAATCACTAAAACAGGAAATTCAAGTATTTCAATTTTTCCTTCCAAATCAAGAACTAAAACTTTATGATTGAAGTAAATGCGGTTACATTACACATTGTAAAAAGAAAAAACTAAAGCTATCCTTTGGTCATAGTATTGTTAATCAATTCAGTTTTATATTTCTTACTGCATTTGAACTGAATTTTCATTTTCTATCCCTTCTTTTAACTTAGTTTCTTACTAAAGGTCCATAAATATTTACAAATGTTCAAAAGAAAATTGACTTTACTCCTCGTAATTCGTTACATGTAGCAAGGATGACATTGACTTAGGGTATGGAAAGGCATTAAATTATACAGGCAATTTAATTTGATATTTTGTTACTTACTTTCAATTGAAAGAAAATAGACGAGTCCGCAGTGTAATGTATGCCCACTGATTTGCAGATTGCTATCTGTAGTTCTTTGAAGTTATTTTTCTAATAGAACTTTCTTATCTTACAGTATTGAAAATGAGTTAATAATAGGCAAATACATAACTACCACTGTAAAGAATGAAGGCAAGCAAAACAAAAGGCAAGGTTGAAGCTTTTAAGACGATGGTCTACTACTATCGGGTTACGTTTTCACATCACTGTCGAAGCTTATGCATCTCCTAGACACTTATTCGGTATTTTCATAAATTGGCAATCTTTAAATATATAGTAACATGAAGAAAATAATATATTATAACCATCAAATTGCATCATACACCATCTGTAACTCATTGTTCTATAAAATTGGATGATGAAAAAATAAAAGGAAATATTTACACCGCTACATACAGTGAAACTGTGTTAAAAAATCAAAATAAAATTCATTTATTTTCATCCTATGAAAATTAATAGGAAAATAAACAGTTTCCGGTTTTCTTCATAATGTCACTGGGTAATCCCTCTTATGACAACCTCATTCTCCCTCACACCCTGAACCTCTTTCTCAACCGCCTCGATCATTCTAAAAATTCAGTTGAAAACATGTTTCTACACTTTATATATTTTATTTCATGTGTATTATTTTCTTTATTAAGGATAATTTTTTTAAATAAAAGGAATCATACACACACACATATGTATCTATGTATGTATGTATTTGTGGACTAAAGCACACTGTAAAAGCGAAAGAAGATAAATATGTTTTTCTGGTATGAGTAACATTTTTATTATATTATACAAATTAATAAAAGTTATTCTTTACGAATTAAAAACAAAAATTAAGAGGAATTTTATTCTACAAACTATGAGAAGTTTCCTTTTTATATGCTTTAAGACATTATTTTCCAAAAACACTATTTTTTAGACATAAATAAATTTGAATGTCATTTTTTCAATGGTTTTCCATTTTAATCTTTTTAATAATATTTTTTCTGTTTTTCTCAAAATAACTTAAGGAGAAAACTACCGATACTATATTAGTTGGTATATTAGATGATTAAGATTCTTTGCATTGTCAAAGGCATTTTTCGCTTACATTTTTGGGTAAGTTTATCTTATTTATTATCTTGGAAACTAGACTAAAATGTTTGGCATTAATTATAGTTCGTTAATAGTCTAAAGTCCATATTAAATTCTTTTGGATCTTATTAACATAACTCCATGCACAGTCGCATTTATAGGTCGTAAATGAAACTTATAATTCTAATTTCAGATGTAAACTCACAACATCCATTAATTATTTTGTTTACATTGAAACTTCACAATTATACATCTGCATCTCAATATGCTTATAACCTTATAGGAAATTTCATTAACTGAATGAGATAAGCATGGCAAACCAATCCTTGATTTAATCTTCCAAACGGTAAGAATCTACAACATATACATTGTTTGATACTGAAATAAAGTTTATGAGGCTCAATGTGTAGCTGAAGCATTTATTTTAATGTTTATCACAGAGCTTAGTCTTGTTGAGTAACCATTATTGTTTGCTCCTGCTGCCATAGACGGTGCTCAATGTCGTCTCAAAGGATTCAATTTTTGGACAAAGATTTGTGAGCAATACACCATGTATGCTGAAAATCAGATTCTGCAAGCTATATTTACCAAAGAGAAAACAAAACCAACTATTGATTTCTTCGACTCGAAAGTTTTATTTATATATTTTCATACTAAAAGGTAATTCTCGAAATTAATGTTATGTTCTTTAGCTAAGGGGTAACTTCTATATTTATCTGTGTTCTTTGTGTTTTTATTACTATGATTGTTGTTTAGTTATGTTTATGTTATGTCATTCTGAATTGAACTTTTCAAGTTTCAGTGTTTGTATTTTTAAACTTGTAATTTTTGGGTGCCCACAATTTTCCACACGGGCAGCCTAAAGTTAGATTTTCAGATAGTCAGATAATAGCTGTAGCATTTAGAAATCTTCTTCAATCTTTGGATCTTGGCAATCGCATCGATGACTGACCTTGCTTAATACAACGTGATAGGAGTTCTCGCTTCGCGTTTGGTGGCGAACTGGAGACCCCTACATGTCCCCGGGGAGGGGTTGGTTAACCGGGTAGGTGAAGAAGTTGAAAGGCTGACCGTAAAAGTAAGGGCAGGGTATCATTGTATGCCACGGCGGGGCTGGGATAGTTGAAAAGCCTACTGTCGAGAGTGGCCGTTGTCGATGGTTGAAAAGCCTAGACCGTTACATTTGGTAACGACCATTGCCTTTCCTCTAAATCTTCACTTGAGATTTCACGACCTATCGTTTAATTTGAATCGATGTAGTTTTCGGATATCCAAATTTGAAAACCCAATCTCGGTCTTATCGAAATCCAAAACGCCGTCTTTTAAACCCAAGTTGTTTTAAAGTTAAAACAATTCAATTCATTATCTATATTCACACAGATAGATAATTAACAATCTCACACATAGATAATCTATATCATCACAATTTAACCAAAGCATCCAATATCACATATCAGCCCATATCTCATATCAGAGATATCAAACACTCCAAGGCATTCAATAATATTCAGCCATCCATAAGCAAGATTGAACAATCACACTATCACTAATTAATTTAAATAAATTAAATTAATTACTTCCATCACTATAAATCCTACTTACTTAACCATTAATTAATTATAAACTAGTTAATTAATCATTCTCTAATTATCTATCTTAATTAATCATTCTTGATTAATTATTCTTCAATTACATTAAGTAATTAGCCTTAATTAATTACACAAATTAATTACCCTTAACCATTTACAGTAATTAACCTTTAATTAATCCATTAATTAATTAACTAATAAGATTATGTTTTGTTGTGATTGAGATTTTATGTAGTTTTTTGTATGAGATATTAGTCGTGGATGTGGATCGTATCGTTTTTTGTATGGTTGTTTAGAATTAGACTTAACGTGTATATACATTAATGGTTTATAATTGCATTTTCATTATTTATGCAATTCATTTTATATAAAATTTGCATGCATATATATATATATATATACATGATTTATTATGGACCATTGAAATAATTTTGGCAGCGAAAGTATAGGAAAATCTATAAAAAAAATTAATGTAGCAAATTAATGTTATCGACGGAATGGAAAGAGAACATAAACAAAAATTACAAACAAAACCGCCACTATTACGTAAAAGATAATGGTGAGTGGTTACACAAAACAAATCCGCCATTAGACCTTCATAAATCAGTGTGTGATTAGTGATAAAAGCTTACTACATCCATCGCTAATCCCTTGTTATATAGCAAGGGTTTACCGACGACTATTTATTAAACATAATTTAATATAAAATATTATTTTTCATACAAACGTCGGAGAAAGGTCGGTGATTTTATGCTAATTTCCCTCGCTAAATTGACACTGATTTACCGACTATGAATTTACCAAGCTAGACCAACCGTCGTAAACCCGTCGGTAAACGCAATTTAGTAATGGATTGTGTCATTGCAAAATCAATGTTTTCTTGTAGTGATTGGACTTATGGAATTTGGTAAGGGTTAAAATTTCAATATCGTCCACATTCAACTCTATAGTCCAAACACAAAGTTTTTGGTTCAATAATAACAATTACTATTAACCGTACCACTTTGACCAGAGTCTTTGACTTTAAGTTGACTTGAGTTGATCGTGGTACTAACCCTATATAACCAAGGAGACTAATCCTCTCCTGAATAGTGTTTCACTTTCAATACTTCCACTCAACCCAACTATAGTACTCAATTGACGCCGTGTCATAATTTGAGTATAATCAAAGTGGAGCTTTTATAGTGAAGATTGACAGTATCCTAAAGTCGAAAGAATTGTGTAACTCAATCATATCGATATTTTTTGTTTGACCTTTGTTATTTTAACCAACAAAAAACTATCGAGTGAGGCGTTTCATGGTTATCAAATAACTATCAGTACATAAACCTTAAGTGTCTCCAGTAGTCATGAGTAATACATTGTCCAACATTTGAAGAGCGCTACGTACTTTAATCTTAATGGATATATCAATATCAGGTCTCGATGAATTTTGACTAGGAACATTTAAAATGGTATATTTGTATTTAGTGTAATAAATTACTCATGGTTACAACACTTTGCAATTAATATAAAAAACATACCATTTATGGATTTTCTATTAAATATAAATTTAATTAAATTAATAAATTGATATAACATATTATATAAAGTATATAATAGAAACAAATCACCTTTTATTTCAAACAAGAGTGGTTATCGAATTAGATATTTATAACAAATTACATAATTGTACCTAGGCCTATTCTAACTTTATGAGATTGGATCAAGGCAGTTAAAGAAGCAATAAAAATGATTGTGAAAATAATATTTGGGAGTTTGTAGATTGGCTTAAAGATAAAGATATCATTGAAGTAAAATTGGTTCATAAGATAAATTTTAACCCAGATGCTCAATACAAAAGCACAAGGTTAGGCTCATAGCAATGGGCTACTCATAGAAACATGGAGTTGACTATGATGAGATATTTGCTGTAGTTGCACACCTTAGTACGATATGATCAGGGCTTTAATAGCCTTTGCAGTCCAGAATGGTTGGAATATTTTTCACCTTGACATTAAATCTTCTTTCGTAGATGGAGCGTAAAAAGAAGATATTTATGTCAAGCAACTCCGGACTTTGTAAGTAAAGGCAACAAAGGAAAAGAGATAAGACTAAGCAAAGCTTTGTATGACCTGAAGTAAATCCCTTAGGCATAGTATAATAAAATTGATCGGAACTTAGTTGAATAAGGATTTAGGAGAAATAGGAGTGAGCCAACATCATGCATTAAGATCAAAGGTTAGTGTGATACTCTCATTGTCTCTCTCTACATAAAACTATCAAGCAACTCTGGTCTTTGTAAGTAAAGGCAACAAAGGAAAGGGGATAAGACTAAGGAAAACTTTATATAACCCGACGCACGCTCCTTGGGCATAGTATAATAGAATTGATTGGTACTTCATTGAATAAGGATTCAAGAGAAGTAGGAGTGAGACAACATTATACATCAAGAGCTAATGTCGGTGTGATACTCTCATTGTATCTCTTTGCATAAACAATCTTATCTACACAGGAAACAGTCTGAAGATGATAATTGCATTAAAAGAAGACATGATGAAAACATTTGAGATGTCGAACTTGGATTTATGAATTACTTCCTCGACATAGAGGTGAAAGAACAAAAGAAATGGACATTTATGCCACAAAAGAAATACATTGAATCACTACTGGGATGAATGTGTTGAAAATTAAACTTGACTTTGGGCTAGATTATTGGACTTAATTTGGGCCACAAACAAAGAAGTAAAGCTAAAAGAGAATTCTAGAGAAAGTTAGAAAGAAACATCTAGATAGAATTATCTAGATATATGTTGTCGTGGTAGAAGAGGTTCTAGAATTTTCCGTTCTCAAATTGTAATAAAATAACTAGAATCTAGAGTTTTCATGTCTAAAGATATTTTGTATGAAAGTTATAGAAAACTCTAGAGAATAGTTGTATACCGTAGGATCAAACACATCTCCACCGTTCATTTGAGATGTGAATTACTATAAATAGGAGTGGTGTATCTCAATTACAAGCAAGCAAAAAAATTGTAAGCAAAAGTTTGTAATAAAGTACAACTTTCTCCTTTAAAATCAATCTCTCATTTCACACTTGCCATCCAATTAATCTTCAACTTGAAAATTTTCTAACATTGGTATTAGAGCCAGGTTCTTAGTCAAGAAAATATGGCAAGCGGCATGACACCATTTCAAGTTCCATTGCTAAAGAAGGTGTACTATGATAACTGGAGTATTCGCATGAAGGCGTTGCTCGGTTCACAAGATGTGTGGGATATCGTTGAAAATGAGTATATTGAACCCGTCGATATCACCACTTTATCCCAAACACAAAAGGATAATTTGAAGGATTCAAGAAAGAAGGATCATAAGGCTCTTACTCTCATTCATCAAGGCTTGGATGAATCTATGCTTGAGAAGGTAGCAAGTGCGCAAAGTAGTAAGGAAGCATGAGAGATTTTGGAGAATGCATTTAAAGACATCGATAAAGTGAAGAAGATAAAACTACAAACTATGCGAGGTGAGTTTGAAGCTTTACATATGAAATCAACCGATTCGATTGATGATTATTTTTTACGAGTTTTGGCATTAGTAAATCAAATGAAAAGATATGGTGAAAAATTAGAGGACTCTAGAGTGGTCGAGAAAATTCTACGATCTTTAGATTCAAAATTCGATTACATAGTTGTAGCTATTGAAGAATCTAAAGATCTAGAATCTTTGACCATTGATCAACTCATGAAATCACTTCAAGCCCATGAAGAAAAATTAAAGAAAAGGGTTAAAGAAGAGCCATTGGAGCAAGCTCTTCAAACCAAACTCACCTTAAACGAGAATGAAACATTTAGAATATAAGAAGTCATAGCCAAAGAGGAAGAGGTCGAGGTCAAAGCCGTGGAAGAGGTGGTTACAAATTTTTCAATAAAGAGGAGAGAAGCCAAAACGCATATGCTACAAGAGGTCGAGGAAGTGGAGGAAACATGAAACAAAATGGAAGACCAAGGTATGATAAAACACAAATTAAGTGTTTACAATTGTGATAAATTTGGGCATTTTGCTTCCGAATGTAGATCTACTTCTAATAAAGTTCTAGAGAGATCTAACTTTGCTAAAGAAGAGAAAGAATATTCTACACTACTTTTGGCACAAAAGGGAGATGCATGTGGTGATAACAATACATGGTATTTGGATACGGGGGCTAGCAATCATATGTGTGGAAGAATAAACATGTTCACGAAGCTTGACGAATCAGTAAGTAGAAACATTTATTTTGGTGATGAATCTAAAATTCCAGTTAAGGGAAAAGGAAAAATATCAATTCGCTTAAAAAATGGAAAACATGATTTTATCTCTAACGTATATTATGTGCCTAATATGAAAAGTAACATTCTAAGCTTGGGGCAACTTTTAGAAAAGGGATACGACATTCATATGAAAGATCATAGCCTTCTCATGAAAGATGCTAAAGGAAATCTGGTTGCTAAAGTAGAAATGTCAAAAAATAGAATGTTTCCACTCCATATTTCAAATAATATTGCCAAATGGTTAAAAGCATGATATAAAGATTCATCATGGATTTGGCACTTGAGATTTGGACATCTTAATTTTGGGGGTTTAAAGTTGTTAAAGAATAAAAACATGGTGAAAGGTTTACCACAAATCGATCATATGAATCAACTATGTGAAGGATGCTTATTTGGAAAACAACCAAGGAAAAGTTTTCCAAAAGAATCCAACACAAGGGCTAAAGAACCACTAGAGTTAATTCACACCTATATTTGTGGTCCAATAAAACCGTGCTCACTTGGAAAAAGTAATTACTTTGCTTTGTTTATTGATGATTATAGTAGAAAAACTTGGGCCTATTTCCTTATACAAAAGTCCGATGTATTTGATGCCTTTAAGAAATTTAAAGCTTTTGTAGAAAATGAAAGTAGTTATAAGATAAAAACCATGAGGTCCGACCGAGGTGGAGAATTTACCTCTAAAGAATTTGAGAAATTTTGTGAAGAAAATGGAATTCACCGTCCCTTAACCGTCCCTTATACTCCACAACAAAACAGGGTCGTAGAAAGGAAGAATAGATCTCTACTTAATATCGCACGGAGTATGTTGAAAAGTAAGAGAATTCCAAAAGAATTTTGGGCCGAAGCCGTTGAATGTGCAGTGTACTTAGCTAATCGCTCTCCAACTCGAAGTGTGTGGAACAAAACTCCCGAAGAAGCTTGGTGTGGAAGAAAACCATGTATAACACATTTGAGAGTATTTGGAAGCCTAGCATATGCCCATGTGCCGGATCAAAAGCGTTCCAAATTGGATGATAAAAGTGAAAAATATATATTCATTGGCTATGACTCAAGGTCAAAAGGGTATAAGTTATATAATCCTATAAATGAAAAAGTTGTTGTTAGTCGAGATGTGGAGTTTAATGAAGAAAACACTTGGGATTGGAGCACACAAGAAGATGATTATAATTTCCTTTCCTTTTACGAAGAAGAAGAAAGCAGTGATGTGCAAGAAGAGCCGACTAGTCCAACATCGTCATCTCCATCAAACACTCATCAAGAAACTCCACAAGAAGAAAGCTCAAGTGAAAGGATGTCGCGCGTGAGATCTTTACAAGAACTATACGAAGTAACACCACTTTGTGATAATATTACTTTATTTTGTATTTTTGCAAATTGTGAGCCAATAGATTTCGAAGAAGCAAAACAAGAGAAAAGATGGAGGAGTGCTATGGATGAAGAAATCAAAGCTATTGTGAAAAATGATACATGGGAGATGGCTGATTTACCTAAAGGACACAAAGCTATTGGAGTAAAATGGGTATACAAAGTAAAGAAGAACGCTAAAGGAGAAGTTGAAAGGTACAAAGCTAGATTGGTAGCCAAAGGATACAAGCAAAGAGCAGGTATATATTATGACGAGGTATTTGCTCCTGTTGCCCGTTTAGAAACTATAAGATTAATAATTTCTATAGCGGCTCAAAACAAATGGAAAATATATCAAATGAATGTGAAATCGACTTTCTTGAATGGTACTATAGAAGAAGAAGTTTATTTGGAGCAGCCGCTTGGTTATAAAATTAAAGGACACGAAGATAAAGTTTTAAAATTAAAAAAGGCACTTCATGGTTTGAAACAAACCCCTAGAGCATGGAATACTAGAATTGATAAATATTTTCTAGAAAATAACTTTGTAAAATGCCCCCATGAACATGCTCTTTACATAAAGACAAATCAAAGTGGAGATATCTTGATTGTATGTTTGTATGTGGACGACTTAATCTTTACTGGAAATAATCCAAAAACATTTGAAGATTTTAAGAAGGAGATGAGTTTAGAGTTTAAGATGACCGATATTAGACTCATGTCATATTATCTTGGTATCCAAGTGATTCAAAGCGAGCACGACATATTTATTTCACAAGAAGCATATGCAAAGGAAATAATGAAGAAATTTAAGATGAATGGAAGTAAACCAGTTAATACCCCAATAGAATGTGGAACAAAGCTCTCAAAATATACCAAAGAAGAAGATGTGGATCCCACACTATTCAAGAGTTTGGTTGGTAGCTTAAGATATCTCACATGCACAAGACCCGATATACTTTATGATGTTGGACTCATTAGCCGCTATATGGAAGCTCCTACAACATCATATTTGAAGACTGCAAAAAGGATTCTTCGATACATTAAAGGTACCATTGATTTTGGTTTGTTATACTCAAGTTCTAATAATTTCAAGTTAATTGGTTACAGTGACAGCGATTGGGCTGGAGATGTTGATGATCGTAAAAGTACGACTGGATTTGTCTTCTTCATGGGAGATACAGCCTTCACCTGGAGCTCAAAAAAGCAACCAATTGCGACGGTTTCCACTTGTGAAGCTGAGTATGTTGCTGCTTCAACTTGTGTTCGTTATGCTATTTGGCTTCGAGATCTATTGATGGAGTTACATATACCACAACACAATGCAACAGAAATTTACATGGATAATAAGTCAGCTATCGCTCTAGCCAAGAATCCCGTCTTCCATGAACGAAGTTCACACATCGATACACGTTATCACTTTAATCGAGAGCGGATTGCAAAAAAGGAAGTACAAGCAAAGTTTATTAACTCAAAAGAACAAGTAGCAGACATTTTCACAAAGGCATTAAAAAATGAAGACTTTCAAAGACTGCGGAAGATGCTTGGAGTGACAAAGTCAAGTTTACGGGAGGATGTTGAAAATTAAACTTGACTTTGGGCTAGATTATTGGACTTAATTTGGACCACAAACAAAGAAGTAAAACTAAAAGAGAATTTTAGAGAAAGTTAGAAAGAAACATCTAGATAGAATTATCTAGATATATGTTGTCATGGTAGAAAAGGTTCTAGAATTTTCCATTCTCAAATTGTTATAAAATAACTAGAATCTAGAGTTTTCTTGTCTAAAGATATTTTGTATGAAAGTTATAGAAAACTCTAGAGAATAGTTGTATACCATAGGATCAAACACATCTCCACCGTTCATTTGAGATGTGAATTACTATAAATAAGAGTGGTGTATCTCAATTGCAAGCAAGCAAAAAAATTGCAAGCAAAGTTTGTAATAAAGCACAACTTTCTCCTTTAAAATCAATCTCTCATTTCACACTTGCTATCCAATTAATCTTCAACTTGAAAAATTTCTAACAGAATGATTGCAAGCCAATCGCTACTCTACTTATAACAAATGAAAAGCTACAAAAAGATGATGGACGCCTGAAGGTGATGCGTTCTGATTGGAAACCCAAGCCAGATTCACCTTGGAGCAACCAAAAGACTTTTAAGGTATCTACAAGGCACAAAGGAGTTTGGTATAGGGTATAGAACTATAACTAACTCCAAGTTGATCAGCTGCAACGATAATGATTGAAAAATTTCAGTAGTTGACATAAGGAGTGCATCGAGTTATGCCTTCTCATTTGGATTTGGATTGAGAATATTCTCTTCGGGGTCGCACAAGTAAGTACTAGTTGCACAATCAACAATAAAGGCAGAATCGATAGCATCTGAAGCAACAAGTCAAGCTATATGGCTCCGAAGAATACTTAATGAATGAACAACAAGATGAGCCTACCATAATCTCCTATGACGACCAATCAGTAATAGCAATGACGAATAATCTAGTTCATCGTATTCAAACAAAACATATGGCTATAAACTATCACTTCATCAGAGAAGCGGAAGCGACTAAACGATATGGTTAAATGTTGCACGAGGATCAAGGTGCATAAATATTCACAACGGCATTGACAAGAGTAAGATTTGAGCAGCTGCGACCTGTACTCGGAGTTTCCCAATTTTACATCAAGGGGCAGTGCTAAAGAGTAAGACAAATTTTTAGAAAGGTGGAGAAATTAGTAACACCATCTTGTGTAACCATTAAATCTTAACTTCCTGATTGATCTAGAATATATTGTCTAGATCACTCTAAAAATAAAATATTGTGATGTGAAGCCTACAAATATAAAAATTTCTACATTTGTAAGAAGTCAAAGAGTCATCATATCAGATTTTTTTTATTTCACTATTCTAGCCGTTCAACTATTTCAAACTATTTTTCTTCTAATCCTAATACTATCAATATCTAAATTGGAAATATTGAATTGAGAAAAAAAAGATGGGTGGGACTCTGATTATAAAGATGAAAGGGAAGTACACGTTTCTTTTGATTAATAAGATTATAGAAAATTGCATGTCTCTAATTTAAATAAAAAATCATTAGGAAAAAAGTATTGCAATCTTTCAAAAGTTAAAGTGGCATGGAAAGAGGAATCACAAGTTATTATAGTGGAGGACGGCGATCGATCGATGCTTATTTTGCAATGGTAGATGAAGAATCCGACTTCATTTTGGATTAGTATTCAAATTATCTTGCAATCTTTTCAAAGAAAATCAGGAATCAAAAAGAATAAAAAAAAAATAGAGATAGAAGGATAGAAAGATTGAGAAGAAGTTGAAGAGCATGATCAAGAAGAAATTAACCCATTAATAAAAAAATGAATTAGTGAAAATATACCAATCCTTTCACCTATAAAGTTTATAATTTAAAAACTAGATCAATTAAAATACGGACAAATGTAATGCTTGTTTAGAATTAAATATTAAAAAAGGTCCCATGCCACAAACTTGGGTTTTATGGAAACTGTACACAGAAAAAAGCGTAAAAGGAAAAATGAAAATATTTGTAAGAACTGCATTAATTTAAGGTGTATATGATAAAAAGAGCGTTATTGAATTTGAATTTGAGTGTTTAAGAATATAGTTAATTTAAAGAAATGTAGCTATTTTAAAATATATTAGATAAGTGAGGTTAGTGGAACTTGGATGGTTTGTTTGAGAATAGTCTTAATCAAGAAAAGTTGAACGTTTTATTTCTAAAATTAAAAGAAAAAAAAATGGGTCCAAAGATCCAACTTAAATATTTACGGTATAAGATTTCTTACAATATGGGATTTGTTTTCTCTTCTTTCAGTTCAACCATCTCAAGTAAATACATAATAAATACATGATTTGTTTTTTTGTTTACTTTATTTTATTTTATGTTAAACAACATTCGCATTGATTATTTTGTCCTTCATTGTCATATTTATTAAACCAGAGTTAAAATGGTGTGTTGTTTTAAGTTGAGAAAGAATTTAAAACGATCAATGGTTACAAAATAAATTGAGCATTAGATTTTATAACAAAGTGCTGTGTAACTTTATGGTGATAGGAATGTGTTTGGAATCAACTGGAACAACGAGAGATAATTGAGTCCCCACCTCGCTTTGGAATAAGAAAAATAAAAAGAACTAATGTCCGAGGATATACTTGGATTGTTATCTTAATATTGTGTTTTCTTTCTTCATTTTCTGCAGTTTGTTAACCGCATTACTATTTTACTCATCTTCAACAGAAAACTCTAGAATATGTCATATTCAAGATCTGAGATATAATGTAGTGATTCGCTACATATTATTGGTCTAATATGAGATTATCAAAGAACGGTATAAAGAACATGTTCTAGTATGTATATATGCTAATATAACAATTAATCAAACGTCAACGGAATCATGATCTATAACTTAAAGAGTATATGAAGTAATTACGATGTTCTTCTTCATGTGTATATTCATAACGCTGCTAGATTATATTCCAGTTCAAAACACACAATGTTACAAAATGTACAAGCATTTAAATATGGAGTAAAAATAAAGTAAAAAAACCAAAGTTTTGGAGTGGCACTTTAAAGTGATATGTATTAAAGTTGGATTCCTCCTCCTATGTCATCTTACCTATTGTATCCTTATTAGTCCTCTATATAAAGACAGTTGCTTGAACATAAACTACGTACCAGCTAAAATTTATAAACTGTTATATAAATAGCAAAGGTTGTAAGCCATGCATATGTACAAAAATGGGAACTATAAAGCACGGCTTCTAATAATAATACCACTGATGATCATCACCATCTCAGCTTTGCTGGTTAACCGTACTACTGCTGGTGATAGTGATGTAGGGCTGACATGGACCATCGTTGCAGCAAAAGAAGCAGAAAGAGTAGCTGCTATCGACTGTTCTGGTCATGGCAAAGCTTATATAGATGGAATAGTCAACTATGGAGAAACAATGCCACGATGCGAGTGCCATACCTGCTATAATGGTTCTGATTGCTCTAATCATTTACTAAACTGCCCTGCTGATGCAGCTGTGTATGTTCAACTTCCAACTTTAGTTAACATGTGTGTGTGTACACTGACATTGCATGCATTAGGTGGATATATTTCTGATACAGGAACTTTGTTTGAATTATATTTTAAATGCAGTGGAGATGCAATGTTTCTGGAAGACTACTGGGTGAAGCACAAAGCGAGCAGTGCAATACTAATATCAGGATGGAGCAGAATGAGCTATTATACTAGCGGACCAGACTATATCTCTATCGAGCTTGAAAAGTATATTAAACGCCTGCATAATGCTGTGGGTAATGCCAAGGTTGATGACAAGTACATCGTGTTTGGCAATGGTGTCACACAGCTTATCAACTTATTTGTCCGTGCACTTTCGCACCCTAGAAATTGTGTTCGTCCTAGGACACTGAATGTTGTTGCTCGAGCTCCTTATTATCCGGTAACTATATATACTTACTCATACAAGACGACCATAATTAACATGCATAAAAGAAAAATTACAAATACAATGTGTGAAATTCATATAGATTACCTACTCTAATCAAGATCGTTAAGATCAATTGATGTAAAGTTGCTAAGATAAAACTAACTGATTTGAACAGATAGATCTTTGATTCAACAAGATCTTGTATCACAGTTCAAATATTGTTATGTTTGATAAAACACTGCCTATAGACACTTATCTTACTGTTAAACTACAATAAACACATGCAGGTATTCAGGAAACAAACAAAGCTTTTTGATTCGAAGCATTATCAATGGAAGGGAAATGCAATGAGATATGCAAACACAACAAAACCGGAAGACTTCGTAGAGTTTGTGACATCACCAAATAATCCAGATGGCCACCTTAGCCATTCAGTAATCAATGGCTCTTTGGCCATCAATGATAACGTTTACTACTGGCCTCATTATACGCCTATAAACAAAACCCTTGATGAAGATATAATGATGTTTTCTATGTCTAAGTTCACTGGACACGCCGGTAGTCGATTTGGGTATGTTTATTTATTATCATCACATACATGATAATAGTGCAATAATGCATCACATAATACATTTTTGTTATTTAGGTGGGCGCTAGTTAGAGATCAGAAGTTACAAAAGGCAGTAGCACGTGAGTACATGGCATTGGGCAGCGAGGGGAGTTCTCATGATGCGCAACAACGTGCCCTCATACTTTTAAAAGATATTGTAAAAAATATAGAGATAGTGGACCACATAAACGACATCTCAGTTTATGGTTATACTGTGATGATGACAAGATGGGAACGACTTGAAGCTGTAATAAACGGAACAGATCGTTTTTCTCTTCAAAGCCGCCCTAGTCACTACTGCAAGTATATGAAAATACATAGACGCATTACTCCAGGTATGAAATGTATCTTTGTTTCTAATTCTAAAAGCAGCTTAGAATAATAAATGACTATGTATATGTGCCTTTGAATAAATGGCAGGTTTTGCATGGCTAAAGTGCAACAAAGACGTGATTGACTGTGTGGAGGTACTTACAGATGGAAGAATCAAAAGTGACGGCGGTGTCGAATTTGGGGCACCCCCAAGTTATGCACGCTTGAGTTTAATCAAGACAAATGATGATTTTGACCAGTTGATTGAGAAATTGACAATTCTGGTTGGAAAAGGACTCAGTACTTCAATGGGAAGGATGATTTCTTGATCAGATCAAAAGATACTATTATATTGAAGTAAACCATGGCTTGCTTGTGTGTGTGTGTGTGTTTTTTTTTTTGTTTTTCTGTATTTACCTGCATTGTGTGGTTTGATGAAGGGTTACGACTGGGATACGAGGGTAAGGAACATCTGTACGGACTTTGGCTAGAATCTGCTGGGAATATGCGTGTGAAAATGAAGTTTGATTTGATATAAATTTTGTTGCTGAATGAAAGTGTTTTCTTCACAATCAACTCATTTGATCACTTTAAAAAAAAAAATTAAAAGATAAAAAATTAAAAAATATTGGCCTGCATCCTTGTTCTAAGAAAAAATTCAGCTCACGTTCATCTAACTAAAAACATGACAAAAAAAAAACTAACTGTAACACCCTCAAACAAAATACCACGGCGCTCTGCGTCGTCAATTGATGAAATGAGCATCGTCTCAGCTATGGTAATTAACAGTATAATACATGTATTGGAGTCTCTCTGACGTGGACCATTTCGGAGAAAAAAAGGCACGTATAAATAATGACTTTTAAAAACATTTCCAACCGAGTATTGATTGGAAAATAACGGTTGTGCTCTTCTGGGTTGCTTTGGCAACCCAAAATGTTGTCAAAGCAATCCAGAGGGTTGAAGGCTTAGCCGACCATAATAAAGCCGGCTAAGCCCAGCCGGCTTTATTACGATCGGTTAAGCCTTCCTTTTGGCAACAACCATTTAAACGACCATTGCCACTTAGCCGACTATAATAAAGCTGGTTAAGTGCAAACTGTCATTTAAATGGCCATTGTCTATCACTCGCATTCCCTCTCTATATAACTTACCAAGTACAAAATTTTATTTACACCATTTATTCTATATTTCTTACTCTCTTCAACAATTATCTACAAACAATCTCATTAATATCGAAAAATCAAAAAGGAAAATCTCAAAAATCTTCATATTCTAGACTTCTAACTCAACTCAGATTCGATAATCAGAATCCGACTCAATTCATTCAGAATACGTTCAATTCTCAACATGGTCAAAATTAATATCATTCTCAAAATTCTCAACAGCAAAATCAAAATTCAAATTTTGGTTTTACCCAACAAGTTCCAAATTCGTATCATCCTCAGCAAAATCAAAATTTCTTTTATTCTTAACAAGCTTCGAACCATTACCAAAATTCTCAAAATTCAAATTATTCGCAGAATGGTTTGTTTCAACAAAACTACAACTATGATCAAAACTACGTATCTCCCAATAGCCAACAGCTTGGGGAAAGCAAACAACAAAAATCAACATTAATGAATCTCCAAATGCGAGACCAAAGCCGCAAAATGGTTAAATAGTCGTCGGACGAGCAAGCTGAATTAGCATTCTG
Organism: Allium cepa; assembly: GCA_030765085.1. NCBI lineage: Eukaryota > Viridiplantae > Streptophyta > Magnoliopsida > Asparagales > Amaryllidaceae > Allium > Allium cepa. The sequence goes on from CM060935.1 coordinate 490,710,758, forward strand.
TTGGGTTGAATGTTCTAGAGACAATAAGAAAGGTACGAGCCAAAGTGTAAGTTCTTTTTGGAATTCTGTATGCAATTTGTTCAACCATCTTAGTCCAAATAGTCTTCCAAGAACTGTTGATTCTTTGAAGCGAACTTAGAAATGAATAAACATCGCTTGTCAACGTTGGAAAGAATTAATGGCTGGACTGCATTCAAGACAACAAAGTGAGACAAACGACATGGACCTGGTAATGATTTTAAATTTGTAGTTCAAATTATCAACTGGGGGGGGGGGGACAACACCACACCGGGTGGCCGTGGAGCATGATATACCCGAGTACTTTGTGTAAGGTCCTATAAAACCGAGGGACAACACCACTCCAGATGCTGAAGGCCCTACCAAATCAACGGAGGCAGCATGAACAAAAGTAGCCGTATGAAGTGGAGTGTAAAACCGACGCCAAAAAGTTGCATAATCTAAATTGATGATGAATTAATTAGCGGACCACCACTCCCCTGCATACTCCTATAAAGCGGGGCTGACATACATCTTTAAAAAAGGTGTGTCCGGATGTGGATCATCAGGAACAAAATTACCATCTACTACCTGTCTTCAACTACTATCATCGAGGAACTAATAGCATTCTAAACTGGATGGGGATGATACTAATGGAGAACGTCTAGCAGATAGGAATGCAACATGCACTACGATATGGTCGGTCATAAAAGGCGAACCATCATAAGGATGCCAAACAACACTCTTGTGGTTCATAACTCGATGTGATTTCGAGCCACAAAAAATATATGATGTGTCTCCCCTCCTGTCACTATTCTGCGATTATCTCGAGCCCATGCTCTAACTTGAGGAAAGAAAAGGGGTAATCACTAAACCAGAACTGTTATTTTGTAACGGTTATAACCGTTGGTAATCAAATTCCCAACGATTATAACCGTTGGGAGCAGATACGTTATAATTTTTTTTTACATATTTTGTAACTGTTATAACTATTGGAAATTTTGGAATTTCCCAACGGTTATAACCGTGGGGAGTTACCGTAATTACCAACGGTTATAACCGTTAGAAATTAAAAAATTCCCAATGGTTATAACCGTTGGAAATTACGATTGCTTCCAATGGTTATAACGAAATTAAAGAAATTCCCAAGGGTTATAACCGTTAGGAGAAACTGTAATTTCCAACGATATAACCGTTGGGAATTTTTTAATTTCTAACGGTTATAACCGTTGGTAATTCCATGCGCACATATGTAAATAGAAAAATTACCAACACTTATAAGTGTTACAATTTTGTTATAGCCGAACCATATCTTATTCAACATCTAGTAGTATTTCATTCAACTATATCTATACGAATTTATAACAATAGTAAACACAAGACTAAATTTCAAAACCAACATATTATCAAATCATTAAAAAACATCAAACGTACAAAATAGAACATATCAAATTCTATAAAGTTCACGGTGACAACATCAAATTTCACTACTAGAACATATCTAGAAGCTTACAAACAACGAATACGACACTCCGGCCAAACTACAAAACAACCATCAACCAACTCGGACAATGTATAATGACCATTTTGAGGTGCATCAAAAAGTGGCTCGTTCGGATTAAGAACATCCTCTACCCAAACAACCTTTTATAACGACCCTAAAATTCGGACCCAGTTTAAAATTTTAAAACCGCTTATTTTATGTAGAAATTCGAATTTTCACAAAGAACTTCCGTTGCCAACCAAACTTCACATTTGGAGTGCGTCTAGATAGACATGGGCGTGCGCCAAATTTCGTTGAAAAATATTGAAGTAAATTACGCTCGTCACATTTACATATCAGTTTAAATCTTTTGTATAAATTTCCTATCGTCCGAACTCAAATATTTTCTCGACGTTGCATAAGAAAAATATTCTGAACTTGACGGCGCATTTCGTTTCGTCAAATTTCGCTTTTAATTGCTAGCTAAAATGTTCGCTCGTGCAAATGTTTCAATAAGATTTACCACCTTGCAAACGGCGTCGAACCATCAACATCTTTATACCGTTGTGTCCGTCTCGACGCGCTGACCACAATGGTATATTTATTTGTGTCAATCGGAGTTCGGCGTTGCAAACTATAATTGTTAACGGAGCGCAAACCGGTCCGTTACGCAGCACAAACCGGTACCCAACATTTCAACATTTAAAACTTTGGAGCCATTCAGCTGCCTTGGGAACCCAAATAGCCTCCATTTTAGAAATCATCATTGCACTGACGTATGCACACTTTGAATAACGTGTATATATCCCTCTCCATTTATTATACTGTACAGCAGCTCCTTCATTAATTACTCTGCATCACTTTTCCCTTTGCCCCAGAAGAGAAAAATTGGTACGTTGCTTTACTCCTCTGCCTTTTCTTTCTCTCCCTCCTCCCTTTCTTCTTTCTCTTTTGTTTTATTTTCGTTCACTGTAATATGAAACAGCTCCTCCCTTCCTTCTCTCTCCTCATTATTTTGTTTACTGCAAATAAATCTCCACTCCACGTTCCCACTACAGACCCCATGCGACCACAGCATGCACCTACCCATGCATCCATGTACTCCGCCCCTACCAACGCCCAGCCCCACGGCCACCGCCTCCAGCCCCTACCCTCCGCCCACACGGCCCGCCCATGCGCCTGCCCATGCAGCCCGTCCTCCCCTCCAGGTGCACGTCCCGTGCAACCGCCACCTCCCCATGCGCCTCCCCTCCGCCTCTCTCCCCTCCAAAGCTCCGCCTCTCTCCCCTCCAAAGCTCCGCCTCACACCAACCGCCACTGCCTAAACCCCCTCTCCTCTCTGCATGCATCTTCCCCGCCACGTCCCACACCACCGTGCAACCGCCTCCGCCTCCCCATGCAGCCCGCCCACCTGCCAGCACTACCAACCGCCCCTCACCTCCCCATCAGCCGCATGCGCCCCACATGCCAGCTTCACCGTTCCACTATGTGTTCTGCTTTGATAAGTTGACAAGTCATGCAACGACTTACATAACTTGCAATATCACGCTTCATACCTTCCCAAAAGTATAAGCGTTTCATATCAGCATACATCTTACTACTACCCGGATGAATAGTATACTTAGAACGATGACAGTCCTCAAGAATGTCATTTCTAAGATTAGAATAATTAGGTACGATCAACCTTTCCTTCTTCCGAATACAAGCATGAATATCAATATCGAAATCCTTCAGACCATCACTTCAGGATTCCAATTTACAACTCTGAATAAGATAAGAGATATCTGGATCTTGTTTCTGGGCATCGGCAATCTGATCCAACAAACTAGGACGAGCTTCCATGCTAAATAAAAGCACGAGAGAATCAGAAACTGAAGGACAGTCTCTAATATCACAATGAGGTAAAGCTTCCAACATATTCCACTCTGCTAGTTTCATGGAAACAACAACTTTCTGCTTGCGACTAAGCGCATCAGCAACGCGATTACCCTTACCAGGGGTATACTAAATATCGAAATCATATGAAGCAAGAAATTCGAGCCAACGCTATTGCCTCATATTAAGTTCTTTCCAAGTGAATAGATACTTCAGAGATTTGTGATCAGTGAAGAGAACAAAATGCTCATCCAATAAATAATGTCGCCAAATCTTTAGAGAAAAGACTATAGCGGCTAACTCCAAATCATGGGTAGCATAACGAATCTCGTTAGGCTTTAGTTGTCTGGAAGCATAGGCAACTACTCTATCCTTTTGCATGAGAACAGCACCGAGTCCATAACCATTGGCATCGGTATAAACAACAAGATCATGATTCCCTTCGGGAACCACTAAGATAGGAGCATGAGTAAGGAGATCTTTTAACTTCCTGAAAGAATCCTCACACTTATCAGACCAAATAAAAGGAACAGCTTTTCTCTTGAGAGTGGTAAGCGGTAAAGCAATACGAGAAAAGTCCTTAATGAACCGGCGATAATAACCCGCCAATCCAAGAAAACTACGGATCTCAGTAACGGTCTCTGGCCACTTCCAATTCTGAATAGATTCGATCTTGGAAGGATCGACAGAAATACCATCAGAAGAAACAATGTGACCGAGAAACTTCACCTTATTCTCCCAAAAGTGACACTTGGAGAATTTGGCATAAAGCTAATGCTGACGAAGAGTGCTCAAAACAATCTCCAAATGCTAAATATGATCGGCTTCAAATTTGGAATAAATAAGAATATCATCAATGAAAACCAAGACGAACTTATCGAGATATTCTCGGAATATCCGATTCATAAGATCTACAAAATACGCTGGAGCGTTCATCAAACCGAACGGCATAACAAGCCATTCATAAGAACCATAATGAGTACGGAATGCTGTAAGAGGAATGATATCTTCCGCAACTCGTAACTGATGAAAACCGGTAGCAAGATCGAGTTGGGAGAAGAGCTTAGCGCCACTTAATTGATCGAACATGTCGTCGATCCTAGGTAATGGATACCTATTCTTGATAGTGAGCTCCTTAAGCTTGTGATAATCAATGCAAAGCATAAGAGTACCATCTGGCTTCTTAACAAAGACAACGACGGCGCCCCAAGGAGATGAGCTAGAACGAATAAATCGCTTGGCTTCCAACTCAGATAATTGTTGCTTGAGTACCTCATTTTTCTTAGCAGATATCCTCGTGGGAGGATGACTGACAGGATGAGCACTAGAGATAAGATCAATACGGAACTCAATTGCCCTATTCGGCGGCAAACTCGAAATAAGCTCAAAACATCAGAAAAATCACAAACAACCGGAATATTAGCTATGACATCCTCCGATCCGAAGGAAGAAATGAGAGCATTCGAAGTATGATCCACGCTTCGAAATATAATAGATAACTGCTCGATAGCATCGGGATGCTTGAGATATAAAGTTCTTTCGCGACATAGGATTTGAACTTCATAACGGACGAGGCAATCATACCCAAAATCATATCAAAATCAAGATGATCCATAACATGTAGATTCGCATGAAAGGAAAAACCACATAGAATAATCTTAACATCAACACACAGCAAACCAAGAGTAGTAGATCCACCAATAGGATTCACAATCCTCAAAGGGTCGCAAAGACTAATAACATCCAAAGGAATAACATCAATAAGCTCCTTTGATACGAATGAATGTGATGCACCCGTATCGAAAAGAACTCTAATAGAACGACCACGAAATAAAATAAAACCTTCTACAAATCTAAGATTGATAAGGAATTTAACAAATGGAATACTACGGGAATATGAAATTTATTCCTAGACTATTCCAACCTGTTAAAGAGGATAAAAGTTCAAGAACAACGAAGGAATATATTAGAAAGGCACGAATAAAACCCTCAAATAGTTGTAACGCTTGTTCCATTCTACTTCTGTTTTGTGTTTATTATAATTTGTTCCGAATCTCAGCTCTGATACCAAGCTGTGACTCCCCACCTCTATGCTCACAATAACAAAGATTATTATAAGTAATAACGTCTGCTATCGCAAAGAATAAGGCTTATTAGAAGCGACCATCCGTAAGTTATGCCTTAGACTAGTATTGATTACATCGATAGGAGTTGTGTAAATTACTTCCAAAGATATATATTCAATCCAAATCTAAAACGAAACTATGGTGGCTAATGAAAAATTCAAAACAACTCATAATAACAATAACATAGATAGTATAATCACATCAGAACAGAAATACCGGATATATAGTGGAAGATGAGTCTAGATACATGCTACAACAATCGATAGTTCACATGAACCGAATATACATATACAAAGACACCAACATACATGAGACGAGAGTCAATACACCAAAAGTAACACCTCGACGTCTAGACAAAAGATGATGTGAAATCCCAAAAGCTGAAGCGGCAACAGAATCAGAGATAGCGATTATCCTGAAATAACTCGGTCTGACCCGAGTATTATTTAAAAGAAAATAATAAACGGATCAGTCTAATTTAAACTTAGAAGTGAATGCATCATAAACAACATCAAAGCAAATTGATTATAATCTCGAATGAGACTATTCAACATATATAATCAACATAGTTTAAATGAAGAAATCTCATTCAACTCCATCAAACTCGGCTCATTAAACTCCATCAAAATCAATCTTTCAAATTCAAAACTGAATTCAAAACAGCAATTCACAAAATCTAGAAATCAAAAATAGATAACTAGAAAATCAACATAAAAGTGGATCGATCCTAGCAGATGGCGAGTGTAAGCTACGCCGCACGTGCATCATCATATGGCCAAAACCTACCAAGTACTATCATCATAATTTTGGGGACCAACAAATGACCCAAAGGTCTAGTACTGGTAATTGACCCGAAGGTCCAACATATGACCCAAAGGTCCAGCATTATCGCTCGAAAGCCCAACAAAATCATCAAACAACAACAAATATTTCAATTAACGAGTCCAGAATTAACCGAATTAGTAAAAGCGTGGTTCCATACTCCGCACTTTTGCTAAATCGTTTAAATCTCTTCATCGTTTCCTTGAAAGTGAAAAATTGTGTATTTTATATAAATAAAGTTTACGTTCTCAAATGGACAAGTCCGGAATTAATCGGATCAGTAAAAGTAAGGATTCATAGTCCTTAATTTTGCTGAAGCGTTTAAATCAATTTCTCATTCTTTTGAAAGTGTAAACTGTAAAAATTTTGGAAATAATTTTATTTTAAAATGATTTTTAAAAACACGTGATTAAAACAGCAACATCTATAGCAATTTCGACAAAGAAATTGTGCTTCACAAAACACCGTAAAAACGGATATCAAATCAGCGTTACAGGATAGCCGCTTAAAAATTCACTTTTAATTGACGGTTACCGAAGTCAAAACAACAGTAATTTTTATTCGTCAAAAATCTCATTAAAACAACACGCTTCAAAAATTTAACACCGGAGTAAAAATCCGTTACAAAAATATCGGCGACAAAATACGTTTTAAAACGAAATGCTGGTCGAAAATAATTTAAACATTGGACAGCAATACTATATATTCATAAAATACTGCACTGCCCAGACAATTAAATTTTTCACGCACACAAGTTGTAAAATGATGGTCTGGAATAACTTTTCTTGCATTATAAAATATTCTGGACCAACTCATGCACGCAAGAATTAATATAATGGTTTTGGGCATAGTTTTTTTGTTAAAAACAACTGACACACGCACGTAACAAATTTAAAATGTCAAGATACTATAACTTTTGCATGCAAGTATGAAATAAACTAGGGGTTTGGGCATTATACATGTGCCCATTCATAATGAATTTCCAAAATATGTAACCTGGCAACACAGTACCATGCATGCAAATAATAATGTGAACAAAGTGACCTGGAGCTTGGCTTTTCACGCATACACGAAAATGTTGGGCCTAGTTTTCGTGTGATACATAATACACGTGAATAAATTTCTAAATATAGTGACCTGCGCCCAAATTGAATTTCATTATACACAAGAAAAATATAAAAAGAAAGTAAAACTATACATGAGAACACACACGTAATACATCTTGCGTGCGCACCATTATATGCACGTATGTAAATATAGTATAGAGTGACTTGGACCATTTTATTTAAATGCAACTTACCCAACTCACGCATGCTTTTAATTTGTATTCATGCACTTGAAGAAATTAATCTAAATAACGTGACCTGGCCATATTTACAAATACAAATGACCTGGATAAAATTTTCATTCACATAATAGAATGGACAAGTTTACAAAACGACCTGACAATGCATTTTACACACGCATACTACACTCTAAAGAGAAAGGCATGTCACACGTATGCACGTAACAGCAAATATAGCTTGGACTTGTTTTCCCTAGTGCAGACCCTATTGCGCAGTAGTGCACAAAATTATATCGGTTGAACAATGCACGTAGGAAAACAAATGATATTCTGGACATAGTTTCAAATGCCACAACTTTTTGCACGAAAATGCATTGATAATTTAGTCTGAACAAACTTTCGTAAAAATTGTTTGCGTATGAATTAAAACGTATTTTTCACGTATGTACTAAAATATACTACCTGGACTTGGAATTCATTTTTCTTTATACGCATGCATTTAAAACGAAAATTCCTGAACCTAGTTTTCATTTGAAATGCAAACTCATTTTTTTACTACGTGCAAAAGCATACGCACGCAAGTAATATATGCACGCACACTTCTGATATACGCGTGTATACAAAGTTCTGGAATTGTTTCGTGCAATCTAACTTGGCACGTAAAATGAAGTAAGAACAATTTATAACTTGAAAATCATCTATATGCATGCAACAACTTTAAAATGCTTGAACACTATAATTTTGCACGCTAGTATGAACTTCAAAACAAGAAAAATAACCAGGGCAATGAATTTTAGTGTACATGAAAAATTGAATTAACAAAATTGCCTGGCAATTTAATTTGCATGCCAAAAACAAAATGGTGAATAAATTAAAAATGTGAGTTTTACACTCTCCTCAAATTTGCTTCAAAAATCAGTTAGCACTAAAAATCCAAAAGAGAGCAAAGCTGGACCACCATTAATTTGCTTGCAGAGCTACTGAACCAAAGAATGAAACGAAAATGAAGGATGCAGCCTACTTTTCTCTTCTCAAAAATGTGTATAAGTCAAAAGAAATAATGTGCTGGCTAACACTTTGCACACATTCATCAAATGCAAACATGCATTAGGAAAGAAAAAGGACACACTACATTAATGTGACAGTAAAAACAAATTGTTCAACTTTGTTCTTTCAAAATTAGTGGCAGCATAGACAAAAATGTTCCAACTTTGTGATAGCAAAAGCAATGTGTTCATACAATATTTGATAATTTAGTGTGTGACAGCAAATGTTTATATTTTTTTTTTCAAAACTTTGGTGACAGCACATGATCGACTTTTGCTTCACAATATGGACCAATTTGTTACACGTGAAAGGCAATTGCATTACATTTCAATGTGTACCACTTGAAGTATGCACTGACTTTGCAAAATGATTTGCACTATTTTTTTTAAAAAATTTAATTTAAAATTTTCTATTTTAAATTTTTATTACGACGGTAATAAAACAGGGTTGTTACATGTATGCATACAAACACATGTATGTATGTACGTCTGTGTAGATATATACGTACATACATATCATTCTGTATATATTTTTGGTTAAGAATTCAATGCATGAATATTTTTCTACTTTCATATTTTTCAGCTGCGCACGGAAGCACCTCTCCGGTTTTCCTACTTGTGTGCGCTACTTTTCATGCCTTTGCTCGTGTAGGCTTGCATTTCGGATTCTCCGCTTCCGACATGAATATATATGAATTCATTTGTAAATTATGCATTACCATTAAGATTATATGTATAATAATGGCTACATACTAATTCTTCATAAAGTCGACTATATGATTTTCTTCTCAAATTATAGTTATGGTGTTTTTTTCCTTTATTTTCAACATTTGTTTTGCATTATTTTCTTTTCTTATCAGTGTACTCAATATCAATGAATTTTTTCCACATGACTTTATCAATATCATTTGGACGGTTATCAACCGTAATGCGTCTAAGTAAAAACTATTTATCTTTCTTCAAATATTTGTCTCATAGCTTTGATTTTTCCGATCTAAAATATTGTGCAAACCCTCTCTCCAAAATAGGTCGAGCGATAGTTGGATCCAGATTCATGTCAAACACTTTCTACAAAAAAAATCAAAAAAATATGGCAAAAGTATAGACTATCAACAAACATAATATGCGTATCATTAAAGTTAGAATGAACAAATATAGCGAAAATGGATTGGGATAGTTAGTGAAGAGATATCATATACATCCATATTTTAACTAATTGGTATCAGATACACACTTAATTTTAGACATGCATTCTGTAAAAATAATTTCAAAAAGAAAAAATATATTTGATACAATCTTTTGAATCTATTTCAGTTTTAGATATAACCATAAAAACTAAAAAGTAATACTCAATAACTAATTCATTATAGCTCTTAATTATTATTTACTCCTTTTCAACATTCATTTCTTTCAGTTTTCTACTGTGCTTTATATTCATGCTTTGCTATAACTGCAAAAACTAAAAAGTAACATTTAATCTGTTATCAAGCCATTTTGATTCAGAGAAAAATATTTATTGTTACCTATCACCTACTCGGCCTTTTTGATTCTAGAACAACGACTGTCTAACAAACTGTCCACATAGACAAGATCGATGTTCTATTTCCTATATTTTTTAATGAAGATAATTAGTATCGTATTAACTCCTCATAGCAGTACTTGAAATAATATTTGACTTACTAATTAATATTTCCATGGAAAGAAAAGACATGGTTTAAATGAGTAAATACTTGAAATTAAAATACCATAAGTGCTTTCCATAAATTATCTTTATAAAAGCTGTCTACTTTCATCCAATCATCGTAACTAACCGGAATGAGCGCACGAATCAAAACCCCACAACAAGAACTCCATTTTTTCGCATCTCTACCTTTAGCACCATCCATTTCAACAATTATTGAGTATTTTTTATTTGTTGGTGGAGAAGCAACGTCTTCTTTGGTGCTTTCTTGACATTGTGATGCATTGTTGCAACTTTTGACATTCTACAATATACACGTTAACTTGTGAACCTGTTGATAAATCAAGTAATCATAGCATAAAAGGCTGGGTAGTGTTTAATATGTAACTATAAACAAGCAGATTACCTTTAGTGCAAAGATGAAAATCTATATAGAAATGACTAAGAATTAAGCATTAAATGGATTCAATACATCAAACAAAAAAGCATGTTTTACTACTGTAGAATTCATATGTCAACATAGATTCAATACATCAAACAAAATCAAATAAAACATCACCAGTTACAATCATGTTTTTCTATCTAAATTCCATGCATTTCAACAATGTTAAGTTGCGTTGCTTATTAAAATTGGAGAGAAAGTTTGTTGGCATCTCATAATCATCTGTGTCATCAGTCAAGTGCTTAGGCAAACATCGTACAATGGACCAATCAAGATTTTGTATGTCTTTTATGTAAAAGATTTGGCTTGCCTTAGATGCAAGAATGACTGGCTCATCATATTCTCCATTACTTCTTTTAAGCTTCTTTAGATTTACCTTCAGTAAACAAGAGTCCGAAAAAATCTTAAACCCATATGTTTTGTCAGTGATATTTACCCAGTCACAGTAGAATACTACATGTTGAAAATTATAATAATCAACCTAAATGATCTCCTTGATAACACCATACCAAGTAGTATCATCATCCATAGGATTTAAATCTTTTGCGCTTACGATAAATGTTGTAATTGCGTCCACGCAAACACCACTATCTTGTGTTGAATGAGTGTTGTCGTAGTGCTGTGGAGAAAATACATAACCATTGATCCTATATTTGGGGTAAGTTTTGGCTTCCCATGTTGGATCACTAACTTAATACCATAACAATGCACTCATGCATTTTTCTTTCATTAACTGTTAAAACCACTAAAATATATTAAATAAAGTCGTAATTATGTAATAAAACTATTGTTTTGTTGAAGCCTAACAAACCTTGATATGCAACCAATCAATGAATTCGAATTATACAATAACTTCTGCTTTTGTTTGAAGTCTTTTTTATTACAGTAAGTATCTTCTAATGACAATCGATACCCATTAAAAAGTAAACATGCAATATATTAAGTAAATAAAAAGCTAGTTTATAATTTGTTAAAAAACACAAACCTATAATAATCGTCTAGATCTTGTATATCCATTCTAAAAAGTATCCATTTTCGAATCTGTATGCATTGTACGCTAGTTAGCTTGATAGTTTTACCCTCAATAATGGAGCGTTCGTATGTATCATTACTATTCTCATCCAAGAATGGTGCTTGTTTAGGGCTATGATTTCCAGCACGTGGATCTGGCATATACTCCATTGCATACCTAACAGATTCTGAAATAAGATATGCTTCGGCAACTGGCCCTTCCACATATCGTTTATTGCTTGGTATGTTTTTACACTCCTTCATAGCTCTAAGAAAACATAAAATAATACATGTTTTTATATTATCATTGGATAATAATTTGGATTATAATTATTAAAAAGAATGTCTCACCTTTCAAATGGATACAACTATGTATAATTAACCGGTCCGCAAAGTAGTGCTTGATCAGCTAAATGCACCATTAGATGTATACTTATATCCAGAAACCGAGTGGGAATATAATGGACCAACATACATAACGCCTCCGCAATCATATCTTTGGTAGCTTGGACATGCTCTCGAATCAAAATCTTTGAACAAATACTATTGAAGTACAAGCATACTTGCAAAATCGAACGCCTCAAGTCATGAAACTTTGGAAATGCATGTTGAACCATGAAAGGAAAAAAATGTTGGATAATAATATGATAGTCGTATGACTTTCTAATATTCAAACTAGGTGGTTGAATGCTTACTAAGTTGCCTAATTTAGTTCCAAAGCATGACAGAAGTTTTACGCCATTTAGAACTTGACAACATTAGTGTTAGAGCCAAAATTGGTCACTAACACCCAAATCCAAGTGAAAGTACCAAACAACAATCACAGTTCACGGGTAGGATGTATGTAGAGGATATTTAATATGAAGAATAACATAAATTAAAATGAAAGCGGTAAAGACACGAAATTTATAGTGGTTCGGCTAACTCTGGCCTACGTCCACTCCAGTAATTTCTTTTTTATTGCTGTAACAATCGATTACAGTTACAAAGTGATAGGCTAGCCTTAGCCTTAGGGGATAGAAAGTTAGAGAGCAGGAGAGAGAATCAGGATCCCTTTTCTGAACCCCCACATGTTGTATTTATAGGCAAATCCTGAGTTGTTGGGCCTTTGCGTGATTCAGGCCCACCGAGTTTATGGCCGGTCCACATATGCCGAGCCATGTAATGCCGAGCCATCAATGCCGACCCGTTCCATGCCGAACGAAGCGTCTGGAGGAAGAATGCCGAACGAAGTCTGATAGAATAATGTCGGTCGAGGCATTTGAGTGATGCATGCCGAACAAAATCTGATAGAATAATGCCGGACGAGGCATTTGAGTGATGCATGCCGATCGATGCTGGGATGAGGTGTGCCGAGCGTACTTTAATGCTGAGTTCGAATGCCGAGTGGAAGATGCCGAGTGAAAGAATGCCGGACGTACTTCAATGCTGAGTACAAATGCCGAGTGGAGGATGCCGAGTGAAGGAATGCCGGACGTACTTCAATGCCGAGTGGAGGATGCCGAGTGAAGGAATGCCGAATGATCGCCAATGCCGAACCATATTTCCTAGACCCAAAAGATAGTTGATTCATCTTTATCCAATCATATTTCCATCTCCTAAGCACGTTGCGTCATCCATCCATCCATTCGACTGAATCCATCGTACACCAGCCTTGGCGAACGTGCAATCGATTATGTTAATCCCGCACGTCCATGGCCTGGTAAAAAGGCGGGTTAACACTTGCCCCTCAAAACATGCCTTGCTATTGGAAGGTGTGTTTTGAATAGCCTCAAATCTGATATCCAAAGTCCACATCCTTTTTGTAACCATATCATCAAATCCACGACCTCTCCGGGCTTAATCTTGATTTTGTAGACCTCGCCGGGTCGTGTTATCCTGTTCCAGCCTTGACTTTTCCATCACGGGCTTGTATGTTCTCCGGGCTCGACTCTCCGGTCAAAGACTTTGATATTCACCAGCCTCAGTAATCTGGCTAAGGATTTTGATATTCTCCGGCCTCGACTCTCCGGTCAAGGACTTTTTATATTCTCCGGCCTCGACTCTCCGGTCAAGGACTTTTTATATTTTGCCCGAGTCCATTTCTTCGCTCTCCAGCGAAGGGACTCGTAACTTGTGACCATTGCCCCGTCTCTCCGGTCGGGGCAGTAATTATAAAACCTGAACTGTTTATTACATCGATCCAAAACCAAATATAAAACTAGAAATCCGTATCAAAAAATCAAACATCCAAACCAGAATGGGAAACCAAGAAAAAACCAACCAAATCAGGAGTTCAATCCAAACTCCAAAACCATACCAAAGAAAAGTAAATGTCCGAAATACGAAAGAGAGAACCAAAGTTTGCAGAAAACTAGAAAGAAAGCAGAATTTCATAGACTCAAGTAGTACGGTTTTCAGTTATCTCAGAGCACGCCTAGGGACCGTCCTCAATCCCGTACGTGTGTAAGTGACCTTGCCGTATTACTTTGAGTTCTATTACTTATTCAAAACCATGAACCTGTTTAGTTGATAGTAAACCGGCGTTGACCAGACCCAATGCCGCCATTGCTAGAGGTAGGTGGTGGCTGCTCTTGCTCCCCTGCCGTAGTTCAATTCCTGACATATTGCTGTAGGTGACCATTCCTTACATGCTCCTCAATGATATCCCTCAAATGCCTACAGTCGTTTGTGTTGTGCCCATCCAGCTCATGGAATAGGTAATGCTTTCCCGATGTCCGTTCGTATTCTGAAGGCTCTCTCTTTGCTGGCCTTCGGTATTGGAGCCGTCCTCGAGTGTCCAAGTAAATCCTTTCTAGAGTCTCAGTTAAATCTGTGTAAGAAGAAAACTTTGACTCCCTTCGAGGTTTCTTCGAAGTGCCACCATTTCCATTCGTTTTCCTTTTTCCTTTATCATCTTTACTTAGATCCTCCCTGGATGGACCTCCACCCCTCACTTCATAAGCTTCAGCCTCTCTCCCTACTCTCTCGGCCTGCGCATCCTCCTGTCTCAAGAACCTTTCCGCCTCATGATAGAACTCCCCGAGATCCCTCGGTGGGTCCCGTTCCAATGATATTTTGAAATCCGAGTTATCCGCAATTCCCGAGACGGCTGCCATCAAAACCATTGACGGATCGGGTCGATCCACCGAGGCTACCGCTGCGTTGAATCTGGTTAAGAAGTCCCTGAGCGATTCCCCTTTCCATTGTTTCATAGATGTCAGAGTCATCACGTTCTTGGGTCTAACTATGTGGACCCGAAACTGTCTCATAAACCTCTCAATTAGCTCCGTCCATGTGCCGATAGAACCATTCTCCAGCTGTCTAAACCACATAGCTGCGATATCTGTCAAATACAATGGGAAGCATCGAGCCATGACCTCATCCGATGCCCCCAATACCTCCATATGCCTTATGTATTTCGTCAGATGAACCGTTGGATCCGCCTTCCCATTATACATTTCCAAATTTGGTAGCTTAAATTCGGGTGGGTTCCTAGCTTACCTGATAGTAGGAGTAAAGGGACTCCTATTTACATCCTCCAAGTCTCTATTTACCAATCCACCTCTCATAGCCCGTCTAACCATCTCCGCTAATCTGTCGTTGCCCCCAAGATGTAATCCTTGTCCATCGCCTCTGGTATGCCCCCCGAGTTTATGAGGGAATTCTGGCACATACTCCTCATCTCGCACTCCTGTTGGTGTCGGGTTGCACAACATCGTCTGGTATCCCTCCATGGGTTGGTCCAACATTTCCTGGTGGTATGCCCCCAAGTCTAGATCCATCTGGATTGATAGCTGTTTGCTGATTGGGGGTTGCCCCCTGCCGAGCTATTCCCTCTGCTTGCTGGTTGAGTGCTTCTGATCCAGCTCCATGGATCTGAGCTCCTGCATTTTCTGTTTGTGAAAATTGTCTGAGAAGAGTCTGCATCATCTCCTCTTGTCTTTTCATCATCGCCTCCATTTCCTCTCTAGTGATGTAAATGGATGCTCCACCTGCTCCATCTCCAGAGGAAGCCTCTTGACTTCCCTCCTGATTGCTCCTTTCCATTACTTGCTTCCTTGCTGATGGTCTAACTATTGCTCTTTTAAATCCAAGTTTCTAACTCCAAAATTCCTGAGTTCAATTCTCAGTGAAAGCACCAAAATGTTAGAGCCAAAATTGGTCACTAACACCCAAATCCAAGTGAAAGTACCAAACAACAATCACAATTCACGGGTAGGATGTATGTAGAGGATATTTAATATGAAGAATAACAGAAATTAAAATGAAAGCGGTAAAGACACGGAATTTATAGTGGTTCGGCTAACTCTGGCCTACGTCCACTCCAGTAATTTCTTTTTTATTGCTGTAACAATCGATTACAGTTACAAAGTGATAGGCTAGCCTTAGCCTTAGGGGATAGAAAGTTAGAGAGCAGGAGAGAGAATCAGGATCCCTTTTCTGAACCCCCACATGTTGTATTTATAGGCAAATCCTGAGTTGTTGGGCCTTTGCGTGATTCAGGCCCACCGAGTTTATGGCCGGTCCACATATGCCGAGCCATGTAATGCCGAGCCATCAATGCCGACCCGTTCCATGCCGAACGAAGCGTCTGGAGGAAGAATGCCGAACGAAGTCTGATAGAATAATGTCGGTCGAGGCATTTGAGTGATGCATGCCGAACAAAGTCTGATAGAATAATGCCGGACGAGGCATTTGAGTGATGCATGCCGATCGATGCTGGGGTGAGGTGTCCGAGCGTACTTTAATGCTGAGTTCGAATGCCGGGTGGAAGATGCCGAGTGAAAGAATGCCGGACGTACTTCAATGCCAAGCACAAATGCCGAGTGGAGGATGCCGAGTGAAGGAATGCCGGACGTACTTCAATGCCGAGTACAAATGCCGAATGATCGCCAATGCCGAACCATATTTCCTAGACCCAAACCATAGTTGATTCATCTTTATCCAATCATATTTCCATCTCCTAAGCACGTTGCGTCATCCATCCATCCAGTCGGCTGAATCCATCGTACACCAGCCTTGGCGAACGTGCAACCGATTATGTTAATCCCGCATGTCCATGGCCTGGTAAAAAGGCGGGTTAACAATTAGATCTTGTAAGCTTTATCAAATGCAAATTTAGAGAATTTTTTGGTTCTATCGACCAACAAATTAATAAAATGCTCTGCCACGTTCTTCTCAATATGCATTACGTCTATTGTGTGTCGCACTTTATGGCCACTCTAACACTCTAAGGAAAAAAAGAATTGACTTTTTATACCATGTTGGTATTACACCATTGTCATTCTCATTTCCAAGGTGTTCATCATGATCAAAATCATCTCCTATACGCTTCTTTTTTCTATTCAATTTAATGGGTATGCATTTGATATGAGAAATTTTCTCTAAAAGAGTTGATCCTGTTAGTCATGTTGGAGGTTCCTTATATTCTATATCTTTGTACCATCCATGTTTTGGTGCTCAATATGGATGGCCGTTCTTTAGAAATCTTATGTATGTCGTATAAACAATCTTATTACCAACGTATTCCGCCTCGGTCTCTGTAGCACAAATAGGGCATGCTTTATAACCATGGGTCACACAACCCGATAGATTCCCAAATGCAGGTAGATCACGAATTCCCCACAATAGCATTGCTTTCAATGTAAAATATTAGTTTTGGTCCATGTCAAATGCAGGCACTCCTATTGTCCAAAGTTGTTTCAACTCATCCACAAGGGGTTCTAAATATACATCAATATCTTGACTTGGTGCTTTAGGTCCAGGAATTAATAAACACAACATTTGAAATTCTGATTTCATGCACAATGAAGGAGGTAAATTATGAGGAACCATATACACACTCCAACAACTATAACTGTTAGACTGGATTATATTAGGATTGAACCCATCGGTAGCAATTCCGAGCCAAACATTTCGAGCATTGTTAGCAAACTCTGGCCACTTATTCTTAAGCGATCTCTATTCAACCTAGTCGATAGGATGACACATGAAATTGCAATAAGTTTTTGCTTCACTATGCCATAACATTTTCCGAGCTATCCATGGTATAGTGTACAATATAGTTAATCCAGAAATTAATGGAAAATATTTTAGAACTTTTCTTGGTTGCTTTATGACTTTTACAATTTCACCTTCATCTTTAACTTTAAATCTCGAAATATGGCAACGAGGACATTCAACGGCATCTTTATTCTCCTTCCAAAATAGTATGCATTCGTTTTTGCAAGCATGTATGCACTCTACATTCATTCCCAAATCCTTTAATATTTCTTTCATTGTGAGGTATTTATCCTGTAGTGTATTTCCATTTGGAAGCCACTTTTTCAATCTCTTCAACAATTTGGTCACACTGTTTCCTAACCAATTGAATTCTTTTTTCAAATTATGTAGCTCTATAAGGACGCTTAACCTTGTAAGACCATCTTCACAAGAAGAATATAGTTTTTCATTTGCTTTTATTTTGTACTCGTTGTACTTTCTTCCCAGATAACCATCATCGATATCGTGAACGTTATCATACACACCATATGCATTGTCAACAAGGTTTCCAAGAGCATCTTCTACATGGTTTTCCACTCGAATTTGATGAGAGATGCAAGCCTCATTGGTGGTAACATTTGGTGTAGAATTGATTACTGCATCTGTGTCGTTCCTCTCACCATGAGAAAACCACTCATCATATGTTGGATCCATACCGTAAATGATTAAGTGTATCTCGACTGTTTTGAAGGATAGTTTTTTTGAATTTCTATACTTTTTACAAGGACAATTGCACATGTCAAAGTCAGGCGGTGCATGATGCTTTGCGAAATTTATAAAATAACGAACCACCTGTGTGTACTTATCGGTGTTCCTACGTCGACACCTAATCCACTCTCTCGAATTAGATAACGACATTAGCAAGAACTTTTATCTCTTCCTGCCATTTCATATAAACACAAAAAAAATTAAGTAAACAATTCAAGTGATACTAAAGCCTTGTAGGAATAATTTCAACACTTGATCATTGTAAACACTTCACTATCGTAGAACATACAAGTAAGCACTTCACTTTATTTTTAAATTTTTTAGTTTATTGGTTTTCACTTTGATGGTTGGTCATACTACTTCCCATTACAAAAAATGCAACACATGTCTAGTCTGCTGCTAATATAGGTCAAGCTAACACTAAAGAATTGACAGCCAAGGTATTTTTGCTTAGTCTTACTATTGTTTCATTTTATGAAAATAATTGAAGTGTTATTAAAATTATTCTCTAATTTAACTTAGACCTATTTGAGAATAATAATATTAGTTCAAATTAGGCCCACATTTAACATAGCAATTGTTCTTAGTAAAATGAAATGAACTTGTCAGGCCTAAAACACATTCACATGTACAGATCCAAATCCACAAAATGTAAGCAAGCCGGACTTATGAACAAAAAAAAATAAAATAATTAGTCAACATGAACATGAGACCTTAATGGGCTGGAATCAATCTAACGTTAACTGTACTTACATCCGAAATAAGAAGAAGCAAAGGACAGTTCAAAACTGAATCAACTGATTATTTTAAAAATCAAAAGATTCAATTATGTAATCACATATGGATAAACTATAATAAAACATTTTTAGATAAAATCATACATCAATGCTCATGCAAAACAAACGCTGCCAAATTCTATAAATTAAAATGCAGAAAATGAATCTAAAGCCAATTGTTTTCTTTTAGCTTTATTGCGTATATTATGTTACAGCAATGAGCGGCTCTTCCTCAATTTTTACTGAGCGACTCTTCCTCTGATTCCAATTTAGAGTAATTCGGTCAGATTTTCAACTGAGTGTACTTACTCAGTTTTCAACTGAGCATAGCTCACTTTTTAACTAAGAAAACACTTAGTTTTCAACTGAGCATGGGCTCAGTTTTCAATGGAGCAAACTCACTTAGTTTTAATTGAGCAATCTCTCAGTTTCTAACCCAGATTTTAACCGAGCTTATGCTCAGTTTTTTACCCAGTTTTTAACCGATCTTATGTTCCATTTTTAACCGAGCTGAAATAAATTAGGAGAAAAAAAAGTTTGTTGTGAAAATTAACAGATTTTCAAAAATATAAAACATTAAATGCGAACAAGACTACATGGTTAGTCCTAACGATAAACAATTATCTTATTAGTTAGCATGCTTGCATTATTGTCGGACCATGATATGATCCAATTTATAAAATAATGTATTTTGCATTATATTATATTCGTAACAGAAACTGATAAAGGACAACTAATTTGAAAATAGAGAAACAAACAGATGATGATCAATTAAAGAATGAACTTGACATTGATTGAACGCATATATCCCATAAACGAGTCGCCAGTAGATTCAGAAGTTGTAAAACGAGCACATAAATTTCAATCAATAAGAAAAGATATTGACAGGAAAAAAGTCAATCCCAGAGGAGCAAGAAGCAGCTTATGAAAAAATCAAAAAAGCGCACACAGTGAGGTGAATTGCAGAACTCAACGTCTAAAACAGTCAAACCTATAGAGGAGCAAGCAGCAGAAAATGGAAGAATTGCAGTTACCTGGAAAAAAAATGTATAAATAAATTTGATAACCTGGTACATACTGAAGTGCTCATATATAACAGCTAGTAGAAACAATTAGACAGTCACAACAATAGAAAGTTAACTATGCATTATTTGCTCATATATAACAACAAATGATAGATGTTTTTATTCTCAACTTATAATGTACATTGAATACAAATTTTCTATAATCTGAACATTTACTGTTTGCTTTATATATCCGAATTTATTTATGGTATTAGAACGTAAGTTTGTACAGTTCTCTCAGTTGTCAAACTAGTATAAGAATAATAGTTATTACTCTTCCAAATGCATTTCCCATAATTAACTGGTATGTATGGCTCATGCGTGTGAGATATACCTTCGGGATGGGTCAATAATTAATGAACAAATATTTACTTTATACCATATTGTGGATGAACAAATATTTACTAGGAATTCCTATTACAATAGGAGACCGATGGTTGGTTTGATAAAGAACTATCTTGATGTTGAGCTTCAAACTACTAAGAATGGTCATATGTCAAAGTTCATAGAGGTAAGCAACTGTCTATTATCAATGTTATATGTAATTCAAAAATATTTTTGATTTCAAATTACTTTGCTATTCTTTGTTGCTATTGTAAACTCATCCACTAGATGGATGTTATTCAAGTATACAGTTAGTGAGGCCACAGCTTCGACTTTCGTATAGAACTGAACGTAATTTATGCAATAAATTTATACCAAATAGGTGTTACCATAAACTATGACAGTTTGATGCTCTTTCAAAAATGACAGGAGGACTTTCTAGAAGATGATTTTGAGCAGGCAGATAATTATTTTGCATTGATTGTCTCTATTTCCAAAAAAGACGAGGATTCGGACAAATAGTTGGTTGTAAGCATGGAGTATTTGTCCATATATAAACTTGTAAAAAAATAGATTTGAGTATAAAAATTATACCTGAGATTTTGAGATTGAAGGAGGCAAAGCGGAAGAAAAATCCTAGATTCAGACGATGTGTCAAATACCTGCATTTAAAACAATAGAGAATGAAATGTTAATTCCATCTATTCTTTCTACATTTGTGATTTTCCTTATCACTTAATAAGTATTTGTCAAATACATTTGTCGATCTATATATGGGCTACGCCGAATGGTGAGAAATGCTTGAATAATTTATTTTACTAATGTATTAAAGAGTATCATATCAATGCGATGGAACTGAACTTTATTTCATATTGAAAGGTACATGCCCTATTAGCACCATAAATCTTCCATCGGGTAATTTTTGCCCAAGAAAACCTGAAGCATGACTATTTTGACTAGTCGTTATAAGCAGGTTTCAAGTAACATACAAGTATCACCAATGTCTAATAATAAGTGCCTAATGCAAATTATGTAACTACTTGTCTATTAATGTTAAGACAACTTTTATTTTCATCCACTTGTTCCATCAGTTAATCAACTGTTGTACTTTATTAAATTAATCCACCATTGTACTTTATTAAGTTAATCCAAAATTATTTTTTAAATTTATCCACAAGTGGACTAACTTATAGATTTCATACTTCTATAAGTATTTTAAGGGTTACAAATTGAAATGAATAAAATGTTATAAATGAACCTGTTTAGTGTAGTGTTTCTTACAAACTGAAGGATTGGAGCAATATAAGTATGTAAACCTGATATGGCAGGAGTGTATAAATTGTTCCCCAAAGCATGTAGTCAGCTTATTTAAGATAACCTGCAAAAATAAAGTTAATTATCATATAAAATGATGGACCGGAACTTGTATAAAATGATTGTTTGTGTTCGATTTTCAAAAAAGTTAATTATCATATATAATTATACAATAAAAAATATTATCGAAAATACTAACTTAATTAATCAGAAACTTTCATAAATTTGAATAATTAAATTGAAATATATTTAGAAATTCTTAGGATCTGAATTTTTATATGTTTAATCAAATTTCAAACTTACATAACTAATATATTATAATTAAGTAATAAGTTCAAATAAATAAAATGAACGACCGTCGGCAGCCGTCGGAAGCATGATGACGGGGCCAACAATTTACGCTCTTCCTTGTAGTGATAGTATGGTTTAGAAATGTTAATACTCAAAGGTGTAACCACGAAATATAACTTTGCATGGCATGGTAAATCAACTGAGCATAATGTAAGTCATTTGATGAACTGCATATCATCGACTAATTAAACTAAGCACTGCAAAGGGAGAAGCAACCACAAGCTTGAATCAATGGCTTCACTTTGGATTTGGAGTTAGATGCTGGATTTGAAGTTGAAACCTAGGCTTGGAGTTTTAATTTCCCATTCCCTCCTCCATTTTTGATGAAGCTTGAATGTAAAAGAAAATAGAATGAAGTTATGAAGAGAAGGAGTGAAGGTTGGGCCTAATAGGCTAAGTCCAAACCAAAGTCCAAAGCGAAAAAGTAGTGAAATTCCACTAACTCCAAACATATCAAAGTTTATACTCAAAAAGATCGCAAACAGTGTTTTGAACTCAATGGAAGTGGTTCCGAGTCCTAATTCAACCGTATGCAAAAAGTAACTTTTCGGACTAAAATCCGACTAACGATAAAATATTTAAATATCAAATCGTAAAATATGCGGGTTGTTACAGACTCCCCTCCTTAAAGAAATTGCGTCTTCGCAATAATTAAGAAGAAAATATATGGTAACAACCATAAAAGCATATTCAACACAAAAGGAGTTTGAAATAAGAAATTCAACTCAAAGAGCACGAGAAAGTAATTCCGGATGTGTTCGCTCGATGAATTCTCTAGATTCCCAAGAGCATTCCTTAAGATTTGAGGACCATTGAACTTTAACAAGCGGAACATCTTTATTTCAAAGGCGCTTGACCTCCGAAGCAATAATACGAATATGATGTTGCTCATAAGTTAAATTAGGTGAAACTTCAATTTCTTCCACAACACTGGGCTCAAGAATAGAATCGGAATCTCGAAGGCATTTCCGTAATTGAGAAACGTGAAACACATCATGAATAGCAGAAAACTGAGCCGGTAATAAAAGGCGATAAGCCAAGGAACCGATACGTTCAGTGATAGGAAATGGCCCAATATATCGAGGCGCCAATTTTCCTGATCGACTGAAACGTACAACACCCTTCATAGGTCAAACACGAATAAACACAAGAACTCCCAAAGAAAATTCTAATTTCCTTCTCCGGTTATCGGTATAGGATTTTTGTCTACTTTGGGCTTCTTTCATCCTAAGACGAATGAGGTCAATCTTCTCTGTGGAATCACGAATAAAATCTGGACCTAAAACCAGCCTCAAGCCAACAAGAAGGAGATCGGCATGGCCTTCCATAAAGTGCCTCGCAAGGAGCCATACCAATACTAGATTAGAAGCTATTATTATAAGAAAATTCAACGAGAGATATATGATCTTCCCAACTTCCACCAAAATCAAGAACACAAGCACGAAGAAGATCTTCAAGAGTTTGATTCACACGCTCGGTTTGTCCATCGGACTGAGTGTGATAAGCGGTGCTAAAATTAAGCTTCATTCCCAAAGCTTTTTGAAGACTCTTCCAAAATCCACTAGTAAACAATGGATCACGATCACTAACAATAGAAGTAGGAACACCATGCAATTTAACAATTTCTTTAATAAAGAGTTTGGCCAAAAGGGAAACGGTTCGATTGGACCGAATGGGAATGAAATGGGCGGATTTAGCAAGTCTATCAACTATCATCCATAAGCTATCATGACCCGAACGAGAACGGGGAAGGCCGTATATAAAATCCAGGGAAATTTGACCCCACTTCCAAATTGGAATATCTAAAGGTTGTAATTACCCACCGGGCCTTTGATGTTCGGCCTTAATGAGTTGGCAAGTCATGCAACACTTAACGAAGTTAGCAATATCAGATTTCATTCCCTCCCAATAATAAAGTCGCTTCATATCTGCGTACATTTTACCACTACCGGGATGAATGGTAAATTTAGAACGATGAGAATCTTCTAAAATGTCTTTACGAAGATTACTAATATTTGGCACGACAAGTCTACCAAATTTTCGAATACCGCCACGAGAATCAATATCAAAGTCTTTCAAACTTTCAATATCAAATTTATCCCTAAAATTTTGCCAAAAAGAGCCAATTCGGGATCTAGCTTTTGATTTTCAAGAATGCGGTCTAAAAGAGAAGGATGAGCCTCAAGGCTACATAAAACAAGAGAAGTACATAAATTGGAAACACGATCTCGAATCTCACAAGCGGATAGAATTCCGAGATCATTCCATTTGGATATCATCATCGAAACAACCGTTTGTTGCTTATGACTAAGTGCATCGGCAACACGATTACCCTTTCCGGGAGTATAAAGAATATCAAGATCATAAGCTGCAAGAAATTCGAGCCAACGTTGTTGACGCAAATTTAGTTCCTTTTGAGAAAATAGATACTTCAAGGACTTATGATCGGTATAAAGAACGAATTTATCTCCTAAAAGATAATGACGCCAAATCCAAAGGGCAAAAACAACAGCCGTGAGCTCTAAATCATGAGTGGAATATCTAGTCTCGGCTGGCTTCAATTGCCTAGAAGCATAAGCAATAACACATTCTCCTTGCATAAGAACAGCTCCCAAACCAACGCGACTAGCATCGGTATAAACAATAAAATCTTGGTTTCCATCGGGAATCACAAGAATATGAGCATCGGAAAGGAGTTCTTTCAATTTCTGAAAAGAAGTTTCACATTTGTCCGACCAGATGTATTTAACGCCCTTCTTGGTTAAGCTAGTTAGAGGCACGGCAATTTTAGAAAAGCCTTTTACGAAACGGCGGTAATATCCTGCTAATCCAAGGAAGCTACGGATTTACGTTACACTCTCCGGTCTCTTCCAATTTTGAATCGCTTCAATGTTTGAAGGATCCACTGATATTCCGGATTTGGAAATAATATGACCGAGAAACTTCACACGAGATTGCCAAAAGTGACATTTACGAAATTTTTCTCAATTGATTGTTCCTAAGAGTTTCCAACACAATCCGAAGGTGTTTTTCATGCTCCTCCTCGGTTTTAGAATACACAAGAATATCATCAATAAAGATGAGAACAAACCGATCGAGGAAGTACTTGAAAACTCTATCCATAAGGTCAACGAAATAAGCCGGAGCATTCGTCAAACCAAATGGCATAACAAGCCATTTATACGATCCATAACGAGTTCAGAACGATGTCAAAGGAATGCTATCCTCTGCAATACGAAGCTGATGGAAACCGGTAGCTAAGTCTAATTGTGAGAAGACTCTAGCACCACTAAGTTGATCAAATAGATCATCAATCCGAGGTAAAGGATATTTATTCTTGATAGTAAGGTCATTAAGCTTGCGATAGTCAACGCAAAGCCTAAGCGTACCATCAGATTTCTTCACGAAGATAGCCGAAGCTTCCCAAGGAGAGGAACTAGAGCGAATAAATTGCTTCGTCTCCAATTCGGATAATTGTTTACGCATCTCCTCATTTTCTTTATTGGACATACGATAAGGAGGACGAGTGACAGTTTGAGCTCTAGGAATGAGATTAATCTTGAATTCAATTGCTCGCTTAGGTGGTAATCCTAAAACGGGCTCAAATATGTCGAAAAATTCACGAACAACGTGAATAAGAGAAATAATATCTTCCTCATCATCATTATCGTCATCATGAGGATTTAAAGAATATAAAGATGCAACCAAGCTGGAATCCAAATCTTTAAGAACAATAGAAATCTGCTTAACCAATTGAGGATGTCGAAGATGAATAGTCCGCCTAGGACATAGGATTTGGGCTTCATAACGATTAAGCCAATCCATTCCCAAAATCATTCCAAAGCCTAAGTAGCGCATGACATGCAAATCGGCTCGGAAAGAAAAATCACACAAATAATCTCGACATCTTTACACAATAAACTGATTGTTGCGGATCCACCAACCGAATTTGCAATTCTCAGAGAAGTCATTAAACACATAACATCCAAAGAAAAAGTATCAACAAGTTCTTTTGATATAAAAGAATGGGACGCACCCGTATCAAAAAGAACTCGAAAAGGATGATCACGAAATAAAATAATGCCATCAAGGATAGAATGAGAAATACCTTTACCATGAGATGTGTTGCCAGTGGCTTGAGCAACATTAAGCTTTCCCTCCTTCCTGCCTTGAAGTTTGGGACAAGAAGATAAATAATGATCCGGGTTTTTGCAATAGCGACAAGCACGAGGCTTTGAACACTTGTTCGCATAATAGTCCTTAGACCATAGTTGTAGCATTGCCCAACACTAGAAGTAGGAGTCTTAGCTGCCGGAGAGGCTTGCTTCCCTTTCTTATTGCTGGGATAAGGACCCCTGAACTTATTAGCCCTTTTCTTGTTGTTGAAGTTTGGTTTAGCACTCACAACTTCAACATCACTCTCTCTGTCTGCCTCTTCAAGTCGAAGAGCGATATCAACAAGTTGATCAAAAGAAACTTCTAGCTTTAGAAGTAATGGCTTCTTGAGATTTTTATTCAAGCCATAGACGAATCTATGATTTTTCATCAATGGGGTATTAATGTATTCAACCCCATACTTAGAAAGAGATTCAAATGATGCGACATAGTCTATCACAGAAGATTCACCTTGAACAAGGTCAATGAAACGGCGAGCCAAAGTCACCTTCTCAGCCTCTGGCACAAATTTTAATTCGAAGCATTCCCAGAATTTCTCCCAAGTAAGATCCGCTTCAACAATTTCAGAAATAAGAAAGTTCATACCAATCTAATGCTCTTTCTTGGAGCATACTAGAGGCCACCTGAACACGATGAAGATCAATAAGATTCATGCGAGAAAAGATTCGATCGCACGATCTCAGCCAAGCCTGGACTTCGATAATAGTTTCAGAACCTTTGAATGGCTTCCCACCCAAATTGGTAAAATCACTGCACAAACATGCAAATCCCGACCTAGGGTGAGTAGACTCCGGACTAGAACCGGCTGCTTGAGCATTCTTCACTAAGTCTAGAAGCTGTTGGGCAGTCATAAAAACTCCATCCTGGAGAGCAGCACTAGATGGTCCGGCTCTGGGACCTCCTGGTCTAGACATTCTTTTCTTTAAGAAAGAGAGAGGAAGAAAAATTATTCTTCAAATAAATATCAAGAAATCTTGCTAGATAAAACAAGGAATCATAAAGAAAATAGGATGAATCGGTACGAAGACTCGAATTAAATTCTAATGCACGATTCCTAAGATGGACTTAGGACGATGATCCTTGCTAGATTATTCTACATTGTTCCGAAGATTGGCTCTGATACCAAGCTGTGACGCCCCACCTCTATACCCACACTAGACAAGAACACTACCGTGTAATGCTGTCGTCTAGCACGGAGGATAAAGCTGTGGAGGAGCGACCATCCATGTAATTTCTTTGTGCGAGCACCGATATGTCAGATAGTATAACATGCATTTCATTAAAGAAGGAAATCCAACATACCGATACAAACTCAAAGCAATCACATAATGGCTATATATAACCTTCAGAAGCAAATATAGAAACCAACATAACACAAATCAGTCACAGACATCCATATCACAAAGGCGGAAAAAGATATGAATATATAACACATAAAAGTGTATAACAAAGTAGTGGCCAGAAGGATCCACAATAACACAAAAGAATAGCAATATGTGCTACACAAAAGAATAAGTATACATCACCGAGTCTATATCTCAAATGTATACAACAAAAACTACTAATCTAAGTAGTTAGCCAAAAGTCAGTGCAATAAATCCCTGGGGAGAAGTCAAGCAGAAGCACCTGTAACATCTCGGTCTGACCCGAGTATTATTTCATAAGAAAATAATAAACGGATCAGTCTAGCTATAAATATCAGATGACATGATATAGAATAAGAGATATGGAATAAACGTATAATAACCATAATGGCATACTACTATAAGTATGTAAATGATAATCAACAAGAGATTAATCAAATCACAAGAATCTTCTCAAAGATCCAAATCCACACAAAGGTAATGACACACGAATTCACCAATGCACAAAAATTGATAAAACTTATTAATGAAAATCACAAATAGTGGTGAAGCACAAATTCTAGAAATCAACACACGAATTCCAGAAATCACAAAAAGGGGGAGGCCTATGTAACGACCCTAAATTTTAAACAATTTAAATTGAAAATATTTAATTAATTTTAAATATTTGAATGATGGTTTAATTTGAATTTCCAATATAACTATGAAATTGGCGATTAAATTTTAGAATTTAATCTATTGAAAGTTGAATAAAAATTTGAATTTGACTTTGGAGTTTGAAATTGAATATGAAATCTGTATTTAAAATTCAAACTAATGACTTAGAAAAATAATTTGGATTTAAGAATTATTATTTATGTAAATTAATATAAATTGATGTTTGATAGTTGAACTTCAAAACGTTTATATATCTATGAAGCTTACTAATGAAAATATCTACAAAACAAATTGAATTTAAAATGAAAAATAATAATATACATATATAATATAATGATTACAACTGCCTTATTTTTATCAGCTACAAACACGCCTAAAATCATGAGATAAATCGTGCAGGCATGGCCTCAAAATCAAAACACTGTAAAAGGTAAGGCAAGCACGATCTTTTCTTCGTGTCCTTTTCCCCCTTCCTCATAAAATACCTGATACCCCTTCCTTCATCACTTCAAAATCAAACGAAAAAAAATAAAATTAAATGGTGTCGGCTTCATCTTCGTTCGTCCCCCTCTTCAACAATTAGGGTTTTCGTCCCCAAAAATTAGGGCTTCTTTGCGTTCGTCTTCGCTTCGGTGAAAGGTGAGTGACCCTCACATCTATTTTCATTCTCAGTCGTTCGAGTTTCATTTAGATGTTGATGATTTCTCTGTAATTTTAAACTAAATTGAATAACACGGTGTTTTTTTTTTTAATTGGTTAAATTCCATCTTGTTGATTTGTGGTATTTAAACTTCATTTCTTGTTGACTTGCGGCATTTAAACTTTACTAGTTCGAATTCATGATTACCACGGTTTGATTTGAACTGCAAGTGATTTTGAGCATTTTCTGTTGGCTTCGGCCTTGACTATTTTTAAACTTGATTTGGACTTGTTTATTTCGTTCTGAAATATGCTTGTCCGATATTGAACTGTCCATACTTCAATCCCTGGTTTTATCGATCTCGTGTACTTTGATGAATTTCTGGACATGGATGATTTACTGACTTATTGAGTTCATTCATTTTGATACTTGTTTTCCATGGCTTTGAACCTGAACTGTTTGTTTCTTTACCACTACGTCCCTGACCTGTTCAACATATTCTTTGATGTTGAGCCACTATCTTCACTGTAATATGTCTTCATTTGTACATATATGTGTCTTTCCATTATCATGTATATATATGCATTTATGTGTGTATATATATGATTATTATTGCTTCTGGTCTTCATTGTGTATCCACAGATCTCAGTAGCATCGTCCCTTATCATCAAGATGTATTACAATTGATTCAAACTGTAGTTGTCTTTGTTCAAAACTGCTATTTGTCACTTGTTTATGCTCTGTCTACTTGTTTATTCGAGTAGTACATATATCTATTTGGTGTACATTTGTTTTGGGTGCTTTGTTGGCCTGTAGCTCCATGCTGCCACCCCTGTGTCATTTTTACTTTGAGGCAAATTGGTTATCTGGAATTCGTTTAAGATACTGTATAATTTTATTTTTTTGTGAAAATGTACATCTCGGCCTTGAATAAGTTTTTGAAAATTTCCCACTGTGATTCGAGACAGCACTTGAGTGCTTGCGTGTGTATATATGCATTCATGTAGGTACACATGTTGTCATTGTGTATACCTTTATCAGTAGCTGACCACGGCTTCAATTTTCTTTTGACATGTGCGATTTGGTAAAGCACGACGTTGATTTTTGTTAGCAACATACTGTTTCTTCACTTATATCATTTTTCAACCTGGTGCTGGATATTGACTATTGTGTGCTGTGGTGCCATATCTATAGTGCCCTCACCTTCATATTGCTGTGTTCATTTGATTGTTGTGCACTGAGTTTGCTTCGAGTCAATTTCATTGTGTTGGGTTAATGGTTGCAGTTATCTTGGTTCAAAACTGATAATTGCTACTGGGCATTGTATTTTGCTTTGTTCACTACGACTTTGATTTCACCTTGCTTTGTTCACTTGTGATTGCACTCGATTTTGTTTTTTTGATCCATGTATAGTCTGCAAGACACTGTGTATATACAAGTGCCAATTTATTTTCTGTTTTGATCTAGTTCACTGGATAGCATGGGTGCAAACATTGTTGTTTCACTAGGTGTTATCCTGTTGCACTATAACCTTGCCTTGGCTTGAACTATGTAGTCGATTTTTTTTTATTTTTTTTGAGCTTGATTTTCCATTGTAGCTTGTCTGCATTATGGCATAGCTGCGTGTCTTGTTTGCATATTATGCACATTGTAGCCTTGGTCCAAGAGCTTCTCTTGGGACATATCTGATTTTGGCTATATGATATTGTTTTTTTTTTTGAAACCTGGAGTTAGGGCAACTTTGCTTACTGCAGGTTCATGATGTACATTCTGTTCTGTCTGTAGCCCTGTTCATCATTGTGTAGCATTGTATACATGTGTACACCGGTTGCTTCATGTATTGCTACACTTGTATTTGTAGTTTTTGTTGTTTGGCTCTGACCATATCTTAGGTACACAGGCTTGTTTCAGACCTATCGCCTTTGTGCTCTGTTGGTTCAGGTTGCGTGCAAATTAATTGTCGCCAACCTGTGACCTTTGTGCAATTATGTATGTATATATGTGACTGTTTGTCACACTGTTTCATGGTTCTTGGCTTGACTAGAATTTGACTTGATCATATTCTGCTGTCTTCATTTAATTGTACCACTGCCTTGTGCACTTGGTCATTGGAGTTGAGTTGTTTTGCCGTTGTGTTGAGTCCATGACTTGACCTCTGCAGTTTTGATGGCTGTTAGTATTCACTGTAGTGGCGAGGCAGTGCACGCAAGCGTGAACTGCAACCACACAGAGTTAACATTTTAAATGTGGCGAGGCCGTACACGCGTGCGTGTACTGCAGCCCTACTAGATCTGATGTTTTAATTGATGTTTTCTATTGATGGAAATTGTTTTATGTTGCCAATTCAATATATTTTGAATCGCAATTTGATTTGGTTTAATTCGATGATTTTGTTGTTAATTGCTGTTTAGGCAATTTTGATGTTTTTTTCTAAATTATCTTCATCAATAATCCCTTCATCTATCTTCGTTGATATTTTGAATCTACTGATTTATTGTTAAACACTGTTAAGTGTGATATTTACTGTTATCCGATTTCTTGTTAAAGGATCGGATAGGTGAATTTATTTTTGACTGTCGTCTAATTGTTATTATTATTGCCTCTATGCACTAATAACTGAGTTTGAATTAGACTGACCCGTGCATTATTTTCTTTTGAATGTAATACTCGGTTCAGACCCAGTATTCTACAGCTTGAAGATTTTCGGGTAGCGAAGTTAGAGAGAGAGGGGGATAACGCTTCACTTTAGCTTTTCGGGGATTTATTTTTGTACTTAAAGAAATATTCCGCCGTATAAATTAATGCATTGTACAAACTCTGATATATGTAAGAAAATTCATTTATGTGAAATATAATTATTCTGTGTTTCTGTGGCTGATTCTGTTTAAACTCTATAAATTGAATAACAATCCGTCATTTTGAATGTTTCAAGTTGGTTTAATAACCGATTAGGAGCGGTCAGAAGGGCGGGTCGTTACAAAAGTGGTATCAGAGCTTTGGTTTATACAAAGCTCAGTTTATGATGTTTAATATGAATCGTTACTAGAATCATTTTAAAGAAAAACGTTTTTCAAATCTAAAGAAGTATAAAAAATTTGTTTTTTCTGAGAATAAAAGGTATTTTGAAAATTCAAATCTTTTCGGAAATTCCCCTCTCTAAATTTAGGTTTGCGATAGTTTCTCTTCGGTAAGGTTTCCTTAGATTTGAGTCCCGATCATTCGAAAACCCATTGTCGAATTGCTGAGATTTATGAAAAACAAAATATAAGTGAAGTGAATTAATGAATTGGTTTAATTCAAATATTTTGAATATCTCCAAAGTAATAATTGTGAAATAAAATGACATGTCAATTTAGTATAGCCATGAGGATCATTAAATTATAACTTGGGAATTTGATTCTGAATTCTTTTGAAAATTGATTTCAAATGTTTTGAAAAACAATACTGGTAGTATATACAGGAAGAAAAATTTTCAAGTAATTTTTCAAAATATTTTCAAAAATAATAAAATAAAGTAAATTTTATTTTTATGTTTCAAGCAAAGTTTAATACGCAAGTATGTATATATATGTATATTTCAAATGTTTGAAATAAAATCTGGAGTTGAATCTCAAGTTTGGTTGAATAATAATCCTATATATCAAGATGATGTAAATTTGCAAATTTTCTTGGGAAATGATTGAATAATCCAACCTTTGCTAATAATGATTGTAAATTTTAATAGGAAATTTCAAAAATATCTTGTTAATTAAAATGGCGAAAACCGAAGCACAAAAAATAGCACACCATGAACAAAGAGAAATTGCCTGTAGAGAAGCAGCAGTGGCACGTGCG
This sequence comes from Allium cepa, assembly GCA_030765085.1. Classification (NCBI taxonomy): domain Eukaryota; kingdom Viridiplantae; phylum Streptophyta; class Magnoliopsida; order Asparagales; family Amaryllidaceae; genus Allium; species Allium cepa. The sequence goes on from CM060935.1 coordinate 490,743,758, forward strand.
GAAATCGAAAGGAAAATAAATGAAAGGCAAGCACCTGGTCCCTATGATGATGTTATCTGTTATCGATGTCATAAAAAGGGACATTATGCCGTTAAGTGCCGAGAGAAGAGAAAGAAAAGGAATGTGGATGTCTGGTTTGCTCGTCCTGAGATTGTGTGTTTTAAATGTCGAGGGGTAGGGCATTTTCTTAGTCATTGCCCTAAAGTGAAGAGGAAAAAGCGCGTACTCGATTTACCCGTCAACGGATTGACAATCTGCTACCACTGTCGCCAGACTGGACATATAGCCAGAAACTGCACCGAAAGGCAACCTAGAAAGCAAGCTATAGCCCGATCAGCTAGAGCGAAAAGTGTAAGGGTGATAGATAAGGATGGAAACATCTCATATTTTTATGGGAACTGTAGGAATTGGGAACATGTTGATTTTGAATGTGTTAATCCTCCTTTAATACAACTTGAAATAGTGTAAACCGAGGAGGGAAGTTGTCAAAGATGCGTACTACCAGACAGGAATTCGATAGTCCTCAATAATTCTGAATCTTAAACCAATCAATATATTTTGTAATACTATCTTTTGTAATCCAAAATCTTCCATGTACGTATTTTAAAAGTATTAAGTTATGGATAGTTGTACGGAACGAAGTATTTTAATAAAATAGCGTCATAGGAAGGAAATTTATTTGTTGACTTAACTGTATGAATCAAACTAGTTTTGATGTAAAGCTTATATTTCAAGCGTAAACTAATGCCTAAAATAGTTAATGTGGGGATATAAATCTAATGAAACCAAGTCAATGAATGGCTTACTAAAGAATTAGTTGATTAATTTGGAAATAGAAAGAAAATGCAAAAATTCAAATGGAATTTAGATTTAAAATTTGAAGTTGTCAACATGATAATCTATAATAGATTTAATAGATTCAGTAATGAATTTGAATTTGAGCATCAAAGAATTAAGCAAGTGAAAAAAACTTAATATTGAAAGGTTTGAAATCGGTTTAAAACCAATATTGTGAAAAGTATGCGGAATTCAAACTATGAAATAAGTCCAAGTGTTGAATTTGGTAAACGATGTATATTCGCGATTTTGGACAGTGAATGTATTATTGAATAAACGGGTATGATTTGGAGAAGTGAGATTTAAAAGAATGAAGTTAATTGTTTTAAAAGATGTTTTAAAAATGTATTAACTATCGAAACCATAGATTTCAACATTCAATTGTTGAAATAGACGTTTTCGAGAAATAAGGAAATGGTGGACTATAACACTGTTGTTATAGTAAATGGTTTCCGAAAGGAAATGTTTTATATAGTATTGGGATTTATATATCTATCTTAAATTCGAATCCCTATACTAGTGATTTTGAGTTGTCGTAACAATGTTTTACGCAACATTCGTTTTGACTCAAATAAATGTGTTTAAAAGAACGCTTTCCTTAAAGAATGGAATATATACTTGATTATGATTTAAGTATATTGAATAATTTCCTAGTGTTGAAAATAAATGGATTTGTGAATTACTTATTATTAAATAAGTATGGAAATGTTTTCCAATATGAAATAGAAGGTTTGAAATTCTATCTTTTAAAGATAAATTGAAAAGTGAATATTTGAAATTTATTTCAAATGGTTAAGTGTGGAAAATTATATATATCTTGTAAAGATATTTATGGAAAATTTGAACAATTAGTTCAACATGAAATTTTTCAAAAAGATTGATTCTTGAGTTAAATTGAGTTTAACTTCGACATCAAAAACAATATAAGTTGAGTTTTGAATTTCGAATTAGTCGATTTGGATTGTATGTCTAACATGGTGAATTGATGACATAGCAATTGATCTCTATTAAATATATATCTGTTTGGTGGGCGGAGAATTTATTCTCTCTGAGACGTATGAGCTTAGAGGTTATATATCGGTAGACATCAATTATGTGTTGAGAATTGACGATGTAACGTGAAATCCAAATCGAATGTGAAGTCGATAATAAATTGGATTATGAATGTGAATTAGGTTTGAGATAACCTTAAATTTCCAAATCGATTTAGAGGAAAATTTTAAATCGGCAACGAGATGGAAATTTAGAAATCCTCTATTTGTTATGGGTATGGGATATTGTGGTTTTCGAAACTTATATATGTGAATGTAATAATTCGAAAACCATCAGTTTGGAAAGTCAATATTACGAAAATCGTATGTAAGTTTACATAGGTATGATATGTACGAAATGTGAAATGAAGTACTATATGTATATGACATTATGTTTTCTAAACTGAGGATATGGACAAGTACCTTCCATTTAAAATTTGTGAAGGTGTTGGAACTCGGTGTGAGTGTCCATTTGAAATTCGTAGCTACGTAGAATTTCCATAAGTTGGAATGTCCATTTGGACTAGAATCCCTCATGATGGATCATCGTGATGGGATCATGTGAATTGATGATGTATGCTAGCGTAAATCGTGGGGCGTGATGCCTACAGTTACAAGCGTTTCCACTGGGATAGTGGCGCAACCGCCGCGTAAACTGCGATCTAGAGGCCAAAGCGTAATTTGAGGGGCGAGATGCCTACGGTCACAAGCGATTCTACTGGGATAGTAGCATAACCGCCGTGTGAACCGCGATCTATGGCAACAACTATGGCGAAATTCAAGAGATGTGAAATCTACAGATTACAAGCGATTCTACTGGGATAGTAGCGTAACCGCCGGGTAAAATGTGATCCATGGGGGAACGTGCTTTCCATATCCATTTTTAAAAGAATTTTTAAAAGTATTTTCACTGGGAGTTAAAGCAAGTATATTTAGTACTTGGAGATTTTTAGTCCTGCGCCTGGCCAGCGTATGCCTAATGTCTGTGAGAACGACGATAGATTTGTTAAACTTTGAGTTAGCAAGTATTTTCAAAACTTTAGATAGCAAATCAATAGTCTGAAATTAAAATTACATAATTCCAACCTAATTGAATTAAGGAAGAAGATCTTTAAAATATCTTGAAAGTCCACAGCTTTGAAAAAAAAAATGATATGCAAATTTCTAGCATGAAGAATTTCAAGTTTAAATCTGAGTTTTGTAAGTCAAAAATTTTGGTAAAAGACTTTTGCGTCTTGATTTTAGAAAATAATGAACAAAGCTAGGGAGATAAAATAAATGGATTGAATCCTATATTTATTTATTTTAATAAGATTCGAACTTGGTAAAAATTGTGTAGGGTATAAATATCGGTGAGATTTTAACAATCGTTTTTCCTAACTTGTAATTTCGGGACGAAATTTTTTTAAGGGGGGAAGATTGTAACGACCCTAAATTTTAAACAATTTAAATTGAAAATATTTAATTAATTTTAAATATTTGAATGATGGTTTAGTTTGAATTTCCAATATAACTATGAAATTGGCGATTAAATTTTAGAATTTAATCTATTGAAAGTTGAATAAAAATTTGAATTTGATTTTGGAGTTTGAAATTGAATATGAAATTTTTATTTAAAATTCAAACTAATGACTTAGAAAAATAATTTGGATTTAAGAATTATTATTTATGTAAATTAATATAAATTGATGTTTGATAGTTGAACTTCAAAACGTTTATATATCTATGAAGCTTACTAATGAAAATATCTACAAAACAAATTGAATTTAAAATGAAAAATAATAATATATATATAATATAATGATTACAACTGCCTTATTTTTATCAGCTACAAACACGCCTAAAATCATGAGATAAATCGTGCAGGCATGGCCTCAAAATCAAAACACTGTAAAAGGTAAGGCAAGCACGATCTTTTCTTCATGTCCTTTTCCCCCTTCCTCATAAAATACCTGATACCCCTTCCTTCACCACTTCAAAATCAAACGGAAAAAAAAATTTAAATGGTGTCGGCTTCATCTTCGTTCGTCCCCCTCTTCAACAATTAGGGTTTTCGTCCCCAAAAATTAGGGCTTCTTTGCGTTCGTCTTCGCTTCGGTGAAAGGTGAGTGACCCTCACATCTATTTTCATTCTCAGTCGTTCGAGTTTCGTTTAGATGTTGATGATTTCTCTGTAGTTTTAAACTAAATTGAATAACACGGTGTTGTTTTTTTTTAATTGGTTAAATTCCATCTTGTTGATTTGTGGTATTTAAACTTCATTTCTTGTTGACTTGCGGCATTTAAACTTTACTAGTTCGAATTCATGATTACCACAGTTTGATTTGAACTGCAAGTGATTTTGAGCATTTTCTGTTGGCTTCGGCCTTGACTATTTTTAAACTTGATTTGGACTTGTTTATTTCGTTCTGAAATATGCTTGTCCGATATTGAACTGTTCGTACTTCAATCCCTGGTTTTATCGATCTCGTGTACTTTGATGAATTTCTGGACATGGATGATTTACTGACTTATTGAGTTCATTCATTTTGATACTTGTTTTCCATGGCTTTGAACCTGAACTGTTTGTTTCTTTACCACCACGTCCCTGACCTGTTCAACATATTCTTTGATGTTGAGCCACTATCTTCACTGTAATATGTCTTCATTTGTACATATATGTGTCTTTCCATTATCATGTATATATATGCATTTATGTGTGTATATATATGATTATTATTGCTTCTGGTCTTCATTGTGTATCCACAGATCTCAGTAGCATCGTCCCTTATCATCAAGATGTATTACAATTGATTCAAACTGTAGTTGTCTTTGTTCAAAACTGCTATTTGTCACTTGTTTATGCTATGTCTACTTGTTTATTCGAGTAGTACATATATCTATTTGGTGTACATTTGTTTTGGGTGCTTTGTTGGCCTGTAGCTCCATGCTGCCACCCCTGTGTCATTTTTACTTTGAGGCAAATTGGTTATCTGGAATTCGTTTAAGATACTGTATAATTTTATTTTTTGTGAAAATGTACACCTTGGCCTTGAATAAGTTTTTGAAAATTTCCCAATGTGATTCGAGACAGCACTTGAGTGCTTGCGTGTGTATATATGCATTCATGTAGGTACACATGTTGTCATTGTGTATACCTTTATTAGTAGCTGACCACGGCTTCAATTTTCTTTTGACTTGTGCGATTTTTGGTAAAGCACGACGTTGATTTTTGTTAGCAACATATTGTTTCTTCACTTATATCATTTTTCAACCTGGTGCTGGATATTGACTATTGTGTGCTGTGGTGCCATATCTATGGTGCCCTCACCTTCATATTGCTGTGTTCATTTGATTGTTGTGCCCTGATTTTGCTTCGAGTCAGTTTCATTGTGTTGGGTTCATGGTTGCAGTTATCTTGGTTCAAAACTGATAATTGCTACTGGGCATTGTATTTTGCTTTGTTCACTACGACTTCGATTTCACCTTGCTTTGTTCACTTGTGATTGCACTCGATTTTGTTTTTTTGATCCATGTATAGTCTGCAAGACACTGTGTATACAAGTGCCAATTTATTTTCTGTTTTGATCTGGTTCACTGGATAGCATGGGTGCAAACATTGTTGTTTCACTAGGTGTTATCCTGTTGCACTATAACCTTGCCTTGGCTTGAACTATGTAGTCGATTTTTTTTTTTGAGCTTGATTTTCTATTGTAGCTTGTCTGCATTGTGGCATAGCTGCGTGTCTTGTTTGCATATTATGCACATTGTAGCCTTGGTCCAAGAGCTTCTCTTGGGATATATCTGATTTTGGCTATATGATATTGTTTTTTTTTGAAACCTGGAGTTAGGGAAACTTTGCTTACTGCAGGTTCATGGTGTACATTCTGTTCTGCCTGTAGCTCTGTTCATCATTGTGTAGCATTGTATACATGTGTGCACCGGTTGCTTCATGTATTGCTACACTTGTATTTGTAGTTTTTGTTGTTTGGTTCTGACCATATCTTGGGTACACAGGCTTGTTTCAGACCTATCGCCTTTGTGCTCTATTGGTTCAGGTTGCGTGCAAATTAATTGTCGCCAACCTGTGACCTTTGTGCAATTATGTATGTATATATGTGACTGTTTGTCACACTGTTTCATGGTTCTTGGCTTGACTAGAATTTGACTTGATCATATTCTGCTGTCTTCATTTAGTTGTACCACTGCCTTGTGCACGTGTCATTGGAGTTGAGTTGTTTTGCCGTTGTGTTGAGTCCATGACTTGACCTCTACAGTTTTGATGGCTGGTAGTATTCACTGTAGTGGCGAGGCAGTGCACGCAAGCATGAACTACAGCCACACAGAGCTAACATTTTAAATGTGCCGAGGCCGTACACGCGTGCGTGTACTGCAGCCCTACTAGATTTGATGTTTTAATTGATGTTTTCTATTGATGGAAATTGTTTTATGTTGCCAATTCAATATATTTTGAATCGCAATTTGATTTGGTTTATTTAGATGATTTTGTTGTTAATTGCCGTTTAGGCAATTCTGATGTTTTTTTCTAAATTATATTCATCAATAATCCCTTCATCTATCTTCGTTGATAATTTGAATCTATTGATTTATTGTTAAACACTGTTAAGTGTGATATTTACTGTTATCCGATTTCTTGTTAAAGGATCGGATAGGTGAATTTATTTTTGACTGTCGTCTAATTGTTATTATTATTGCCTCTATGCACTAATAACTGAGTTTGAATTAGACTGACCCGTGCATTATTTTCTTTTGAATGTAATACTCGAGTCAGACCCAGTATTCTACAGCTTGAAGATTATCGGGCAGCGAAGTTAGAGAGAGAGGGGGATAACGTTTCACTTTAGCTTTTCGGGGATTTATTTTTGTACTTAAAGAAATATTCCGCTTTATAAATTAATGCATTGTACAAACTCTGATATATGTAAGAAAATTCATTTATGTGAAATATAATTATTCTGTGTTTCTGTGGCTGATTCTGTTTAAACTCTATAAACTGAATAACAATCCGTCATTTTGAACGTTTCAAGTTGGTTTAATTACCGACTAGGGGCGGTCAGAAGGGCGGGTCATTACAGCCTATCACAAAACGGGAGTATGAAAACTCGCCAACATGTGTATCACAAAACGAGATGCTATCTCATGGTAGCTAACCATTAATTTTGAGTCGCGGCTCCACAAGAATGGCCCGAAGACCGTGGGGCGCTACCCCACATATGTGAGTCGAAACATCACACAAACAGGGTTTAGTCTCCCTCGTAAACAAAGAGACATCGCACAATTGCTAGTCTAAATCACAAAAATGATCGTCATTGATCATAAAGAAGTGTCAATTACACTAAGATAGTAAATATATGAGTTTAGCTTCATGTCCCATAACCACTTTCTTAACCTAAATATTTACGAACAAACTGTAGATCTTCACTAGAAAATTGTCACAAGAGGTTCAATCGAACAAGTCCAAGAATTAACCGACAAAGTAAACGCAAGCGTTTCATACCACTTGTTTTACTAAGCCGTTTAATTAGATTTCTCATCCGAGTGAGATAAAGGCTTGTATATACTAATAGATTGGAAAACGGTTTATTGATGAAAGAGTTTTGATATTTACTATTAGTATTGAAACCTTTATATTTTTAAAGTGACAAATCACAATAGTGATTGTAGAAACAATCAATCACAAAGTTCACCTTCGAAGACGTGAATAAAATCCAAGGAAATCAGTTCCAAATGCATCAAAGTAGAAATTCCCTTGCGAACCAACATGGTCGACCTAATGAGTGAAAGCAGGCCGAGACGTTGCGACCTAAAGTGGTGAGCGACCTAGCAAGGTTGCATGGCCGAGCGACCTAACCAACTAAGGCCGAACGACCTAATCCATCTCGCGACCTAAGAAAGTGATGGCCGAGCGACCTAACCATTTAAGGCCGAACGACCTAACAAACTCGCGACCTAACAAAGACAAGGCCGGGAGACTTAACGGTGAACAGGGGTCAAGCAACCTAATGGATCGTGACCTAAGGGATTGGCAAGGCCGAGCGACTTAGCAGGGTGCGTGACCTAGAGGATGTGCTCGTGCGACCTAACTTGGTGGATGGTCGAGCGACCTAAAGGGTTGGACGAGAGCTTTGCCAAACGACTTAGAGTGAATGACCTAACGTGTCGCGGCCTAGCAACCTAATGAGGCAAGTAAGGCCGAGCGACCTAACGATGCAGATGTGAGTTAAACAGGTCAAACGACCTAAATGCGAACAACTTAAGGTCAAAGGACCTAATGAGGAACGACCTAAGGTCTTACGACCTAAGGTCTTACGACCTAAGATGGAACGGGCTAAACATACATGGGCGACTTTTCCCTCAGGCTGAACGACCTAAGCCCAGTAATTCACCAAAAACACTAAAAATTGGAGTTTTTGGCCAATCCAATCCAAACCAAATGCAAATGTACATGCTAAAGTGATAGGAATTCATTCCCAACAATCCAAGATAGTTATAGACAAGAATGTGAGATAAAAATCTCACTTTTTCACAATTTAAACGAAAATCAAGCTTGAAAGCAAAGGGAGAAGCAACCACAAGCTTGAATCAATGGCTTCACTTTGGATTTGGAGTTAGATGTTGGATTTGAAGTTGAAACCTAGGCTTGGAGTTTTAATTTCTCATTCCCTCCTCCATTTTTGATGAAGCTTGAATGTAAAAGAAAATAGAATAAAGTTATGAAGAGAAGGAGTGAAGGTTGGGCCTAATAGGCTAAGTCCAAACCAAAGTCCAAAGCGAAAAAGTAGTGAAATTCCACTAACTCCAAACATATCAAAGTTTATACTCAAAAAGATCGCAAACGATCTTTTGAACTCAATGGAAGTGGTTCTAGTCCTAATTCAACCGTATGCAAAAAGTAACTTTTCGGACTAAAATCCGACTAATGATAAAATATTTAAATAAAATATTTAAATATCAAATCGTAAAATATGCTGGTTGTTACATGTAGGCTCATACTTAGGATCGAACAATTGATTGAACCTCTAGACAACTAATGATCGGCTGATAACTACTGGAACTATTCCACGTAAGATTTGTTGGAACTGGGCCAGCCCACAGTGGTAGTAGTGGGTGTATTTCAAAAAAAATTCATCCTATTGGATCTTTATTGGGCCTATGGAATCTAATTCATTTAGATCAATTCTAAATTTGTTTTAAATGAAATCATATATTTTATTTAAATTTAAGTATTTCTTAATGTAAAGTTAATTTGAATGATTAAATTTATATATATATATATATATATATATACATGTATCACATACATATACATATGTGTGTGCATGTGTAACATAATAATCTATGAAGGGTATAACATGCCCGTATATAGATGTTGGGATTTACATCACAATGGACACATTAGCTCATTTCGTATATATTGTATGTCGTCTAAATATGTGCATAAATCTATAATGCAAAGTATATTTATATAAATACGTATACATATATTTAAAGTATATTTTATAAATAAAAGTCTCAAAATTAAATAAATATATATATATAATTTAAACCATGTGTATAAATATATATACATAATTAAACATATAAAATTATACATAGATATATATATAATAATTAAAATTATATATATATATAAGGTTAAATGAAATGTATATATGAATAATTAATTACATCCAAATACTTAATATATATATATATATATATATTTCAAAATTATTTCCAGATCGAAATTAGCATAAAAAACATAAAATGATAATTTTATAATTTTATCATTATTATATATATATATATAATAAATAATTTTGATCATAATAATTAAAAATATTAGTAAAAAACATTAAAAAAATCAAATTTTAAAATTTACAAAAATTTAGGATCATAAAATACAGCTTCAAAGAAAATTTCATGACTTTTTGAAATAAAATATTATTTTTAATAAATAAAATAAATGTTCAACCGAAGTAATTTAATTATTAAAAATATTAAATATTAACAAAATATTTTGAAATTTTCTACATCGGTTACTGCATAGATGTAGTAATCTAGAAAAATAAAAAATCAAATTTTTAGTGCAATAGTTATTTTAGATATAATAAACGATTCAAATTATCAATAAAAGATAATTTAAAATTATTTATATATATAAAATATTTATTTTCGAATTTGATAATTCATATTATTTAAAAATAGGTGTAATGAAAAATTCTAAGCTGTTTATACATTATAAATATACATATATGTAATTATATGTTTAAAATATACATTAGTCTGTATTTAAATTAATATATAAATATACATAAAATAATTAGTAATGATAAAATTTAATTTTTATAGAAAATTAGATTTGTATACATAGATTATAATACATAATAATATAGCCATGCACGTAACCAAACTAATTTGTGACAACTACATATATCTATGAAAATCTCACCTAACTAGATATACAACATTAATATACATACAGATTTGGAATTAATCAATATTAAATCATAAAATATGATATGATTACTGTAATATATAAATAAAATACCAATTGATGATGCCTTTGAGTCCATTTGAATCAATGTATCCCCTTCTCTAATTATGCTCGATCCGTCAGATTGCAAGTCTGGAATCGTTGACCTTTTCTATCAAATAATACTTTTACTTAACTTGAATTGATTTGAGATTCTTAGAACTGATATGGGGATTAATTTTGACCAGCAGAATTGATAATTATGGCAGCCAAAAGTTGTTTTTGATTAAGGGTTTAGAGATCCATATATAGCCTTGTACAAGAGAGTTATTAGGACAATCTCATTCCCTATTTTCTCTTAATCTTAGTCATCCATCTCTAGGTCTAATGCTAAGTTTTAGCCGCCTCCAATAACTTATCGAAATCTAAATTTGCATCCCTAATGATGGGCTTTAATCCCATTTAAGCCCAAGCCAAAATATTATGCAATTAAATCTAATTTAATCGCTTGTCGATATTGTATATCGATCGATATATTTATAACTGTTATAAATATGTATAACATTATTTACTCAAATCATATTCAAATTTTATAATTAATATTTCATATATTAATTAATTTAATTAATTTATAACAATTATAAACTAATTAACGTTCAGTCTTAAGGGAATTCATCATTTCGGCTGTGTAACTCTTGGTGTAAATTTGGTCAGCGATTAACATCGAACCATTCTAATGTTAACGTTCACACGTCACTTAGCAGGTAGTGTGACATTATGGCCAAATTTATCGCTTACTCATTTTCGGTAAAAATCCAATTTTTTTTTAATAAGCATTACCTGGTTGTGACATTTGTTTTCACCAATTCTCTTCGTCAAAACTATATCACTTCGGACAAATGGAATTTGGTAATGGTCAAAATTCCAACCTCATCCACATTCAACTTTATAGTCCAAATACAAAGTTTTTGGTTCAATAATAACAATTATTATTTACAAAAATGCTCTGGCCAGAGACTTTGACTTTGAGTTAACTTGAGTTGACTGTGATACTAACCGCATAAAACTTAGAAAACGAATCCTCTCTTGAATAGTGCTTCACTTCCAATACTTTCACTCGACCCAACTATAGTCACTTGATGGATGCCATGCCATAATTTGGCTATAAGCAAAGCGGAGCTTTCATATTGAAGATCCATAATATTCTCAAGTCGAGAGAACTGTGTAAATCGGTCACATCGATATTTTCTGTTTGACCTTAGTTATATTAACCAACAGAAAAATATCGAGTGAGTCGTTCCATAGTTATCCAATAATTATTAGTATGTAACCCGTAGGTGCCCACAAAAGTCATGAGTAATACACTGTCCAACATTTAGAGAGCATTACATACTCTAGTATCAACGGATACTCGATATCCAGTCTCGATGCAACTTGACTAGGAACATTTAAAATGGTATGTTTTTTTCGTTGTGATAAATTACTCACGGTTGTAACACTTTGTAACTACTATCACAAAATATACCATTTATGGATTTTTCTATTAAATATACTTTTAATTAAGTTAATTAATTAATATAATCACATTATAAAGCATACAATAGGAAGAAAATACCTTTTATTTCGAACAAGATTTGTCAACGGGTTAGATATATGTAACAAATTACATAATTGCCCCTAGGACATACCCCTAACTCAATCAATCTCCCACTTGCACTTGGGGTCAATTATGGAATCTAATTCTAACTTCTCTAAGCAGTTTTCTCAAAAACAATTAGGCCAGTCCCTTAGTGAATGGGTATGCTATTATGTTTTAATTATCTACTTTGTCGATTAACTCTCTTTGACACTGATAAACTGCCTTTACCATGTGGAATGATTCAAAGTATGCCTTTCGACTTCTAGTAAGCTTTAAGTTCTATCATGATCAATTTCTTGACATTGTTACCTCATAACAATATTATTGGACTCTCAAAATTTGGAATCACCTTTGGTTCAACTATAAATTTATGCATTTATATCTATATACATTGCTTTACTGTAATGCTATTCAAGTTAATGTTCTTAATATTTCGTTGAATCGACCACAATCGCTTTTATTTTGAAACATTTCAAATTAAAGATTTAACTTGAATTATATCATTGATGTGTTATACTCAATATCATTTATAAAAATTTGTGTCCAAACGTTCCATCATAACGAGTTTGTTTTTCGTGTTATACTCAATATTATTTATAAAATTTTGTGTCCAAACGTTCCATCATAACGAGTTTGTTTTTCTATAAACAGTTCTCTAGTATTTCATAAATACGCGAGAACACCTCAAACAACCATTTAGTGATATCAATTTGAATTTTATATTTGCTTCATGTATCAAATACATACACAAAACATAATATCATACACAACATTATATGTATAATAATTCTTATTGCTAATGCGGAAGGAACCCAACTTACATGTGCTCTTTTTAATAAGGTGCACTTGTATATCGTTTTGGGACAATCCCTATATCTTTTACGCTCACCATAAAAGACATCATTTACAATCCAAAATTGAGTATTAAAACAACTAAAGTTGACTTTAATACATGCATATTGTTAAAATCAACAACGTGTTGTATACTTATAGTTTAGAAATATCAATGTACCTTTTAACATTCTTTGTTATGAATACACGCTTTCTTTGCACTTTGATTGAAAATCAAACTATTTGATATTTCTATCAAAATACGTATTCAATCTTGATGCTTATAAAATGATACATTCATATCATTTCTTGGATCATATCCAAAGACTCATGACCCCAATACCGCTCCCACTGACTACGAGACATTTTTGGTTAATATGTGTAAATCACTTACTCTAAATCATTATTCAGAATTTTCTGTTTCAATACATAAGTACCAAACACTAAGTTTTATCGAGCGATAATTTTGTGAGTAAAATATGAATTAAGTTGAGCAGGTTGGATCCCGAATCTGTTATGCTGATTCAACAACTGAAATTTGCGATATTATTCTTATCAACGTTGCTCATTTAAGTCCAACCATATTAGTCTTTCCAATAAAGACAAAATCTCGGCCGATGGATCACATCTCTTTGGTTACGACCACCAAAATCATATTTTGATAGCATACTTGAAATTCTTTCATATTTGCACATCATACCATATAGAGTCAACAATCTTAATGGTTTAATTGAACAATCGAGGGGAATGTATATTTTCGACATTAATAAGAAACTCATAGTTTCTCTTCGATGTACGACAATACTTATTAGACATTCTAATGCTATATGTTCATTTATGTTAGTTAATTTCACTTCATCTTGTATAATCAGTTCTATTTATGAATTAGATCCAATTCCATTTAACTACCAAAAATTTCTCAAAGAAATTTCTTCACAACGAAGTTGATATATCTTGAAACAACAATTGTTAGAATAGGGATTCACAAATGCTTTATGAACCTTTTTATTTATAAAACTGACTTTAGTTTACAAAAATTATGTTCAAAACATAAATATGTCATTTGACGACGGATCTTTCCAGAAAACCTTTTGGAGATTCGTATAAGATCCCTCATGAATAATTATTACGTGCAATCTTTCGAATCGCACAACCTGCCAACTTCTTGGCCTAGGATATGTTGGGATTTCTTACAAACCCTTATCTTGTATGATTTTGTAAACTGTTGTTTATATGAAATAATATCAACCTTGTGTACTACTCTTAAGTACAAGAACTTATAGAAGGAAACTAACTCAACTTCACTCATAATTAATTGTAAATTGTCCAACAATGTCTGATTACTCCTTATCGATGCATCATTATGTATCTCATGGTGGAGTGACTTATGAGATTGATTCTATATTCATTTTTAGGTACATTTGGAACTCTTTCCAATATACTCACTTATTTCGACCAAAACAAATCATTTTATTCTACTGCATGTTATTTTATTTACTTTTCTTTTATATTCTATGATTTTATCATAAACTTACTACATGTGTATCTAACACACATTTTCATGTTGGTAATAAATCATCGATGAATATAACAAAGGATGTGGAACCCTTTTGGTATTAATAGACTTGTGATTGCATACATCAATATGTATTAATTCAAAGAGTTCATCAACTCTTATGATGCTCCCACTGAATGGGTGCATAGCATTAATTGTTTAAGATATAATTAACCTATATCATATGATTCATAATCATATAGTAAAATTATTTCTCAAAACTACGGCTTAGTCTATAATTGAAAAACAACTGTAAATAATATTAGACACATATGTATTTTTGTTGCATCACTTTACTATGAAAACAAATTCCATAATATAGTTCTATTTCATAATTGAATATTCATAATACTCATATTGAAATATAGTTATATCTATTTTTCAGTCAATACCAAAAATAAATATTATTTCACAAATAATGTTCGGTACATTTTACGAAAACAATTTTCGTAATTTGATGCAATCATTAGGTGTTATATGGCATGTTTCTATTATTTCCTCCATTACTATAATAGCGTACTAAATTTAGAGGTCTACCATTCACTTAATATTGGTAATATTGTTTAATTATTTTATATGCTGCAACTAGTTTATAGTGGAGAGTTCTTTGATCAAATATTTTGAACTCAGAGAAATAAATGTTATAGAAAACAATTTTCTATATGAAAAAACATTTCGGAATAAAAAAATCATATTTCATATTCCAATGTTAAGTATCAGTTATTACTACAATTCTTGTTTTCAATGTTTCTCTATGAAGCAGAAGTGACTATTCATTCTCTTCATACCAACTTTACCTTAAATTACATCTATTCTTATACATTCGCTTTTCTTTCAAATGGTCAAACTATTCGAAAGATAACCTTACTACAATATCATAACAAAGCTTGTACAAAAGCGCATTCGATTACTCTTTACATTTAAGACATCAAATATGTTGCACTTTATGTAAACCGATTAAGATGATATTTCAACGATCGAGTTTTTAGATGTATCTCGTAGTTTGTGGTCTTGTATTATATTAATCCTTTTGAAATCATTCAAGTTGAATACATGATCTTAAAATACCATTTATTGGCTTACTTCAAATAAACTAACTTCATCGAAATATTGTACCACACAACCTACGACTGTTCACCATATAACATTTATATGTGAAAGTACATGGATCAAATATCCTTAGTCTTGAATTGCATTTAGAGTTCAATAACTCATAAAATGCAATGCACAGTCTAAACAAAATAAACATACAAGTGACCAACTTACGAATGTATTAAGTAGTTAAAATTAGGCACTTGCATAGGTATAGAAACATTATATAACATACAATTAGAATTACTAGTAAGGATATATTATATTTCTATTTGTAAACTTTCAATTCAGTTTGTTTTTATATGTTAATTGACAAATGTTTTATCAATCATATTAAATGCACAAATTTATCATTGCAAATAACTAAAACATTATATAGCATATGTTCTTACAATATTAGAAAGGTTAAATGTTACCATTTTATTTTTCTAATAAGGCGTCCACTAGTCTTTTATGTTTCTCCAAACCCTAAGACGAAATATAGAAGTCTTACAACTTCACTACTGGGTGTCAGGACCCATTTGTTTTGGTATTATGACCTTGAGTTTGCTCAACAAATCATAGCCTCACAAACGATGGATAACTCCTTATCGGTTGTATCACATACAACTCCTAATCCATTTTTCCTTGTTCTAATCTCATTTCTACTTTGAGTTTGCTCAACAAATCGAAAGAGATTATTCACTCATACCTACCATATTGTGATGGCCTAAGTATAGTATATGTACCTTGAATTTGCTCAACAAATACATATAATTATCTTACCTTATCTGTTCAATATATTAATAATACCACGCATAACATCCCTAGCTTGAGTTTGCTTAACAATTAAGGAGCATGTAAGTAATCTATTAATATATATATGGTAGAGAACAACATGATATTGAAGATTCATAATCTTCAATATATATATTTGTTGAATATGTGCTTATATGATTTTTGTTTGATGATAATAAACATATATACATTCGTTTAAATGTATTTGTTAATGTACTATTTTATTTTTCATAGATTAAATAAATATTTGCTGAATAAAATTAAATAATACAAAATTTGAATTCAAACAGAAATTTTATTCAAACAAATAGTTATTACAATTTTGAATAGTACAAATTCAAGCTCTCACTATACATATACAATTTTGATTCTAGTTACATTACAATTTAATTTACATAAATTCCTCACTACATATCACTCACATTCGTATTTTGTCTTCAATTTCATTCCAGTTAGAATCCAGCATCTGAGCAATCTGCAAAAATATTCACTAACGCAGTAAAATTGAAATTGAAATATTTTTGCAATATAAAATAAAATATGGATTTTGAAAATATTATTTGCCTCAGTTATTTGGGTTGTTCGTCATCATTTAAATTTGAATTCATCATACACGAACAGCTTGTGACATACACAGTGTATCACTGTATATGCCACAAGGCCATGCACATCGAAATATACACTTGATTGATTTACAGGGACAGGTGAGCACAGGTCAAACCCAAATGAAAAGCCGGGTTCAACTCAAATGCAATATAAATAAAATCACAACACGCGCACAAGGTCAAACCCGAGCTATTAGCTGGATTCAACATATGGCAGTTGTACAGGCTACGACTTCAAGCATGCAAGCAAGATGGTGATCAATATACACAGTGAAGTACAATATCAATTTCAAGTGCATGAACACAGTGAAATGCACAAAGGGATAGCAACTGCACCAAACCACGACCACAAGCCAATTCTAACAACAACAATGAACCAACTGTGTATACATGAAGGCCACAATAAAACAATGCTCAAATAATCAAGTCCAGCTACCACATAAATGGTTACACACATCAAATATTATTGAACCAACATAACAGCATCAATGTAACATGAACCAGATTCAAGTTCAAACTATTCCAAAAGGAGATGTACAAGTACAGGCCGCAACAAAATGCACCAAAAGCAAGAACGAGGCTATAATTCAAAAGAAATCAAACCAGACCAAGTAAAAGACACAGCAGTGACAAATCAAGTGCATAAAGATTGCATCAAGATGCAATCATACATATATGCAGAGTCAAGGCAACATGAAGTATGCAAGCTCGACTAACAGGTTCAACCTCTTCATCAAGCAAACCACTGATTCAAGTACACTAGTGACACAAGTGATACAAGACAAAATGCAGACAATCAATACACTGCATGTACAACAGGTAATTGAAGATGCAGTGAAGCATGTGCATAGGTAAACAACAAATACAAACTGCAACAACACATTGCAACTATAACATGAAACCAAAAGCAAACAGCAAGTGGAGAATGTATCACAAGTTCAACATAATATAACCAGATTTTGAATCTAGATAGACCAACATTAAGGTTCAAGTGATATCAAGACTCAGTGCAACAGAGAGTATGCAACATGACAGTAAGCAGTGCTCAGTAATCGAACATGAAGCAGAGATGAACAATGTAAATGTCGAAGTCGTGGAAGCATACCGAAGTCAACGAAAAATTCACAGTATCAATATCAAGTTCGTACCAAATCAAAAAAACATCAAGCCGAAGTCAATGTTGAACAAGTCAGAGATGTGGTGATAAAGAAACGAACAGTTTAGATTTAAAGCAGTGAGAACCAAGTATACGAATTTGATTAAGTCAAATAAATCATCAACGTTCAACAAAAATCGAATGGCCGATAGCATGATATTGAACAAATCAGACGAACGCAATTCTAGGGTTACAAACCCTATATAAACAAATCATCATCGGCAAATTCAAATCATCAAGTTCAAGCAAGCCGAAACCAGTAAAAGCAAAATCAAAAATTAACATACCAATTATAATTCGAACTTGATCGAATTGAAGTAGCCGATAGAAATTCAAAGAGACAAACGATCGACGAACGCAAGGAACTGGAACATATTTATCTCAATCGAAGTTACTGGAGATCTCGATCGAAGCTACTGGAGTCGGCGACTTCAATCATACCAAAAGCCCTAATTTGAATTAAGGACGAAAGCCCTAATTGTAATCGCAAGAAAGCAACGGTCGCCATTTTCTCAAAGAAACAAATAAAAGAGGATCGGGTTAAATTATCAAAAGGGGGCCGGCTTTATATTATTAAGGGGTTTTTAATTTTTTAATTAGGGTTTTTGCCTTTTTTTTTAAATTTCTTTTTAAATTTCCTTTTAAATTTTAAACCATTGTAATTTCTAGTCGTGTGACTAGGGGACAAACTACGTGGCGTAGTTTGAGAATTCGCAACTTAGTGGCTGAGTTGTGGCAGGGTTTTAAGCGTAGAGTTAGGTTTAGTCGATAGAGAGTGCCGCGAGTTTACGTGTGCAAGCGTCTGACTATCTAATTTCTAGTAGAAACCTTGGGGCAGCACGTAGGCAGGGTTTTGCCGAAGCTGGGTAAATTCTGTGTTGTTCTGTTTCTGTTATTTATATTCTGCGATATCTGTGCTGCTATTATTCTGCTGTGAACTGTGTTGAAATCATTTTATATAAGCTTCCGCAATTAATTTTTATAATTTACACTATCACCCTATTCACCCCCCCTCTAGGGTGAAATCGATCCTACAATATTGAGTGATATCGACTTATAGAATAATATATTTCTTATGAAATACGTCAACGATTCAAGTGTCAGACACATTAGAAATCACAGTATATGTATATTTACATATGTATTTATTTCTCAAGTCTATTTAGGTTTATTTAATGTTCCACTTTTAGTTTATAGACATATCATATAAGTTTTATTGTTACATAACTTTTATATTTCATATCACATATATGCTAGTCTTACGTATAATATGTCATTAATTAAATCTTATCTAATTAATTTTAATCAATTAATTCTTTAATTAATTTTAAATTAGTATTCCGATATAAATTTTATATTGGACATATCTACTATAACATTTATAGTGTATACTATAACCTTTATAGTGTAACACACATATGTCCTATATATGTGTATTTTATTTAATTAATTAACCATTAATCAATTTATTCAATTAAACAATTTTTATTAAAATTTATTAATTTCAAAATTTATCTTGTATACATATATGTATGCTTATGTTATCTTAAACATTTTAAAATATCATAACATATATCAATATATATAATACATGCATATTTGCATTAACTAATTAAAATATTTAAGTAATTTAATTTATTAATCATATTAATAGATCTAAAATTTATATTATATAAATATTTTCAAACATTTTGAAAATATCTTTATCCTTTCAAACATTTTGAAAACTTATATAGTATTATAACTTTTATAATAAACATGTTTTATTTTAAATTTAATTATTAAATTTAAAATCTTTAACATTACTTTTCAAAACTTTTTGTAAATTACCCCAAGGCCCAAATTAACTTGGGCCTTTTCTATTAGGGGCAACCTTTGGGCTCACTTCACCTTTCAGGCCAAGCCAGTAACCAGGTAAGACAAGGTACTTGATTACCCAATTCCAATCCTAGACATTACCTTACTTGGCAGTGTACTAAGTGAGCAAGCTTAATAAGTTATCCCTAACATGACTAATTCAGACCGCATAGGCTATTGGGCTTCGATATCATTGTTGGAACTGAGCCAACCCGCAATGGTAGTGGTGGGTCTATTTCAAAAAAAATTCATGCTATTGGATCTTTATTGGGCTTATGAAGTCTAATTCATTTAGAAAAATTCTGATTTTTTTAAAATAAAATCATATATTTTATTTAAATTTATGTATTTTGTAATATAAAGTTATTTTAAATGATTTAATATACATGTATCATATACATATACATATGTGTGTGCGTGTGTAACATAATAATCCGTGAAGGGTATAAAATGCCCGTATATAGATGTTGGGATTTACATCGCAACAGACATATTAGCTCATTTCGTATGTATTGTATGTTGTCTAAATACGTGCATAAATCTATAGTGCAAAGTATATTTATATAAATACGTATACATATATTTAAAATATATTTTATAACTAAAAGTCTCAAAATTAAATATATATGTGTATATATATAACTTAAAACATTTGTATAAATATACATATACATAATTAAACATATAAAATTTAACATACATATATATATATAATAATTAAAATTATATATAAAAAGTTAAATAAAATGTATATATATGAATCATTAATTACATTCAAATACTTAAAATATAAATATACATATTTTGAAATTATTTCCAGATCGAAATTAGCATAACAAATATAAAATAATAATCTTATAATTTTATCATTATTATATATATATAATAAATACTTTTGATCAAAATAATTAAAAATTTTAGTTATAAATATTAAAAGATCAAATTTTAAATTAAAAAAATTTAGGATCATAAAATAAGGTCCCAAATATTTTTCATGATTTTTTGAAATAAAAATTATTTTTAATAAATAAAAGAAATGTTCAACCAAAGTAAATTTAATTATTAAAAATATTAAATATTAACAAAAAATTTTGAAATATCGTGGGTTACGGTATAGATGTAGTAATTTTAAAAAACATAAAATCAAATTTTGAATGCAATAATTATTTTAGATATAATAAACAATTCAAATAATCAATAAAAAATAATTTAAAATTATTTATATGTAAAAAAAGTTTATTCTCGAATTTGATAATTCATATAATGCATAAATAGGTGTAAGGAAAAATCCTAAGCTATTTATACATTATAAATATACATATAAGTAATTATATGTTTAAAATATACATTAGTCTATATTTAAATTAATGTATAAATATATATAAAATAATTAATAATGACAAAATTTAATTTTTACAGCAAATTAGATTTGTTCATACATAAATAGTATAACCATGCACATAACCAAGCTAATATGTGACAACTATATATGCCTACGAAAATCTCACCTAACTAGATATACAACATTAATACACATACACACACACACACATACACATACATACAGATTTGGAATTAATCAATATTAAATCATAAAATATGATATGATTACCGCAATATATAAATAAAATACCAATTGATGATGCCTTTGAGTTCACTTGAATCAATGAATTCCCTTCTCTAGTTATGCTCGATCTGTCAGATTGCAAGTCTAGAATCGTCGACCTTTTCTATCAAATAGTGCTTTTACTTAACTTGAACTGATTTGAGATTCTTAGAACTGATTTGGGGATTAATTTAGGACAGCAAACTTGATAATTATGGGAGCCAAAGTTGTTTTTGATTAAGGGTTTAGAGATCCATATACATAACCTTGTACAAGAGAGATATTAGGACAATCTCATTACCTATTCTCTCTTAATCTTGGCCATCCATCTCTAGGTCTAATCCTAAGTTTTACCCACCTCCAATAACTTGTCAACGCCGAAATTTGCAGCCCTAATGACGGGCTTTAAACCCATTTAAGCCTAAGCCAAAATACTATACAATTGAACCTAATTTAATCGCTTGTCGATATTGTATATTGATCGATATATTTATAATTGTTATAAATATATGTAACATTATTTATTTCTCAAATCATATTAAAATTTTATAATTAATATTTCATAAATATTGATTAATTTGATTAATTTATAACAATTATAAACAAATTAATTCGTTCGGTCTTAATTCGGCTGTGTAACTGTTGGTTGTAAATTTGGTCAACGATTAACATCGAACTGTTCTAATGTTAATGTTCACACGTCACTTAGTAGGTGGTGTGACATTATAGCCAAATTTATCGCTTACTCATTTTTGGTAAAAATCCAATTTTAGTTTAATAAGCGTTACCCGGTTTTAACATTTGTTTACATCAATTCTCTTCATCAAAATTATATCACTTTGGACTTATGGAATTCGGTAACGTTCAAAATTCCAACCACATCTACATTCAACTTTATAGTACAAATACAAAGTCCTAGGTTCAAGAATAACAATTATTATTAACCGAAATGCTTTGGCCAGAGACTTTGACTTTGAGTTTACTATGATACTAACCGCATATAACTGAGGAGACGAATCCTCTCTTGAATAGTGCTTCACTTCTAATACTTCCACTCGACCCAACTATAGTCACTCGATGGACACCATGCTATGATTTGGCTATAATCAAAGCGGAGCTTTCATAATGAAGATCCACAGTATTCTTAAGTCGAGAGAACCGTGTAAATCGGTCACATCGATATTTTCTTGTTGACCTTAGTTATATTAACCAACAGAAAACTATCGAGTGAGTCATTCCATATTTATCCAATAACTATTAGTACGTAACCCCTAAGTGCCCCTAGTAGTCATGAGTAATACACTGTCTAACATTTGCATACTTCAGTCTCAAGGGATACATCGATATCCAGTCTCGATGTATCTTGACTAGGAACATTTAAAACAATATATTTGTTTCGTTGTGATAAATTACTCACAGTTACAATACTTTGTAACTACTATCACAAAATATACCATTTATGGAATTTTCTATCAAATATACTTTTAGTTAGGTTAATTAATTAATATAATCATATTATATCAAGTATATAATAGGAAGAAAATACCTTTTATTTCAAACAAGATTGGTCAACGAGTTAGATATATGTAAAAAATTACATAATTACCCTTAGGGCATACCCCTAACTCTATCAGGAT
Organism: Allium cepa; assembly: GCA_030765085.1. Taxonomy (NCBI): domain Eukaryota; kingdom Viridiplantae; phylum Streptophyta; class Magnoliopsida; order Asparagales; family Amaryllidaceae; genus Allium; species Allium cepa. Next base: position 490,766,836 of record CM060935.1, read on the forward strand.
TATCCTACCATTTTCTACATTACGACTATGCATAAGTATTCCAACATAGATTTTTATTATATTTCTTCCGTAGGACTATCTTTCCCACAACTATGACTATACTTACCCCATTATGCATTGAGGGGAGGCCCACAATGCCGACTCGTCGAAGTGTCTTATAGTCTGCATCTGTATCTACCTCTCAATGGTAACGTACTGCCTCCTATCGCATGCGCGGGGATCCAACATAGAATTATTTCTTGTCATCCTTGAATGTGAATGAACTTCCGTTGTGCTGGACCCCACACTTCATCAGGAATTAGTCAGTGTTTCTCATACACCGTAGAACCTCCTGTGAGTGCCATTTGCGATAAAATCGCCCCCAATCGAATATCTACCCGTACTGGATAAATAGCATTTACCCAACCTCACAACGTCCTAGTGTCGTCACATAGGAAACTAGCTTCCCTACTCCAAAAATCCATATATGTACACACACATACTTAACTAATCTATTTATAATTTGGGCCAAATACGCCAACCGATCGATCACCAACTCCTAGAGCGGTCGACCATTTGCTGTCGATCGCTTCAGTTAATGAGGTCGACCTATCATACTATAACCCTAATTATAATTAACCAAACTTGTTAATATCAAATTTATAATTATTCAAAACTCGCTATTTAAATTCAATTTACAGGTCTACGGAAATTTACAGCAAAATAGTTTAACCGAGAGTTAGTATTAAGATCATGGTTTATATCAATTCTTATCAATTTACAGATTTAGGTTTACAGATCTAGGTTAGAAAAAGGGGATCTTGTTCATATACTATCAATTAAATTTCTAATTTGATTAAACAGTGTTTACAATTTGATTTCTAACAACGTAGATCAAATAAGGTAAAATAAAATTAACTGTATGTAATCATCTTATTAAAAATGAACCCACTCACCTCAAATCCGAGCTCTTCCCATTGAATACCGTTTTGAGATCTCCCCTTCCCCATTTGTTAGCTCTTTATTTGATTCGTCCTTTTTAATCTCTCTACTTTTATTTTTATTTTATTTTGAAGAATTTAGGTGTAACGCCCCGAGAATTTTCGACTTTCGAAAATTCGACATCGACACTCACTTTATCGACTGCCGAGAATTCGAAGGCCAAAAACACGGAATGTTATGGGTTTTAAAAAGAATTTAAGAAAAGAAAAGTAGAAAAGAAGAAGAAGAGAAGAAGAAAGAAAATTTAGATAGGGAAAAGAAGATAGAAAATTTTAAAATAGAAAGAAAAGAGAAGAGAAAGGAAAAAGAAAAACAGAAGAAAATAGGACGGAATAGAAAACAACAGAACAACAACAGAATCTCACAATTCGCAGCGGAACAACATATAATAATAAATGAATAATCTTTAAACAAAGAACTATATCAGTTATTACATTACATTTCATTTCATTACATCATATCATCAGAGTGTACAACATCAACAACATCAAACAGTGCAGCGGAAAAGAAATACTATATAAATAATACGCCATGCCATCCAGCTTGCCTCCAGCAACTCCAGAATATCCAGAATATCCTGATAAACCTAACTCTTAACTGCCCGTGTGGAAATTGGTGGGCACCCAGAGTTTAGGAAAGAAAACAATAAACTCCAAGTCAGTCATGTGACTGGTGTGAGAACTCAAAACAGTTTATTTATCTTTAAAATCAAAATAGAGGAATATTTTTAATCAATTCGCAATGCTTTTAAAAATGAGACTACCATAAGGCCTCCCGCACACACACACATGCAAACGCAGAATCGGAGGAGATTTCTCCTTATGATAGCCAAAGATGCTTGATACGCATTTAAAATAACATTTGATATTATTATTAGTGCATAATGTATAACAAATCATTTCGAAAATAAAGATATAAATCTTAGCCGACATAGACATTTCGAACTATGCCTACTATAGCTACTATCCAAACAGTGGTGACCACCATAAGTGAATAGCAGGTTCTACAACTAATACCGTACAAGTTTCGTATTGGGAATTGGATTTCCAACAAATGGTCAGGCCAAGGAACTTCCCATTGCCACTGAGAATGCCTCTGGATGGACATCCCCGAGAACCAAACCGGATCTCTACCAACACAAGGCCGGGTTACTCCTAACTGAGTAACAACTGACCGAATATGCCATCCCCCGGTCCTTTGGGACCTTTTTCCGAGAGCGCTCTCTAATCAATTCACACAATCATAACAAAGTGTTTTCAACATGAGTAAGTATCTGGGCTCCATACCATGATACCACCCTTTTCCAGAAGGAAATGGACACATCCTAAAGGGTGCTACCCCTCATAACCTTGCTGCTTCTTTCCTGTTTTGACCATTTCCGGGATGTGAGGCTCGACGAATTCACGTCCACAAAAACATACTTTATACAAAAGCCATGCTTTGGGTCAACAAATGATCAACACGATGATCACTAAGATAGACGATCAAATAAATGATCCTATCACAAATAATCAACACAATGATCATTTCAGCATCACTCAGCATGTCACATTACCAAATTGGGAATATATCGCTGATAACTTCAACTATATAACCTTTGAGCTCGTACGTCTCAAAGAAGGGTGTTAAGCAAAGAATAAATTCTCCGCCACCAACAGAAATATATTTGAAAGAAATCGGCTTTATATCTCAAATTGTAATGTCAGACACACAATCCATACAAGTCTGTTCCGGGATCGAACAGAACCGAAGGCACTTACAAAGAAGTCCTTGCAATCCGGATATTCACAATCCTGATCGGATTTCCCATCACTTAGGGAGTCTCAATACCGTTGCAACTCAGTGCAGAGACAATCGACAGGTCATCCTATCGCTTTTGCAAATACCGGTCTTCAACACCGATCTTCAATGCAATTCACAACGACGTATCACATATTCGGAATGGGTTATACGACCCCATGGTCCTTTCCCGGTTAACCCGAATAGTGAGCGCTTATTCAAAAATAAGTGTGCATTCAAATTCAATCAATTCACATCAAATACCCATTCAAAGGGAAATACTGATAGTCGGCTATTGAACTATCAATTGATATGCATACATCACCAGATTCCAAATAATTTTCCAAATTATTTATTTTCCAAAATATCTTTACAAGATATAAAATCCCAACACTTCAAAAATAAATCAATATTTATTTTCAAACAAATTTCACTTTCACATATAAATTCCATAATGACTTTATATTTCAAAATATTCATGCATATTCGATTTCAATAATCCATTTCAATTTATCCTCAAAAAGATAAATTCTAATTATTCACTTCATATTGGAAAACATTTCCATACTTATTTATTCATAAGTAATTCACAAATCTCTTTTATTTTCAACACTTAGAAAATATTCAATATACTTAAATCGAATTAAGCATATATTTCATTATTTAAGGAAATCATTCACTTAAACATATTTACTTGGGCAAAAACGAATGTTGCGTAAAACATCGTTACGACAACCCAAAATCACTAGTATAGGGATTCGAATTTAAAATAGATATATAAATCCCAATACTAATCAAAAACATTTCCTTTCGGAAATCATTTACTATAACAACAGTGTTATAGTCCACCATTTCCTTTTATTTCTCGAAAACGTCTATTTCAACAATAAATGTTGAAATCTATGGTTTCGAATCTCAACACCTTTAAAACATCGTTAGATCGTTTTAATTCTGTTTAAAATATCACATTCTAAAACATTTTCTTTAACATGTTATTCACTATTCAAAAACGTGAATATACTATGTTCACAAATTCCATTATTTCTATTCACTTTAACTTAAAGGATTATTCACTGTCTAAAACGTGAATATAACTCCATTTATAAGTTATAACAATTAACTTATCAAAATAAGTCGTTTGCGGATTTATAAAACAACGTTTATAAATTCCATTTCTATTTATTTATAAAAACTTCTTTTTTTTATAAATTCCTTTATTAACATATTTCAGTTTATAACTCAATTATAAACTAAATGTTTATATTATAAGTTAAATACTTATAAAACGATTATTTTATAAAATCGTTCTTTAAACTTCATAATTATAAATCTTATAACTTATAAGATTCATTTATTTAACCAAATCTATTCTTCAATTAACTTCACAAATTTATAAATCTTACTATTTATAAATTTCATTTATAACTTCACAGTTTATAATTCTATAAATTTCATTCATTTATGAAATTCACTTTCACTACATTCAAACACTTATAAAAACTCGTTTTATAATGTCTATATTTCAATTTATAAATATCCATTTATAAATCTCTAAATATAAATCAGTTTATATTATTATTCTAAAACGTCTTTAAATTCCTTTATAATTTCATCATTTCGATTTATAAAATAATCAAATTTTATAAATCCTATATTTAAACTTTTATCATATATTCAAAAATCCAATCTAAATTATTTTATAAAATCATTAGTTCATATTTCTCAAAAATCGACTTTTAATCGTATTTCTAAAAATCAGCTTTTTAACTATATTTCACAAAAACCATAATTTTTATAACTTTAAAAATTATAACGTTTATTTATTTATAATGGATCAATTCCAGAAATAAAGTATATTTTCAAAAATCATTTTAAAGATCATTTTAAAATCCCAAAATCTGGGTCCAATGATGCTACACACCAAATAGTCAATCACGACCACAACGACATCATATATCGTATATGATAATCCATCAAATATCAAAATATCTGAAATAAAATAAATACTGTTGAGGAATCCAGTTGGATCCCTCCAACCTGTTTCCTGCATCCAAAAACATTAGCACAATACCAATTTCGCTCCAGTACGAAATTATCGCGGTACATGTTTTTATTAAATATTATCCGCTTACTAACGGCGTAATAGGGTCTCATCCGCTAAACAAAAAAAATGCGGGAAATCAATCAACTGCAATATATACATATGCCAATATATATATATTGATATTATATATAATACCAATTTCACTGTTTATGAAATATTCGCGGTATATGTTTTTATTAAATAACATCCGCTCACTAACGGCGAATAATGTCTATCTTAACAATCAATAATTTACAGTCATCATTCAAACATGCATTCAAATATTTTAAATCTAACTATTTAAAATAAAATCGAAATCTATTCGATTGAGTGAGAAATTCTCACCTTGGTTTTAATTTCCGTTTTAGCTTTAATTTCGAATAAAATTAAACGCGCGTTTAATTTTACCCGAAATTCTCACTAACTCCAAACGACTCCAAACCAACTCCATCGCGTAGTGCTCGTCCATACGATTCCAACGCAACTGAGTTTGCATTTTTTCGACCTCGTATGAAAAAGATACGTATTTTACAATTTTACACGACTTAAACTTAATAATTTACAACTAAATTTTAAAATTTATAACCTTAACCACTTCTGCCATTGGATCCACTTTTCAACGCATCAGGGCCGTTCGGCCTTCATCTTCTCCAACCTGTTTATGCTCCAGGCTATCACGCAACTCAACCCATTACACAAAAATCTAGGGTTTAATTTATCGACCACCTTGCTAGCTTATAACTCGATCAGTTCGTGCTATTGCGAAGCTCGCACTCCACTCCATGCTCGGCCATAAGGGCTTGAAACTCGGTCATCCATCTACGCCTAGAAACACGTGCGTTCGGCCATCATTCAAACTCAATTTTCCACCAATCCAAAGCACTAGAAACGATCTTAGCCGTTGGATATCTAGTTCTTGATGAGCTCTACAAGTTCCATGTTGAAGAATTCTTGAATCGATGAACGGATTGGAAGATTTGAGGGGGAGAAGTTGAACAATTTTCGGCCTTAGAAATAGGGGGAGGCGGCTGCAAATTTAGGTTTAGGGTTTTGGAATATTTTTTTATTTATTTGTGTGTGTGGTGTATTTATAGAAAACCAAGCGTAAACACTATTCATCCCGGGAATTCCGAACTCCGATTTAGACGCCGTAACCAGCGTACCTAGGGTTTATCCCGCGTTCCGGACACAATGGAACAGGTTTCGGAAGCTAATTCGGAAGTATGTGCGAGTTATGGCTGAAAACGTTCAATTTGAATTAAACCGATTTAAGTCGATTTCTAGGCGTTTTAATTTGTACCGGACAAATGGTAAATCCAATTGACTTGAAATTTGAAACCTTACAATAATATCACATTACGGATCCGATGAAACTGGTTTCGTCGAAATCCGAGACTTTTTGAAAAATGGCTATTTTGACTCGCCAAATTTAAATAAAAAATAATTCGATGCGTTTCGAGCTGCCACGATCAAACGATAACTCCGATTGACACGAAAATTGAAATCCGGTAATAACTAACTATTACGGATTCAATGAAACTGGTTTCGTTCAATTCTGAGACTGTCCAAAAATTGGCTATTTTACAGTCGATTATTAAATATTAAAATATTCAATTTTCACAGATTAACTTTTAATTCGATTTTAAAAGTTCTAAAATATTTCTATAACTCCAGTATGATTAAATAAAATTTTACAAATCATTTTCAATCATATTTAACTCAATTTTAAATTATTTCCATAATTTAACATATTAAATTATCGATTTAATTATCAAATTAAATCCAAAAATTCAAATTAAAATTTATTTGACTTATAAATTCATTTATAAATATTTAAAATTAATTAAATATTCAAATTTAAATTATTAAAATTTCTGGGTCGTTACAATCTTTCCCCCTTAAAAGAATTTCGTCCTCGAAATTACAAGTAAGAAAAGTTACAGAATTTATTAATTTTCCCAAAATTCATAATTAAACTTCTTACAATACTTTACTAAGTTTTGAAATCATACTTAGTTATCTTTTTCAAAAACAACTATATCATTTAACTTTCAATTTCAAAATCAAAGTTAAAGTTTTCAAAATTTTCCCAATTTTCTCAAAATTTTTCTAACGCCTTAAATTTTCGGAAAAATTCGCCATGTCTCCTTTGCGCGGCTCGATCCGAAAAAAAAAATGACAGTATATATATCGCAAATATACATCTCATCAAGTAATGAGGCATCCCGAAGGGAAAAAAGTATAAAAGTGCGATATTTAATCCGAGATATGTACCTTATATTTTATTAGCAAGCATATACGGCTAATATAGCGCTAAAGCGAACTCCAAATGCGAAGCAAACGTGATCCGCACCTACTAATCACTCAACAAACAACATGAGAATCATGTATATATGCAAATAATCTCAATATACAACATATAGCAACATAATAACTATACATGTCACATAGCAAATGCAACCAAACAACAAATGCAAATATCAACCAACTACCATTCATAATCAAATGAATTTTCATTCATATTCTCATTAATATTCAATGAATTGGTTTTCACTATAAATCACATTTGATTTCAATGAATTTATACTTTCATTCATTATTCCTTATCCAATTTAATTCATATTTAATTGATTAATCATTCAATCCATTAATTCAATTCAATTACCAAAGTTGAATTTCATTTACATAACTTAAGTTCATATCCATCACTTAACTTAATTAATTTAGTTTGATACCAACATCAATTTAATTCAACAACACTTAAGTTATATTCCATTTAACTTTAAATTCACTTTTATTCACAACTCATATTTTATATAGTTTCACTTCTTATATATATAAGTTTATTTCACAATTGTAATCCACTTTAATTATAACTCAATTCTTATAATTCTTTTGCTTATACAATTATTCTTTTATTTAGATTATTCAAACAATCTAACAATCAATTTATATACATTTAATAATTCTGAAAAATTATTTCTTTCATATATAAAATATAATCAAGGCAAAATTATTTCATTTACCCAATTTAAAAACAATATTGTGCCGAATTGTTCTATTCAAGTGTTTAGAAACCCCTTCGGCTCAGTTTCGAGGCTGTGCTGACGAAAGTTCATATGCCGCTCAATAAACCAATCATCACAATATAAAACAATTTTATATTCACTAACAAATACGCTCTCATATCTATTATTACACTCAAACTCATTCTAGAGTACTGCTGACTCTATCTCTAACGAGTAATACCCTACAGAACCATGGTTGTCGCTTAACCATCAGAGCTCTGATACCAAATGTAACAGTACGGAGACAGCGGTCACAACCGGTAGGCTTTTCAACCATCCCAGCCCCACCGTGGCTTACACTGGTATCCCAAACTTGCTTTTACGGCCAGCCTCTCGACTGTCACAGCTTACGCCTAACCATCCCCCTAAAAGAGGATGTGTGGGAGTAAGAGTCTCCCGTTCGCCACCAAACCGCGAAGCGAGAACCCCCCATCACATAGCCCAATAGCTTAACAAGACTGGTGTGAGAACTCAAAATAGTTTATTTATCTTTAAAATCAAAATAGAGGAATATTTTTAATCAATTCGCAATGCTTTTAAAAATGAGACTACCATAAGGCCTCCCGCACACACACACATGCAAACGCAGAATCGGAGGAGATTTCTCCTTATGATAGCCAAAGATGCTTGATACGCATTTAAAATAACATTTGATATTATTATTAGTGCATAATGTATAACAAATCATTTCGAAAATAAAGATATAAATCTTAGCCGACATAGACATTTCGAACTATGCCTACTATAGCTACTATCCAAACAGTGGTGACCACCATAAGTGAATAGCAGGTTCTACAACTAATACCGTACAAGTTTCGTATTGGGAATTGGATTTCCAACAAATGGTCAGGCCAAGGAACTTCCCATTGCCACTGAGAATGCCTCTGGATGGACATCCCCGAGAACCAAACCGGATCTCTACCAACACAAGGCCGGGTTACTCCTAACTGAGTAACAACTGACCGAATATGCCATCCCCCGGTCCTTTGGGACCTTTTTCCGAGAGCGCTCTCTAATCAATTCACACAATCATAACAAAGTGTTTTCAACATGAGTAAGTATCTGGGCTCCATACCATGATACCACCCTTTTCCAGAAGGAAATGGACACATCCTAAAGGGTGCTACCCCTCATAACCTTGCTGCTTCTTTCCTGTTTTGACCATTTCCGGGATGTGAGGCTCGACGAATTCACGTCCACAAAAACATACTTTATACAAAAGCCATGCTTTGGGTCAACAAATGATCAACACGATGATCACTAAGATAGACGATCAAATAAATGATCCTATCACAAATAATCAACACAATGATCATTTCAGCATCACTCAGCATGTCACATTACCAAATTGGGAATATATCGCTGATAACTTCAACTATATAACCTTTGAGCTCGTACGTCTCAAAGAAGGGTGTTAAGCAAAGAATAAATTCTCCGCCACCAACAGAAATATATTTGAAAGAAATCGGCTTTATATCTCAAATTGTAATGTCAGACACACAATCCATACAAGTCTGTTCCGGGATCGAACAGAACCGAAGGCACTTACAAAGAAGTCCTTGCAATCCGGATATTCACAATCCTGATCGGATTTCCCATCACTTAGGGAGTCTCAATACCGTTGCAACTCAGTGCAGAGACAATCGACAGGTCATCCTATCGCTTTTGCAAATACCGGTCTTCAACACCGATCTTCAATGCAATTCACAACGACGTATCACATATTCGGAATGGGTTATACGACCCCATGGTCCTTTCCCGGTTAACCCGAATAGTGAGCGCTTATTCAAAAATAAGTGTGCATTCAAATTCAATCAATTCACATCAAATACCCATTCAAAGGGAAATACTGATAGTCGGCTATTGAACTATTAATTGATATGCATACATCACCAGATTCCAAATAATTTTCCAAATTATTTATTTTCCAAAATATCTTTACAAGATATAAAATCCCAACACTTCAAAAATAAATCAATATTTATTTTCAAACAAATTTCACTTTCACATATAAATTCCATAATGACTTTATATTTCAAAATATTCATGCATATTCGATTTCAATAATCCATTTCAATTTATCCTCAAAAAGATAAATTCTAATTATTCACTTCATATTGGAAAACATTTCCATACTTATTTATTCATAAGTAATTCACAAATCTCTTTTATTTTCAACACTTAGAAAATATTCAATATACTTAAATCGAATTAAGCATATATTTCATTATTTAAGGAAATCATTCACTTAAACATATTTACTTGGGCAAAAACGAATGTTGCGTAAAACATCGTTACGACAACCCAAAATCACTAGTATAGGGATTCGAATTTAAAATAGATATATAAATCCCAATACTAATCAAAAACATTTCCTTTCGGAAATCATTTACTATAACAACAGTGTTATAGTCCACCATTTCCTTTTATTTCTCGAAAACGTCTATTTCAACAATAAATGTTGAAATCTATGGTTTCGAATCTCAACACCTTTAAAACATCGTTAGATCGTTTTAATTCTGTTTAAAATATCACATTCTAAAACATTTTCTTTAACATGTTATTCACTATTCAAAAACGTGAATATACTATGTTCACAAATTCCATTATTTCTATTCACTTTAACTTAAAGGATTATTCACTGTCTAAAACGTGAATATAACTCCATTTATAAGTTATAACAATTAACTTATCAAAATAAGTCGTTTGCGGATTTATAAAACAAAGTTTATAAATTCCATTTCTATTTATTTATAAAAACTTCTTTTTTTTATAAATTCCTTTATTAACATATTTCAGTTTATAACTCAATTATAAACTAAATGTTTATATTATAAGTTAAATACTTATAAAACGATTATTTTATAAAATCGTTCTTTAAACTTCATAATTATAAATCTTATAACTTATAAGATTCATTTATTTAACCAAATCTATTCTTCAATTAACTTCACAAATTTATAAATCTTACTATTTATAAATTTCATTTATAACTTCACAGTTTATAATTCTATAAATTTCATTCATTTATGAAATTCACTTTCACTACATTCAAACACTTATAAAAACTCGTTTTATAATGTCTATATTTCAATTTATAAATATCCATTTATAAATCTCTAAATATAAATCAGTTTATATTATTATTCTAAAACGTCTTTAAATTCCTTTATAATTTCATCATTTCGATTTATAAAATAATCAAATTTTATAAATCCTATATTTAAACTTTTATCATATATTCAAAAATCCAATCTAAATTATTTTATAAAATCATTAGTTCATATTTCTCAAAAATCGACTTTTAATCGTATTTCTAAAAATCAGCTTTTTAACTATATTTCACAAAAACCATAATTTTTATAACTTTAAAAATTATAACGTTTATTTATTTATAATGGATCAATTCCAGAAATAAAGTATATTTTCAAAAATCATTTTAAAGATCATTTTAAAATCCCAAAATCTGGGTCCAATGATGCTACACACCAAATAGTCAATCACGACCACAACGACATCATATATCGTATATGATAATCCATCAAATATCAAAATATCTGAAATAAAATAAATACTGTTGAGGAATCCAGTTGGATCCCTCCAACCTGTTTCCTGCATCCAAAAACATTAGCACAATACCAATTTCGCTCCAGTACGAAATTATCGCGGTACATGTTTTTATTAAATATTATCCGCTTACTAACGGCGTAATAGGGTCTCATCCGCTAAACAAAAAAAATGCGGGAAATCAATCAACTGCAATATATACATATGCCAATATATATATATTGATATTATATATAATACCAATTTCACTGTTTATGAAATATTCGCGGTATATGTTTTTATTAAATAACATCCGCTCACTAACGGCGAATAATGTCTATCTTAACAATCAATAATTTACAGTCATCATTCAAACATGCATTCAAATATTTTAAATCTAACTATTTAAAATAAAATCGAAATCTATTCGATTGAGTGAGAAATTCTCACCTTGGTTTTAATTTCCGTTTTAGCTTTAATTTCGAATAAAATTAAACGCGCGTTTAATTTTACCCGAAATTCTCACTAACTCCAAACGACTCCAAACCAACTCCATCGCGTAGTGCTCGTCCATACGATTCCAACGCAACTGAGTTTGCATTTTTTCGACCTCGTATGAAAAAGATACGTATTTTACAATTTTACACGACTTAAACTTAATAATTTACAACTAAATTTTAAAATTTATAACCTTAACCACTTCTGCCATTGGATCCACTTTTCAACGCATCAGGGCCGTTCGGCCTTCATCTTCTCCAACCTGTTTATGCTCCAGGCTATCACGCAACTCAACCCATTACACAAAAATCTAGGGTTTAATTTATCGACCACCTTGCTAGCTTATAACTCGATCAGTTCGTGCTATTGCGAAGCTCGCACTCCACTCCATGCTCGGCCATAAGGGCTTGAAACTCGGTCATCCATCTACGCCTAGAAACACGTGCGTTCGGCCATCATTCAAACTCAATTTTCCACCAATCCAAAGCACTAGAAACGATCTTAGCCGTTGGATATCTAGTTCTTGATGAGCTCTACAAGTTCCATGTTGAAGAATTCTTGAATCGATGAACGGATTGGAAGATTTGAGGGGGAGAAGTTGAACAATTTTCGGCCTTAGAAATAGGGGGAGGCGGCTGCAAATTTAGGTTTAGGGTTTTGGAATATTTTTTTATTTATTTGTGTGTGTGGTGTATTTATAGAAAACCAAGCGTAAACACTATTCATCCCAGGAATTCCGAACTCCGATTTAGACGCCGTAACCAGCGTACCTAGGGTTTATCCCGCGTTCCGGACACAATGGAACAGGTTTCGGAAGCTAATTCGGAAGTATGTGCGAGTTATGGCTGAAAACGTTCAATTTGAATTAAACCGATTTAAGTCGATTTCTAGGCGTTTTAATTTGTACCGGACAAACGGTAAATCCAATTGACTTGAAATTTGAAACCTTACAATAATATCACATTACGGATCCGATGAAACTGGTTTCGTCGAAATCCGAGACTTTTTGAAAAATGGCTATTTTGACTCGCCAAATTTAAATAAAAAATAATTCGATGCGTTTCGAGCTGCCACGATCAAACGATAACTCCGATTGACACGAAAATTGAAATCCGGTAATAACTAACTATTACGGATTCAATGAAACTGGTTTCGTTCAATTCTGAGACTGTCCAAAAATTGGCTATTTTACAGTCGATTATTAAATATTAAAATATTCAATTTTCACAGATTAACTTTTAATTCGATTTTAAAAGTTCTAAAATATTTCTATAACTCCAGTATGATTAAATAAAATTTTACAAATCATTTTCAATCATATTTAACTCAATTTTAAATTATTTCCATAATTTAACATATTAAATTATCGATTTAATTATCAAATTAAATCCAAAAATTCAAATTAAAATTTATTTGACTTATAAATTCATTTATAAATATTTAAAATTAATTAAATATTCAAATTTAAATTATTAAAATTTCTGGGTCGTTACATTAGGTTTGGAGAGGAAAGAATTTAATAGAGTTTTAGTGCATAGACTAATTTCTGATGAATTAGAGTTTACATTAGCTATGTATTTATAGGGTCCTAGACAAATATGAATCGTTGATGGATTCTAGAAAAATAGTTGTTTACATCCTGATCGCTAAACATTTACTTAAATTGCTAAGGAAAATATAAAACAAATCTGGCCCAAACCCTCGCCGATTTAACACTACAAGTCGACCGCTTGAGGTCGACAGGTCCCAATCCTGACGTCGACCGGTGGGTTTCCTTATTTATAAGTATTTATTTTCCTTTTCTTATTTAATTAATATCGACTGCGAATTTCCAAATGTTTATAACTTCTTCATATTAGCTTCGATTTCAAAATGTTATATATGAAAATCGTTTAGAAAATCACCATGAAAGCAACAGTGCAAATTTCATAGCCAGATTTAGATGTTTGCAAAAATTCTATTTTTCCCTTATTATATTTAAATTTAATTCTTTTGTTAAATTTTTAGGGTGTTACACCTTTCCATAATGCAATCAACTCCAAACTTCGTAAGTCTTTTACATTGTCGTTCCAAGCATGTCTTCATATCCCTGGAGCCATTCCTTCAACATTCTGAAGTCTATTCTATCCGTTCGAGCATGTTCTAAGACCTTGGAAAATTTAGTCGTAATATCATACATGTTTATATATTTATTTTGTGTGGCTTATATCTTATCTTGGCTCATGTATGATTGGCTAATTTGTAATGATTGTATATATGTTGTACTCATAGTGCACATGTTGTGTGCATGTTGATGTGATATGTGTTTGTGCGAGAGAGAGCGAGCTATATTGTTCGTGCTTTAGTGTAACGACCCGCAAATCCGTACCCCTTGAGTCAACCCTATTCTACAACAATCAACTCAAGTTGTACAGAAATACGAATCACTTGGGTTAAAGAAGAAGAGGTAGAAGAAGAAAGTAGAGAAGACAACATCAGAATCTAACCATCGCAGCGGAACAAAATATAATAGATAGTAAATAATTGTAACGAACCGGAATTTTCGTTCTTCGAAAATTCGACATCGACACTCACTTTATCGACTGCCGAATATCGAAGGCCGAAAACCGAGATGTTATGGGTTTTAAAAAGAAAAGAAAAGAAAGAAGAGAGAAAAGGAAGAAAGAAAAAAAAAATAGAGGGAAAAGAAGATAGACAATTTTTTTTGAAAACAGAGAATTAGAAAAACAGAGAATTAGAAAAACAGAGAGAAGATAGAAGAATTTTAAAAATATAACGGGACGGAAAGGAAACAACAGAACAACAACATCAGAATCTCACAATTCGCAGCGGAATAACATATAATAATAAATGAATAATCTTTAAACAAAGAACTATATCAGTTATTACATTTTATACATTACATTACATCATATCATCACATCAGAGTGTACAACAACATACAATAACAAACAGTGCAGCGGAAAAAGAAATACTATATAAACTAGTAATACGCCATGCCATCCAGCTTGCCTCCAGCAACTCCAGAATATCCAGAATATCCTGATAATCCTAACTCTTAACTGCCCGTGTGGAAAATTGGTGGGCACCCAGAGTTTAGGAAGGAAAACAATAAACTCCGAGTCAGTCATGTGACTGGTGTGAGAACTCAAAACAGTTTATTTATCTTTAAAATCAAAATAGAGGAATATTTTTAAACTCAATTCGCAATGCTTTTAAAAATGAGACTACCATAAGGCCTCCCGCACACACACACATGCAAACGCAGAATCGGAGGAGATTTCTCCTTATGATAGCCAAAGATGCTTGATACGCATTTAAAATAACATTTGATATTATTACTAGTGTATAGTGTAGAAAAATTTCATTTCGAAAGTAGAATATAAATCTTAGCCAGCATAGACATTTCGAACTATGCCTACTATAGCTACCATCCAAACAGTGGTGACCACCATAAGTGAATGGCAGGTTCTACAACTAATACCGTACAAGTTTCGTATTGGGAATTGGATTTCCAACAAATGGTCAGGCCAAGGAACTTCCCATTGCCACTGAGAATGCCTCTGGAAAGACACCCCCGAGAACCAAACCGGAACTCTGCCAACACAAGGCCGGGTTACCCCTTAACTGGGTAACTACTGACACGAGCACGCCATTCCCCGGTCCTTTAGGACCTTTTCAACCGAGCGCTCGATATCCAACATCACACCATAATAAATAGAGTGTTTTCAACATGAGTAAGTATCTGGGCTCCATACCATGATACCACCCTTTTCCAGAAGGAAATGCACATACCCTAAGGGGAGCTACAGCAACCCCTAATAACCTTGCCGCATCTTTCCTGTTTTGACCATTTCCGGGATGTGAGGCTCGACGAAGTCACGTCCACAAAAACATACTTTATACAAAAGCCATGCTTTGGGTCAACAAATGATCAACACAATGATCACTAAGATAGACGATCAAATAAATGATCCTATCACAATAATCAACACAATGATCATTTCAGCATCACTCAGCATGTCACATTACCAAACTGGGAATATATCGCTGATAACTCCAACTATATAACCTTTGAGCTCGTACGTCTCAAAGAAGGGTGTTAAGCAAAGAATAAATTCTCCGCCACCAACAGAAATATATTTGAAAGAAATCGGCTTTATATCTCAATTTGTAACGTCAGGCATACAATCCATACAAGTCTGTTCCGGGCTCGAACAAAACCGAAGGCACTTCTTACGAAGCCCTTGCAATACGGGTATTCACAATCCCGATCGAATTTCCCATCACTTAAGAGATCTCTATACCAGGAGCTACCCAGTGCAGAGACAATCGATAGGTCATCCTATCGCTTTCACAAATACTCGGTCTTCAACACCGATCTTCAAATGCAATTCATAACGACGTATCACATATTCGGAATGGGTTATACGACCCCATGGTCCTTTCCCGGTTAACCCGAATAGTGAGCGCTTATTCAAAAATAAGTGTGCATTCAAATTCAATCAATTCACATCAAAAACCCATTCAAAGGGAAATATTGATAGTCGGCTATTGAACTATCAATGGATATGCATACATCACCAGATTCCAAATAATTTTCCAAATTATTTATTTTCCAAAATATCTTTATAAGATATATAATTTCAACACTTCAAAAATAAATCAATATTTATTTTCATACAAATTCCACTTTTCATTCATAAATTCCATAATGAATTTATATTTCAAAATATCCATGCATATATGATTTCAATCATTCATTTCAATTTATCTTAAAAAAGATAAATTCTAAATATTCACTTTATACTGGAAAACAATTCCATACTTACTAAATAAGTAATTCACAATCTTTTATTTTCAACACTTAGAAAATATTCAATATACTTAAACCGAATTAAGTATATATTTCATTCTTTAAGGAAATCATTCACTTAACATATTTATTTGGGCCAAAACGAATGTTACGTAAAACATCGTTACGACAACCCAAAATCACTAGTATAGGGATTCGAAATTAAAATAGATATATAAATCCCAATACTAAACCAAAACATTTCCATTCGGAAATCATTTACTATAACAACAGTGTTATAGTCCGCTATTTCCTTTTATTTCTCGAAACATCTATTTCAACAATAAATGTTGAAATCTATGGTTTCAATCTCAATACCTTTTAAAACATCGTTGAATCGTTTTAATTCTATTTAAAACATTCACATTCTAAACAATTTCTTTAACGTGTTATTCACTGTTCAAGAACGTGAATAAACTACGTTAACAAACTTCATCATTTCTATTCACTTTAACTTAATGGATTATTCACTGTTTACAACGTGAATATAACTCCATTAATAGGTTTCAACAATTTCTTATCAAAATAAATCGTTTGCGAATTTATAAAACTACGTTTATAAATTCCATTTCTATTTAATTATAAAAACTTCCTTTTTATAAATCTCCTTTATTAACTTATTCGATTTATAACTCGGTTATAAACTACAGGTTCATATTATAAGTTAAACACTTATAATCTATTCGTTTGCAAAACCATTCCATTGAACTTCATAATTTTAAATCTTATAACTTATAAGATTCAATTATTTATCCGAATCTTATTACTTTAATAACTTTACAAATTTTATAAACCTACTGTTTAAAAAATTCCATTTATAACTTTACCGTTATATAATTCCATGAATTCCATTCATTTACAAAATTCACTTTCACTTCATTCAAACACTTATAAAATCTCATTTTATAATTCCAACGTTTTAATTTACAAATATTCATTTGTAAATTCTTTAATATAAATCAATCTATATTATTCTTTTAAAACGTCTTAACTCCTTTATAGTTTTACCATTTTGATTTATAAAATAATCAAATTTTATAAATCTTATATTCAAACTTTTAATAATAAACTCAAAAATCCAGTTTAAACTATTTTATAACATCATTAGTTCATTTTTTCCTCAAAAAATCGACTTTTAATCGTATTTCTAAAAATCAGCTTTTTAACTATATTTCACAAAAACATAATTTTTATAACTTTAAAAATTATAACGTTTATTTATTTATAATGGATCAATTCCAAAAATATAGTATATTTTCAAAATCACTTTTAAAATCATTTTAAAATCCCAAAATCTGGGTCCAATGATGCTACACACCAAATAGTCAATCACGACAACAACGATATCATATATCGATATGATAATCAATCAAATATCAAAATATCTGAAATCAAAATAAATACTTTTGAGGAATCCAGTTGGATCCCTCCAACCTGTTTCCTGCATCCAAAAACATTAGCACAATACCAATTTCGCTCCAGTACGAAATTATCGCGGTACATGTTTTTAATAAATATTATCCGCTTAATAACGGCGTAATAGGGTCTCATCTGCTAAACAAAAAAATGCGGGAAATCAATCAACTGCAATATATACATATGCCAATATATATATATTGATATTATATATAATACCAATTTCACTGTTTATGAAATATTCGCGGTATATGTTTATAATAAATAACATCCGCTTACTAACGGCGCATAATGTCTATTTTAACAATCAATAATTTACAGTCATCATTCAAACATGCATTCAAATATTTTAAATCTAACTATTTAAAATAAAATCGAAATCTATTCGATTGAGTGAGAAATTCTCACCTTGGTTTTAATTTCCGTTTTAGCTTTTATTTCGAATAAAATTAAACGCGCGTTTAATTTTACCCGAAATTCTCACTAACTCCAAATGACTCCAAACCAACTCCATCGCGTAGTGCTCGTCCATACGATTCCAACGCAACTGAGTTTGCATTTTTTCGACCTCGTATGAAAAAGTTATGAATTTTACAAGTTACACGAGTTTTAAATAACAAATTCCAACATTTATTAACAAATTCTTATACCAAACTAAATCTGGGCCGTTAGATTTGCTCCCCCCCTCATCAGGCCGTGCATTAGCTTCATCTCCCTCACGTATATCTACAGCTCCAAACACGTATGGCCGAACCCATCAAGCTCCACTAGGGTTCCACTTTTCTCCACGATCACTTGACGAAATCCGATCACTCCAACGCCATGACGAAGCTCTCGACAAGAGCTATCTCCACCTCCCACCATGTCAGGCTCGGCCTCATCTAGGTGCGTGCGCACGCAAGTGAACAGCCCACGTTCATACACCATTTCCCATCAATCCGTGAAGCCATTCGCGATCTCCACCGTTGATCTCGTAGCTCTCGTCGTGTTCTATCACTTTGTAGTTGAACTTTCTCGCTAATTGTCGACGGATTGGAAGATCTAGAGGGATGAAGTTGGAGCATTTCTGGCCATTGACAGTGGGGGTGGCGGCTAGGTCATAAAATTAGGGTTTAGTGATAGTTTTATCAAATTATGAAGGCAAGGGGTCTATTTATAAGGAACGAGCGACACTATTCATCCCGGAAATTCCGAACTCCGATTTAGACGCCGTAACCAGCGTACCTAGGGTTTATCCCACGTTCCGGACACAATGGAACAGGTTTCGGAAGCTAATTCGGAAGTATGTGCGAGTTATGGCAACAAACGCTCAATTTAAATTAAACCGATTTAAATCGATTTCTAGGCGTTTTAATTTGTACCGGACAAACGGTAAATCCAATTGACTTGAAATTTGAAACCTTACAATAATATCACATTACGGATCCGATGAAACTGGTTTCGTCGAAATCCGAGACTTTTTGAAAAATGGCTATTTTGACTCGCCAAATTTAAATTAAAAATAAATCGATGCGTTTCGAGCTGCCACGATCAAACGATAACTCCGATTGACACGAAAATTGAAATCCGATAATAACTAACTATTACGGATCCAATGGAACTGGTTTCGTTCAATTCTGAGACTGTTCAAAATTTGGCTATTTTACAGTCGATTATTAAATATTAAAATATTCAATTTTCACAAATTAACTTTTAATTCGATTTTAAAAGTTCTAAAATATTTCTATAACTCCAGTATGATTAAATAAAATTTTACAAATTATTTTCTATCATATTTAACTCAATTTTCAATTATTTCTATAATTTAACATATTAAATTATCGATTTAATAATCCAATTAAATCCAATAATTCAAATTAAAATTTATTTGACTTAAAAATTCACTTATAAATATTTAAAATAAATTAAATATTCAAATTTAAATTATTAAAAATTCTGGGTCGTTACAATCTTTCCCCCTTAAAAGAATTTCGTCCTCGAAATTATAAGTAAGAAAAGTTATAAAATCTATTAATTTTCCAAAATTCATAATTAAACTTCTTATAATTCTTTACTAAGTTTTCAAATCATACTTAGTTATCTTTTCAAAATAACTATCTATTGTTTAACTTTCAATTCCAAAATCAAAGTTAAAGTTTTCCAAAATTTTCCCAATTTTCTCAAAATTTTTCTAACGCCTTAAATTTCCGGAAAAATTCGCCATAGTCTCCTTTGCGCGGCTCGATCCGAAAAAAAATATGACAGTATATATATCACAAATATACATCTCATCAAGTAATGAGGCATCCCGAAGGGAAAAAAGTGTAAAAGTACGATATTTAATCCGAGATATGTACCTTATATTTTATTAGCAAGCATATACGGCTAATATAGCGCTAAAGCGAACTCCAAATGCGAAGCAACGCGATCCGCACCTACTAAACTCAACAAACAACATGAGAACCATGCACATATGCAAATAATCTCAATATACAACATATAGCAACATAACTATACATGTCACATAGCAAATGCAACTAAAGCAATATATATTCAACCATCAACCAATTACATCCAACTAACATCCATAACCAATAATATTCATTCATATTCTCATTAATATTCAATGAAATGGTTTTCAATTTAAATCACATTTGATTCATTTACATTGGATTTACTAACATTCATTCTCAATTCAATTAGTTTACATTACTAATTAAATCCAATTCACTTTCAATTCTATTCAAATTTATTTACTCCTAATTTGAATTCAATTGCATTAGCTTTCAATTTCATTAATACTTAATGAATTATATACAATCAATCAACAATCATATAACAACCAATGTATATTAATTTCAACCAAATTCCTTTACTTATATTCATTCAATTTGGTTTAACACCATCACTTTCAATTGGTTTAATTAAATTGATTTTCATTCAACCTTTCAACTTCTAATAACATTAGGTTTCAATGAATTTACACTTACATTCATTATTCCATATCCACTCAATTTACATCCAATTGATTTATATTCAAACCATTTTTTTTTTTTCAATTCAATTTCTAAGTTGAATTTCATTCATATAGTTTCACTTCTTATATATATAAGTTTATTTCACAATTGTAATTACTTTAATTATAATTCAATTCTTATAATTCATTTGCTTATACAATTATTCTTTTACTTAGATTATTCAAACAACCTAACAATCAACCTATATACACTTTAATAATTTTGAAAAATTATTCCTTTATATATAAAATATAATCAAGGTAAAATTATTTCATTTACCCAATTTTTAAATCAATATTGTGTCGAATTGTTCTATTCAAGTGTTTAGAAACCCCTTCGGCAAAGTTGTACATACCGTGCTGAGGAAGGTTCATATGCCACTCAATAAACCAATCATCACAATATAAAACAATTTCATATTCACTAATAAATACGCTCTCGTATCTATTATTACTCTCAAACTCAATCTAGAGTACTACTGACTCTATCTCTAATGAGTAATACCCAACAGAGCCATGGTTGTCGCTTAACCATCAGAGCTCTGATACCAAATGTAAAGAACCGGAATTTTCGTTCTTCGAAAATTCGACATCGACACTCACTTTATCGACTGCCGAATATCGAAGGCCGAAAACCGAGATGTTATGGGTTTTAAAAAGAAAAGAAAAGAAAGAAGAGAGAAAAGGAAGAAAGAAAAAAAAAAAATAGAGGGAAAAGAAGATAGACAATTTTTTTTGAAAACAGAGAATTAGAAAAACAGAGAATTAGAAAAACAGAGAGAAGATAGAAGAATTTTAAAAATATAACGGGACGGAAAGGAAACAACAGAACAACAACATCAGAATCTCACAATTCGCAGCGGAATAACATATAATAATAAATGAATAATCTTTAAACAAAGAACTATATCAGTTATTACATTTTATACATTACATTACATCATATCATCACATCAGAGTGTACAACAACATACAATAACAAACAGTGCAGCGGAAAAAGAAATACTATATAAACTAGTAATACGCCATGCCATCCAGCTTGCCTCCAGCAACTCCAGAATATCCAGAATATCCTGATAATCCTAACTCTTAACTGCCCGTGTGGAAAATTGGTGGGCACCCAGAGTTTAGGAAGGAAAACAATAAACTCCGAGTCAGTCATGTGACTGGTGTGAGAACTCAAAACAGTTTATTTATCTTTAAAATCAAAATAGAGGAATATTTTTAAACTCAATTCGCAATGCTTTTAAAAATGAGACTACCATAAGGCCTCCCGCACACACACACATGCAAACGCAGAATCGGAGGAGATTTCTCCTTATGATAGCCAAAGATGCTTGATACGCATTTAAAATAACATTTGATATTATTACTAGTGTATAGTGTAGAAAAATTTCATTTCGAAAGTAGAATATAAATCTTAGCCAGCATAGACATTTCGAACTATGCCTACTATAGCTACCATCCAAACAGTGGTGACCACCATAAGTGAATGGCAGGTTCTACAACTAATACCGTACAAGTTTCGTATTGGGAATTGGATTTCCAACAAATGGTCAGGCCAAGGAACTTCCCATTGCCACTGAGAATGCCTCTGGAAAGACACCCCCGAGAACCAAACCGGAACTCTGCCAACACAAGGCCGGGTTACCCCTTAACTGGGTAACTACTGACACGAGCACGCCATTCCCCGGTCCTTTAGGACCTTTTCAACCGAGCGCTCGATATCCAACATCACACCATAATAAATAGAGTGTTTTCAACATGAGTAAGTATCTGGGCTCCATACCATGATACCACCCTTTTCCAGAAGGAAATGCACATACCCTAAGGGGAGCTACAGCAACCCCTAATAACCTTGCCGCATCTTTCCTGTTTTGACCATTTCCGGGATGTGAGGCTCGACGAAGTCACGTCCACAAAAACATACTTTATACAAAAGTCATGCTTTGGGTCAACAAATGATCAACACAATGATCACTAAGATAGACGATCAAATAAATGATCCTATCACAATAATCAACACAATGATCATTTCAGCATCACTCAGCATGTCACATTACCAAACTGGGAATATATCGCTGATAACTCCAACTATATAACCTTTGAGCTCGTACGTCTCAAAGAAGGGTGTTAAGCAAAGAATAAATTCTCCGCCACCAACAGAAATATATTTGAAAGAAATCGGCTTTATATCTCAATTTGTAACGTCAGGCATACAATCCATACAAGTCTGTTCCGGGCTCGAACAAAACCGAAGGCACTTCTTACGAAGCCCTTGCAATACGGGTATTCACAATCCCGATCGAATTTCCCATCACTTAAGAGATCTCTATACCAGGAGCTACCCAGTGCAGAGACAATCGATAGGTCATCCTATCGCTTTCACAAATACTCGGTCTTCAACACCGATCTTCAAATGCAATTCATAACGACGTATCACATATTCGGAATGGGTTATACGACCCCATGGTCCTTTCCCGGTTAACCCGAATAGTGAGCGCTTATTCAAAAATAAGTGTGCATTCAAATTCAATCAATTCACATCAAAAACCCATTCAAAGGGAAATATTGATAGTCGGCTATTGAACTATCAATGGATATGCATACATCACCAGATTCCAAATAATTTTCCAAATTATTTATTTTCCAAAATATCTTTATAAGATATATAATTTCAACACTTCAAAAATAAATCAATATTTATTTTCATACAAATTCCACTTTTCATTCATAAATTCCATAATGAATTTATATTTCAAAATATCCATGCATATATGATTTCAATCATTCATTTCAATTTATCTTAAAAAAGATAAATTCTAAATATTCACTTTATACTGGAAAACAATTCCATACTTACTAAATAAGTAATTCACAATCTTTTATTTTCAACACTTAGAAAATATTCAATATACTTAAACCGAATTAAGTATATATTTCATTCTTTAAGGAAATCATTCACTTAACATATTTATTTGGGCCAAAACGAATGTTACGTAAAACATCGTTACGACAACCCAAAATCACTAGTATAGGGATTCGAAATTAAAATAGATATATAAATCCCAATACTAAACCAAAACATTTCCATTCGGAAATCATTTACTATAACAACAGTGTTATAGTCCGCTATTTCCTTTTATTTCTCGAAACATCTATTTCAACAATAAATGTTGAAATCTATGGTTTCAATCTCAATACCTTTTAAAACATCGTTGAATCGTTTTAATTCTATTTAAAACATTCACATTCTAAACAATTTCTTTAACGTGTTATTCACTGTTCAAGAACGTGAATAAACTACGTTAACAAACTTCATCATTTCTATTCACTTTAACTTAATGGATTATTCACTGTTTACAACGTGAATATAACTCCATTAATAGGTTTCAACAATTTCTTATCAAAATAAATCGTTTGCGAATTTATAAAACTACGTTTATAAATTCCATTTCTATTTAATTATAAAAACTTCCTTTTTATAAATCTCCTTTATTAACTTATTCGATTTATAACTCGGTTATAAACTACAGGTTCATATTATAAGTTAAACACTTATAATCTATTCGTTTGCAAAACCATTCCATTGAACTTCATAATTTTAAATCTTATAACTTATAAGATTCAATTATTTATCCGAATCTTATTACTTTAATAACTTTACAAATTTTATAAACCTACTGTTTAAAAAATTCCATTTATAACTTTACCGTTATATAATTCCATGAATTCCATTCATTTACAAAATTCACTTTCACTTCATTCAAACACTTATAAAATCTCATTTTATAATTCCAACGTTTTAATTTACAAATATTCATTTGTAAATTCTTTAATATAAATCAATCTATATTATTCTTTTAAAACGTCTTAACTCCTTTATAGTTTTACCATTTTGATTTATAAAATAATCAAATTTTATAAATCTTATATTCAAACTTTTAATAATAAACTCAAAAATCCAGTTTAAACTATTTTATAACATCATTAGTTCATTTTTTCCTCAAAAAATCGACTTTTAATCGTATTTCTAAAAATCAGCTTTTTAACTATATTTCACAAAAACATAATTTTTATAACTTTAAAAATTATAACGTTTATTTATTTATAATGGATCAATTCCAAAAATATAGTATATTTTCAAAATCACTTTTAAAATCATTTTAAAATCCCAAAATCTGGGTCCAATGATGCTACACACCAAATAGTCAATCACGACAACAACGATATCATATATCGATATGATAATCAATCAAATATCAAAATATCTGAAATCAAAATAAATACTTTTGAGGAATCCAGTTGGATCCCTCCAACCTGTTTCCTGCATCCAAAAACATTAGCACAATACCAATTTCGCTCCAGTACGAAATTATCGCGGTACATGTTTTTAATAAATATTATCCGCTTAATAACGGCGTAATAGGGTCTCATCTGCTAAACAAAAAAATGCGGGAAATCAATCAACTGCAATATATACATATGCCAATATATATATATTGATATTATATATAATACCAATTTCACTGTTTATGAAATATTCGCGGTATATGTTTATAATAAATAACATCCGCTTACTAACGGCGCATAATGTCTATTTTAACAATCAATAATTTACAGTCATCATTCAAACATGCATTCAAATATTTTAAATCTAACTATTTAAAATAAAATCGAAATCTATTCGATTGAGTGAGAAATTCTCACCTTGGTTTTAATTTCCGTTTTAGCTTTTATTTCGAATAAAATTAAACGCGCGTTTAATTTTACCCGAAATTCTCACTAACTCCAAATGACTCCAAACCAACTCCATCGCGTAGTGCTCGTCCATACGATTCCAACGCAACTGAGTTTGCATTTTTTCGACCTCGTATGAAAAAGTTATGAATTTTACAAGTTACACGAGTTTTAAATAACAAATTCCAACATTTATTAACAAATTCTTATACCAAACTAAATCTGGGCCGTTAGATTTGCTCCCCCCCTCATCAGGCCGTGCATTAGCTTCATCTCCCTCACGTATATCTACAGCTCCAAACACGTATGGCCGAACCCATCAAGCTCCACTAGGGTTCCACTTTTCTCCACGATCACTTGACGAAATCCGATCACTCCAACGCCATGACGAAGCTCTCGACAAGAGCTATCTCCACCTCCCACCATGTCAGGCTCGGCCTCATCTAGGTGCGTGCGCACGCAAGTGAACAGCCCACGTTCATACACCATTTCCCATCAATCCGTGAAGCCATTCGCGATCTCCACCGTTGATCTCGTAGCTCTCGTCGTGTTCTATCACTTTGTAGTTGAACTTTCTCGCTAATTGTCGACGGATTGGAAGATCTAGAGGGATGAAGTTGGAGCATTTCTGGCCATTGACAGTGGGGGTGGCGGCTAGGTCATAAAATTAGGGTTTAGTGATAGTTTTATCAAATTATGAAGGCAAGGGGTCTATTTATAAGGAACGAGCGACACTATTCATCCCGGAAATTCCGAACTCCGATTTAGACGCCGTAACCAGCGTACCTAGGGTTTATCCCACGTTCCGGACACAATGGAACAGGTTTCGGAAGCTAATTCGGAAGTATGTGCGAGTTATGGCAACAAACGCTCAATTTAAATTAAACCGATTTAAATCGATTTCTAGGCGTTTTAATTTGTACCGGACAAACGGTAAATCCAATTGACTTGAAATTTGAAACCTTACAATAATATCACATTACGGATCCGATGAAACTGGTTTCGTCGAAATCCGAGACTTTTTGAAAAATGGCTATTTTGACTCGCCAAATTTAAATTAAAAATAAATCGATGCGTTTCGAGCTGCCACGATCAAACGATAACTCCGATTGACACGAAAATTGAAATCCGATAATAACTAACTATTACGGATCCAATGGAACTGGTTTCGTTCAATTCTGAGACTGTTCAAAATTTGGCTATTTTACAGTCGATTATTAAATATTAAAATATTCAATTTTCACAAATTAACTTTTAATTCGATTTTAAAAGTTCTAAAATATTTCTATAACTCCAGTATGATTAAATAAAATTTTACAAATTATTTTCTATCATATTTAACTCAATTTTCAATTATTTCTATAATTTAACATATTAAATTATCGATTTAATAATCCAATTAAATCCAATAATTCAAATTAAAATTTATTTGACTTAAAAATTCACTTATAAATATTTAAAATAAATTAAATATTCAAATTTAAATTATTAAAAATTCTGGGTCGTTACAATAATCTTTACTCAAAATCAAATATATCTGTTTACATATATTACATCATCAGAGTACATCAATCACAGCTCGCATCAATAACATACAATGGATACACAACAACTCAAACAGCGGAATATATATAAACAAGTACGAGAGTACGTATCGACATCCAGCTCGTCTCCTGAGCCCCACAGCATCAAATCCTGTATCCTATAATACTCGGTCTGACCCGAGCATTACAGTTAAATAACACCCGAGTCAGTCTGGAATACCAGCGTGAGAAAATCACACCCAATTGATTATTAAAGTTTCAAAGATCCTTTGAAAAACAAAAGCATCTCGTAAGACCACGCCACAAATAAACATGTCGGGTTTTTACCTTACGATAGCTAAAACAATTTTTTTATAGAAATCCTCTGATATTATAATAGGGTCTATAGAAAGTAAATAGAATCTAGCTAAAATGCTTGCATCTCACGTTTCAGCAATAGTTGGGCACAATCAAAACCGTACGGGCGCGTACGGAAAATGGATTCCAACTAATGGCTAGGCACTGGGGTACCACCTGTCACAGTACCTGGTCTAGATCAGTGTACCGTGGAGCCACCCTAACTCCCCTGCAACACAAGACCGGAACCATCCCTTACTGGACAGTCCCGAGCAAGATCACCCTGCGGTTGGGATCAGCAACCGCCCACTAAGCCGAAATAAAGGGACATCTAGACAGGGACGACCTCACCCTCCAGTGGGGGCTACCCACGAAGCGTTGCTGCATATCCCCTGATTTTCAACCATTCTCATTTGATGAGGCTTGAGGCTAAGCGTTACCTTTAAAGAATATATCCCTTAGAATGCCCATCGTCCACCTGACGATGTTTCGCAAGCATTTATCCATACAAGTCCATCCCGGGTTCGAACGGAACCGAAGGCACTATTCCTACTACATCCATATTGGAAATATCCTCAGGATTAGTAGCGACTAGCCTCGCACTCCACTGCTTCATCTTCGAATTCAAAATCGTTTCCACGAAACGTACAAACCGGATCGAAGTGGTTTTCGAGAAATAAATCTCGATCCCGGTCTCTTCGAAACGATCAGCGCATTTGTCCAATATTGATAGTCGGTGATTTAACTATCAATTAATATTCACAAAACAACCATCAACCAATAAATAATTTCCCAAATTATTTATTTATCCAAAATATCTTTCAAGATATATTTCTATTTTCAATCCTTTGAAAACAGTTTCAATACCATTCCTCTATTCAGGATAAACTTTCCCAAATATTTTCTATCTCCTCTGAAATCACCAAGCACAAAACTATATTTTTAAAATAATTTACAACACTTTACTTTGAATATATACTTTAAACATTTATTTTAAAAAGCACTTCAATAATTTAATAAAATACATACCATATGAGTATTTGGAAATAAGGTTACTTAATAAAATATACAACTAGATTTACACTCTTAAATCAAATACTAGATCACTCTTTTAATAATTATTGCTATAATAGATTAAAAGGAAATACTTACTTTAGAAAATTAAATATTAGAAATAATAAATTTTACAAAATTTGCTTTCTATAAAAACAACTTGAAACCGTCAAATTAATTTTTAAAGATTTTCTTTTTAAAAACATGTACTTGGCTATCCAGAGAAAATTTCAACTTCAATTACTTAAATCAATTTTTCCAAATTGATATCCAATTTATTTTATCTGAAATGAGTTCCTTAATTCCTCAATTCATTTCAAAATTCATTAGTTATGGACTTATTATTTATGTTATTATTTACCTTTTGATTTTAAACCTTTTAACTGAATATAAAATTTTCAGATTTTCCAATTCCTTCTTTATTACTTCCAATAATTTAAATCTTAAATTTTTTAATCAATGTTTGTTCTTTGAATTAATATCACTAAAGATTTAAAATTCATTAACTTCCTGTTTATTCAAAACTTCCTTTCTGTTCCCAAGATTTATTTATTTGAATTTTAAAGTCACTTATTCCTTTTTGAATTCATTCTTTGAATTTATTTATAAATATCTTACTTACAATCCACTTCTTTTATTTTCTTTCCAAAAATTCAATTTATATATATTTCATGGTAATTCATTATACCAAATTACATCCAACCTAACCATAACATTCAATATTCCAACATGAATCATCACAGAACATCAAATCATCATAATCGGGGGATTTACATAATTTAATTAAATGTTAAGGGATCCAGTTGGATCCCTCCAACCTGTTTCCCTGCATCCACAGACGTTAGCACCACATGATATTGCCAACTTCAAATTATAATATACTATATCACATCAATCAATTCAATCACACAATCAATTATTTAAATTTAATCATTTAAATTTAAATTTAAACTGAGTGAGATTAACTCACCTTTGGCCTATGATTGCCACCATATCCATCTCGACTCGTTTCATTTCAGATTTCAACCTTTGAATAAACATCATACGATTTTATTAATTTTTGAATTCATCGATCAATTAATTCTTAATACTTCGGTTTTAACTATTTAATTAGTTTTATATAAATTTCTTTTTAAATAAAATATTTAAACTAATTGAAAACAAATCTCTTCCCAGTAAATAACTCAATTTACATTCGCCATGATTTTAAACTCCAAAAATATTCACTTTAAATTTTAAATCTATTAGGTAAGTAAAATTATAAATTTTACTCTACTTTTCAAAGTTTCTAGCCGATACATACATATATACAAATATCCTGAAATCTGTATATATTTTTACATATAAGTTTTTAATCAAAACAGAGGATACTCACCCCAAGAAGCAACCCAAAACCCAGCATCATCCATGCGTTCTCAGGCCGAGATCACCCCCCCTTCATCGAGTCGACGCTACCCCCCTAAACAACCGCGAGCTTCCCAGGCCCCGCTGTCCTCCATCTTCACGCGCCTTGTCCCATGTTTGCCACCATGTCTGTTGTCGCCTTCAATCTTCGCGAGACCCAAGTCGATCGCCCCCAACTTCACGCGAAACCTTAAACGCCTACGCCAGCTCGAACGAGCCCTCCTCCCCTCCCCCGCGACTTGCGATTCAATCGCGAGTCACATTTTTTTTTTATATACAAATGAATTGATTTAGGGTTTGGAAAGAAGAGGTTCGGTTCGGTTCGGCCATGAGTTTCGAATTTTCGAAAGAACGAGAAAAAATGGGTTTCGAGATATTTTTTTTTTGTTTTTCGGCTGTTTGGTTTATAAATTTTGTTTTTTTTTCCTTTGGCTTCCAAGGCAAGACTTGGCAAAAAATATATAAAAGAAAGCTTCTACATTTAATTTTATTACTTAAACACGAATTTGAACTGATTGAACGATGGAAAGAAATATTGCATGTCGGCTGAGACTGGTACAGTGAGTCGAATTGAACTCCAAAAGTTCTGATGTGAGATGTATTTGACTAGTTGAAGTATTATATTTAAATTCCGAATCGGCTATTATCAATTAAATTTTCAACGCATTCATCTATCGTATGATCACACAACAACTCCAAACACTACCAAATTTGAAATCCGCTAATAATTCAATATTATGAATCCAATAAGACTAGTTTCGTCAAATTCCGAGACTGCGCCTCGAAAGGCTATTTATAAATTCAATTTAAACAATAAAATTTTCAAAACTGAACAATTCACTGTTAAATTCAATTTTACAACTTTTATTATCCTCTGTACTATCAATATAAATTTTACAAGCCTTCAAATTATTTTT
Source organism: Allium cepa (assembly GCA_030765085.1). Taxonomy (NCBI): domain Eukaryota; kingdom Viridiplantae; phylum Streptophyta; class Magnoliopsida; order Asparagales; family Amaryllidaceae; genus Allium; species Allium cepa. The sequence continues at coordinate 490,798,051 of CM060935.1, forward strand.
AACCGGCTTAAAATCTCAGTTTTCATATTTTGTACCACTCCAAATTATTTAATTCACAATTTACTTGTCAAATAGATTATGATATTCGTAATTCAAGTTAAAATTAGTATCTTGGATATTTAAAATCAATTAAATATTCTGATTTTAAGTGCTCGAAAATTACGGGTAATCACATTCCTCCCCCCTTAAAAGAATTTCGTCCCCGAAATTATTAATTAGGACAAATGGTCCAATATCCGTTTATTATTTCCCTAATCCAAACAGTTTCTAACAATTCAGCATCGCACCAACTATCATCTTATAAAAAACTCATTATTATTCTTATTAACCTTCCAAACTTCTCCATAGTTTCAAACTATACTATTGGTTTAACCATTTAAGTTTCAATTTAAAACCAAATTTTGAATTATCAAAAATTTTCTCAAAATTTTTCTAACTCCCTAAATTCCCGAAAAATTTCGCCAGCGTCTCCTTTGCACGGCTAGCTCGGTACAACTACAAAATGGCTCTACGGCCTCCCAAATCCAAAAAGAAAACAAAAAGCCAAGTGGCTCAATCCAAATCCCAATCAAATTCCGTACCGAATTTAAATACATACCTTTTTTATCGAGCATTTCAAATTTATATCCTTTGAAATCAATCCAATCCTCTTTTCCCTTTATATTACCTGCATATCCTGTTTAGAACTAATATCCAAACACAATATTCCCAAAAGAGTTTATCAACTTTCTCGCAAAATGCCAATATCTATTCATTCCAATATTGACTTAAATTATATTAGTAGTATCAATTTTCATTTAAGAATTCACCATTCCCTCTTAAGTTAGTATAAGCATTCTATATACTTCTTTATTTGTTTTCACTTTACCACTTTAGTTAATACCTATTTTTTTTTATTCAAATCGATTCTTTCATTTCCATATGAATTCCATTTATTTTCAACTCTAAACTTTAAATTTTTATTTTTCATTTATACTGATACATGTTATGATTTTAATTAACTCCATTTACTAATTTATTTCAATTGTCCAGTTTGAAATTGTTTTGTCGTTAACCAAAATTTTTCAAATATTTTCTAACTCCCAAAATTTCTGAAATTTTTTGGCAGAGTCTCCTTTGTATGGAGAAGCTTTTGCAATTTGACAAAAGAGATAAATATATATACATCGACCCACACGGTCGGAAAAACCAAAAACAGTTCATATTTCCTATTTTTATTGCATAGGCGTACCTTATTTAGCATTTTAAGCAAACAACTTATAATTTTTAGCAACTAGCACAAACAAATCCAGCCACACGGCTCCCAGGTACCTGTATTTACTCAATTTAAACATGTAAGTGCCAAATATATGCAGTTTAACTATATTTCACTTAGTTGCAATGGTTAAAACATATGAATTCTAAAGAAATGCACATCCAACATTTTCCGTAAGCAATTTTTACAACTTCCATACTAATTCCACTGTTTCAATTAACTTATAAACCATTTTCATCCAATTTGTTGGTTTTCAATCCATTCGTATATCACTTCGTCAATTTGAATGGTTAAAACTCAATGAAAACTCAATCGCTTACATTAAATTTATTTTAAGAAAAACGAACTCATTTTTATTTCAATTGCTCTCAAAATTAATTTATTTTATTTCTATCAATACATAGAATTTTAATTTCTTCTATTTACATCCAATGACAATTTATTCTATGCAATTTGATGAGATCTATGTGAATAAATAAGTACTTATGGTTTATAATCAATTGAAATGGATTTCAACTCAATTTATACTAAATTTTATTCCATTTGAAAATTTATTCACAATTCATATATTCTGGGTTTCATTGCATTTCAATTTTATTAACCAAATTAGTTCATTCAAAACCATTAACAACTTAGGTGCCATCTCCATTACCAATTAAATTTCCGTTTTATTTTAATCCATTCACAATCATTTATTTAGCTCGACACATTCCATTAAAGTTCATTTACAATCCATTTATTTACATTTCATTCCATGTTAGTTTATTCCAAACTATTTTATTTAGCTCGAAGACAATCCGAGCTATTCCATTCAATAACCATTTCTCAACTCATTTAAACCAACACTTCATTTGATACTTGTTTATTCCATCATTTATTTAAACCATTCTAATAAACTTGAAACATTCTATTTTCCTTATTGCCTCAAGTTATTTCAATTCCTTAATAACTTTAAATGGTTTACAATTATTTATTCTAGAATTTCATTCCACTAATATTATTTATAACTCACCGAATTTTATTTCAATTAAGATTTATTTTTACTTGATTTAAATCCATAATCTAAATTTTAAATTGAATTCAATCTAACTCATTCCATCCTCTAGCTTAAGTTTATTCACTCCAATTTTATACTTAAGCTCATTTCATTTGCAAATAAATTTCTCTTTCAATTTAACTTGATTCTATTTCAATCCAATCCCATTTCAAACTACAAATTTATTTGATCAATCGTTATACATTTTAACTTTCTAGATTCAGCTCATTCAATTTATTACCTGGCTATTTTCCACGTTATCTTCACTTATTTGGATTTTATTTGCACCTTCAAACCATTGCTATTTTAATCCATTTACATTTTTATATGATACATTCCCACTTATATTTAATTTGTTAACACTTCAAGTTAAATTTTCAATTTATAACTCAAGTTTTAAATCCACTATCCATTTTCAATTTACCACCCAATTTATTAACCATAATTTTAATTACATTTTCCTCACTATCGATTCAGGTCGAATTTGATTTATAACTTGATTTTTATTTCCAAACTTCAATATTAACTCACCAATTCAGCTTTTATTAACTACATTACATTCCCCTTTACACATTCTATTAACTAATTTATTATCAAATTAATTCTCTCCTGTTTATGGTTCAATACTTGATTTTATTTCCAAATATCACTTCATTTAATTTTCTTCGTTCAAATTATTTTATAATTCAAGTTTTGATTTTATTTATATTCTCCAATTCATCAATACTATTTATTTTGGATTTTCTATCCCATTTCCAATTTATAAGTCACAACTTATATTTCACACAATCACACGCATTCCAGGCTTGAATATATTCATCTTTTATTTTTAATCCAAGCCTTATGCTTATTTATAACCCAAGCATATTTTTATTTCATGGATTTCTAATTCTTTTACAAGTCATTCTGATTTATTTAACTCAATCTAATTCTTATCCAACTTATTACCCAGTTATCCAGGTAAAAATTTAATTTCATTTAATAACTTAATTGAATTCTAATTCCAATTCAATCTCATTTTAACCCAGATTTATTTAACCCAATTCGATTTCAACTAAATTCGAATACAACTGGATATTATTTTCAGCTTATTCAATTTATTTTAATCCAGTTAAAAAAAAATTATTCTCCAATCCAAGTTAATTTCATTTTTAACTTTTCACCCTTTTTAAATTTAAATTCTCAACATCCATAGCTTATATTCCCTTCCTGATATAAAAAATCATTTCCATTTGTAAGCTTACAACTATCTCATCAAGATTTTTAAACACCCGGCTTTTGGTTTCAAATCATTTAAAAATCTCGAACATCACAAATCACATTTCTCAAAGGCCAAACCAATCCTGGTTTTATTCCCAATAAATTTCCTGTGAAATTTCAAAAACAACAGGTTTTCCTGAACAAATCAATTTGGTAGCAATTCATCACTTAGAAACTCGAAAATGAACATCGATGATGCTGCAGTCATCACCGAAGTTATTTTCCAGTGACTGAACTGAATTCAATGCTATCTCCCTTCCCAAAATCCATTTTTAAACAAATTTTCTTTCAGAAATAACCAAAAACAACAATGCTACTATTTAATTTCAAAATACTTTCAAAATCTCCGGGTTTTATAGTTTCAAATCCTGTTTTAATTCAAATTTTAACTATAATGCATTTATACAGTTTATGCTTATACAAACTTCTTTTTAATTGCATTTCAATTCACAAATTACATTTATAATTCATATTTACAAATGTAACGCCCCACTCCGAGACCCACTCTAGTAAAGAGTATTACGGAGTAATACCGTCTACTAGAACGGAGAATAGAGTATAATGGAAGCGACCATGTTTCAAAAAAATTTCTAAGTGTTCATGTATGCTTATGAACTCATTTTTCTTATCATTTAATTAAAATAGCCTTTTTCAATAAATTTTGTTATTCCAAATCCTTTTATACTTCATTAAGAATAAATAAAAATCCTAACTTTTATTTATTTATTGGTAATGCAAATCCCGGGTTGTTACAGACTCCCCCCTTAAGAAAATTGTGTCCCTGCAATTCCTTAAGATAGATGTCGTCTATAACGTCAAATCCACAAAAGAAGTGATAGAGATAAAATAGAGAATTCTTACCCGCAGAAGAAGATGGGAGAAAGCCAGGATAAGAGCACTCGATAGATTCTCTGGTCTCCCAAGTACAGTCCTTAGGATTCGGTGACCATTGAATCTTCACGAGTGGAACCTCTTTGTTGCGAAGGCGTCTAACCTCCGAATCAAGCACACGGAGAGGTTGCTGCTCCAAAGATAAGTCAGGTAAGATCTCTAAATCCGGTACGACATGCGACTCAATGATAGAATCAGGATCGCGAACACACTTGCGAAGCTGAGAAACATGGAACACGTCATGCATTCCGGAAAAATGAGCAGGTAGAGCCACACGATAAGCAACGGGGCCGATGCGTTCCGTGATAGGAAATGGTCCAACATAGCGAGGAGCCAATTTCCCTGTAGAGCTGAAACGCACAACCCCCTTCATAGGAGAAATCCGAATAAAGACAGAATCGCCAATGGAGAACTCAAGATGCTTCCTACGGTTGTCCGCGTAGGATTCCTGACGGTCATGTGCCTCTCTCATTCTCTGACGGATAAGAACAATCTTTTCAGAAGATTCCCGAACTGAATCTGGACCAAGAATAAGCTTCTCGCCAGATTCTAACCAACAAGCAGGAGAGCGACATGGCCTTCCGTATAGAGCCTCGAAAGGTGCCATGCCAATACTAGACTGATAGCTGTTGTTGTAGGAGAACTCTACAAGCGGTAAGTGATCCTCCCAACTACCTCCGAAATCCAGAATACAACAGCGCAAAAGATCCTCCAAAACACGATTCACCCTCTCCGTCTGACCGTCGGTCTGAGGATGATAAGCAGTCGAGAGATTCAGCTTTGTACCCAAAACGGACTGTAGGCACTTCCAAAAGTGACTAGTAAAGATAGTGTCTCGATCACAGACGATAGAGCTAGGAATGCCATGAAGTCGAACGACTTCCTTCACATATAGCTTGGCAAGCTGAGGAGCAGTCCGAGTGGACTTAATAGGAATAAAGTGAGCCGCTTTGGTCAAGCGATCAACAATAACCCAGATAGAAGTATGGCCTGACCTCGATCGAGGCAGACCGTCAATAAAATCCATGGATATCTGATCCCATTTCCATAATGGAATCTCTAGCGGCTGAAGAAGACCAGATGGACGCTGATGCTCGGCTTTGATCTGTTGACAGGTCATGCAACGGCTTACATAACTTGCAACATCTCTCTTTAAACCCTCCCAATAATATAGCCGGCACATATCGGCATACATCTTACTCGAACCGGGATGAATAGTGTACTTAGAGCGATGACACTCGTCTAGAATGTCACGCCTAAGTGATAAATCAGATGGTACAACAATACGGTTCTTCCTACGAAGACACCGATGAAAATCAAGAGAATAATCCAGCAATGTCTCATCACTAGATCCCGACTCGAGAAGGTAAATAAGATGCAATAAGTCTGGATCCTGCCGCTGAGCATGGGCAATGCGATCCAATAAGACAGGACGAGCTTCCAAGCTGAATAATAAGACCGGAGAATCAGATGGTGGAGCTCGATCTCTAATATCACATAAAGATAGAGTCTCAAGAACATCCCACTCGGCAATCATCATAGAAACTACCGCCGAGTGCTTGCGACTGAGCGCATCTGCAACTCGATTACCCTTGCCAGGGGTATACTGAATATCTAAATCATATGAGGCGAGAAACTCAAGCCATCGTTGCTGCCTCATATTGAGATCCCTCTGACTGAATAGATACTTCAGTGACTTGTGATCGGTGTAAAGAGTGAAGCGTTCGCCTAATAGAAAGTGACGCCACGTCTTCAAGGCAAAGACGATAGCTGCTAACTCAAGATCATGAGTAGGATAGCGAACCTCATTCGGACGCAGTTGCCTGGAAGCATAAGCAACTACCCGATCCTTCTGCATAAGCACAGCACCAAGCCCGCTACCACAAGCATCAGTGTAAACAACCAGATCCTGGTTACTCTCAGGAACCACAAGAATAGGAGCATGAGTGAGAAGTTCCTTCAATCGCTGAAAAGAAGCTTCACACTTATCAGACCAAATAAAGCGAACACCCTTACGAGTCAGCGTCGTAAGGGGAAGTGCAACTCGAGAGAAATCCTTGACAAACCGACGGTAATAACCCGCCAGACCAAGGAAACTGCGAATATCATGAACGTTCTCGGGCTGCTTCCAATTCTGAATAGCTTCGATCTTGGCAGGATCGACAGAAACACCCTCCGATGATACAATATGGCCCAAGAACTTGACCTTGCTCTCCCAGAAATGGCACTTGGAGAGCTTGGCCTTAAGCTGATGCTGACGAAGAGTATCCAAGACAATCCGCAAATGATGAGCATGCTCTGCCTCGGATCTAGAGTAAATAAGAATATCGTCGATGAATACCAAAACGAATCTATCGATGTATTCCCGGAATACTCGATTCATAAGATCGACGAAGAAAGCCGGTGCGTTCGTCAAGCCGAATGGCATGACCAACCACTCAAAAGAACCATAACGAGTGCGGAAAGCGGTAAGAGGAATGCTATCTTCCGCAACTCGGAGCTGATGAAATCCGGTGGCAAGGTCGAACTGTGAAAAGACCTTTGCACCGCTCAACTGATCAAACATATCGTCTATCCGTGGCAATGGATAACGATTTCTGATGGTCAACTCATTAAGCTTGCGATAGTCAATGCAAAGCCTAAGAGAGCCATCGGGCTTCTTAACGAAGACCACAGCAGCACCCCATGGCGAAGAACTGGACCGAATGAGCTGCTTCGCCTCAAGCTCCACTAACTACTTCCTGAGTTCCTCATTCTCTTTAGTAGACATCCTCGTGGGAGGACGCCCAACTGGGTGGGAGCCTGGAATGAGATCGATGCGGAACTCAATGGCCCGCTTTGGCGGCAGGCCAGATACTGGCTCGAATATATCGGGGAAATCCCGAACGACAGGAATACGAGATATGTCCAAATCCTCATCTCGTGAATCAAAAGAAAATAAAGTAACATCAGAAATCCCAACATCCTGAAGAGCAATAGCTAATGGAGCGGACGAGTCAGGATGACGAAGAAATAATATCCGCTCCGAACAAATAATTTTGGCGTCGTGCTGAGCGAGCCAATCCATGCCAAGAATCATATCAAAGCCCAAATACTCCATAACGTGCAGATTCGCACGGAAAGAAAATCCACAAAGATCAATATCAACATCCTCACAAAGCAAGCTAAGGGTCGTGGATCCGCCGATGGGATTCACGATCCTTAGGGAAGAAACCAAACAAGTAACATCCAAAGATAAAACATCTACTAGCTCCTTTGATACGAATGAGTGAGAAGCACCCGTATCAAAGAGAACTCTACAAGATCTGCCATGAAATAAAATAGAACCTTCGAGAATGGAAGGATGTGTACCTCGAGGCTGAGCTGAAGATGTAGGAGCCTTGGCAGCATTAAGCTTGCCAGGCTTGGCCCTAGCTGGAGCAATAGGACAAGTGGAGATCCTGTGTCCCTCCTTCTTGCAAAAGGTACAATAGAGAGGTTTGGGACACTCTCGAATAAAGTGATCTGAAGAACCGCAGTTGAAGCATTTCCTCGGAGGACGGGTTCCACTAGGCTGTGACTGAATCTGAGGCTGAGTCTGAGGCTGAGCCTGGACAGCAGAACTGCCAGTCTTCTTCTTCTTGTTCCAAGGCTTGTTCTTCTGAAATGGACCCCGCTTCTGGTTGGGGTTTTTGGAACCCCCACGATCATCATCACTATGCTCCATCTCGACTGACTCAAGATGTAGGGCTGCATCGACTAGCTTCTCGAATGAGAGCTCAAGCTGTAGCATAAGATGCCTCTTCAGATATTTCTTCAAGCCCTCAACAAATTTGAGGTTCCTCTTATAAGGAGTAGCAATAAACTCAAGGCCGTACTTGGACAGGGCCTCGAAGGAAGAGACATAGTCGGATACGGAGGACTTCCCCTGCTTGAGATCAAGAAAGCGGCGAGCAAGGGAGTTCTTCTCTGACTCTGGGATGAATTTGAGCTCAAATCTCTGACGAAACTGAGCCCAAGTAAGTGTGGTCTCATCGACCTCGGCAATAAGTAGTTCGTACCAATCCAGGGCACGACTCAGAAGCTGACTAGAAGCAATAAGAACACGGTCATGATCCGGAATATCCATACGAGTGAAAATGCGCTCGCATATCCGAATCCAAGCCTGGACCTCTAAGACATTCTCGGAGCCACTGAACGGCTTCCCTCCGAGATGGGTAAAATCACTGCAGAGACGCGCAAAAACAGACATGCGCGGAGTATCAGCAACTGGGGCTGGAGACTGAGAATGAGACTGAGAATTCCGAACCAGCTCCATGATCTGGTCGATAGTCATGAACACGCCCTCTGGATGAGTGTTGCTGGACTGCCCAGCAGCACTAGTCTGACGTGTGGTTCTCCCTCTTCCCCTTCCAGACATACTGAAAGTCAAACGGGAATTAGAGTTAGACCTGATTCAATGATTGATACTTAATTAAGGAATACTACGGAATATAATAAATTCCTACACATATTCCTAACTTATCTATCAATAAGCATAAGGAAGGGATTTGATTTAATTCGGATCCAATTAAAATGTATTGTACTAAGTGTAACCGTTCTGTGTTTGTTATGCTTAATTCTGAACCTCGGCTCTGATACCAAACTGTAACGCCCCACTCCGAGACCCACTCTAGTAAAGAGTATTACGGAGTAATACCGTCTACTAGAACGGAGAATAGAGTATAATGGAAGCGACCATGTTTCAAAAAAATTTCTAAGTGTTCATGTATGCTTATGAACTCATTTTTCTTATCATTTAATTAAAATAGCCTTTTTCAATAAATTTTGTTATTCCAAATCCTTTTATACTTCATTAAGAATAAATAAAAATCCTAACTTTTATTTATTTATTGGTAATGCAAATCCCGGGTTGTTACAACAAATTTCATTTTATAATGAATTATTCCCTCAAACTTTGGTTATATTTCAATTTCTAGTTAAACTTTTTGCTTAACAACAATAATACTTAAATATTATCTTTTCTAACATCCAAGCAATCATATGTCAACTAAAATAGTTTACAAAAACTATTCTTTATATCAAAATATATTTTTGGGTAAAATTATTTCATTTACCCATATTTAAAACAATACCGTGTCGATTTCTCTATTCAAATGTTTAGAAACCCCTTCGATACAGTTGCGCAGACTGTGTCGACGAAGGTTCATATGCCACTCAATAAATCAATCAACACAATATTAAAACAATTTATATTCACTAACAAATACGCGCTCATATCTATTAATACGCTCAAACTCATTATAGAGTACTTCGGACTCTAATTTAAATGAGTAATTCCCACCAGAGCCAAGGTTATCACCAACCTCTGCTCTGATACCAAGTGTAACGACCCACAAATCCGTACCCCTTGAGTCAACCCTATTCTACAACAATCAACTCAAGTTGTACAGAAATACGAATCACTTAGGTTAAAGAAGAAGAGGTAGAAGAAGAAAGTAGAGAAGACAACATCAGAATCTAACCATCGCAGCGGAACAAAATATAATAGATAGTAAATAATCTTTACTCAAAATCAAATATATCTGTTTACATATATTACATCATCAGAGTACATCAATCACAGCTCGCATCAGTAACATACAATGGATACACAACAACTCAAACAGCGGAATATATATATAAACAAGTACGAGAGTACGTATCGACATCCAGCTCGTCTCCTGAGCCCCACAGCATCAAATCCTGTATCCTATAATACTAGGTCTGACCCGAGCATTACAGTTAAATAACACCCGAGTCAGTCTGGAATACCAGCGTGAGAAAATCACACCCAATTGATTATTAAAGTTTCAAAGATCCTTTGAAAAACAAAAGCATCTCGTAAGACCACGCCACAAATAAACATGTCGGGTTTTTACCTTACGATAGCTAAAACATTTTTTTTTATAGAAATCCTCTGATATTATAATAGGGTCTATAGAAAGTAAATAGAATCTAGCTGAAATGCTTGCATCTCACGTTTCAGCAATAGTTGGGCACAATCAAAACCGTACGGGCGCGTAGGGAAAATGGATTCCAACTAATGGCTAGGCACTGGGGTACCACCTGTCACAGTACCTGGTCTAGATCAGTGTACCATGGAGCCACCCTAACTCCCCTGCAACACAAGACCGGAACCATCCCTTACTGGACAGTCCCGAGCAAGATCACCCCGCGGTTGGGATCAGCAACCGCCCACTAAGCCGAAATAAAGGGACATTTAGACAGGGATGACCTCACCCTCCAGTGGGGGCTACCCACGAAGCCTTGTTGCATATTCCTTTATTTTCAGCCATTCCCATTTGATGAGGCTTGAGGCTAAGCGTTACCTTTAAAGAATATATCCCTTAGAATGCCCATCGTCCACTTGACGATGTTTCGCAAGCATTCATCCATACAAGTCCGTCCCGGGTTCGAACGGACCGAAGGCACTATTCCTACTACATCCATATTGGAAATATCCTTAGGATTAGTAGCGACTAGCCCTCGCACTCCACTGCTCCATCTTCGAATTCAAAATCGTTTCCACGAAACGTACAAACCGGATCGAAGTGGTTTTCGAGAAATAAATCTCGATCCCGGTCTCTTCGAAATGATCAGCGCATTTGTCCAATATTGATAGTCGGTGATTTAACTATCAATTAATATTCACAAAACAACCATCAACCAATAAATAATTTTCCAAATTATTTATTTATCCAAAATATCTTTCAAGATATATTTCTATTTTCAATCCTTTGAAAACAGTTTCAAAACCATTCCTCTATTCAGGATAAACTTTCCCAAATATTTTCTATCTCCTCTGAAATCACCAAGCACAAAACTATATTTTTAAAATAATTTAAAACACTTTACTTTGAAATATATACTTTAAACATTTATTTTAAAAAGCACTTCAATAATTTAATAAAATACAAACCATATGAGTATTTGGAAATAAGGTTACTTAATAAAATAAATAGCTAGATTTACACTCTTAAATCAAATACTAAATCACTCTTTTAATAATTATTGCTATAATAGATTAAAAGGAAATACTTACTTTAGAAAATTAAATATTAGAAATAATAAATTTTACAAAATTTGCTTTCAATAAAAACAACTTGAAACCGTCAAATTAATTTTTAAAGATTTTCTTTTTAAAAACATGTACTTAGCTATCCAGAGAAAATTTCAACTTCAATCACTTAAATCAATTTTTCCAAATTGATATCCAATTTATTTTATTTGAAATGAGTTCCTTAATTCCTCAATTCATTTCAAAATTCATTAGTTATGGACTTATTATTTATGTTATTATTTTCCGTTTGATTTTAAACCTTTTAACTGAATATAAAATTTTCAGATTTTCCAATTCCTTCTTTATTCCTTCCAATAATTTAAATCTTAAATTTTTTAATCAATGTTTGTTCTTTGAATTAATATCACTAAAGATTTAAAATTCATTAACTTCCTGTTTATTCAAAACTTCCTTTCTGTTCCCAAGATTTATTTATTTGAATTTTAAAGTCACTTATTCCTTTTTGAATTCATTCTTTGAATTTATTTATAAATATCTTACTTACAATCCACTTCTTTTATTTTCTTTCCAAAAATTCAATTTATATATATTTCATGGTAATTCATTATACCAAATTACATCCAACCTAACCATAACATTCAATATTCCAACATGAATCATCACAGAACATCAAATCATCATAATCGGGGGATTAACATAATTTAATTAAATGTTGAGGGATCCAGTTGGATCCCTCCAACCTGTTTCCCTGCATCCACAGACGTTAGCACCACATGATATTGCCAACTTCAAATTATAATATACTATATCACATCAATCAATTCAATCACACAATCAATTATTTAAATTTAATCATTTAAATTTAATTTAAACTGAGTGAGATTAACTCACCTTTGGCCTATGATTGCCACCATATCCATCTCGACTCGTTTCATTTCAGATTTCAACCTTCGAATAAACATCATATGATTTTATTAATTTTTGAATTCATCGATCAATTAATTCTTAATACTTCGGTTTTAACTATTTAATTAGTTATATATAAATTTATTTTTAAATAAAATATTTAAACTAATTGAAAACAATTCTCTTCCCAGTAAATAACTCAAATTACATTCGCCACGATTTTAAACTCCAAAAATATTCACTTTAAATTTTAAATCTATTAGGTAAGTAAAATTATAAATTTTACTCTACTGTTCAAAGTTTCTAGCCGGTACATACATATATACAAATATCCTGAAATCTGTATATATTTTTACATATAAGTTTTTAATCAAAACAGAGGATACTCACCCCAAGAAGCAACCCAAAACCCAGCATCATCCACGCGTTCTCAGGCCGAGATCACCCCCCCTTCATCGAGTCGACGCTACCCCCTAAACAACCGCGAGCTTCCCAGGCCCCGCTGTCCTCCATCTTCACGCGCCTCGTCCCGTGTTTGCCACCATGTCTGTTGTCGCCTTCAATCTTCACGAGACCCAAGTCGATCGCCCCCAACTTCACGCGAAACCTTAAACGCCTACGCCAGCTCGAACAAGCCCTCCTCCCCTCCCCTCCCCCGCGACTTGCGATTCAATCGCGAGTCACAGTTTTTTTATATATATACAAATGAATTGATTTGGGTTTTGGAAAGAAGAGGTTCGGTTCGGCCATGAGTTTCGAATTTTCGAAAGAACGAGAAAAAATGGGTTTCGAGATATTTTTTTTGTTTTTCGGCTGTTTGGTTTATAATTTTTTTTTTCCTTTGGCTTCCAAGGCAAGACTTGGCAAAAAATATATAAAAGAAAGATTCTACATTTAATTTTATTACTTAAACACGACTTTGAACTGATTGAACGATGGAAAGAAATATTGCATGTCGGCTGAGACTGGTACAGTGAGTCGAATTGAACTCCAAAATTTCTGATGTGAGATGTATTTGACTAGTTGAAGTATTATATTTAAATTCCGAATCGGCTATTATCAATTAAATTTTCAACGCGTTCGTCTATCGTATGATCACACGACAACTCCAAACACTACCAAATTTGAAATCTGCTAATAATTCAATATTATGAATCCAATAAGACTAGTTTTGTCAAATTCCGAGACTGCGCCTCGGAAGGCTATTTTTAAATTCAATTTAAACAATAAAAATTTCAAAACCGAACAATTCACTGTTAAATTCAATTTTACAACTTTTATTATCCTCTGTACTTCAATATAAATTTTACAAGCCTTCAAATTATTTTTAACCGACTTAAAATCTCAGTTTTCATATTTTGTACCACTCCAAATTATTTAATTCACAATTTACTTGTCAAATAAATTATGATATTCGTAATTCAAGTTAAAATTAGTATCTTGGATATTTAAAATCAATTAAATATTTCGATTTTAAGTGCTCGAAAATTACGGTCCATCACGTTTAGAATTTCGAGGACAAAATGTAACACCTTTAAAAATTTAATAATTTAGTTGCTAGTTTAATGATGAGCAATCTGGTAAATTTAATATAACAAGGGAAAATTTGTAGTTTTTACATATGAAAGGATAGGACAAAGAGACTTATACAATTGTGAAGATTCGATTATTCTGGTCATGTCTCATTATAAGAAAATTTTAACTGGATTAAGGAATTGAGAGTTATGGCTGAATTGATATTCGGGTTTGTTTTGGTGTTAGTTGGGGCCCTAAGGCGCATTAGTGCCAAAATCCAAATTGAAGTGGTTGTTCAATTCTGAAAATCATGTATAATCATAACTACTCATTCTCTGTTTCTTCTTAAAAGAAATGTACAAATCGAATTTTCTAGACCTAGAATTCAAGTTCCAAGAGCAATACCTCATCAAATTAAATACTAATCCCGGTCTAAATAGATGCTTCCATTACTTATGCCATTTTCATGGAATGTCGTGTTTTCCTAACATCTCATTTCCATACAGTCATTGAGTCACAACTTTCTGATAGATATAAACTTAGAAGTCTTGCAATCTCGAAAACTTGTCATTTCCAGTGAAATTTGTATCAGTCCATATTGTTAATGGGATTTTTCGATCTCATAACACCAGCTAGGAGTAGTTGTGATGTTGTACGCTTACACAACTATGAATTATCAAGTTCACGTTTATTAAAATACCGTGAAAAATAGTAATTATGTTGCTAAGTGCTTACACAATCACGAGTGTTGCAATTAACTTTTTGTTAAAATTCCTAAGAGAAATGCCCATAAATTTTAAAAATTATTTCAAAATCTTTTAGAAAAATCTGTGCTCGAAATCAAAGAAATTACTCAAAACAGTCATTCAAATTCAATTCAAATTTGAATTTCAAATTCATCAAAACTGGGCTAGCTTATTGATAGACATCCTAGCCCTTAAAACAATTTTGAAATATCACAAAAAAAAGTAAAATCAAAAGTCGTACGGCAAAAGAACATAAAAATGCACAGACAAAATAAAATGCAAAGAAAAGTACAAAATAGCAGTAAAAGTAAGGAACACAAAGAATTCGCGTGGTTCATATGTTAAGTAATCCTACGTCCATGGGTCAAATCACACAACCTATTATATTTCATTTAGTACAACCACGTAAATTAATGGAGATTTCGTACAGCTTTTACAGTAATAAATTCTTTGAGTATAAAAGTCTGATCCCTTTCCTCTGCTATAATCTTTTCCTTTTATAGTTGAAAGCGAAGAAATCGGGCATGTCGAAAGCGCATGAATAGGTAGATTTAAAAAAAAATCATACTTTGGATCTATTGTGCTTATGATGAGTAAAGTGGATTTCAAATTCAATTTAAAATATTTTAAATAAAATCTTTATTTTATTTATTAATAAAGGTTTTTTAATTAATTTTTAGTTTATAAGTGTATCTAATAAACTTGTTTGTGTAAAATGCACGTGTTGTAGACAAAAATTGTATATAGTTAATGTAACCATATTTGGCTGTTGGGATTTATATCAAAACGGATCATTTCCTCTTTTCATATGCCTTAATTTTTCAAGGTTTGATTTAAAATTATATGTATAATAAAGATAAATAAATATATGGGAATATATATATATATATATATATATATATATATATGCGTGTGTGATTGTGTATTGAAATTAAATGTGACCATTTTATATGTTTTGAAACAAAATTAATAATGATGAATCAAGTTTCAATTAAGGAAGAGCTTGGGATTAAATTTTATAGTTTTACACTAAAGTTCATTTTATGAAGGTAAAGTAATAAACACATATGTTTCCATATATAAATAATTGCAAGTAGTATTTTAAAATTAAAAAAAATTATGTATGCAAGGAATGTAAGTTATCCTATATGTAAAAATATATATTTGTACTTAAAGTTATCGTTTAAATAAAAAAATTAATTTAGAAAGAAAACAAAATATTTAAGATTTTACATAAAAGTCTATTCATGATTTCAGGATTGACAACTTTTGTCCTTATGTAAATAAATAGCCAAATTAATTATATTCAAAACGTCAACCATATAACCTAGTAGATTAATTTTCAAGGCAAGTTTAAACAATTAACACATATAGTTTATTCATATTTGTGTGTACAAAACTTATAAAATTATAAGATAATTTTCAATTAAAATTAATTTTTTCAACAAAGGTTTCCAAAACAAAAGAATGAATCGGAAAATTTAGGATCATGTAAACTCATGATAAAATCATTTAGATCAAAATTATATAAAGAACAATAACAAATAATAAAACGAGGTAGAGTATCAAAAGTTTATCAATTATAGTAAACATTTAGTAAATGGAGATAGAGAAGAAAAGTGAATCTGAATCAAATCATCATAATAAACATGTTATTAATTGAGGTAAACAAACGAGATTCGAATTACATATTCCAAGATGAACAATAAAATATATGAAATGAGGCAACAGAGTTTAAAATATGTGAACAAGAGAAGCACACAAATAAATCAAACTTGAATAGTAATTTAGGATGTAGCCAAATGTTGCACTTGAATGATGAGATAACAACCACACTTTTATTCGATTATATTTTGATCTTGGAATTTTTTCATGCCATGAAGGCATCTATTTTAAACCATGAATGGATGGATACAGGTGAGTAGAAGGGAAAAAATTGTTTATCGAATAATAATAACAAAATCAATGAAAGATGATTTTGTTTTTTAAGGAAACCATCGAAAGCTTTCAATTTCCTTCTTTGGAACCTTCCTTATTTAATTCATTATTAAATCTCATCAAATCCTCTCACACTTCTTTATGTTTTAAGTGAGTCATAAAGAAGAGTACATGATGGAGATTTATTTTATTCCTTTAATTCTCCTTTGGATTTTCAAATAACACTTGAAACCTCTCCCCTTCCTCACTCTTTGGCCGGCCATAATGGAGGTAATATGGACCTTTAAAATTTCACCTTTTGTGCATTGTCCATTGTTCCAGACATTACCATCGGCTCAGATACAACAATGAAATTCAGGGATCTGTCTGCATATCCCTCCATGGGGTAACATAGAGTTTGGTCAACACTTGTTAGCAAAAGGAATCCTTTATTATTAAATGCGACCAAATTCATATACATACCATTTCACCTCCATTATTTTTCACTACGTGAGACTACCCTTGTAACGACCCATAAATTTATCAGTTTGATATGTTATATTTATTTTTAAAATATTCCAATACAAGGTTTTATAACACAAGTTATAAAGTTTTGAACAATGAATTTACAAAATATATACTTTAGGGAAAATATCGATAAATTAACTGAAAATCATTTTATCGATAAAACTATTTTAAACCAAAATGAACGTGCACGACATTGGTTACATACACTTAATTTTATATATAAGTATGAATATGAAATAAAATTATTTACTTTATTGATGAAAGTAAATGTATTTATGACATCATCTATAATATCATTATATTTAGTAATTGTTTTATGATTTTTAAATGGAGATTTAATGATTTAATAATTACAGTAATCATTCAAATAATTGTTTTAAATAATAATAACTCATTTTAATTAGTTATAAAGCAATAATAAGTCACATATAATACTTTTTCAAAACTATATACTTAGTTTTAAAAAAATAAGAAAATTCGTAAACGCTTTATCGATATAACAACAATTTTAGCAACCAATCGTTTAATATTGATTTATGTGATTTATAATTTAAATTTGATCATTTTAATTCATTAATAAAAATATAAATATTATTTTCAAGCCTTGTTTAAAAATATATGTATATTAACTAATAAGTAAAAATATGACCGAGAATCGGAATTGGAATACGTAACAGTTGACGTATATAAGCTGTATAACATTGTTTATATGACTTCAGATATTTAAAATACACATACATATATTAACACATATATATAACTATAACAACTCAAGAAAAGTAAGTATACATATTTACCATTTGCATACATATTTACTTAAGTAAAAACATGAAAATATCTTAGATATTTTAGAAACTCCACCCTTAAGTTAGGCAAAAGTCAATGCATAGGACATGATGGGATGTGAGGTGATGGTGGCACATGGGAGGAGCATGGGGCCGAAGGCATGGTGAGGGAGGAGAGAGGCACAAGGATGATGTAGGGGGTGGTAATGCAGGCAAGTACATGTAAGGTGATGTAAGTGAACATATTTTCTTCATCTCTTCTTATAAGTAGCCAACTCCATCCTCCCTTTCTTTCACACAAATTTTCACCTTCTTCTTCTTTTTTCTCAATCTTTTCCATGGATTCCCACTTAGGAAATTTGTGGAAATATATTAGTGTAAAAGAAAATAAATTTATACACTTATATATACAAAGTTAAACCACCTACAAACACTAGTCAAACACCTCATCCATCTTTCTATAGCTTACGGCCTCCCCATTCCCCATCAAAGTCGAGAGCACCACACTCAAAAGAAGCATGGCCATGCCTACCCTAGCTTAGGATGAGCCCATATAGGAAGAAAAAGGAGGAGTTTGAGAAGCTTCGAATCAAGAAAAAGAGGAAGAATTACCGCTGCAATCAAAAGAGAAGTCTATGAAAAAAATTGATGGAGTGGAGCCATAAGCGAGTACTCAATCTTATTTTATTTAAATAAAAATGAAAGTGGTAATATACATGTTAAAATAGAGACTAATAAGTTGAATATGGGTTGATGTTGGACGATAACTTGGTTGATATTATGGTTGGTTATATGGTTGTAATATGGTTGATAACTTGGTTTGATAAATGATAAGGGAAATGGTTAGTAATTAATCATAGCTGAATGGAAATTTAATCCACAAATAATATGTGTATGAAGTTGTTTAACCTCTTAATGGTTTTAATTATCTAAAAAGAGTTGAAATGAATATTATAATAATATAGTATTATAATATGAAATGAAATGGAAAATGAGTTTGAAATATGAAAGTATTTATTTAAATAAGTTTTAAATGATTTAAAAAAAATTATAAACATTTAAGAGTGTTTGCATGAAGTTTGAGAAGAAATTGAAAAAAACAAGTCAAAACAAGGCGTCGCGTAACAGTATTCACGATTTCGCGCTGTAAAAGTCAAACGAGTATATAGAATGGAATTTTCCGAACTATTATATCCATAGCTTTCAAATGAAGAAAATTAAAATTTCTTCTTGTATATTTTTAAATACGTCCAAAACAAGTTTTCAAAATAATCGCGGTTTTGCAATTCGGACTCCATAAAGGAAATTCCTTTAAATGATATTTTAAAATTGTGTAACAATATGGAATAAATTCTATACATCTTTTAAAATTTTATAAAAGGGATTTGAGTTATATAAATGAATTTTCAAGAGATAGAAAAGTCATTTTGATCAACATAGCTTTTAAAATACTATTTACAACACTTTTTTAATAACTTCTGCGAAAAATGGTATTAACTTAATTATTCTTTTCCAAATCATTTGTGAACCTTTTCAAATAAATAATTGAGTAATTTAAAGATTATTAAGAGGTTTAAAAATGAGTATGCGAAAACGACTAGTACATTTGTTCCATTTGTGAGTGCCATAGAAAATCCTACCGAGGAATGGAACGGATCGAAGGGAAAACCTGAATGCTCTATAATTAAAAGTTAATTAAGTATGTTAAAATATTTTGAGTCAATTAAATAACTTGACCACCTCATGGGTGACAGAGAGGTAGTCCCTAAGCTTGGGTTTGGGAAACTAGTTGCTTGCCCTGCCTAGCTATCCGGACTGGCCAGATGGAGGGGATAATAAATTTGTTTGCTCAGATCAAAATTTCCTAAAGGATAAAAGAAATAATTTTCTAGATTTAAATCACTTGGATTGAATAGAAATGATCTTCTTATACTGGGTATTAAATTCCCAAGAGGGAATGTATACTATCATGTGAAATAAAAGGTGATTTCACCGTTATTCGATGGATAGTAAATGTTAAATATGGAAATTGATATTGAGTAGAATTAATACAATTTCCATGATCCTTTTTACTCAATAATATTTTTCAATATGAGATTTAAATAAATGATTTAAAAATATTTTCCTAAATAAAAGATGAAATTATTTGGAATTATTCCAAGATTCAAAAAAGTTTAATTAACCAATAGGATTTGATAAATGATGCTTAATGATTCCACATACTATTAATAAGATAAATAGAATAATTTAAAATAATATATCTCTTCGAGGTATGTATGAATGAATAAAAAAATGAATTAAATTGAATGATGATTGATAATCATATATGAATTTAACATCTTTTTAACCGATGATTGGTTTAGAGGAATTGGGGTCGGATATGTGTAACACCTATATGAAAACTACTACGAACCAATGTATACGTTCAGAAGTGAAAACCTGATGAAGATGATGATTTTTGAAGGAGGATTTTCATGACGGAGGGCTGCTTGCCACAAGTCTCTCGGGGTGAAATTTACCATGTCATATATTTATGGTAGCAACAGTGCTCTATTATGAAAATCTTCAATCACAAGGACTATTCACTATCAATCCTAGGGATAATTCCTGATAGGATGTAGTAGGAGAAGTGCCTTTGGTTTCGTTCAGTCCCATAACAAACTGTATGGATGATTGTCTAACATTGCATTTCTGAGGTCACAAACATTGACTTTTACAAAGGTACATCCATTTGGTGGCGGAGAAGGAAAATTTTCTTAGCTTAACATCCTTCTTTGAGATGTATGAGCTCAAAGGCTGTACATTTGTGGAAATCAACAATAATCAAAGGAATGGCAATGTGGCATCTAAAGTGGAACAAGTAATGGTCAAAGCGTGGCTATGTGGAATGTAGCCTCACATTTCAGGAATGATATAGAATACTATGTGTTTAGTTGCACATATTTCAGGCTACTACGAAGGAGTCCAGTGGATGTTGGATCCTCAATCTTACGGGAAGATGCAGCAACGTTTAAGTCCTTGGATGAGTAGCTATTGAGTATTTTGTTCCATCGGAGTGGAAATTGTATAGCGGCTTCTAAGTCCTTGAATGAGTGACCTTGGATACTGTTATTGTTCCACTGAAGGAAGGCCAATAGTTGCCTATCATGTTGCAAATCCAATTCCAATATGAACTTTTACGGTTTTGTTTGTAGAACCTAGTATGCCGTAAAATTTAATTATGGGCAACAATTTTGGCTATTTTTATGTTATGTGAAGTGTTTTCAAAGAAATATCATTAAAGATAATATCAAATTATTTTGGTATAAAAGTGATTTGGTAATCATAAGGTAAAAACCCGTCTATATTTAAGCGTGGTCGTGGTCTTATGAGATACCCTTCTTTTCAAAGGTTTTAAATTGGCATCAATTTATAAATCGAGTATCTCAAGCTGGTTTATCAAGCCTGATCCGGGTATTTTTAATATTAGGATCAGATTCAAGTAATTTCAGGTTTAGCTGAAGATGCTTGGAGTTTCTTGAGGAAAGCTGGAGATTTTCGTCTATGTATGGATGTATTCTATTACCAGGTGCATTTATTGCATTTTTTCTTGTTGTCAACATTTATAAGGACAGGTGATTTATAAACTGTCCAGGCTAAATCTTGGTTAGACTCTGATATTATATTCAAAATTTTCCGCCGTAAACATTATATGTTGGAATAATATATATCATTCCATTCGTGTGAGACTCTGTTCTATCTTTATTTTCTTTTTGGCCCTAACAACCGGGAGCTCCAGCACTTGGATCTGCGGCACGAGGATGTATTGGTGTCGATTTTTAAGGGTCGAATATCATTCTAGTCGTTACATTTGGAACTTGGCACCTAGGCTTTGTTGGGGTAAGTCTCATTAGAGATGGGGTAGTAATACCCTAGAGTGAGTAACTCATTAGAGATAGGGTTAGTAACTTCCTAGAATGAGTTTGAGGGTATTATATATATGAGCGCGTATTTGTTGATGAATATATAAATATTTTGTGTTAATTAATTTGTTGAGTAGATTATGAACTTTGGTCAGTGAATGAAGAGCTCCTTGTAATCGATAGAGATTTCTAAACACTTGAACAAGAAGAATCGACACACTATTTTAGAATGATATATTTTGTATACAAAAGGAATATAGATATTTGGGCGACACAATATTTGTTTTGAATATAGGTGAATGAAATAATTTTGCCTATTATATTTTCTATATATAAACTAAATTTTTGTAAAGGTTATATTTGGTAATATATTGGTTGTTAGGTAGTGTAATCTATAAATATTAGTAAAGTAGGATTTGAAAATAAAATAAATGAAATCGAAAATTTAGGACTTAAGTCCCGGGGTTTTGAAAATTCTTTCAATGATTTTTGGGATATAATAATAATATTCTTAGAAGTATTTTCTAATATAAATATTTCAATATAATTTGAAAGAATTGTATTAAAGAAATTTTGAAATAAATTAGTTTTGTACTCCCCTTTTTGTCGCTGGAAAATAATTTCGGTGATGAGTGCACGCATCATCGACATTCATTTTCGAGTTTCGAAGTGGCAAGGCCACTGTAGTAGTTTTACTACGGATTTATTTTGATAAACAAATATAAATTTTAAATTGTTTTAAATATAATTGGATATATAAGCTGTAAGTATATACATTTATCTATTGTATTATTCCATTACACCGTTGTATTCCGCTGCATTGTTATTGATTATTCTCTGGTATGTGTAACTCTGATACATATTGTATAAGTATAATCAAATGTTTTTGTAAAACAGCTTCATGAACTGTTTATTTGATTATTATATTTTGTCGTTCTGCTGCAAGATTTTGTTTTCTTTCTTTCCCTACTTTTCTTATTTACCCCATAACAATCCTCTCTTCTGTATGGTTTAAGTCTGGCGTGTGTCGTTTATCGTCGATTTAAAGCGTACAAAAAGGTTGGACGTTACATCAGTATATAAAAAGATATGGAGATATCCATTTTATGTTAAAACAAATCTTTTATTTTTACATAACCATAACCACTCTTTGAGAAACTTTAGATTATCCTTGTCTCTATTTATGTCTCGGATTGGAAGAAATCACTATAATTCGTCCACGCCTACGGATCAGTCGACATTTTTCACAAATTTTACGAGCAGAATCCCTTATTTTCATATTTCTTACTCCTTACTTTAATTTTTAATCTATTCCTTGGAAGAAAATAAGTCTCTTTTTTTTGCTTCAAATTGTATCTTTGATGAAAGAGATTTTTTCAAAAAGAATCAACTGTAACGGACCAGCTGCCAGTGGGGTAACGCCCACCGTAGCATACATTGGTACCTGTGTTCTGCCTTTACGGCCAGTCTCTCGACTGCACCAACCCCCGCAGGGACATGTAGGAGTAAGAGTCATCTGTTCGTTACCAAACCAAATGCAAGAACCCCCTATCATGCTGCACCCTCCAAGTGCATAGGCAGACACACATGTCAAACAAAACATAAGTCAGAGACCAGATAATCAAGAAAGAATTTTCAAAAATGACCGAAGTCAGTGATGTCAAAAACCGAAGTCACAGTGCAGTTTCCACAAAGACAATAGTCAACATCAAGCATCAGAAAATAGCCGAAGTCAACCATTACTCATAAAAAAAGTCTTTCCCGAAGTATGTATATATATATATATATATATATATATATCAACATCGTCAAAGAATTCAAAAGCCGTGGTTGTCAAGAAACCAAAGCAATGTCGAAGTCACATAGAATTCAATGCCGTGAAAATCAAGTAATCAAATATACACGAATAGGAACAAGTCAGAATCAATCTCAAGCATCCAAGCAACATCGTCCGGCCAAGCAAGAACAATTGACAAATTCAAATAACTCCAGACGAACGAAAATATAGGGGATCGAACCCTATATAAACACTAACATCATCGGCCGTAAATGCATAGAGTTCAAGCATTCAACCAAGAGAGCAAAAGGCATAAATTACATACCGGAATCAAAGTCGAACTCAATCAAATGTAATGACCCACTATTTTGGACCATTCAAATCGATAATAATCCACACATGTCAGACTTGAATAATTCAAAATAACAGATTATAATAAAATTTGGAGCAAATAAAATCATTCGTAGAATCACAGACACGAAAATATCAGAATACTCGCAATATTCTTGAAATTAAATCAATTTTCATAATAAAAGATAAATTTTCAAAAATTAAAATATTTAAATTTTAAATTTAAAAGTCAAAGTTTGACCATTTTGACCAAAAATCCACCTTTTTGGAAATATTCCATTTATTCAGGTTTGGAATTATAACTCACATAAAAATCAAAATTTATATTTAAAATAACAAAATATATCCATTTTAATAAATAAAATAAAGTTTTTAAATCAGGAATTTTGGTTAAAATAATTAAAATATAAAATTAAAATGATCACAAAATACAAGGTTGTTACACTATCCCCTACTCAAATCTTTTTGTCCTCGAAAAGGAACGAGGTACGGAAAACACAGAAAAGATAAAATGGAATAAGATTAAGACAAGATGTCAAGAAGATTAAAATTATACCTGATAACTATTTTTATAGGTAAGTTTAACAAGGTGGAAAGTAGGAATGGCTAGAAGGGAAAATAGGTTGAAAGACAAGGATGAACCATTATTCTAAAGCTATATAAATTTCAATTATTTGGAAGGGTAAAATAAATGATCAAAATATCCTTTATATAATACTTTATCAAAATACTTTTATAACTCGATGTCTTAACAAGTTTATCCTCGTCCCCGTAGACTCTTGCAGTGCGTTGATCAGGCACAAAGCTAGAATCCTTCAGGTACTTAGTAGACTTGTTTCAACACCCAGTGAAAATACTTGAAAAACTTTTAAAAACATATATGGAAAGTACAATCCAAACAAAACAACAAACCAAAACCATTGTCTAATCATGATTCGCAGATACACAATGGTTATGCCTGGACCACCCATGGAACAATCCATATCCGTAAGCTTTCTCAGCCCTGCGAGTTATGCCATGATGACTAGTAGACCGCAGGATACACAATGATTACGTTTGGATCCCTCAGGAAACAACCTGTACCCCTAGGCCTTCTCAGCCAGGCGGATTTCGCTACTAATGCGACCTACGTAGTTCATAGGATACACAGTGATTACACTTGGAACCCCCAGGAAACAATCCGTACCCCTAGGCCATCTCAGCCAAGCAAATTATGCTATGTAGTCGAGCTCGATAAAAAACCATGGGTTACGCCACGGTGGGACACTCGAGTATCACATCCGAAAAACCAAAAATCAGAGAGAATAATATCGATAGAATGAATCCACAATGTGGCCACAGAGCGGATATCAAGCAGAAGGCACTTTCCATATCTTTACTTCAAAAATATATATCATATAGTACCATTTCAAATCACTTTCAAATATCATATTTATATAAAGTCCATTATATATAAGATTCCATTTTCCAATCGAATACTTTCCAAAATCAATAGTATATCAAATCATACTTATATAGACATCAATTATATAAGATTTCTCATTCCAAATTGAGTATCTTTCAAATTAATAGTTTTCAAATCAACTTCGTACTTATACAAATCAAATTATATAAGTTCGACAACTCCTAAATCAAGTACTTAATAATACAAGGTTCTCAATTTCAAATCATTTCAATATCAATCCAGTTTCAAAGTTTCCAAATGATAGGTTTTGAGAATAATTCCAAGTTTCCAAATCGACATAATTTAGGTCAAACAAATTCATTTCCAAAATCATCATAGAAATACTGGGTTCACATTCCAATCTATTTTCAAAACCAAATATTTTCTCAAAATCAATTATACCCAAAAATGGTTTCCAAATTTATAACTATCCCTTTAAAACCTTTAAACTATTTATTTCTATTCAAAAGATCCAATTTTACTCTTGCAAGTTATTTACTTAACAAAAGTTTCAAATTTTTTTAAGTCATACTCTTCATACTTTAAATACAAAACTAAACTTATATACTTTATCAAATATTTTATACTCTTCGAAATTTCTTAGCTTAGAAAATTAAACCTCGATTTGGAAGTTTTCGAACCTTCAAAATAGTCGTGAAATCAAATTTCAAATCCAAAAGTTGGAAATCAGCAACAAATCAGTAAATCAATTTTTTTAAACAAAGCTTTACTAAATCAAATCCAAAACTCGAGTTGAAATTAAGTAATTGATGTATGAATTGGATAAATATAAAGTAAAGGAAAATATCAAGTTATTTGTAAAATAAAGTTAAGCAACTTACAGTGTATTTTGAATTTATGTAATTAGTTTAAAATGTTAAATAAATGGATAGTTAAATGGAATTTTGGAATTTAACTTAAATTAGAAATGTGAAATTTGGTTTGAGATTAAAGGTTAAGTTAAGAAATTAAAAATGGAATTTAAGTTATATAAATAAAATGGAAATTAAGTTATATTTGGAAAATTGTAATAAAAATTTAAGTGTTAAGTAATTTGTTAAAAGGTGAAGAATAGGAAATTGTACACTTGAATTTATTAAGTGAATTATTGAAAATTTGATTTTATTCATAGGAAATTTACTTTATAAAAATCATAAGTTAAAGGTATTTTAATGAACATTTTTGAGTGTTAAAATATGATTATTATAATGTTTAAAGGGTTAAAATCAAAGTTTATTTGTGGTTGAAATTTCAATATTTGATGTGTTCTGAATAAATGAACTCAGAAAAAGATAAATTTTTGGGAATTGAATATTTGATGTGTAGGAATAATGACTTCACTTTTTAATGGTTTAGATGAATGATTTTAATTCGGAATTATAAATTATTTTGAAATTTATAACCGCCGATACTCTGCTTTGTGTGTCATGTGATTTCCTTGTGATTGTTAAATGTACACCTTTGATTTTAAGAGTGTAGCTAGAGGTGAGCGGTTACTGCAGCTCTACGTTACCCTAGTCACAATAACACTGTTATTTGCATTGTTTACTTTAATATGGATATTTCTAGCATAGTGGTTATTACTACTTAATTGATTGTTTGAATGATCCTTAAAGGATGGGTAATCCCAAACATCCTTTAAGTTATTGTGCATTGCTATTACAGTTCACTTGGTGTAACTTCATAATTATATAGGCATATATGTCATGTGTGAATTACTCACCTCTTTAAAGCTGGAGTTCGCAAACAACACACACAAAAGAGAATCCGGAAAGCACTATAGCATGATTTGATTCAAGTGGAAGAGAACCAAGATGTATATCTTGTATATAACAATAAAATAAGACCATACATAAATATAAATACAATACCAAAATTATTGAAATAAATTGAAATAGAGATAAACAAAGACATCACCAAGTTTCAAACAAGTTTTTCTTGCTCTTGACTCAACATGTGCTCGGCCTTAAGGCTAAATTGGTTCATCCATGACATGTTTTAGGGGGTAAACGATCAGGTTTAGACTGAAAATAACAAGGCTTGGTCAAGGATAGGAAGGGTTTGGAAGTTACAAAGTGTGGAAGGTCAAAAGGCAAGGATAGAAAGGGTTTTGGTTCAACTTGGGCTTGGTCAAAGGCATATTTGGGCTCAGCCATAGGCTACTACAGGTCAGGTCAGAGGTTAGTAATGGTGTTAAGAGGTGGTGCTTGATGGTGGTGGTGGCTAAGGAGGTGGCCGTGGCAAGCAATGAAGGTGGTGTTGCATATAGGGCTCGGTTAGCATGGTTTTGTGGAGTTTTTCATAGTTTTTGTGAAGTTTTGTTCAAGGGGAGGCCATGGCACTTTCAGGTCAGAGGAGTATGGTGGTTAGGGCGTGGATTAGGTGGGGAAGAAGTGGTGTTGGTCAGTGGAGGTGATGGTAAAGGGGTTAGGCCGAGAACCATATGTGAAGATCAAGCAAAATCAAGTGCAAAACGAGGCAAAACAAAGAAGAAAAGTGGAGAAAAGAGAAGGAAGCCATTACCTTTCTCTTCAGATCTGAAAATGGCGTGTATGATGAATGAGAAAGAGATGCTTTCTTTCACATAATATACAAAATACACGGCTAGGGATCAAGGAAATAAATGGCAACATATGGAGGAGTTATGGTATGAAATTAATGGATGGAAAGATAAAGAGGCAATAAATCAAACATACGCATGCCTTTAATTAAAAATAGGTAACGTATTTGATTTGTTTCCCATCTATTTAATAAAATATATGCTAAATAAATAATTCAATAAATACATACCATTTATATAAACACTATATAAATAAATAAGAAAACGGTTATAGAAACGTATAAATTAATTGTTATTTACATCTTTGTATGTTACTTAATTTACAAAATATATATCCAAATTAAATGAAACAAAAATGAACAAATTTTGTAAATATATACATAACATGTAATGTTACATATATATACACAATTATAACATGATATATCAACCAAAAATATTACTTATATTAATTAAAATAAACATTTAAAGGTATGCCTTTTAAAACAATAACGTGTATATATATTTGAGATTTCTTTCCAAGAAATAAATAGGGATCTAAATACTTATCCATTTAATTAGTAAATGAATGTATAAATAAGAAAAATAAGATAGAGATAGATATTATGAAGAAAAAATAAATGGTTTTAGGAAAAGTAGGAAATAAATAAAGAAAATACTTTATTTAATGGAAACTAGAATTAAAGATTGAAAACAATATACAATCAACATTTGAACATTATAACTATACTACAAAAATGTTTTAAAAATAAAATATATGCAAAACATATCATGTTACACAAATTAGAACATGATTTTACAAACAAAAATATTATTTATATAAATTAAAATAAACAAATTTGTTAAATAAAACAATTTACACACAATATTGTAAAAAGCATAACTTTCACAATATTAATCCAATTTCAATGAAACGAAAGCAGTATTCTTGAAATTAAATCTATTTTCATAATAAAAGATAAAATTCAAAAATTCAAAAATTTAAAATTTAAATTAAAAGTCAAAGTTTGACTATTTTGACCAAAATCCACCTTTTTGGAAATATTCCGTTTATTCGGTTTGAAATTATAATTCACACAAAAATCAAAATTTATATTTAAAATAACAAAATTTATATTTAAATAACAAAATTTATCTATTTTAATAAATAAAATAAATTTTTTAAATCAGGAATTTCAGTTAAAATAATTAAAATATAAAATTAAAATAATCACAAAATATAGGGTTGTTACAAGAAATTTATAAGATACATTCCCTTTAGAGGTTCATTAAATAAGTATTAATTCATTTAGTAATGATTGGAATAATCGTCTAAGTATCGATCATATGTTGCCTTGGGTGAACGGTATTGAACACTTGGTAAATTATTGTCCTTATCATTATATGATCAAGGCAAGTTTAAATCCAACAAGTTAAATCAAGTTATTTAGATAAAAGGATTCTAAGTCAAGAAATAAAATAGTATAAAAGTTCTGGTGATGTTTTGGTATATCACTTAGGGTTAGGATCACTTCTCATATGACGGGTAATGAGTTTTGATTGACTCCAAAGCAGGCACGTAGAATACGTGCACAAAATGAAGTAGAAGAAAAGGCAAGACTAGGATGGATTGGCATCTACTATTTTAGATGTATAAAAGAAGGACATTATGCAGTCCTGTGTACGATCAGGATAAAAAGGAAGAAAGAGAAACCCGTTCGAGATGATATAGTTTTTTTCAAGTGCAAAAAAGGTATTTTATACATAAGTGCCCTAGAACAAGAAGAGAACAAAAGTCCCAACAGGAAAAGAAAAGAGTTGTTACCGCTGCCAGGAATTAAGACATATAGTTAAAGATTGCCATTTAAAGAAAGGAGAAAAGCCAGCTAAGGTACATGCCATTCAGACAGCAACAATTTCATGGGCTTGCAGACATTATTACGAATTTAGGCACTCAGAGAGGGACTGTTCAAAGGAAAGGTCGGTTGACTTAAGTCCCAAAGATAAAGCACCGTCTACCTTAAAGGGAGTCCAAGAATAGTATGTATAGCAGTTCAATTATCTATATAAGATGGTGATGTGTGTGATATGATGTATTCCCTAGAGAGTTATCGCTAAAAGTCTATAATACAGGCTAGGAATGGATGTATAAATATGATGTTAATTAATAAAATTCTCTTTGGATTATCCTTTCGAAGCACTTCTTCTATCTTATATCCAATCAAATTTAACAAGATATTTTGAAATAAAAAGATTATATAATATAAAGAAGTATCTTTATAAAAAGTATTTAAATTAAGAAATTATTTAAGAATATATTTTATAAAAGTATACTTTATAAAATAAAGTGTAATTAGCAAAAATCAAATGATCTTTGAGAAAGATGAATTTGAGAATTCATATTCTAATGTTTTGAAAAAGTATAAAAGGGTAAGTTATGTAATATAAAATAAGTTTGGAATTTAATTTATAATAAGATGTATTAACAAAGAAATTTCAAAAGAAGTTTGAGATAAAAAAAAATTAATAATATATTCCAAATAAAAGATAAATGGTTCTTTTAGAAAAGAGATAGAAATATTTTATGTTTAAATATTTTGAACAAATAAAGGGTTTATAAAAGTATTTAAATGAAAAATAATTTTTTTATGAAATGTTACATAAAGATTTGCAAATGTTAAATAAATTGTAAGTAGATCATTTCGTCACACGATTTTGATCTAAGATTCGAGTACGGGATTTTGAGGTATTTACACCAGTCTGAATAAGGATTTATCACTCGATTCTTGACGATGAACATTGATGAGGGTTTATGGTTGGATAATTACATTTTCTATCATAGTTGAGAGCTACACAATGAGAACGAATTTTTCTAATCAGGAAGCCCGATCAAAGTCCACACTAGAGAATTGGAGAATCAATACTAGTTCGGAAGTAAAGTTGTGAATTCAAATAATAGATGGAATCAGGTATTACGTACGAATGACCTATATACATCGTATGTCGGTAAGTTTTTATTAATGTATGTATCAAATGCAACGTGCAGTGAACAAGCGCCTTTGTCCAAGTGGTTAATTGATTCGGCTTTGGTGCAGGATGTCACAAGTTCGAAACTTGCTTTCGAATGTTTATTTGACCTGGGATATGTTGTCCCAATGATTTGTTGTATGTAAAGTACCAGTTCAAAAAAAAAAGAATGAAGTGAAATTTTGACAAGCACATTTGTCCAAGTGGTCAATTGATATGGCTTTGGTGCAGGATGTCACAAGTTCGAAACTTGCTTTCGAACGTTTATTTGACATGGGATACGTTGTCCCAATGATTTGTTGTATATAAAGTACCAGTTCAAAAAAAATAAAATAAATAAATATTTGGACAAACACTTTAGGTTTTGCGTTGTAATTTCGAGGATGAAATTCTTTTGAAGAGGGATGCCTATAACAACCCATAAATTTATCAATTTGATATATTATATTTATTTTTAGAATATTCCAATATAATGTGTTATAATACATGTTATAGAGTTTTGAACAATTATAATTGTACAAGTATTTACAAAATATATACTTTGGGGAAAATGTCGATAAATTAACCATAAATCGTTTTATAAATAAAACTGTTTTTAAACAAAAATGATCGCGCACGGCTTTGGATACATACACTTAATTTTATATATAAGTATGAATATGAAATAAATTTATTTATTTTATTTTTGGGAACAAAATGTATTTATGACATTATCTACCATATCATTATATTGAATAATTGATTTATAATTTTTAAATGGATATTTAATGATTTAGTAATTACTATAATCATTCAAATAACTGTTTTAAATGGTAATAACTCATTTCAATTAGTAATAAAGAAATAGTAAGTCACTTATAATAGTTTTATAAAAATATGTGCTTAGTTTGGAAAAAATATGAAAATTCGTAAATGCTTTATCGATATAATAGCATTTTAGCAAACAATCGTTATAATATTGATTTATATGATTTTATAATTCAACTGAGATCGTTTTAATTCATTTATAAAAATAGTAATATTATTTTCAAACTTTGTTTACAAATATATGTATATTAACTAATAATTGAAAATATGACCATAAATCGAAATCGGAATACGTAATGGTTTGACGTGTATAAGTTGTATAACGTTGTTTATGTGACTTGAACACATATATAACATACATATACATATATCAACAAATATATTTACATATAACAAATATAGAAAAGTAAGTATACATATTTACCATTGACATACGTATTTACTTAAGTAAAAACATGAAAATAGCTTCGATATTTTAGAAACTTCACCCTTAAGTTAGGCAAAAGTCAATGCATAGGACATGAGGGGATGTGAGGTGATGGTGGCACATGGGAGGAGCATGTGACCGAGGACATGGTGAGGGAGGAAAGTGGTGCAAGGATGATGTAGGGGGTGGTGATGTAGGCAAGCATATGTAAGGTAATGTAAGTGAAGATATTTTCTACATCTCTTCATATAAATAGGCCAATCCATCCTCGCTTTCTTTCACACAAATTTTCACCTTATTTTTCTTTTTTTCTCAAGCTTTTCCATGGTTTCCCACCTAGGAAATTTATGAAAAAAATATTAATAGAAAAGAAAATAAATTTATATACTTATATATATGAAGTCAAACCACCTCCAAACACTAGCCAAACACCTCCTCCACCCCACCATAGCTCACGGCTTCCCCATTCCCCATTAAAGTCGAGAGCAACACACCCAAAAGAAGCATGGCCATGCCTAATCTAGCTTAGGCCGAGCCATATAGGAAGAAGGAGGAGTCCGAGAAGCTCCGAAGCAAGAAAAAGAGGAAGAATTGCCGCTAGAATCCAAAGAGAAGTCTATGAAAATGATTGGTGGAATGGGGCTATAAGTAAGTAGTAAATCTTATTTTATTTAAATAAAACTTAAAGTGATAATATGCATGTTAAATTAGGGGTTAGTATGTTGAATATAGGTTGACATTGGATGATAACTCAGTTGATATTATGATTGATTATATGTTCTGATATGGTTATAACTTTGTTTGATAAATGATAAAAGAAATCGTTAGTAATTAACCATACTTAATTAAATGGAAATTTAATCCATAAATAATATGCGTATGGAGTAGTTTAGCATCTTAATGGTTTTAAATATCTAAAAAGAGTTTAAATGGATATTATAATAATATAGTGCTACAATATGAAATAAAACGGAAGATGAGTTTGAAATATGAAAATTATTTATTTAAATGAGTTTAAAATGATTTGGAAAGGTTATATAAACATTTAAGAGTTTTTTCATGAAGTGTGAAAAGAAATTGAAAAAAACAAGTCAAAACTAGGTGTCGCGTAACAGTAATTCGTGATTTCGTGCCGTAAAAGTCCAATGAGATATAGAATAGAATATAGCTTGGAATTCTTCGAGATAAGATTTTTCCGAACTATTATATTCATAGCTTTCAAATGAAGAAAGAAAATCAAGATTTCATTTGGTATATTTTTAAATAAGTCCAAAACAAGTTTTCAGAATAATCGCGGTCTTACAGTTCGAAATCCATAAAGGAAATTCCTTTAAAATGATATTTTTTAATTCTTTAAAAATATGGAATAAATTCTATAAATCTTTTAAAATGTTTGAAAAGAGATTTTAGTTATATAAATGAATTTCCAAAAGATAAAAAAAGTTGTTTTGATCAATATAGCTTTTATTACACTATTTGCAACACTTTTAATAACTTTTGCAAACAGTGGTTTTAACTTAATTATTCTTTTTCAAATATTTTATGAACCTTTTCAAATAAGTAATTAAGTAATTTAAAGATGATTAAGAGGTTTAAAAATGAGTACGCGAAAACATCTAGTATGTTTGTTCCATTTGTGAGTGTCACAGAAAATCCGATCGGGGAATGGAATAGGTCGAAGGGAAAGCCCGGATTCTCGAAAATAATTAAAAGTTAATTAAGTATGTTAAAAGATTTAGAGTTGATCAAATAACTTGATCACCTTATGGATGAAAGAGAGGTTGTCCCTAGGCTTGGGTTTGGAAAACCAGTTGTCTGCCATCCCTAGCTACCCGGACTGGCCCGACGGAGGGGATAATAAATTTGATTTACTCGGATCAAAATTTCTCAAAGGATAAAAGATATAATTTTCCAAATTTAAATAACTTGGATTGCATAGAAATGATCCTTTTATACTTGGTATTAAATTCCAAGGAGGGAATCCGCACTATCCATGTGAATTTAAAAGGTGATTGCACTATTATTCGATAGATACTAAAGGTTGAATGCAGAAATTGATATTGAGTAGAATTAGTATAATTTCGATGATCAATTTTACTCAATAATGTTTTTCAATATGAGATTTAAATAAATGATTTAAAAAAGTTTTCCTAAATAAAAAGCGAGATGATTTGGAATTATTCCAAGATTCAAAAAAATTTAACTAACCAAAAGTATTTGATAAACGAGCCTTAATAATTTCATATACTGCTAAGAAGATAAATGGAATAATTTAAAATAATACATCTCTCCGAGATATTTATAAATGAATAAAAAAGTGAAGTAAATTGAATGAAGATCGATAATCACATATGAACTTAACGTCTTTTCAATCTATGATTGGTTTGGAGGAACTGAGGTCGGATTTGGGTAACTCCTACCCGAAAACTACTTCGAACCAATCTATACGTTCGAAAGTGAAGACCTGATGAAGATGATATTTTTGAAGTCGAAGATCTTTATGATGAAGGGCTGCTTGCCACTAGTCCCTTAGGGTGAAATTTACAATACCATATATTTATGGTGGCTGCAGTGCTCTGTTAAGACAATCTTCGATCACAAGGACTAATCGCTACTGATCCTAGGGATGATAACCGACAGGATGTAGTAGGAGTGCATTCGGTTTCGTTCAATCGTAGAATGAACTTATATGGACGAATGTCTGACATTGTATTTCTAAGATCATAAACGTTGATTTTTACAATCGTACATCTGTTTGGTGGCGGAGAGGCAACTTCTTTTAGCTTAACACCCTTCTTTGAAACGTACGAGCTCAGAGGTTGTACATTTGTGAAAATCAATAGTGATCAAAGGAATGACAATGTGACATTCAAAGTGGAACCTGTGATGCTCAAAGTGTGGCTTTGCAAAAAGCAAAGCGTGG
This sequence comes from Allium cepa, assembly GCA_030765085.1. Classification (NCBI taxonomy): domain Eukaryota; kingdom Viridiplantae; phylum Streptophyta; class Magnoliopsida; order Asparagales; family Amaryllidaceae; genus Allium; species Allium cepa. Next base: position 490,833,129 of record CM060935.1, read on the forward strand.
ATTTGTGGAGCTAGCCTCATGAGCCTCACATCCCAAGAATGATATGTAATACTATGTAGTCAGTAACATATATTTCAGGCTAGTAAGGTGAAGTCCGTTGGATTCTAGATCCTCGGCCTTTTAGGCAAATACAGTAGCGTTTGAGTCCTTGGATGAGTAGCCATTGAGTATTCTATTCCACCGGAGTGGAAATTGTATAGCGGCGTCTGAGTCCTTGGATGAGTGGCTTTGGATACTGTTATTGTTCCACTAAGGGAAGGCCACTAGTCCTCTATCATGTTGCAAATCCAATTTCAATACGAACCTTTATGGTTTTGTTTGTAGAACCTAATATGCTGTAAAATTTAATTATGGATAACAATTTTGGCTATTTTTATGATAAGTGAAAAATGCTTTCAAAGGAATGTCATTGGAGATAATATCAATTTATTTTGGTATAAAAGTGATTTGGTTGTCATAAGGTAAAACCATCCATATTTATGTGTGGGCGAGGTCGTATGAGATACCATTCTTTTCAAAGGTTTTTAATTAGCATCAATTTATAAAGGAGTATCTCACACTGGTTTATTAAGCCCGATTCATTTATTTTTAATACTCGGGTCAGATCCGAATAGTTACGGTTTAGCTAAAGACTCTTAGAGTTTCCAGCGGAGGGTTACGGATTTAGCTAAAGACGGGTTTAGCTAAAGACGTATGGGGTATTCTATTACCCACTACATCTATTGCATTTTTTTTCTTGTTGTCAGATTTGTAAGGATAGATGATTTATAAACTGTCCATGTTGAATCTAGATTAGACTCTGATATTGTATTCATATTTTTCTGCTGTAAAGATTATATATTGAAATAATATATGTTTGAGACTCTGTTCTATCTTTATTTTCTTTTTTCCCTAATAATCGGGCTTTCCAGCACTTGGATTTGCGGCACGAGCATGTATTAGTGTCGATTTTTATGGGTCGAAAATCATTCCGGTTGTTACATTTTCTAATCCACGCATATTACCCATATACAATGTGAGACACCCAACAACCTTTTTAGCTCTCAAGATTTGTAGGATATTACAGAAGAAGGATTTACTGCTCCTACGGATATTTCAACTCTTAGTCAAACTTGGAAAAAAGAGTTGAAGGAAAATAAACAAAAAGATTCCAAAGTATTATTTGTTCTACAACAGGCGATGACTGACACTATTATCCTAAGAATATTAGGAGCTAAAAGCATAAAAGAAGCATGGTGCATGTGATATGAGGAATTTCAAGGAAGTGTAAAGGTACACATCGTTAAATTTCAAACTCTAAGGCATGTATTTGAATTAATAAAAATAAAGAAGTCCAAGACCATAAAGGTTTATTATTCCAAGGTAAAAGAAATTATTGGTCCAATGCTAGCTTATGGGGCTAATGCTCTTGACATGAGATTTTTTGAGAAAATTTAAGTTTATATTCTCCATATGTATGTTCCAATTAAGATAGCGATTAAACAAACTAAAGATCTACTTTATCGATAACCGGATTAATGGGTTGTCTTGATGCATTTGAGCAAAGATTGTGCAGGCATGATGAAGATGTTAAAAATGTCTTTTAGTCAAGCTTCAACTACTATCTGAAAATAGAATATGTAGGAAATAAAAATGATGGGGAAAAATTTAGAAATGAAGAAAATTCAAGAAATTTCTCTGTGAAAAAATAAGACATATATCCTCTATGTGGAAGTTGTAAGATGACAAATTACTTGGAAAAGCACTGCCAGCACCGTGGAAAGCCACATGTAGGCACTATTTATAGAGAAGAACCGCTTCAACAAAAATAAGCATCAAAATTTTTTTCACTGAAGAGATTAATTGTAAGCGATATCAACATGATGGTGATCATCATCTTGATTATGCTAACCGAGATTCCAGTGATGAAAATGGTAGAAACTGGTACTTAGATGATGATTGTAGCAATCACATGGAAAAAGGTAGTAGCATCTTTAAAGATATTGACTCTATCAAAGTGAAAGTGTGACGACGCTATTGTAGAACTGAAAGGCAAATACATTGTTATGATAGAAATGAAGAAGGTACAACATTTATAATTAATGTTTTACTAGTTCCAAATGTTACAATAAAACCATTGAGCATTAGCCAAATGATGGAGAAAGACTATCACTACAAGCATTTTCCAGTTTTTCTACACCCGTTTAGCGCAGGAATGGCGTAGGAAATCTGTGTTTTCTATGCCCAACCTACGCCTAAGGTAACATCGGAAATTTGAGTGTGGCAAAAATATTTCTCACGTCCTTTCTACGAAGGTGAACATAAACAGCGCCGCTATGCGAAAACCACCCACACCGGACCACTAAAATGGTGCGAAAACCTACATCGAATCTTCTAAACAAAACAAACACCCAAATCGGACCAACCCGCATCGATAAGGTTTGGTTGCGGTTTGAACGAGTGAACCAACCATATTAAACCGAACCGAATCGAATATATACACTAGTAATCTTATGATAAAAATATAAGCAACTCTTATCTTAGTTTATGTTCTAATGATGGATATTATATTTTCAGTTTATATTAATGATAATCGTTGTCATAAAAGAAGAAGTTATAGTTTTAGTATGATATTTTACATCTTATTTTTTTGGATAAATGCTAATTGTAATCTTACTTTGGTCCTTTTACTTAATGATTATGCATCGATTAACGTTGATGATTGATTAATTTACTAAAAAATCTCACTTTTAGCTAACTGTCAAATTAAAATATTCATACAATTAAGAATCAATCTTTTATTTCTGTACAACATTGTGTGTTTTAACTTTTAAGTATAAAAGCTTCACACGGTTGCCTTCGTAAATTGATTGTTGATGAAAGTAATTCTCTTATTTCATATTTAATATGGGTTCAAATCAGATCAGACTAAAACCATACCATATTACATTAAACCGAACTGTTTAAATGGTCAGTATAATGGTTTGTATTTTTGGTTAACCGTTTAATGCGGCGGTGAAGCGTTTTGGACTTCAAACTGCACCAAACCGCCCCGTGCTCACCCTTACTTCCTACTCCATGCGTAGTACAATTTTCTAAGCTCTTCCTATGGTAGAAATTTTGTACACTCTTCCTACGTCATTTTTTTCTAAGCTTTTCCTACGTCCTTTCTACGTCAATAATTTCCTACACTTTACCTACGTCCAATATTTTCCATCATTTATACGTGCAAAATTTTCCTACGTCTTTCTCACGCCCTACATCTTACTGAACTCTTCCCCACATCAGATATTTTTCGATGTTTTAACTATGCCCTGCATAAATGGTTTTAAAAAATATAGTTTTGGAATTTCTACGCCCTTTCTATGTCTTTGCTACGTCATTTTTATATATTATCTGCTATATTATCGCAGCTTTTGTTTTAAAGCACCATATATTTACCATATAGAATGATACCAGCAATATTATTAATATATACCAACAAAAACAATTTCATAATCATTAAATATGATAAAAAATACTATAATATATATTTAATTAAATCCAAATACTACTGCATCCATAAGTTTAAAATGGCATAAATATGTTCCAACACTACATAACATTCTTAAACAAAATACTAATTAAATACATGCATACATAAAAGGAATAACTTCAAAATTGTTCCAGTTTGCTTTGGCTTGGATCTTCATCCCGTTGGTACACCAGATTTTTAAGCTCTAAGTAAGAATTCTTAAGTTCTTAAAGCTCGTCTTTAGTATGCTTTAGTTCCTCCTCCAACTTAGTCCTTTTATGTGCATCACTCTCGCTTACACTATAACTAGTGTAGTCTCTATACCTCTGCATTTTATTAAACTTTACATTAAACAAGAATCATGTTAAAGTACCAAACATGTAAAAATGTAAAATATTTTATTATAGAATAAAATGATAAGTTAATTCTTGATATTAAATAAATTACTCTCAAGATACTTAAATAAATATATTAAAAAACCGATGAGTACGCATTTTTTGGATAAGGAAAGCAAGGAGTACCCTTTAAAACATGCAGTAAGAATAGTTGACATGCGTTTATACATGTGCAGAAAACTAGTCCAACAAAAAAGGTACAAATTGGCCTATTCTTCCCACAGTTGGAACCTATTATCGCTCACTTCTCACTTGTATCATGACACTAATTTTACGGAAAATATTTATAGGAAAATAGTACATAAGAAATATACCTAGGTCCATAATAATATCCAAGCCTTTATCTTTAAACTGTAAATATACTCCATCCAAACCTCTAGTTAAAACTAAGCTTTGTGCTTTGGCTATTCTAATTTGTTTGGTAATAAACAAATATATGCCTAGTTAAAAGTAATTTCAATAACTCGCAAAATCTAACAGGGCAATCTCTAGGGATTGGCCCATATAAATCTCAGTTCACAAGAAAGAGATAGATGGGAAAAATATGATGTCTGTTATTTCTCGTGTCCATGCAAGGCAAGACGTAGTCTATTCTTTCTCCAAATTTCTACCAACACTCTATTATTTCTCTTGTGTCCAAAATTATTTAAAAACATGTTTACAACACACATTTCAACAACTACCCAAGTGGCGATTTCTTTTACACAAATATTTGATTTTCTCGGGGATGGTATATTTAACTCGAACAGTGAACCTTGTATTTTCCAAAGAAGAATAGCCCATGCACGTATGAGCGATAAAAGGTTCCAACTGTACGTTTTTTATTTTTGCAAATTTTATTAGAATTTTGAAGCATAGGCAAGAATTAACGGAAGAAATTATAGCATACTGGCAAATTTATATTAGAATTTCAAATATAATTTTGCACATTTAACCCACAGTATCTGCAAGGCAAGAAATCAAGCTTTCTTACCTATGCATAAACAATTTACATGAAAATCTGTAGTACACTAGTATATTTTCTTTTTCTTTTTTATTCTTTTCTTTTCTTATATAGGTTTGCACAAAATTCATTGTGCATCCCACCTAAGCTATATGTTACTGGAATAGCTAAGCTGAGTTTTGACGCTCACTTCTCACTTGTGCGTCGGTTGGCAAACTGCTTTTTACTGTTCCGGCATACTTTTTAATTTCATGTATCACTGATTATCACTATGCATAAAGCAACCAATGGTATAACAAATCTACTCAACCGTGTTTATTGTTTATGGAAAACTTAGAAGGTTTTCTTAAATAACATATTCAGCTTGGACAGTTATAACAGTCTGTCCTTACAATTGTTAATAAACACAACCAACAAACAACACATCGAAACACAAAGAAATACGAAGATGCGTCTTGTGTCTCCAGCTCGTATCCTGAGCTCCAATACAATCTGTAAATATGCTCGGTCTGACCCGATCATTATGATAAAATAACATCCGAGTCAGTCTGGTAAACTAACGTGAGAAGACACACCTCAATTGAATTTTAATGTTTCAAAATCTTTTGAAAATAAAGGCATGTCATAAGACCATGCCGTACCTAAATACAAACAGGTTTTTACCTTACGATAACTGTTAGCATCAAAATTGGTCATTAACACCCTTGAGTAGAATTATGTAGAGAAATTAATGAAGAAAATAAATTAAAACAGAGAAATGTATGTAAAACTAACTCCAGAAACGAGAACACTAGAATTATAGTGGTTCAGCATAATTGCCTACGTCCACTGTTAGAACAATTTTTATTGCTTTCTTCTAAGACTTGAATACAGATACAATCAGTAAAAAAATAGTTCGAATACAAGTTTGGACTAAAAGAAAGCTAGTGCAGAAAATGACAGAGTGTCCCGGGAGTTCTCCCAAAAAAAGTCCCTTTAGCTGTACCTCTGTCTCCCTATTTATAGATGAAGATAGGCTAGATATCCTATGCGGGCCCAAGATCAAGGTATCTCGGCCCATATATGGCAATCTCTAATCGGTTGAACCAGGCATACCGAGCGACTCTCGGCCGAACGAAAAATGCCGAACCAATATGGTTGGTCGGTGATCACTGAGCAATCAACTCGAAACAAACTCTTAAAGGACTTGGAGTAACTCCCGGTGGATCTCGAAGTAAAGCAGCACTAGCCTTCTCACTTCGCTGTTCATCCCATGTATAGGTTAATTCCCTCATAGTACACTGAACCAATACATCGACTACACGCGCCGAACCATACTGACCGAGCCATGCTCTCCGACCATCTTGGCCGAACAACACATTCTTCCCTCCTTTGATCGAGCGGTGCACGCCGAAGCATCTGGACCGAACGACATTTACCGAACCATCCAGTCCAAACGAAACAATATCTCCCTCAATCGAGCGACAAATGACTATGCGCTTTTAAGGCCGGACCAAATCTATGCCGAACGATAATTGACCGAACGATCTTGTCTATCCACCCTCAACCGAGCGACGAACTTCTCCTCTAAGCCGAGCGATATATGTTAAGTTCCTATCAACATCTATCTTTGGCTGAGCGACATACGACATCTCACAAGACCGAGTGACACACTCTCTCCTTCCTCGGCTGAACCATGCATGCAGGCCGACCATGTATATAAGCCCAACCACTCAGATTGAATCCATTCCATATATTTCCAACCCCTCACTGGCTTGAGTTTGGTCTCGATCAAAACCTACAGAATTATTATCTCTTAGCCGGACCAAGTGACCGGCTAATATTTGCCCCCCAAAGTGCGTCTTGTGAATCAACATGACGCGCTTTGACTCAACGAATATTCCTCACTTTCAAAAGCTAGCCCACTCCGACCAGTAATTGGCTGCCACTTTTAATTGGCTCTTGGAGAAGTTCCACGTTGCCTTTCAAAAGCGGAACCACGGGAGATCTTTCAAATCTAAGCTTCTCCCAGTAATACTTGTTTTTCTCTAAGTCATTATCGTTCGGTTTATCTAGATCGGCATGCTGCCTTGTCAACGTGGTGACTGGGTCTCGGGAAGAATGTCGGTTCACATCCCTCTCCCTGTATAAAAGCTCAAGCCTTACTTTCTCTCCCCATCTTTACTTCATCATTTTTACTTTATCGGTTTTACTCAAAAAAAAGGCCAAGACTCCGTTTCGCTTTCGAACTACTATACCCTCCTCTCAATCATCTTCCCTAATAGATTCCCTAGCCATCCTCGACTCTAAGTTTCAAGAAGCACTCTCTTGCCCTTAAATTATCATATAGGTGAGGTTCCATACAATATTGTAAATTCCAAATCCTATTATCTAGAACTCAAACTAGAGGGCTGAATCACATAGGAATTCAGCTTAGCGTGGTAAGCACGAGAGGAGAGAAACGCAGTGAGTAGATGTTTGGGCGTTAATGACACTACAACAAAACAGCCATTTTACAACGGGCAATGCCCGTTGTAATATGGATTTAGCAACGGACATGCGCCCATTGTATTAGACCTCGTTGTAATAGGTCGACCGTATTTTACAACGGGCAATGCCCGTTGTAATATTGATTTCGCAACGGGCAATGCCTGTTGTAATACATGATATTGCAATGGTTTCTGACCGTTGCAAAATAAATGCAAATTTAAAAAAAAAATACAGCAGCATCCATGCAGTACATCCATACCAATAATGAATAATTTAACGAATAATAAATATTATCATAAAACAACCAAAATCAGATACGAAAAGACTAAAAGCTAGAGTCATAAAATTCCAACACATTACAAAAAGTTAGATAAGTTTACATCGACATGGTTCTAATATACACATGACAACTAGTTTCACAACAAAATGGTACAACTATTTTCATTACATTTTAAATGCACCCTAAAACCATTTTGAAGGCCTTTTCTTCCAAAACCTGCATTTCCTTGTTGTATCATCTCGACAAACTCATTGTAATCAATCTTCCCATCCTGAAAAATAAGGACCGAAAAGTTAAATTGCAGACAGTTATGAAAACGAATTGAAAGCAGTTTTGACAACATAATGACTTACGCTGTCTTTATCAACTTCTTGTATCACATCCTCTATTCTCACATCCTCTACACCAAATTCATCGCATGCTTGTTGAAGTTCGTCTGCAGTAATATAGCCACTACCATCTCTGTCAAAATATGAAAATGCTGCAAATAAATGATCTTCTCTTTCTACTTTATTCAAATGCAAAGTGGCTGCTATGAACTCTCCATAGTCTATAGTACCACTGTTATCAACATCAGCCAGCACATACAACATATACATAACTACATAAGCATGTGTTCTAAACCAATGTTTTCCTAAGTTTATTTATGTTGGGAAAATCTGTATTTATCGAATAAACAGTGATAATGTGTTGACATGGATCATGGTATTTGTATTATATTGGTAATAAAAATAAAAAATGCAATGACTTATAGCTTTTTTTAAATGTAATAAAATCAAAATGGATGACGTAAATAACGAATGGTACAACTACCCAACATAGCTATCGTAGTCATAGTAAAGCAGCAGTCACGTAACATATGTTAAATGTATTTTGAAAAATTTGGTACCATCTGTAATTTACCGATAATTGACATTCTGGTTTTGATCATCATTATTCCTTCTAGATTTCATCTCTCCGGTCTTGTCAACTCGACTAAATATGTGTTCCTGTAACGTAATATTTAAAGTCCATCAATAATAGGCCATATTTTACACATATTTTTATCCAACTTTACATGAGTTGCAGTTCAGTTACAACTTCTCAATGCAGCATGGCACTAAAATGATGTATAAATGAGCAGACAAAAATGAAGTTTTAGTAAAATAATAAAAAAAGGTTTCTTAATGAAGTAACGTTGTACAATTAGATTGCTCCATTACTCCCTTCACTACCTGGTAATGAATAAGAAGTGGGAAAAGAAAAACAGAAGCAGAGTACATACAAACAAAAGGTTTTCAAAGAAACGTGTATCATGCCATGTGAACATGTTCAAGTCTACTTACTATGGTGGATGACCTGACCCATTTTTATTCGGTTACTACGCTAAAATTATTTTTCCTTTTTGGATTACAAAATTAAACCTAGGTAGAGTTCATAAAATTATGTTTTTGTCTAATCTACATCATGCTACCGGATCCCACGCCACCTTACAATGTTTACCTGTTTTGTGTAAACCATCATACTTACTCACGACAGGTGATTTTATTAAATGTTAAGAATTATATAGTGAAAACATGAATGTATTGTAGGTTAGCATGAAGTATGGAAGGGGATAAATATTTTTTATGAGTAATGTCCGAATAGCTTGAAACTTGCAGCTTCTTGGCCAATGAAATTATCAAATTCAATTGTATTGAATTATTGGTCATTGTTTATCTGAGTTCCCTTCGATTGACACTAAAGAGCTGGTTTTAATTTTATTGCTAATGGTTCTGTCTCTACATTAGCAGAGATGTAAATCAAGATAGGAGAATAAAATGCAACTATAATAGTTCAAAACAAAATAATAAAGGACAGGGGATGTATAATCAAAACATGAATTCATTCTTGACAAAAGAATGTGTGCCCAGTGTGTGACTTCAACATAGTAATATACATGCAGCAGTGACATGCACAGCTATACAAGTTCAATGACTTGACGCACAATGAAACTGCACTAGACAGAGCACGTATAAATGCAACAAGTAGATGAGCAAGGCTGCAAACATACATCATGAAACCAGAGTGGACAGCAACCATCAAATGAGCAAGACCACATGAACAAATATGATCTGGGTTGAATCAATAAACAACATGTACAGGTAAAGATATCAAGTGCAACCAGATCATCTCATCCATTCAAGCAAACAAAGTACCAAAAAATCAAAAGCCAGAAATTCACATAGCAATATCAAGTGACCGAAGTCATCAGAAATGCACATGGCAGTAGACAGTACACTGCAGGTAACAGTTTCAAAATAACCAAGTCATTTTCATTTCAATGTTAAAGTCGTAGAGAAAAATTCAATGGCCAAAGTCAAGCACAAAGAACGAAATCAACATCATCAAGTCAAAGCCAAAGTCAACGAGAATGAGATTGAACAGTTTAAAGTCAGAGCCGTAATGACCAAGAAGTTCGAACAGTTCAAAACCAAAGTCATGAGAATAAAGCAACGAAATTATACGAAATTGAAGAAGTCAGAGATCAATCTCAAGCATTCATACAAAATCGAATGGCCAAGCATAGCAATTGATAAATTCAAATAATTCAGTACAAACGAGAGAATAGGAAATCGAATCCTATATAAATGATTAACATCATCGCCTACAAAGTCATTCGAGTTCAAGCAACAAAGAACAAATCTTTCAACTCGAATCAAGTCGAGCATAGGCAAATTGAAAAGTAAAAGCACATACCAATACTCGACTAAATTAAAGAAGCCGCGAGCAATCTAATTGACCGAAGAAAAGAAATCGAAGCATCAGCAACAAATTGAAGCGGCGACTCAATTCCCAAAAATCCCTAGTTTTCGCAAAGACGATGAACGCCATTTTTCACAAGCAAAGATACGGCCAAAGGAATAAAAGAAAAGGGGACAGTGTTTTATTATTTCATAATAGTTGGGTCGGCTATAATTTTATTATTGGGCTTTAGTGTTGAAAATTAGGGTTTATTTATTTTAGTGTTTTAAAGCGTTTTTAATTTCCTTTTTAAACCATTGTAAATTCTAGTCGTGTGGCTAGGGGACGAGCTATGGTGGTGTAGTTCGAGAATTCGCAATTCAGTGGCTGAGTTGTGGCAGGGTTTTGAGTGTAGAGTTAAGGCTAGTCGATATATATATATATATATATATATATATATATATATATATATGTATATGTATGTATGTATGTATGTATGTATGTATGTATGTATGTATATTATGGAAAACTAAAGGAAATATTTAATATTAATTATTTTACTTAGTACTAATAATATTTATTAATTATAAGTCATAAATATTAGTTATAATTTACTAATTATTAATAATTAACTACAATAAATTATTAATATAAAAAACAAATATTGATTATAAATAATAATTAGTTATTATAAATTAGGGGAAATAATTTTAAAGGACAAATTAAAGTAAATAATTGCTCACAAGGACACGCGTAAAAAACTTTTACCGTAAGGACAATGCCCGATACAAATTAAAACAAAATAAAGAATTTTGTTCATCTTCTCCTCCTCGCTTCCACTCAGAATTTGACGAGCTTTCTTTTAAAAATAAAATTAAATATAAAAAATCGATTTCTCGTTCAATTGCTCAGAAGCAAAATCGATTTCCACAATCTCCCCAAAATCAAAATCACTTTCCCAAAACCAAAATTATAATTTCCAATTTCTTTGAGTCTGTGTTTGATGTCGCGGTTGTGGTTGGTGTTTTGCAAGAGGCAGTGAGGAGAAAATTTTGATTAGGTCGCGGTTTGGTCGAGGTTGAGGTCGCGAGTTGTTGGTGATGATTGTGTTGGTCAAGGAAGGTGGATTGGAGTCTAGCCGTGGCAGATGAGTTGAGTTTTGGGCAGTGAAGTCAGAGAAGCAATTTGTTGTATATGCAGAAAGGTGGAGCAACCTACTTGAAAAAAAATGATACATACTTACAGAAAACTGATACCTACTTAATACAAACTGATACCTAATTACTGCAAACTTGAAATCGTTACATATTTGACTGAAGATATTTTACTGCAGCTAATACACAACTTATTGTTACATTTCAACATAATTTGTTTCAAAAATTACTTATTGTCTTTATTTTGAAATAATAGGATGATGATGATTTTGTTAATACACATCCAGTTTAAAAGAAGCTATAAAATTGGTATGTGTAATTGGTATGAGATTTCTCTTTCTTTTAAAAAAATTACTTAATACAGATAAAAAGGTGAATATGACCTAACTTTTTATCATTTTGTCTTTATTAGAGACAAAAAATAGAAGAAATGCTCAAAGAAATCTGGAAAAGCAATAACATAGCAGACATGGAGGTGAAACTAGATGATACGCATCAAATAAAGTGTGCACAACAAGCAGAAGACACGTAAGTTTCTTTGGTTAAAATGATATCTATTGACAACAAAATGAACAATACAATTGAAACTACTAGTCAGAATCAACTGAAAGTTGCTCATTATTCAAACTATCTGTGTTTTTGCATTATAATATTTCATACATAATTTTATACATCATTGTATACCTTTTATATTTAATTGAATTTGATTCATAACAAAATATTGAAAAATATTATCTCTCAATTTCAAAAACAGTTAGTTCAAAAATAAACAGTTACTAAAGGAAGAAAATTGATACATACATAAAAGAAACTGATACCTACAGAAACAAAACTGATACCTACATAAGAGAAACTGATACCTATAGAAACAAAACTGATACCTACATAAAAGAAACCGATACCTACAGAAACAAAACTAACACCTACAAAAAAAAGATAACTACATAATAAAAAATAAAACAAAATATTTAGCAAATATATCTTAAATTAATAGCTACAAACACAAAAATTCATACACAAACCGATACTAAATGTGCTAGTAAAACTGTTAAATATTCTAATTCAAAGCATACTATATGCTTGTACCATTATCCCTGAAATTCAATGTTTTGTATTAATTGTAAACCTGATAATACAACTTATGCAAACTGATACTAACATTACATTTTGGTTTCGACAGGCTTGACTATGGAATATTTGTAATGATATTCATCGTTTCACTGAATAAAAGAAAAATACCAATAAAACTTGAAAAGAATGAAATATTATCCACAAGAACAAAGATTGTACATGCAATATTGACAAATGATGAACATTGCTGGAGTCTATCTAAATACATATCAAGCTTAGAAGAAGAAAGAAAAGAAAAGAACTGAATTCACATTGTGATGTTTCACAATTAAATTTGATACTTGTAAAGTAATGTAATTCTTTTGAAATTTATACTTGTGAAGTAATGATGTTCTGTTGCAATTTGATACTTATGAAGTAATGATGTTATGTTCTTAAAACAAAGCTGCTCTTACTTGTAAAAACAAACACCAGAACTGATACTGTAAAAACATTTAACTGATACTAAAACTGATACTATCACTTATACTAAATACTTGAAATTATAATCAATTTGATAATATGCTATACTGAATACAAATTAATAACAAAAGGTTCAATTACAATAAACCACCAAAACAAGTCACACATCCACTTATTAATCTGAACAAATTCAAAATGAAAAATCAAATCATATCCTCTTCGAAGCTTGAAAATTCCATTTATTATGACCAAGCTGCTTTGCACTCGCCACATCTGTTATGCTTGTTCCGAAAATATGAAAATTCTTCTTTAGACTTAATTGATGGTCTACATGCGCCACATTATTACCACTGCCAAAAAAAACATTAGTAAAAACATGTTCAGTTTAGAACATTAGTTTTTCCTTTTCAAAAAACTGATACCTAAGGTATACAAAACTGATACCTAGTTATTGATAATCAAAAAAATTGATACTAAGAAAAAATAAAAATGATACTAGAAAACTGATCCTAAGATATGATACATTTCCACTCTATCACAAGCTTATATACAACCCAATCAAAGATACTTTTCCAATCATCACAAGCTTATATCTCATTCTTCAAATCATACAAAGAGCAATCAATAGACAATCGAGTGTTAAAAGTGTTATTATTCAACACAAACAGACAAAAAAGACTGTTTATCCCCACTGCAAAAAAAATAGAAAATAAAAATTAGTAAAAATATGTTCAATGTAGAACATTAATTATTCAATTTCACAAAACTGATACCTACCATAAACAAAACTGATACCTAGTTACTGATAATAAGAAAAAATTAAAATGAAACCCAAAAACTGAACCTAAAATATGATACTTTTCCACTCTATCACAACTTTATATACAACCCAAACAACTTTATATCAAAACTTTGAAGAAAAAAGAGAACACGGTAGAAATATGAAAAGATCGAGATCGACAAACGCGCATGAGAAAAATATGATAGATGAACTATAATTTTCAGAAGAACGAAATTGAAATGACCAAATAAGATTGATCGATATTTTGATTGCGAGAGTAATATTGGATCGCGACAGAAAAATTTGATCGAAAGGAAGAAGAAGAAGAAGCGTGTGAAAGTGCGTTGGAAGAAAAATACGTGCGTGTGTCCTTGTGAGAAAATAATTAGCGGGTTGTCCCACATCTAAAAAGCCTTAAAAATTGTCCTTGAGGAAAATTTCCTGTTATAAATTATTTATTAGTAATCATTAATTTTAGTATGGTATTTTTGTAATATAAAAAATAAATATTGATTATAAATAATAAATAGTAATATGGTATTTTTGTTGTAGTGAATAATTAGTAATTAGTGATTATTTATTAATAACCATTAATTATTATGAGTTATAAATGATTAATATAAAATTATTAATGATTAATTATTAAATATTAATAAATAATATAATATTATTAATGATTAGTAATATAATATTATAATTAGTAATTAGTAACATATGATTAATATAATATTATTAATGGTTAATTATTAAATATTACTAGATAATAAATATTAATTTTAAGAAAGCATTATAATTATTAATTATTGATTGTTGAAAATTGGCAACTGACATTTATTACAACGGGCATTTTATGATCGCTGTAAAATTGGCATCTGTTAAAATAGACATTTTATGATAGTTGTAAAATTGGCACCTATTACAACGGACGTTTTTAGCCCGTTGTAAAATTGGCACCTATTACAACAGACGTTATGAGCATTGTAAAATTATCATCTCTTACAATGGGCATTTTGTGACCGTTTTAAAGTTGGCATCTATTGCAACGGGCCTGAATGGACCGTTGTAATAGCCTTCTATTACAATGGGCAACCAAAGCCCGTTGTAAAAAGGGCATTGTATATGACATCTTTTACAACGGGCCTGAATGGACCGTTGTAATAGCCTTCTATTACAACGGGAAACCAATGCCCGTTGTAAAAGGGGCTTTGTAATAGGTTATTTTTTTTGTAGTGTGATGAAGCGCTTTTGGTTAAAGTAGACTTTGACTTGGGGGAAACAGCCATAGAAGGCTTTAGGAAGCGAGGTCAGAGAAGTGTAGGAGTAAGCAGTTGGTCGCTTTGCTTCGGTGAGGAGGTCATTGTTCAGAGAGAGTGAGAGAGAGAGAGAGAGAGAATCATAATCCCTCAAGGTGTCATGAGTAGGTAGGACTTTGTAAGAGTAGTGGGCATAGGTTAAGTGAGGCGCTCGGCAATTAGAGTGGGAAATAGGAAGTACGTGGTTCGGTCAGTAATTCGATGGGGAGTTGTTTGATACCGAATGGTGTAATGCGGCTCGATGCCTAGGCTAGTGTTAGTGGTTAGTAATGGGCATTGGTCATGGCTCAAGGGGAGCCTAGGGTAGTAGTTTGTCATAGTTTGAGACAGTTGGATGATGAAGTGAAGTGGTTCAACGGAAGTCTGAGTGTTGTCATTCGGTGACTAGAGAGAGAGGTAGTGAGAGAGCGGTTCGGCATTGGCAACCATAATTGTGCTAACTTGAACATAATACACTTATATAACCTACTTCCGCAATCATCTACTGCATATCGGACGACAACAAGTAATAAAACACATAAGCAAAAAGACTTAACCTGAACCAACTCCCCATAGCTCGAATAGATGCTTGATTTCAGAACTTCTAATGCCAATCATATGATTAACTACAGGAGACAGTCAGGGATGACGGTCTCCGAGGACAATCACTTGAAACTTTATCACATCATACTCGTGCTTAAAATTTTTAACTTTTCCAGCATTCACGTTTAAGTCGTCCACTAGTTCACACACAATATGGGGGGATGTATTATCATCGTTATATCTGATATCGACTGTCTTTCAAGCATAGCTTAAACATGATTTTATCCACATCCATTGCTCTTTAAAGATGTCCAGAAAATCGAGCTCTGCCACAGTTTCCGATAAGCCTGATCCAGGCACTCAGCAGGAGGTAGTAGGTACTTTGGACCCGTCGACAACCTCCACATAGGGTATTCCGAATCCATCCACTGCAGTTATTGGCCCGGCCCCTGATGTTATAGACAGCGCAGTCACCCTGGATGATCCTATCGATTCATAAGCTTCAAAAATTGATGAAGACAGTCTTCGTCGGTTGTGTACAATTCACGGAATCCCTTTCGTCGACGTTTTAGTTCCATCGAGGCAAGATCGGCCTCACCTACCCCCAGCTGGATATATAGATTGCAATAAATTCACGTGCTGGGTTGGTAGCATGCCACCTTTCAACTTCTTTATCTGTGAAGTGCTACAGTATATCGGGATCACCCCGGCAAAGGTACATCCCAATAGTCACGCGTTCATCTATGGCACTAGTATTCTCTTTATGAGCATCCTATTCAGGCTCCCCACTACTGGTGATATCCGCTATATCTATCGTTTCAAAAGATGGTCTGAAAGTCCATCTTTCATATTCCTTGAGCCACACTCCAAGTGTCAGATCCTGATGGGGGTGTGGAGTAAATTCACCAAATATAAGCAGGAATGGTTTTACGTACGCTTCCCCCAGCTTTGCGAGAAGATGGCTGGAAGGGAGTAAGTTTCATTTCTGGACTCATTATTTATCTAAGGCATGAAGTGTATTCTTTCTAAACTTCCTTTGGTCTTTTGCAGGCATCAGTCCACGTCCCAAAGGTGCTGGGTATTCTGAGTTCGTCGAGGCCATTCGTGCTATTCCCGTGGAAGACCGGGAGATCAAATTTGTTATTTCTAATGAGTCACTTTTAAAATTTGGGTTGTTGGCGGAAGGTCGTCGAATTAGTCTCCCATCTGGCGCCACTACAATCGAATCTACAGCGGAGAAGGGTAAAGAACAGGCTGGCCTTCAGTACCCCATAAAGGTGGCGCCCCCGATACATCTGAGGAGGGTGAGATTAGAGAAGCCGGAGTGCCAGGAGCGCCTGATGAGAATATAAGCCCTGTCTCAGAACCGGTGGTTGATGCACCTGGCATTGATGAGCCACCTCCTCCTTCAAAGGGGAAAAATAAACCAACCTACAAACTGAGAAAGAAAATAGTGGGCGGAACCATGAAAGTGACAATTACTCCAGTTGAGAAAGAGCCATCTCCACAACACTTAGAGGGCTTGCTAAAAGGCTTATCAGATCTTACCATCCCTAAAGACTTGCTTGATTACGGCTTTAACAATCCAGAAGCCCTAAGACTTGATTCGCCCGTAAGAGACGACGAAGGCGTTCAAACCCATCATTGAGCGGAAAAAACTTCGATAAGTAAAGCTAAAGAAACTGGTCTATCGGGGGGAAACACTAGGACACACACGAACACTTACACTTCACCCCACACTTAAGTTTTAATCGTCATGCTACTCCCACTAACTTGTCTTTGTTCGGTTTCTGTGCAGGTGATATGGGTCGCACACACGGCTTCGACCACCTTTGTGGGTCCTCTGTCTTCCATCATTCCAGCCGAGACTCGGGGTCCGGTAGACGCCGAGATAGAGATGACAAAAATGATAGAGACCATCGTCCCTGAGATTCGTCTTCATCTCAAAGGAAAACTTACAGCCACTCTTCATACCCCAATGATCCTCCTCCTCAACCAGAGCAAAGCAGGGAGAAATCTACTCAAAGGGGGTCTCAATCTGAAGCTCCTCGTGACCAACACTCTAGTTCATCAAGCACTAGGCAATCTCGCGAGCTTCACAAGAAGTCCGTGGTTTCGGCTAGACAAACTTCCTTAGCCCCTATAAACGATCCATCAATAGCAGAAAAGCTAGCTGAGCTAAAAGCCACATTTGCAAAAATATGCTTTAACGGACTAAAATTTCTTCCTACGATCCGTCATATTTCAGGACATGTTAAAAAAGTGTCATTGCTTGCAATAATGATGTCTGCGTCCAACATGATGCATTCGTTCATTTGGCGGAAAAAGTTTTAAAAGTTTCTATGGAACATCAGCATGAAATTGATCGCCTAAAACTTAAGGCCATCCACGATAAAGAAACCATCAAAGCCCAGGATGAAGAGCTTTCCTTGTATAGATCTCAGCTTGAGGCCGCCCGAAAGAATGCTAAGGATACTGCTGAGGCAGTCAATCGCCTGGAGGCCACACACAAAAAGGAAATTGATGAGGCGGTTCAACACTGTGGTGCTTTATCCTTAGAAAAGGACTCCATCCAAAAAGAAAAGGATTTTCTCGCTCAACGAGTTAAAGAATTGGAGGAGCCACTCCTTAAAGAAAAAGAAGAAAAAAACACTGCTCAAGAGGAGTCACAATGATATTGTGATGAGATTATCGCTACACGACTTCTAAAAAAAAGCTTGATGAGGAGCTCTCCAAAGTTGAAGCGCTGAAGGATGCAGCCCGTGAGGAGGGTAAAAGAATGGCGCTCTCGGAAATCGATTCTCACCTCGAGGCGGCTGCTGAAGCCGGGAGAGGAGAAATCAAATTCCTATTTGATCTGCTTATTGTTGAATACAATGCTCGGGTTCTCATGCACCGAGATCTATCTTTTATGGGCGAGGGTTACCTCAAATCATTAGCTGAGGCATGGGACACCATGATAAAAATCAAACGAGTAGAGATGGGCACCAAGAAGGTTGATGAGGATTCTCTTGTGAAGGAAGTGCTTCGAGGAAATGAGCCTTCCGACTTATCTACAACCAAAGTCCTCTATGGAAGAGATTCCTCCTCATCAAAAGGGAAGGACGACGCCGCTGGTCCATCCGGGACTGAATCTCAAGTTCTTCCTTCTACTCAGCTGACCCGTCGCTCTCAACTCGATCCTTTTGAACAGCTCATTGTCTATAATCCAGAGAAACCCGGGCTTGATATCCACATTCTGCCCCAATCCTAGAGGGTGAGAGTCCTAAAACAGCTGAGAGTCAGCCAGTGATTGGTACTTAACCTTCCTTTCTAAACTTTAAATAACCATCGCTTCTCAGCGGGTAATAAATGTATTCTAACATTTGTCTTTTATAACTTCATGTAAGCCATTCTGACCCCGAACCAACTCCAAAGAGCGATGTTGCCATGGAGAAGGAAGAGAAATTAGGAGAGGCGTCTCACATTCGGAATGCCCCCGGACCTGATGCTTAAATGATCGGGGCGCTCGATGAGGACAAACTCGAGAATCCCTCATCTACAGAAGAACATGATGAAGTCGAAATCATGGGTGCCTCTGAACATACTTCGAAACTGAGCATGGAGGAACAAAGCATGGAAGAGTGGAAGAAGAAAGCTTAAATTAAGGCTGAGCCCCAAGTGCTGGAACTGGATGATCCCATGAACAAGCCTTTGAAGGTCATTCTCCCCGACGGTACCAGGCCACTGGAAGTTCCTCCTCCTTCCTCGGGCACCATCTCACTAGGAAGCAAGGCATCCAAGAGGAAACGTCGGGTGAGGAGCCTTCAGAGAAGCCGAGGAAGGAAAAGAAATCAAAAAAGTAGCCATCCGATCGTGCCTTATCCAACCCGAATAAGTCTGAATTATGTAGTTATTTCTATTTATTCTTACAATCATTGTAAATAGACCTTTGGCTCCCGATTTAGGAGAAATTGTAGTGAAACTTTATTTTGGATTAGTGAATAAAACTTTGTTTCTTTGCTTTTGATGATTTTCGTTGTTTAGCTTACTGTATAACTTGTAGCCGAAATTTGAAATCTTGCGAGTTACACAAGCTCTAATTCACTTCTATATGACTTGGAAATTTTTGGAATCGTAAATCCTCTAGTTCACGCTCTCGGACTTAGAATACTTTTAGTCTGTGCTCTAGGGACCTAGATGTTTTTTTCAAATCATTTGTACTCTAGCCTACACTCCGAAGATTCGGAGCACTCTAGTCCATGCACCGGGGACTTAGAGATTTTTTTAAGTCGTTTATAGTCTAGTCCGCGCTCTAAGGACTCAGCGTACTCTTGTCCGCACTTTGGGGACTTGGAGATTTTTAAGTCGTTTATACTCTAGTCCGCGCTCTGGGGACTCAGAGTACTCTAGTCCGCACTTTGGGGACTTAGAGATTTTTAAGTCGTTTATACTCTAGTCCACGCTCTGGGGACTCAGAGTACTCTAGTCCACACTCTAGGGTCTTAGAGATTTTTAAGTCGTTTATACTCTAGTTCGCGCTTTGGGGACTCAGAGTATTCTAGCCCACACTCTGGGGACTTTGAGATTTTTAAGTCGTTTATACTCTAGTCCACGCTCTGGAGACTCAGAGTACTCTAGCCCGCACTCTGGGAACTTAGATATTTTTAAGTCGTTGATACTCTAGTCTGCACTCTGGGGACTCAGAGTACTCTAGTTCGCACTTTGGGGACTTAGAGATTTTTAAGTCGTTTATACTCTAGTCCACGCTCTGGGGACTCAAAGTACTCTAGTCCACACTCTGGGGACTTAGAGATTTTTATGTTGTTTATACTCTGGTCTGCACTCTAGGGACTCAGAGTACTCTAGTCCACACTTTAAGGACTTAAGAGATTTTTGAGTCGTTTATACTTTAGTCCGCGCTCTAGGGACTAAGAGTACTCTAGTCCGCACTCTGGGGACTTAGAGATTTTTAAATCGTTTATACTCTAGTCCTCACTCTGGGGACTCAAAGTACTCTAGTCTGCACTCTAGGGACTTAGAGATTTTTTTTATCGTTTATACTCTAGTCCACACTTCGGTGACTCAAAGTACTCTAGTCCGCACTCTGGGGACTTAGAGATTTTTCAAGTCGTTTATTGATTGGCTTTTAATTTTGTGTGCGCATTCATACGCCAAACACAATAATGTAATTTAATTTTTGCCACGGAATTATAACCTACGGAACATCATAGTCCATGGAAAAGACGGCTTCCGAGCCTTTATTGATCGTAACAAATGGAAACAAACTGAATTGTCTTATTACATGCCAAAAACTAAGAACAACAGGATAAACATATACTAGAAATAACCGCAACTGAAATGCAAAAGAAATAGACTAAGTGTAATAGCGACGTAAATGCTCGCTACTCTATGCATGGGGAAGTGTCATGCCATATACGGTCGCTAGCTTGAAAGTTCCTTCTCCAAGATTCCGCTCGATGACATACGGACCTTCCTATATAGGATTCATATGTGACGGGATTGAAAAAGCTCACTTCAAAACGAGATCACCCACATCAAAAATTCTCGGTCGAACTTTTCATTATAATATCGAGCGACCCGGTACCTATATGCAGCCGCCCTTAAATTAGCTTCTTCATATTTCTCATCAACAAAGTCCAGAGATTCCAGTAGGAGATCTTGATTCATCCTAGGATCATAATGAGTTACCCGGTGAGAAGGAACTTCAAGTTCCACGGGTATAACAGCTTCGGTGCCGTATGCCAAAGTAAATGGAGTATGACCAGTCGTGGACTTATGAGTAGTTCTATAGTCCCAGAGCGATGTCGAAAGCTCATCTACCCACTTGCCTCTGGCCTTCTCCGGACGTTTTTTCAATATGGACTTAATTATTTTGTTTATTGCTTAACTTATCCATTGGCTTTAGGATGAGCAACTGCTGCAAACCTTCTCTCAATGCCATATTTTTGGCAAAATTCTTTGAACTCTCTACTCTCAAATTGAGTTCCGTTGTCCGTGATGATAGTTCATGAGAGGCCAAAACGGCATATGATGTTTCGTAAAACTAAATTAATTACCTTTTTGGCGGTGATCGTAGCAAAGGGCTCTGCTTCTGCCCACTTGGTAAAGTAATCGACTGCAACAATTGCATATTTTGCACCACCTCTGGAAATTGGCAAGGAGCTAATTATATCGATCCTCATATTGCAAATGGCCAGGGACTACAATTTGTGTGAGTTTCGTCGGCGGAGCTCTTGAGATTTTCGCATACTTTTGACATTTGTCGCATCTTCTTACATAGTCTGTAACAACCCGTAAATTTTCGATAATTTAATTGTTAACTTTTATTAAAATTCTATTATCTAATATTGGAAAAATAGAAATCTGTGATTCATTAGTGAAATAATAACTTAAAGGGGATGTAATAATGCTAATCTAAGTTAATTATTAACTATTTGAATGAAGTTACAATTAATGGAATTAATGGAATTAATGTAATTGTTATACTAGGCTATTAATCGAATATAAGAAAACAAACGTAAATATTGAATTAATTAATGAATTAATATATTGAATGGTAATTGAATAATATCAATGTTTTAGAAGAAATTATAACATTGGTTTGGGTATGATAAACTTATAAAAATGTGATTGAGAGTTAGTGATAACAATTATTATAAGTTAATCATTTATTTAGCCCATCAAATCAAAATTTGTAATCAATTGCTGAATCTCAATTCAATGTTATGCTAGTGTAAATTAAGGAAATAATTGGAAATAATGTTAATTCTATTCATAATATGACAATTGGTTGCATGAAAATAAAGGATATCAAGATTTATCAATTTATTGGGATTTAAACTATAATAATTGGATAAATTGCAATTAAATGAAATTTAACATTTAATTTTTACATTAATAGAGATTAAGATGAAATTTGGAGATCTTAATGTAATAAATCATGAACCGATGTTAGTTATATCCTTATTGTAACAAAAGACGTGAATAATAAGGTTTAAAAATTTAATAAATGAATTTTGGGAATTTTAATTTATAATTTCTGAATTTAATAAAATTGAAATTAAACACTGCAATTGATGGATTAATCAACTTTAAATTGACATTTAAATTTGTTTAAATTATCGTAATTTTTTAAGAAATCAAAAATGATAAGATTCGTTAATTATGGAATTGGGATTGAAAATGTAATTTAATTAATTAATTTTTTAATTTATTTAATTAACTGGAAAATAGCCATTTTGGCCACTGATTCGGATTTTGACGAAGCCAGTTTCATTGGATCTGTAACAATGAATTATTGTAGGGTTTCAAGTTTCTTAACGATTGGGCTTGTCATTTGATCGTACGGGCTCGAAACGCCTAAGAATCAATTAAATTGAAATCAATTTGAAATAACTTGATTTTGGCATAACTTCTTCATATGATAGAATTTGGACTTGAAACCTGTTCCATTGCATTTAAAATATTTAAAAACATCTATTTTGATGTATGGGTTGACTCAATTTCGTTCCGGAGTCGAAACGTGCTTTTCGGGCTGTGTATCGTTCAACTTTCAAACCAATTCGATCCATTTGTTCATATTTTAATCTGCCTATATTTATCCAGTTATAAACCCTAGCAGCTTTTTTATTTCTCATTTCTGTACGTATAGAAACTTCTGTTGCTCCTCTTCCTCAATGGTTGTAAACCCTAAATTTTCCAATTCAATCCTAATTCAAAATCCAACAACAAAAATTCAAACTCCTCAAATAATATAAAATTTTATATCGATACAAAGCTCTCAGCGAGCGCATCTCTGATTTGAGATTCATTTTTCAATTTGAATCATCGGTTGCCCAAAAGTTGATGATCAATCCTTGACCGTTCATCATGCGATGATCAACATTCTCGGATCGTCGATTGGAGGGTAGCGTATTGTAGAGGGGGCTGAGCGTTGTTCATCGACGTGGGTCATCTGGCTTTTTGATGGGTGGATCAGCCGGTTAAATTTGAACTAAGGTTTAACTTTGGTGGCGGCTGCTGGGTCTTACCATGTGTCGTGGTGACCTTGGCCATGCGTGGGCCCACGAGAACTGACCGGAGTCGTGCGCGAGAGCGTCGTCATGGGCGAGGCGACATGCGATATGGCGGCGCGGCATTCAGACAGACATCAGCATTGATTTTGGCACGTGCTTTCTTTTTCTAGGCAGGGTTTCTGCTGTGCGAAGCAATGGTGACGACATGGCTTAGGAGAGTAGGTTTTTTTGTTTATTTTCAATTTAATTTAATTTTAAATTATAGTGTTCTAATCTCAATAACTTTCGCATATAGGTCCTATTCACATACGGTTTTCTCCGCTAGGTTCGTATCGAGATTCCAGACATTTTGACGCCGTTTTGGACGAATGCTGAGATTGATTAAATTTTGGGTTTAAATTGGATTTAAATTCAAAAGGTGAGTGTTTTAATCCACTCATAACTTCTAAAATTTCTTATGTTTGTTAAATTGATTTATGATTAGAAATTTATTTATGACTGTTTGGCATATTTTGAATTGTTATCTCAATTTATTTGAACTTATTTTGATAAAATAGTTATTTAATTTATTATTGAATATAAACTACCAGTAAATGCCTATTATTTATTATCTGTTCTATATTGATGTAGTTAATTAAATTGGATGATGGTTGCGATAAATGTTTGATGATTGATATTGGATGAATGGATGTTGTATTTTATACTATTATAAACTGCAAGTTGTTATTGATTTTTATTTCATTCGGGATTGCAGTTTGGAATGATATATAACCGTATTTATATTTTAAGTTACGGATTGAAAGGATAAATATCCGTTTCACTTGACCATAGGGTAGAAAAAAATATACAGACACTGTGGTCTATATATAAAAATATTTTGAAACGATTTCTATGGTTTTGTAAAAAATAATATGGTTTTAGATAAATATTGATTTTGGATATTATATAAATGTTATTTTATCCTTGATTTTAAGCTATGTATAATTTGTTTTAATATAGAATAAGCTTAATAATAAGTTTGACTTTTATTGAAGATAATATGGTTAAGTATTTGAATTATACTTTAATATAGAGTTTATAATGATTTAAATCAACTAAGGTTGGAAGATAAATTTGAGATTTGTTTGAAATTTAATTTAGTTAAGAATTAAACTCAAATAAGCTTGATGTGAAATTTATTAAATTTGAAATTTTAGAAGATATGATTTTTATAACTTGAATTTTGTTTAAGCTAAATTAAATGAATATTTCAAGTATAAATAAATTGAAGGAAATATTTAGTTATTTGTAATTTGAGTTTTATTTAAATAATAATGGATTTATTATGTAAAATATTTCAAACTAAATAATAGAAAATTGAATCGTTGAATCGTAATTACCAAACTTAGTTTTGAAATTGTTGAATACTTAAAGTTTAAAATGTATTGAATTTAAAATGGCTTTGAAATCGACATAATTTTGGAAACTTTATTTGGAAACTGAATTGAATTTAAATTTATGATTTGGGATTTGGTTAAATTAAAATCTAGAAATTCGAGTTGTTTTGGAATTGATTTGCGTAATTGAAGAAGTTATTTATTATATAAAGTATTTTAATGTTTAAATCATTTAAGTGATGGAATTTATGTTTCAAAGTTACAAGTTTCAAAGTATTATGATCTGAAAGTGTTATAATTTCAAATGTTTGGTTTCAAAGTGTATAACTTTGAAAGTGCGATGATTTTGGAAAAAGGATATATTTGAAATAAAAATGATATCATATTGATTTGGGTTTTTATAAAAAATGATATCATGTTTATTTGGTTTTTGAAAGGGAAATGATATCGTATTTATATGGTTTTGAAATGGATAGTATATTCTGGTTTTGAAGTATAATTATTTTGAAACGACCGCGGTGTTATAATAACGTTTGGTTGTTGAAGAGACCGGGATCGAAAGTTGTCATACTCTTTGCTAACTCTGAAAACCACTATAACAACCGTGTACGCAGTGGAGATTCCAGAATGAAGTAGGATGGTAGCAGCGTTTCCTTTGAGGTTTATACGTGGACTGGACACCCGTGAGTTGGCATAAGGTGGCTAAAACAGGAGCGATTGATGGGCTAAGAAGGTAGCACCTTTTATCGGACACACTCCTTCGATACCGTTCTATTACGTTGTGAGTGATTTGGGCCCTTTTGATTTTGGGGATGTGGCTCGAGGTGGGCAGTAATAGCTGCTACGCGTTACACCGATCCGGAAGCGTAATTGGTATATCTACCCCGGCATCGTCTAGTTGTGTCGTGTCACCTACCCTAGCTAGCCTTGTACGAGTTTGGTTTTCTCCCGTAGCTCGTGGAGTATATAAGGCAGTCTCCCGATCTGGAGATGCATTGATACTGGATGGACTACTAGGACTATTACATGTTAAGGGCTATATGGGTAACCCCTTAACGCTATTTAAAAGTAAGTTTATTTTACTATAGACATTATTATAATAGCGAAATATTACTACAAGGTAAATAGTTTAACGGATCCTTAGGAGATGTGAATCTCGAGCATCTCTTAAGTTACTGCACTCACGTTAGACACTGGATAGAAGATGTCAAATCCTGTAAACATCTCTGACGCCGTTCCACTCATATTATTTACAGTTGATTTAACTTACATAAGATCTTTTAGTCCTGACTCAAGTGTTTTGTCTTTCCAATTCGCTCGGGTCAGTCTGAGCATTTCAGGATTTGAAAACTTTATTTCTGGAAGACGAAGATGAAGATTGTATTACTATTATTTATTATATCATTCCACTACATTTATACTGTTTCGATGCATTGTTACTTTTCATTTTCTGGTATGTGTAACTCTGATTCAATATTGTATTAGTATAATCAAATGTTTTGTAAACAGCTTCATGAACTGTTATTTGATTATTATATTTTGTCGTTCCGCGGTAAGATTCTGTTTTGTTTTTTCTTTCTCTGCTTTTCTTATTCACCCCAATAACAATCCATCCTTCTATATGGTTTAAGTCTGACGTGTATGGTTTATCGTCGATTTAAAGTGTACAAAAAAGGCGAGATGTTACATAGTCCGCAACGTCCCGATTTACAGTTGGCCAATAGTATCCATTGCGGAGGATCTTTTTCGCTAGTGTCTGCCCCCTAGTATTGTCACTACATTCTCCTTCATGAACTTCTTTCAAGACCCATTTTATCCCATTGTGGGCGATGCACCGAAGTAAGGGAACCGAGAATCCCCTCCGATACATTATTCTATTCTGCATTATATATCGTGAAGCTTTACGAACGACTTGTCGTCTTTTGTTTTTTCTATCGAGCAAAGTCCCGTGTAATAAATATTGTTTGAATGGGGTTATTCATGACCCCCTTTCAATTTTTGTTTATATTACAAAATCTACTTTCATCTCGTTTATACTTGGAGATTGTAAAATTTCGACGGGAACCAAGCCCATCTGCTGTGTATCACCAGTACTTGCGAATTTTGCCAATGAATCAACTTTCCCATTTTGTTCACGTGGGATGTGTGAAATATCATAATATTCAAGGTCTGCCGATAGCTCTTGAACCCATGCAGGGTATGGAGCAAGTCTCTGCCCCCTTGCTTGATAGTCTCCCCACACTTGGTACACACCAATTGTGAGTTACAAAAGATTTCAACCGATTTTACTCCAAGTTCCCTGGTAAATTTTAAGCCACCAATCAATGCTTCATACTCGGCTTCATTATTCATAGTTGGGAAATTTATCCTCAAAGCATAAATCGACCGGTTCTCGAGAGTTACAAGAATAACACCAGCCCCAGAACGACGGTCGTTGGATGCCCCATCGGTGTATAGTTTCCATCGAATGGGGGGAATAACATCCTCACTGTTTGGCTCATCTGATACTGTGAATTCTACAATGAAGTCTGCCAGTGCCTGCCCTTGGATAGCCCTCCATGGCACGTAAGTGATATCAAATTGAATCAATTCAATGTTCCACTTTAACAACCTTCTAGAGGTTTTCGGGTCGTTGGAGCACCTGTTGTAGAGGTTGATCGGTATAAATACTGATCGGGTGTGCCTGAAATATGGACGAAGCTTGCGTGATGCAATCACCAAATAGTGGGCTAGCTTCTCAATTTTAGGATAATTCCTCTCTGCCCCCGTTAGACGTTTACTGGCATAGTACACTGGCTTTTGAATTCAATCCTCCTCGCGAACCAAGACTATACTGATGGCATGCTGAGACACGGCCAAGTATACATATAACACTTCATGGTCTACAAGCTTTGACGGAACTGGGGGACTTTCCAAATGTCTTACCAAAGCTCGGAATGCATCCTCACAGTCAGGTGTCCATTCAAAATTTATCTTCCCTTTCTTTATCACATCAAAGAAGGGAATGCATTTGTCAATCGCTCTAGATATGAATTGACTCAACGCGTGACTAGGCTTTGTACTTGCTTTATAGTTCTGGATGCTTGTATGTCTCGAATAGCCTAAATCTTTTCTGGATTAGCTTCAATTCCCTGTGCAATGATAATAAAGCCCAAAAAATTTCCCGACGCAACACCAAAGGAACAGTTTAGCGGATTGATCTTCATTCCGTAGTATCTAAGTATATCAAACATCTTGGCTAAGTCTCAAATGTGGTCGTTTGACTGCTATGACTTCACGATCATGTCATCCACATAGACTTCCATTGTTCTACCAATCTGGTATTTAAACATCTGATTTACTAAGCGTTGATAAGTCGCTCCTGTGTTATTCAACCCAAAAGGCATTACCACATAACAATGCAATCCGACATCCATGACAAAACTAGTGTGTTCCTGATCTGGAATGTGCATTAGGATTTGATTGTATCTTGAATATGGATCCATAAATGACAATAACTCGGTTTTGGCTGTTGATTCGACCAGTTGGTCAATTCTAGGTAAAGGGAAACTATCCTTAAGGCATGCCTTGTTCAGGTCTGAATAATCAACACAAGTCCTCCATTTCCCATTTTCTTTTCTCACTAGTACGGGGTTAGAAACCCATTCAGGGTAGAGGGCGTCGTGGACGAACCCATTGGCTTTGAGTTTGTCCACCTCCTCTCTAAGAGCAGCAGACCTCTTCCGGTCCATTCCTCTCTTTTTCTGTTTCATTGGTACATATTTTGAGTCAATGTTCAATATATGACTTGCGATGGCAGGAGAAATCCTGCACATATCTTCCAAAAGAAAACATCCAGATTTGGTTGGAGGAAATCAGTAAGATCCTTGATCATCGAGGGTTGAGTTGTGATCCAATCTTAAGTACCCGCGATGGGTCATCATGGCTAACTAGGATGTCAATCGTTAGTTCAGTCGGTGTTGCTTTTGCCTCCTTGGGTTCCTCATCATCGTCCCTCGGATCTATGTCCCTATAGATCCGATCATGTTGCCCGAGCCATGGCTCGGGCATTACTTGTCAATTTTCAGTGACACGGATGCGGACGAAGTTGTCCACAACCATTTCCTTCTCTCTTCGCTGGGCCTCTCTCAACTCAGCCACATAACATGCATGACCAGTCGCCTAATCGCCATTCACTACACCAACTCCTTTATCCCTCGGAAATTTCAAGGTTAAACACCACGCAGCCAAAGCTGCCCTAAATTATGCCAGGGCTGGTCGGCCCAGAAACACATTATATGGGGAATCAACATCCAAAACAATGAATGGTAGGATTCGCACCCTCCTACATTCACCTTCCTCAATTTCAACTGGCAATTCAACAAAACCCACTACATCAGTAGCCGCACCATTAAAGCGATGAATACGGGCTTTAGATGATTTTAGATCCTTTGTCTGCATCTTCATCTGGTCATATGCTTTTTTGAAGACGATGTTAACAGAACTTTCACAGTAAATCAGTATTCTTCTCACAAACGCTGGCCCAATGGTGGCCGAGATGACCATCGGATCAATGGTAGGTGCCTCCACCTGATTGGCATCTCTGCTCCTGAACACTATATCATTCGTCATCATTCGTAGCTGTTTAGCTAGGGTTTCATCTTCCTTGTTTGAACAACATTCAAAATCTGCATGCTTTAGGGAACTAGCATAACGCTCATTTCTTTCCAGTTATTGCCTACCGGGTGAGGCCCACCTACTATCGTGTTTATGACTAATCTACCTCCAGTCCGAACGGGTTCCTTAGGTCGACGTGGAGCCTGCCCACGATTGTGGTCGGATGCCCCATGTCCGCCTTCCTGCGGATTCTTAACAAACTCATGTAACTTTTTTTTCCGAATCAACTTTTCTATAGCATCATGGAGGGCCCACAATCCTCGGTATTATGCCCATAAGTCTCATGGAAGCGATAATACTTTCTAGTCCGCTTTTGTTCCTCGGTGGACTCTTTTGGGCGCAGCTTTCGATATTGGAATGTACTACAAGTTGATAGATAAATATTCTCCAAAGATGCGTTCAAAGGAGTGTATTCGTTATAAGTTGGGATCCTTGGTTTCCACTTCCCGTCTTTCATTTTCTTTCAGGGATTTCCTCCTTCAGATCCTTTAGATTGCTCTGGCTTGTTTTGAACATTGACCTGGACCTTTCCAGAGTTATCACCGGATTGTTTTACAGCAATGTTGCTCTACACCGTTTCTTTGCCAGGTCCGGATGCACTGCCTTGCCTTGTCCACCTAGATTCCTCCCTTCTCATGAATTGGTTAGCCTTTGCATAAAAAGTTCCAGGGAAGTCGGAGGTTTTCCTGCTAGCCAATCACCAAACTTCGAATCTGGATCTACTCCTCGCATCACTGCCATTAAAATAGCATGGTCATTCGGGTTGCTAACCTCGGTAGGAGCAACGTGAAATCTCTACAAATAATCCTTTAATGACTCCCCCAGAGCCTAGATCACACTGGATAAAGACATCACATCCTTTGGATGAGTGGTATGAATCCTGAACTGCTCCACAAATTTCGTCGCTAACTCCTCAAACCTGGAGATAGTTCGCGGAGGAAGTCGGGTGAACCACATGGTAGCGATTCTAGATAAGGTTATTGGAAAATGTCTACACTTAGTCGCATCGTTTTCCCTAGCTGAATCCATCATCCACTCATATCTCATTACATGCTGTCAGGGATCAGTCTTCCCTTCATAGGCTGGAATAGTCGGTATACTAGACTTCCTCGAGTATTCAGTCTTTAGGATAGCAACCGTGAATGGAGTGTGGCTCCTAGATACGCCCCAGTCATCATTGGATAAGCCTTGATTTTCCCTCATCAATTGTATGACCATAGCTAATAGGTTTGGGGTTTGTATGGGAGGCGGCAAGTTGGAATCCGTCCTGCGGGACCGTTCTGGTTGGTGATCTACCAAATGTGTGTCCTGGGGACCTGCTTCGTCGTGACCTTGGTGAGCCAACCATCCAGCTTCCACTCGCGCTCTATATCCTAAGTTTCCTGTTCCAACTTGAGTGCAGTTACCCTGGTGTAAGTGAGGGGTCATGGCTCCAGGTAAGGAACTTGGACCATCCTTGTTAGATCGATCAGCTGCACCTGTAAGTGAGAACACCAGAATTATAGTGGTTAGGCGTAATTGCCTACGTCCACTGTTAGACCAATCTTTATTGCTTTCCTCTTTGAATACAGATACAATCTGTAAACAAATAGCTCGAATACAAGTTTGAACTGAAAGAAAGCCAGTGTAGAAAATGGCAGAGTGTCCTCGGAGTTCTCCCAAAAAGGCTACTTTAGATGTACCCCTGCCTCCCTATTTATAGATGAATATAGGCTAGATATCATGTGCAAGCCCAAGACCAAGGTATCTCGGCCCATATATGGCAATCTCTAGTCGGCCGAACCAGGTACACCGAGCGACTCTCGACCGAACGACAAATGTCGAACCAATACAGCCGGTCGGTGGTCATTGAGCAATCGACTCGAAACAAACTCTTAAAGGACTCGGAGTCTCGATGGATCTCGAAATAAAGCAGCGCCGGCCTTCTCACTTCGTTGTTCATCCCATGTATAGGTTAATTCCCTCGTAGTACACTGAGCTAAATACATCGACTACACGCACCGAACCATACTAGCCAAGCCATGTGCTCCGACCACCTTTGCCGAACACCACATTCTTCCCTCCTTTGACCTAGCGGTGCACGGCGAAGCATCTGGACCGAATGGCATATACCGAACTATCCAGTCCGAACAAAACAATACCTCAGCTGAGCGACGAATGACTATGTGCTTTTAAGGCCGGACCAAATCCATGCTACAATTGACCAAACGATCTTGTCTATCCTCCCTCAACCGAGCGACGAACTTCTCCTCTAAGCCGAGCGATATATGTTGAGTTCCTATCAACATCTTTCTTTGGCCGACCGACATACAAAATCTCACAAGACCGAGTGACACATGTCTCTCCTTCCTCGGTTGAACCATGCATGCAAGCCGACCCATGTATATAGGCCCAACCACTCAGATTAAATCCATTCCATATAATTCCAACCCATCGTTGGCTCGAGTCTGGTCTCGATCCAATCAAAACCTCTAGAGTTATCATCTCGTAGTCGTACGGCATGTTATAAGACCATGTCGTACGTAACACATACGGGTTTTTACCTTACGATAACCAAACATTTTCTATAGAAAATCCATTGATATTATAATAATGTCTATGGGTCAAAATAAAATATGGATATAGCTAAAATGTTTGAGTTTCAGCATAGTTGGACACAACTAAGTCTGTACGACAATTATTGGAGAATTGATTCCATACAATGACTGGTCTACTGGGGTACCGCACATCACGGTACATCTCTAGATAAAAATAACATCGAGGACCTCGCTAGGATCCCCTACCAACACATGACCGGCTTACCACTTGACTATTAGTATCGAATATGGCCACCCCTCCGTTAATGGGCCTCGATGTGAGAAATGCGGATTACGGATCTTAAGGCTAGGATTAACACTAGAGGGGGGTGAATGTTGAGTAGTATTTTTGGATAAATTTATCGCACTTGTATTGTCACAATAAATGGGTGATTTTGAAAATTTTAAACCAAAATCTTTCAAGGTTTGTTGCATATATATTACTTGAGAACAAGCCAAAGCAGCAGAAATATACTCTGCTTCAGTTGTTGATAAAGAAACTGTGTTTTGCTTTTTACTAAGCCAAGAAATCAGAGAATGCCCCAAAAAGTGACAAGTATCACTTGTACTTTTTTGATATGATTTACAACCAGCATAGTCAGCATCACAGTAAGATATTAAGTCAAAAGAATCATTTTTAGGGTAGAATAAACCATAATCAGATGTGTGTTTAACAAATCTTATGATTCGTTTTATGGATTTTAAGTGGACCTCTTTAGGTTGGGATTGATATCTTGTAACGACCCGCTATTTTGGACCATTCAAGTCGACAATAAAACCATACATATCTGACTTGAATAATTCAAAATACCGAATTGTTAATTTAAATTTGGCAAACTCAACATATACAGTAAATAAAAAATCATAGATCACATACATAGAGTAATAAAATGCAGCGGAATAGATAAAGAATAGTAGTTCATGAAGCTACTATATACATCAGCGTTAGAAAATAAAATACATCAGAATATCCCAGATGCAGTGAAGTCTCCAGTACGAGAAGATGACTTCTTTGAACCAATCAACCGGATGACTGAAAGGATAGATAGCTGGATCTTCAAGCAAAGCTCCAACTTCGAAGGTGAGTCTCAAATGTTGTATCACTCAGTCTGACCCGAGCGTAAAGCAAAACACAAAACACACGAGTCAGGATTAACATTCTTATATCAATAAATCCAACTCAAGTGAAATATCAACTGAAATACAAATAACTTAAAGGATGTTTGGGATAACCATCCTCTAAGGGTCCATGGAACTATCTACAAGGTAGAAATATACACTATAACACCGTGGTCATTTCAGCTTAATTTATACTTCAAAACCAAATATCATTTTCACTTCAAATATCTCTATATTTCCCAAAATAGTATTTATATATATTAAATAATTTATACAATAAAGTATTTTCAAATCCCTCTACTTAACAAATCGTTTCACATCAACCCGACCTTCCCATTTAATTAAATTCAATCTCAATTTATCAATTTAAATTCAAATCAATTCTTAAAATAAACACTTCAATTTATTGATCTCAAATTCGGATTTGTAATCACAAAAATACCCCTTTATATTTCAATATATTTCAAAACTTTAAGTGTTCAACATTTCAACTAAATTTTTATTCAATTTAGTTTTCTAAATAATAAATTCAAATCTGGTTCAACCTAAATTTCACTTTAATTCAATTTAGTTTCTAAATAACAAATTCAACTACGTTGATTTCAAATACAGATCCGAATCTCAACATAAACCATTTAAATTCCAATATAGTTCAAGGCTTTAATATTTAAATGTTCAATATAACAGTTTCATATAGATCTCGATTTAACCTCATTATTATTTAGTCTTGAAATACTCCCTTGTTAGATTCAATATCATTTAAGTAACCTTAAATTACATTTTACTCAATGTTTTCTTTAATTTTATTAAACGTGAAATATCCATTAAATCACTTAAATCAAAAATCCAGTTACAAAATTATACCTTTAAATTTTCCATTCAATAATTTCAAATCGATTTAATTAAATAAATCCTTATTTAAATACCATATGTAATAAACCCAAATTTATCTCCCAATCTTAATTATTCAACTTTTTACAACGGTAAATTTTGAAATATAAATCTTAAATAATACTCAAACATATTATATGGATTAAATCAATCTCAATATTATTATTATTAAATTTATATATAAAATTTCCATTTATATATAATATTTTAAGAACCAATATTTATGAAATCCCATGTATTTCTTTTCAACTGTAGAAATTTATTTTCAAAATATTTATATGGACCAACGGTGTTTGTATATATTTCATATCATATAGTCAAGTGCTATGGATATATATCATTTCAACCCGTACACTAAATATATACGGGTGGATATCATTTCAACCCGTAATCCCAAATTCAATTAAATGAAAATAGCTTGGGTTTATCATTTCAACCCATAATGATTTTCTCCTATTCTAAAGTCCGTTCGGGTATGCATCATTTCAACCCATAATGATTTCTATACTAACAGGGAACTTGCAGAGTGATAACATATATGAAAATAATAATGACAACAGGCATATATCATCAAAATAAATTTAAACAATAGGATATGGTGTCATATCACATAAGTGAACAGTTATAGATAATAGCATATATAACAATTTAAATAAGTACGCCTCATATTTCAATTGTCGTTTCAATTGAAATCAAATTTAATAAATAAAAGAACGTTAATCGTGAGTAATTGCTCACCTTCGAGGTTAGAGATGAACGAGAATGAGAGGAGTTACGAATCCAAGCACGAATTCCAAAGTAAATCAGGATTTGTACAATTTGACGAGCAAAGCTGATAGATATGAATCGATGAGAATGAATAAATTAGCTCGATATAAATGAAATACATACATATATATATAAAAACTTTCAAAAATCCATTTAAAACATATATTTCAAATTTATATCAAATTCAAACACAAATTAAATTAAACTATATATATACATATATGTATAAATAAATCTTTGTTTTTAAATAAAACCACATATAAGTCACATATCTGCGTAGTATAAATTGAAATAAATGAATATATATACCTATAATCAAATACGTAAACAACCTATATAGCCATTCTATACAAATCTATATAAAAATTAGTAACAAGTTTTAAAACATGTACATATTAAAATCTATGTATATACAATACTGTACACAGTATATAAAATACATAAACTAGCGTTTGTACCTTTATATAAACAGACATATTAAAGAATAACATATCAAACTTATGTAAACTTTATATATACACAAAATGTCATTTCTACTAACATATATACACTGTCAAACTCATATACTACTAACATTTTACATTGGAAAACTGACATAAAT
This sequence comes from Allium cepa, assembly GCA_030765085.1. Classification (NCBI taxonomy): domain Eukaryota; kingdom Viridiplantae; phylum Streptophyta; class Magnoliopsida; order Asparagales; family Amaryllidaceae; genus Allium; species Allium cepa. The sequence continues at coordinate 490,868,720 of CM060935.1, forward strand.
CATTTATACCAAATTTTTTTTTTTTCATAACATATTTTATAAACATGACATACCAAGCTGTTAACAAAACATATTTTGTATAAATATATACTCTGCCAAAATATATAATAACACTATAAAAGCTATATATTTTATATGCAGAAACCATATAGCCTGCATATACCTAGCACAAACAACTAATATATATAATAATTTGTATAACATAAACTTATCCAAATATGCAGAAATCATATATACATACCGAATAATAAATATGTGTTATGAAAATCTATTTCAAACTTATTAATAAAAACTTAAAATAACCAAGCAGACAATATATATACGCTCAAAAAACAACTCACTAGGATACTTGAAATCTTGTATAAAATAAAATATACATATAAATCTATGTTTTAACAAACCTTTCGTATGCTTGAATATATATAAAGCTGCAAGTATAAGAAACAGATATAATATATAAAGAAATACTTACATATAAAGAATGAAAGAAGAGAGGAAACGATTGTGGGTGTTCGAGCATGCGGTGAAGGCGTGGAGCAAAGAGGAATGAGGTAAAGAGTTTTTCCAGAGAATGAAAAGAAGAAGGAGAGATATGCTTATCATGGGAAATATATATATGCATTGTTCTTATATATTTTTTTGAAAGATTGAATGCTGGTGAACAGAGGAAATAAATTAAAATATGTATAAAGATTGAATGCTGGTGAATAGAGGAAATAATGTAAAATATGTATAAAGTTTGAATGCTGGTAAATAAAGGAAATAAATTAAAATATGTATAAAGTTTGAATGCTAGTGAATAGAGGAAATAATGTAAAATATGTATAAAGATTGAATGTTGGTGAATAGAGGAAATAAATTAAAACAAATATGTATAAAGATGAATGCTGGTGAATAGAGAAAATAAATTAAAATTTCACAAACTTCAATTAATTTAATAAATAAAATCACTAAACTTTTTGGGTCGTTACACTCTCCCCCACTAAAAACTTTTCGTCCCCGAAAAGAAAGTAGGTAGGAGAATAGAACAACTAGAAATAAAGGTAGATTGAAAGTCAAGGGTAAATAATTAGTTTAAGACTATATAAATTTTACTTGAAATATTCATTTGAAAACTTCATTTGCGATTCAGTTATTTTTAATACTTTAAAATTTTCAAAATTCATTGGAATTTAATATGTTTAACTAACACCTTTACACATATATGAAAGCTATTTGAAAACAATTATTTGCATCATTAGTTATATTTACAAAGAAGCTATTGAAAACATTAAATCCATAATTCATAAATTTATAAATTTGTCTTTAGATACTTTTCAAACATTATTAATAAATCATTCACTTTAAATATGTTTTATTTAATTAATAACTTAAAAAATATTTATAACACTGAAATTTTCTATTAAACAATGTAGTATACAAATAAGCAATATTTAAAAGATTATATTCAAAAAGGAAAGAAGGTAGATTCGGAAAAATAGAATCAAGGTGAACACCTAAAGCTGAGAAGATAAGGTAGATTTAAAGAATAGAATCGGGCACGAATCGTAAATTTCAAACCATAAGAGTTTCAATTTCAAATATTAACACAAAATTTCTTTGTTGAAAAATACCTTTGTAATAAAATACCTTTATATCGAAATAATTCTTTCTTTCAAAAATATTTTTATAACTCGATGTTTCAATAAGTTTATCCTCGTTCTTGCAGACTCTGGCCATGCGTTGATCAGGCGCAAAGCTAGAATTCTTCAAGTACTTAGTAGACTTGTTTCAACACCCAGTGAAAATACTTGAAAAACCTTTAAAACAAATTTGGAAAGTCCAATCCAAACAAAACAACCAAACCAAAATCTTTGTCCAACCATGGTTCGCAGATACACAATGGTTACGCCTGGATCCCCCAGGAAACAATCTGTATCCGTAAGCTTTCTCAGCCCTACGAGTTACGCCATGATGACTAGTAGAGTGCAGGATACACAATGGTTACGCCTGGGTCCCCCAGGAAACAATCAGTACCCCAAGGTCGTCTCAGCCAGGCAGTTTCGCTACTAATCGCGACCTACACAGATTGCAGGATACACAATGGTTACACCTGGATCCCCCAGGAAACAATCCGTACCCCTAGGCCAGACTCAGCCAGGCAATTTCGCTATGCAGTCGCGAGAGAAAAAAACCATGGGTTACGCCACGGTGGGAACACTCGAGTGTCACATCCGGAAAACCAAAAATCAAAGAGAATAATATCGACAGAACGAATCCACAATGTGGCCACAAAGCGGATATCAAGCAGAAGGCACTTTCCATATCATTGCTTCGAAAATATATATCATATAGTACCTTTTCAAATACCTTCAAATATCATACTTATATAAAGTCCATTATATATAGGATTCTGTTTTTCGAATCGAATACTTTCCAAATCAATAGTATATCAAATCATACTTATACAGACTTCGATTATATTAAATTCTCTTTCCAAATTGAGAACCTTTCAAATCAATAGATTTCAAATCAACTTCATACTTATACAAATCCATTTTAATAAGTTCGACCACTCCCAAATCAAGTGCTTAATAATATAAGGTTCTCAATTTCAAATCATTTCAATATCAATTCAGTTTCAAAATCATATATGATTTCACCAAATTTTCTTCCAAAATAAATATCTAAATTTCAAAGTTCCCAAAATAATAGGTTTAGAAAATTATCCCAGTTTCCAAACTAAAATAATTCATGTCAAACAAATTCATTTTCCAAATCACCATATAAGTACTGGTTTTTAATTTCAATTTAATTTCAAAACCAAATATTTTCTCAAAATCAATTATACTCAAAATGGTTCCCAAATTTATAATTATCCCTTTAAAACTTTTAAACTATCTATTTCTATTTGAAATATCCAATTTACCTTTCTGAAAACCATTATTCAAAATTATTTTTTTCTTCAAAACATTTCAAAACTAAATTTATATTCTTTATCAAACATTTTATACTCTTCGAAATTTCTTAGCTTTGAAAATTTAATCTCGATTTGGAAGTGTTCAAACATTCAAAATAGTTAGGGAAATCAAATTTCCAAATTCAAGAGTTGAAAATCAACATAAATCAATAAATCAATTTCAATAGATAGGATTATACTAAATCAAATCCGAAACTCGAGGACCGAACACCGGTCTCACTTTAAATTGTTTCAAATATATACATATATCTTTCGAAAATATCAAATTATACTTCGGAGTTTGAAATCAAAACGGTTTTACAAAATCACTCGCATAGCGAAGCTATTAAAGAGGCCTCTCCCCCACTCTGAAACTCGAAAATCAACGTCGATGATGCGTGCACTCATCGTCGAAATTATTTTCCAGCGACATAAGTGAGTTCTGGACTTCTATTTTCTTGAAAACTTCTTTGAAATTTCTTCAGAACTATTGGAATTCATTTGAACTCATTTGAAACATTTCTTATTCGAAAAATACTTTTAAATCGTATTATTTTTATATATTTTCCAAAGTCTTAAAACCAATTTCAAAACACCGGAATTCAATTCTCGAATTTCAAATTTAACCCTTAAGTTATAAATCATTTTTATATAAATCAATTTCTTATAAATTTCCAAGTTTTTTAATCCTTTCAAAACTTTTATATATAGAATAACATTTCTTATTTGTTTTACATATAGGTATATAATCCTTATCAAAAACATTTTTAATTTTATATATAGAATAAAATCATAGTTATTAAAATAATAATTTCGGTATAAACAATTTCAAAAATACAACATACCCGATTTTTCAAAGGGTGATTCAAGAATGGATTTCAAAACAATGATAGAGATTTAAATTAAAGGAACTCCAATCAATAGAATCCTGATTTGAAGATAGACTCGATCGAAGATGAGATGATTAAATTACAAAATAGAAGATGGATATACTTCTACAAATCGCGGCGACCTTAATCAGGTCAACCGTGACCTTAGGAATATAATCGATGCGGAATTCCAAAACAAATCGACATTCGATCGCTAGAGATAGAATTCAGCATATCAAGATATGGCAGCATCGTAAACCGGGGATATAGAAATCTTCGGTGAATCAATTCTGATTGTAAAGGAGTTTTCACCCCCTTTACAAAACATTCAGTGGAGTTATGGGATACTCCAGAATCAAACGTATATAAATAGAAAGAGACAAGAATGAATTTCGGAACCGAGGGACATTCCAAAATTCAAAGGAAATCGAGTCAGAAAGGAAGAGATTCAACTCGAACAAGAGTGGTTCTGTAAATAAATTTACCATATATGCTAAGTTTTGCCTAGAGCCAAAGCTCTGATACCAACTGTAACGACCCGCTATTTTGGACCATTGAAATCGACAATAAAACCATACATATCCGACTTGAATAATTCAAAATACTGAATTGTTAATTTAAATTTGGCAAACTCAACATATACAGTAAATAAAAAATCACAGATCACATACACAGAGTAATAAAATGCAGGGGAATAGATAAAGAATAGTAGTTCATGAAGCTACTATATACATCTGGGTTAGAAAATAAAATACATCATAATATCCCAGATGCAGTGAAGTCTCTAGTATGAGCAGATTACTTCTTTGAACAAATCAACTAGATGACTGAAAGGATAGATAGCTGGATCTTCAAGCAAAGCTCCAACTTCGAAGGTGAGTCTCAAATGCTGTATCACTCAGTCTGACCCGAGCGTAAAGCAAAACATAAAACACTCGAGTCAGGATTAACATTCTTATATCAATAAATCCAACTTAAGTGAAATATTAACTGAAATACAAATAACTTAAAGGATGTTTGGGATAACCATCCTCTAAGGGTCCATGGAACTATCTACAAGGTAGAAATATACACTATAACACCGTGGTCATTTCGGCTTAATTTATACTTCAAAACCAAATATCATTTTCACTCCAAATATCTCTATATTTCCCAAAATAGTATTTATATATATTAAATAATTTATACAATAAAGTATTTTCAAATCCCTCAACTTAACAAATCGTTTCACATCAACCCAACCTTCCCATTTAAATTAAATTCAATCTCAATTTATCAATTTAAATTCAACTCAATTCCTAAAATAAACACTTCAACTTATCGATCTCAAATTCGGATTTGTAATCACAAAAATACCCCTTTATATTTCAATATATTTTAAAACTTTAAGTATTCAACGTTTCAACTAAATTTTTATTCAGTTTATTTTTCTAAATAATAAATTCAAATTTGGTTCAACCTAAATTTCACTTTAATTCAATTTAGTTGCTAAATAACAAATTCAACTACGTTGATTTCAAATACAGATCTGAATCTCAACATAAACCATTTAAATTCCAATGTAGTTCAAGGCTTTAATATTTAAATGTTCAATATAACAGTTTCATATAGATCTCGATTTAACCTCATTATTATTTAGTCTTGAAATACTCCCTTGTTAGATTCAATATATTTTACTCAATATTTTCTTTAATTTTATTAAACATGAAATATTCTTTAAATCACTTAAATCAAAAATCCAGTTACAAAATCATACCTTTAAATTTTCCATTCAACAATTTCAAATCGATTTAATTAAATAAATCCTTATTTAAATACCATTTTTAATAAACCCAAATTTATCTCCCAATCTTAATTATTCAACTTTTTACAACGGTAAATTTTGAAATATAAATCTTAAATAATACTCAAACATATTATATGGATTAAATCAATCTTAATAATATTATTATTAAATCTATATATAAAATTTCCATTTATATACAATATTTTAAGAACCAATATTTATTAAATCCCATGTATTTCTTTTCAACTGTAGAAATTTATTTTCAAAATATTTATATGGACCAACGGTGTCTGTATATATTTCCTATCATATAGTCAAGTGCTATGGATATATATCATTTCAAACCGTACACTAAATATATACGGGTGGATATTATTTTAACCCGTAATCCCAAATTCAATTAAATGAAAATCGCTTGGGTTTATCATTTCAACCCATAACGATTTTCTCCTGTTCTAAAGTCCGTTCGGGTATGCGTCATTTCAACCCATAATGATTTCTATACTAACAGGGCACTTGCAGAGTGATAACAGATATGAAAATAATAATAACAACAGGCATATATCATCAAAATAAATATAAATAATAGTATATGGTGTCATATCCCATAAGTGAACAGTTATAGATAATAGCATATATAACAATTTAAATAACTACGCCTCATATTTCAATTGTCGTTTCAATTGAAATCAAATTTAATAAATAAAAGAACGTTAATCGTGAGTGATTGCTCACCTTCGAGGTTAGAGATGAACGAGAATGAGAGGAGTTACGAATCCAAGCACGAATTCCAAAGTAAATTAGGATATGTACAATTTGACGAGCAAAGATGATAGATATGAATCGATGAGAATGAATAAATTAGCTCAATATAAATGAAATACATATATATATATATATATATAAACTTTCAAAAATCCATTTAAAACATATATTTCAAATTTATATTAAATTTAAACACAAATTAAATTAAATTATATATATACATATATGTATTTATAAATCTTTGTTTTTAAATAAAACCACATATAAGTCACATATCTGCGTAGTATAAATTGAAATAAATGAATATATATACTTATAATCAGATACGTAAACAACCTATATAGCCATTCTATGCAAATCTATATAAAAATCAGTAACAAATTTTAAAACATGTACATATTAAAATCTATGTATATACAATACTGTACACAGTATATAAAATACATAAACTAGCATTTGTACCTTTATATAAACAGACATATTAAAGAATAACATATCAAACTTATGTAAACTTTATATATACACAAAATGTCATTTCTACTAACATATATACACTGTCAAACTCATATATTACTAACATTTTACATTGGAAAACTGACATAAATCATTTATACCAAAAATCTTTTTTTTCCATAACATCTTTTATAAACATAACATACCAAGCTGTTAACAAAACATATTTTGTATAAATATATACTCTGCCAAAATATGTAATAATACTATAAAAGCTATATATTTTATATGCAGAAACCTATAGCCTGCATATACCTAGCACAAACAACTAATATATATAATAATTTGTACAACATAAACTTATCCAAATATGCAGAAATCATATATACATACCGAATAATAAATATGTGTTATGAAAATCTATTTCAAACTTATTAATAAAAACTTAAAATAACCAAGCAGATTATATATATACGCTCAAAAACCAACTCACCAGGATACTTGAAATCTTGTATAAAATAAAATATACATATAAATCTATGTTTTAACAAACCTTTCGTATGCTTGAATATATATAAAGCTGCATGTATAAGAAACATATATAATATATAAAGAAATACTTACATATAAAGAATAAAAGAAGAGAGGAAACGATTGTGGGTGGTTGAGCATGCGGTGAAGGCGTAGAGCAAAGAGGAACGAGGGGAAGAGTTTTTCCAGAGAATGAAAAGAAGAAGGAGAGATATGCTTATCATGGGCAATATATGTATGCGTTGTTCTTATATTATTTTTTTGAAAGATTGAATGCTGGTGAACAGAGGAAATAAATTAAAATATGTATAAAGATTGAATGCTGGTGAATAGAGGAAATAATGTAAAATATGTATAAAGTTTGAATGCTGGTAAATAGAGGAAATAAATTAAAATATGTATAAAGTTTGAATGCTAGTGAATAGAGGAAATAATGTAAAATATGTATAAAGATTGAATGTTGGTGAATAGAGGAAATAAATTAAAACAAATATGCATAAAGATTGAATGCTGGTGAATAGAGGAAATAAATTAAAACAAATATGTATAAAGATTGAATGTTGGTGAATAGAGGAAATAAATTAAAATTTCACAAAATTCAATTAATTTAATAAATAAAATCACTAAAAATTTTGGGTCGTTGCATATCTGGCACAGAGACAAACACTATGCATGATATCAGGTCTACTGGCAGTAATATTGAGTAGTGATCCAATCAGTCCTCTATATAGTTTTTGATCTACATCTTTCGAGAGATCTTCTTTACTAAGGTACTCATTGGTTGCCATTGGAGTGGGTTTTCCACTCGCAGTAGTCAAATCAAATTTACTAATTAGGTCTTTAGCATATTTTCCTTGACTAATAAAGATACCATTATCTAATTGTTTTATTTGTAATCCTAAAAAGAAATTTAATTCATCCATATGACTCATCTCAAATTCTTTTGTCATTATTTCAAAAAATTATTTATTCATTTCAAAATCAGTTGAACCAAAAATGATATCATCTATGTAAACTTGTACTAGTTGAATATCATTTTTAGTTCTTTTAATAAAAAGAGTATTATCTACTTTACCAATTTCAAAATTAGATTGCAATAAATAAGATCTTAGTCTATCATACTAGGCTCTAGAACCTTGTTTTAGACCATATAATGCTTTTTTAAGTTTGTAAACATGATTTGGTGATTTATCATTTTCAAAAAGTGGTGGTTGTTCAACATATACTTATTCTTTTACAAATCCATTTAAATAGGCACTTTTAACATCCATTTGAAATAATTTGAAATTATTATGATTTGCGAAAGCAAGTAGAATCCTAATGGCTTCTAATCTTACTACGGAAGCAAAGGTTTCATCAAAATCTATTCCTTCTTCTTGACAATAACCTTGAGCGACTAATCGATCTTTATTTCTAACTACCTCTCCTTGTTCATTTATTTTATTTTTATAAACCCATTTAGTTTCAATTATAGTTTTATTTTCTGGTCTAGGAACAAGTTCCCAAACATCATTTCTAGTAAATTGATTTAATTCTTCTTGCATAGCCAAAATCCATGAATCATCAGTTGATGCTTCTTTTGGATTTTTGGGTTCAATAGTTGATATAAAAGCTACATTACTCATTTGACTTAGTTGATTTCTAGTTTTAACAACAGATTGCATATATGCCAGTATATTTTCTATAGGATGATCTTTTAAGAGTTTAGTCCTTTTATTAGGATGAATAATTTCATTATTAGTTTCAATTGATTCTTGATTTTAAGTGATTAAATCCTCTTCATCATTTGTATCATAAATTTTTTTGAAATTTTCATCAAATGAAACATGCATTGTTTCTTCAATGGAATTAGTTTTTAAATTAAACACTCTGTATGCTTTACTTCTATTAGAATATTCGATAAAGATACCTTTGTTGGATTTAGGATCAAATTTATCTAAATTATCTTTTGTATTTAAATTAAAGCACTTACTTCCAAAAATTCTGAAATAAGATACCTTAGGTTTCTTTAATAAAGAAGTTCATAAGATGTCTTATCAGTTAGAGGTCTAATTAAAATTCTATTCAAAATATAGCAGGCGGTAGCAACTGCTTCTGCCCAAAAATTCTTTGGTAAATTACTATCTGTAAGCATAGTTCTTGCACACTCTTGAATCGTCCTATTTTTACGTTCTACTACTCCGTTTTGTTGTGAAGTTCTCGGAAATGAAAAATTGTGAGTTATTCCCTTTTTATTACAGAATTCCTCAAACTTTTCATTTTCAAATTCACCACCGTGATCACTTCGAATAGTTATAATTTTTTATAGAGAAAATTGATTTTGAATTCTTTTTGAGAATGTCTTAAAACATTCAAAAGTATCACTCTTATGTTTCAAGAATATTGTCCATGTAAATCTAGAATAATCATCTACAATTACAAAGACATATTTACTATGATTTATTGATAGAATTTGAGATGGACCAAATAAATCAAGATGAAGTAATTCAAGAGATTTTGAAGTAAAAATCATATCTTTTAACTTAAAAGAACTTTTTCTAAGTTTTTCTAATTGACAAGCATCAGATAAACTATCTACTTTAAAATTCATTTTAAGGAGACCTCTTTCTAGATCATGTTTTGACAGTCTAGATAAGAGTTTGATATTCAAATGCCCAAATCTCTTGTGCCAAATCCAAGGGTCACTTGTATTTGCCAACAGACACAGGTTATCATTTGAAACTTTCATACTAAGAATATAAATATTCTTTTTCCTGACTCCCTCAAATATAATGGTTGAATTATTATCTTTAATGTGACATTTATCTTTTTTAAATTTAATTTTATATCCTTTATCACATAGTTGACTTATACTTAGCAGATTATGTTTCAAATTCTTAACTAGCAAAACATTAGTAATAGTAGGAGTTTCATAATTACCGACTTTGCCGATGCCAATCACATATCCTTTTGAATTGTCTCCAAAGTTAACCAATCCTCCGTCTTTATATATTATATCATCAGTATATCTGGATTGCCAGTCATGTGTCTAGAACACCCACTATCAAGTATCCACTTGTTCTTTCTGATTTGCACAATTTGTCCATTGTGGATTGATTCCTCAACACCCATAAAGCATAATTCCTGCACATCAAACAATCTTGGTAGACAACTTGAACTTGAATATTGATTATATGCAAACTCAAGAAACGATGATGGTTTGGATGCTTCTAAACTAGTATTAACAAATATAGCCATTTTAAAAAAAAATTCAAAAATCAGATTATGAAACTTTGAAAACCTCGCTCTGATACCAATTGTGAGAAATGCGGATTACGGATCTTAAGGCTGGGATTAACACTAAAGGGGGGTGAATAGTGTTAATAAAGAATTACTAAATCTTTTTCGATTTATGTTAATTTAGACACCAATGTATGCAATATACAGACACAGATATGATCATAGAAACAAACACAGATGCAGAAATAAAATAAAAGCAGTAAAGGAAAGAACACACCGGATTTTATACTGGTTCGGAGTTACCCTACATCCAGTCCCGCAACACAAGTACGGATATCCTTTCAAAAGCAATTGTACAATTACCCCTCGGTTTCAAGGCTACGAGGTACAACCTCCAGAATTTCGATCCTTTGGGTAGAGGTACTTGATTTTCGGGCCACAAGTTTACCCAATTGATTTACCAAGGCTACAATCACACCTTTTCTTTCTTGATTGATTTTCAAGGCTACAATCACACCTTTTCTCGCTTAATAGATTACAAAGAAGTCTATAACTCTGAATAGCACTGAGAATCTTGTAGAGAGAGTGACAGAGAATCAAACTAGAAGTAATCAAGTTCGATTCAATGTTGATTTCGGTAGAGTCATGATAAGAATATGTATTAAGAAAAGTGGAAGAAGAAGAGGAGTGAAAAACCAGAAAATCTGATATAAAATTCGTTGAAACTATCCCCTATTTATAGAAGAACAACAGCCATGTCCATTCGTGAAGAGTTATGGCGAATAGACACTTCTTTTGAAATTTAAATTTTGAACTCAACTGACACCATGTCGGTATGGGGTATATAGGCATGTCGACATCCCAAAGCATTTTTTGATGTTTTAATTTTCTTTGAAAATTACCTTTATCTTATATTAAAACTAATTTAAACTTTATAAATATACTTGAATATAATTAAAATTCATAAGTAAATATAGGGAATAATATATATAGAATTTAACTCTAATTTTATATTTTAAATCTAAGTATATTTTATAAATATACTTGAATATAGTTAAATATATTATATTAAAAGATAGTTTAAAATCAGGAGCAATTTGATTTTGAAATTAAAGATAATTTTGAGGCTAAAATTATTTAAAATCAGGATAGAGGGTTTTGAATCTTTTAAAAGGAAAGTTTTTGAAAACATTTTGAAAACAGGATATAATTTTAAAAAATCATTTTGAATAAAAAGTTAGCGGATACAAAACAATGTTCCACTAGATTTTTCGTAGGTTCCATCCTACTTAGGGTTCCATCCCTTTAACAGGCTCGAAGTGGATTCCATTCCACGAATAAATTGGATTTTAAGATGCCAGTGTTTCTCTATGAGTTTTAACAAAATTCCTAATAATAATAAAAAATACTTAACTTTGAAATCTTGAATTCTTGATAATCTTGATACTCATGAGTCTTCTATCTTGATATCTTGAATCTCTATATTGTACAGTCTTCTTTCTTAGTACCTGCATGGTTGAATCTTGCGTATACATATATATCTAAACTTATAATGTTAGTATTTATATTTTATAATCTATTCTAAGGTTGTTGTCATCAAAACCATCATTTCGCGGACTAACACTCGAAGCATACAAACGAGAGATAATATCGACTCTAGATAGGGATGACATACCCAACTTTAGAGCGACTCACTTAGCATCTTTCTGTTTTAGTCATTCCCCGTTGATGAAGCTTGAGGCTACGTTTTGCCTTTTATATAGCACTTTCCATTTGGAATGTTAACACTACCTTCCAGTTGACAACGCAATGCCAGCATTCATCCATACAAGTTCGTTTTGGGACTAAACGAAACCGAAGGCACCACTTCTACTACATCCATTTGGGAATTACCCTCAGGATTAGTAGCAAGCAGCTCTTGCACTTCAAAAAGCTTCGTCTTCAATTCCATCATCTTCAAGATGTCTTTACTTTGAAACACTTGAGTGAGATCGAAGTGGTTTTCGAATAACATATCCAATCCCACTTTCTTCAAAACAATATTCGATAGTTTTCGTTAAACTCAACCCCAATTCTTTAAGAAATAAACACACAAAGATAAGAGTAGGACCATCTACTAACCGTTAGTGGATGGATTTCCTTATCATTTGTCCTAGGGGAGAAAAAATGAGATTTATATGCACGGTATAATATCGTCAGAGATGATTGTGCCATATAACTCATGTGTTTCTTCTAGATATTTTCAAAGTTATGTTTTTGGGTCCAAATTTTGTTGTCGGTTATTTAATTATCAACAACCACATATCCAAATTAAGTATTTATTTCAAAAGGGAAAAACCAACTTTGGTTAAGCACATAAGTAACCACTAGCCTCCTTTAAATTAATATTTTCATTAATAAAAATCACATTGTAATACTTGTACATAAATACCTTTACAAAGGTATACCCACAAATTCCTATGTTTTCAATACTTAGAGAATATCCATATACTTATTTAAATGGTATAAGTATATTCACAAATGGAGGAAGATCTCCTTTTTACATAATTTTAGAACCATTTATAAGTTCCTTTCTAAATTTCTAAACCATTTTATTTATTTTATAAATCTCAAACACCATTTATAAACGTCTCTAAATCATTTATAAACTCTTTATAAATCCATAAACTAATTATAGAACTCCTTTTATAGATCTATAAACTCATTTCTAAAATTCCTTTATAAATATCTAAAACCAATTATAAAACTCCTTCACCCTTAACCAGTCTTCCTTTATATTTCCCAAACCATGTTATGAAACTCCTCTTATAATACTCAGATCTGTTTATAAAACTCTATTTAGAAATCTCGAAAACATTTATAAATAAATTCTAATTATTTACTTCAAAACATTATCATATAATAATAATTTACTAATAATAAACATTACAAATAAAAATAATAATTATTAACTTCAAAACGTCTTAAAAATAAAATTAAGAGTTTTAAAACATTGTTAAATAAATAAAATAATTAATCTTTACCATTATTATAAATAGTAATAATTTATTCCAAAACATTAATAATAAATTATTATTATAAATTTCAAGCCATATTAATTATTTAGATAACTAAATATTCAAAATATTTAAATTATTGATAAATAACTTTGAAACAACATTAAATATAAATGAGCAATCTTTAAACAATATTAAATATAAATAATCTTAAACAATATTAAATATAAATAAATAACTCAAAAATGGAAGATAAGAAGATTGAGATAAAAATAGAAGTTAAATTCTTTAAAACAAAATATTTCGAAAATCCCAAAATTCAGATTGTAAATCTTTCTCCATCTCAAAAACCAATTCCAACCTAAAGGCAATTTATAGCATTTCAAATACCTAATTTGAGACTAATGGCTACCAATGCTTAACCTATATCGATATTGATTTTCTATCACTACATGGTTTTAGTTAAACATATAACAATGTCATAACCTATAGTGTCAAATAATCAGGTTTGATATTCAATGATCCATATAACAGGAATATTGTTGAAATTAAAATTAACAATAGCGAGAAATAGAAATCCGTTGGATCCCTCCAACTTATTTCCCTGCATCGCAGCTTATATATATATATATATATATATATATATATATATATATATATATATATATCAGCATATATATGTAAATAAAATCAGTAATAGCGAGGAATCCTATTGGATCCCTCCAACCTATCCCCCTGCATCACAGACAGTATATAATTATATAATATGAGTCATCCGCTATTCGGCAGGTATATATAAAATGTCATCCGCGCTAGGGGTGGGAATAAATTCAAACCAACTGATAAAAACAGTAAATCATCCAAACATTCAATCAACAATTTATATTAACTATACAACATTTTTGGTTAACCAAAAAGGAGAGTTTAACTCACCACTATTCCAACTGTCGCTGAGGCGTTCCGATTCCGTCTGAATTCATTCGAATTTAGCATAAAATTCCACTAGCTCCAACCTTCACCAAACTAATTCCATATCGTAGTGTCCGTCGATACGAACTTAATGCAAAAATCCATGAGCAAAATGGATCACGGATGAGCAAATTATCTTGGTTTAAACATAACACATATTAACTTTATAATTTTTAATTTATTTCATAACTCACCCAAAACAAAATGGGCCAAGCCCACCAACATAACAAACCCGAACCCGCTTCCTCCCTTCTCCCTTTCTTCTTCTTCCCCGCTCCTCTTTTCTTGTAACAAAAAACGTGCACGCCGCTCCACTCACCCATTGTCCATGTTGAAGCCACCTACGAGTTGTACTCCTCCTCCTTTGTCTGCACCTCCTCGCCACAACTCTGCGCCACCAAATCAAAATGCGACCGAGCCCGTACGCCTCCACATGCTTCCAAGTCATGACAACCTTTCACGTCGATCCACTCCAAAAAATCATCTTGCGTACATCTCTCTTCCATGAACACAACGCCAAGCTCTGATTCGAGAATCGATGTCTATATCAAAATCTAATCCGAACCCAAGTTTTGAACGTTCCAAATCGTCGTCGTAGAATCTTATCAAAACTTCACCAAAAATACTACATTTCCATATGAACTCAATGACGCTGAGGACGTCGAGTAATTCTTCATGGAATGGGAGAATTAAATTTTTGAACTTTTGAACGATATAAACTCACTTACTATAATATTGGAATATCTCACTCTATCCTCAATGAAATCTCAATCCGTCAATTTCTAAAAATACTAGATGAGTAGACGGACAACGTTTGTTTAGATTGTTTTGGCTAATACTAATTGGATTGGGATGTACTGATTTTTGAACTATAAAAATAGAGTTGTTTTTTTTGAATGTTTCTGTAAGCTAAATGAAAACGAATGGAAGTTGCCTATGGGTGTATATGTATTTATCAAACCGACCGTTATGGAGGTTTGCTTACTGTCATTGGCCAAAATCAATTTCTCTGAAGCCAAAATAAAGCTGCAGCTGTTTTGTTTCTCTTTCCCGTATGCTTCTCCTCTCCAATTTTTCTCCTCTTGACCGCGTTTTCTTCCTTGAAATTTTCACTTTCTCCGGTCAACCTTACCCTTTCGTTTTGTATATGCGATTGTTACTCCTCTTTATTTCTCCCTAGGCCCAAATAAAACCCTAACCCACTGCCAGAGATTGTTCAAGCTTACCCTTTTCGTCTTGCTCAGCTGCTAATTTTATTCCGCCTTATTGCGTTTATCATTTTCGTCTCGCCCAGCTGCTAATTTTATTCCGCCTTATTGCGTCAATTGTCTTTCTGAAAGTTATTTAAAGCAACCCCAAGTGATGATATATTAATCTCCTTAAAACAGATCCCACCGAAGTTTCCAAAAGTCATATTGTAGGAAGAAGAGTTTGTAAGAGTAACTTATTCAGTTCGAAATGAGGTAAGCATTTATTCTCCTTTCTTGTTACCTGCTGTGCCCAATGTCTTATGCACTATTTTTGTTATCAATTGTGATGGTAAGTATTTTTGTTATCAACATCCACATCCACAATATTAAACTGCATCTTACTAAAAGCGTATAATGAATAACATGAGGTTTTACTAAGATATTTTACTAAAAGCATATAACGAATAACATGAGATTTTACTCATTAGTTCCTAAAAATAGACTTTATATAATGAATTTATACACAAGCAGCTAAAAAAGGCAAACAAACATGCAAATCATGATGCCATTTTATGTAGCCAGTAATTATAATTAAGATAGAAGCACGATGTAATGGTAAATATTTACCTGTTGTTTTGGGTAATTGGCCTGGTAGTTAGGATAGGCTCAATAGGCGTACATGTTAAGATTTTGGGATTGTTGGCCATATCCATATGCATTGTTCATTTATTGCTACCCATAACCATAATTTCTATCACTGTACTAACTAGGATCTTATTGCCGTGTCTAAAATACTTACCAATTTGTGAAAAAAATGTTATTTAATCTCATTAGGTGGCAAGATTCAGGACAGATAAAGCATGCATCATTAGATAAGTTATTATTCCAGTGGCTATAGCATATAAGAAAATTCTTTTTTTTTATTGTCAATTGAATCTGTTCTTCCAATTATCACAGTTATATAAGCTGATGTCTAACTTTTGAACGTACTTGTACACGGTTATATAAGCTGATTTTTATGCTAAACTATTGTGATTTAATTCAGTTAGAACTCCTAATTAGAATTAAGGTGAAGATTATTTGTCAAAAAGTACATTGGAAATCAAATTAGATCATACTTTTTATTGTATTATTAGGCATAATTCCATTGTTTTGTCAAATTAGTTAATGTATTTATTTTGTTTAATTAATCACTACCTTTTGCCATGTTCAGGCATATATGACAAATAATACGTATCAAATTGATTTAAATTCATCGCCTTCAACGAACATTGATGAGGTACCATTTGAAGATCATGACGATGATAAGCATGTGGTATCAATATCAATCTTTGATACGGTAATCATTTTCATTATCAATCTCTCAATAATTGTATGTTTCATTCGTAAAATGTATTACAATGAAGCTTGTACATGAGTATGTTTCGTTCTTAACATGTGTTACAATAAAGCTTGTATACGAATAATGATTGATAATTCATACTATGAGTATGAATGTATTTCTAAAAAGACATGCATGCCATGTAAAATAATGGATAAACATATATTTTTGTACTAATGATAATTCTACTTTGATTAATCATGCACACTAATTTATATCACATGTTCAGAACAATGGGATGGATACTATATTTCCTATTGATTTGAATGCACCACCACTGCCTAGTAACGACGAGCAAATATCTGAAGATCATGTTGATCATGTGCAGATGGTATCAACATCGCAGTCGAACTTCCATAAGGTAAATTTTCTATAATTCTTATTTTATTTGTCTTTCTGTCAAAATTATGTTTTATTTGCAATCTTTACGATAAAAGATTATTCGACGGTCATATGATAATTTTTTTTGATGATATTTGCACTAAAATGTTTAGAATCGGGTTGAAGCAATATTTAAAGAATACCCAAGATCATCAGTAGATGCCGCACAATTTGAAGAAACTTCAGAAAAGACACAAACTAATGATAAAGGTGACTCTTTCACCATATTGTACAATTGCATAATATATCAGTAAAAATTAATTGTTATCTCAGTTACGTTAAGTTTTTGTGATGTTTTTAAATTTATTAGGATTAATATTATTCGTCTTCACCTGTACAGTTGATATGCATTGTATTGATTTGAATGCACCGCCTTTACATGACAATGAGGAGCAATCAATAGCTGGTTATGTCGATAATATGCAAGAACCGTCAACAACACAGGTGAACTTCCATACTATATTTTTTTCCGAAGTATATGTATTCTCATTTTAATGTTTAATTTTTACAATAATCAAACATAATACTATATTATAAATATTTAATGATACTTTGACAGTTTATGTCCTATGTTACCCTTTTCCTTAATTTTTCAATTGATGTATACTTGCATAGATGCCACATGATGTAATACGTCAACCTATGCTCGTAGAGGATCCATTGTCGTTCTCTTATGCTTTGTATGGAGATTCTATTCCTTTTGATGCATCCAACAAGGTTGATTTATTCACCCTTTCCAGTTCAACTTCACATGATGTTTTAAAAGAGTCATTTGATGCAAACTGTCCTTTAGACTTATCATGCGTCTTAGAAAGGTACATAATGCTATAATTACTTATAATATGAAAATAATAGATTATTTCTTATGATTTTTGACTTATTTTTTAATTGAATATACATATTTTATAATAGAGACTCGCCTATATTTCGTTAATATGACAAAATGATGGCTAAATACAAAGAAAATCGGTCATCCACTCAACGAGCTAGACGTTTGAGAGAAACAGATCAACAGAAACAACGTAGAAAAGCGGTTGATGCAGCAAGACATAAAGAAAAGGCAACTCATATCCAACCCTCAAACATCAGCACTCCAATGTTAATATCTCCTGTTCCAAAAATTACAAATGCTCACAAATTTATAAGTTCATGCCAAAATATTAATTGGACAAGTTGTCAGAGTTGTTCTCGATTTTTTCCGGATTTAATTGTTACGTCAAGTTCATGCTCTGATTGTCGTACTGATAAACCACAACATGACCTTCCCTACAAGTTTAGTTCCCAAAATCTAATTGAAATCGGTCATGTTCCACCTGAATTATCCTGCCTTACTAACTTAGAGCGAATCCTTATTGCGCGCATTCACCCAGCTATGTCAGTTTACCGTTTTAAAGGACAACAATATAAATATAGTGGAAATATTATGAATTTTCCTCAGGATATCAATGCAATAGCACGTTCTCTCCCTTTCAGGCCAAGTGATTTATCGGCAGTATTAGTTATCAACAGAAGTGGAATGAATGAAAGTCAAGAGTTTCGTGTAAGGCGTGAACATGTAAGACAGGCACTACTTTGGCTTAAATCTAATAATATATTTTATTCTGATGTGCACATTAATGAAATATCTCTCCATGAGTTACCAGAGGATGGTGTACCTTTAAATCTTCCTCATATTCAAGATAATTCGCAAATTCATATTCACAATGACGATTATACAGGACCTCCAGAATTCAAAAGCGAAATAACTCACATCGGTCAATTTGAGATATCAGGTGCACCCACAGCTTCAGTACAACCGAACCACCAAGCCTGTCTATTATCCTTTTTGGAAAACAAAGAAATAAATGAAACAGATGTTCAGATGCCTATTTCTTCTTTTGCTATTGATGAGTTTAATACTCCTGGATATATCTCGATGGCATTTCCAACATTATTTCCATCAGAAATGCTGATTTACGACAAGCACGACCAAGAAAAATTAGACCCTTAGAATATTTTCAATATTTAATGAAATTTCATGATCAAAGGTTTGCAAAAGATTCTAGATTTAGATATTTTGCATACAATTCAATTATCAGGTGGCGCGCGTTAGATGTTGGTGGCATTTACGTACAAAAAAACCCGGATGATGGGAATTTATCTATAAATGATATCCATGAAATGTTAAAATCGGGAGATAAGCAGTTGTCCCAACGCATTTCTTACTATGCAAAAGGCATTCGTGGAAGTCGTTCATACTGGTATGCAAGATTAAAAGAGCTTACAGCTATGGTTAAACAATTAGGTGCGCCAACTATATTTTTCACTTTAAGTTCAGCAGATTTGCAATGGCCAGAACTTTATAAACTTCTTGATCAAGCAAATGAATTGGAAAAATTAAGCTATAGTGAACAAAAAAAAGAAAGGCACAATTACTAAATGAAAATCCACTTATTGCTGCATGGTTTTTTCAAGCAAGGGTTAAAGCTTTTGTACAAGATTTTTTGGCGCCAGAATTTTCTATTAAGGACTATTGGTATCGTTTTGAATGGCAAAATCGTGGAAGTGGACATATCCATGGCTTTTTGTGGTTACATGATGCACCAGGTTTATCTTCTGTTATCGAAAAATCATATGAAAATTCTAAAATTATTGAATATTTTGATCTTCTTGTTTGTACAGTTAACCCAAATATGGATGGACCTTCACGGGAACAAGAGCATCCATGTGCACAAGTTGTTCCACCTGATGCAAATTTGGATACAGACGACAACGACTATGCAAATCTAGTTACTTGGGTTATGCATCATTCCAGGTGTGGAAATTACTGTTTGCGAGTATATAGAACAACCAAACAATTGACATGTCGCTTTAAATATCCATTTGATGTGCATCCGCGATCTAAAATTGTAGAAGATCCTCTAAATCGTAAAATATTTAGATTTATTTCACAACGCAGTGATCCTCTTATCTGCTCACATAACAGAAAAGTACTTCAGGTTTGGCGTGCTAATATTGATTGGTCTCCTGTGTTATCTGTGCACGCTGTGGTAAATTATATTGGAAAATATGCAGCAAAATCTAAACCAGTATCAAAGAGCTTTACGGACACATTCAGAACAATAGTTGAAAACAGTCGTCGACCTTGTCAAACAGCAACTTCTGCCATCAAGAAACTACTTCTCAAGAGTGTATCCGAACAAGACATTTCTACACAAGAGGTATTCCATCTTCTGATGTCTTACCCTCTAGTAAGTTCTTCTAGAACAATAGTGCAACTTAACGTAACTGAAAAAAACATGCTATCAACAACAATTCGACGTCGAAATACAACAATGGATGAAGATATGGTTGAATCGGACCCAAATTTTATTATAAGGTATATGGATCGACCCAGTGAAGTTGAAAACCTTTCACTACTTGATATGGCAAAAAACTTCCGTTACTATAATAAAGGATGGCATAAGTTTCGAAAAGAGGCAATTGTACGAATAGTACCGGATTTAAGTACCAATATTCCTTCATTCGGTGAAAAATGGGAATTTTTTTGCGAACAACAGGTAATGCAACTTCTCTACTTTTTTTAAGATCAAATTTCACAAATATTAATAATCAAATTTTGATTATTAAAAGCTATGTTGATTTTAATTATATTTAAACTATGAAATCATAAGTAAACTTGATTTTTAATATGAATACAGGTACTACTACTTCATCACTATAGAAATCTTAATGAAGCAAAAGGAAACTTCGACGCTTGGTCTGCTAGATATGTTAGTTTAGGTTTGATTCAACATCAATCACTCCCAGATTCTATAGAAGATGATTTTGAAGATGATAGTATAAACAATGATGTAGAAGAAAATCAAAAAGAAGAATGGATGATAGCAGCCGCGATGGGTCCAATGTTTGTTTCAGGAGAGGAGACTGAAATGGGCTTAAGAGAATTCAATACTTTGCATAATTGGAGTGAAGCACTTCAAAGATACCCTAATATAGATATTGAACGTAATTTTATCCATGCCAATTTACATTAGATTATGGAACATGAAAGTGAGACCATAAACAGTTCTACCGTTGTTCCTTTTGAGAGCTTGTCTACGATCAGAGGACTACACATAATATGATATTTAAAGCAATATCTAAAGGAAAATCAATTCGAATGATTATATGCGGTGGTGCTGGTACAGGAAAATCAACGCTTGTAAATGCCATTGTTCGAACAGTTGTTACTCATTTTGGAACCAACAAAGCAGTTCGCATTATGGCTCCAACTGGAGTGGCTGCATTTAATATTGGTAGTAGCACAATTCATCATGAACTTCTAATCTCCATGGAAAGAAAATCATCTTACAAAGAACTATCATCAGAGTAATGTCATCGTATGCAAGATGAATTTAAAAATACAAAGTTGATTATAGTAGATGAATATAGTATGCTTGGTAGAACAATGATGGCAAATATTGATTTACGGTGTCGTGATATTTATTCAATAAATGACTTATTCGGTAGCATTTCGATTGTCTTAGTTTGTGATATGCGACAACTACCTCCTGCTTGTGATAGTTCGTTATACTTAAAAGGTGGTAATCTCTTACAACAGCATGATGGTCTTGCATATATGAGTTTTGATAAGTGTGTAAGACTATCATATATATTCCGTCAAGTAGGAGATGAGCAAGCACCTTTAAGAGGAGCTCTAGAAAGACTGAGTAGAGGTGTATCTACTTTAGATGATTGGAAACTTTTCAAAACCAGAGATTGGTCAATTTTATCGAACAAAGAGAAGGAAACCTTTAAGAATGCTCTTTGTCTTTTTCCAACAAGAAATGCTGCTAATGAACATAATAAAAACCGTTTGATTCAACTTGGAAAACCTATTGCACGCATTCCTTCTTTCAATAACTGTGAAGCAGCATCTAATGCTTCTGTTGATGATGCAAAAGGTTTAGAACGATGTATTTATCTTTCTGTAGGTGCTCGAGTGATGTTACGATCTAATCTTTCGGTGCAAAATGGATTGGTTAATGCTGCAATGGGTACTGTTATGGATATTGTATATTCACAGTCATCAAGTTCTCCTAACGATCTACCGCTAGCAGTCATGGTCGATTTTCATAAATACCGTGGTATTCCATTTCGTGAGGGAACAAATATTATTCCAGTAACTCCGCAAACAGTCAATTGGAAAACTTCATCTGGTACAACATGTATGAGAACTCAGTTACCTTTAGTTCTATGTTGGGGAATAACAATACATAAAAGTCAAAGAATAATGCTTGATCAAGCAATCGTTAATATCGGTGATAGAGAAAGTCTTGGTTTAACGTTTGTTGCGTTATCAAGAACTAGAAAATTAGAGGATCTTCCTTTCAATCCTATGTTTACTTTTGAAAGACTTGCACAAATTGGAAGATCCAAAGGCCTGCCTTCTAGATTATTAGAGGGAGAACGTTTAACTGCAATGTCTATTGAATAAATGGTAAGTAAAAACAACTATTATTAGTTTCAATATTTCAAATACATTTTTTGTTGGCTTGACAAAAATACATCGACACGATTCAAATCACTGCAATTTTTTCAAGTATGCTGGAGTGGTCTCAAGTTGCACAGTTGTACATGCTTTTCCGAAAGTGATGCTTTTGTTATATGTAAAATAGATGTAGATATGTTATAAGTTCAACATTGTGAGAGAGAAAATCCTTTATCTTTTTGTTTCAACCAAATTATATTTATGAATATTCTGTTGTATGCCCATCAAATGTTAGTTGAAATTCAGTATTTACCTTCTGTGTGCAATCTTACTATTTTTGCATTATGCAAATAGTTGTCACAGTCACTGTTTCCCTTTCCCTTTAAGCCATGGTTCTAGAAATGAAATCAATTTTTTTGTTACATTTTAATATTAATTTACACTCAGAAGCGTTTGTTATGCTAGATTTCACCTGCATTTGACTAATACTAAGTTAATACTGAAAATCATATTCATGATAACATGTAGTTAATTTTAAAAGCATAAAACTCGATGTTCATTTTGCATGACTAGATACTTAATTTCTTCTATTTTTACACGCATTTGCATCTGTGGGAACATTATTGAAGCAAGCCCGCTCTTATTTGACAAATTTTTGTGCAGATATTTCTTTATGGTGGTTATTCCAAGGAAGTTTTAGCGGATAAAAATGGCTGAGAAAAAGGAGTAGTTCATTCAAACTTGTGGTCGCTTTATCCTCGCTCTTGGGAATGGAATAAGGTCCGTAGATGAGCTTTAGTTTTCAATTATCACTGTTTAAAATTAAAATTCTAGTCAGCATATGCTTAGTGTTACAGTCGTATGAAAGTTCACCCTTTGTGAATAGGTAAAGAAAAGTGCAATGCCTCCAGGACCACGTGCTGGATTCTCAATGTGTGTTCACAAAAAGAGAGCAGTACTATTTGGTGGTGTTGTAGATATGGAAGTTGAAGGTCAGCTTCGTAATTACCATTACTGTTGAAGTATTTGCAAAATTTGTAAGCATTTAACATATAGTTTTATGATTATATGAATATCCTATTTTTTTGATTGCAAATTTATATACTGTCTCAATATCTATAATTTTCTTCTGCACACAGGTGACGTGCTAATGAGTTTGTTCATAAATGAGCTGTACGGCTTCCAGTTAGACAATCGTCGTTGGTGAGTCAGTCCTATTGAACGCAATTTAGCATATGATGAATGTAGTAAAACATTAGGACATTTTTTTTCTTTTCTATATAGAATATAGAAATGTGGTAAAAGATAATTCTATCTAATGTTTTAACTTTTAACTCATGCAACCTAGGCCAAGAGAAAGAAATGCAAGCTGGATTATGATGCCGAAAGGCTTAAGGAGAGTAATGCACGTGCTGAATTGTATGCTAAGAGCAATGAATTAGATAGTGTTCACAAATTTGTGAGCCCAATGCTAGTAGCCGATATTGATAACGAGGTATGTAGATTTTCAATATTATTTTTTTCCAATTGTTAACATTATATTCGAACTAATCTTCATTAATTTTTGTTTCATAATCTGGGTGTCATTTGTATTGTTTGCCATCTAAAGATAGAAGAGTTAACCATTCGCCAACAGTATGAGCGGATGCCCTTAAAAAAGGTAAAAAGAAATCATGAAAAAGATCAAACAATTGGAACAGCAGAAAAGAAATATTATTTCAAAACAAGGCCCTCAGTCACAAAATGACGTGATTAAGGAAAAAGAGGAGCATGAAAAGCAATTTAAGGTACACTTCATGACCTTAATCTGCGCGCTATCGTGTTTATTGGACTGTCTAAGTTTTGTGACTGTTAAATGTTTTGCCAATAGGAGTTGAAGAAAGACATTGGATCAACATTCAAATACTTTATATTTACCTCAATTGTTCCACTGTCCTTAATTGTTTTGACACAACATTTTACCTCAATTCTTTCTCGGATCTCCTTACTATGTTGCGTATTTCCTTTAGATTTTTAAATCAAATGTTATATGTTGTATTGGGAATATACTTACCCACTCATATACAGTATTGGGAAGTCTTGAGGTAGACTTGATTTTGTTAATATGATTAAAAAGCATTCATTTTTGTTGTTATAATTTTGATTGTAAGAGTTATGACGTATGCTCTCTGCATATATTGGTGTATCTGTGCACATTTCTACTCCTTCAAGTAGGATCAGTGTGCTCCTAATTTCTTTGTTGCTAACAAGTTTTTGATCATTTGAACGAACGGCTTAAATTAGACAAGAAAGTTGAGACTGTCAATAAATCAATTATGAAGAAGTCACTTATACCCAGATTGGTCTATCTATCAACTCAAACTGCATCATGTTCACTTAAGGACAATTTTCAGGCTAATGGCACCAAATCTGATTCAAAAACCTGGGTGGAGCTAAAACAATTACTTGAAAGATATGTTATCCATACTGGATTTCAGTTTGATGATGCCAAGACGTTTATCCTTGATGTTGCAAAAGGCCACAAATCCTCCATGGTATCAATCTTTTTAATCTATTTTGAGTGGTTTTTACATTTTCATTTTTGATTTTTTGATTACTCAACATACTTTCAGGTTTCGGTTCTAAAGCATATAGATTTTACCAAAAATTTCATGTTCTTCGTTTTCTATACTTCTAGTAAAACCATTTATTGTTTCATTAATCTTAGAATACACTGCAGGATTTTGGTTTCGACGTAGTTGATTGGATCAACTTTGCTGTATTTATGAATGCATGGAATTCAAGTTCTCATCGCTCTACTGCACAGAACAAAGATGATGGCAATTTAAGCTTATGGCATGTAGTCAATAACTTAATAAAAACTTGCATTACCGAACAACTATCATGTGCTCAGCCACTGTTTACAAATCCTGGAAGCAATTATCCGATTTTAGTGCAACTAATAACAGAGTCATCATCATGGCACATGTTAATAATCCAATCCTGCTTGAGATCAATAACGCTTCCACAGGGGAAGAAGAAGAAGAAAAACACCACAAATGATCAATCAAACTTGCCCTTAACAAAGGCAATCCGTGATTCAATCGATTGTCTCAATAGGTCGATAAAAGATGTCAGCAAGTGGATTAGTGACCAAACCAGTAAGTTTGAGGATGAATGGCTAGATATTTTATTATCCCATGCGATTAAAAAGGAGCAAAGGCAAGGCCCTGGTAGTATTAGACATATTATGGAAGTGTATTCGTCTTTGAGTAATGTAGAAGTTGGTGAAAGAATAGATGTAGCTCTGCAGTCATGGAACTCTGCAGGTGTTTTGATGAAAATTGTTGCTGCTTAAACTTCATTGCTGTCCAAGCTTGGTGAAATATGTGAAGCAAAATTGACTCAATTGGAAAAGATGAAACGGTCCATTTGAGTTGTTGGATCAAATATAAATTTCACCTCACTTTTCTAGATGTTCAATGAGCATTCTAATTTTGTTTGAGCTATAAACAATTTTGTTGTTTTTGTTTGCGAGTATGTATTAGGTGTACTGGAGGACTATCGGATTAAAGTCATCCTTATTCATGACATGTAATAAAAAATGTCTGAATATAGTGTAATTCCTAGTTGTCTATTGGCAGAGAAATATGTTTTAAAGAAATTAGTTTTGCGTAGTGCATACATTGAATTTCACTGTTCTGTAGTGATTTCGTAGGATCTGAGAGTACCATACAACTTGTAGTATTCCTTTAAAGGAAACAATAGGTTTCCTCTTCCTGCTGGTCCATTTTATATGGCTGGCATGGGATATAAGCAGGATGTCTAAGAGTCTGAATGGATACTGTTATTTAACCCCAATTATGAAGGCAACTATAATAATGATAGGTTTACTAAATTCTTTGTGCTTTAATAATGCTTTTTTGAAGTACTTTTAATTTGGTTAAATTAATGTCACCAGTTCTAAAACTCTGTGGATATTTACCAATACTAAACCTGTTTAATTTACAGCTGAGTCTGACACCTAAGGCTATTAAGCCATTTCTACGTTCACCTCAAATTCAACTTAGTAGGTCATTCTTTTCTACAGTGGGTTCATTCATCATTTAGGTTGCATGCTAAACTATTATCATACCTAAATTAAAGTTGAATGTTGAATTATTAAAAAAATTATCTTAGTTCCACTTTATTTCATAATTTTTTGCCAAGCTACCTAAACAAGGCCTATTAGCCATAATTAAGATACTAGAGGCAATCGGTCATTTCTTTGATCGATGTTCAAATGGTCAATACATGTTATTTACTTGTATTTTAATGTACCATTCGTGAATAACATATTTAATTGGGGTTTTGAGTATAAGGTCCCTATATTTGATGTAGTTGGAGAATTTCCTTTGTCATTAAATTCTATAAATAAGATCTCTATTTTTGGAGAAACTGAAAGCCCAGGTTAACATGCATTTTTTGAAAAGTTTGAATTAGATTTGAGAATCGATTTGTGTTTTTCATAAGTATGTATAGTTGCTATTATGTTTATTTTTAATCAAATGACCTTATACTCAAATACTAAATATGGTTATTTGCATTATATAAAACATTTGTACGATGAAGAAAATTGAACTTTAATATGCTTTTACTTTAATATTTGCCCCCTAATTCTATAGATGCCACATATGAACTTTTAAAAATGATGAAACACAAGAACCCCTTAAAAATTAAGAAAATATAACTTTACCATCTGAATGACATTATATTGCTTTAAAAGTCATAGATAACATATCTATCTAACCAATAATGGTATTAATTACACAAAAAAGTAACTGCACATAACATTTGTTTCAGATACATCAAAATGTTTAAGCTTATATATCAAAAATGATGTTGTTGCTTTTGAATATCAAGCTGGAGAAACTCTTTCTGCCGGTTCACGTTCATGATTTCCATTGCTGCGAGTTTATTCATGTAATCCTCTTTTAAAAATTGCATACCCTGTAGAATGATTAAGAACATATATTTGTTAATACTACTTGATAGCCAGACCTAAATATGGTATTCATTTTGGTTTTCATTCTCTAAGTGATCATACTCCTATACATGTTAAATTCAAAACCAAGCACTCGATTAATTCTAGAATCCCCTTTAGTCATAATAATTCATAATGCTTAAGTAGGGACTATAATGAAATTGTTCAGCAATCTTTAAACATTTCTGCTCAAGGGTAATCCTCTCTTTGTTTTACTGAAAAAGCTTAAAGTATTTAAACTAGCTCTAAGAGCATGGGGAAAAACAAAAAAATTATAGTCAAGTCATTTAGAATCAAATCAAAGCTGAAGTGAATGATTTATTTTTGTTGCAACTGAAAAACCTTCTAGACGATCATATTGCTTCAGAATATACAAAATAAACTAAGCATCTATCCAATCCGATGAGGAAAATAGCTATCGAAAATGTGCAAAAAATAAAGATTAAATGGTTGACTCAGGGTGATAAAACCACAAAAAGATTTCATAACAATATGTCAATTCCTATAGCTAGTAATAGAGGAAGTTA
The DNA here is from genome assembly GCA_030765085.1 of Allium cepa. Lineage (NCBI taxonomy): Eukaryota > Viridiplantae > Streptophyta > Magnoliopsida > Asparagales > Amaryllidaceae > Allium > Allium cepa. The sequence goes on from CM060935.1 coordinate 490,897,179, forward strand.
TTTTCTTGATTTAATTGCAAACTACAATCAGCATCAGAAAGTCTTACTCAAGAAGCAGCTATATACTTTTCAGATTTATTTAATTCTCCTATCTTTAACAATCAATTTTCAGGCATCAGTTGCAAAAAGATTTTATCTGATAATGCTAGAGAAAACCTGGCCAAACCCTTTTAGCTAGAAGAAATCAAAGTTGCTCTGTTTCAAATTTGAAGACAATAGTACACCCGGTCCTGATAGTTTGAATTAAAAAAATTATAAACTTCATTAGGAACATATCAACATGGATCTTTAGGATGCAATGCTAGGCATACAAGAGTCTGGTAAAATAATCAACGAAATGAACCACACTTTCATTTGTTAATACTACTCGATAGCCAGAGCTAAGACTATTGATATCTCTTAAAGCAAGCGACCTTGTAAACAAAACCACACCACCTGGAATTAAAGGAAAAGTTATAAGTGAAACTGCATGGTCTGAATCTGCTTGCAAAATGGCTTAGATTCATATAACTACTTGAAATTACATGAACTTTGATCTGTACATCAATTCTTTTCACTTTGTACTCTTAATTTACTCTACTAGAATCTAGGAAACTCATATAAATTTTTGGATGTGTATGTATAAGTGGTGAAATAATATGCAAATAAGGCACTCCAGGAAGACATTCCAAGGAAGGAAAACAAAATCTGCACTATAGCTAATAGTCAAAATTAGTTCATGAAGCTAACCAAATTGATATTTTAATCGACCTGTTATAACTATATAATCATATTAGTCAAGGTAAATTTTATACTCAACATTAAAGAATTACTTCTTCTGACCACTTTAAAGAAAGGAAAAGGAGATAAAAGGAAATAATAACAGTATGAATAGATCCTAAACTAAGATGCATAGGCTATATAATAATCGAAGATAGGAGAAGTCATACAAACTGAATATTGAAAAGTTTTGAAAATTATCACAAAAATGCCGGTTCATCATCTTAATTTCTTACCGCAACTCTACTGCAGTCAATAACTTACCGCTTATTCCACATTCCAAAGTTTGGATTCCGTTTTCGTCGGCTACAATTTTATTTCCCATGAGCTTCTCCACCTAATTTTCTCCTCCTGACCAAGTATACTCCATTTTGAACTTTTCGTCCCCGTTTACGCCGGTCACTTTTACCGTCCCTCTCCTATTTATTTCTCCCCAAACCAAATAAAACCCTATTATACGAACGCTACTATATCACCCGCTCCTCTTCTCGAACGATAGTGATCTCGAGTCTCCCTTGGTTTTCGCTCCAGGTAAATGTTATTTTTTCTAATTATTTATGAATTTGGAAGCAAAATCAAAAATACGACTACAGGTACAAGCTCGAGAGTCTTGGCTTTGATATTTTTTAAGAAGGAAGAAGAGTTTGGTTTGAGTTTGAATTTTATGCGTAGATGAAGATAAGATGGTTAAATAAATATATAATACTAATGCATATGTGACTCAACTGTGTAAGTCCAATAACATCATCTTATTCTTACTTACCACGTACTGACGCATAAATACTGACGCATAAAGAGGAAATGATGTTTACTTTGGCCTTGTGCAACTTTATCATTTTCCAGATTCACACATTTGGAGATTAGCTACAACGGATTCTATTTAATAAAATAACTTTTTTTTTAAAGAATTATTTAGCTAATTCATCACTGGCTGGTAAACTGTTCAACGGTACGTAGAATTATTGATTCTAAGAGTTGAGAATTGTCCAGTTTTTCCTCCTTTTTTTACATCACATTTAACCTTATTGCAGAGATAATTAGAGAGATAAATTTTCATTCACATACACACCAATCGTTATATAGATATCGGTACACAATTTCAATTATTTACAACAGTATTGTAAAAATATTGTTTCAAGGACTTAATACTTTTATTATTTCATACACTTAAACTGTCATTGTTGCATTATCATTTATATAATCTTGTTGAGCTCGCTTTGTTTAAATTTGTATTTTGTATGCTTTCTAATATTATATTACTCAATATTAGTACTATTAGTCAAATGGATTTGGGTACAAATGTTCTTCCTCTTGCACTACTGAACCCATACCAGCATAATTGGATCATCAAGGTTCGAGTGACAAATAAAGGCAATTTGAGATCTTATAAAAATATTAAAGGAGAAGGTTCCGTGTTTAGTATAGAACTCACCGATGAAGATGTAAGTTTTTTTAATCTTAATGCTTTCAATAAAAATTTCTATATTTGTACTATCATTAAGTTATTATTATAATAATTGTTCTCTTCAAATTCACAGGGTATGCAAATTCAAGCTACAATGTTTAATAAAGCTGCAGACAAGTACTATCCTATATTTCAATGTGGAAAAGTTTATTATATTTCTAAAGGAACCGTTAAGCCTGCGAATAAAGAATTTAGTAATATAAAAAACGAGTACGAGATTATTATAAATGAGTACTCATTAGTCGAATGGATGGATGATGCAAACTCTAGTATACCTGATATCGTATACAACTTTGTAAAGATTGACCAACTTCAAAAATATATTGCAAGAAAGGAAGTTGTAGGTAATGCATCCATATTATTATTATTATTATTTAGAATTTATTGTATGTTTCTCTAACATAAGTTTATTTTAGATGTAATCGGCCTAGTTCAAAGTGTCTCACCAATCAAAGGCATTTGAAGAAAAATCAACAATGAGAATATTCCAAAACGTGATATAACCATTGCAGATGATTCGTAAGTACACATACTAAACCAATAAATTTGTTTACTCAAAATATTTATACTTATATTTAAATTACAGAAGTAAAACTGTTAATGTGACTTCATGGGGAGAACTTGCTACGAAAGTCGGTGTTGAGCTGGTACAGATGGTTGATGAATGTCCTATAGTAGCTATCAAATATGCCAAAGTTGGAGATTTTCAAGGTAAAAAGTTGTACTGTTTTTTAAGTTGTTACCAAGTCATCATTTTTTAAGATTATTTAATCTTACTACAGGTTTATCTTTATCGACATTGAGTAAAAGCAATTTATATATAAATCCAAACATATCAGAAGCTAAAAAGCTTAGAAGTTGGTACAATTGTGAAGGCAAAAATACAAAAATTTCATTTACCACTTATGATAGAGTTACGCTTTCTCACATAATAAATGATCCAACATTGGGTCATGACAAGGTTTGTTCATATAATTTCGTAATATATTCTACATTAGTAATTTCATATTAATTGTTTATTTTTATTCCATTCATAGTCTGCATTCTTCAACGTCTTTGCTTACATAACTTATATTAAGAGTCAGAAATTATGGTATCAAGCCTGAAAGAGTTGCAGAAAAAAAGTAATTGAATCTGCAGAATCGGGTTATTGGTGTGAAGCATGCCAACAGAATAAAAGCTCTTGTACTTTGAGGTAAACATTTAAGAGCTAATTATTATTATTACTTGAAATGGACTTTATATACAATATATCATTGGGATAATATATCACATGTTAATAAATGTTCGGACCACACTACTCAAGTTTCGAACTTGTCACCCCTGGCATCAAAGTTGAGTAACCAGTATTATATGTAATAATATGTTGTTTAATGCAGATATATTATGGTAATTAAAATTAATGATCCAACTTGCTGAAGCTTGGATTACTGCTTTTAATGAACCAGCAGAGGAAATCATAGGTTGCAGTGCTGATGACCTTTATAAAGTTAAGAATGATGAAGGTGGAGATATATACGAACAAAAACTAAAGGAGTTACTATGGATCCCTCGTCTTTTCAGAGTTGGTGTTGCCCAAATTGAGTACATGAATGAAAAAAAACAACAAATCAATGTTATGTCTCAATCAGTTATTGATTATGTTGCGGAATCAAGTTTCTTGTTAGAAGAAATATCAACAATGGCAGAATCCAAAGTTTAATTTTTTTTAGTTTCAATAATTTTATTTTATTTCTTGTTTTTACTTCAGCGGTGTTATTTTTTCATATAATAATGGTATTTTTAGGTAATTTATTTAAACATTGTAGTTCAACAACATGAGATTTATTTACTAAACCAATTTTTGCATTAGTAGTCTTCTTTAATTAGTTATTGAAAAATATGATGATGTATATTACGGTGGCATTTTTTTGATTTTTTCTTCCCAAATTCATTAATATATTAGAGCTACAAATAAGCTCAAAATTAACTGTATATTGAACCTTCTTGATACATATATGTCTGCGTGTTTGTGGATAGTTCATATCAATACATTAATAACACATCCTTAGTATTAAGTTCACCTACATTTTCAATCATTGATATGATTGAATTTACATAGTTTCAAATATTTTTCCATAATGCAATTAATTTTTTATCATATTTGCAATAAAGAAAAAAAATTAAACAAAAATGTTTTTCTTTCATATCAAATATCAACGGTCGGTTTTCCCATCGTTGTGCGGTTATACTAGTAGCCAAAGTAAGCTGACACTTTCATAAACATGATCTCTAAGGTGATAGCATATATAAAGGGAAGAAATAGCAGGGAGTAAGGTAGAAAGGAAGGAAATGATAGAGCAGGTAAGAGCGAAGTGAAAAGTGGGAAAATAAGGTAGGCATGCATGGGGCTGCCTACTGTGTACATATATACTGAGTGTATGAGTGTTTTTGAATCTAGAAGAGTTTTTCAGTACACCCTTACCTGATACCGTGTCCATGTACGAGCCGCAAATAACCGAAAAAAGAATATGATCACGTACAACAAAGTAACATGTTCTCAAAATGATGATGAAACACATTGGGCATCAAATTCTCTTAACTGTCGAAGATACCGACGTTGGACGTAAAATACTAGGGGTGGGCATAAATCGCACCGCTATACGGAAACCGTCCACACCGGACCGCAAAAGCGGTGTGGAAACCCGCACCGAATCTTCTAACCAAAGCTGATACCCCAAACCGGACCGACCCGCATCGATACGGTTCGGTTGCGGTTTGGACGATTAAACCAACCATATTAAACCGGACCGAACCGAAAATTTATATTAGTAATCTTATGATAAAAATATAAGCAACTCTTATCTTATTTTAGATTCTAGCGATGTACATTCTATTTTTAGCGTATGTTGTTGTTATATTAATAATAATCGTTGACATGAAGGAAGAAGTTATAGTTTGGTATAATATTTTTCATCTCATTTTGTTTATGAATAAATGCTAATTATAATCTTATTCTAGTCATTTTCCTTAATGATTATATATTGATTAATGTTGATGTTTGGTTAATCTACCAAAAAAAAATCTCATTTGTAGGTAAATGTCAAATTGAAATATTCATACAATTAATAACCACTACAAGAAACTGCGGTTTACCTACGCCAAAATGGCGTAGGAAGGGCGTAGGTAAATGCATTAACTACGTAACCTCTACGCCAATTTTGGAGTGGGTAAAACTTGCGTAGCTAATAAAATACCTACGCTTTACCTACACCATCCGTTGGGTTGTTTCCTACGCCTTTCCTACGCCATAATTTTCTTACGCCTTCCCCACGCCATGTTGTACCTACGGTTTTGTTACGACATTTTTACTTTTTTAGGTGCTCACGTCTTTCCTACGTCATTCGTTTACCTACGTCTTCCCTACGTCCAGTTTTCCTACGCTTTTCCTACGTCATTCTTACATATTACATTTCCTACGTCTTTTCTACGTCATTCATTTATCCACAGTTTACCTACGCCTGTGTTTTTAATGTTTTTCCTATGCCATGCACACAACTTTTTGCTGCATTAATACTTCATTTACCTACGCCTTCCCTACACCTTCCCTACGTTTTTTCTGAAGCAATTTTGATATATTACTATTCTATTTCATTTCACTACATTAAATAGAAACTAAAATCAACTTATTTTATATATATACACATTCCAACAAAAAGATTAACGTCAAACCATTGATCTTTAATTCAAAAAACAAATATCTCATTCATATTACAAAGTCAAACAATATTAATCAAGTTCCTACATTTTAAAATAATATGATAATATGTTCATGATACATGACTTCATACAGATACAATTAAAAAGTTTTCAATACCCTCATCCCTCACGACGATCATTCGGCTCTTCATCAAATCGCTGTCGAAGCATCTCGGTGAGTTGTTCATACTGCATCTTCAGCATTTGAGTCTCCCCTTCTTGACGCTCCACCTTTTCCTCTAGTTTGGCTCTAGTCTGTGCTTCTCCCTTATTGATGCTATAAGTGGCGTCTTTTTATTTCTGCATTTTATCAAATATTGCATCAATTTCTTCATTTTAAACTAATTAAAATAATGTTTTGTTGAAAGTTTAAATACTTACTCCAGGGATATTGCCATAATATGGCCTACGGTCCTTTCTTTTAGCTATAACACTGGTAAGCTTGTCGAATACTTCTTCCTCGACATCATACGAAATTACTGTGCCCTGACTTTTCAATTCTTCAATTCTAGCTTGATATTGTGCCTGTATTTGTGATTTTCCAAATACAGGAATAAAAACATAATACACGCTCACACTGTGCAGTTTCAGAAATCATGAGAAGAATAACATTAACGATGTATCAAATTTAAGTATGGCACATATATGATATTCATTTTAGAAATGATGAGAAGAATAACTGTAATGATACAGCAAATAGTGCACTATTATGGCAATACCAATAATAACATATGAGCTAGATTAGGATAATTCTAGACGAATAAGCATACAACAATAATAAAACAGAAAACGAACATGCATCACAAAACAATAGTCGATTTTGTATATAACCTCAGAAATGTTATATAACCTCCAGGAACTCGTGCTCCTTGCTGCTGTTTACTTCGGGTTGCATGCTCTGCTTCACCTTGTAGTAATGCATCATTTTTTTAACAATATTCGCATCATAGTCATGTAGTATTCTCAGCTATCATATTTCTTATATGTGATATATGTGTTAACACTAAGTGAATGAGTTTATAACTGTTGAATTCTTTGTGTATAGGCAGTTCCCCTATTTGTCACTTGTGTTTATTCGTTTGCCTGCTAGTGTATTTCTGGGTTTTGCAGTGTGAGTATGAAGCATAGAAAGTGTGTGGTATTATATACTTGAGTCTGATAGTTTGTTCTTGCTCGTGATGTCCTCGCTTGCAATGTATAATTTCTTGTGAAACAGTTTTAGCTCTTTCAGTATGCTACTTTTCAAAACATATGACTATATATATAGATATATAAGTAGGCTAACTTAATACATAGCCTAGCATTAAAAAAAGTATGTAAACTTGGCACAAAAATGTGCCTGCTTTTCTTGGGAAGTATTTTTCTTATTTTGCTAATAAACTTAAACAAATGCCTATTAACTTGTGCATAAAATTATCTTTTTCCTCCACACCAATTTCTTATCCTCTGACAACCACCCTGTGCCACACAGACGACACTAGCCATCACTCAACTGAACAACTCCCCTGCATCCACTTCACAAAATACACCTGCTACTTCAATCGCCACTGAACTACCAAACTCATCACTTCATTCAACTACACACTTGCAAGAATTGTGCAACATCACTTCCCTCTTCCATACTTCACTTCATCAAACAGACTTCACATTAATCCTGCTCGAGCTTCTATCAACCAACCATCACCTCGACTATAGCCATTCCAGCCATTGCCAATCATTGACAGACCACCGTCATCAATCAAGTAACACAGTACTGCCTTCAAAATGCCCTATACACCCATATACATTGCTGCTGCATTCTATTTCGTTGCTTCAATTCACTACATTCACTACATTTTATACTGCGTATTGGTGCTACTTCCCATTTCCTTGTCAACTAACTCCTTCCATTATCACCATAACAAAAACATCAAATACTAACTCACAGTCAAACTGCACGTGCATCACAGTATCAACCTACTCTGCTCTCAACCGAACTCCTCTATCATTCAACCAACTTCCAATCCATACAACACTGTGAACAACCCACAAAAACCCTTGTTATTCTTCACTTCATCCATCCACGACCACATTACTTCAGCCATCCATCAGTGCACATAAATTTCTTCTGTACATATCCATTTTAGAAATAGTGGGTGATGATAACTGTTTTTGTGCATATTTTATTGATGGAAAATTCAGATCATCACCTGAATTTCCCAGAAACTCAACTCAGCTCCTCACGGCCTACTGCCTAAAACAACACATCACCAATCCTCAATCGCATCCTAAAAATCACCATCTTTGACCCATACTCCAAACACCACAGCGAAGCCACTTCATCACCCATCTACCTTACAAGAACCATCGAATCCACTTCATCACCCATCTACCTTACAAGAACCATCACCCATTTCCCACTCCATCCATCACCCCCACCATCCTACTAGCACCATCAACAAATAAATTCCGCCTCCTACAACTGCACTTCATCTAACACAAACTGCTCCTCCTCCATACACAGAACCACCTTCAGCAACACCTCCACCTGAACCACTTACTCCCTTCCTTCAACATCCATACTATCAAAACAATAGTCCCTCTTCGACTTTCTCAACAAACAATTTTAAATACATCATCTTCTACCTTAAACTGCCAAGTTCACCTATAAGCCACAACTCACCACTGCAAATCCTCAACCTGCTTCCATCCTCTTATCCCAAACTACCTTAGCAAACCATCACGACCATCCCACTTCAATCTACTTCTCTTTCAACTGCAATCCTCTACTAGATCTCCACCATCACTACAATAAAACCGCCAACTTGAAATATTCACCACCCCTGATACAACTCAATCACTTCTCACTAAAGTTAACTCTCGTTTATTTCAAACTGGTGATCCTCGGAGTTGCAATTTCACCTTTGTCTTGCCATGCAGCATACTTTTTACTAATTTTATATTTACTAGCTAGATGTTTCTAATTAAAAGAGTCAAACTACCCTCAGTAACTACTAGCTACTTAGCTTTCTAACCAAAGCAAGACTATACTTAGTGTTCTCATATCTGGAATTCACATTGTACCCATCGAAAGTCGATTTGCTCACTCATGGCAAGACATAATAAACTTGCTAAAGCACTTTTTAACAAAATTTAACTAATCTTGCACATATTAAACTATTAACCAGTTATTAAAACCAAGATATAAGAATCACTTACTGCAAATTCCATCAATGCTTCATCGATCCATCCACTAGTGGTAGATCCGCTGTCCGAAGTGACCTTGTGAGTCCTATAATACACTTCCTAAATAATTATGTAGTAAAACAAGTATTATTGCATGCAGGATAATAGACCCACCACATGGGCATCAATCATCAGATCAGATACATTTATATTCCAAAAGTAAGTTGTGCCCACATGCACCCTCCTTGCCTTACTTTTTTATAGAATTTTCAGTGAGTTTTGAGCACAATCAATGTATCACATACGTATAGTCTTAAATAGTTTACAAAAACAGTTTACAAACTAGTTACAATCAATGTATCACATACTTGGGCAATACTTATAGTCTCAAATAGTTTACAAAGTGTATTTAATTTTTATCTAAATGTATCAAGTTTACAAACTAGTGTATCTAGTCAAGTGCACAGGCAAATCATATTGGGTTCTTCCTAAATGTTTGCGGGTAGACATACACACACTGTAGGAAAAATAGTACATCAATGAAATCTAAAGTAGTAAAATCTAAATACTAATAATTTATTAGCTTCAAGCGTTTTCAATGTTAATGAAATCTAAAGCAGTAAAAGGGCGACTCAATTTTAGAAAATTAGACAACTCAGAACAAGAAATTCGCATACTTAATTAGCAGTGGCAGTATAAAGAGACTGTAGCAGGACTTCAAATCAGCAGTGGAAAATATCGCAAATCAGCAGTAGAAAATATCGCGTAGGAGGCAAGGATGAGCCGACGATGGCTGATGGAATAGCCGAGTATGCAGCGATGATTATTTACAAGGAGTTGATTTTTGAAACCCTAGTTTTTTTGGGTTCAAGCATCGCGAACATGGAGATTGTAGGTTTTTTTTATTGGGGAAAAACTGAGGCTATGGAAGTATACGGTGATTACTCTAAAAATAAAAAACTTTTTTTGCATGCGTAGGGATGGCGTGGCAAATTTTCTATGTCTTTCCTACGTCAATGTGGAATTGTATAAAATTAACAGAGGCGTGGAAATGGCGTAGGAGATTATCAACGCCTTTTTTACAGTATCATTTTAGTGTAGACGATTTCTTACACCTTACTTACGCCTCGATTTTTTTTCTACGTGTTGAATTTGGTGTAGGAGAAGTGTAGGAAATTTCCTTACGTCATCCCTATGCCTTTACCTCTTTCTACCAGTTCCCTACGCCCCGCCTTTTGGCGTAGGAAAGACGTCGGAAATTTTGCGTAGGAAACTGCAGTATTTTCTAGTAGTGAACTAATCATTCATTTCAGTATAACATTGTGTGTTTTAACCTTTAAATGTAAAAGTTTCACACAGTTGCCTTTGTAAATTGATTGCTGATGGAAGTAATTCTTTTATTTCATATTTAATATGGGTTCAAACCGGACCGGACCGAAACAGAACCGTTTTACATTTAAACCGGACCGAAACCAAACCGTTTAAAGGATTGGTATAATGGTTTGTATTTTTGATTAACCGTTTGATGCGGTGCGGAAGCGGTTTGAACTCCAAACCGCACCAAACCGACCCACAGCCACCTCTATAAAATACGCCAACCGACAATTTAAATATTTTCCAAATCAAAGATTGTGAAAAGATCCTGTTAATTGAATTAAAAATATGCCATCAAAAATGAGACAATTACTTAAAACTTAAATTTTATCATATTTAAATTCAAATCCAAAATATTTAAGTAAATATAATATTCAAATTCGAAGATTCAAAAATTACGGGTCCAATAAAACTGTTTTCGTCGAAATCCGAAATAGTGCCCCGAAAGGCTATTTTCACACATTAATTAAAACAGTTTATTGTTAAAACCAAATAAATTGCTTTTACATCTAAATTTAAAAGTTTACTATTCCATTCTTGTTTATACTGAATTTAAATAAGATTTTGAAACCATTTTATTCATATTAAATCCTTAATTCACATATCCAAATACATTCCTACATTTGGATTTTAAGCTATTTTGGCTTATAAACTAACATTTCAATATTTAAAATAAATTAAATATTCAAAATCAAATGTCTAAAATTCTGAATCATCACATGTTCATTTGTCCCCTTCAATTATTTGTTCCCGTCTCGGGGAAAGCAGATGTCCTGATATAGGAAAACCCAAATCCTTATTTTCATTTTATTATCTTCAACGGTAGTTAGTACCTTCGCAATATTTTATTCAAATCCTTGGCATACAAATTATGACAGGATTTTTTTTGATTGATTTATATAGAAGTAATAATACGGTCTAAATCTCAATAACCATTATAGGTAAACTTTTACTGCACATATAACATCTGGATAACTTTTCACTTAATTCTAAAGGTAAACATCTCTAAAGTAATAGTAAATTTTTGGATAACTTTTTGCGCATATTTTATAACATGGTAGTCGTCTTTATTAATAGTTGTATACAATCATTTGGTCCGACCGTGAAGTTCCAAAAATACTCTTATATGCAAAAATCAGATTAAAAGTTCAAATATCACAAAGAACAAAAATTAATATTTATTTTCAAATGGAAAATTTGGAAAGTAAATAAGGTTCCAAGTTTGAAACCATGTTTGAAAAAATGTTTATAATATTTTTTTTTCCAGTTTATTTTTATCAAAACTAGTAGAAATTTTGAACTTTTAGACTATTAGACTTTTACAAGAGTTTTATATATACGTGCATCGCACGTGCCATGGAATCTCGTTTGATTGAATAACCTAGCATCGGGTATACTTAACTAGCTAAACTACTAATTTTTCCAAGATATCATATTTAGAAAAAGTTAATTACTAGCATTAAGTATGTGTATATGTACTTCATTTAATGACAAAATCATAATGCAATATGCACCATTAAGTGTAATGATTTCTAATACGTGGTCCGTCTATGTAATAAATATAGTTTGTCTCAATCGCTAGGGCTTAAATGAGCTGTTTCAAATTCAGGATATCCAATTCCAAAAAATAGCAAGCTTTTCATGAATGTAATAATCATGTACCAACAAACACACATAAGTTCAAACTTTACCATAGTAATGTACAATAGTTTATATGATATTATCCGGTCAGTCATGTATATGTTTTATATGAAAGGAACTTACAATCAAATGATAGGAAACGATCAAAGCTTGCAAGCAGGCCAACTAGGATTTATTTAAGAAATATCACATTATATATATTTTACAGGTAAAAACATAGTTAATGAAGTTTTAAATAATTACCTTGGGAACATTACCGTATTTATGCATACGATCCCTTCGTCTTCCAATGCTAAGAGCGCTAAAAATTTCCACTTCAATATCATATGTTATGTCAATACCTTGACCAAGCAGCTCATCCATTTTAGCTTGATACTTCTCCTATATTGTATGTTTCATATTTATTAGCACTTGTATATATGCATGTATAAATCAAATTTTCAATCATACGAAGGACTTATTGCAAATTGAGATGAAGCATTATCAACCCATCGATCGTTGGTCGAGCCATCACCTGACTCGAGCTTATGAATCCAAACTACACCTTCTTACCATGATACCCATCAAGCTGGAAAAAAACAATTTATATCATCATAAACTAATAATGGATTAATTCAAATGTTAAATAAGTTTAACCAAAAATACCAAATCACTTCGATGATCCACAGTTGATCTCGAACCACCACGATGTAATTTTGGGTTCTTTCTTCTTCGTTTATGGTATTTTTATGATAGTTGTCGAACATCCGGAAGCTCCCGATATGTCAAGAATTGATTAAATATCTTTTGAGCAAGACACAGGGTTTCTTCTTAGTTTCTTTCATGTGAGATACTCGTTCTCGATATTTCAAACTACATTTCGCATTCCACAACTTCCGCACAATTGCGGGTCAAACAGCATCTCTCCATCGAAATCGATTATGTATATATAATTAAATACATTATAAAGAAAAATAGACAGTAAAAAAAATTACTTGTGAAACAAATTCTATTTTACATGAAACTCATTGAACATCACATTCTTAATCAGATCGGGGACCGATGCAAATGTGGCCTAAAATTCATTTACTCGTGCTAAAATTCTTTCCCGGATGGTCGATGATGTTTCACCACAAGCGAAGTCATATCTGCACATGATCATACTATGTTAATAGCATTTATTTTAGTTCCTAGTCCTTTTGATTCATGTGCTAGAAGACTAAAATAGACTAGAGTTATATACAATTTAGCATTCATTCAAGTTATATACAATGCTGTAATTACTCAAACTGAATAATTGCAATTATTTTTGACTCACTTTGTATGTTCCTATAAATATATCAGATAACAAATGAGTTGAAGGATGATGCAAATAAGGTACCAAGTGAGAGTGTCGCTACCGAGTTTGTAAAGACAACAGTTATCCCGACCCTATACAAATTTGACTTATACACTTTTAATAGTACTATAAGAGCTATTTCACATGTATCTACGTGCAAGAAAGTCCAACTTTCTATTTATAGAATGCATAACAAAGAATAACCAATGCTTATCCAATATAAATGGCATGCTTTTTATTCATATGTGAAAGTTGATGAAATTAAAAAAAATGATATAAAATGCATGAAGTAATGCTTATCCAATACAAATATGCCTTTTGTTTTCAGTTGAATTTAGAAGTTATGCAGATGTTTGGTGTAAATGTGTACTTATTTTGTCCAAATAACTAAGGTAAGAATTATTGAAACATAAAATTGGATATCATTTTTTATAAGGAAAGCACAAAAAAATGTAGAGAGAGGCCGTGCAAACTCAAAATTAAAAAAAAATTGAAAAAGAAATGAACTATATCTCCACACCATATAATTTACAAATCCACCCTCATGCAATAACCAATGGGTTTGGCAAAAAATTCTTTACAAAAAGCACGCAATATATCGAACCCAATTTTAAGGGGAAAAAAACCATAATTGGTATCATCACCACCCTTCAGACTTCTCAACCATTGACCACTTACATAAAAAAAATTGACATTCATTTAAATAAGCAATGAAGTTAGTGAAAGGAACTCATGTTCCTCACAAGGGAAAGTAAGTGTTGTATCATGGTCAAAACAAAACTCTTCTTCAGCCTGTCTCAGTAGAACTTGGAACTCTGGGTGAGCAAGATAAGATATAGGAACTACATGTTGTAATTCCTAATATAAAGTGTAAATGTAATACACTTGGCCTACATCGCCAAAACTTTAAAGTATATTACTAGTTTTCTAATGAAGGGGTTGGAGCCTTGGGGCACCCAAATGTTTATTTTGTTGTGAGGAGGGAGATCATGCATCACCACCACACACGCGTGCGCTGCCGCCGTCCGTCCGACCGAACCGAGCTCGGGTTTGGGTCTAATATGATCCTATTTTTACTGCAAAACAAGGCCGGATTTTTTGACAGTTGCAGGTTATATGAACATGTGCGAATCTGTTCAGAAACAGACGTGGATTGACTGAGGAGGTGTGACTTCTGAAGCGGGTGCTGGTTTTTTGGCGAACAGACACATCCATTACCAAACGGAAGCGGGTGCGACCCGTTAGACGCGAGCAGGTGCGAACGCAGAATCGGTAGCAAATGGGTGCAGCCCGTTAACGAACAGCAGCAATGAAAGGCAACGGGTGCAACCCGTCAGGCGGACGCGACTGTTCGAAGGGGTGCGGACGAAATTATAAATAGAAGAGAATACCAATCACATTTTCATTCCATTCGAATTCTAATTTCTTCTGCTTCTTCTTCTCTACTGCTCTATACAATAAATCACAGAGTTGACATACCCATTACAATCTCGTACAGATTACGTCTGTTATATCTTTGGAGACTTTAAATAAAGTCTTAAGGAAATTGTTATGATAAGCCTCAGACGGAATTTCCTTCTTCAAACTTGTTAGGTTTATGATATATATATATATATATATATATATATCATTTTCGTTTCTATGTTGTACTAACCTTTGATCTATTTCTACAGTTATTATTACTATAGTTGTTAGTTTATTGTTGTAATTTAATTACGACATACATATTGCTTAAATTAGCTAATACAGACTTCCAAAGTAGTAGAAATCTGATTGATAAACTTATGAGACGAGTTTATAATTGATTATTCTCTGTTTTGGTATACTAGACGTATAACATCTTAAGGCTTTCCAGTTTTCAATAAAACAGAGATGGCAACCATTGAACTATCAACAAAGGTTACTGCATACAACAGGCCTGATCCGTTCAAAGGAGATGGTGATGACTTTATAACATGGCAAAATCAAATGCTATTTTATCTCACCACACTCGATCTGCAACGGTATCTCGAGGAGGAGGAACCGATTCCTGCACCAGGCAAGGAATCAGATGTTGATATGTGGAAGCATTCCGATTTCCTATGCAGAAACTATATTCTGAATTATCTCGACACGGTGCTATACAAAGTATATCAACCTCTAAAGATAGCAAAAGCACTCTGGATTGCACTTGCCACGAAGTACAAGATGCAGAATATCAGTCTTAAGAAATTCATTGTAGACATATTCATGGACTACAAGATGGTTGACTCCAAACCGATGACTGCTCAACTGCATGAACTACAAATCATCATTCATGAACTTGAAGCGGAAGGTCATAAGGTTGAAGAATCGTTTTTGGTGAAGCCATCACGGAAAAACTGCCGCCATCATGGAGAGATAACCGCAACTATCTGAAGCATAAGAAAAAGGAAATCTCTTTACAGGATCTCATAGTCCGACTGAAAATTGAGGCAGATAACCGTGGAGTTACAAAACCAAACGAGGAGGTATTTGTGGCTGAAGGTTCAAAGACCAAAAAGAAAAAGAAAAATTTCTAGAAGAAAAGGAAAGCTCCAGACAACAAACCAAAAGACAACAAACGAACCAAAAAGTTTAATGGCGAGTGTTGGGTTTGTGGAAAGGTTGGACATGCCATTAGAGATTGCAGACACAAAAAAGAACGCAACATAGAGGAAAATAAAGTGGACAACATGGAAGTAGACGAGTCCAACTTTTCGGTAGTTGTATCTGAATGCAATTTGGTTCAGAATCCTAACCAATAGTGGGTAGACACAGGCGCTACTCGTCATGTCTGCTCTGATAAATCCATGTTTTCTACATACCAGAAATTCGATCACAAAGAAAAATTCTATATGGGTAATTATGCAGTATCCATGAACGAAGGCAGTGGCACAGTAATCCTCAAGTTTACTTCGGAAAAAACTATCAAGTCGAATGATGTGCTCCACGTTTCAGACATACGCAAGAATCTCATCTCTGGTGCAGTACTATCGAAGAAAGGATTCAAAATAGTGTTCGAGTCAGACAAGATGGTTCTATCCAAAGCTGGAATATATATTGGAAATGGATATTTACGTGATGGCCTATTTAAGGCAAATGTAGCCGTTATCGGCAATAAAACTGTGTACTCTAATTGTGCTATTAATAAAATTGAAGTTTCTTACTTGCTTGAGCACGAAATTTTACTATGGCATGATAGATTGGGACAGTAAATTTTTGAAAAATGAAAATATTATCAAACTTGGGATTAATTTAGAAATTCCGAGTAGATAAGAACTGCAAATGTGAGACATGTGTAGAAGTAAAAATGATTAAAAAAATCATTTCATCTGTTGATAGAAGCACCGAACCACAAGGTTTGGTTCATACAGATTTATGTGATTTTAAATCGTTACCTACAAGAGGTGGGAAAAAGTACTTTATCACGTTTATTGACAATTATACGCGATATTTCTATGTATATCTTTTGAATTGTAAAGATTAAGCAATTACATTATTTATAAAATACAAGGCTGAGGTAGAAAATTAGTTAGATAAAAAGATCAAGATATCGAGATCTGATCGAGGTGGAGAATATGAATCACCATTTGAACAATTCTATGCCGAAAATGGTATAATTCATCAAACAACGGCTCCATTCTCACAACAAAAAAATGGTGTAGCCGAGAGGAAGAACAGAACGTTAAAAGACATGATTAGTGTCATGCTTTTAACCTCTGGTCTACCGACGAACTTGTAGGGCAAAGCCTTAAATATGTCTAATCACATATTAAACAAAGTCCCTCACAATAAAACAGGAACAATTCCATATGAGTTATGGAAAGGACACAAACCAAGTTTTAAATAACTCGGAGTGTGGGGGTGTTTGGCAAAAGTTCTAGTTCCGCCTCCTAAGAAAGTCAAACTTGGACCAAATACAGTAGATTGTTACTATTTAGGGCCAGCCCAAAATAGTAATGCCTACAGATTTTTGGTATTCAAGTCTTTTATAGCTGATATTCATGTAAATACAATCATAAAATCTAGAGATGCCTCATTCTTTGAAGATGTGTTTCCGCACAAAAGGAATGAAGGGAATAATGTCCCTAAAAGGACAAGAGAAGAATCAAGCAATTCATATGAAGATGAAACTAATCATGAAATTGAGGAAGTTGAACCAAGAAGAAGCATAAGGGCTATGACTTCTAAGACATTTGGTTCGGATTTTTCACATATGTGTTAGAACACGAACTTCAAACGTACAAGGAAGCGATGTCATCTTCTGAATCTTCATGTTGGAAGGAAGCAATCCAAAGTGAAATTGATTCAATTTTAAGTGATAAAACTTAGGAAATTGTTGATATTCCATCTGGAATAAAACCTATTGGCTGTAAATGGATTTTTAAGAAGAAAATGAAAGCAGATGGCTTTATCAACAAGTACAAAGCCAGATTAGTAGCCAAAGGATATCATCAAAAAGAAGGAGTAGACTTCTTCGATACATATTCGCCGGTAACACGAATAACCTTTATAAGAATGCTAATAGCAATTGCATCGATCTATAATCTAGAAATTCATCAAATGGATGTAAAGACAGCATTCTTAAATGGAGATCTCGATGAGGAGATCTACATGGAGCAACCTTAAGGTTTTATTTCCGAAGGAAATGAAAACAAAGTCCCTAGATTAGTAAAATCGTTATACGAACTAAAACAAGCTCCAAAATGATGGCACGCAAAATTTGATAGTGTCATGACTTTTTCGCATAAATGAATGCGATAAGTGTGTTTATTATAAACAAATTGGACAATCATATGTGATGATTTGTTTATATGTAGACGATACATTAATATTTGGTCCAAATACTCAGGTAATATAGACCATAAAGAAGATGTTAATTAGCAATTTCGATATGAAAGACTTAGGAGTTGCAGACGTTATTTTGGGAATCAAAATAATAAGAACACGTAATGGAATTGAAGTATCTCAGTCACACTATGTAGACAAAGTGATTGAAATATTTCAAAATTTTGGAATTAAAGGAGTAAGAACACCTTTTAATCGATCAGAAGTACTGTATAAAAACACTAATGAGAGTGTAATGCAACTGGAATACTCTCATGTAATAGGATGTCTCGTGTATCTCATGAATTGCACAAGACCAGATATAGATTATGCAGTAAGTAGACTGAGCAGGTATGAAAGCAATCCAGGAAAAGAACACTCGAAAGCACTAATAAGAGTTCTTGGATATTTAAAAAATGCCATAAATTATTCCTTACATTATAAAAAATATCCTGCCATCTTAGAAGGATATAGTGATGCAAATTGGATTGCTGATTCAGAGGAATCAAAATCAACAAGTGGTAATGTCTTTACCTTAGCAGGGCAACAATGTCATGGAAATCAACTAAACAAACATGCATAGCTCGGTCCACTGTGGAATCAGAGTTCATCGCTTTAGATAAAGCAGGCGAAGAAGCGGAATGACTTCGTCATTTTTTAGAAAATATTCTGTTTGGCCAAAACCTGTACCGGCCATATGCATATACTGTGATAACCAAGCTGCACTAAGTAGAGCACACAACTTTGTGTATAATGGAAAGTCACGACATATTCGTCGATGCCATAACACAGTTAGGCAGTTACTCTCAGATGGAACTATTTCCGTAGATTATGTGAGACAAATGATAACCTAGCGGATCCATTTACTAAAGATTTATCAAGAGAGAAAATTGACTGCGCATCGAGGAGAATGGAATTAAAAGCCTAAACCACCAAGAGTTATCTTATACGGAAACCTATCCTAGCGACTGGAGATCCCACGGACTAGGATCAATAGGCGAACTAGTTCTGAATAACTCAAGACGTAATGCATTTGCATGGACATAGTCCAACTCCATTCCTATGGTGCACAACATAAATGCATGCCTACAGAAGTATGTAAAGGTTAAAACTATGTTTTTTAATGATGACCATATCTTGGAAATAACAAGTGGGGTATATGTAGGATACTCTTAATGGTTGCGATCACTTATGTTAGAGTGAGCTGGGTCGGCTCTATGAGAATATTAAAGGCTTATATTTTCATAAACACTCATAGAACCAAAAATTGTTCAGGACCAAAATGAACACAATTAAGAGATTGGATGAGAAGGGAATCAATGCTTCGTAAAGCTTATTGTCTGGATATACAATAAAGGCTGACAGTTCAAGATGAAATAATTCACCGATTAGCCAAGTAGATCCGATAAGTTTTAACTAGGGAAAGTTCAAAGTGAAATATCTACTTATCCACGATAAAGTATTATTCCATTTGTACTCTGTGATATTTCGCTTTGTGTGGGGGAAAAGTATATTATCATTTATGTGGGGGATTATTGGAATTCCTAATATAAAGTGTAAATGAAATACACTTGTCCCACATCGCCAAAACCCCAAACAAAGCAAAGTATATTAATTGCTTTCTAATGAAGGGGTCGGGGCCTTGGGCACCCAAATGTTTGCTTCGTTGTGAGGAGGGAGATCATGCATCACCAACACACACGCGCACGCGCCGCCGCCGTCCGACCGAACCGAACCGGGCCGGGCTCGGGCTCGGATTTGGGTTTGGGTCTGGGTCTAATATGATCCTATTTTTACTGCAAAACTGGGTCGGGTTTTCTAATAGTTGCAGGCTATACGAACAGGTGCGAGTCTGTTCAGAAGCGGACGCGGATTGACCGAGGAGGCGCAAGTTCTGAAGCGGGTGTGGGTTTTTGGCGAATAGACGGAAGCAGGTGTGACCCGTTAGACCCGAGCGGGTGCTAACGCAGAACCAGTAGCGAACGGGTGCGGCCCGTTAACGAACAACAGCAATGAAAGGCAACGGGTGCAACCCGTCAGGCGGACACGACCGTTCGAAGGGTGCGGACGAAATTATAAATAGAAGAGAATACTGATCACATTCTCATTCCATTCGAATTCTAATTTCTTCTGCTTCTTCTTCTCTCTTTCTCTATACAATAAATCGTAGAGTTGACATACCCATTACAATCTTGTGCAGATTACGTCTGTTGTATCTTGGGAGACTTTAAATAAAGTCTTAAGGAAATTGTTATGACAAGCCTCAGATGGAATTTTCTTCTTCAAACCGGTTAGGTTTATGATTCATATATATATATATATATCATTTTCGTTATATATATATATATATATATATCATTTTCGTTTCTACGTTGTACTATTTCTTTAAATAGTATAACGTTTAGTCTATCGCTATAGTTATTATTACTATAGTTATTAGTTTATTGTTGTAATTTAATTACGACATACCTATTGCTTAAATTAGCTAATACAGACTTCCAGAGTAGTGGAAATCTGATTGATAAACTTGTGAGACGAGTTTATAATTGATTATTCTCTGTTTTGGTATACTAGATGTATAACGCTACAAACCTACTTCTATTCTCCCCCCACATACATTGCAAAATTACCTATGGGGACTTCCATATTGTTATTCTTCCAAAACTGGAACACCTCTTCAGAATTTTCCTTAGCATTATGGACTGTGATATCATGTTTGATCTTTTGATAAAAGCTATTGTATATTACACAAAAAGAAGATGAAGTTTTGTTTTGATGAGAAGAAGAGTTTGTGGTAGTATATCATAAGGTGGATGAGTAGACGAACTCATGTGAAGATAGTGTGTCTGTGTTTAAGAAAAGGACAGTATATGAGCTCAAAATTGATCTTGGAACTCTATTATTCTTTCATAATGCACCAACACACACTTCTTTAGAAAACTCTTTTCCTCTATCAATAACTATGTTGCTCCAATATACAACCCTATAACCATACTTTATTCATTCTGAGCTGGCTTAATTGCCATATATGACTTCCTCTTCGTACAAAATAGGCATCTCATAAGTCCTAAGACAAAATTATGAAAAGTATGATAGACTATTAAAAAAATTACATGATTGAGAATTCCAAACTCTTTTTTTTGAATTACCTAGAGAACCAAGCTTCGCTTGTAAACTCTAGGGAAGTATGTGTCTGCCAAACACATACTTCGGGTACTTGTTATAGGGTTGTCAGTTTCGAGGCTCGAACTCGTGACCTTCGATCACGCAGTCCGGACCATCAACCAACTGCGCCAACTTTTTCTAGTATATCAAAAGATACGATCCTCATATTTACTTCATAAAAACATAAAATTGGTTATATTTGACTTAACATCCAGCTTAACTTTTTGCCTATCAATTATGAACTCTTATCCTCCGTAATCATTCTCACGATTTCCAAATGCAATCTCACAACCCCAAACCAGAACCATTGTACTTAACAAGACTAAAGCGACCAAGATCGAGATACCACTCATTAACGCATATGATAAGATTGAGGTAATAAATAACATTTAACCTAAATCTATGCAACTTTTCAGGTAAAAGGTAAAGTTGATAAATATCACTTAATAAACCTAATCAATACCTGATCGAGTTATTTCAGTGAGATTTGGTGGTTCCTTCGTTATAAATTTTGACATCGACGCGAATTGAAATCAACAGTAATATGTCTAGGGTTTCTGATTTGGTGAGAACTGGTTTTCAAAATTTACGTTGAATTTAGGATGACAGACGATGTACGATGTAAGGAGCAGGCTGTTTAGAGGTCATCACAGTGATGAGTAATGGTTGTTCTCTAGTGAAGAAGAAGGTGTTTGTGGAAATGGACCAAGATGATAGGCAATGATATATGTACGTAGTGCTGTGTTTGTGCACCAGCACAGTTTTTGAATGATTTTGTGCAAGAATCAACAAATTAACAGCAAGAAAAGAATGGTTCCATTGTGAAGCAGCAAAACAATTCGAATTAGGGGTTAATGGAAATTGAACCGGGACTGGATTTGGGAACAACTGGATGAACTAACTAAGAATATTTCTAAATAAGAACAAGAAGAAAAAGAACAATGTTATCAAATCTTTCAAAACAACCAGATACTGAGTTGCAAGCTACTATAATGAACAATGATGGAAATTTTGAGAAAACAGATAAGAACAAAAAATAAGAACTAGAAACAAAATCAAGAACTGAAAATGGTAAATGAAAGAATGACAAATAGAAAATCAAAAGTGCAATTAGAACAAGAATTAAGGAACTAGACTAAAATTTAAAGTAACCGTCAAGCTAATCTATGAGTAAGAATTAAAGAAGAAGAACAGATACTAGATTTGCAACAGAAAATGGAATTTAAATGATATTAAGCTTCAGATTTTCACACACTTACAAAAAAATGCATGTACATCCTTATATACACATTCACACACCAAGTAAATGGACCCTTGCTGATACAAATAACCCAGTTTTGACCCAAACTGGACCGTTCAACTCACAAAACAAACATACACCATTATACAAAGTAATTCAAAAACACTGCAGTCAAACAAGACTTCAGATCTGATGAGTTTTAGTGTGCACGTGCAAACATGCACACACATGCACACTCAAACAGCTCTCTCCCCAACCCATATCTTCAACTGTCTAAGCTTCTGACAGCTGCCTGACATCAATCTCCATCAACTTTGGTGGTTAGGCAGCCATGCTCTGATGAACTTCGCCAAAATTCGTCTTTTTGTGTTTTCTATGACCATGCATAACCATTTTTAAAGCTTCTAAGCAATTCCCTGATAGCTTGATTGTTACAATTCCCTTCTTCTTTAAGAACATACCTTATATCAAGGTCTAAAGTTGGAAACCTTCTAATTAGTGGCCAATAATCTTTCCATGTTACTTCCTCTTTAGGCTTGTCTTTCCATTTAACTAACACTTGCACCACTGGTTCATTGTTTTTAGGAACTAACCTTCTATCCAGATCTCTTCAGGCTGATTCACTATCTCTTCTACATAACTAGGAGCATCATCTTGTATTATCAATCCATTATCGATTTTTCTTTGAACTGCGAAACATGAAAAACAAGATGTATCCTAGCACTTGTAGGCAGTTGCAATTTATAAGTCACCTTTCCTATTTTTTCTTCAACCTGACAGGGTCCATAGTATTTGGGTGATAACTTGTGAGTTTTTTGAAGTCCAGCAGTGATTTGTCTATTGGGTTGTAGCTTCAAATACACCCAATCTCCCACTTCAAATTTCCTATCTGTTCTTATCAGTTCTGCATATTTCTACATTCTCTCTTGAGCTAGCCTTAAGATGTCCTTTAGAAACTCCAACACAATATCTTTGAAATACAATTCTTCTTCAACTTGCTCAACCTTTGCAGAATTTGGTACATAAGATAACAAATTAGGAGGATCGGTACCATACGCTGACTTGAATGGTGTAGTGTTAGTGGAGGCTTTCCAAGTGGTGTTGTACCAATACTCAGCTAAAGTCAACCATCTTGATCATTCTTGGGGTTTGTGTCAAACAAAACATCTTAAGTAGCATTCTAAGATTTTATTAACCACCTCAGTTTGCCCATCACTTTGTGGGTGGTATGCTGAACTATATTTCAAACTGCTGCCTTGTAGCTTAAAGATTTCCTTCCAAAAGTTACTTGTAAACAAAGCATATCTATCACTTACAATAGTTCGAGGCATCCTATGTAATTTAAACATACCATTAAAGAAAACTGTAGCCACTCCATGGCAGTATAGGGGTGACTCAATGGACAAAAATGGGCATACTTGCTAAGTCTGTCTACAACTACATATATCACTATATATTTTTGACTTCTAGGCAAGCATGTAATGAAGTCCATAGAAATATCCAACCAAATCCTTTCAGGGATGGGAAGAGGTTGCAAGGGTCTAGGTATGAGTATGTTTTCCCCCTTATTTCTTTGACATTCATCACAATTCTTAACATACTTTTCAATAGTTCTTCTCATTTTTTCCAATAAAGGACTTGCTTTAATTTATTTAGAGTACCATTGATACCAGAGTGCCCTCCCAATGGAGTTGAATGATGCTCTCTCACCAACTGTTGAATAATTGCATCCAAGTGATGATCTATTAGCATTTTGGATTTATGAAAGAACAACTTGTATACCACCTTATATTTGCTTTCATAATTCATTCCTTTGAATTCTCATCAGTTGCTGTTGATACCAAGGTGAGTTTTGCAAAGTGTTTTTCAATGCTTGCATCCATGGTGATTGTACTATTGAAACTGCTTGTAGTTGAGGGTCCTTCTCTTCCTCTTCTTCTATTATAGATAATGCATTAGCCACCTTGTTGTCTCTACCACTTTTGTACTCTATTTTGTAATCAAATCCATGGTGTTTGGAAAGCCATTTATTCTGCACCCCAGCATGTAACTTCTATGTTAGTAGGTGTTTCAAACTCTGGTGATCGGCTTTAATAACAAACTATCTCCTCATTAAGTATTGTGTCCACTTCTTTGTAGCTATAATGATAGCAAGCAACTCCTTCTCATATGTTGAAAAATTCAAATTTCTTCCATGTAGAGCCTTGCTCAAGTAAGCCAAGGGTATGTGGTTTTGCATTAATACAGCCCCTATGCCATGTCTGCTAGCATCACATTCCAAAATAAATGGTTGTGAGAAACCAAGCATTGCTAACACTGGTGGTGTTACCAGACATTGTTTAAGTCTTTTGAAAGCTTATCTGGCTTCTTCATTCCATTCAAATGCATCTTTTTTAACATATTTGTTAAAGGTCTATCAATGGTACCATAGTCTTTTATAAATTGTCTGCAGTAACCAGTGAGACCCAAAAACCCCTTAATGCTTTCAAGCTGCTTGGAAATGGCCAGTTCACTACTGCTTGTATCTTACTGGGATTAACAGCCAACCCCTCAGCTTAAATGATGTGTCCCAAATATTCCAGAGATTCTTTTGCAAATCTACACTTGGTCATCTTAATCACTATGTGGTTTTGTTTCAGCACCTAAAAAGTAACCTGCATTGTTCTAAATGCTCAGGCCATGACTTGCTATATATGAGTATATCATCAAAAAACACCAATACAAATTTTCTCTAGTATGGTCTAAATATCTCATTCATCAACGATTGAAAAGTAGAAGGTGCATTAGCCAATCCAAATGGCATTACTATGAATTCATAATGCCCATCATGGGTCCTAAATGTAGTTTTACGAATATTTGCTTCGTTCATTCTTATTTGATGATACCCTGACCTTAAATCCAATTTAGAGAAGAATTTGGCTCCTTGAAATTCATCAAATAATTTATCTATCAATGGAATGGGGAATTTATCCTTTAGTCTGAGAATTGAGGACTCTATAATCAATGCATAATCTTCATGTTCCATCTTTCTTTGTCACCATTACCACAGGTAAACAATATGAACTGCAGCTGTTTCTAATGATTCTAGAGTCCAACATATCCTTGATAAGTTTCTCAAGTTCATTCTTAATGTGGTATGAGTGCCTGTATGGTTTGATGCAAATGGGTTTGGTAATAAAGGTATTTCGTAGTCTTGTAGTTTGTGTGGAGGAGGAAGAGGTGGTGAACTGGTGGTAATTTTGGGAAAATTTTGAAGTTCTTCAATTTCTGGAGGAATATCATAGGTGGTAATTTCATGAGGGTTTAAGGTACATAGCATCATGGTAATTTGACTTTGGGTAACACTCCTTGCTAATGGCCTTTTTACTAATAACTTTCAACTCTTCCTATTGCATTCTTGCCACACATACTCCTTACCATTGTATTTGAATTTAAGTTGCAACTTCTCAAGGTTTAGAGTTACTTCTTCCAGTTTTCTCATCCATTGTGTCCCAAGAATCACTTAGCATCTTTCTAAGGGAAACAAGAGCAAGTCCACCGGCATGACACGACCTTGACACTTGAGTATAACATCTTGGCACATACCATTACCAGTCAATTTTTCACCATTAGCTACCACCACTTCAAAGACTCTTGACTCCTCAACTTTAAGCTTTAACTTCTTAAGCAAGTTTGCATTAATAAAACTATGAGTTGACCGAGAGTCAATTAGTATGTGAACTGATTTTCCTTGAATACTTTCTTTCACTTTAATGGTTGATAAAGTGGGTATTACATACATAGCTTGCAATGTTATAATTAGAGGTTCATCACCATTGGATCCTAGTTCTGTCAATGCTTTAAGTTTAGTTCCTTCTAACTACTCTACTCCAATCAATGGCATAACTCCTTCCAGTATGTAAACTTGAGGGTTTTTACATTTGTGATCTCTATGCCATTTCTCCCTACACCCATAACACAAGTTTTATCTCCTCATTTCAATTAATTGGCTTGGGGGTAAGCCCTTTACTTTTTGCTAAAGCCTCTAGTTGTGTGTCCTTTTAGTTTGTAATAGGGTTCATGTTGTGGAAAGCTTAAGGATTTCGAAAAGAAGTAGGATGGGCAGAGTATTTCTTTGTATATTCAGGGTGGGCTTAAGTGTTTTGCTGCTCTTCTTAGTATAAGAATGCTTGCTTCCAAACATTTTTGCCAGCGCAACTGCCTCTTTGAAATCAGCTGGTCAAGAAGTGAGAGCATTATATTTCAATTCTTCCTTTCACCCACCAACAAACCTGTCTAACACAAAACTTGGAGGTAAAGCATCAGTGGCCATTTGCAAATTGTTCAAACTTATTAAGATAATTCAAGATAGAGGTGGTCTATTTCAACCCAACCAATGCTTCAAATGGCCTCTCCATTTCTTCAGCGTTAAATCTCACCATGATTTCCTCTTTGAAAAATTGCGAAGACCCATGATCAGGAACATTATGCACATACCAATTATACCATTTCAATGGTTCCTTTTTTAGATAAAATGAACAAATGTCAACCCACAACCTTTCATCAGTCTGATGAAGTCTAAAGTACCGCTCAACTTGCTAAAGCCAATCAGTCACCCTCTTCTCAATGTTAAACACTGGAAAATCAAGTTTAAGGGTAGCTAATGGGGTATTTCTTGATAGGTTATCTGGATAGTAGTAATTCAGGTATGGATGTCTGTAGCCATGGGGAGGACATGGAGGTTCCTGAGGATAATACTGAGGATTCTGATGATTTCTTGTAGGTACTAGCATTCGTGGTGGAGTTAGTGGTGGTAGAGGCATTGTTTGTGAATTTGGTGAATATAGAGGATATGGGGGCGGAGGACATATGGTTATTTGTGGAGGCTAAGAATTTCGAGGATTATGAGGATAATGAGATTCTTGGTATGAATTTGGAGGTGGTACTAACGGCTGTGGCGCTGGTGGTCGGTTCTTGAGCTGTTGAATGTCACGAAAGAGGGCAGTGAGAACATTATGAAACTGTTCAAATTTAGTGCTCAGTTCTTGTTGAGTTTGTTTGATCCTCAAATAAACTCTTCTTGCTTCATCCACGTTGGACTATGGTTCTGAAATGGTAGATGAGACGAATTGATGAGGTTTTGCGGATCGACATGAGGATTTGCTGGCACCTTAGAAGGTGGTTCTAATACCAAATTGTAAGTAGCAGGCTGATTAGAGGTCATCGCAGTGATGAGTAATGGTTGTTCTTTGGTAAAGAAGATGGTGTTTGTGGAAATGGACCAAGGTACAGGGCTGTGTTTGTGCACCAGAACACTGTTTGAATGATTTCTTGCAATTCAAGCAAGAAAATTGAGTGTAAGTAATTGTTTTTCCAAAATGATTCAACAAAGTACCATAAATATAGCAAGAATCAACAAATCAACAACAAGAACAGAATGGTTCCATTATGAACCAGCAAAAAATTCAAATAAGGGGTTAATGAAAATTAAACTGGGACTGGATTTGGGAACAACTAGATGAACTAACTAAGAATATTTGTAAATAAGAAAAAGAAGAACAAGAACAATGTTATCAAATCTTTCAAAACAACCAGATACTAAGTTGCATGCTATTGTAATGAACAATAATGGAAATTTTGAGAAAACAGTTAAGAACAGAAAACAAGAACTGGAAACAAAATCAAAAACTAAAAATGGTAAATGCAAGAATAACAAGTAGAGAATCAAAAGTGAAATTAGAACAAGAATGAAGGAACTAGACTAAAATTTAAAGTAACTATTAAGCTAATCTATGAGTAAGAATTAAAGAAGAAGAACAGGTACTGGATTTGCAACAGAAAATGGAATTTAAATGATATTAAGCTTCATATTTTCACACACTTACAAAAAATGCCAGTACATCCTTATATACACATTTACACACCATGTAAAAAAAACCCTGGCTGATACAAATAACCCAGTCTTGACCCAAACTGACTTATTCAACTCACAAAACAAATATACACCATTATACAAAGTAATTCAAAAACACTGCAGTCAAACAAGACTTCAGATATGACGAGTTTAAGTGTGCATGTGCAAACATGCACACACATGCACACTCAAATAGCTCTCTCCCCAACCTATATCTTCAACTGCTTAAGCTTCTGACAGTTGTCTGACATCAATCTCCATAAACTCTGGGGGTCTAGCCACCATGCTCTGGTGAACATGGCAAGAATTCGTCTTTTCTATTTTCTCTGACCATGCACAGCCATTTTTAAAGCTTATAAGTAATTCCCTGATAGCTTGGTTGTTCCATACGATGCATGTAGTGTTT
Organism: Allium cepa; assembly: GCA_030765085.1. Classification (NCBI taxonomy): domain Eukaryota; kingdom Viridiplantae; phylum Streptophyta; class Magnoliopsida; order Asparagales; family Amaryllidaceae; genus Allium; species Allium cepa. Next base: position 490,926,170 of record CM060935.1, read on the forward strand.
TTAGAGGACAAGTATGAGTTTAACGCCATATAACTTAAAATAAAAGTGTGTTTCTGTTGGCATCAAGTTTTTTCTTCTAGCCCCTTCTAGCCGCCAAAACTAAAGCCTTAAACAATTCTGTTTCTTTCTTTCTAACACCAATTACTAGTTTCTTCATGTGAACAGGAATACAAAATTCAAATATCTTATTTCTCCTATTCTTCCAAAACAAACGCTGCTGCTAGAAGAAAAAAGAAACATTCCTTCTTCATTTTTTACCAAACTTTAGATTTTTAAATCGTGGTTGAATTAGTCGTGATTGATTGATTTGTTAAAAAATAAAAAACTCTAAACAATGTATTTATGATTGATTTACTGGAAAAAAATAGAATTTAACACATGAAAATGAAATTAATAACTTCGTGATCATCACAATTGGGATTATCCACGAAATCTTCATCTTCCATCATCTATTAGGAAAAAATGATTTCATTTTTTCTTCCCGGCTTTGGCCTACGAGTGCATATATGGCCTCATTGGTGTATATGTACACATTTCTGTGGTAAAAGGCTATGCAGTTTGAGCCGGTGGAATAGTTGATTTATTTGAGTCAGCAAATCCAACATAGACATATTATCTTAAATAGTTTGGATGTGTATATTCTGATTGGTTTCGCATCGTCATGACATATCTTGTGCGAGTGTAGAGCACAATTAATATACTACCCGACGAATTTCATTTTTTTCTATTGGTCCAGCACTATAATTATCTTTTGAAAGTGACTACTGTGGCTAGCTATCATTTAGGATCGTGTAATATGGAATATAATTAAATATAAATGCGGAAATACATGATAATAGCAAAGTAAATAAAAATGAGCACACCAGGAATTTTTATACTGGTTCAAACTTCCCGTTCTACGTTCAGTCCCAGAATTCCCTCTGAAATTTCTCACATTAACCCTTTCTTAACCCGGAGAAATAGTTATACAACACCTGAAACAACCGAACAGGATTTTTCCGCCTCTAACAACCGAAAGAAGACTTTAACCGCCTGAACAACCGAATAGGACTTTAATAGTTTCAGTAGAATTGCTTTGGCACTATGTGTTCTTAATAACACCGATATGTCTTTGATAGTACAACCTTCCTATAATCTTTCCTCAAGTATATATGTGTGTATAAAGATTTAGAAAGGAAAATATTGCTTTGAATCAAAGAATAAGTTAATTGTTTCAGAGATTCAAGCAATATATGAAAGTTGTGATTGCTTTTTAGAATACAGAGATAGTCGAAAGTAAGATCAGAAAGTAATCAGTAAATTAGTTATTTGTAGAGTGGATTTTGTGTGTTTATATAATAGATAAAGAGATGCAACCGTTCATGAAGAGTTTTTATCAACAGAAGCATCCGTTACTCTTCATAATAGAACGTGACTCTTTGCAAAAGGAAGTGTCTTTTCACAAAAAATAACTGTTACAGAATTCAGTCGACTGGGGAAAAACGGTCAGTCGACTGAATATTCAAAGATAGTAAAAAACAGTGCATATCTGTGTACAGTAGGCTGTTTTATAGATATTTAGTCGACTGGTCGATTTTGTTCAGTCGACCGAATTCTGTTGATAATCAAAAATCACTACAGTTTATTTAGTTAGAGCACTTGCCTTCTAAACTAGTGAACCGGGTTCGAGCCCCGCTCCATGCATTTTTTTGAAAACTTGATTTTGATTAAAATATGAATGCAATTTTATTTGAATGTGAATGATGATTCTTGAGGAAAGATTTTAACAAAGCACTAAACTAGACTCTATATACATATTTGATGGCTCTTGTTAAAATATATATAACTATACAAACTATATATTGAGCCGATGAGTCTGGATGTTATCGTAGTCGTAGATTCGTGAACTGTTGTGTCTTGTCAGTAATCAAAACCTATGATCCAACATTCTCCCCCTTTTTTATGATGACAACTTCATTTGCTACAAACGAATCTTTGACAAGCTTTGCTGATCTTATCTCTCTCAATGAATATCTTCCTATAATTGTGCTATAGATTTCTCCCCCTGAATCTATGCTATATATTCCTGTAAATAATTAATCTTTTCTCCCCCATCTGTGCTTGCATGGTTTATTCCTGCAAATAGTGTTAGAGAGCAATATCTTTCTCCCCCTTTGTCATCGACAAAAAGGAGAGTATATATGATGATATAAATTATATTTTACATAAGTGTTAACATAGAGCAATATAAAACAAAAGGACCACTACTTATAATGTAAGGTATCAGAAAAAAATTAACATTTAAAGCATGCGATACCCAAGGTTTTTATAACTTCCTAATTTTTAGGAAACCATACCTATTTGGGTGTAGTTGAACCTTTATAAATATAATTTTCATTATTAACTACCACATCAAAATAATCATCAATGTATTTTTCTCTATTTTTCCAATTAACAGGAACCCAAATACTAAGATAATTTTTATACATATTTCCTGTTAATGATTTTGTACTTCTGGAGAAATTATCAACATTATAGGTCATAGTAGTATTTGAATTTCTATTGGATTTAGGCTTTACTCAAAATTTAGTACTAGCACTATCATTTTTACTATACATGAAAGCATATCTAATACTATTTCTACGATCAGTTTTATTATATCTTAAATTTTATTTGAAGTAGACTGAGAATTTTCTATTATTGTAGAAAGATTTTCTCGTCCTTTATTAAAATTAGAAATATTTTTATTAATATCTTCTAGCTTAGTTTTAAGACTAGATTTTTCTAACTCTAATACTTTAGTGTTAGATTTTAAATCATTAATTTCAACTGATAAATCATCATTTTATTCTTTTGAATTTCTAATTCCTGAGTTATCATAGAAAGTTGTGAAGCTAAATTAGAATTAGATTCTTGAGATTTTTCAAGTTCTTCTTCAAGAATTTTCTTTTCATCTCTAAGCATACTAATTTCCAATTCAGATCTATTTAGTTTTCCTTGTAACTCCTTATTATAATTCTTAGTCTGTTTTACAAAATCTACAAGTACAGAATTAAGTTCAACTAAATCTTCAAAACTTAGTTCACTTACATCATCATTTGAAGCCATGAAGCATACATTTGCTTGCTCTATGTCACTGTCACTTTCTGATGATGAAGAATCTGAATCATCCCATGTTACAGAAAATGCTTTCTTCTTGAATTTGTTTTTCTTGAATTTTTTTCTGTTTTTCTGGACAATCTTTCTTCATATGACCCTTCTTATGACATTCATAACATTCCATGACAGATGATGATGGTTTATTGCTATTATTGTTGCTAGAATTATTTTTGTAGCTCTTGCCCTTGTTATTCTTTTTGAATTTCAAAAAAAAATTAAAATTCCTAGCAATAAATGCCATATCCTCTTCATCTGAGTCAGAGGCATCTTGTTCTGCTTGAAACGTTAGATTCTTCTTGTCTTGTGCTTGAACTTTCTTTGCCTACAAATTCACTTCATATGTCATTAGATTTCCTATTAACTCTTCTGGTTTCATAGTTGAAAGATCGTTTACTTCTTCAATAGCTAGGACTCTTCTTTCCCATTCATCCGTTGAAGAGTTTAGGATTTTTGATACTAAATCAAAATCAAAAATGTTTTCTCCTAATCCTAATAGTGAATGATAGATATCTTGAAATCTAGAGTACATATCATTGATGGATTCATCTTATTTCATTCTAAAGTTTTGAAACTGATTTTTGAGCATGGAGATTTTGCTTTGTTTGACTTTGTTAGTTCCTTCATGAGTGATTTTAAGCGTTCTCCATATTTCATAAGCAGTTTGACACATGCTAACACGATCAAAATTCATTTCTATCTAGTGCACAAAATAACATGTTCATAGCTTTAGCATTGGCAGTAGCATCTAATTTTTGTGTGTTGAAACAAGTGGAATATTCTCCAGTGGGAAGAGTTATTCATTCTGTGTGATATTCCATGATTCAAAACAATTAGATTGCATATAGATTCGCATACGAGTTGACCAATAATTATAGTTCAAACCATTAAAGAATGGAGGTCGTGCAGTGTATTGACCTTCAATAAAACTAGTATTAGTGGTGTTGTTTTCCATATTAGTAAGATATCAGATAACTTTGTAACGGTTATAAGATGCCTTGCTCTGATACCAAATTAAAGTGACTATTGTGGCTAGCTATCACTTAGGATCGTGTAATATGGAATATAATTAAATAGAAATGCGAAAATAGATGATAATAGCAAAGTAAATAAAAATGAGCACACCAAGAATTTTTATACTAGTTCGAACTTCCCGTTCTAGGTCCAGTCCCAGATTTCCTCTGGAATTTCTCACAATAACCCTCTCTAAAGCCGGAGGAATAGGTATACAATACATGAACAACCGAACAGGATTTTTCCGCCTCTGACAACCGAAAGAGGACTTTACCCGCCTGAACAACCGAACAGGACTTCAACAGTTTCAGTAGAATTGCTTTGACACTATGTGTTCTTAATAACACCGATATGTCTTTGATAGTACAACCTTTCTATAATCTTTCCTCAAGTATATATGTGTGTATAAAGATTTAGAAAGAAAAATATTGCTTTGAATCAAAGAATAAGTTAATTGTTTCAGAGATTCAAGCAATATATGAAAGTTGTGATTGCTTTTTAGAATACAGAGATAGTAGAAAGTAAGATCAGAAAGTAATCAGTAAATTGGTTATTTGTGGAGTGGATTTTGTGTGTTTATATAATAGATAAATAGATGCAACCATTCATGAAGAGTTTTGATCAACAGAAGCATCCATTACTCTTCATAATAGAACGTGACTCTTGGCAAAAGGAAGTGTCTTTTCACAAAAAATGACTATTACAGAATTTAGTCGACTGGGGAAAAATGATCAGTCGACTGAATATTCAAAGATAGTAAAAAAGCAGTGCATATCTGTGTATAGTAGGCTGTTTTATAGATATTCAGTCGACTGGTCGATTTTGTTCAGTCGACTGAATTCTGTAGATAATCAAAAATCACCATAGCTTATTTGGTTAGAGCACTTGCCTTTTAAACTAGTGACCCGGGTTTGAGCCCCGCTACATGCATTTTTTTGAAAACTTGGTTTTGATTAAAATATGCATGCAAGTTTATTTGAATGTGAATGATGATTCTTGAGGAAAGATTTTAACAAAGCACTAAACTAGACTCTATATACATATTTGATGGCCCTTGTTAAAATATATATAACTATACAAACTATATATTGAGCCGATGAGTCTGGATGTTATCGTAGTCGTAGATTCGTGAACTGTTATGCCTTGTCAGCAATCAAAACCTATGATCCAACATCTTTTGCTAGGCCAATCGGAATAGATATGATCTGAGGGTTAATCATCACTAGAAATCCTAACAACATAAACAGCCAGAATCAAAAGAAGAAAACCTCTTCCGATCGGCTCTCTAAGCAGCACATTAGGTAGAAAATGGTAGAAATGCACTCGCGAATAGTTCTATCGGGTTAGGTCCGATAGCCATTTCCCTTGAGAATGTGGGGAACACGGGAAGAGAAGTGAAATCACCTGGCTTTCATACATGGCTGTTTAAGATTCCATAAGTAAGCTGAACTTGCATAAGATATGTCACGTCGATGTCATACGAGAGACCTTATTTTATAGTGAATTCTTTGCTACGACGGGGAAACAGTGAATTCTTTGCATTTTTTGAGGTTGACGATTTCATATTTTCAAGAAATATGTAAGATTTGTTAAAAAGAGTTAATTGGTACTGCAATGTAACGCTGAGTGAAATAATAGAATATGATGGACAGAAGTATATAAAAAATATTAATGTCAAAAAAAATTATAATGGTGGCTGAAAGAAAAATCTAGATGGCAATAGTATCATAAAAAAAAAAATTAAAGGCACCATAGATAAAGCGTGTGATGCATAAAAAAATAAAAATATAAAAACTGTGACTGGGCTGAAATATGAAGGGTCGCAATTGCATAAATAATTTCTAATGAATTTGTGACGCCTATCGTAGAACATCATAACATTATAGGTATTACCAAGGCATCGCTAATCAATGATGCCATTGTGACGCTTTAGTGACATTTTAAATTTAGCAACACTCCGTTGTCGTCTTATCTCTACCTATGGCGTTACTAATTGACGTCGAAAATCAGTCATCCCTCATGTAGTGACCCCACTATGCGGTTGCGACCCTCGGACCCCACTCCGTAGTGACAATCAATTTACGTAATTTTATGATAAACTTTCAATACTACTTGTGAACAATGCAATAACTACATATGTGTCATCCGACACATCGTTTGGGTTGAATTTTAAAACATTAATTTTTTTTTTTTTTACTAAATTGAGGCAATGGTCACAAAGTAGTTAAATTTCTAAACTTTTTAAATTATTTTTTAAACTTTATAAAAAATACCAAACGTAGAATCAACAAACTAATATTATTGTTTTTCATATAAAAAATTAAAAATCTTTGTTTCCATTATTTTTTAAATACATGTCATTTGAGCTTTTTACATATTTGATCGCTCAACTAATTATCGAAAATTACTCAATCCGTTCAAAATCGAAAAACTGAAACTAAGACGAACTATTTGCGAACAAAATTATATTTAAATTATATGTCCAATATATCGTGCGTTGAATTTTAAGAAAACAAACATATTTTGAATATGATTCCTTTGAATATTATTTGACCGAAAAAAGGCGACTATATTATATAATTGAAACTGTAGAAACTATACAAAAAGAATATTAAATATTTGGAGTACTAACTAATTATATTAAATTATACTTAATTAATGAAAAATGGAGCAATATTTTATAGCATTTTAATTTAGGATAGATAATTATTAAATTAAAATAAAATATATATTAAAATTCACAATTCACGAAATAAAAGATATGTCTCATAATATTTATTATTGTATATAATGCAGTATTATATGGATGTAGGGAAGGTGTAGAAAATTCTTACCCCAATCCTAATTCGTAGGAATGGCGTAGAAAATTTTCAACATCTTTCCTACGCCTATCTAGATCTGTAGGAAAACAACATAGACATAGAAATGGCGTAGGAGATTTTCTACTACTTTCCTACACCAAATTTTTTAACGTTTGATATTTCCAATGCCTTTCCTACACCATGGTTAATTTTCTATAGATGTAGGAAAGAAGTGGGAAAATTTCTGCGCCTTTACGTTTTCCTAACAGTTTTCTACGTTTTTTCTTCGTCCCACCTTATGGCGTAGGAAAAGCGTAGAAAATTTTACGTAGAAAACTGAAATGTTTTCTTGTAGTGTATGCTTAATATTTGAAATGGACATGTGGAAAATATATGATACCAATAACAAAAGGCTAGAGATATATCCCAAGTTAAATAGAGAAGACAAACGGAAGCTTTCCAATAAAGTTTAAATGTATTGCTAACATTGCCATATAAGTATAAGTTGACGATTCATGGCTACGACATCAAAATTTTGGCCACTTCAGCACTCAAGGTTTGAGACTGTTATATCAGAAAAATATTATGAGAGATCTCTCATGTATAAAAGAAAATAATGAAGCATGTGAATGATGTTTTCTCGAAAAGTAATACTGATCGTCAAATTCAACAGGAAATGCAAGGAGAGTGAAAAACTAGTTGGAATTTATCCACATCAATGTCTATGGATCAATGAGAAGACTATCACTCCACAACAATATGTATTTCATCCATTCATTGATGACTTTTTTATAATGACATGGGTTTATTTCTTCAAAGAAAAATCAAAAGTTTTTGGAATATTCCGATTGTATAAAGCTGTTGGTGAATATCAAAGTGGAAAATGTATAAGGAGACATAGAAGTCATCGTGGGAAAGAGTACAACTCCTATGAGTTTGACATATTCAGTGAGGATGAATGCATTAAGCAATAACTTTTATTCCAAAATACTTCACAACAAAATGAAGTATCTGAAAGAAAAACTGAACAGTTATGGAGATGATCATATCTTGAAGGAGGACTTGTCCAGCATTTTTATAGATAGAAGTAGTTTACACAAATGTCTATATACTCAATAGATGTCCAAATAAAGCTATTCAAAACAAGACTCCTATAGAGAATTAGAGAGGACAAAAGTCATAAGCCAAGCATCTATGAGTTTTTGGATCAAATCGTTACATATATGTTCTAGATAAAAATGACATGGGCTAGAATCCAAGACTGTAATAGGAATCTTCTTAGGGTATATCACACAATCAAAAACCTATAGAGTTTATAACTTGCAAATAAAGACGCTTACAATAAGTCGGGATGTTAGGGTTAATGAGAATGTTGCGTGGAATTGGAATGAAGAAAAAGTTGAGAGAGAAAACATTTCGTACCAGTACAACAACCTTAAGAGGAAGTAAAAGAAGTAGCAAAAGACCCAGGTACGCCCCTTTGCCTCCATAATGACAAACTTTTTCACCAACGTTCACTCCAAGAAGAGTTGGATCCATTACGAGAAATGTGCTTTTAGTTGCATTAGATGGTAGTGTTTGAATGTTAAATGCTACCGTTTCACCAACTACCGTACAATGTAGCGTTTCAGTTATATATTTGTTCTAGGCGGGCATTATTTTAACATTCTCGCTTACCCCCACCGATTTCACATCACTCGCCCTCTTATTTTGATTTTATTTTGTTATTTACCCCCCAAAAAACCATAAACTAAAATTGTTTTAGTCCATCTCTAAGATAATTCTTCCCCTTTCCTTTGAGAAATGCACTTAGGAAAAGTTCATAATAAATCTATCTCCTCCCTAAAAGAAAAATCATATCTTGAAAGAAGCTTAGTCGTTGCCTCTAAAAAATATTTTTTGCCCACTTTTTATTAATCCACTCATCGTTGCCGCGATTATTTCTTGGCGTTACGCTTACCTGAGAGTAGATAAGGCGCCATGGGGTTGTGGTTGCTCGAGGATGCTCGTCACTAGATTTGAGAGCTCGGATCTAATGCCACGGTGCCTGATGATATCGATGTATGAGCTGTCAATATTGAGTTGCACGCATCAAAGTCAAAACTCTGGATATGAAGAAACTCAACTTCTTCTTAAATCACTGCTTCTAGTTAAACATTGATTGCTGCTTTTAATACGAGATTTCGGCTGAAACCGTCATTGAATAATGTTGTGCCGCCTACTATGTGTTGCAAGATATGAAGTTGTGAAGTCAAAGTTTGACTTATTGAATTCTCGAAGAAATTTGCGGTTGCCTAAAGCCAGCCATTCGATAAGCGGATTGATCATTTTCATCCTTTTTCATACTCCCAGTTTGGATCCTAAACGTTCTAATCATAATTTGGATTTGAATATCAATATGTATTAGGCAATTAATTTGAATTCTCCTCTTAATTTAATCGATTCACTGATCTTGATTAATTGCTTCGTTAGGAACCATGGAGAATCAGAATTAACGGACGTGATGCCTTTTCATTTGGAGGTAAAAGAATTTTGTTATACTCTGAATTTTGTTTTAGAAGATCATTTTTATTTTAAGTTTGCAAATAATAATAATGTGATGTAGGAGATATTATGAATATTATTGGTTCACTTTGGTATATTATGGTTATACTGTTCATTCGCGCTGGCAAATTTGATATTGATCATGATCATTCTTTTAGGTAGGATAAATAATACATAACAGAGCTCTAGTCATATTATTTTTTACTTGATTGACATGCTGATTTATCTACAAGGTTGATGACAACCTGTGTGTAAACAAAGAAAGATGATTCTTTTACGTAATAATGTCTATAATCTTGCATAATTTATTGTAATCTATTCCAAGTTTTCATGTGCTTATAGAAAAATTTGAAGGCTATATTGTGATTTGCGAAAAATCCTTATATTCTTTAAATGTTAATGATAAACCTGAAAACGGTTGACTAAAGAAAAAAAGCCTGACCTGTTCACCTATGCTTCTTTTGTTAATAATTTTTCCATGATAAACAAATAACGCACATATACCTTATGCAATCTTGTCCTACATATTAACCAATAGGCTTCAAACCATTTAGTCGTCCAAATTCAATAATCAACCCTCTACTATGGCTTTTGACTCTCTCTCTCTTTTCTTTTGTATTTTTTGCTTTCCCAAGTTATACAACATCTACATTGTTTTTCTAGTTTGATATATCCTCTTAATTTGTATTGTTGCGTGAATAAAATAGCTAATAGTTTACAGTTAATACAAACTTTGCATTAGGTGAAAGTGGAGCATTATTCACAATCAGTAACTCATGCAAACACCCAATATCACTATGGCTTTTGATTCTCTAGGGTATTTTATTAGTTATTCCAGAATTTCGATCATTATTGTTAAAGGTTCCGTTCAGTATTATTAGATACTTGAGGTTTCACCCTAGGGGTTGTACGGTGAATACCTGAGCCTGCCTTGATTTGCGATATAAACTCTATTCAGTGGAAACTCCTTCCATCAAAAGTTAAAACTATTTACTTTATTACTGTAAAATAAATAATTTTCCATAATACAAGGCATCCTCTACTTGTTATGTTATGTGTGTGTACAACTTCATATACATAGGGAAAGGATAGAACTTATTACTCAAACTTGCTTAGATTAAATTTGAATATTAAAACTAAATTATTGCTTGGACTCTTGAATTTTCTCCATATATTTCTCTCTATTGTAATTTTGACTTGGTGCTTGCTTTGATCTAATGAAAATTAAATTAAGTTTGAGTAAGAAATTTGAATGTATAAATCTTTTCCATGTGAATAAGAAAGAATCAGACGGGTGTCCTTAGATAAAACTTGCATTCATCTGTGTGTACACCACAACATATTATGCATACCATCTAGAAGCTTTTTGGTTATCTCTACTTGGTTAGCCTGCCTTCGTTTCTTTTTGTTTCTTTTACTATAGACAGACAGTCCTTTTAAACACTTCAAAGTGAATCGACGAAGTATGTACAAAACGAGGTGGTGATGTCATTATTGCACTTGTTGGAAATGAAACAGATCTTGTCGATAAAAGATAATAATTATTTAATTGTGCAAACACTTATATTTTCTTAATGTATGAACTGTTATATTTTACTAGAAACTTCTTTCCTTCCTTTTGCCTTCCAACATCATATATTGAATCGTTCCAAAAAGAACCATTTACTTTACGTGAATCTCGATATTATAATACATCTATGTTAGTTACCTAACCTGCTACATGCTTGAAATACGAAATTTTTACACCTTTGTAGCATAACATGTTGATAATAAATTGAAATGTGGCACGCAAGTTTCAATAGAAGGAGAGGCTAAATCCCGCGAACACAGTGTTATGTTCATTGAAACTAGTGCTAAAGAAGGATTCAGTATCAAGGTATTAAGATTGCTTACTAGAGGAAATGCAGCTTACCAGTACATACAACTAATATGTATATGTATACACTCTAATTTGCAGCCATTGTTTCGCAAGATTACTGCTGCTTTACCTGGAATGGAGACTCTCTTGTCAACAAAACAAGAAGACATGGTTGATGTAAATTGAAACGTGGTTATTTTGTTGAAAATATTTCTTATGGAATTGTCTATATATCGTATTTCATTACATGATTAACGTGTTTTTTAATTGTTGAGCGATCGTTGGTTCCATGTCGAAATATGTTAACTATTACTATATAAACGATGGAAACTAAACAAGCAGAAATCAACAATTTTTGCAACGTTTAATACATGCTATCAAATATATATATATGGCGGCAGATAAAAATCGCTACTATAGTATTTTCAACAATAATTTTTTTAGTAGCATGAATACAATGCTACGATAAAAAAATTTGGTTGAGTTTGCATAACGCTACAATATAATGTTTTTTGGTCGCATTTATGACAAAGGCCAGAAAGTCATAGATATTTAGTTGCGTGTCGTAAAACGCTGCTATAAGTAATGGTAGCGTTTAACGCTAGTAAACTATTTTTTGTTGTAGTGATCTTTATTGGACATATGTGAAACTTCTAAATCAGCAATATTTGAGCCTGGAAGCTATGAAGGATTGTCAAAGTAAGAAGTATGGTCATGGCAATGAAAAAAGAGATAAAATTGATTGTGAAGAAGAATACTTTGTGTTACTTCCAGAGATGATGGTTTTGATGACAACAATCTTATGACTTGTTATGAAATATAAATACTAATATTCTTGTATATATATATATATATATATATATGTATGTATGTATGTATATGCAGGATATATATGCAGGTATTGAAGAATGAATACTGTATAGTATAAAGATTCAAGACTGGATAAAGATTCAAGACCGACGAATTCAAGATTGAAGAAATCAAAACTGAAGACTCATGAGTATCAAGAGTTCAAGATTTCAAAAGTTCAAGATATCAAGATAAATAGTAGTGCCTAGATTTATGTTAAAACTTCATGATAGCACTAAATTTTTTGTTCAGATTCTAATTGTGGAATGAAATCCACATTCTCGCTCTAACAGTGGGATGAAACCCACGACCTTCTCTAGTGGAATCCACGAAATTTTCAAAATGATTTATTTTACATATTTTTCAAAAACTTTTTAAATGTCATCTCTCTCTGCTTAAATATTTTAGCCTTTAAACTATTTTTATTATCTTTTATTTTTTGATTTCAAAATCATCTCTTGTTTTTAAACTATCTCCTGGTTTTAATATTATAAGCTTTAAATCTCAAAAATATATTCTATACTTAGTTTTAATATTACCTTTTTAGTATATATTTTTAAGATTACTTTTTAAATCTCTTCTATAAGTTTAAACTATATTCAAAATGGTTTATAAACTTCAGAATTTGTTATGACAAGTTTTAGAAGAAGAAAAAATCTCTTTTAAAAACAAAAATCAATTTTCAAAATTCATTAGGGCATGTCGGCATACCCCATCCCCCATGTCGACATGGCAGCCGTAGAACTTAAAATTCAAATTTTCAAATGAAGTGTCTATTTGTTATAACTTTTCACGAATGGACATAATTGTTATTTTTCTATAAATACCAGTTGTTTTCAACGAATTTTAAGTTAGTTTTTCTTCATTTTTTCACTTCTTCTTCTCCACTCAAGTATTCTCTTATATTTTGATAAAACCACCGAAATCCTAAGTGAATCAAACTTGATCATCTCTAGTTTGATTCTCTGCCACTCTCTCTCAATGATCTCAGTGCTATTCAGAGTTATAGGGTCATTTGTAATCAAAGATCGAAAGATCGAAGTGCATCGAGTCTCTCTATCAAAGTGTGATTGGAAATGGTGTGATTGTAGCCTGTAAATCAATTGGGTATGATTGTAGTCCGTAAATCAATTAGGTGATCTTGTACCCTAGTTAAATCAAGAGAATTTGCCCTGTACTCAAAGACAAGAGGGTGTATCTCGTGGTCATGAAATCGAGATTGTAATATCGACATTATATTTGAAAAGAAATCTGCATAAGAAATTGTGTGAGACTGGATGTAGGGCAACTCCGAACGAGTATAAAATTCCGGTGTGTTCTTTCCTTTACTGCTTTTATTTACTATTTACATCTGTGTATGATTCTATGATTGTTTCTGTGTTTATGAATTGCATTTGTTTGGATTTAATTTGAAAAGATTTCAAAAAGATTCATAAAGTTAATTAAACACTATTCACCCTCCAGTGTTAATTCTGCCTTAAGATCCATAATTCACATTTTTTACACTTTGGAATTAGTAATTTGCCATAAGGCTAAAGATATCATTGAAGTAAAATGGATTTATAAGACGAAGCTTAACCCGAGTGGCTTGATACAAAAGCATAAGGCTAGGCTCATATAGATGGGTTACTCATAGCAACATGGAGTTGACTATAATAAGGCATTTGCTCTTGCCGCATGCCTCGATACGATACTATCAGAGCTTTGATATCTCTTGCAGCCCATAATGGTTGGCATATTTTTCAACTCGACTTTCAAATCTACCTTCTTAAATGGAGTGTTAGAAGAAGAGTTGTACATGGAGCAATCCTAAGGCTCTGTAAGTAGAGGCAACAAAGGCAAAGTGCTAAACTAAGACAAGATCTATATGTTGAAAACATAATTTGTGTTTCTGATGATAACAACTGTATGATAATGGTACTATAATGTTTATTAAGTGATTTCAGGTTATTCGTTAGGTGGACGAAAGTAAATTTAATATGTCAAAAATATAACAAGGTTGAAATTGAACCATGTGCAACACTAAGTGATGAAGCTAAAAAAGGAAGAAAAACCACAGCGGAATTCAAACTCTGCACCACTACACCACAATTGCTTTTAGAATGTTTGATGATAGTTCGGCTATTTAGTTCGTTGAAAAACGAAAATGAAAATGCTCAAAAATGGAACGAAATGGGATTCGAACATACATGCTTGCATAAGAACACGCATGTCAACCACTGAGTACAAGCACTTTTGTTAATAGTTGTCGTGTTTTGTTATTTGAGATAAACAAAACTAAATGGAAAAATAAAAGGGAGAAGCGAGAATCGAACCCAGCACACTAAAGATGGAATGCGCATTCATTACATTGGAGATGGGATTTGAACCCAGTTGCAAGGGAGCCATGCACACGTCTTACCAAATGAACTACACATCATTATGAAATCAATACCAATGGCTATTTTAGATTAGCACGCCAAAATGAATAGTCAAAGTGGCTATCCAAGTGCCTATTCAACAAATTGTAAACTTCCAACAGATGCATCTTTTCTAATGGGAATTTCTGAAGGACTGCAACTATTTTTTGGCTTCCAATTACTCCTATATAAGCCTCCCACCATCCCAAAAAAATAACAATCGTATTCTCACAAACCATTCTCATATTGCCTCCATACGCTTCAACTTCCATATTCATTCTAAAAGCAAATTTAGACCAGTGCTATTTCACTCCACAACATACACGGCTGGTTCTAATCCACTTCTTAACCTCTACACACTCATTCTGCATCATTTTAGAGGTTATAGAAGTTGTAATCCAATTCAACTACTCGGTGTATTGAAGACACAATATATAGTCAAGTTATTTCTTTTAAAAGAAAATATTGAAGTCCTGTTCGGCTGCTCGGGCAAGTGTACTGAAATCTTGTTCTGCTTCTCAGGTGCCTATTCCTCCGGGGGATTTAAGGGTGATAGTTAAAAGGAGTCTGAGACTGGACTTAGGACTGAAGATCTGAACCAGTATAAAAACTTTGTTATGATTGGTTCTTGCTTTACTTTTCTATTTTTTTCACGCTGCAATTATAATATTGCTACTACTGTGATTACTGCGCATCAACTCTGTATTTATATATTTGGCCTTCATTGATCTAGTGCGTAGCGACTAACATTATATGGCCTGAAGCAAGCTCCTTGGGCAAGGTATAATAGAATTTATCGGTACATCATTGACTAAGGATTCAAGAGAAGTATGATCAAGCCAACACTATACATCAAGGCTTAAGATCAATGTGATACTCTCGGTATCTCTTTATACATAAATGATGATCTTATCTACACAAAAAACAATCAAAAGATAATAACTTCATTCAAAGAAGACATGATGAAAATATTTAAGATGATGAAAAAAGAAATATACTTAAATACTATTGAAGAGATTCAGGATGAACGACTGCAAATCGGTTACTACTCTCTTCATAACAAATGAAAAGCTGCAAAAATATGATGGAACGCTAAAAGTCAATAAAATGCGTTATAGAAGCATACTTGGGAGCCAAACCAAAATTCATCTTGGAACAGGCAAATAATTTTATGGTATTTACGAGGCGTAAAGGAGTTGGAGATACATATAGATTCATGACCAACTCTAAGTTGATCGACTACACTAATAGTGATTAAGCAAGTTCAGTAGACGACATGAAGAGCACATCAGGCTATGCCTTCTCACTTAGATCAGGAATATTCTTTTGGGTATTGAAAAGGTAAACAATAGTCGCACAATCAACAACGGATGTAGATATGGCAGCATAAGATGAAGGTCAAAATATATGGCTCCGGAGAATACTTGGAGTAATGGGTGAACAACAAGATGAGTCTACTACAATCTGCTACGACTCCCAACCAGCAATAACAATGATGAAGAATCTAGTTCATCATAGTTGAACAAAACATATAATTATAAAATGTCACTTTATTAGAGAACTAGAAGCGAAAATCTAACCTAAGTACTAAATAATAGTGGATCAAGTTGCAGAGATATTCAAAAAACATTGCTAAGAGAAAGATTTGGCTAGTTGTGAACTGTGCTCGAAGTTTTTGAAATTTTCATCAAGGAGGAACGCTGAAGAGTAATATAAATTTCTTGAAGCAACACTATTTTATGTAACCATTAGATACTAACTTTTTGGTTTATCTAGAATGTCCTATTAAGACTATTGTAACGACCGGTGGATTTTCAACCCTCGAAAATCAATTTTAATACATCCACTGTATTACATGCCTAGAAATTGAATGTTGGAAAACCCAATTGTTAGGGGAAATAAAAAGAAAGAAAATAAAAAGAAAACTAAGCAACAAAGAATCTCACAACGGAACGAACAATCTATAATATATCACAAATCTTTACACAAATACAAAACTATAAATGTGTATATACAAACATCAATTAGCGTATACTAACCTATTTCAGCCTAGACAGTTATAACAGTCTGTCATCACAATTGCTGATAACACACCAATAAATACAATGGAAAACATAACCATCTACGCGAATACATCTCTGTGCTTCCAACTCGTCTCTTGAAGCTCCAAGCATCCAAACCAATCTGCAGCATGCTCGGTCTGACCCCTAGCATTATAATAAAATAACATCTTAGTTAGTCTGAAAAACCAGCATGAGAAAACACACTCAATTTGAATTTAATTATTTTCAAAAATCTTTTTGAAAAACAAAGGTATCTCGTAAGACCGCACCACATATAAATACGAATGGTTTTTACCTTACGATAACCAAAACACTTTTATATAAAATCCTATGATATTATAATAGTGTCTAAGTACAATAGCTATTAAAATAGCTGAAATGCTTGTATCTCATATTTCAACATAGTTGGACACAATCAAAATCGTACGGCGTTTATTGGTGAATGGATTCCATATAATGACTAGACATTGGGGTACCACCTATCACAGTACATGTCTAGAAAATGTACCAAGATAGAACCTATCGGTCCCTGCCAACACAAGATCGGCCTACCCCTTATTGGGTAGTACCGAAGATGTCATCACCATGGCTGCTTTGCAACCCTTTTAAGATCTCATGCATAAACAATCCATAAATATGTAGATGCAGGATAATCTGGAAAGGTGACAACATACCATAATGGGTGTGATCCACTTAGCCTTGCCGCATCTTCCTTGATATTAAGTCATTCCCGGTTGATGAGGCATGAGGCTACGATTACCTTTCAAGAAATTTACACTTAGAATGCTCATTGCCTTCCAATGATAATGTGGTGATAACATTCATCCATACAAATTGTTCTGGGTCTAAACAAATTGAATCTCCTTCAAGATCACCATCTCCATTATCTTCGAGATATCACCATTCGTAATGCATAAATTAGATCGAAGTGATTTTTGGATAATTAAATCTGATCCCGATCTTATAACACCCTGATATTTCAACCATTCGCATCCACATATGTCGGATTTGAATTGATCAAAATATCAGATTGTTAATTTATATTTGGCAAAACTCAGCATATACAGTAAATAAATAATCATAGAATCACAGACACAGAGTAATATACAATATGCAGCGGAAATAAAATGAATAGTAGTTCATGAAACTACTGTATATATAACAGAGTCAAATAAGATACAACAGGAATCTCGAATACAATAGTCAAATACAAGATCAGAATACATCACTAAAATCAACTAAATATCTGAAAGCTGGATAGATAGCTGGATCTCCAAGCGAAGTTCCAACTCCCTCAAAAGCTGTATCACTCAGTCTGACTCAAGCGTAAAGCAAAACACAAAACACTCGAATCAGGATTAACATTCTTCTATCAATAAATCCAACTCAAGTGAAATAACAACTAAAATACAAGTAACTCGAAGGATGTTTGGGATAACCATCCTCTAAGGATCCGTTAAAATATCTACCATGTAGTAATATACGCTATTATAATAATGTCTAAAGTAAAATAAACTTACATAAAAATAGCGTTAAGGCTTTACATTTTCCACCTTAACACATATATAGTGCCAACAATCTATACAGTATCATAGTCCCTCCTGATCGGGAAGCCACCAGAGGTACTCCATAGGTACGACACAAATCAAACTCGTAGTAAAGCGAGCTAGGGTAGATGAAACGACATACCTAGGCAATGCCAGAGTAGATATACCAATTACACATTCGGACTGGTGGTAACGCATAGCGGCCACTACCTCCCACCTCGAGCCACACTCTCAAAAATCAAAGGTGCACCCAATCAATCACAAAGTAATAGAATGGTATCGAAGGAGTGTGTCCGATAGGAGGAGCTACCTCATTGGCCTGGAATCGCTCCTGTTTTAGCCACCTTATGTCAACTCACGGAAGTGGGGTCCACGTATATACCTCAATAGAACGTCGCCACCAACCTACTTCATTTCGAAATCTCCACTGCGTACACGGTTGTTAAAGTGGTTTTCAGGGTTGGTAGACAGTATGACAACTTTCAATCCCCGTCTCTTTAACAACCAAACGTTATTATAACACCGCGGTCATTTCAAAATATTTTATACTTCAAAACCAAAATATCATTTCCATTTCAGAAACCTTATCAATACAATATCATTTCAATTTCATAACCAAATAAGATATAATTTCCATTTCAAATATATCCATTTTAAAAAATGATATCAATTTTCAAAGTTATACCACTTTCGAGACCAAACACTTGAAATTATAACACTTTCAAAACATAATACTTTGAAATTCATAACTTTGAAAACATAACTTCCACCATTTAAACAGTTTAGATATTAAACAGTATATGTAATAAAATAGTTTATAAAGTAAAATAGTTTATATAAAAGAGTTATAAGTTAAAATAGTTTATATTAAAATAATTAGTATATTAAAATGGTTTATATTAAAATAGTTTATATTAAAATAGTTTATAAAGTAAATAATAATTCTAAACTTAAAATTACTTTATAAAATAAAATAATTTCCTCAAACTTCACAAATTGATTCAAATCAACTTGAATCCAAGAATTCAATTTAAATCAAATCTCTACTCATAAATTTCAACTCAGTTCAGTTCTCAATAAAACCATTTCAATTTATGTCGATCTCAAATACAGATTTGAACCTTAAATAAACCACCGTATATTTCAAAGCTTTAAATATTCCACAATTTCAAAACCAAATTTTGATAATTCCATACACACACACACATATAATTCAATTTACTATTATTTAGTTTTGAAATATTTACTTAATAAATCAAATATTATTTAAATAAAACTTTTAAACTTCAAATAACTGAATATTCCTTTAATTTATTTAAATTTGATAAATTCATTTAAATCAACTTGATATATTTATTTAAATCACTTTAAACCAAAAATCAAGTTATAAAAATCATGTCCTTAAAACCTCAAATTTAAAAAAATTCAAATCAAATTTATTTGAGTTTAATTCTTAAATAAATTCAATTTCAAATCAATTTTAAATTTATCTTCGAACCATAATTTATTTGAATCATTATAAACTCTATATTAAAATAAAATTTTAAATAAATATTAACCACATTATATTTTAATAAAAAAATCAAACTTTATTATTAACTTATTCTATATTAAAACAAATTTATGCATAGCTTAAAATAAATAATTTAACTATATATAAAATAACATTTATATAATATCTAAAACCAATATTTAAATAAAACCATATATTCCTTTTCATAACCATAGAAATCATTTTCAAAACACACACACACACACACACACACATACACCAATGGTGTCTCTATATAATTTTCTATCCTATGGTCAAGTGATACGGGTATTTTTCATTTCAACCCGTAATTTAAATATATACGAGTATATATCATTTCAACCCGTAATCCCAAATTCAATTCAACGAAAATCGCTTGGGTCTATAATTTCAACCCATAACAATTTTCTCCTATTCTACAGATCGTTCGGGTATGTATCATTTCAACCCATAGTGAATTCTATACTAACAGGGAACTTACAGAGTGATAACATATATGATAATAAATAACAGGCATATATCATCAATATAAATAACAGATAATGGTGTCAGATGTCACAGGTTAACATATACAGGTAATGGCATATGTATATAACAACGTACATAACTAACAGCAACATATTTCAATTGTCGTTTCAATTGAAATCAAATTTAATAAATATAAAAACGTTAATCATGAGTGATTGCTCACCTTTCGAGGCTAGAGAAATTTGATAACAAAGTGAGTTATGAATCCAGGCACGAATTCCAAAGCAAAATGAGATGGGAACGATCCTGATGAACAAAGCCTACGGCTTGGAATTGACAAAATCAAATCACAGCTGGATTTATGAAAATCAGTTGTAAAAGTGAATTGATATAAATATAACATATATAATTATATATATACAAAAACACATTCTAATTTCAAACTCATACTGAATTAATATATATATATATATACATGCGTTTTTCAAAAATCATTAATTTAAATTAAAACACAAATTATTAAAACCAAATGTATATATAAATAATTAAATTTGAAATAAATGCATATATATATACATATAAACAAAATACTTACATACATTTAGCAGATGGAAGTATGTATATAATACATAAAATAAAACAACATATCTCTGCGTAATTAAACAGTACTGACACACTACCAAATATGCACATTAAAATTTAAATATCTATACTTTGTAGGATCTAGATTAACCCTAGAGGGGGGGTGAATAGGGTTAATAACAAATTTTCTCGATTTAAAACAAAGAAACAAACTGCAGAAATAAATATGCTGAAAAGTAAATCACACACAAAATTTACCCAGCTTCGGCAACCCCTGCCTACTGCTGCATTCCCAGATTTCTATTAGAATTAAACAGTATCTCGCTTACAAACACTCTACCAGACTCGCAAACCCTTGCTCCCGCTCACAAACACTCTCACAGACTCGCACACCCTGCTCCGCCTATAGAGCTTTGTTTACTCGCAAACTCTGCTCCGCCTCTAGAGCTTCGCAAACTCGCACACCCTGCTCACTGAACTAATTCTAACTAGACAATCTGACACTACCTAAACCCTAGGTGGTGATTTACAAATTTGTTGACTCGAAAATAAAAACAAGAACAACTTCAAAAATAAAACCCGATGCAAAAATTAAAATATGAATTTGAACCCCTAATTTTTGCTTGAAATAAAATAAAGCAAACCCCTTTTAAAACTTAAACCCCTTTTTTCATTAACAAAGCCGGCCCCTTGTTTTCCTTTAACCCGACCCACTTCGTTCTTTTGCTTTGTGAAAAATAATGGCGACCGATCTCCTTATTTCTGAAACTAGGGTTCGTCTCTTGCGATCCAAATTGGGTTTTCGGCTGGTTTGTGATGCTCTTGTGTTCGTTCTCTGATGATCAATTGCTTGATTCACGTTGCTCTTGCTCACTGCTTCGTTCGTTCTCTGATGATTGATTGTACTTGCAGCTGACCGAGTTCGTTGAATTGTGGTATGTGATTTTCGTATGCTGGTTTGATTATTTGCCTTTTTCTCTGCATAACTCGATGCCGATGATGATTTCTTTTGGGTTTATTTATAGGGTTGAAACCCTCCTAATCACTGTCATACTTGATTTTTCCATGTCGTTGATTTTTTCTTGAAATCAATTTTGAATTACTGCTATCCATATTTGTATTCGAATTAATTAATTCGAAAATCTCTTTCCATACTTGTTGGTTCGGCCCCTTTATGAATTAACACATACCATATATGAATTTTGAGATATTTGATGCCGAGATATCTTTCTAAAAATAAATTCCTGAATTGAAGCAATTTTTGACTTCGGCCCATATTTGAACACATGCCTCTTTTGGTATGTATTTTTTTATAGATGCTACACTTGATTACAGCTGCTGTTTTTGTTCATTTGCATACTGATGTAATTCACTGGTGGCCTATGTGCATGCTTCACTGTTGTACTTTGCATCTATATTCATCATGTTGCATACAGTAGCTTCACCATTGCATTTTTGTAATTTCATTTGATGATGATCTCTGCTTTGTGGTCAGTGGAGCTTGTTGTTCATTTGAGCATTGCATCACCTGTAGCTTGCTACTGTGTTGATCTTGCTACTGCACATTTGTGTATTTGGATTTGTTGTACATGTTTGTTCCAGTCCCTTTACCTTGAGCATATTTGCATCAATTCTTGTGTTGCATTTGTATGATTTCATGTATTGTTGCAGAGACTTTGTTTTCTTGTGAAGTTGTACTGTCTTGGTACATGCATTTGATAATGGCATTGGACCATGCACCTTGTTGCATGCTTGCTGTAGCCTGTTCTCTACATATAATTAATTGTTGCAGTCATTGTTTTTGTTGAAGCCTTGGAATTTTTTTTTTGTGCTTCATGGACTTGAAACAAGTTGGGCTTGTCATTTATGCTGTGTTACACTTGATCATTTTTCTTGTGTCTGCACTTGTGGACTTTGTTATTGGCATTGGCATTGTCTCTGTTGACATTGCAGTTGTACTTGATCATGATCATATTTAGGCCATATGTGTTCATCTGTCTGCACTTTATCACTGACCTTCGCTGTCTCTCTGACTTGAGTTTGTTGGTTGGGTCTGCACATTTCTATGCTCTGGTCTCCATAACCTTTACCTGAACTTCACTGTCTCTGGCTGTAGCTTGGTCATTTGTGTAGTCTTCGAGCATGTTCTCTGATCATTCGTTGTCTTCATTGTGACTGCGTTATTGAAGTGTGTCTGACCTGAACTTGTCTTGTTGCATGTGTTCTGTAGTTGCTATGCCTTTGACACAAATGCATCACTTGATACATATATTCATTTGCATTGGTGCTGTTGCAATTTGTTTCGGCCTAATTGCTTGATGTCTACGTGCATGTGGTCTTGGTAGTGCTTGTTTTGTATCACTGTACTTGTAATCTTCATTCATGTATTCAACATTGCCATGTTATTCACTGTTCATTGTTTCATTTTGAATCTTTGCACCTATTCTGTTGCACTTTGATGTTGTTCACCATGTTGCATTCAACTTTAAAATGTTTGTCACTTGAGTCTCTTTACTGTGTACATGCATATTTCAATGTTACAGTGACCATTGAATTTTGGTCGAGACCATTTGCACTTGTATTGGTTCAAACATGAACTTGTCTCGTATTATTGTAGTGGTTGGTCTGCATTCTCTAATGATTTTAACTTGAACATTTGCACATTCACGGTCTGCATCTTCTTAACCCTATCACTGTCTTGTTGATATTGTAACTAGACACTTGAGACTTGTTGCATTTGTCCCACTGTTTCATGTAGCCGTTGACATGTTTGCATTCATTCCACTATTTCCACTGCTTGCTGCCTGAATTTGTTGTACAATGCATAGTGCATCTGTTTTGGACTTGCAGTTTGAATTGCTTTGAGTCGAATTTGCATTGATGGCTTGACCTTTGCATTTTCACACTTGCTCTTGTTGGCTGCGCACACGAGTTGGCGAGGCAGTGCACACGTGTATGAATGTACACGTGTGTATTGCAGCCACTTGTGATTACCTGTCCCTGTAATATCTATGTGCACGTCTTTGTGATAAATTCAAGTGTGAATGATGACGAACAACCCATATATCTGAGGCAAACATTATTTTCAAAAATATCGTTTATTTTAAACTTCAAAAATATTTCTCGATCAATTTTACTGCGTTAGTGAATATTTTTGCAGATTTGCTCAGATGCTAGATACAAACTGAAATGCAGTTGAAGACCAAATACGAGAGTGAGTGATATGTAGTGAGGATAATGATGTAAATATGAAATGTGATGTAGTTCAAAATTGTATATAGTGAGAGCATGAATTTGTACTTTTCAAGATTTGTAATAAATATTTGTTTGAATAAAATTTCTGTTTGAATTCAAAATCTGTGTAACTTGTTCTGTTTGAATTCAAATTAAAATTCTGTGTAATTTATTTTATTCAACAAATATTTATTTAATATATGAAAATTAAAATAGTACATTAACAAATACATTTAAACGAACTATATATATGTGTTTATTATCATCAAACAAAAATCATATAAGCGCAAAGCGCATATTTCACAATCTCCCCCTTTTGATGATAACAAACATATATTTAAGATTTTGACCGTGTTAAATGTATTTGATCCATGGTATACTCTAATTTGCTCCCCCTATTTAAATGTTTTCTCTCTACATGATGCTCCCCCTACATATATGCATACAAATAAAAATATATACAAATGAGCTTAGATGCATATGGAAAATTATTTGACCTTTGCTTGATTCTATTTGACAAAATCTTAACTTTTCTCTCCCCCTTTTGTTATCAGCAAAAGAATAACAGTGTGAGAGAAAATAGAGATGAAGTGATCAATATTAATCCAACATTAAACTCAAATTGAATATAAATATTAAACTCAAATAAGAATCAAACAAAAATCATAACGACCCTTGTTAGGCGCATATTCCACTTTTAGAAATGACGGGAATAAAATTCTCATACAATATCATACAGTTAAATCTTCTTGTGGTACATTTATATCAGGAATTTGAATATCTACTAATCATGCATAACCGTTAGGACTTTTAAATGAGATTAGTAGTATTCCAATTTAATTTTTTTTTTAAAAAAATGAAATCAAGTATCTTCTAACCACGCATGACCGTGAGGACTTTTAAATGGGATTAAAATCAACTTGTCTATTAAATCAATTAATTTTGATATGCGTTTCATACATGCATAACCATAAGGACTTTTAAATGAGCATGGAAGCACATAATCAAAAATCCAAGTAATTCACCCATGCATAACCGTGAGGACTTTTAAATGAGAGTGGATACTTTGGATATTTATTTATTTTTACAAAAAAAATGTGAAATGAAAAGCAAATGATCCCTGATTATAGTACCACCTATTGACAAACTATCTTGAATATTTGATAAATCATGGTCCATAGAAATAATGGTAGATATAGAAATGGTCATGGAATTTTTACCCAACAAAAAGTTTTATAACTCTTGATTAAATTCCTAAAGAAATTTTCCAAATATACTCTTTTGAGTAATGTATGTTAATTATCAACACTAATCACTTTTTGAATCACAATTTATCTCTTCGATAATCAGCAGGGAGTCGGATTAGTCAAAATTTGTCATTTAAAATCAAATAAACATGACTAATCTGAAAGTATGGTCAAACAATTATTTTTACGAAGGGGTTATATGAGAGAAAAAAAATCTGCTAAATGAAAATTATTTCAAGTGAAAAATATGCAGATATTTTCTTTGAAAAAACGATGCAGCAAATGTATGTTTCACCATAAATCACGTTCAACTCGTAAATTTTCTATCAACTAGATTACCAGAATGAACTGCATCTGAATTTCTTTTTCACTTCAAAATATCACTAACTTGATAAACAAGACCATGAAAATATGCATAAGAAACTTACACTCAATTTTGAACAGTGAACAAGTCAGAATAAATCATCATCTCAATCTTGGCTGATTTCATTCAGAAAATGGTATAGATTATCACATAAGAATATCTTCACCTGTTTTACCTTTACGATGATTTTACGTGATTGCCCATTGTGATTCTGTCACCTTTATACTAGGCTAAGGAACTTTGCTTTGACACTCATTGTGTTTCTGGAACAGCCAAAATCCAGAAAACACCGTTGATGTTCCTTAGCCTGCCACCATACCTACACGAGAAAAGATTTATGTGACCTATTTATAGGTCCATGGTTGTTAGTGGCAGAAGCATTATGAATAAACAAACCCTTTGGAACCCAAACTTGTTTTGTCCTTTCATTCTTGTTCCAATAGACATGAAATCTGTTTGTAGAATTTTTAGGAACCCAAACTTGTATAAATTTTGTGTTCTTGTTCCTATGTCTACAATTTTCAACATGATGTCCAATTATTTCACATCTACCAAAGACACTCCTTCCTTTTGCACTATCCTCAACTTGTGTTTTCCCAAAACCTAGTCCTTTTCTGTTGTTAGCAAAAATTTGATTTCCCAATAACATGTTGAATGATTTTTCTCCTACTGAAAAGTTATTCAGAGATTTTTCAAGATTTTGGACTTTGGTTTTTAGTGTTGAGTTTTCAGTTACAAGTGAGGCGCATCTATTTATGAAATCCTTTTTCCTAGTGTCAATGGTTTCCATAAGACTCAAGTTTTCTTTTTCAAGATTCTCAAAGCTATTCTTGAGTCTTGACAATTCCGAATCTAAAATTCTACATTTTTCACATTCTTGGTCATGAATATTTTCAAATTCAGTTTCTAACCTAAGATTTTCACGAGCAAGTTCTCTCTTATTAGAGTTCAGTTTTTCAATTTTAGATTCAAGAGCATCAACTACTTTAGTAAGATCAGAACACATAAAAACAAGATCTCTATAGGTATATTCACCTTCCTCACTTGATTCCTCCGAGCTTGCTTCTGAATCTGATTTTGCCATAAGACACAAGTTAGCCTCCTCTGAGCTGCTATCCGAAACTTCCACTCCTTCTTCATCATCCCAAGTTGCTGCGAAAACCTTCTTTTCCTTTTTCTTTCCTTTGCTATATTTGAGAAGTGGGCATTCTGGTTTGATGTGGCCAGGTTTGTTGCAATTATAACACGTCAGCTCATTATCGAAATTTTCAGAATCTTTTGACGAATTGCCCTTTGTTTTCTTCTTGCGTGGCTTGAATCTTGACCATCTTCTAAGATTATTGACAGCCATTGCAAGCTCTTCAATTGGATCTTCTCCTTCTTCATCGCTCTCTTGTTTGATTTTTAAGGCAATCGTCTTCTTAGTTGGTTCGGAGTTGTTGCGTTCTTCCTTTGCTTTTAGTTCAAGCTCATACGTCATCAAGTTGCCAATCAACTCCTCCATGCTTAGCTTACTCAGATCTTTCGATTCTTGTATTGCCGTGACTTTTGCCTCAAAGTTCATCGGTAAGACTCGTAGTATCTTCCGCACAAGCTCTACCTCAGTGAAGACCTTCCCAAGTGCTCTAGCGTTGTATACCAAGGTTGAAAAGCGTCCAAACATATCCTTTATGCTCTCGCCTTTGTCCATCACAAAGTTCTCGTATTCGTTGCTGAATAGGGCTAGACGAGACTCCTTGACTTGAGAAGTTCCTTCGTGTGTCACCTCCAAAGTGTGCCAAATTTCCTGTGCTGTTGTACAGTGAGAAATTCTATTAAATTCATTTTTATCAAGAGCACATATCAAAGCATTCATGGCTTTAGCATTTATCGTTTTCAATCTCTTATCGTTTTCATCCCACCTATCCTTAGGTTTAGGAATCTCAGTACCACCAACAGTTATAGTAGGAGGTTTATAGCCAGTTTCAATAATATCCCAAACATCATAATCCACTGAACTAAGATAAATACCCATCCTAACTTTCCAATAAGCATAATCATTCCCGTTAAACATGGGTGGCCTGACAATAGATTGCCCCTCAGAAAAAGCATTATTTGGTAGACTCATGACTCTAGAGTTAAATAAAAAATAGCAGGCTCTGATACCACTTGTAGGATCTAGATTAACCCTAGAGGGGGGGTGAATAGGGTTAATAACAAATTTTCTCGATTTAAAACAAAGAAACAAACTGCAGAAATAAATATGCTGAAAAGTAAATCACACACAAAATTTACCCAGCTTCGGCAACCCCTGCCTACTGCTGCATTCCCAGATTTCTATTAGAATTAAACAGTATCTCGCTTACAAACACTCTACCAGACTCGCAAACCCTTGCTCCCGCTCACAAACACTCTCACAGACTCGCACACCCTGCTCCGCCTATGGAGCTTTGTTTACTCGCAAACTCTGCTCCGCCTCTAGAGCTTCGCAAACTCGCACACCCTGCTCACTGAACTAATTCTAACTAGACAATCTGACACTACCTGAACCCTAGGTGGTGATTTACAAATTTGTTGACTCGAAAATAAAAACAAGAACAACTTCAAAAATAAAACCCGATGCAAAAATTAAAATATGAATTTGAACCCCTAATTTTTGCTTGAAATAAAATAAAGCAAACCCCTTTTAAAACTTAAACCCCTTTTATCATTAACAAAGCCGGCCCCTTGTTTTCCTTTAACCCGACCCACTTCGTTCTTTTGCTTTGTGAAAAATAATGGCGACCGATCTCCTTCTTTCTGAAACTAGGGTTCGTCTCTTGCGATCCAAATTGGGTTTTCGGCTGGTTTGTGATGCTCTTGTGTTCGTTCTCTGATGATCAATTGCTTGATTCACGTTGCTCTTGCTCACTGCTTCGTTCGTTCTCTGATGATTGATTGTACTTGCAGCTGACCGAGTTCGTTGAATTGTGGTATGTGATTTTCGTATGCTGGTTTGATTATTTGCCTTTTTCTCTGCATAACTCGATGCCGATGATGATTTCTTTTGGGTTTATTTATAGGGTTGAAACCCTCCTAATCACTGTCATACTTGATTTTTCCATGTCGTTGATTTTTTCTTGAAATCAATTTTGAATTACTGCTATCCATATTTGTATTCGAATTAATTAATTCGAAAATCTCTTTCCATACTTGTTGGTTCGGCCCCTTTATGAATTAACACATACCATATATGAATTTTGAGATATTTGATGCCGAGATATCTTTCTAAAAATAAATTCCTGAATTGAAGCAATTTTTGACTTCGGCCCATATTTGAACACATGCCTCTTTTGGTATGTATTTTTTTATAGATGCTACACTTGATTACAGCTGCTGTTTTTGTTCATTTGCATACTGATGTAATTCACTAGTGGCCTATGTGCATGCTTCACTGTTGTACTTTGCATCTATATTCATCATGTTGCATACAGTAGCTTCACCATTGCATTTTTGTAATTTCATTTGATGATGATCTCTGCTTTGTGGTCAGTGGAGCTTGTTGTTCATTTGAGCATTGCATCACCTGTAGCTTGCTACTGTGTTGATCTTGCTACTGCACATTTGTGTATTTGGATTTGTTGTACATGTTTGTTCCAGTCCCTTTACCTTGAGCATATTTGCATCAATTCTTGTGTTGCATTTGTATGATTTCATGTATTGTTGCAGAGACTTTGTTTTCTTGTGAAGTTGTACTGTCTTGGTACATGCATTTGATAATGGCATTGGACCATGCACCTTGTTGCATGCTTGCTGTAGCCTGTTCTCTACATATAATTAATTGTTGCAGTCATTGTTTTTGTTGAAGCCTTGGAATTTTTTTTTTGTGCTTCATGGACTTGAAACAAGTTGGGCTTGTCATTTATGCTGTGTTACACTTGATCATTTTTCTTGTGTCTGCACTTGTGGACTTTGTTATTGGCATTGGCATTGTCTCTGTTGACATTGCAGTTGTACTTGATCATGATCATATTTAGGCCATATGTGTTCATCTGTCTGCACTTTATCACTGACCTTCGCTGTCTCTCTGACTTGAGTTTGTTGGTTGGGTCTGCACATTTCTATGCTCTGGTCTCCATAACCTTTACCTGAACTTCACTGTCTCTGGCTGTAGCTTGGTCATTTGTGTAGTCTTCGAGCATGTTCTCTGATCATTCGTTGTCTTCATTGTGACTGCGTTATTGAAGTGTGTCTGACCTGAACTTGTCTTGTTGCATGTGTTCTGTAGTTGCTATGCCTTTGACACAAATGCATCACTTGATACATATATTCATTTGCATTGGTGCTGTTGCAATTTGTTTCGGCCTAATTGCTTGATGTCTACGTGCATGTGGTCTTGGTAGTGCTTGTTTTGTATCACTGTACTTGTAATCTTCATTCATGTATTCAACATTGCCATGTTATTCACTGTTCATTGTTTCATTTTGAATCTTTGCACCTATTCTGTTGCACTTTGATGTTGTTCACCATGTTGCATTCAACTTTAAAATGTTTGTCACTTGAGTCTCTTTACTGTGTACATGCATATTTCAATGTTACAGTGACCATTGAATTTTGGTCGAGACCATTTGCACTTGTATTGGTTCAAACATGAACTTGTCTCGTATTATTGTAGTGGTTGGTCTGCATTCTCTAATGATTTTAACTTGAACATTTGCACATTCACGGTCTGCATTTTCTTAACCCTATCACTGTCTTGTTGATATTGTAACTAGACACTTGAGACTTGTTGCATTTGTCCCACTGTTTCATGTAGCCGTTGACATGTGTGACGACCGCCCATGACTCCCGCACCAAAACAAGGAAATAATGCGCTGAAAGGCGTGCCAGGCAGCCATGGACGATAGTCAGGGTAAAACAAAACAAAAGAATCTCTATCGTACAACTCACAGCGCATGGATAAAATACAATAGAGAAATATAATATAGTGAAGCTCCATAGAACAGAACATCATCATATAAGCATCACAGTAGTTTTATACAATCATCTACTCAAATCCATACATGAAAGCCTCACTACAAATCACTCAACCAAATACAGCAGCGGATACCCAGTACATATAGTAAGAAAACTAATATGCAAAGCCTCCTGCTCGTCTTCGTCATCTTCATCGTAGAACTCCTAGCACAGCACCTGTCACCTGCTACCTAGTCTGCCCATCCCAACATGGATGAACAGCCCAAGGTAATAAGAGGAGACATAAAACCTTGAGTCAGACAAAGTCTTAGTGAGCAGTAAATTAACTATCAAACATACCAAAAGAGCATAAAGGATAAAAGGAATAGGAACCAAACCATCCCACTCCACCTCTTTCTACAGTGATAGCCCCAGACATACACTAAGGAGAAGCAAGCATAACAACATAGACAATTAAGGTAAAGCAAATACCACTCGAGTCAAGGACGATGTTTTCCAAATACAAACCCCCAAGGCCTAAACCAAGATCAGATAAGCACCCAGAAAAACACCGCTCTTGAAGCCGAATGATAATACAACCAAACATCCATGACTCTGGCTATCACTGTTATCCTTGCCTCGATTTCACCGTTAGTTGAATGACCATCTATCAAGGGCTAATGGTAACCCCGGTTCTAACCATAACTCCGCACACTGCCTTGTGCCTAGGACTTATCTACTTTGCCCAGAGTACTCAACTACCTACCTGTAGTCTTTTGGGTGTCCCGACTACCTTCCTGTAGTCGTTATGGGCGCCCCATGTACTCTTGCTTTTGAGCATGCTAGAACCTTCAACAACGAGGAGATCCAAGCCTCCTAGCCATCCTTCTTGACGACTATCCTCATACAAGCTCAAGCTACCTCTTGAACAATCCATTATCAACCAACTTGAACTACCCTTCAAGTTATCAATATGCTTGGAATGATCCCTGCTTGGATTAAGCCAAGACTCACATCATACTTCACTTCATCGCATCAAAGCAAAGTCTCAACTCAACAACATGGTTTGCCTCATCGAATCATGGCAAAGTTCCATCTCAACATCATCCAATCTATACATATGAGCTTCAACACCCGCTACATATGCCTTAAGCAGCTTTCACCATTCAAGAGCCTTCTTCCGTAGCTTTTGAATCCTCTTCCATCATCTTGTTCCAAATCAACTACTAGCTAACTTGGAAACAATCAAATCAATCATACATTCAAATAATCAATCATTCAAACAAGATCTATTAAGCAATTTAAGCAATATCAACTATAATGGCAATTTCGTAAATAAACGAGCAAAAGTCCAACATATGTGAAATCATGGTTTTTAGCATAGATCTATCAATTATAAAACATGGGTTTTGTCTCTAATGCTTATTAAACAAACTTGCATAAGTAAACATCTTCAAAAACCATGGATCTAGACTTAGATCTAAGAAAAATGCATGAAATCTCTAACTTTAACACTCAAACAAGCCACCAATCCAATATACTCCTTTGGATCCGCGTGAGAGATAACTACCACTCACCAAATCACCAAAACAACCTAAAATCAATCAACTTCAGATCTGGACAGCAAGGACTTGAGCTTGATCCGGAGAAATTTCACTTGAAACGGTGAAATCTAGCTTCTTCGGATGAAAATCTTCAACTTTGGCTCTTGATCTTTGATCTTGATCTTCAATCTTCAATGGATGTTAGCACTTGATGGAAGTAGAGAAAGAAGTGAAGAAAATACTGTAGTCGAGTTTCCAAAATGGCAGCACTTCGTCGCTTCGAAATCCGGTGCCAAAAAGTGAGCCAAACCCCTCTATTTATAGGCTGGAAAACCCTTTATCTCGGCCGTCCCTAAGTCGCCGCCGACCTAACTTCGCCGGCCTAACACTCCGCCGACTCAACCTCAAGACGCCGACCCAACTACACAGCACACACACAGGGTTACACGACCTAGTTCCTGCCGACCTAATCCCTAGCCGACTCAACCAATGCCGACCTAAAAACTCAAGCGACATAACAACACGGCCATACGACCTAACCCTATGCCGACCCAAAGACCTTCGACCTAAGACCTACACAACAGCTCCGAGACAACAACCTAAAAAACATGGCCTACCGACCCAAATCCTACCGAGCTAACAACTACGACCTAACACCAAACCGAGCCAACGACCTACAACCTATCTCGGTCACACTCTAAGTCGGTATCCCCCTTTAACCTGTTATCTCGGTAACCATGCTAGCTCGGCATCTCCACTAAGTCGACCACCACTAAGTCGGTCAACCCCTAACCAGTTAACTCCTATAGCTCGGCCACTTCCTTAGGTCGGTCACTACTTGTCCCGGTGACCCTTCAACTCGGCTAACACGACCCAAGCCTTAGGTAGTCTACCCCTTAACTCGGCCATACGACTCAACCACCCATGAGTCGGCCCAACTCTTAAGTCGGTCAGTCTCTCTAAGTCATAACTCCTTAAGTCGGCAACCACTATAAGTCGCTCCAACCTATGAGTCGGCCACTACCTTAAGTCGGCCACGACTCATCACTTGCACTCGGGTCAACTCCTAAACGACTCAAGCTAGAGATAACGCAAACAACACTAACAACCTGTAAATTCTACGATACATCGACACGTAAAATACGGGTCGTTACATCCTCTCCCCCTTAGGAATTTCGCCCCCGAAATTCCAAGCAAACAACAGCAATCACAATTATTCCGCATGCCTACCATCCATAGCAATCAACAAACCATGCATCCAATTCTAACCTAGCATGCAGAATTCTAAGACTTAGAACAAGCTACAAATTCATGAGATGTCACGACACTTTAGGGCCATACCTTGAAGAGTCCGGGATGAGCTGCCTTCATCCTCTCTTCCTCCTCCCATGTACAGTCGTTAACATCGTCACTCCATTGTACCTTGAGCAACGTAATCGTCTTGCTCCTAAGCTGTTTCGTATCGGTTTCAACAATACGAAGCGGCTCACGAGGTCTCGTACCCACGGGATCAATCTCTAAGTCTTCACAGCTATCAGCAGAAACCACCGTACTCGGGTCATGCACATACTTCCGTAGATAGGATACGTGAAAAACATTGTGCACACCCGCCATCCTTTCCGGTAACTCCAATCTATAAGCGAGCTTTCCAATATGCTCGATAATCGGGAATGGTCCAACAAATCTCGGAGTTAACTTTCCTTTCTTTCCGAATCTAATAACATTCTTTAATGGAGAAATCTTCACAAAAACCATATCACCTACGTCGAATTCCAAATCCTTTCGACGATTATCTGCATAACTTTTCTGACGATCCTGGGCTGCCTTCATTCTTTGCCGAATGATCTCTATACAATCCGAAGTCTGTCGAATCATCTCTGGCCCAAGTATCAGCTTTTCTCCAGTTTCCAACCAACATGTCGGGGAGTTACACGGTCTTCCATACAATGCCTCATATGGTGCCATACCAATACTCGACTGATAACTGTTGTTATAAGCAAACTCCACCAAATGAAGGTGATCTTCCCATGACCCTCCGAAGTCCAAAACACATGCTCTAAGAAGATCTTCCAAAACTCGGTTGACTCTCTCAGTCTGACCATCTGTTTGAGGGTGATAAGCTGTACTCAAACACAACTCGGTTCCCAAAACTTCCTGGAAGCTCTTCCAAAATCCACTAGTGAACAACGGATCTCGATCGCTTACTATACTCTTCGGAACACCATGGAATCGAACAATCCACTTCACATATAGCTCAGCCAACTTCGATGCAGTCCTAGTCGATCGAACAGGAATGAACCTTGCACTCTTGGTCAAACGATCTACTGTGACCCAAATCCCTTCATTTCCTGCCCTAGTTCTAGGTAGACCATCGATAAAATCCATCGACACTTGCTCCCACTTCCATGCAGGAACCTCTAATGGCTGAAGTAATCCACTGGGCTTCTTCTGCTCAGCTTTCACCAACTGGCAATTCATACACTTGGAAATAAAATTTCCAACATCCTTCTTCATACCTTCCCAGTAGTAGGTTCTCTTCATATCCCGATACATCTTATTTCCACCTGGATGAATTGTCAACTTCGAGTGATGACTCTCCCTTAGAACTTCATCTCTCAATCCATCTACATCGGGAACAACTAGTCGTCCTTGCTTTCGAAGCCAACCCTCTCGATCGACCTCGAATCCTTTATCCTTCTCCGGGTCCAATCCGGATTCCAAATCACGGATAATCTTGACAAGCTTATCATCTCTCCTTTGGCTCTCGCCAACTCTTTCCACAAGAGTAGGCCTTATCGATAAGTTTGCCAACATCTCAGGTTCCAATTCACACCTTGGCCTGAAGTCAAACTCAGCCAAATACTCGAGACTCTTCCACTCTGAAAACATGGCTCCCAATCCTGCATGTCTTCGACTTAACGCATCAGCCACTGCGTTACCTTTCCCCGGAGTATAGGCTATACCAAAATCATAAGATGCTAGGAACTCTAGCCACCGTTGCTGTCGAAGATTTAAATCCTTTTGGGAGAACAGATACTTCAACGACTTATGATCTGTAAACAACTCAAATCTAACTCCCAATAGATAGTGTCTCCACATCTTCAAAGCAAACACAATCGCCGCTAACTCCAAATCATGAGTCGGATAATTCCTTTCATGCGGCTTCAGTTGTCGACTTGCATACGCAACAACTTTATCCTTCTGCATTAGCACCGCTCCTAGTCCAGTGCCACATGCATCGGTGTAAACCACCATCTCATCATTCCCACTTGGAATAGTCAAAACAGGAGCACTCGTCAATCGCTCTTTCAGGATTACAAAAGCTTGCTCACACTTATCATCCCATCTGAACACCTGGTTCTTCTTTGTCAATCCTGTTAACGGTGCAGCTATCTTGGAAAAGTCTTTGATAAACCGACGATAATATCCTGCTAATCCAAGAAAACTTCTCACATCAGATGCATTCTTAGGTCTAACCCAATCCTGGATCACTGCCACCTTAGCGGGGTCAACCGCTATTCCATTTCCAGAGATAACATGGCCTAAGAACCTCACTTCACTCTTCCAGAAGTGACACTTCGAAAACTTAGCCTTCAGCTGATGTTTCCGCAAAATTTCCAAAACAATCCTCAAGTGCGTCTTGTGCTCTCCCTCAGTTCTGGAATAAATCAGAATATCATCCACGAACACAAGCACGAACTTATTCAACTGATCTCTGAACACTCTATTCATAAGATCCACAAAATATGCTGGCGCGTTAGTCAACCCAAACGGCATTACCAGCCACTCATAAAACCCGGATGGTGTCCTGAAAGCAGTCTTCGGCACACTATCCTTCGCCACTCTCAACTGGTGAAATCCCGTTGCCAAATCCATCTGAGAAAACACCTTAGCCTCGTGAAGCTGATCAAACAAGTCATCTATTCTCGGCAATGGATACTTGTTCTTCCTAGTCACCTTATTCAGCTCACGATAATCAACACACAACCTCAACGATCCATCCGTTTTGGTTGCGAACACAACGGGCGCACCCCATTCGGACACACTTCTCCGAATGAATCCTTTCCGCAAAAGGTCATCAACTTGCACCTTCAGCTCTTGCTGCTCCCTCGGTGCCATCCGCCTAAGAGGCATCACAACAGGTCTGGCTCCCTCAACTAGATCGATACGAAACTCGATCTCCCTATGCGGCGGCAACCCTTTGACTTCCTCAAAGACATTCTCAAACTCATTCACAATAGGCACCGATGACAGTCCATCCCGTGGAACAACTAGCGAATACATGAAGCTCATGAAGACGCCTTCTTCATGCTTACATCGTATCACAACCTTTCGCCCTTCCACATTCCCGACTGTCACCTCAAGCCTCTCACAATCAATCCTAGCCGCATACTTCCTAAGCCAGTCCATACCCAAAATAATTCCGAACCCCGCAAAGTTCAGAACAAAGCAATCACAAACAAACGAGCAATCATGACTCGACACAACTAGACCACGACATAACATACACAAACATGACGAACCCCCTACCGGATTAGTCACAACCAATGGCCTATCAACAATATCCGGTTTCATACCTAACCGGCTTACCAAATCATCACAAACAAAAGAATGCGACGCTCCAGTATCAAACAACACTCTAACTGGAACACCACAAATAGAAAGAGTACCTTGAACAACCACACTCTTCCCCTTCTCTTCAGCAGTAGGAGCTTTCGAAGACGATGGAACAGCCCCCAAAGCATAGGCTTGCACAACCTGCCTATCTTTCCTCGGTTCTGGACAATCCTTCTTGATATGTCCCAGCTTATCACAGTTGTAACACTTTCCCGGCACTTTGGGATTCTTACAATCTTTGTAAAGATGGCCCTTCTGCTGGCAGTTATAGCAAGTCACTTCACTTTTCGGCTTCTTCTGGCCATCCCTACCCTTCTGTTGCTGCTGCTTCCTCTTCCTATTGCCACTCTGCTGTGGTTTAGATCCTTCCCTAGCTACAGCAATAACAGAACTTTCCCTAGGAAACAAACTCTCATGCCTAAGAGCTTTTTCCACAAGCTTCTCAAATGGATCGTCCAGATGATCCACTAACTGCCTCCCAAGATAAGCATCCAGACCAGTCACAAACTTTTCATTCTTCTGGTAGGGAGAATCAATATATGATCTGGCATACTTAGACAAAGCTTCAAACTCCGAAATATACTCAAGTACAGGCCTTCCCCCTTGCTTGAGCTCCACAAACCTCTTAAACAAGACAGATTTCTGGGAAGTAGAGATGAACTTAGCTTCAAATCTAACTTGGAATTGCTCCCAAGTAATCTCTTCTTCTGGTGTATCGATGGTGATAGAATTCCACCAATCAGCAGCTCTTCCCTGAAGCTGTCTCGATGCAAGCTTCCTCTTAGTTGCATCCTCAATCCCTAAGTCACCAAAGATTCTTTTGCAAGCATCAATCCATCTCTGCACCTCAATAGTCGACTCCGTCCCCAAGAAAACTTTCCCTCCAAGAGCAGTATAATCCTTGCAAAGCTTGGCAAAATCCACCGGTCTCGGAGCTTGGACTTGAACTCCCACATCCACAGATGATCCTGAAGCTGGTATTCTCCTCATGATTGAAGTCATCATGGCCTCAAACATAGGAGCATAATCAACAGCTTCCCTAGCATCACGGCTACCCCTCGCAGCTTGTCTCTCACTTCGACTCATCCTTAATATCTGTAAATAAGAATGATTAGAACACCTTAAGAAACAACTGCATAAGGAGTTCAAACCCTTCTAAACTACTATATTATATATAGTAATCATCCATCAAATTACAATTACGTCTCTCTTACGTAGTTACATCAGCGAGCGTTGGCTAAAATCGATTAACCAAAGCTCCGATACCAAATGTGACGACCGCCCATGACTCCCGCACCAAAACAAGGAAATAATGCGCTGAAAGGCGTGCCAGGCAGCCATGGACGATAGTCAGGGTAAAACAAAACAAAAGAATCTCTATCGTACAACTCACAGCGCATGGATAAAATACAATAGAGAAATATAATATAGTGAAGCTCCATAGAACAGAACATCATCATATAAGCATCACAGTAGTTTTATACAATCATCTACTCAAATCCATACATGAAAGCCTCACTACAAATCACTCAACCAAATACAGCAGCGGATACCCAGTACATATAGTAAGAAAACTAATATGCAAAGCCTCCTGCTCGTCTTCGTCATCTTCATCGTAGAACTCCTAGCACAGCACCTGTCACCTGCTACCTAGTCTGCCCATCCCAACATGGATGAACAGCCCAAGGTAATAAGAGGAGACATAAAACCTTGAGTCAGACAAAGTCTTAGTGAGCAGTAAATTAACTATCAAACATACCAAAAGAGCATAAAGGATAAAAGGAATAGGAACCAAACCATCCCACTCCACCTCTTTCTACAGTGATAGCCCCAGACATACACTAAGGAGAAGCAAGCATAACAACATAGACAATTAAGGTAAAGCAAATACCACTCGAGTCAAGGACGATGTTTTCCAAATACAAACCCCCAAGGCCTAAACCAAGATCAGATAAGCACCCAGAAAAACACCGCTCTTGAAGCCGAATGATAATACAACCAAACATCCATGACTCTGGCTATCACTGTTATCCTTGCCTCGATTTCACCGTTAGTTGAATGACCATCTATCAAGGGCTAATGGTAACCCCGGTTCTAACCATAACTCCGCACACTGCCTTGTGCCTAGGACTTATCTACTTTGCCCATAGTACTCAACTACCTACCTGTAGTCTTTTGGGTGTCCCGACTACCTTCCTGTAGTCGTTATGGGCGCCCCATGTACTCTTGCTTTTGAGCATGCTAGAACCTTCAACAACGAGGAGATCCAAGCCTCCTAGCCATCCTTCTTGACGACTATCCTCATACAAGCTCAAGCTACCTCTTGAACAATCCATTATCAACCAACTTGAACTACCCTTCAAGTTATCAATATGCTTGGAATGATCCCTGCTTGGATTAAGCCAAGACTCACATCATACTTCACTTCATCGCATCAAAGCAAAGTCTCAACTCAACAACATGGTTTGCCTCATCGAATCATGGCAAAGTTCCATCTCAACATCATCCAATCTATACATATGAGCTTCAACACCCGCTACATATGCCTTAAGCAGCTTTCACCATTCAAGAGCCTTCTTCCGTAGCTTTTGAATCCTCTTCCATCATCTTGTTCCAAATCAACTACTAGCTAACTTGGAAACAATCAAATCAATCATACATTCAAATAATCAATCATTCAAACAAGATCTATTAAGCAATTTAAGCAATATCAACTATAATGGCAATTTCGTAAATAAACGAGCAAAAGTCCAACATATGTGAAATCATGGTTTTTAGCATAGATCTATCAATTATAAAACATGGGTTTTGTCTCTAATGCTTATTAAACAAACTTGCATAAGTAAACATCTTCAAAAACCATGGATCTAGACTTAGATCTAAGAAAAATGCATGAAATCTCTAACTTTAACACTCAAACAAGCCACCAATCCAATATACTCCTTTGGATCCGCGTGAGAGATAACTACCACTCACCAAATCACCAAAACAACCTAAAATCAATCAACTTCAGATCTGGACAGCAAGGACTTGAGCTTGATCCGGAGAAATTTCACTTGAAACGGTGAAATCTAGCTTCTTCGGATGAAAATCTTCAACTTTGGCTCTTGATCTTTGATCTTGATCTTCAATCTTCAATGGATGTTAGCACTTGATGGAAGTAGAGAAAGAAGTGAAGAAAATACTGTAGTCGAGTTTCCAAAATGGCAGCACTTCGTCGCTTCGAAATCCGGTGCCAAAAAGTGAGCCAAACCCCTCTATTTATAGGCTGGAAAACCCTTTATCTCGGCCGTCCCTAAGTCGCCGCCGACCTAACTTCGCCGGCCTAACACTCCGCCGACTCAACCTCAAGACGCCGACCCAACTACACAGCACACACACAGGGTTACACGACCTAGTTCCTGCCGACCTAATCCCTAGCCGACTCAACCAATGCCGACCTAAAAACTCAAGCGACATAACAACACGGCCATACGACCTAACCCTATGCCGACCCAAAGACCTTCGACCTAAGACCTACACAACAGCTCCGAGACAACAACCTAAAAAACATGGCCTACCGACCCAAATCCTACCGAGCTAACAACTACGACCTAACACCAAACCGAGCCAACGACCTACAACCTATCTCGGTCACACTCTAAGTCGGTATCCCCCTTTAACCTGTTATCTCGGTAACCATGCTAGCTCGGCATCTCCACTAAGTCGACCACCACTAAGTCGGTCAACCCCTAACCAGTTAACTCCTATAGCTCGGCCACTTCCTTAGGTCGGTCACTACTTGTCCCGGTGACCCTTCAACTCGGCTAACACGACCCAAGCCTTAGGTAGTCTACCCCTTAACTCGGCCATACGACTCAACCACCCATGAGTCGGCCCAACTCTTAAGTCGGTCAGTCTCTCTAAGTCATAACTCCTTAAGTCGGCAACCACTATAAGTCGCTCCAACCTATGAGTCGGCCACTACCTTAAGTCGGCCACGACTCATCACTTGCACTCGGGTCAACTCCTAAACGACTCAAGCTAGAGATAACGCAAACAACACTAACAACCTGTAAATTCTACGATACATCGACACGTAAAATACGGGTCGTTACAACATGTTTGCATTCATTCCACTATTTCCACTGCTTGCTGCCTGAATTTGTTGTACAATGCATAGTGCATCTGTTTTGGACTTGCAGTTTGAATTGCTTTGAGTCGAATTTGCATTGATGGCTTGACCTTTGCATTTTCACACTTGCTCTTGTTGGCTGCGCACACGAGTTGGCGAGGCAGTGCACACGTGTATGAATGTACACGTGTGTATTGCAGCCACTTGTGATTACCTGTCCCTGTAATATCTATGTGCACGTCTTTGTGATAAATTCAAGTGTGAATGATGACGAACAACCCATATATCTGAGGCAAACATTATTTTCAAAAATATCGTTTATTTTAAACTTCAAAAATATTTCTCGATCAATTTTACTGCGTTAGTGAATATTTTTGCAGATTTGCTCAGATGCTAGATACAAACTGAAATGCAGTTGAAGACCAAATACGAGAGTGAGTGATATGTAGTGAGGATAATGATGTAAATATGAAATGTGATGTAGTTCAAAATTGTATATAGTGAGAGCATGAATTTGTACTTTTCAAGATTTGTAATAAATATTTGTTTGAATAAAATTTCTGTTTGAATTCAAAATCTGTGTAACTTGTTCTGTTTGAATTCAAATTAAAATTCTGTGTAATTTATTTTATTCAACAAATATTTATTTAATATATGAAAATTAAAATAGTACATTAACAAATACATTTAAACGAACTATATATATGTGTTTATTATCATCAAACAAAAATCATATAAGCGCAAAGCGCATATTTCACATACTTAACAGTGTACGAAACAACATATAAAAGTTTTTATATAAAGCAAGAAGTAGAAGGTTTATCATATACAATTCAAAGTGGAAAATATATATGTATTGGTATACATTAGTTCACACGTCAAAGCAACTTCAGTTCTTGATTATACATATATATAATTTGCCGAGATCAACTATAGTTTAGATAATTAAAACAGCAAACACAACTAAGAAAATAACTTGCACTTTATATACACCTACATGCATGCAAACTTCAAACTCTATAGAAAATATATTATATACTCAAAATCGAAAGTAAATTAAAATACGTAAAATAACACACACACACACACACACACACACACATATTATATATAACTTATACAATAGTCAGACTTTATATAAAAATTCTTATAGAAAATATGAATAAACTAATATACACAATATATATTATAATCTACAGCTTACTGTATAGACCCAAAATGAAAAAAATATAAAATTCACGCATATGTATATAGCGATTAAAACAATATTTTAAATAAGCAATACATTATTACAACAGTTTATAAAAGCTTTTATCAAACACAAATTTATATATATATGTGTGTGTGTGTGTGCGCTTACAGAATCAAATAGATAACTTAATATGTCAAATAGCTAATCTAATTGCATACTACTGTATAAACATACCCATAATACTATAAAGGGAGAAGGCTCGCCATATTGCTGTTGCGGCCAATGGAAGAAGCGAAGGTGGTGGGATTTCGACCGAAAGGAGGCGCGTCGAAGGCGGTTGCATGGGTGCTGTGTGCACGAGTTAGGGGACTTGCGTGCTGAAGGTAAGAGGAAGGAAGGGGAAAAGATAAAAGTAAGGGTGAAAGGCTGAGCAAAGACTAGACACAAACTTATTATCCTATTTTCTTTTCTTTGTAAAATAATGAACAGACAGAGAAAGTAACATAGAAAGAAACGAATCACCATCACATTTTAAAAATGTTGGGAATAACAATAGTTAAGGCTAAATTCATAGAATAATAAAAGACTAGTGGCAGTTTATATTATATGATGACAACTGAAAGGTCACGGTAGAACAAAAATTCGAAAACGGAACCAATATGGACATTGTTCCGTAGATTTCGCTGTCTTACAGACGTCGAAACACACAAACGAATATACCATGGAGATCAGCACAACAAAATGATCAAAATGGTATACAGATATCAGTGGTATGATTATCCGAACAAAAGTCGATAATCGGTACCGAAAATGCTGCTAATTTGTTAGAAATAAGATAAACGGAGCAATAAAAGTCCAAATTAAACAGAACGAAATATGACGTCTCACTTAGAAGATGGTTTACAAATTTTCTATATAAGAATATTCAGGTTTGGAAAACATTTTATTATCATCAATTTTTAACTGATATAAATTGAAATAAAATTACACTAGAATATAAACTTCCATATTATCTGATGAAAATTTACCATTTGCTATGTTTAAATGGATGCATTCCAAATATAAAAGTTTTATGTCAAAATTTAATCATTTAAAATTTCACAAAATTCAATTATTTAGATTGATAAACCACTAGAATTTACGGGTTGTTACACTTCCCCCCCCCCCCCACTCAAAACTTTTCATCCTCGAAAAGGAAGGAGATAAGAGAATGGAAACAACCAGAAATGAAAATAGATTGAAAACAAAATAAAACAATCAATTTAAAGCTATATAAATTTCAATTTAAACAAATTAATATTAAATAGTTGATTTTTAAATTCAAGGTATTTCATTGAGCTGATTTAATTTCAACTTATTAATATTTGATACCATAAAGGTTTCTTTCAAAACAGAGTTTTCTTTAATTTGTCTCATTTACTATCTAATCAACTTATCATTCTATTTATCTCTATTAACATTTTATAACTAAAATCTAAGTGTATAACATTAGTCATATTCATTCAAATTTTATTTATAAAATCATTAGTCAACATTTTACATTATAACTTATTCAATTACATTTTCAACTTCTGAATGGTTAAGGTAAGTTATATTGGAATGTAATTGAATATTGTATAGGTAATTTTTTTTCCTCATTCAATTATTTCAAGTTTAAATATTTATTCATTTTTTTTCATTTTATAATTGAAATCATCTTTTAATCATAAATTTAAGAATTAAATTTTCCGATTAACTTCACATAATTTAGAGATAAATATATCTATATAT
This sequence comes from Allium cepa, assembly GCA_030765085.1. Taxonomy (NCBI): domain Eukaryota; kingdom Viridiplantae; phylum Streptophyta; class Magnoliopsida; order Asparagales; family Amaryllidaceae; genus Allium; species Allium cepa. The sequence goes on from CM060935.1 coordinate 490,969,957, forward strand.
ATCTAATCAAATATATATATAATCATATACCAGTATATAATATATATATTATAAATCAAGTCATACTTTAGAGGTTCAAATCAATTTATTTTCCAAAACAAAAGTGTAACAAAGCTACAGAATGGTCTCTCCACTTCGAAACTCGAAAATGAATGTCGATGATGCGGCCGTCATCACTGAAATTATTTTCCAGCGACAAAACAGTAGAGCGCTGATTTTAAACATTTTAAAATTCTTTGGAAACAATTTCTATTCAAAAATACTTTTGAATAATATGCATTTTAAAATGGAAAACCCAAAGTGTGAAATCACCGGAAATTAAATTATCAAATTCATAATTTAAATTCATTTAAATTCTCAAATCAATTTATAAGCCATGTATAAAAATTTCATTTATAGTACAATAAATGATAAATCAAATATCATCATTTCTAATAACCAATTAACTTATTAAATTTCAAAATTTTACTTATATATAATATAATCATACAAATTTATTCCATTAACCAAATTTGAAAACAATATTGTGTCAGTTTGCTCTGTTCAAGTGTTTTGGAATTCTTATCGATAGCGTTGATTAGACGAATCGATCGAAAATCCAAACCAACATCAACAACTCAAGTAATACACTATAAAACATTTTTAATATTAATTTACAAGTACACTTCCTCGCTCGACGATACAGGAATGGATTTCAAAGCAAGGATAGAGATTCAAATTTGATGGACTCAAATCAAAGAGAATTTTGATTCGAAGATAGGTTCGAAACAAAGATAAAATGGTTAAATAACAAAATAGGAAGATGGATAAGTTTATGTAAATCACAGGCAATCTTATCCGGGTTGACCGTGACTTCAAGAATAAGATCGATGTAGAATTCCGGGGCAAATCGACATTTAGCAGGAGATAAATGCATCATAAACCTAGGATACATAAATCTCTGGTGAATCAATGCCTATTGTAAAGGAGTTTCACCCCTTTACAAATCATTCGAAGATTGGCGAAACCGCCGAGTTATCATAGAGATCATTCAAAATGGAGTTATTGGATACTCCAAAATCGAGAAGCACGAATAGGGAGAGATAAGGATGGATTTTGGAACCGAAGGGAATGTTCCAAAATTCAAAGAAAATCGAGTCAAAGAGAAAGGGATTCAAGCTCGAACGAAAGTGATTCCATAATTCAATTTGCCATATATGTTGAGTGTGCCTAAAACCAAAGCTCTGATAATTATAACTCCCTGATATTTTCAACCATTCGCATCCACACATGTCGGATTTGATTCGCTCAAAATATCAGATTGTTAATTTATATTGGCAAATCCCAGCATATACAGTACATAACTAATCACTGAATCACAAACACAGAGTAATATACAATATGCAGCTGAAACAAAATGAATAATAGTTCATGAAGCTACTATATATATAACAGAGTCAAATAAGATACAACAGAAATCTTGAATACAATTGTCAAATACAAGATCAAAATACATCACTAAAATCAGCCGAATATATGAAATCTGGATAGATAGCTGGATCTCCAAGCGAAGCTCCAACTCTAAAGGTGAGTCTCAAAAGCTGTATCACTCAGTCTGACCCGAACGTAAAGCAAAACATAAAACACTCGAGTCAGGATTAACATTCTTATATTATTAAATCCAACTCAAGTGAAATAACAACTGAAATACAAGTAACTCGAAGGATGTTTGGGATAATAATCTCTAAAGATCCGTTAAACTATCTACTATGTAGTAATATAGGCTATTATAATAATGTCTACAGTAAAATAAACTTACTTAAAAATAGCGTTAAGGCTTTATATTTTCCAACTTAACACATATAAAGCGCTAATAGTCTATACGGTATCATAGTCCCCCCGATCGGGAAGCCACCAGAGGATACTCCATTGGTACGATACAAATCAAACTCTTAGTAAAGCACGCTAAGGTAGGTGACATGGCACAACTAGGCAATACCAGGGAGATATACCAATTACGCATCCGGACTAGTGGTAACGCATAGTGGCTACTACCGTCCACCTCGAGCCGCACTCCCAAAAATCAAAGATGCACCCAATCAACCACAAAGTAATAGAATGGTATCGAAGGAGTATGTCCGATAAGAGAAGCTACCTCATTGGCCCGGAATCGCTTCTGTTTTAGCCACCTTATGCCAACTCATGAGAGTCGGGTCCACGTTTATACCTCAATAGAACGTCGCAATCATCCTACTTCATTCTGGAATAGCCACCGCGTACATGGTTGTTAAAGTGGTTTTCGGAGTTGGCAGAGAGTATGACAACTTCCGCTCTCAGTCTATTTAACAACCAAACGTTATTATAACACCGCGGTCATTTCAAAATATTTTATACTTCAAAACCAATATATCATTTCCATTTCAAAGCCTTATTAATACGATATCATTTCCATTTCAAAACCAAATAAGATATAATTTCCATTTCAAATATATCCATTTCAAAAATTCATATCATTTTTCAAAGTTATACCACTTTCGAGACCAAACACTTGAAATTATAACACTTTCAAAACATAATACTTTGAAATTCATAACTTTGAAAACATAACTTCCACCATTTAAACAGTTTAGATATTAAATAGCATATATAATAAAGTAGTTTATAAAGTAAAATTTATATAAAAGAGTTTTAAGTTAAAATAGTTTATATTAAAATAATTAGTATATTAAAATGGTTTATATTAAAATAGTTTATAAAGTAAATAATAATTCTAAATTTAAAATTACTTTATAAAATAAAATAATTTCCTCAAACTTCACAAATTGATTCAAATCAACTTGAATCCAAGAATTCAATTTAAATCAAATCTCTACTCATAAATTTCAACTCAATTCAGTTCACAATAAACCATTTCAATTTATATCGATTTCAAATACAGATTTGAACCTCAAATAAACCATTTCAATTTCCATATATTTCAAAGCTTTAAATATTCCATAATTTCAAAACTAAATTTTGATAATTCCATATGTATATATATAATTCAATTTACTATTATTTAGTTTTGAAATATTTACTTAATAAATCCAATATCATTTAAATAAAACTTTTAAACTTCAAATAACTGAATATTCCTTGAAATTATTTAAACTTGACAAATTCATTTAAATCAACTTGATATATTTATTTAATTCACTTTAGACCAAAAATCAAGTTATAAAAATCATATCCTTAAAACCTCAAATTTAATAAAATTCAAATCAAATCTATTTGAGTTTAATTTTTAAATAAATTCAATTTCAAATCAATTTCAAATTTATTTTCGAACCTTAATTTATTTAAATCATTATAAAATCGAATTTAAAATAAATTTTTAATTAAATATTAACCATATTATATTTTAATAAAAAAGTCAAACTTTATCATTAACTTGTTCTATATTAAAACAAATTTATACATAGCTTAAAATCAAGAATTTAACTATATATAAAATAACATTTATATAATATCTAAAACCAATATTTAAATAAAACCATATATTCCTTTCCAAAACCATAGAAATCATTTTCAAAAAATGTATATAGACTAATGGTGTCTGTATATAATTTTCTATCCTACGATCAAGTGATACAGGTATTTATCATTTCAACCCGCAATTTAAATATATACGGATATATATCATTTCAACCCGTAATCCCAAATTCACTTCAATGAAAATCGCTTGGGTCTATCATTTCAATCCATAACAATTTTCTTCTATTCTACAGATCGTCCTGGTATGTATCATTTCAACCCATAGTGAATTCTATACTAACAGGGAACTTGCAGAGTGATAACAGATATGATAATAAATAACAGGCATATATCATCAATATAAATAACAGATAATGGTGTCAGATATCGTAGGTAAACATATATAGATAATGACACACACACACACACACACACAGATATATATATATATATATATATATATATATATATATATATATATATATAACAACGTACATAACTAACTACAGCATATTTCAATTGTCATTTCAATTGAATCAACTGTAATAAATATAAGAACGTTAATCGTGAGTGGTTGCTCACCTTTTGAGGTTAGAGAAATTTGATAACGAAGTGAGTGACGAATCCAGGCATGAATTCCAAAGCAAAGTGAAATGGGAACGATCCTGACGAACAAAGCCGACAACTTGGAATTGACAAAATCAAATCACAGTTGGATTTATGAAGATCAGTTGTATAAGTGAATTGATATAGATATAACATATATAATTATATATACACAAAATCACATTCTAATTTCAAACTCATACCGAATTAATATATATACATGCGCTTTCAAAAACCATTAATTTAAATCAAAACACAAATTATTAAAACCAAATGTATATATATAAATATTAAAATTTGAAATAAATGCATATATATGTATATATAAACAAAATACTTACATACATTAGCAGATGGAAGTATGTATATAACACATAAAATAAAACAATATATCTCTGCGTAAAATAATTGAACCAATTAAACAGTACTGACACACTACCAAATATACACATTAAAATTTAAATATCTATTCTTAACAGTGTACGAAACAACATATAAAAGTTTTAATATAAAGCAAGAAGTAGAAGGTTTATCATATAAAATTCAAAGTGGAATATATATATGTATGTATGTATATGTATTGGTATACATTAGTTCACACGTCAAAGCAACTTCAGTTCTTGATTGTACATATATATAATTTGCCAAGATCAACTACAGTCTTGATAATTAAAACAGCAAACACAACTATGCAAATAACTTGCACTTTATATCCACCTACATGCATGCAGGCTTCAAACTCAACAGAAAATATATTATATGCTCACAACCGAAAGAAAATTAAAATACGTAAAATAACATATATAACTTATACAATAGTCAGACTTTATATAAAAATTCTTACAGAAAATATGAATAAACTAATATGCACAATATATATTCTAATATACAACTTACTGTATAAACCCAAAATGAAAAAAATATAAAATTCACGCATATGTATATAGCGATTAAAACAATATTTTAAATGAGCAATACATTATTACAACATTTTATAAAAGCTTTTATCAAACACAGATTTATATATATATATATGCACATATATATACAAACTAATAATTATAATATATACTTTGAAATAAACTTTGTCTATATATGACTAGTATATAAACATATATATATATATATATATATATATGTATCTATGTATGTATGTATGTATGTATGTATGTATGTATGTATGTATGTATGTATATGCCTACAGAATCAAATAGAAAACTTAATATGTCAAACAGCTAATCTAATTGCATACTACTGTATACACGAAAAGTATAAATATATAAACATACCCATAATACAATAAAGGGAGAAGGCTCGCCACATTGCTGTTGCGGCCAATGGAAGAAGTGAAGGTGGCGAGGTTTCTGCCGAAAGGAGGTGGTTGCACGGGTGCTGTGTGCGCGAGTTAGGGGACTTGCGTGTTGAAGGTAAGAAGAAAGAAGGGGAAACCATAGAAGCAAGGGTGAAAGGCCGAGCAAAGACTAGACGCAAGCTTATTATCCTATTTTCTTTTCTTTGTAAAAGAATGAACAGACAGAGAAACGAATCACCATCACATTTTAAAATATTGGGAATAGTAACAGTTAAAGCTGAATTCAGGGAATAATAAAAGACCAGTGGCAGTTTGTACTATATGATGACAATTGAAAGGTCACGGTAGAACAAAAATTCAAAAAGGGAACCGATATGTACATTGTTTCGTTGATTTCGCTATCGTACGGACGTCGAAACACACAAACGAATATACCGCGGAGATCAGTACGACAAAACGATCAAAACGGTATACATATACCAATGGTACGATCATTCGACCAAAAGTCGATAATCGGTACCAAAAATGCTGCTAATTTGTCAGAAATAAGATAAATGGAGCAATAGAAGTCCAAATTAGGCGGATCGAAATATGACGTCTCACTCAGAAGATGGTTTACAAATTTTCTATATAAAAATATTTAGATTTGAAAAACATTTTATTATCATCAATTTTTAACCGATATGTATTGAAATAAAATTACACTAGAATATAAACTTCTATATTATCTGATGAAAATTTACCATTTGCTATGTTTAAATGGACGCATTCCAAATATAAAAGTTTTATTTCAAAATTTAATCATTTAAGATTTCACAAAATTTAATTAATTAGATTAATATACCACTAAAATTTACGGGTCGTTACAGGTCTCTTCGAAACGATCAACGAAATTGGTCAGATTTAATAGTTGGTTATTTAACTATCAAATTACACACATAAGCAGTCACTAGGCCATATTATAAATCTTTCAAACATTTAGCTCAAAATATTTTTACAAAGGTATATATTCAATCTCTTCCAATATTTCCGTATTTGAAAGCACTTTCAAATACATATCCATAACATAATATTCTCAAATCATATCAACACTTAGAAATCCAAATTAAACTTATAATTCATTACTTAGAAAAATATTTCTATGATAATCATTTCGTCGCTAAAATATCTGCAACCCTTAAATTCCATACTTAGGAAAATATTATAAGTCTATTTTCCAAAATCATTTCTAATATCCATACCTAGGAATTATTCCGTACTTATCTCATAAATCTCTAGAATTTTACTAATTCCCTTTACAGTTTCCAAAAATTATGGATTGTACTTATTTATAATCCAACTAACAATTTATAACTCCTTTATTGAATTCAGATTCATTTTCGAAGTTTCCGTATCTAAAAAATCTGGAAATTTCCTTTTCTCAAATTTTCTTAATTTCCTGAATTTCATTTTAAGATTTTCACTTATAAAATCACATCCTTCAAATAAAAATCGGTTCACAAATCTCGAGAGCATTTACAAATAAATTTCAATCACTTAATTTTAAACTATATATAATAATAAATTTCAAAAAAACATGGTTAAATAATTATTTAAAATATCAAAGCACTTTTAAAATAAACGTCAATAACCAATTCTAATTCATTTATAGAATTTCTAACCGATTTTCAAAACTTGTTTATAAAACTTAGATTTTCATTTCAAAAAATTTAAATATTTAATTAACTAACTTTTTGAAATATTTTACTCCAATTAATAGTTTTTAATAAATAAAAATCCTTTTCTAAAAACAAACCTTATCTTTTGTGAAAAACCATTTTTAAAATTCAACATGTCCATTTTATACTTATAAATCTCTTTCGATTTATCACAAATCGATTTACATTTTCAATTCCATAACCATTTCCAAATTCTAAAGTAGAATTTACTATTTCTTTCTAAGCCTATTTCCATATTTCATTTTAGATTCACACTATGAATTTATATTTTCAAATTTATCAAATGATAATCATTCCACTTATTTATAAACATCATTTATAAGTCTATAAACTCAATTCTCATTTTTCTGTTAATAAAACAGATTTGTATTAAACAACTCCATTTATAAATCGATTCCTATTTTAAATCCCATTTATAAATCTATTTCTTAATTAATTCGAGCTATATTCCCAAACCATTCAAATCTCGATTCCGACTTCCATTTCATATTATTGAAACCAATTAATAATCCACTGTTTAAAAGTACTCAAATTAAATTCTCTATTTGAAACCATTTTACGAAATAGCTAAATAAATATCTAAAATCAAATTTATTTCTTTTATCCAAATCAATTCCTTTTTTAATAATTCCAAAATTCAATATAAAAATATCAATTCCAAAATTGTCTTTTAATTTTCTTTTTAAAATTCAAAAATATTATCTATGGTATTTATAATACCAAAATTAACGTCAGCGCTACTATAACATCTAGTAATTCAAATCACAACATAATCTATATAAAATTATTTACGCACTTCATATATCAGTATATATGAAATTAAAATCAACATTTTTGAGGAATCCAATTGGATCCCTCCAACTTGTTTTTCATGTAACCACAGATGCTATATAATCACAAAAATACAATCATCGCTTCGAGATGGGATATCACAATAAAAAGGGTCATCCTATTATGTGGGACGCATAGTCTCTCACCCGCTCCAATCGGTGAGAAATATGTCCAAATTAATATATATATATATATATATATATATATATATATATAACATCCAACTGATAATAATTTATCAATTCATCCAGTCAATTATCTAAGATGGATGAGATTTACTCACACTGATTTTTAGTTCGCCAAAAAATTTCGTTTTTGAATTAAAATTGAACTGACATTCAATTTTAACTCAAAATTCTGACAACCTTCAAATCCATCCAAACCAGTTTCATTTCGAAGCTTTCGTCATTATGAGTGCAACGCAAGAAGTTTCGTCTTGATCGGACCTCGTGTGAAGCAGTTATAGCTTTATAATATTTTGAGATAAATTAAATAATTAACAACTTAATTACTTTATAAAGTTAATTACCCTTTAGTAATATTTTAAACATCATCTCCCCGTTTGGCCGCCTCTTTCCATTTCAAAACTCCGCCATTGTCCCTCATCCCAAAACCCATTATCTCGACCATCCCTCCATGAAACTCAACGAAATTACCGCCGATCGCTTTCTCTTCGCATTCTCCACCTGCTAGCCACCATCTTTCTCCGTCCGCATCCCTTGAAGGAATCGCGACTGGCCCTCACATCCACGACCATACGGTCACGTTGCCCCGACCAACTCACATCGAACCTCCCCAAAACTTCGGCCATGGTTGAAACCCTTCCTTCCGAACCCGAATACAACACTCCTTAATTCTAAAGCATACTGCACCTCCCCACTTCCTGCCGACCCACCAATCTATGATAAATCGAATATCTATCCAGTTTCCACTTAAAGATGTCAACGTTATATTTTATCAATATTTTTTTCTTGCTTCTCTGGTGTAAACGAGAAGAGAGGGAAAGGAAGCATAAAAAAAATGAAGCACGGTCATTCATGTCGGGAGATATGAAGAAATAAGGAAGGAAGGTGTAGAGAATTTAAAATGTGAATCCAGTTTTTGCTTGTTCTATTTTATGATCAAGTTTAAAAACAAAATGATGATTTTTTCTTTGTTCAAAGAATGGTACAAAATGGGACAAAGTTGTGTGTAAGTGGTACAATCTGGTTGGGTTGACTTTAAATTTTATAATATTATTTAATTTCAAAATATCTCATTAACTTAAAATCCCGAACTCCTATAAGACGTGCCATCGGACGTTTCTAATGTTATATCCCTATTTCGAACGTAATGTAACAAATTTCGAGACCTAATTCAATCGTATGCAGAAGATAACCTTTTTAAACTCAACTACAATACTAAATTTTCAATATTCATTTCAACGTATTTCTATCCCGTACGACCAAACGATAAATCCAACCGCTAGAAAATTTGAAATCATGTAATAATACACTATTACGGATTCAATGAAACTAGTTTCGTCGAATTACGAGATTGTGTACCAGAAGACTATTTTCACCCTTTAATTAAAACGAGATATTTTTAAAATTAGATAAATCACCTTTAAATCAAATTTAAAAGTTTTATTACCTTCATTCTTATTAATAGAAATTTAATAAGCCTTAAAAATTATTTTTATCTAACTTAGAAATTCAAGATTCAATTATTTACACAATTTCAGTTATTAAATTCAACAATAAATAAATCACTATATTTGTAATTAATGTTATTAAATCTATAAAATTAACTTTTCAATATTTAAAACAAATTAAACATTCCAATTTTCAAACAACTGAAATTCTGGGTCGTTAAAACTATTCTAAAAGTAAAATATTGTGAAGTGAAGCCTATAAATATAGGATCATGCACATTGTAACTAGTACTTGAGAGTTATAAATTTCTTCTTGCTAATCTGTTTAAGCGTCATTTCTTCGTCCTATCTTTTATTTTATTATTCTAACTATTCGTACATGTTTTCATTTTAATCCTTAAACTTACAGTATCTAAACTTAAAATCACGATATATAAAATAAATAGGCTGGTGTGGGTCTGACTATAAAGATGAAAGGAAACTACATGTTTCTTTTGATTAAGTAGATGATATGAAACTACGTGTCTCTAATTTAAATAAAAAAAGTTATTAGCCAAAAAGTATTGCAATCATTTAAAAGCTACAAGTTAATATGCGAAGGACGGTAGTGGACTGATACTTATTTTGCCATAGTAGAAAAAGAATCGACTTCATTTTGTATACGAATTCAAATTATCTTGCAACATTTCTAAAGAAAATCTGGAATAGAAAAGAATAGAGAAAAAAGGTAGAAAATCCGAGAAGAAATTTGAAGTGAATGATCAAGCGAAATTAATCCTTCGGTAAAATGAAAATGTATTTGTTTGCGTAAAAAATGGCCGCAAACACCCGAAGTCGTATGAGTTGGTTGATTTTATGTTGTATTTAGTGATTTGGGTGATTTATGCAAATATATAAAAAGCAGGGACTAAACTGTAAAAGACACACATATTTATAGTGGTTCGGCCAGAACGTGTCTACGTCCACTTTATATGTTATTCTCCTTTTTTCTTTAGATTACAAGTACAAAGCTTTGATTACAAGTATCTAAAGTTGTTTGAGAGTTCCTTCCAGGCTTGAGCTCTCAAACTTGTCTCCCATTGTTGTACCCCTGCCCCTCTATTTATAGAGTGAGGCTGGGGGCAGGGGTCTTGGATGTTTATAGCTGCTGGTGGGCTTGGGCCGAAAGCAATCTGGACTGGCAATTTTGGTTCGGCATTCTTCGGTTCGGCGGTGCTTGGAGAGAAGGATGGTTGGACCGGTGGTAGGTTGGTCCGGTGGTAGGTTGAGTGAAGCTCGTTCGGTGGTAGGAGTATGGTCCGGTGGAGCTTGGGTTCGGTAGGAGGATGGAGGATGAGATGGTTCGGTGGATTTTGGACCGGTGATGGTGGGTTTGGTCCGGTGATAGCATGGCTCGGTAGTGATAGGTAGGGGATGGTGAAGGATGGAGCTTCGGTTGTAGTTGATTCGGTGGGAAGGGGAGTGCCGAATGCTTCTGCCGAATGAGGTGCCGAATGCTTCTGCCGAATGCTTCTTGTATTGGGAACGCCGGATGAAACAAAGCGCCTTGAATGCCGAATGAAACTTTAATCCTTTGATACCGAATGGACTTTACGTTGTAGATGCCGAATGGGCTTGAATGTTGGAGATGCCGGATGAACCAAGGTATGCCGAATGAGCTCTCGTATGGCTTGCTGGCTGCTTCTTCTTGTTCCGGTCGTGGTGGAAATGCACACAACATTGATATTCCAGTTTTGTCCAAAAAATGGGATAACACTTTGCCCCCCAAAATATGCCTTGCGGTAGGAAGGCGTGTTTTGTAATGCCATGAGCCGGATGTTCATATCCTGTTGATGTCCTGCAAAGGAATTTACAGTTTCATAGGTCCTTAAATGACGATCGTTCGGGATCGAGCTATTAGGGATGAAGCGCGGCCGTTCGTGGTCAAGCGCCTAACTTCAAATGACGACCGTTCGCGATCGAGTTATTTGAGGTGAAGTGCGACCGTGCGCGGTCAAGCGTATAAATCCATGCGTCGATTGATCGGGATCGAGTCATCTGTGGCGAAATGTGACCGTCCAAGGTCAAGCGCTTAACTTCAAATGACGACCGTTCGGGATCGAGTCATTCGAGGTAAAGTGCGACAGTGTGCGGTCAAGTGCATGGATCCATGTGTCGATCGTTCGAGACCGAGTCATCTGTGGCGAAATGTGGCCGTCCAAGGTCAAGCGCTTAACTTCAAATGACGACCGTTCGGGATCGAGTCATTCGAGGTAAAGTGCGACAGTGTGCGGTCAAGTGGCGGACCTCAAATGACGACCGTTCGGGATCGAGCCATTTGAGGTGAGGTGTAACAGTCAGTGATCAGATGGCGGACCTCAAATGACGACCGTTCGCGATCGAGCCATTTGAGGTAAGGTGAGTTGTGCCGTTCGAGGTGAGTTGTAACCGTTCGCGATCGGGTGCCGTTCGAGGCGAGTTGTGACTGTTCGAAGTCGGGTGCCGTTCGAGGCGAATTGTGACTGTTCGAAGTCGGGTGCCGTTCGAGGCGAATTGTGACTGTTCGAAGTCGGGTGCCGTTCGAGGCGAATGAGTGTGCCCGGGGGGGACTTAATATTATCAGTGTTGGAGTCATTATTTGGGGGAATTTTTCGAATCAAAGACTTCGGCAGTTCGTTGCCATGCAATAGGTGCTCGTGGACCGTTCGCGATCCAACGGGAATACAAGTAAATAATTTTTTCATAGAATTGTAAATGTTAAAGCAATAGTACCTTACAGCAGAAATGTCCAAACAGGAAGAATTCAAATGTTCAAATCGAAACAAAAGCAAAGCAAGGATGTCAAAGTGTAAGTTCCCACTCCGAAGCAGTCAATGATCATTTAGAGCATGCCTGGAGATCGTTCGCGATCTCGTACATGTGTAAACGATTTAATTGCGTTAGTGGAAGCTTACGACCTGTTCATCGTTATTTTAATCAAGCAATCAAGGGATAATCAAATGATGCCCCGATCTAGGGTCACCTCTAGCCGAGGTAGACGGTGGTCGCTCTGGCTCCACTGCTGGAGTTCGCCTCCTCACATACTGAAGGAGCATACCATTCCTGATATGCCCTTCCACCTCGTCCTTCAAATGCCTACAATCATTAGTGTTATGACCATTCAATTCATGAAATACACAAAACTTATCTGATTTTCTTTCGTCAGAGGTTGGATCCCTTCGCATTGGTCTACGATACGGAACCTGCCCCTTGGTATCCTGATAAATCCATTCCAAACTCTCATTCAGCTCTGAATAGGTGGTGAAGCGTGGTTCTCTTCGTAGCCACTTTGTCCTGTCATCATTATCCTCAGCCTTTCTTTTTCCTTTGCTAGTCTCCGCACCCTTTCCAGGTGGGTTTCCGCTCTTGATTACGTATACGTCATCTTCTTCCTCTCTTTCTGCAGTAGCATCTTCCAAACGCAGAAACTTTTCAGCCTCATGATAGAACTCTCCCAGATTCATAGGCGGGTCCCTGGTTAATGAATTCTTGAACTCTGTATTACCAGCTATTCCAGATACAGCCGCCATCATGACCATAGATGGATCTGGTCGATCCACTGATGCTGCCGCCGCATTAAATCACGTTAGAAAGCTCCTCAAAGTCTCTCCAGTTTTCTGTTTCAAGGTTGCCAAAGTCATCACATTCTTGGGTCTCGCAATATGAACCCTGAATTGCCTCATGAATCTCTCAGTTAAATCTGCCCATGTTCCTATGGAGCCGCTCTCCAGTTGCCTAAACCATAACGCTGCAATGTCCGTCAAATACAGTGGAAAGCACCGGGCCATAACCTCCTCTGATGCCCCCAGCACTTCCGTATGTCTCATATACTTCGTTAGATGGACCGTGGGGTCCGTTTTCCCGTTGTACATGTCCAATGATGGTAGCTTGAATTCTGGTGGGTTCCTAACCATCCTAATCGCAGAAGAAAAAGGACTCATGTTTACATCTTCCAAGTCTCTGTTTACTAAACCGCCTCTCATAGCTCTTCTAACCATCTCTGCTAATCTGTCATTGTCTCCAAGCTGTAGTTCTCGTTCACTGTTTTCGACCTGCCTCCCAAGTCCGCGGGAGTTTTCATGTGTATGCCTCCCTGGCTGAACGTTCATTCCTCTATTGCTGCTAGGTGGTTCGGATGCCCCCATCTCACTTTCCGGGGTCGGATCAACATGCTCTGCGTGAGTGCACCCTAGCTCTGGTGCTGTGCCAGATGGTCCTGCCCCGTTCTGAACCCCAGTTGCTCCTTGGATTTGTGCTCCAATTTGCCCAATTTGTTGAAGTAAGTTCTGGATCATCTCTTCTTGTCTTCTCATCATGGCCTCCATCTCATCCCTAGTGATGAAGATCGACGCTTGATTCCCTCGTGAGGAAGCCTCTTGACTTCCTTGGTGTTCACTTCTCTCTGGCCTTTGCCTTCTACTTGTTTGTCTCGTCATAACTCTTAGATCTGAACCCTTAGATTTTCAAATTCAACTTCTATCCGATGTAGCGGGAGCTGGTTCTTCTCAGTGAAAGCACCAAAATGTTTGCGTAAAAAATGACCGCAAACACCCAAAGTCGTATGAGTTGGTTGATTTTATGTTGTATTTAGTGATTTGGGTGATTTATGCAAATATATAAAAAGCAGGGACTAAACTGTAAAAGACACACATATTTATAGTGGTTCGGCCAGAACGTGCCTACGTCCACTTTACATGTTATTCTCCTTTTTTCTTTAGATTACAAGTACAAAGCTTTGATTACAAGTATCTAAAGAAGTTTGAGAGCTCAAGCCTGGAAGGAACTCTCAAACAACTTTAGATACTTGTAATCAAAGCTTTGTACTTGTAATCTAAAGAAAAAAGGAGAATAACATATAAAGTGGACGTAGGCACGTTCTGGCCGAACCACTATAAATATGTGTGTCTTTTACAGTTTAGTCCCTGCTTTTTATATATTTGCATAAATCACCCAAATCACTAAATACAACATAAAATCAACCAACTCATACGACTTTGGGTGTTTGCGGCCATTTTTTACGCAAACAGTATTGTTCTTTTTACCAATAAATTTTATAATTTTAAAAACTAGATCAGCTAAAATTTGGACTAATATTTTGGTTATTTAAACCTACTATAAAAATATAATCGCATTATTTAAACATGGGTTTTTAGAAATTGTAAAGTAAAGAAAAGCTTAAAAGGGAAAAAGTAAATATTTTTATAAGAACCGCGCCATGATAAAAAAGGTTAACTAAATTTGAATTTGAGTGCTTAAAAACTATAAATTTAAAGAAATACAGGTATTCTAAAATATATTGGATAAGTGAGTTTAAGTGGAACTCGAACTCGGATCTTGTCGGCTTGAGGGTTGCCACAAAAGTTCGAACATTTTACTTCTAAAATTAGAAGACAAAAAATGGATTCAAAGATCCAATTTAAATATTTATATAGCATAAGATTTCTTACAACATGGGATTTGTATTTTCTTCTTTCAGTTCAACTATCCCAAATAAATACATAATAAATACATGATTTTTTTTGTTCATTTTCTTATTTTAAACATCATTTGAGTTCATTATTTTTGTTTTTCATGTCGTATTCATCAAACCTGATCTTAAAGATGGTGTGTAGTTTTACGTTGAGAAAGAATTTGAAATGATCGATGATTACAAGATAAATTTAGTACTAGATTTTATACCAAAAAGTGCTCTCTAACTTTATGGTGATAAACATGGTTATCACGATCGAACCGTGAAGTTTCATGGCTTGAGATTCCGAATGTTCGATCAGTCTAACCGCGGGGAAGGTAAATCATTTTATACTAACTCTTACAACTTAGATGCAAAAAACATAGACTCAAACAAATGTTAGGTGGTATAATTTATTATTACATTACTGTGTAAGCTAGCATAATTATAATATATAAATATTCTTGCATGAGCGTAGTTAACATACATTATCACAATATTATTAGCGTAAGTTCCATATTGTGTAAACCATAATATTGCAATGTAAAGTACAATAATTGTTTGTAAGCATAATCAGCAACAATTGTGGGCAGCGATAATCAAAACATTAGGTTGTAGTTTTGCACAACTGTTAGAACCTTAGAAACCAAAGTCCCACGTCGCTAAATTCAGGAAAAGTAAATGGAATTCCCTGTATAAAATACCGTTCCCATCCAACGTCAGATGGGGCACTGCAAAAGCCCGTGTGATTGTTAACTCTCGGCCCGTTAGGTCAGGCCTGCGCTTGTTTAAAGTCGTTATTGATAAATTAAAATTATTTGTTAGATATATTTTTACAGAGCGATGTTTCATTAGTGGTCATTTAATAAAAGACGTAAAAAAAAGCGTATATTGTTTGAATTACCGAAATAAATCAATTTACATGAACATTAAGAACGGACTGATAAATTATCGTTACCGTTGGTTTTGAAAAAGTATTACCGATTATCGTAGAAAATGTTAAATTTACCGTTACCATACGGATTATACATACGGATTATACAGGTATACCGATTTTACTTTAAAATGCTAACATATTG
The DNA here is from genome assembly GCA_030765085.1 of Allium cepa. Classification (NCBI taxonomy): domain Eukaryota; kingdom Viridiplantae; phylum Streptophyta; class Magnoliopsida; order Asparagales; family Amaryllidaceae; genus Allium; species Allium cepa. The sequence goes on from CM060935.1 coordinate 490,986,095, forward strand.
ACTGGTAATGGTACGGTAATGACAAATTTACCGTTACCATAACAACCTTAGTCTTGACCCTGTTTTTTGACGGTTTTTGATAGTTTACTGTGATAAAAGGCTCAATTTCTTCTGAGACTGTAGGGTAACGACCGACGGTTAGCCGTGGTCCGTCCGGCGCATTCTTTATACCTTTGGTGATGGGAATGTGTTTGGAATCAACGGAAACAAAGAAAGATACTTGAGGCCCCAATTTATTATAACCTTGCTTTGGAATCAGAAAAATAAAAGGAGCTAATGTCCGAGGATATACTTGGATTGTTATTTTAATATTTTCTTTTTTCCTTTCTCTCTTTATTTTTTTGCAATTTGTCGGTCACATTACTGTTCTACTCATCTTTGACGGAAAACACTAGAATGCAATACTTAAGACCGTGAGATATAATAAAGTGTTTAGTTGCATAATAATTATTGGTCTTATATGCAACATTATCACAGAAACTATACAAAGAACAAGTTCTAGTGTGCATGCTAATATAACACATAATTGAACATCAACGGAATCGATCATGACCTATAACTTAAAGAGCATATAGAGTAATTTATGGTGTTCTTCTTCCTGTATATTCATAACATCTGCTAGATTATATTCTAGTTCAAAACACACAATGTTGCATTGTACAAAAGCATTTAGATATGGAGTAAAAATAAAGTAAATCCAAAGTTTTAATTGGGGTGGCACTTTAAAGGGATGTATTAGAGTTGGATTCCTCCTCCTATGTCATCTCCCCTGTTACCTCCTTATTAGTCCTCTTTATAAAGACAGGTGCATGAACATAAACAACGTACCAACTAAAATTTATAAGCGGTTACATAAACACCAAAGGTTGTAATAAGCTATGGAAATGTACAAAAATGGGAAAGATGAATCACGGCTTCTAATAATAATAATATCACTGATGATCACCATCTCAGCTATGCTAGTTGACCGTACTAGTGCTGGCGATAGTGAAGTTGGGCATGCGTGGAGCATCACTGCAGCAAAAGAAGCAGAAAGAGTAGCTGCTATCGACTGTTCCGGTCATGGCAAAGCTTATATAGATGGAGTAGCCATAAATGGAAGAATCCAGTGCGAGTGCAATACTTGTTATACTGGTTCTGATTGCTCTCAACATTTACCAAACTGCGCTGCTGATGCAGCTGCGTATGTTCAATTTTCATCTTTCAACTTTACATAACATACACACACAGACACACACTCTGATATTGCATGCATAAGATGATATATTTCTGTTATACAAACTTTATTTGAATCATATTTTTGAATACAGTGGAGATGCAATGTTTCTGGAAGACTACTGGGTGAACCAGAAAGCGAGCAGTGCAATACTAATATCAGGATGGAGCAGAATGAGCTATTATGCTAGTGGACCAGACTATACCTCTATCGAGCTTGAAAAGTATATTAAACGCCTGCATAATGCTGTCGGTAATGCCGTAGTTGATGACAAGTACATCGTCTTTGGCAACGGTGTCACACAGCTTTTCAACTCATTTGTTCGTGCACTTTCACGCCCTAAACCTTCTGCACTTGCTCCTAGGGCACTAAATGTTGTTGCTCGAGCTCCTTATTATCCGGTAACTATATAAAGTTAATTACTCATACAAGACGACCATAATTAACATGCATAAAAAATACAAACGCAATGTGTGAAATTCATATAAATTACCTACTCTAATCAGGACCATTAAGATCAATTGATGTAAAGTTGTTTGGACAGATATATAGATCTTTTATTCAACAGGATCTTGTATCACAATTCAAATATAGTTATGTTTGATAAAATACTGTCTATAGAGTATAGACACTTATCTTACTGTAAACTACAATAAACACATGTAGGTTTTCAGGGAACAAACAAAGGCTTTCGATTCCAAGTACTATCAATGGAAGGGAAATGCAAGGAGTTATGTGAACACAACGACACCTGAAGACTTCATAGAGTTTGTGACATCACCAAATAATCCAGATGGCCACTTTAGCCAATCAATAATCAATGGCTCTTTGACCATCAATGATAACGTTTGCTACTGGCCTCATTATACACCTATCACGGAACCCCTCGATGAAGATATAATGATGTTTTCTATGTCTAAGGTCACTGGACACACTGGTAGTCGATTAGGGTATGTTTATTTACTGTTATCATACACACACACACACACATAATAACAGTGCAATAATGCATCGCATAATATATTTTGTTATTTAGGTGGGCGCTAGTTAGAGATTATAAGGTACAACAAGCAGTTGCACATGAGTACATGGCATTGGGCAGTGAGGGGAGTTCTCATGATGCGCAACAACGTGCTCTCATACTTTTAAAAGATATCGTAAAGAATATAGAGACAGAGGAAGATGACCACAGAAATGACATCTCATTATATGGTTATAGTGTGATGATGTCAAGATGGGATCAACTCGAAGATCTAATGTCAAGAACACATCGCTTCTCTCTTCAAAGCCGACCTCGTCGCTACTGCAATTATATGAAAATATATAGACGCCTTACTCCAGGTACAAAATGCATCTTTGTTTTTAATTCTAAAAGCAGCTTAGAATAATAAATGACTATTGTACCTTTGAATAAATGGCAGGTTTTGCATGGCTAAAGTGCAACTATGAACATGAGACGGACTGTGAAAAAGTACTTATAAGAGGAGGAATCAAAAGTGAAGGAGGTGAAGAATTTGAGGCAGACCCACGTTATGCACGCTTGAGTTTAATCAAGACAAAAGATGATTTTGAGCAGTTGATTGAGAAGCTGAGAATTCTGGTTACTGAAAATGGACTCAGTACTTCAATATGAAGGATGATTTCCCGATGAGATCAAAATATACTAAGTAAACCATGGCTTGCTTTTATGTGTGTGTATGTGTGTTTTTGTTTCTTTTTGGTTTTTTCGGTATTTACTGCATTGTGTGGTTTGATGAAGTATTGAGACTGGGATATGAGGGTAAGGAACATCTCTGTATGTTGGCTGGAAACTGCTAGGGAATATGGTATGAAACTAAAGTTTGGTTTGATATAATTTTCGTTGGTAAATGATAGTGGTTTTCCTTTCGTTTTCTTTTTTCTGTTTTTTTTCCTCTTGCAATCAACTCATCTGATCACTTACAAAAAAATTTGAAAAATATTGGCCTACGTTAATCCTGTTAAAAGAAAACATTTAGCTCACGTTCCTCTAATAAAAAACATGAGAAATACTTCTTCTTCTTTTTTCTTTTCTTTTCACAAATACAAAGGAAAGAAATACTGAAATACCCTTAAACAAAATGGCTGCACCGTAAATTGATGAAATGATCATCATCTCAGCTATGATGATTAATGATAGTACACGTATTGGAGTTGCACTGAGGTGGAACTGTTGGAAATAAACTTAATTTTGCAATTTAGATTTCTCATATAGGAAATATCTAGAATCTAGAATAATATATTTAAAATTATATAAAAGAATATTTAAAAGATATGTATAAAGAACCATTAGATTGAGTGAATTTGCACCGTTTATATGAGATGTGAAATCCTATAAATAGAGACGAACTCGCTCATTTAGGATGTAAGAGAAAAATGTAGTAAGAAAACAAATATGAACTTTTGCAATAACGTTTAATAATAAAGTTTTTCTCCTAATTAAAAAAAAAATTATTTTTTTCTTCTCTAACCTCTTATCTATCTTTTTCTAAAATCAAATCTATTTGCTATTGAAGAAAAATTTCCACAAAGTGGTATCAGAGTCCTCCTAAAAAGATAGCTAATAACGGCGTTCCCTTACAAGTCCCAATACTCACAAGACCAGTTATGACAATTGAAGTTTAAGAATCATGGTTCTCCTTAGAGCATACGATGTATGTGAGATAGTTAAGAAAGGCTACACTGATTAAGAGAATGAAAATAGTCTATCTCAAACTCAAATGAATAGTTTGAGACACTCAAGGACGAGAGACAAGAAGGGTCTCTGTCTAATCTATCAAACATTGGATGACGATACTTTTGAGAAAGTTTCGGGATCAAAGTCAGTCAAAAAAGCATGGGAAAAGCTTCGAGTATCTTACGAAGGAGCCGATTAAGTTAAAAAGGCACGTCTTCAAACTTTAAGAGGAGAGTTTGATATTTTGCATATGAAAAAAGGTGAACTTGTCTGTGATTACTTCTCAAGAGTTTTAACAGTTTCTAATAACCTAAAAAGAAATGGTGAAAAGTTAAATGATGTAAGAATTATGAAGAAGATTCTTAGATCATAAGATCCAAAGTTCGAACATATTGTCGCCATCATCAAAGAGATAAAAAACTTGGAGGCCATGGCAACAGAGGAATTTATCGGTTCATTGCAAGCTTATGAAGAAAAGAAAACGAAGAAATAAGAGATTGTGGAGCAAGTACTCAGGAGACGAATTGATCCAAAAAAGGAAGAAAGTAGTCGAAGCCAACAAAGACGAGGTCATGGTCAAGAACGAGGACGAAGACGTGGATATGGTCACGTACGAGGTTGGAGACCCAATAACGACAACAACAACCAAAGAGGAGAAAGATCAACAAGAGTTCGTGGAAGAGGAAATTAAATGTCATGGCATGAAAAATCACGCGTCAAATGCTACAATTGTGAATTTTTTGAACATTATGCTTCTGAATGTAGAGCTTCTAGCAATAATAAAGTTGAAGAGAAGGTCAATTACATTGAAGAAAGAAGTCAAGAAGATGGTACTTTACTACTAGCTTACAACGAAAATGAAAGAGGTGAGGATAATCAATAGTACCTAGATAGTGGTGCAAGCAACTATATGTGGGGAAGAAGAAACATGTTTGTGGAACTTGATGAATCGATGAAGGGAAATGTGGCATTTGGGGATGAATCCAAAGTAGAGGTGAAAGGTAAAGGAAATGTTCTAATTCGGTTGAAGAATGGAGATCACCAATTCATTTTCAATATTTACTACGTGCCAAACATGAAGAGCAACATCTTGAGAATGTGCAGGTAACTTTATTGCAAAGTTGTCAATGACAAAAAATAGAATGTTCGTTCTCAACATTCAAAATGATGTTGCACAATGCCTTAAGATGTGCTACAAAGATAATTCTTGGCTTTAGCATCTTTGATTTGGACATCTCAATTTTGGAGGATTAGAGTTGCTCTCCAAGATGGAAATGGTAAGAGGATTACCTTACATCAGCCATCCTAATCAAGTGTGCAAAGGATGCATACTTGGAAAGCAGTTTAAAATAATCTTTTTGAAGTATTAATGCTCAAGAGCTAAAACACCATTGGAACTCATGCATATGAATGTGTGTGGTCCGATTAAACCATGTTCACTTGGTAAGAATAACTATTTCCTTCTTTTCATTGATGATTTTTCAAGAAAAACATGTGTGTATTTTTTAAGAGAGAAATCAAAGGTGTTTGAAAACTTCAAGAAGTTCAAGGCCCATGTTGAAAAGGAAAGTGGTCTCGTGATTAAAGTCACAAGATCTGGCCGTGGAGGAGAGTTCACATCAAAAGAATTCCAGAAGCAATGTGAAGATAATGGAATCCGACGATAGTTGACGATGCCTAGATCCCCTTAGCAAAATGGAGTAGCAGAAAAGAAAAAATATGACAATTCTTGAGATGGCGAGGAGCATACTCAAAAGTAAGAGGCTACCAAAGGAGTTTTGGATGAAAGCAGTTGTATGTATGGTTTATCTATCAAACCGATCTCCAACAAAAAGTGTGTGTGGAAAAACACCACAAGAAGCATGGAGTGGAAGGAAGATCATTTTTTTCCATTTAACAGTGTTTGGAAGCATAACACACATACACGTACCAGACGAGAAGTGAAGCAAGTTAGATGACAAAAGTGAGAAGTACATCCTTATTGGTTACAACACCAACACCAAAGGCTACAAGCTCTACAATCAAGATAAGGGGAAGATAATCATTAGTCGAGATGTCGTTTTTGATGAAAAAGGAGAATGGGATTGGATTTTACACAATGCAGACTACAACTTCTTTCCACATTTTACAGAAGATGACATGCAACAATCAAGGATGGAACAATCAAGAGAGGAGCGTACTTCTCCACCAGCTTCACCAGACACGAGTTGTCAAGAAAACGAAAGCTCAAGTGAAAAAGCTTCACCCTTTAGAATCCTTCAAGAAATATATGAGGTTACTAAAACCAAGACAATCTTACTCTTTTTTGTCTATTTGCGGATTGTGAGCCCATGAACTTTCAAGAAGCTTGACAAAAGAAGAGTTGAAGAAATGCTAAGAGATAAATGCGATCATGAAAAATGACATATGGGATTTAGCTTCACTTCCATAAGGGCATAAGATAATCAGTGTGAAGTGGGTATAAAAATCAAAGAAGAACGCTAAAAGCGAAGTTGAAAGATACAAGGCAAGATTGGTGGCAAAAGGCTACAGTCAAAGAGCCGGCATTGACTATAATGGTGTATTCGCTCTAGTCGTTCGATTAGAAACTATTAAACTAATTATTTCATTGAAAACTCAAAACAATTGGAAGATGCATCAAATGGATGTGAAATCTGCATTCCTAAATGGAGTTCTTGAAGAAGAAGTTTACATCGAGCAGCCACAAGGCTATGAAATCAAGGGAGAAGAAGATTAGGTCTTGAAGCTAAAGAATGCACTTTATGGGTTGAAACAAGCCCCAAGAGCTTGGAATGCTCGAATTGATATGTATTTCCAAGAGAGAAACTTCATCAAGTGTCCATATGAGCATGCACTCTATATTAAAATCCAAAATGATGATACATTGATTGTATGCTTGTATGTAGATGACTTGATCTTCACAGGTAGCAATCTAAGTATGTTTAATGAGTTTAAGAAAGATATGACAAAGGAGTTCGAGATGACCGATATTGGACTTATGTCTAACTATCTTGGCATTGAAGTAAAACAAGAAGACAAAGGCATTCTAATCACTTAAGAAGACTATGCTAAGGAAGTGCTGAAGAAGTTCAAGATGGATGACTTTAATCCGATCTGCACGCCAATGGAATGTGGAATCAAGTAGTCAGAGCATCAGGAAGGAGAAAAGGTGGACCCAAAACTCTTTAAGAGCTTGGTTGGAAGCTTGAAATACTTAATGTGTACAAGACCCGACATCCTATATGCAGTAGGAGCCGTCAATCGATATATGGAGAACCTAACAACAACTCATTTGAAGGAAGTAAAGAGGATTCTTCGTTATTTCAAAGGGACAACAAACTTTGGCTTCCACTACTCTATTTCTGATAATTACAAACTTGTTGGATATAACGATAGTGATTGGAGTGGAGATATGGATGAGCGAAAAAGCACAAGCGGCTTTGTGTTCTACATGAGAGACACGGCCTTCACATGGATGTCGAAAAAATAGTTGATTGTCACTCTTTCCACATGCGAAGCGGAGTATGTAGCTGCTACTTCATGTGTTTTCCATGCAATTTGGTTATGAAACCTGTTAAAAGAGTTGAGTTTGCCACAAGAGGAGCTGACCAAGATTTTTGTAGACAATATGTCAGCAATAGCTTTGGCAAAAAACTCGGTCTTCCTTAATCGAAGCAAGCACATTCATACACGCTATTACAACATTAGAGAGTGTGTCGCCAAAAAGGATGTACAACTAGAGTACGTGTGTAACGACCCGCAAATCCGTACATCTTGAGTTAACACTATTCTACAACAATCAACTCAAGTTGTACAGAAATACGAACCATTTGGGTAAAAGAAGAAGAGGTAGAAGAAGAAAATAGAAAACAACATCAGAATCTAACCATCGCAGCGGAATAAAATATAATAGATAATAAATAAACTTTACTCAAAAGCAAATACATCTGTTTACATATTACATCACCAGAGTACATCAACCTCAGCTCAACAATATCATACACTGGATACACAACTACTCAACACAGCGGAATATATACATAAACAAATACGGGAGTACGTATCGTCATCCTGCTCGTCTCCTGAGCTCCACAGCATTTCCTGTATCCTATAATACTCGGTCTGACCCGAGCATTACAGTTAAATAACACTCGAGTCAGTCTGGAATACCAGCGTGAGAAAATCACACCCAATTTGATTATTAAAGTTTCAAAAATCCTTTGAAAACAAAAGCATCTCGTAAGACCACGTCACCAATAAACATGTCGGGTTTTTACCTTACGATAGCTAAAACATTTTTTATAGAAATCCTCTGATATTATAATAGGGTCTATATACAAATACTTATAAAATAGCCGAAATTGTTACATTATTAAATTCCAGCTACTAGCCACAGAGTGGGTAATACAAACAAAACTCGTACAACGCTCGTAGGGAAAATGGATTTCCAACTAATGACTAGGCACTGGGGTACCACCTGTCACAGTACGGGGCCTAGATCACCATACCGAGGAGTACGCCCGCTCCCCTGCAACACAAGATCGGGACTACCCCTTACTGGATAATCCCGAGTGAGATCACCCCGCGGTTGGGATCGACAACCGCCCACTAAGCCGAAATAAAAAAGGGACATCTAGACATAAATGGCCTCACCCTGCTTGGGTGCTACCCACCTAGCCTTGCTGCATAACCCCTGATTTTTAGTCATTCCCATTTGATGAGGCTTGAGGCTAAGCGTTACCTTTTAGAAAAAAAATCCCTTAGAATGCCCATCGTCCACTTGATGATGTTTCGCAAGCATTCATCCATACAAGTCGGTCCCGGGTTCGAACGGAACCGAAGACACTATTTCTACTACATCCATTTTGGAAATATCCTCAGGATTAGTAGCGACTAGCGCTTGCACTTCACTGCTCCATCTTCGAATCCAAACTTGTTTCACGAAACGTATAAACTGGATCGAAGTGGTTTTCGAGAAATTTCTCTCGATCCCGGTCTCTTCGAAACGACCAACGTATTTGGCCAATATTGATAGTCGGTTATTTAACTATCAATTAATATTCACAAACATCCATCAAACAATAATAATTTTTCAAATTATTTATTTATCCAAAATATCTTTACAATATATATTTCAGATTTTAACCCCTTTTGAAAACAGTTCCAAACATATTCCTTTCCCGGAATAATTTCCCAATATTTATTTCCACTGAAACACCAAGTATAAAATACTTTTAGATTTCAAAATAATTTAAAAGCACTTAGTTATAAAATATACTTCATAGCCTTAAAAATTTAAAACTACTTTAATACTTTATTAAAATATATACTTTAGAAATATATAATAAATAAGGCTACTTTTATAAAATATAAATCTAGATTTTTCTTTAAAACAATTACTAAGTCATTTAATAATTACTACGATAATAGTTTTGAAAAATATTTATTTTAGAATTTAAACCTTTAAAAATAATAAATTTTCTAAGATATGCTTTTTAAAACAACATTAAAACCTTTAACTTATATTTAAAATTGCTTAAAAATCGTACTTGGCTATCCAGGGAAACACTCTTCTCTTTCGCATCCTTTAAAAATGAATCACTATTTATTTTTAAACGAATTTCCATTCCTTTATAAATTTCCACTTTGAATTCATATTTAAAATATCCACCGATATTTTATTTTACTTGATAACCCAGTTTAAAAATTCCAAAATCTCACTTCCCTTTTAGATTTCAAATCCCAAAACACTTTAATCAATTTACAATTTATTCCCAATTTACTTTGATTAAAATAAATTTTCTTTCTTGCTTTACTTATTTCAAATTTCATTAATATTTAAATTTTATTTCCTCATTTTGAGTAAAAACCCTTTTAACTGAAGATACCAATTTCAGATTCCTAAAATTCCTTCTTTATCTCTTAATTAAATTTAATCCTTAAATAAAAAAAATTCTTTATTCATTCAAATAATATCACTTAAGCTTTAAAATTTATTACTACCCTTAATAATTCAAATTCCTTTTATTCCAAATTTGTTAGAGTTTTGCAATCACTTTTATTTTATTTTATTTTCAATTCATTATTAACTTATTCCAATTCACTAGAATTATTTTACTTAAAACTTTGCTCTCTTATTTCTTTCGAAAATACAATTCTAGAGATTTGATAATTTATTTTACTGAGACATTCAATCCATCCATACCATTCAATTCTTCAATTCTTCATAAAATCATCACAGGATATCAAATATTCAGAACACAGAATATTAAATAATCTAAATAATTTCGAGGGGTCCAGTTGGATCCCTCCAACCTGTTTTCCCTACATCTAAGATGTTAGCACAATAATATGCCAATTCCAGAATATAACATACTATATCACATCAATCAATTTCAACCATTCAAACAATAATTTAAATTTAAATGATTTAAATTTAAATTGAAATTAACTGAGTGAGATTAACTCACCTTTGATTTTGTTTGAATCCATTCTCATTCCGGCTAGATTTCTTCAAGATTTAGACCTTGAATAAATATTGATATCATTTATTAATGCTCTAGCTAATTGAACCATTAATTTCCATTTGAAAATTTAATTAACCTGTGATTTCATTTCAAACAAATAAATTTACCTTTAACTAATCTCATTTTTAACAGAATGTTTTAGCAACCAAATATTTAATAAGTTAATTAAATAATTTAATTTCCAAAAATACACTATTTTAAAATAACCTGGTAGATTAAAAACGTGTACATATGTAAATTCATTTCTCTTAGAATTGCATAACACCAAAAACCTATATAAATTTCGAAACCAACTTTTATATACATTTATTATTTTCTCTGTTTAAAATCTTGTAGGTATATCATTACCTTACTGATTAACACTCATATAAATCTTCTGACTCAAAACTATATAGATTAACAATCGAAAGGGAACTGCCTTACCTTACAGAAAGGAGGCAACCTGGGCTTTGACCAACATCTACACCCTTGCGGCCATCACATCAATCTCTGCAATACACACTAGCGCAAAACAGAAACCCCAATCGAACACTCCTGCTTGTCGACACCCTATCCATAGTCGCAACTCAAACCATCAATCGACGAGTTCAACGTCTCATCCTAAAACATCGCGACTAGCAAACCCTAGCGCACGCGATGCAAACTCGCCTCCAGCCTTAGCTTCGACTCACGCGACTCTCAAAACCCCGTGCTCGTACATACGACTCGAAAGGATCTCATCGAGGAAGATAGGGAGCCACCTCGACTAGGCTAGCTTCGAATACTCTGATTTGGATCGAACGACTTTGGGATCGAACGAAGAGAGCGGCGATATATTTACTTTTCGTTCGAACGAGGGTTAAAAATTTTCATACGAACGAAATCGATTTTTCTTTTTATTTGAATGAACTCGGTTTCGCTGAAGAAGAAAAGGAAAGGGGATTTTTGAGGAGCTCGGCCATTCCCTTTTTTTTTAACTGGGAAAGAAGAAGATAGGATACGATTTATTAAAGATAGGTCACGACTTATAAACTATGAGAGCGGCTTGTTTCAGAAGATTGTCGCCTACAGTACTTCGAATGTGAAAGGGAAAAGTTATGATGGGAAAGAATGTAGGCTGACGTTGACCAATATAAATATAAATTTAAATTGAATTCGATATAGATGTCAACGCGTCTACTTATCGTACGCTCACACACCAACTCCAAAAATTACGAAAATTGAAATCCGACAATAATTCAATATTACGGACCCAATGGAACTGGTTTCGTCGAATTCCGAGACTATGCCCCGGAAGGCTATTTTTAAATTCAATTTAAACGATGAAATTTCAAAACTTAACAAACCCTTCCAAATTCAATTTCAGCACTTTTAACTATCTTTAGTACTATCAATATAAATTTTACAAGCCTTCAAATTATTTTTAACAGGCTTAAAATCCCAGATTTCATATTTTACCCGATTTTAAATTATTTAATTCAATAATTTAATTAACAATTAATTAGTGATATTTGAATTCAAGTTAAAATTTTACCTTTTTAATATTTAAATCAATTAAATATCCTAATTTAAATTGCTTTAAAACTCCAGGTCGTCACATTCCTCCCCCCTTAAAAGAATTTCGTCCCCAAAATTACTAGTTAGGAAGAATGGTCCAATACCCGTTTACCCTTTTTCCCAAAACCACAATTCAACATCCTACCAACTATCTTTTATAAAGACCCATTACCATACTTACTAACTTCCCCAACTTTCCCATAGTTTCAAACAATATTACTTACTCAATCATTCAAATTTTAATTTTAAGTCAAATTTGAAATTATCAGAATTTTCTCAAAAATTTTCTAACTCTCTAAATTTCCGAAAAATTTCGCCAGCGTCTCCTTTGCGCGGCTAGCTCGGTACAACTACACAATGGCTCTACGGCCTCCCAAATCCAAAAGGAAACAAAAAGCCAAGTGGCTAGGTCCAAAAACCCAATCACATTTCGTACAGAAATTTAAATACATACCTTTTGTCGAGCAATTCTAATTTATTATCTGAAATCAAAACCAATTTTCCTTTCCTTTTTTCATACCTTCATATCCTGTTTAGCAATAATATCCATTCACAACATTCAAAACATTTTTATTAACTTCTTTTTACACATTTCCAATATTTGTTTTACTTACTAATTTATTTTTATATGTCAAATAAAAGTTAGTTTGCAAACTTTTTCTTCTTTTAGTTTCTTGAACAATTCTACAGTTCATCTTACTTTACTTATATAATTTAAATTAAATTTCAACATTCAGTTATAATTCTATTTGCTTAACAAACTTTAATTCATTTGTCGTTAGTGAAAATTTTCAAAAGATTCAAAAATTTCTAACTCCCAAAATTTTCAAATTTTTTTGGCAGAGTCTCCTTTGTACGGATGAGCTTTTGCAATTTGACAAGAGATATGAATATATATACATCGACCCACACGGTCCGAAAGTAGAAAAACAGTTCATATTTCCTATTTGTGTTGCGTATGCGTACCTTATTTAGCATTTTAAAGCAAGCAGCTATTTATTTAAGCAATTAGCGCAATCAAAACCAGTCAAACGGCTTCCAAAAACTTGTACTTACTCAATTTAAACATGTCAGTGTCAAATATACAAAGTTTATTAACATTTCACTTTATTATAAATAACTAAAACATGGATTCTATAAACAGTGCATATTATAAACTTCCATAAGCACATATGAAATATTTTGACACTTATTTTCAATGCTTTCAAACAATATTCAAACCATCCCGTTCAATTTAAATGATTTCACAACTCTCTTACTTAACTTAAATTCATTTTAAGTCCAAACAAACTCATTTAAATTGAATTGATTTCCAAAAGCAATCGAACTCCCATTTTTATTCGAAGTCAAGTTCTCATTAATATAACTTAAGTTAGTTAACTCAATTACTAATTTCATTTACCAAACAAGTTTTATTTAAAATCATTTCATAAAACTCGACACAACTATTTCACAATTTTTACTTAAATCAAGCTTTTATTCAAATATTACTTAAGTTATTTTATTTTCCTTCAACATATTTCAACTTCAAAACTCAAGTTATATTTTGCTTTTATAAGCATTTCCCAATTTAAATCCTTAACTTGATTTTCAATTACCAATCAATTTTGATGCCATTTCATTTAATCCCGAAGGTTTACAATTCAATTTTTTACATTCAGTTTATTTTTAATCCAAACAAGCTTATATTCAACTCAATTGATTTCAAAATCAGTCTTTATTTCACTTCTGTCAATTCAGAGATTTATTTAATCTCGTTTTCGTCAAATGACAATTTACTTCTACGAAATTTGACCATTAACTACGTAAGCTTGTAACCACTTTAATTTGATTTCAACTCAATTAATAGTCAATTTCTCCCATTCTAATTCATTTGCAATCATTTAAATTTTATTTTTCTATTCACTTGAATTTTATTTACCACTCAAACCATCACTATTTCAACTCTATTTTGTTTAACTTGAGTTCATTACCAGCTCCATTCGTTTAAATTAAATTAGTATATTTCATTGAATCAATATGAATTCTAATTCACATTCAATAATATATTTCTGAATTCCTTTCACTTCATAACGAGGCTATTTCCAATTTATCTCTATTTGGATTTTTATTTGCAATACAAATCATTTTTCTGTAAATTTAATTCCATTCAACTTCAATTCAAATTTAATCCACATATAATTTAAGTTGAATTTTTATTAATAACTCAAGTTTCACTTTCAAATTCTATCATTTATTCACAACTCAATTTTTTTTAATAACCAATTTGAGTTCCATTTCCATTTCCATATTAACTAATTTATTACCAATTAGTTTATTCAAATTTTATATCCAATATTTGATTTTTATCTCAAAGTCACTTTAACTATTTTACTAGAGGTCAATTTATTTTATAATTTAAGTTTTGTATTTTTATTATTTATTCCACTTCTAAATTTTATGAGTCACAACTTATTTATATCCATTCTTTTATCCATTTATCCCTTTGGCAAATTCTTTGGCAAATTCAATTATTCCTTAGAATTTCAAAACCAAACCCAGTTCACAAACAATTCCAATTTAAAACAACTTGGTAGCAATTTCTCTTTTAGAACTCAAAAATGAACATCGATGATGCTGCAGTCATCACCGAAATTATTTTCCAGCGATCGAAAGAGAATTAAATGCTTTTATCTCTTTAAAATCCCTTTCAGATATTTTTAAATCCAAATCTCCCCATATTCAATTCCAATTCAAAAATATTTTCGAAATAATACCACTATTATTTCTCCAAAACTTTTGAAAACCATTTCAAAATCCAAAGGAATTTAAACCCTTTTCCAAAATTCCAAATTTGAAATCCATCCAATTTATATTCCAACATTACTCTGGGATTTTATTTCCAATGTTAAATCACATCCATAGTTTATATTTACAAATTTCTCTAGAGGTTTATTTCAATTTATAAATTACATTTATAATCTATATCTCAAATTCCATTTTGTTATATAAATTATTCTTCAACTTTGGTTATAAGTTTTCAATTTCTTAATCAATTTTCTACACAATAGTGTTAATAATTTAACATTATCATTCCTTAACACCAAGCATCCAAATTCTATAATAATTTCTGAAAATTATTTCTTTCATATACAAAAATAATTTGGGTAAAATTATTTCATTTACCCTACATTAAAACAATACTATGTCGAATTGTTCTATTCAAGCGTTTAGAGATCCCTATCAATAACGTTAATTACTCGTATTGACCAGAATCCATAAACTACTCAATAAACCAATTGACACAATATAAAATCATTTTATATTCACTAACAAATACGCGCTCATATATATTTATTAATACGCTCAAACTCATTATAGAGTACTACAGACTCTATTTCAATGAGTAATTCCCACCAAAGCCAAGGTTATCACCAACCTAAGCTCTGATACCAAGTGTAACGACCCGCAAATCCGTACCCCTTGAGTTAACACTATTCTACAACAATCAACTCAAGTTGTACAGAAATACGAACCATTTGGGTAAAAGAAGAAGAGGTAGAAGAAGAAAATAGAAAACAACATCAGAATCTAACCATCGCAGCGGAATAAAATATAATAGATAATAAATAAACTTTACTCAAAAGCAAATACATCTGTTTACATATTACATCATCAGAGTACATCAATCCCAGCTCAACAATATCATACACTGGATACACAACTACTCAACACAGCGGAATATATACATAAACAAATACGGGAGTACGTATCGTCATCCTGCTCGTCTCCTGAGCTCCACATCATTTCCTGTATCCTATAATACTCGGTCTGACCCGAGCATTACAGTTAAATAACACCCAGTCAGTCTGGAATACCAGCGTGAGAAAATCACACCCAATTTGATTATTAAAGTTTCAAAAATCCTTTGAAAACAAAAGCATCTCGTAAGACCACGCCACCAATAAACATGTCGGGTTTTTACCTTACGATAGCTAAAACATTTTTTATATAAATCCTCTGATATTATAATAGGGTCTATATACAAATACTTATAAAATAGCCGAAATTGTTACATTATTAAATTCCAGCTACTAGCCACAGAGTGGGTAATACAAACAAAACTCGTACAACGCTCGTAGGGAAAATGGATTTCCAACTAATGACTAGGCACTGGGGTACCACCTGTCACAGTACGGGGTCTAGATCACCGTACCGAGGAGTACGCCCGCTCCCCTGCAACACAAGACCGGGACTACCCCTTACTGGATAATCTCGAGTGAGATCACCCCGCGGCTGGGATCAGCAACCGTCCACTAAGCCGAAATAAAAAGGGACATCTAGACAGGAATGACCTCACCCTGCTTGGGTGCTACCCACCTAGCCTTGCTGCATAACCCCTGATTTTCAGCCATTCCCATTTGATGAGGCTTGAGGCCAAGCGTTACCTTTTAGAAACAAAATCCCTTAGAATGCCCATCGTCCACCTAACGATGTTTCGCAAGCATTCATCCATACAAGTCGGTCCCGGGTTCGAACGGAACCGAAGGCACTATTCCTACTACATCCATTTTGGAAATATCCTCAGGATTAGTAGCGACTAGCCCTTGCACTTCGCTGCTCCATCTTCAAGTCCAAACTCGTTTCACGAAATGTATAAACCGGATCGAAGTGGTTTTCGAGAAATAAATCTCGATCCCGGTCTCTTCGAAACGATCAACGTATTTGGCCAATATTGATAGTCGGTTATTTAACTATCAATTAATATTCACAAACATCCATCAAACAATAATAATTTTCCAAATTATTTATTTATCCAAAATATCTTTACAAGATATATTTCAGATTTTAACCCCTTTTGAAAACAGTTCCAAACATATTCCTTTCCCGGAATAATTTCCCAATATATATTTCCGCTGAAACACCAAGTATAAAATACTTTTAGATTTTAAAATAATTTAAAAGCACTTAGTTATAAAATATACTTCATAGACTTAAAAATTTAAAACTACTTTAATACTTTATTAAAATATATACTTTAGAAATATTTAATAAATAAGGCTACTTTTATAAAATATAAATCTAGATTTTTCTTTAAAACAAATACCAAGTCATTTAATAATTACTACGATAATAGTTTTGAAAAATATTTATTTTAGAATTTAAACCTTTAAAAATAATAAATTTTCTAAGATATGCTTTTTAAAACAACATTAAAACCTTTAACTTATATTTAAAATTGCTTGAAAATCGTACTTGGCTATCCAGGGAAACACTCTTCTCTTTCACATCCTTTAAAAATGAATCACTATTTATTATTAAACGAATTTCCATTCCTTTATGAATTTCCACTTTGAATTCATATTTAAAATATCCACCGATATTTTATTTTACTGGATAACCCAGTTTAAAAATTCCAAAATCTCACTTCCCTTTTAGATTTCAAATCCCAAAACACTTTAATCAATTTACAATTTATTCCCAATTTACTTTGCTTAAAATAAATTTTCTTTCTTGCTTTACTTATTTCAAATTTCATTAACATTTAGATTTTATTTCCTCATTTTGAGTAAAAACCCTTTTAACTGATGATACCAATTTCAGATTCCCAAAATTCCTTCTTTATCTCTTAATTAAATTTAATCCTTAAATAAAAAAAATTCTTTATTCATTCAAATAATATCACTTAAGCTTTACAATTTATTATTACCCTTAATAATTCAAATTCCTCTTATTCCAAATTTGTTAGAGTTTTGCAATCACTTTTATTTTATTTTATTTTCAATTCATTATTAACTTATTCCAATTCACTAGAATTATTTTACTTAAAACTTTACTCTTTTATTTCTTTCGAAAATAAAATTCTAGAGATTTGACAATTTATTTTACTGAGACATTCAATCCATCCATACCATTCAATTCTTTAATTATTCATAAAATCATCGCAGGATATCAAATATTCAGAACACAGAATATTAAATAATCTAAATAATTTCGAGGGGTCCAGTTGGATCCCTCTTACCCGTTTTCCCTGCATCCAAAGATGTTAGCACAATAATATGCCAATTCCAGAATATAACATACTATAGCACATCAATCAATTTCAACCATTCAAAGAATAATTTAAATTTAGATGATTTAAATTTAAATTGAAATTAGCTGACTGAGATTAACTCACCTTTGATTTTGTTTGTAATCCATTCTCATTCCGGCTAGATTTCTTCAAGATTTAGACCTTGAATAAATATTGACATCATTTATTAATACTCTAGCTAATTGAACAATTAATTTCCATTTGAAAATTTAATTAACCAGTGATTTCATTTCAAACAAATAAATTTACCTTTAAACTAATCTCACTTTTAACAGAATGTTTTAGCAACCAAGTATTTAATAAGTTAATTAAATAATTTAATTTCCAAAAATACACTATTTTAAAATAACCTGGTAGATTAAAAACGTGTACATATGTAAATTCATTTCTCTTAGAATTGCATAACACCAAAAACCTATATAAATTTCGAAACCAACTTTTATATACATATATTATTTTCTCTGTTTAGAATCTTGTAGGTATATCATTACCTTACTGATTAACACTCATATAAATCTTCTGACTCAAAACTATATAGATTAACAATCGAAAGGGAACTGCCTTACCTTACAGAAAGGAGGCAACCTGGGCTTTGACCAACATCTACACCCTTACGGCCATCACATCAATCTTTGCAATACACACTAGCGCAAAACAGAAACCCCAATCGAACACTCCTGCTTGTCGACACCCTATCCATAGTCGCAACTCAAACCATCAATCGATGAGTCCAACGTCTCATCCTAAAACATCGCGACTGGCAAACCCTAGCGCACGCGATGCAAACTCGCCTCCAGCCTTAGCTTCGACTCACACGACTCTCAAAACCCCATGCTCGTAGATACGACTCGAAAGGATCTCATCGAGGAAGATAGGGAGCCACCTTGACTAGGTTAGCTTCGAATACTCTGATTTGGGTCGAACGGCTTTGGGATCGAACGAAGAGAGCGGAGATATATTTACTTTTCGATCGAACGAGGGTTATAAATTTTCATACGAACGAAATCGATTTTTCTTTTTATTTGAATGAACTCGGTTTTGCTGAAGAAGAAAAGGAAAGGGGATTTTTGAGGAGCTTGGCATTCCCTTTTTTTTAACTGGGAAAGAAGAAGATAGGATACGATTTATTAAAGGTAGGTCGCGACTTATAAACTATGAGAGCGGCTTGTTTCAGAAGATTGTCGCCTATAGTACTTCGAATGTGAAAGGGAAAAGTTATGATGGGAAAGAATGTAGGCTGACGTTGACCAATATAAATATAAATTTAAATTGAATTCGATATAGATTTCAACGCGTCTACTTATCGTACGCTCACACACCAACTCCAAAAATTACGAAAATTGAAATCCGATAATAATTCAATATTACGGACCCAATGGAACTGGTTTCGTCGAATTTCGAGACTGTTCCCCGAAAGGCTATTTTTAAATTCAATTTAAACGATGAAATTTCAAAACTTAACAAACCCTTCCAAATTCAATTTCAACACTTTTTACTATCTTTGGTACTATCAATATAAATTTTACAAGCCTTCAAATTATTTTTAACAGGCTTAAAATCCCAGATTTCATATTTTACCCGATTTTAAATTATTTAATTCAATAATTTAATTAACATTTAATTAGTGATATTTGAATTCAAGTTAAAATTTTACCTTTTTAATATTTCAAATCAATTAAATATCCTAATTTAAATTGCTTTAAAATTCCGGGTCGTCACAACGTGAAGACACATGATCAAGTAGCTGATATCTTCACCAAGCCTTTCAACCGCGAAGATTTTGTTAAGTTGAGGTTTCTGGGTTTGGAGTAGAAAAATCAAGTTTAAAGGGGTTGTTAGAAATAAACTTAATTTTACAATCTTGATTTTTCATATAGGAAATATCTATAATCTAGAATATATAGAATAATATATTTGAAATTGTATGAGAGAATATTTAGGAGATATGTATGGAGAACCAGTAGATTAAGTGAACCTACATCGTTTGTTTGAGATGTGAAATCCTATAAATAGAGGTGAATTCACTCATTTATGATGTAAGAGAAAAATATAGTAAGAAAACAAATATGAACTTTAGTAATGAAGGTTAATAATAAAGTTTTCTCCTTATTAAAAAAATTGTTTTTTTTCTTCTCCAACCTCTTATCAATCTTCTTCTAAAACCAAATATATTTGCTATTGAATAAAACTTCCAATAGGAACATCCTGGAGAAAAAGTGGCAGAAATAACGGCTACTAACAACTGCTTTGGTCATGGAAAAGCTTATATAAATTGAGTAGTTATAAGGGAAACAATCTGTTACCTCATTTGCAAAAGCTATGGAAAGATGAAGAGACGTCAATTTCACAGTAGTAACATTTAACCAGAATCGCTAATTTTAGGTTTTCTCAGTACCGTACTATTAATACTGAGCTAGGTTCCTTCAGTTCTGAAGCCCTTTCTCATTCAATAAAATCTATTCTAGACACACCACGCGTATCCTAAGACTCAAGAATCCAAAATGTTTTTTTTCTTCCCGTCATATTTTTTCTTATTGTTCCCCGCATCTTCTTCTATAAACCTCCCTTCTAAACCTAATCCTATCAAGAACACTCCTTTTAGCCAAGAATCTCCTAAATTCTTCCATTACCCCATCAACGCCACTCCTTTTAGCTAAAAATCACCTACGATTTGCAAAGCGTTGTATAATTTGGAACCATCTTCTTCCTATAGCTGAATTTGCAAAGTATTATTTGGCTTCCGAGTGTATTTTATAGTATAATGTTTTTTTATTCTATCGATGTTGCTGACAGTAGAGTCTCAACGATTCCAAATCATTTGATTATTTTGTAGCTTAATGTTGTCTGGCTGAATCCTTTCGTTGGTTGACTTAATTCGCCATATTAGTTCATTTGCAACTTGTTGTGCAAATTTTAACTAAGTTGCTGTAATTCCTAAACTGTTGCAGAATACTTAGGCGCAGAAGCAATGAAAAGATCTATCTTGTCAATTAAAAATCAATCAATTCAATGAACAACAATCACCTGCCAAAGAAAAATAGAAGGGTAAAGAATACAGAGATTTAACGTGGTTCGTTTAGATTGTCTACGTCCGGACCCAACAACTATTCCTTATTTTATTAAAGAAAGAGAATACAAGATAGGGGTTACAAAATTATAGGAAGCAAAGTGGAGAGACTAACTTATAATTACAATTTGAATAATCAATTTCTCCAAAGGTTTGTGCTCAAAACTTATAATTTGATTTGACTGTAGAAATTAAGTTTTACCGAAGAAGAGGATAACGGTTCTCACACACAAATGCGAAGATGAGCTTCCTTCATTTAAATAGACTTAATAATGAATGAATTAATTGGGATTAAGTAAATTAACTTCAATTGTCTTGAAACTTTCAAATATCCATGATTTGACTTAATGTAAATAGATAATGGTGGTCTTGGTTTTCATAATTTTCCTCAATTGATTGAATTTTCATGTATAAACTTTACATTCCTCATACTGCAAAATCAATGAATTCATAAATAGACTTCTTTCCTCATTTATAAATCCATTGGCTAATTGATTAATTTACTAATCGATTTGTTTCCTTCGAAAAATATATACTCTTATTGCCTAATGGAACAATCGAGTTAATCAATTAATTATTTTCCTATCTTATTTGAAAAATATTTGAATCGTGTAAATTCAATCATCCACCTTGATTCATATATAACAATTTCTCATCATCACCATATCTCAACAAATTGTTAGGTATGAGCTACATGCTACAATGTTCAATATGAATTAGTTTGGGCATTGTTGTCCAAACGGAGCTTCCAAATCTTTTTCAATCATAAGAAAGATGGTATGCACATCAACGGACAAAATGCATACAGGCAAATACCAAAATTCTTCAACATATCTGATGTAGGGGACGAACATGTAGATATAGAACTTGAGAGACAATGGAGATTTAATAATGTGCTTTCCATTTCATATTAAGTGAGGGCATACTCAATATTATCTACTTCAGTCTCCTTTACAAGATTTTTGCTAGACTTTCCTAAGTCAACACTAACTATAACAACCCATAAATTAATCACTTTAAATTTGAATATTTATTATATTTTCAAATATTGAATAATGGATTTTATATCTAAAATAAACCTCATTTTAGTAATAACAAATGATGGTAAATTAGTTTTAAAATTTGGTTTAAAAAAATATAGAGATCGAAGAAATATTGAAAATGTGACCAAAAATTATTTTTGGGATTTTCGACGTTCCATCGACCAAAGTTATCGGAATGTGTGGTGTACACCAGTGTACTTGTGTAACGACCCAATTTTTCGACGCCCGAAAATCAACATCAATACGTCCATTGTATCAAATACCGAACAATCGAATGCTAAAAAACCGAACCATTAGGGTTAAAGAAGAAGGAGGTAGAAGAAGAAATAGAAACAATATCAGAATCTCACAATCGCAGCGGAACAATATATAATAGATAAATGGCTGATCTTTATCAAAAAGGAAATGTAATTGTTTTCTATATCCATCATCAAAGTACAACACCAACAAAACACAACACTGGACAGTTACGATAACTTGTCCACATAGAAACTGAATTTGCAGCAAACCATACACAGCGGATAGTACATCAAATACGTGTGATACATCTCGCCATCCAGCTCGTCTCTTGAGCTCCACAGCATCCTTTCCTGTATCTGTAATACTCGGTCTGACTAGAGCATTATATTTAAATAACACCCGAGTCAGTCTGGAAAACCAGCGTGAGAAAACACACTTGATTGGATTATTAAAGTTTTTGAAAATCCTTTGAAATCAAAGGTATCTCGTAAGATCACGCCACAAATAAACATGCCGGGTTTTTACCTTATGATAACCAAAACATTTTTATCAAATCCGTCTGATATTATAATAGTGTCTATAGAAAGTAAAATAGAATCTAGCTGAAATGCTTCCATCTCAC
Source organism: Allium cepa (assembly GCA_030765085.1). Lineage (NCBI taxonomy): Eukaryota > Viridiplantae > Streptophyta > Magnoliopsida > Asparagales > Amaryllidaceae > Allium > Allium cepa. The sequence continues at coordinate 491,009,114 of CM060935.1, forward strand.
GTTTCAGCATAGTTGGGCACAATCAAAACCGTACAGGCACTTATTGGATATTGGATTCCTACAATGGCAGGGCTACTAGGGTACCGCCCATCACAGTACACGGTCGAGATCACCGCACAGAGGATCCACCCTGATCCCCTGCAACACTAGACGAAGCTACCCCTTTCTGGATAGTCCGAATAAGATCACCCCACGGTTGGGATCAAAAACCGCCCACACTGTCGAATAAAAGGGACATCTAGACACGGGTGACCTTACCCTAATTGGTTGATAGCCACTTAGTCTTGCATGTACCTCCATTATTTTAGCCATTCCCGGTTGATGAGGCTCGAGGCTATGCGTTACCTTTTTAGCACATATTCACTTAGAATGCTAATCGTCCTCCTGACGATGTTTTGATAGTATTCGTCCATACAAGTCCGTTCCGGGTCCGAACGGAACCGAAAGCACTACTCCTACTACATCCATTTTGGAATCATCCTCAGGATTAGTAGCGATCAGCCCTTGCACTTCATTGCTTCATCTTCGACTTCCAAGCTCTCGTCTTTCTCACGAAAACGTTCAAATCGGATCGAAGTGGATTTCGGAAAATTAACCCTGATCCCGGTCTCTTTGAAACGATCAGCGCATTGGCCAATATTGATAGTTGGTTATTTAACTATCATATAACATCCACAAATAACCATCAAGCCTTAATAATTTCCTAATTTATTTATTTATTTTGAAATTTCTTCGCAAGATATATTTCCACACTTCAACCCTTTGAAAAATAGTTTTCAAATCACTTTTCCTCCTGCGGAATACATTTCCACCCAATTGCTATATTTCCACTGAATAGCACCAAGTCTTAACAACTTAGATTTTAAATAATTTAAATCACTTATCCAAAGATATATATACTTTTAAAAAACACTTAAAATAAAACTACATAAAAGACTTGTTCAAAATAAAAGTTATGAAATTCTATACTAATTCCCAAATAAAAACTTTAGTTAAACTACTTTTTAAAATAAATCTACTTTATAAAATATAAATATTAACAATTATCTTTTAAATCATAATATCGATTTAAACTTTAAAAATAATTTACCATATGATTAACTTAATAAATATTTACTTTTAAAAATTTTAAAAACCACTAAATAATAATTTCTTTCAAAAATATTCTTTCAAAACCACTTTAAAACCTCTAACTTATACTTGAAAATATGCTTTGAAAACATACTTGACTTTTCAGGAAAATTCACTTTCCACCAATATAGTTCATCTAATCCTTTATAAATCCTGCTCGATTATCCCAATTTAATTTACGTCCCAATCCCGTAAATTTCCTTTAACCCTTTTTAAAATAAACAACCTTTTATTTGTAAAACACACTTCCCATCTTCTTATAAATTTCCATCATGAATTTGTACTTTAAATTTATCCACTGATAAACATTCACCTTATTTATAAATCCCGTTTATAAATTTCACAATCTAATTCTCTTTTAAACACAATTTCAACACTTAGTCGGTTTTCAAATCGATTTCCAAAACCAACTCCATTTAAAAAAATCCTTTACCAACCCAAATTTATTTCAAAACCCATTGATTCCATATTCACTCCTTTATTTGGATTTAAAAAAAACTTATTTAAATATGAAATATGAATTTCATATTAAATTTCAAAATTCTCCCTTTATTTCTTTCCAATCATTTTAAATCTTAAAATTTAAAAATAAAATCCTTTACTTCTTAGGAAATATAACTTAAGTCTCCAAAATCCTTTTAATTTTATTTAAAATCTCTATCTTTATTTCCATACTTAGAATTTATTTAATAGAATTTGAAAATCAAACTTTTATATTTTTTGCCAAATTCAATCTTTGATTTACCCAAATTCACTATATTATTTTACTTAAAAATTTCCCTTTTCATTTCCTTTAAAAATCCAAACTTATTTTTTTTTTCATTCTCTCAAATACCAATATATATTCAACCAAGCCACAACATTCAAAAGCAATATAATCAATAAAATCATCACAGATTATCACATAAATCACATTGCTGAATATAAAATAAATTCAACGTTTTGAGGAATCCAGTTGGATCCCTCCAACGTGTTTCCCTGCATCCACAGATGTTAGCACAATATAAAATACCAATCCCACTTCAAGGTGGAATATCACGGTATACGGGGTCATCCACTATTATGTGGGGCGCATAGGGTCTCATCCGTTATATAATGCGGGAAGTCAATCACTCTAATATATATATATATATATATATATATATATATATATATAACATATCACATCCTAGATGATAATAAGTTATCAATTCAAGTAAACTACCAATAATTTAAATTTTAAACTATTTAAATTTAATAGTATTCCAAAAGTGTGAGATTAACTCACCTTTGACTATGCATGCAACCCATTTCCAATCCGGCTTGCTTCCTTTCAGATTTTGACCTTGTTTAAACATTTATATGGTTTATTTATACTTTTGGCTGATCGAACAATCTATTAGCATTTAATAATTTAATTTAAACAAATTCTCCTTTAATAAATTATTTTTGGTGGCTAAAATAATTAAATGAACCAGTTAACCAAATTCATTATATTAGTACCTTGTTTTAAAATAAATTAGTAAATTTAAAATGTAGGTATGTAGATTTATTTTCTTTTGAACTACATACACCCTTATAAAAATAATTTATAGATTCCAAATATTTAACTTTTATAATTCTTCCTTGTATATATATTAAAAATAGGTATGTGTATGAATATGTATATTATTCTTTCCTGTTTTACATTAGAACATGCATGTGGATATACATATTTATTAAATTAAAAAAAAAATTATTTTATACCTACTGAAATAAAAATTCTTCTAACATATATATACATATATTAAATAAAGACAGTACTGCTTTGAAATTGACAAATTTAAACTTATTGTAAAAATATCTTTTCCTAACATATATATATGTATAGAATTAAACTGAAATAGATTTATACCTTTCTACAACTCTTTTATTTTATTTTAGCATATAAAAATTTATTCAAATTAAATTAAAAATAATCGCTGTACCTCACAACAATTCGAGAACAACAATGCTCAAACAAGAATTGCGACCAACGCTCGTCGCCTCACTACCTCTCGCCTCGACCCACCCCACTTTGAACATCACCTCGCGCCCAACTACATCGCCCAGGCCATGACATCGACGGCAAGGACAAGCCCGAGTCATCCCCCTCCTTTGAAGATGCGCTAAAGAGAAATCATGGTCCCTTGAAGTCTCGAGCGAGTTTGCAAATCTGGCGTCGAAGCATTGAAGACCCTAACGAAATCAAGGGATTTTTAGTCTCGCTGAAATCACCTCCACTAGTGAGCACACTTGAACTCAAAACCCTAAGCCTGGGTTTTGTCGATGCTTTATCATTAAAATGAATGGAAAATTGGAGTGTTCTTTTACAAATCTTGAATTTATGGAGGACGAATTTCAGTCATGAGGTTCTTGCAGAGAGAGCGAGATATTATAGAAGAGGCCATTGATTTTGATTCGTTTGGGAAAGAAGTATTCGTTCGCCATTATCTTTTTTTTATTCAAACAAGGCTGTCAATTTCAGAAAAGAAAGAAAAGAGGAACGAGATCACTATTTGCTCTGGTAATTTGAATTGAAAGAAAGATGAGAAGGGTGCATGATTTATAAAAAGAAGATGGATTTTATTTCGAACTAGAAGGCAACATGATTTGAGGAAAATGGGAAACGCGTTTGAATCATCTTGCGTTCAGACATTTCCTAGCTACACTGACATTTGAAACGAAGGCTAAAAGTTCTGATGGTGCATATAAACGTCAATCCAAATAATATATGTTTATTCGAACATTAAAATTGTCTCGAATTTGCACCTCAAAATCTTGATCTCTCATCGAGGCGTGCCGCTAGGCGTTTATAATGTTATACCCCTATTTCAAATGCAATGGAAAAGGTTTCGAGTCCTAACTTGATCGTATGGAGAAGATAGCTTTCGGACCCATTTATTATATTACATTTTCGATATAGATTTCAGCGCGTTTATCTATCGTACAACCGTACGACAACTCTAAACACTCCGAAATTTGTAATCCAATAATAATACAATATTACAGATCCAATGGAACTGGTTTCGTCGAATTCCAAGACTGTGCCTCGAAAGGCTATTTTTAAATATCAATTTAAACGGTATATTTTTAAAACTGAATAAATTACCTTGAAATTTAATTTTAACACTTCTATTATCTTCTGTATTTTTGATATAAATTTCATAAGCCTTTAAATTATTTTTAACCATCTTAAAACTCCAGATTTAATATTTTACCCAACTTTCAATTATTAAATCCAATAATTTAATTATCCAAATAAATAGTGATATTTGAAAATCAAGTTAAACTAACTTTCAAATATTTAAAATAAATTAAATATTCCAATTTCAAATATCTAAAATTTTTGATCGTCACATTCCTCCCCTCCTTAAAAGAATTTCGTCCCCGAAATTGCTAGTTAAGAAGAATGCTCAAACCGATTTACTGTTTTTCCCAAATAGTTTCAAACAACTCCTCAAAACAATCTTTTAATAAAGATATACTCTTACTCTTACTAACTTTCTAAACCCATTCATCAATTCCAAATAATATTATCTACCTAACCATTCAAATTAAAATTTTAAACCAAGTTAAATTATCAAAATTTTCACAAAATTTTTCCAACTCCCTAAATTTCAAAAAAAAATTCGCCAACATCTTCTTTGCACGGCTAGCTCGGTACACACTACTACAAAACATGCCATTTGCATCAGTTGTTTACCCCCCTTTTGCATCAGTTCAACAACCGATGCATATGCAATTGATGCAACAGGGTTAACACTTTTGCATCAGTTCTGAAACCGATGCAAAAAGTTCCTTTTTGCATCAGTTTTTAGTAACAACTGATGCAAAATATCATGGTTGGTTGCTTGAACACATCCCATTTTGCATCGGCTGTAATGAAAGCCGATGCAACAAAGTATCTTGTTGCATCGGTTTTTTATAACAGCCGATGCAAACTTATCCCTCTATGCATCGGCTTATTATACCAACTGATGCAAATTAATTCCCATGTTGCATCGGTTGTAACGAAAACTGATGCAAACTAATCCTTCTATTGCATCAACTATTTATACCTGATGCGAAAAAGCCATTCTCAGTGACCATTATTGCGGCACTCAAATAGACTATATATATTATTGATTATAACAAACAATTATTGCATGCAATATTACAATCATTCAAAATAAAAGTTGATGGCAAATACATAATCAGATTTAATAATTCGACAAAAGAATGAAAAACATAAATAAATTCCACGGTACATAATCAGATTTAATAATTCAACAAAAGAATGAAAAACATAAATAAATTCCACAGTACATAATCAGACAAACAGTAGTAAAAAATAAATGCAGCGTGTTATATGTTGACACACAAAAATACATATATACATAGAAGAGAATGTATCGTTGACGGCGGATAAATTAAGCAGAAGATGGTCTTTAAATGCACAAACCTTCATCCTATTTTGTACTTGAGCTACCTGAAGTTGAGCTATGCAATCTGCATATGCATATGATCCTGCAAAATACAAACATTCAATGCAGCAAACTGTTTAATTAGTTCAGCGTTCAGTGTGATGACTGATGTATGATCATACTACTGACTAGCAAGTTTTTGATACATGGATAATAGATGATTATCACCAAATATTTTAGCACTCTTTTAATGTTACATATAAGAGTTAATTAACTTCTGCTATAGACTTTGACAAATATTTATTTCGTCAAAATTGTATTTTAGTCAGTTTTACTGCTTGGGGTAACATTAGTTATAGGAATAAATACCAGTAATGGTATGTTATGTTTTGGGGACCTATATACCCTTTAGTTCGTAAATCAGCTATATTTTTATTAATGCTAAATGAATTTGGGTTAAATGACTCTCAGCCTGTACACTGCATCAAATACCAGTTCACAGTGCTAACATCAACTACACACTTCTGCCCATACCTCACTTCCATCACCACCCCATACTTCACCTGCCGACAAAACCAACCCTTCAACATCTGACCATATACATCTCTTCCTACTTCAGATTTCCAACTCACTCAACCCAGACATTACAAGCTGCCTTCATAACCCATCAACCCTGTGCACCATACAAACTTCAGTGCCACAACACTTCAAAACAATTGAACTCAGCACAACACATAACTGCCACACATTCACATATCCCTATACATCAGCCTCATCATACATTTCAACACAGCAGTCCACAACCACCCGTAAATCCCCACCACCCATTAACTTGCCACATCACAAAACTGCTCTGTATACATACAAAACTCCACTTACCACATCACATTCATTTCTCCTTGCCTCCACCAGTACAAACTTAAGCTCTGTTCAACACCATCACTTTTGTGCACTTCTGTTTACTGTGCACACTACACAAACCATACTTCTGTCATCTTCACTACATCACTATATTTCACTTCCCTACTGTACAGTTACATCGTTTCCACCATCCTTGCCACTGATACAACCATAATCACACTCATCTATGGCCATCAACCCATATTTCAACATCAACTACCTGAACAATCTTGCTTCTGCCTGAACAACACCCTGTTGCAACAGACAACCAACCTCCATCACCTGACAGTAACTCTAACACATCCACCCACACATCAAACTTTGCAATAACCCTTACATAACTAACCACCGCTCATCAAAACATCCCAGTCCAACATCCATCTCTTCTATAACCAAAACTACAACATAACAGCCCACCACTGACCACATACAAAACACATACCATAAATTGCCTGCACACTATTCCTTGTACTGGCCACTCTTGCTTGGGCCTCTCTCTTTGTCCTACAAGCATGTCTTACTGTTTCAGTAGTCAAATACATACAATATATACATAGTTTGATGTTACAGTGTAGACGCCATTATTTTTTTATATGTGACAAACAACTCCACTGAAGAAGTACACTGCTCAGCTATCTCTTACAACATTAGTTTGTTTATTTAGTACATTACAAGCTATTGTGGTTACTCTGATTATGGAGCATAAGCCTTCGGCTTGGGCTGTTGGGTTGGACATTAGCCTCTTTGGTGCTGCCTATTCTGTAATATCCCCACCATCATCTTATTGTTGCTCAACTTCCATCAACCATCAACCACTTCCCACTGACACTGCATACACCTCTTGTTCAAACATTGCATTGCATTCAACCATATCCAGTCATACAAACAAGCCTTGAACTCATTCAAACCACTGAACTCATTTAAACAAGCCACTTCCTCATTCATACATTGCATTCAACCATTTCCAGTCATCACATATTGCTTGTTTGAACCATTGCACAAACCACCAGAAACAATTACAACCCCAAAAATACGACCAACCTCACCACTGTTCCACTTCCTCTTACCACCTGCAACTTCACTGCCATATCATTCAAACATTCCCCTTACGCCTTCTATCATTCACCAACCACTCTCTTCTGCACTTCTGCACATCATTATCCCCACTGCCTGCAATCTCCACCACCACACTTGACAGCAACATTCATTGCATACAAACATCCCCAAACCCACTGCCATACTTCATCCACTTACATTGCTCACCCATCCACTGTTGACCACACTTCACTCTGCGGAATTTTTGAGCAATGGATATGTACGTTTAGCTTTTAACTAAAATTTTTTTAACAACATTGTGTCATTATTTTAAAAAATGTATTCAATTATAATTATTTTATTTTTAGCTCCTAATCATGTAATGCTGAAAGTATGAAAGAGACAAGAATAAACTCACCATATAGTAGCATATAAGAAGACTACATCCAGTTATGCATGATATAGCTAGCTAAACTATCACGAACCTCATCTATCTCTTGCTAGCTATAAGAACTATCTTGTACAAAGTACTGCAATTACAAGATTGTTTCGAAACATTAATCGATTAAGTACTTAACAAAAATTATGAAGGAAAAAAATTAAAGTGGTACCTCAAGCATTTCGGTGCTTTGATCGTGGTTTTTTACTATATCATAGATATACCCCATCACATAATATACACAATCCGTCATTCTAGATTGTTGAGGACACTACAACAATATTACACAATAATTTAATAGATAGGTTAATTTGAATTTATATCCAATATAGAAGATTATTTTTATTTTGTACAAAATAAATCACCTTAATAGTCTTCCATTTCAAGTAAATTCCTCGAGATTTTCCACCATACGCCTTATAAGTTTTAAACGCCCTACACATAAAATAAAAATTTAAATACAACGTACATATTCACTTGCATCAAGCAAAAAAGATATCAGAAGGCAAATAGATAAAACATACATATTCACTTGTGGTCTAATTTCCAGTTTAGATTTGCGTTCGACTCGGGGATCCAAAACATAAACCTCATTCTTTTCTATACGAAAAACAAGTAGTAGACAATGTTTCCTACATTATAAGATTTATATGAAGTTAATATCAACATTAGATTTGTAAACTAGTTTATAAAAGTTTATTGCTCATACCCTTCGTAGTGTGGGGCTAAGAGTAAGCTCTTCGATTGTGACGCACGCCATGTGTTCGAAATATATATATTTGTCGCGTCTGGATATTTCCGCACTTGAGACAACTTATATGGACACATAAACCCGATGGTCTCCACCCCGAGGTCATTGCACATATGATTTAACCACCTAAAAATAAGTACAACATACAAATATTGTTATTCTACCATTTCATGTATAATACATAATATAAAATAGAACATATACAATGAATTTATAAGCTATTTGTTGTAAATCTAACCTAAGTATTTCACATAGTAGCTATATTGGTACACAGATAGAAATATTCATCATATATATATATATATATAATACTCACATGATGCAAATTTGCAACCATTCTCCATTAAACCATCCCATACTAAGGAATTGGATAATGTCATCCATAGTGACATGGATTTTAAAGTCCTCATCGTATGTAAATAAATCCTTGTTCACATGAATTGCATTGATGAAATTATTATCATGGGATGGCACTTGAACTATCAGGTCATGGAAATATTTGCACTCATCCGTTAAAGTATTAATGATGTCTTCACCCATGATCGTCCTACGCTTTGCATGCTCATTTGTCATCTTTTGGTTATTATTCATGTCCGTAGCAACACACTCTTCCACTTTGTCTTTGCTCCTAATATGTGTATCCTGCACACAAAAAATTCATAAGCAGCATGGAGTCAGCATATTTTATCCAAGCAAAGCTCAAAAAAAAAATACAAAAAGTGTTTTCTTTACCTTATCATCATCGCCTAAAAGCACAAGATTTTTAGGCCATTGTACAAAACTACCAAGTGCTTCTCCTATCGTGATGTGATATTTACTTGGAACCAGAAGAGGGGTTCCTACATGAATAGGCTCTACCGCGTCAATTCCAACCTTTACATGATTGGTCAAGATTTGTTGATTATGACATTGATCTCCAGGCCTAGAAGCAGGATGCACCATGCCGTGACCCACTACGACAATTTTGGATTCCAAATTAACAGCTAAACGACATTTAGTTGGCCTCTAGAATGACAAGTACAACATTAAAATTATTGACTTACACGTTTTAGAATCGTATAATTTTACAAAAATAGACTTTTGAATTAGTTACCTGCAAGGTTTCATAAGGATCTATCTCTTGATTTGTGATGGTATTTTGCAATTTGTCCAAATGTACTGACTGACAGCGGCTACGATGACCAAATGATGGTACATTTTCGACCACAATATCATTGGGCATTTGCATACCCATCCTATTGAAAAAGTTTGCAATCTTTTGCTCAACCACCGTATCTACCATAGACTCGAATCTTTGGCACACTTTAGTTTCCATTTCCTGAGTGATACGATGTAGTTCATCTGCTGATATTACACCACTTGGACCTTTATATTTCACTACCTTTCCAAATACATCTTTGATACCGACCGTCCCACCAATTCCTCTAACTCGACCTAGATGTTCTTTTTTTTCAAAAGCACGATTTAAGACATCATCATATCTATTTGGAACCTATGTTCCTTCGATGGCTTTTTCTCTCCAAGCATTCTGTCAAAAAAAAAAAAAAATAGTTTTCTCAATAATTTATTGCTTTGTTTTGTAAGAGATTAACCAAATGGGATAAAATGCATCAAAATTAGTCATACCGCTTTATCTGCAACTATCCTAGTTTTCTCATTAGGGATTACATAACTTCCATTAGCTTCTTTTTTGATCTTGCCAAAACCCATTCAATACTTCGATCCAAAAAAGAACCACTTGGTAATGTAGTCGATGAACTATGACCTTCGGTTATCCATTTAGCTTTCTTCCCTGCATATCCAGCTTGCCCCAAATAGTGAGGATGCTCATTATATGCTTGACTCTTCCTACCCTTCTCGCTTAATCGCTTAGTCGTCCTTCATGTCGAGACTGACGAAGTCCAATAGGTTCAACACCAGTTAAGTATGGAGTGACAAATTCTATAACCTCCTCAGCTACAGTAGCTTCTACGATACTGGCTTCAGGTCTATATCTATTTTTTGTTTTTCTTTTTAAAGTTCCCATATGCATTTCAAACGGATACATATATCTCATAAATACAGGACCACAAATTTTGATTTCTCTTACAAGATGAACAACCAAATGCAACATAACATCGAAAAATGAAGGTGGAAAATACATCTCAAATTGGCACAAGGTAACAATAACATCAACTTGTTGAGCATCCAACGTATCAGGATCAATTACCTTGCTACAAATTATATTAAAAAAGAGACAAAGCTTTGTAATAACATGCCTAACATGTTTAGGCAATATACCTCTAATTGCAACAGGTAATAAATGCTGCATTAACACATGGCAATCATGAGACTTTATACCGGTCAATTTCAAATCCTTCACTGATACACGACTGCTAATGTTTGAAGAATAACCTGTTGGAACCTTCACACCACGAAGACACTCACATAAACTAGTTTTCTCTTTTTTGGACAATGTATAACATGCGGGGGGCAAATAGGTACGTCTACCTTTCTGCACCGGTGCTAACTCCTTCCGGATACCCATTTTCAACATATCTTGCCTAGCTTTCTCACCATCTTTTGTCTTACCAGGTATATTCAAGAGTGTCCCAACGATATTGTCGCAAACATTTTTTTCTCTATGCATTACATCTAGACAATGTCTAACCTGTAAATGTCTCCAATACGGAAGTTCCCAAAATATAGATTTCTTCTTCCACGAGCCTTCTAAAAGAGGAAATACTTTGCCAAATGCATTTTCAATATCCTTGACTCGTTCGTAAACATCATTTCCTGTTAATGGCAAACGAGCAACTCCATTCTCTATCTCCCCATTAAAAGGCTTCTTCTTTTTACGATAAGTATGATTAGGAGGGATAAATCTACGATGATGCATATACACATTTTTTTTTGCAATAATGTAAATGCTCAACAACCATATCATCTTCACAAATTGGGCATGCTTTGGCACCTTTTGTACTATAGCCAGACAAGTTACCATACGCAGGAAAATCATTTATGGTACAAAAAATCATGGCGCGCAATGTAAAATTACTTTGACTATATGCGTCAAACACACGCACACCTTTATCCCATAGAAGTTTTAGATCATCAGTAAGAGGAGTTATGTAAACATCGATGTCGTTTCCTGGTTGTCGTGGTCCAGAGATTAAAAGAGACAACATGATATATTTGCGCTTCATACTCAAATGAGGTGGAAGATTGTAAATCACCAAAAGAACATGCCAAGTACTATGTTGACTACTAAAGTTGCCAAATGGGTTTATACCATCTGTACAAAGACCAAGTCTGAGATTTCTAATTTGTTCACCAAAATCAGGATACATTGTATCAATGTTTCTCCACTGTGGAGAATCAGCTGGATGCCTCAATAATCCATCATTTTTCCTCACATCTGCATGCCACCTTAAGTTTTTTGCATTTTCTTTATTTGCAAATAAACGTTTAAACCTTGGTATAATTGGCAAATACCACAAGACTTTTGCTGGAGGCCATTTCTTAGTTGGGTCATTGTGAACGTTCCCTCGCGACTTGTAACGGGATAATCCACACTTGGGACACTCGTGCAAGTTCTCATATTCATTTCGATACAATATACAATCATTTGGACATGCATGTATCTTTTTATATCCTATACCAAGTGGGCACATAATTTTCTTTGCCTCATAGTTAGAAGTTGGAAGCTCATTACCTTCCGGAAGCATGTCATTCAAAAGTTCCAACAAAGATGTAAAACTTTTATCACTCCACCCATGCTTTGCTTTTAAATTGAAAAGCTTGAGCACAACAGACAATGTTGTGAACTTAGCACAATTAGGAAACAAAGGCTTCTCGGCATCAATTAATATTCTTTCATACAACTTTGGCTCTTCCATCAAATGTTCTTCAGCATCACGAAACATCTCATGAACACAATCATTCTCATCATTCACGTCAATATTCATGTTATCTTCTCGGTCATTCTCATCATTCTCATGATTATTAGAACTAGCTCCACTAAGTATACTTTCACCATGCCATATCCACCGTGTATAATTTTGCTTAAACCCATAACGGATTATGTGATCTCTAATCTGATCTATGTTACGAAGTCTTCTCTTATTTTTGCAGTGTCTACAAGGACAAAAAATAGTTTCTTCCCCTCTTCTTAATTGATCATTCAGTGCACAATTGATGAACTCTTCAATTTTGTTTAGGAACTCGTCATCGTTACGTTTTACGTTGTACATCCAACTACGATCCATATGCAAATGCTAGAGACACACTACACAAGCAAAAAAAAAAAACATTGGATTAGGAAGAGCATTCATTATTAAATCAATATTTTTAGCTAATTCAAGTGGAGTGGATAATCAGGTCAAAATCACTCCACAAACACAAGCACACTAAACTGAACAACAAACAAAAAAATTCTCACCTAATGTTATTATTCACGATGGGAAGGAAACAGAGTCTATTCCTGTGGAGATATGAGAAAGTTCAGAAGGGAATTATTTCAAAAATCTTACTGAGATTGGAATGGAACATGTTGTCAATGATTGTTTATTATTTTCAACTATCAGGTGAAGTGGCAAGTACAAGCCAAAGGAGAGTATGTTAGTATGTTTAGTATTTCTGTTTATGAAATACACCAGTGACATTGACAATAGCAGAGAACATAAGTTGAATATAATGTATTTAGCATATGTGCACATGTTCATCGAGGGACGAGTATTTTTGGTATTTTTTGCAATCTCAAGTAAAACCTCATGACATGCATGGTTGTAAAAGCAAATATTTTATCAGAGTAGACCATATTTTAGCAGCTATGATATGGCATGGGTACAGCTAGATATTAGTCATATGGCACAAACTTTAATAATTGGCTTGTAATATATGCACGTGTCTACGTGTATTGAAGATTTAAGTTACTATAATAGATGCAAGCATTACCCAGTTTCAAATTTACAGTAATATATTTATAGTCAACTGTATCACTGTAATAGTTTCCAACAAAGACATTAAAAGTCTTTGTACGAAGCAAGTGTTCTTAATCTCAAAGTTAAACCGCACAACTAAGGAAATCAGATCTGAGAACTGAAATGATAATAAAGAATGCAAACATAAATAGAATATTACTCTCTTGGAAACAAACAGCAATAGCTAAACATGCTGGAGATGAAACTGCCAAGAAGCGCAGAAAATCATATGATTACTATTAAAAGAATGCTAAGCACACTCTCCTTTAGACATAATAAAATCATATGATTGTTTATAATTTTCAACTATCAGGTGAAGTGGCATAAATCAATAGACATAATAAAGGAATTATAGGACAATAGTAAAAATGTGCAACTCGTATGAAGAAATAAATGAGGGAAATGGTATCTATAAAGTGCTCTCAGAATATGGTGCTAGCAACACTAATTGTCATCTCGATGCAAATCTGAAGGCAAAATCGGCCACTGCCATGCCAAATTTCATGGCTGCAAATTTAACAACTACACTAGTTCAACAAATCACATAAGCTATTCTCACAGTGGATGCTTGTTAAGCCGGCAAAGGGGTCAGTAATAATGCACCAGTCTCATCATTGAGAGATCGCCACCAAGGAGAAAAACAGCAAATTTCCAACCCTATTTTATTTACAAATGTTCATCTATACAATAATTCTAAAGGTTCTTAATTTTTGCAGGCTCTACGTGAGAATTTTGTATTGGCAAATGCTCAGCTGGGTACTGAAAATAAGTTACTAAATCCAATAACTCAATTCATGGTATCCCCCCTCAAACTTCTATCGTTAACGCAAAAAAGTAAGTCGTGGAAAACAAATTATGCAATGCTTTGAAGAAAGTTAAGAGAAACAAGCAGAAAAAGATGGGTGACCAGGATTGCATCAATAACTCCTTTGCCTAGAAGGAGTGATAGAATCTCATCTAAATAACCATGTTTATTGTCTGTTGGAGGGGTTCAAATGACCCAGAGAGCTGGTTAGATATAACCAAAGTGGTGAATATAACCAATTATTGTCACAATAGTTCTGCTGTTCCAACTGCTTCCCAACATTTCAACTCTGTCAAACTGCTCCTCTTCATTAACAGTGCCTCACCAACCTCTGACCCATCTCTTCTTCCACCATCGCTGATCAACAGTTCAGCCATATTAGAACACTACCTTCCACTTCTGCATTTCTGCATTTAACACTGTTACCACAATATCCTCCTCATACAATTGCCTGTACAACTGCCTGCTGCCATAACTTCTTCACAGCAACCATACATCACTGCCTTCTAATCCATATCAACCTCCATCCAATATCTAAACCATACACAACGATACTCACAAAACCAATCACATACATTTTCCTACTCCTCTGCCTAATCATTGCAGCCACTACTGCTATACCATCATCCATCAAACCAGACCCTATGGTGCAGCTGCACTGTCACAAATTCTTCCTACTCATAACAAAACAACCATCACTGCAACATATTCACAAACCAAACTGCCTATACAAACCATCCCAAACATATTCACTTATCAATGCCTGAACCACCATAACCATCAAACCATACCTACGTATCCACACAACTGTGCACTTTACATTTCTATCAACATTACATTGTGCAACTTCAAACACGGCCACTCATTTCCACTACATACAACACCAACCACTTCCAGTCAGTAAACCAGCCCAACTACCACATCAACTGTTTCCACTGTGGCTTCGAGGCGTGGAGCTATAGCCCCAACTCTTGTAATACCAAAATTGTGTAAGGCTCTATCTAGAACTGCTTGCAAATTCAAAAGAGAGCTCATTTCGGTCCATAAAGACCCACCATATTGACAGTTTAGTTAAACAAAACAATGGAAACTAAGCCATAAACTTATGATGAATAATCATAGTCAAGAAGCATAATTTAAAGCACGATTTACCAATAAAATACTGTAATCAATACATGGTCAAATTCAACCCATAGGTCGAGTGAAAATTCCATTTCTAGAACTAATGATTCTTACAATGATCCATGAATCTCAAAAACCATATACGGATTGGAAAAGCATCCAAAACTCATTTAAAGTCAAAGAAAAAATTTATGACTAATCAATTTCAAGTCAACTATTATGAATCAGTCATTGTTTTCATAAAGAAGAATCGTAAAATCAAGGGATTCATGTTTCCCTTGTGGCTCAATAACTCCTTTGCCTAGAAGGAGTGATAGAATCTCATCTAAATAATCATGTTTATTGTCTGTTGGAGGGGTTCAAATGACCCAGAGAGCTGGTTAGATATAACCAAAGTGGGAAGCAGTTGAAATAAAATGATAGTTTCATAAACAGTTCCTTCAATAATAGATGTAAGACTACATACATCTTGCCCAACCCAAACATCACTCAAATGGAAGACTTGGGCACTGATAGAACGGTGATGATGATCTTGGAAAAATGTTACATTTAGGTGTCGGAATTCAATGGCAGGAAATTTTACGAAAGAGACCAAATTAACATTTTAATGTGGTATGCATGTAAACATGTGAAAATGCTACCCTGGTACTCATCCAATGAACACCAGCATCGTGTTTCAGGAAGTAAAAATTATATGTTGACCACATTGCCAAAAAATGAGTACCAAGAACAGAAAACAACAAGAAGAAGTCAATAATTCAGAGGATAGTACCTCTCTTCCATCAAGCCCTTTCATGGTTTTCAAAGAATCTATCTCAAAAATATATGAATTTTTCTCAAAAAAGTCGATGTCATCAAGAAAAGAAAATTTTATACCTGAAAATCAATCAGCAAACTCGAAACTTGAAATCAATCAGCAAAATCGAAACTCGACACTCGAAATCAACCGATCGCTTAACGATGATTTTAGGGTTTTTTTTTCTTTGAAGCACGCGAATTATTTTGGGGAATATAATGGGACGACGGAAAAGAACTGCAAACGCGGGAATAACCTAATTTTTGAAATTGCATCGCGTACGAAACGAAATCGATGCGAAAAGTATTATGTTGGACGTAGTTGCATCGGTAGACTTTAAAACCGATGCGACTAAAACTATTTGCACCGACGTATTTGCATCAGTTGTTGGTGACAACTGATGCAAATTTGACTTTTTTATTACCTACTGCTTTCCACGTACCAATTGCATCGGTTATTAAGACAGAACTGATGCAAATAGTTCTATTTGCATCAGTTTTTACTTAAACCGATTCAAATGAGGCGATGCAAATGACCTGTTTTGTAGTAGTGACAACTACAAAATTCCTCTACGGGCCCCCAAATTTCAAAAGAAAATAAAAGCCAAGTGGCTAGATCAGAAGACCATCAAATTTCATACAGAAATTTAAATACTTACCTTCTGTCGAGCAATTCAATTTTATCTTTAGAAATCCAAAAAAAATCGTTTTTCTTTTGCTTTTTAAACACCTATATATTCTACTAGTAATAATATCCAATCTCAGCAAAAATCATTTTATTCACCACTTTACAAATTTTTAATATTGGCTTTACTTAAGCCCGTGTGATGTATTATACCATCCATACGCAATATCAAATTCGATCGCTCACTCGCTTACACAATTTCACTTCCGAACCAGTATCGTTCACCCGACTTTCTAGTGCGGACTTAAATCTGATTTCTTGATCAGAAACCACCATTCTCCTTTCATAGCCGTATACTATGATAGAGAATTTCCAGAATCAATCAAAAATCCATATTCAGAGTTCGTCGTCAAAATCAAGTGAAAAATCCTAACTCAGATCGATATAACTATCTCAAAATTCTGTGCTCGAATTCTGGATTGAATCATTATGCGAATAAAGTAATATACGTACATCCTACGTATAAATTTCCAATTGACCATTACTTATATCAATTCTCTTTTTATTCACATTTATTCTGATTTCTATTCACTTATTCACAATTATCACTTCATACACCCTTATTAAACCTTCATTTAGTATCAACCTAGAATATTTTTCCCAATACCAAATTTTACTTAAGAATTTCACCATTTCTTCTTAAGTTCAATATAAATATTTTATATACATAAATATTTTATATACATAAATATTTATTTATTTATTTTATTTTTTTCAGATTTTTATAAGTTATCAAACCCATTTATATTCTATAAACATTTTTAGTTGAACTTCCAGAGTTTAAAACAATTGCTTAAACATTCAAAACATTTTTGGAATCACATATACCCAAACCAAATTATTCCTTGCATTCCAAAATCAAATCCAATTTTTGCCAAAAAACACCAAATTCAAAATATTTGGATAGCAATCCCTCTCTTGGAAACTCGAAAATGAACATCGATGATGCTGCAGTCATCACCGAAGTTATTTTCCAATGACCGAAAAGAATTTAGTGCTTTTACCTTCTTTAAAAACATTTTAAATATTTTTAATTCCAAACCTCACTAGATTTCAAATCCAATTCTAAAATATTTTCCAAATAATATCACTATTATTTTCTTTAAAACCTTTGAAAACCATTTTCAAACCCAAAGGAATTTAAACTTCAAAACCTTCCAATTTTTATTCAATTTTTTTCTTTGGAAGATCAAGTTACAAATCCCATTTATAATTCATATTTTAAATTTCATTCTATTAATGAATTTATTTCCTTATCCTTTGGTTATTACCTTTACTTCTTATTCAATTTCCATACAACAATGACAATAATTCAATATTATCTCTTCCTAACAACCAAGCAACCATATATAACTATAATAATTTACGGAAAATTATTTCTTTCATATACAAAAATAATTTGGCTAAAACTATTTCATTTACTCTATTTTAAAACAATATCGTGTCGGTTTATCTTGTTTAAGAGTTTATAAACCCCTATCGATGACATGGCATCCCACGTATCGACCAGAATCCATAAACACTCAACCGTTAAGTCAACACAATATAAAAATGGTTTTTATATTCACTAACAAATACACGCTCATATCTATTAATACACTCAAACTCATTCTTAGAGTACCATTGACTCTATTTCTAATGAGTAATCCCCACCAAAGCCAAAAGTTCTTGGCTAACCTTGCTCTGATACCAAATGTAACGACCCGATTTTTCGATGCCCGAAAATCGACATCAATACGTCCACTGTACCGAATGCCGAACAATTGAATGCCGGAAAACCGAACCATTAGGGTTAAAGAAGAAAGAGGTAGAAGAAGAAATAGAAACAATATTAGAATCTCACAATCGCAGCGGAACAATATATAATAGATAAATGACTTATCTTTATACAAAAGGAACTGTAATTGTTTTCTATATCCATCATCAAAGTACAACACCAACAAAACACAACATTGGACAGTTATGATAACTTGTCCACATAGAAACTGAATTTGCAGCAAAGTATACACAATAGATAGTACATCAAATACGTGTGATACGTCTCGCCATCCAGCTCATCTCTTGAGCTCCACAGCATCCTTTCATGTATCTATAATACTCGGTCCGACTCAAGCATTATAGTTAAATAACACCCAAGTCAGTCTAGAAAACCAGTGTGAGAAAACAACAATTGGATTATTAAAGTTTTCGAAAACCCATTGAAATTAAAGGTATCTCGTAAGACTACGCCACAAATAAACATGCCGGGTTTTTACCTTAAGATAACCAAAACATTTTTATCAAATCCGTCTGATATTATAATAGTGTCTATAGAAAGGAAAATAGAATCTAGTTGAAATGGTCGCATCTCATGTTTCAGCATAGTTGGGCAAAATCAAAATCGTACGGGCACTTATTGGAGATTGGATTCCATACAATGGCAGGGCTCCTGGGGTACCGCCCGTCACAGTACATGGTCTAGATCACCATACCAAGGATCCACCCTAATCCCCTGCAACACAAGACCGAAGCTACCCCTTACTGGATAGTTCGAATAAGATCACCCCACGGTTGGAATCAGCAACCGCCCACACAGCCGAATAAAAGGGACATTTAGATAGGAGTGACCTTACCCTAATTGGTTGCTAGCCACTTAGCCTTGCATGCACCTCCCCTGTTTTAGCCATTCCCAGTTGATGAGGCTCGAGGCTATGCGTTACCTTTTTAGCACATATTCACTTTGAATGCTCATCGTTCTCCTGACGATGTTCTGATAGCATTCACCCATACAAGTCCGTTCTGGGTCCAAACGGAACCGAATGCACTACTCCTACTACATCCATTTTGGAATCACCCTCAGGATTAGTAGTGATCAGCCCTTACACTTCACTGCTCCATCTTCGACTTTCAAGCTCTTATCTTTCTCACGAAAACATTTAAACTGGATCGAAGTGGTTTTCGGGAAATTAACCCCGATCCCGATCTCAATCTCTTCGAAACGATCAGCGCATTGGCCAATATTGATAGCCGGTTATTTTACTATCATGTAACATCCACAAATAACCATCAAGCCTTAATAATTTCCCAAATTATTTTTTATTTCAAAATATCTTCGTAAGATATATTTCCACTCTTCAACCCTTTGAAAAATAGTTTTCAAATCACTTTTCCTCCCGCGGAATAAATTTCCACCCAATTGCTTTATTTTCTCTGAATATCACCAAGTCTTAACAACTTAGATTTTAAATAATTTAAATCACTTATCCAAAAATATATATACTTTTAAAAAACACTTAAAATAAAACTACTTAAAAGACTTGTTCAAAATAAAAGTTATGAAATTTTATACTAATTCCCAAATAAAAACTTTAGTTAATCTACTTTTTAAAATAAATCTACCAGATAAAATATAAATATTAATAATTATTTTTTAAATCATAATACTGATTTAAACTTTAAAATAATTTACTATATGATTAACTTAATAAATATTTACTTCTAAAAATTTTAAAAACCACTAAATAATAATTTCTTTCAAAAAAATTCTTTTAAAACCACTTTAAAACCTCTAACTTATACTTGAAAATCTGCTTTGAAAACATACTTGGCTTTTCATGAAAATTCACTTTCCATTCCAATATAGTTCATCTAATCCTTTATAAATCCTGCTCGATTATTCCAATTTAATTTACGTCTCAATCCTGTAAATTTCCTTCAATACTTTTTAAAATAGACAACTTTTTATTTTTAAAACACACTTCCCATCTTCTTATGAATTCCCACCGTGAATTTATACTTTCAAATTTATCCACTAATAAACATTCACCTTATTTATAAATCCCGTTTATAAATTTCACAACCTCATTCTCCTTAAAACATAGTTTCAACACTTAGTCGGTTTTCAAATCGATTTACCAAACCAACTCCATTTAAAAAAAATTCCTTTACTTATCCAAATTTATTTCAAAACTCATTAATTCCATATTCACTCCTTTCTTGGATTTTAAAAATACTTATTTAAATCTGAAATATTAATTTCATATTAAATTTCAAAATTCTCGTTTTATTTCTTTCCAATCGTTTTAAATCTTAAAATTTAAAAATAAAATCCTTTACTTCTTATGCAATATCACTTAAGTCTCCAAAATCCTTTTAATTTTATTTAAAATCTCTATCTTTATTTCCACACTCAGAATTTATTTAATAGAATTTGAAAATCAAACTTTTATATTTTTTTTCCAAATTCAATCTTTGATTTACCCAAATTCACTATATTATTTTACTTAAAAATTTCCCTTTTAATTTCCTTTAAGAAACCAAACATTTTTTTTTCATTCTCTCAAATACCAATATATATTCAACCAAGCCATAGCATTCAATAATTCCAATTCCCAATATAATCAATAAAATCATCACAGACTATCACATAAATCACATCATTGAATAGAAAATAAATTCAACGTTTTGAGCAATCCAGTTGGATCCCTCCAACCTATTTCCCTGCATCCACAGATGTTAGCACAATATAAAATACCAATCCCACATCAAGGTGGAATAACGTGGTATATGAGGTCATCCGCTGTTATGTGGGGTGTATAGGGTCTCATCCACAATATAATTCAGGAAATCAATCACTCCAATATATATATATATATAACATATCACATCCAAGCTGATAATAAGTTATCAGTTCATGCAAACAACCAATAATTTAAATTTTAACTATCTAAATTTAATAGTATTCTAAAAGAGTGAGATTAACTCACCTTTAACTATCCATGCAACCTATTTCCAATCCGACTTGCTTCCTTTCAGATTTTGACATAAACATTTATACGGTATATTAATACTTTTGGCTAATCGAACAATCTATTAGAATTTAATAATTTAATTTTAACAAATCCTCGTTTAATAAATTATTTTTGGTGGCTAAAATAATTAAATGAACCAGTTAACCAAATTAATTATATTAGTACCTTGTTTTAAAATAAATTAGTAAATCTAAAATGTAGGTATGTATATTTATTTTCCTTTTGAACTACATATACCCTTATAAAAATAATTTATAGATTCCAAAAATTTAACTTTTATAAATTCTTTATGGTATGTATATATATATATATATAGAGAATTGGTATGTGTATGAATATATATATTATTATTTTCTGTTTTAAATTAGAACATGCATGTGGATATATATATTTATTAAATTAAAACAAAAATTATTTTATACCTACTGAAATAAAAATTCTTCTAACATATATATACATATATTAAATGAAGATAGTACTGTTTCGAAATTAACAAATTTAAACTTACTGTAAAAATATCTTTTCCAAACATACACACACACACACACACACACACACATATAATTAAACCGAAACAGATCTATACCTTTCTGCAACTCTCTTTATTTTTAGTTTTAGCATATAAACATTTATTCAAATTAAATTAAAAATAATCTTATACCTTACAACAATTCGAGAACAGCAATGCTCAAACAAGAATTGCGACCAACGCTCGTCGCCTCACTGCTTCATGCCTCGAGCCACCCCACTTCGAACATCGCCTCGCGCTCAACTACATCGCCCAGGCCATGACATCGATGGCAAGGACAAGCCTGAGCCATCCCCCTCCTTTGAAGACGCGCTAAAGGGAAATCATGGTCCCTTGAAGTCTCGAGCAAGGTTGCGAATCTGGCGTCGGAGCATTGAAGACCCTAACGAAATCAAGGGATTTTTGGTCTCGCTGAAATCACCTCCACTGGTTATCACGGTTGAACTAGAAACCATAAGTCTGGGTTTTTCCGATGATTCATCATGAAAAAGGACGGAAAATTGGAGTGTTTATTTACAAATCTGGAATTTATAAAGGATGAATTTTGGTCATGAGGTTCATGCAGAAAGAGCGAGATATTATAGAAGAGGCCATTGATTTTGATTCATTTAGGAAAGAAGTATTCATTTGCCATTGTCTTCTTCTTTTTTATTTGAACAAGGCTGTCAATTTCAAAAAAGAAAGAAAAGAGGAACGCAATCACTATTTGCTCTGGTAATTTGAATTGAAAGAAAGAGGAGAAGGGTGCATGATTTGTAAAAAGATGATGGATTTTATTTTCGAACTAGAAGCCAGCATGATTTAAGGAAAATGGGAAACATGTTTGCGTTCAGACATTTCCTAACTATAGTGACATTTGAAACAAAGGCTAAAAGTTCTGATGGTGCATATAAATGTCAATCCAAATAATATTTGTTTATTCAAACATTAAAATGGTCACGAATTTGCACCTCAAAATCTTGATCTCTCATCGAGGCGTGTCGCTAGGCGTTCATAATGTTATACTCCTATTTCAAATGCAATGGAAAAGGTTTCGAGTCCTAACTTGATTGAATGGAGAAGATAGCTTTTGGACCCATTTATTATATTACATTTTCAATATAGGTTTCAGCGTGTTTATCTGTCGTACGACCACACGACAACTCCAAACATTCTGAAATTTGAAATCTGATAATAATACAATATTACGGATCCAATGGAACTGGTTTCGTCGAATTTTGAGACTGTGACTCGAAAGGCTATTTGTAAATATCAATTTAAATGGTATACTTTTTAAACCAAACAAATTACCTTGAAATATAATTTTAACACTTCTATTATCTTCTGTGTTATCAATATAAATTTGATAAGCCTTTAAATTATTTTTAACCAGCTTAAAATTCCAGATTTAATATTTTACCCAACTTTCAATTATTAAATCTAATAATTTAATTATCCAAATAAATAGTGATATTTGAAATTCAATTTAAACTAACTTTCAAATATTTAAAATCAATTAAATATTCCAATTTCAAATATCTAAAATTCCGGGTCGTCACAACATGTGTACGCATTTATATGATAACATATGCTTTTATTAATGAAGTAATTTGATTATATTTTGGTTTAGAAATATACTTAAGAAATAAAGCAAACTTTGAATTTTCTTTTTAAAAGTAAAATAATTATAAGAATTCAAAACCCAAGAAAAAGTACATTTCAAAAAGAAGTGATGTGATGGTTGAGTGTCGGGGGTGGGGTGATTTGCACGTGGATGAAGGCAAGGAGGAAAGTGACGTGGCATGATTTTGGTGGAGGGTATTAGATATTTTAATAAAAGGGTTATTTGGTAAATTTTCATTTTGCATTTTCCATAAAAGAAGCTTCACTTTCTCACTTTCTCCTTTACTTCATCCATTTTCGTTTTCATTTTCTTATTTCTCTTATTTTCCTATTCTCTCCGTCCATGGAGTTTAGTTTGTAAAATTTCACAGGTTGCTTCTTTTTTCACTTTTACTTAAGCAAAATTGCTAAGACTTCTTCCACTCTTCTTTACACCACTCCTCCACTAAAACAAGACCCAAAGCTCTAATTTTTAGCTAAGGCCGAGCCCTCTAGCCACCGTGGCCAAACCTTATTGATCCCCTAGCCAAGGTTTTAAATATCGGATTTCGGTCACGTTTCGTCTCGAAATTTTTACACAAGTTATCTCGTATCGGGAGAGATCTAGGACGAGATGAGTACGTATCGGGTGTACATCTCGGATTGACATCTCGGGTCTTATAATGTATCTCGGGAATATCTCGGATGTACTTATGTGTTTAAAATTGATGTGTCAAAAATTTATTTAACGATTATAACTTTCTTAGTAAAAATAAAAATGGTAACATACTTGATTTACATGGAAAAATAAATATTTTTAGAAGAATAGTAACTTGATTAGCTTAATTGATTTGGTAATGATTGAATAATATCCTTTTATTTGGACGTAATAAAGAAGTGAAACCTTTCGCTATGACTCATTAAGATAAAAAGTAAAGAATATGTTCAAGAAGTTGGTAAATTATAATTGGATTGAGTAGTTTCTTTTGAATCAATATGAAAATAAAAATTATTATGGAAAATAAGAAAAATGATAACTTATAACTTCGGGTGAGATCTCGGATTGAGATTTTGATCCATATATCGGGTGAGATTTGAATATCTCGGACGAGATGAGTGTCGAGGGAGATATGGAGGAGATTTGATGTCTCGTCTCGTTTAAGTGTGAAAATGAGATCTCGGGCGAGATATAGGAGATTTTAGTATTCATTTTTTTATTATTTTCTTGATTTATAAGTTATACACCGAATTTTAAGTCATAAGGAATAACACTAGCTCATTGGTCTATATCTTACTAAATAGGTCATGCGTTAACAAAAGGTCACTAAAGATGAAAAAGAAAGATAAAACTAGATTAAAATAGATAAATAATGTCAAAAGAATTAGAGTATGTAAGAAATTATGAATAGAAGATGATCAATTTGATTTATTTTATTCTCTAATGTATTCATTTTGTATTGTACCACTAGCATGCAACTTGAAACAATATCACTATTATATGGTTCACCAACACGCAGTTGTTACGTATAGACCTAGAGAGGTGCATATGCAACTTTATCACCAACATAATGTAAGGAAAAAGCATAAACTAAAGAAAGGTATCATCATAACCATATATTGGTATAATGTTAAATATTATTGGTAAGATATGTTATAACCATAGACTCATAAAGCATTTTCATTCGAATTCAAATAATTTTACCACTTGTAAAAAGATATATTATTGTAAGAAGTTAACATATCAATATAACCGTTACAACGACTCTAAGGATAAAGGAGAGCTTCAGTTTTGTTTTTCTGCATTTTTTGGATATTAAATCCATGGTAAATTACGTGGTTATTTAAGCTATATTGAACATTGATTTTATTATTATTCCTTTCTGTTTGATATTTGTATCGATGATTCGAGAAAGTTGAAGATTATAACTGTTGTACTTCTGACTTCAAGGATCTACTGTGTAGATTCTTTTAGACAATAGTTCAACCCAACTGGTACAAATGGATTATTGAACTATCGACTTCAGGATTTAATGAAGCCTTGAAATATCGTAATCGGATTCAAAACTTGTATGATTTTGATCCAACCAAGAACACTCAAATTTGATTTCTGATGATGCAATTTAGTAGAGAACAAAATGAAGAAGAAGAAAACCGATCTGCAACGTTTCTGCGTTTGCAACACCATTCAGGCGTCGCAAACAGTGGTGAAAGGCAGGGTGCCCAAAGGGCCCAACCTTCCTAAGAGAAATCTACATATAAATCAATATATTCTCTTAATTTCTGAGATGTAGGAGTATGCATCCCCTCTTCTTCCTTCTTCTTCCACTTCTTCCCTCTTCAAAAACAAACCCAAACCTAAAACTATTTCGAAAATTTCCAATAATTCCCCCCCATTTTCAAAATAAGTAAAATAAAGAAAATAGACCGCTACATCACTAGAGTGACTACCTACATGCCCAAGTGGGATCAAGCTAATGTAGTTCCAAGATCAAGTTTTGCATCATCATGGAAATCAGTACATAAATGATAGGTATCTTTTGGATTTGAACATTTAGTTACTGTAAACCATTCAAAGTTCTATCGAGGTCTATGGTGAACGTATCTTGAACCAATTACCCCTAGTGATAGTACCAGAACAGTCACACATGTTGATTTCCATATATAGAGTGTTCTGTATACTCATTACATTAATGACCATGTAATTAAATCCTGAGTTCATGAGTCTCTTTAGAAAGCGGTCTTACTTTCTTAGGAAATGGCCTGATTTCCATCATCATATAAGTAAGTATCTTAAGGTGTTTATATGATACGCCTTTTTAAGGAAACTAGACTTATTAAGGATACATTATCCATCTTTTGTTCTTGCAGAATCCAACACTAAATATTATGGGATTATTGATTTAGTGTTCCATAATCATTCTCTTAACTTGTTGGTACTTATTGAAATTTGTCTATCCTTTTCAAAACATAAGTTGAGTTTCTGTTAAGGATGATCAACTTTCATTCGCAGACCTTAGTCCCGTTTCCTTTGATTTTATAGAAACCATTGCCTTTGGAAGACTCTTTGTGAGTGAGTCAACCAAGTTTTTCTTTGTTTCTATATAATCAACAGTTATTGCTTCACTTTTGAGTAACTATCTTATCATTTGATGTCTTAGACTCACATGTCTAGACTTCCCATTATATGTCTTATTAGAGACATTGTATATTGTAGCCTGATTATCACAGTTAATCATGACTACTTGGGATGGCTTCTTCCATAATGGGATTTCTATTAATAAATTCCTAAGCCATTCCGCTTCCTTACTAGCATCTGCTAATGCAATCAACTCTGACAACATTGTTGAGTCAGATATACAGGTCGGCTTCTTGGAAACTCAAGACAGAATGGTGCCTCCTAATGTGAAGATCCATCCAGTCGTAGACTTGTATTTTAATTCTACATTGTTCCAAGTTGCATCATTATATCCTTCTTTTACAACAGGAAATCCTTTATAAGATAAACCATAGGTAACGATTCCTTTCAAATAAGCTAAAACTCTAGAAATAACTTTCCAATGTTTGAAACCTGGATTACTCGTAAATAGATATAACATGCTTATAGCATGTGCTATGTCTGGTCTAGTGCAATGCATAGCATACGACTCCCAATAATACTGGAATACTCAAGTTGAGAAATGGTACGTCCAGTATTCTTTTCTAATTTAATACTAGGATGTAAAGGAGTAGGGGCTGGTTTGTCATTATGACGACCATATTTTCGAAGGAACTTCTCAATGTAATGAGATTGTGTTAGCAAAAATTCCCCCTCTTTCCTAATAAATTTAATTCCCAGAATTACGTCAGCTTCTCCTAGATCTTTCATATCAAATTTAGAAGATAGAAACTTCCTAGTTTTATTCATGCAGGATATATTAGAACCAAATATTAGCATATCATCGACGTATAAACATATTATAACATAATCGTTTCGGTCTGATTTGCTATAAATACATTTATCAGCATCATTAACAACAAATCCATATGACAATACTATTTTATCAAACTTCACATGCCATTGAGGAGCTTGCTTTAAGCCATAAAGAGACTTTACTAGTTTGCAAACTTTCTTTTCTTGACTTGGGGTTTTGAAACTTTCAGTTTGTTCCATATATATCTCTTCTTCCAAATTCCATTCAGAAACACAGTCTTTACATCCATTTGATGTATGACCAATTTATGAATTGATGCAAGTGCTATTAAACAGCATATAGAAGATATGCGAGCAACTGGAGAATATGTATCAAAATAATCTACTCCATGTCTTTGCTTATATCCTTTAGCAACTAATCTAGCTCTAAACTTATCAACTGATCCATTTGTATTCAACTTTTTCTTAAATATCCATTTACATCCTATAGGTTTAGCACTAAGAGGTAAATCAGTTAAAACCCAATTTTGGTTTAACAATATGGAATTCATTTCATCATTAATTGTTTCTTTCCAGAATATTGAATCTCTGGAACTCATAGCCTTAGACTAAGTTTTGGGGTCATCATCGACGTTCATGACATATCTAGTCACATTAAGTACTTCATCCTAACCGACTTCTATAAGATATGTAATGAAGTCAGGACCATAGTCCTTCTCTATTCTTGCTCTTTTACTTCTCCTTTGTTCACTGCTATTATCTAGTACTATTACTTCCTTGCTGTTTTGAGCAGGAGCATAGTCATCGTCATTGATATCATCAATCGTACTAGGTTCTAGACTAGATGATCTCAATGGAATCTCAACAATTTGATTTTCAGAGAATTCTACGTCTATGGATTCTATAACTTCTAAGGTGTCAAGAATTAGGAATCTATAAGTTATGCTATTAAGTGAATATCCTATAAAAACACATTTAAATGCCCTATTTCCTAACTTTGGTCGTTTAGGGTCTGGTTTTCTAATATATGCTAAACAACCCCAAACTTTAAGTCTTATAAGATTAGGTTTCCTATTAAACCATAATTCATAAGGTGAAACATTATTATTTTTTAAGTGTTACTCTATTAAGATATAACATGCAGATAACATAGCATCACCCCATAGGTTATAAGGTAAGTTTGAACTTATGAGCATGGCATTAACCATTTCTACTAAAATTCTTTTTTTCCTTTCAGCAACACCATTTTGTTGTGGTGTATATATGGCAATGCATCGGTGAACTAAACCGTGTTGTTTACAAAATAAGGTGAATTCGTTTGAGAAATATTCACCACTTCGATCTTAATGTAATACTTTTGTTTTAACTCCTAATTGTGTTTCGACCTCTGCTTTGTAAATTTTAAATTTATCAAATGCCTCATCTTTAGTCTTCATTAGGTACACATATGCATATCTAGTATAATCATCAATAAATGTTATGTACTATTGGTTACCACCATAGGTGATATGATTTTTTAAGTCACCCACATCATTATATACTAAATCAAGCAAGCCAGTTTTCCTTTCTACAGATCTAAAGGATTTCCAGTGTATTTTTTCTTGAACACATTGTGATATCCCTGAATTTTTGGCAATATCAATTTAATAATCTTTATTTAAAATTAAATTGGTTTGATAATATTGATTAATAAAATATGAATTGGTTTAATAATCTAATTAAATAAATATTTAATTAGTGATTTTATCTCTTAAAAGCTAAATCAATGTTTCTATTTATAATATATATATATATATATATATATATATATATATATATATAATTGTATATATTATAAATAATCTTTGATTTGGAATTTAATAAATAAATAAAGTCTTGTTTTCAAATTCTAATAATATATTTAATAATTTGGAAATTATGATTTAAATTAATATTAAGCTTTTCAAAGTTATTTAACTAATAACTATATGGTTTGTAAATACTTAAGATAAATGTTAATTGCTTAAGATTATATCTTAGGTTAATTTTTTTTAAATTTAAATAAAAGGTTTGTTTCATTTTTTTATATTACTTGATATATATGATTTGAACTAGATGTTTAAAATACAATATAGCATATGGTCTTAATTCATTTAATAATAGAAGTAATTTATATTCTATTTTATAAATTACTTAAAATTGTTAAATTTGCTATTTTCAAACAATATTAATAATGTATTATTTTTCCATAAATATAGAAAGAATTAAATAAGAAAATTGAATTATCATTTCAAATTGAATAAGTTGACTTTAATTTGGATTTCAAAAGTTTAATTTGAATTTGAATTTTGAATTTATTTTGAAATTCGAAAGAATATATCCTTAAAATATTTGGATAAGTTTTTATTTATAATTTGTTTTATTACATTTTCTTTACATAAGAAATTCATATTGTATTTACATAAGAATTAATAAATTAAGTTAAAAGCTTTATTTAACATTTAAATAAAAAGAAAAATACTTAATTATAAGTGTTAACATATTAAGGACTTATAATAACATGTGTTAAGTTAATAAACAAGGAAATTGACAAATGTAAATATTTAGGACAAGTGTCATGTTTTAATTTTCATTTTTCTTTGATTTTTATTAAACCATAAATTAAGTTATATAAGAAAACATCTTTGATTTTTATTTCTTTTTCTATTCTCAATTCAAAACTCAAAGAAAAACTTAACTTGTTATGTTCTCAAACCAGGAATGAAACCAAAATCAATATTCTGTAAAATTATTATCAAAAGATAAACAATCCTGTATTTCATTTTCAAACCAAGTTGCAAATCATTTTCAAAATAAAATCAACTCTGCATTTCTTCAATCTGGAAATCATCAGCATGCAAGCATTCTTCTTCAATCTGGAATCATAAAAAGCCTGCAATCTGAAACAAGCATTTTCAAGCCTGTTCTAAAATCTATAACCAAAGATGCAAGTTTAAGTGAAATCTGGAAGCATGCAATTGCATTTTCAAATAAAAAGCATGCATATAGTTTTCAAATCAAGGAGCAAGAGCATTTAGTTTTTAAAGAGGTTCAAAAGATTTTCAAACTATTTTTAAAAAAATGTGCTCTGTTCATCTTCTCTAATCAGGTGAGTAACATCACATTTTTAAAATCTTAAAATAAATCTGGTTGCATGATACTTCTAAAACAAATATGTTTGTGTGTATATGAGCTTTCTGGCATTTTCTATGAATTTATATAAGTGTGTATATACTGTTGTGTAGCATTGTTCCTGTTCTGTTCCCAGACTTAAGTTTTAAATTCAAAATTTATAGCCTCTTGATCTAATTACTGATAGAACTTAGGCTTTAAACAAAATATGTTTGTTTAAGCACAAAGTAAGTTTTGAAACTTAATTAGTTCAAAATAAACTTGAATAGGCTCTGGAAATCAAAAACTTCAGAACAAGATAGATATAAATGAAAATTCAATTATCCTAATTTATGGATTCGAGAATATAGATCTTATACTTAAACCAAAACATGATTTTTAAAACTTAAATCATGATTTTTAGAAATGAAGTTGGTGTGTATTTCTAGTTTAACCAGAAATTGGATATTTGGGAAATTCTGGTGATCTCGGGGTTCTGGAGGGTTGAAGTTTCTTCTGGAGGAAGAGGAGCGAATGGTGAGGCCAGGAAAATTGCCAGGAAGATGGTCAGAGACCGATGGTGGTGGGGGTTGTTCGTTTTTGTTTGTAGACCTAGTTTTGACGATGGCTGGAAGTTTGATCATCTTGAGGCCTAGAATTGATCGAGTGCCACTACACTTAGGGAAATGGAAGCATGGAGGTAGGCGATGGCATGGCCGAAAGTGCAGACCCTCTGGTGATCGAAATCTCGATTATGAATGGTTCCAGGTTTTGATGTTGTTCCAGTTTTGAGCTTTAAGGCTCGATTTCGATTTCGAGTTGGATTCAATGTTCGAGTGTTCGGATTTTGGTGTTTGGATGATCGTCGACGTGTTCGACGTTCTGGTGATGACCGGAGGTGGTCGGCGACACTGTGCGTGTGCACGGTGCACTTGTTTTCTGGTGGTCTGGTGTTTTGTTTGGTTTAGAGTTGGTGCAGTTTTAACTCGAGTTTGTCTCAAGAAGTTCGAGAGTTTACTCGAAGGGTTTCAAGGTTTGGCTCGAAGCAATTTTAATCTGGGTCGAGTCTTTTTTAGTTACAGGTATTATTTTAAAACCTGACAATGTTTCGGTTTTTAAAATTTAAACTAAAAAAAAAGTGTAAAGCAAGTTTTAAAACAAAGGTTTTGAAACAAGTTTAAATCTGAATTCAAATTGAGTTTGAATTCTAGTTTTTAAAATAAATAAGTTTTATAAAAATGGAATGTTTTTAAAAACTAAAAATTGTTAAAGTATTTTATAAAATGGTTTTAAAAATCTGAAAATAAAGATTTAAACAGGATTTTAAATTTAAATTTAAATCTGGATTCAAAGCTTAATTTGAATCCTAGTTTTGAAATAAAATAAAGTTTTTGAATTTAAAAAGTTTTAAAAACAATTTTGAATGTTTTAAATATGGTTTGAAATTTAAAAATGAATTTGGTTTAAAATTTCTTTTAAATTTCTTTTATAAGACAAGTATTTCTTTAACATGCAATTAAAAGGTTTTTGAATTGTTAAACTTTGTTAAAGTTAAAATTGTATTCATTTTAAATCTTAAATTTAAAATGGAATTTAAAAGTAAATTTAAAAGCTAATTGTTTTTAAAATACTTTGTTAATGATAATTAAATCATTAATAAGATTAAGATTTATCTCAAAGTTAATTAGGACTTAATGATTTATAATTCATTAAATTATTAAGGTAATTAAGATGGATCATTAATTAATTTAATTAATTAATGGTTTGGGTTAATTAATTAAGTAATTAACGGTTTAATTAATTAAAGGATTAAGTAAGTTAATTAAGATTAATTAATTTGTAATTAAGAAATGATTAATTAGATAAGATTTGATTTTAAATTTATTAATCAAGTAATTAACAATTAATTAAGTTATAGATTAAGACTTAGTTAATTAAATAATTATAGATTAATTAATGGTTTATTATAGATAAATTAAATTGTAATTAATAATGATTAATCTTAGTTAATTACTTTAGAGAAGTAATTAAAGATTTGTTAATAGTTAATAAAGGTCATTAACTTAGGATTATTTAATAATTAATTAATTAATTTTAATAATTAATTAGATTAATTAATTTAAAGATAATCATTTATGAATTGTTTAAGTGTAATTACTTAATGGAAGTAATTGAGAAATTAATTATTAATTGTAATTAATTAAGTTTATTTTGGATTATTTTAAGTTAATTAATTAAGTTTAATTAATTTAAGATAATCACTGGATAATTTAAGAAGTAATTACTCAATGTAATTAATGAAGAATAATTACTTAGTGAAGTAATTAAGAAGATAATTGCTGGATGTAGTTAAATTGAAGGATAATTAGGTAATGGAAGAGATTTGGAAATTTATTACTTTGTGTAATTAGTATGAAGAATAATTACTTAGTGGTAGTAATTAATAATTAATTATTTAGTGTAATTAATTAAGAATTGATTAATAAAGTTATTTGAAGATAATTAGGAGATGTAATTAATTAATGGTAATTAATTACTTAATGAGATTAATCTAGGGTGATTAATAAATATAATTAACTAAAGATTACTTATTAAAGATAATTAATTAAGGAGTAATTAGTTTATCTAATGAAGTAATTAAGGGTAGTTAATTACTGAATGTGATTTATCAAGATGTGGTTAATCAATATGGTTTAATTGATGATTAATTACTTAATGTAATTAATTTAAATATGGTAATTATAAATAAAAATAATTAGGGATCATCAATTAATATATTGATGTAATTAAGGATTGATTAATTAAGGACAATTAATCAATGAAGGAATTAATTAATGTAATTTATTAAGGATTAATGTAATTAATTATAGTTAATTAATTAATGAAGAAATTTAAAGGTTAATTACTGAATTTGGTTTAGAATAATTAATTTGTGAAATTAATTAAAGGCTAATTATTTGAATGTAATTAAAGGATAATTAATCAAGGGTGATTAATTAAGGTGATTAATTAGAGGGTAATTAATTAATTGATTTGTAATTAATTAACGGTTATGTAAGCAAGATTTATATTGATGAAGTAATTAATTTAATTTATTTTAAATTAATTAGAGATGAAGTAATTAATTTAATTCATTTTAAATTAATTATAGAATGGTGATTAATAAATCTTTGCTTATGAATGCTGATTGATATTGATTTCCTTGAATGGTTTGAGATCTCAGATATGAGATAAGTGATGCTGTGTGATATGGATGCTTTGGTTGCATTGTGATGATAATATGAATTATCTATTTGTAATGATAATATGGATTATCTGTTTATGATGATAATGTTGATTATCTATTATGATATGTGAATTATCTATCTGTGTGTATATAGATAATAGAATTGAATTGTTTTAACTTTAAAACCTTGGACCTAAAAGATGGCATTTTGGATTTTGATGAGACCGGGATCGAGTTTCTAGATTTGGATATCCGAAACCACATCGATCCAAATTAACGATAGGTCGTGAATCTCAAGTGAAGATGAAGATTCAGAGTGCAAGGGTTATCGTCATTAACTCTGAGGGTGATCCCAAAATGAGAGTAACGAGATAATGCCTTTGGTTTCGTTCGAACCCGGAACAAACTTGTATGGATTGAATGCTTTCAGAACTTCGTCAGGTGGACGATGAGCATTCTAAGATAGATGTGTTCTATAAAGGTAATCCTAGCCTCCAGCCTCATCAACAGGGAATGGCTAAAACAGGGGAGATGCAGCAAGACTAAGTTAGTAGCACCCAAGTAGGACGAGATGAACCCCTGTCTAGATGTCCTTTTATATTCGGCTGTGTGGGCAGTTGGTTGCAAACAACTGCGGGGTTATCTTGTTCGGGACTGTCCAGCAAGGGATGGTTCCAGTCTTGTGTTGCAGGTGATTTAGGGTGGATCCTCGGTACGGTGATCTAGGCCACGTACTGTGACGGGCGGTACCCCAGTAGCCCTGCCATTGATGGAAACCCATTCTTCCTATGTGCCCTTACGGTTTTGATTGTATTACCCACTTTTGTGGCTAGTAGCTGGAATTTAATCATGTAACAATTTCGGCTATTTCTTATTTACTAGAAAACACTAGACACTACTATAATATCATCGGATTTCCTATCAAATGTTTTGGTTAACGTAAGGTAAAAACTTACCCGTGTTTATTTGTGGGGAGTCTTACGTGATACCTTTTGTTTCAAAGGTTTTCAAAGTTAAGCCACCTTAACCTGTTACTCACACTAGACCCATGTCTGACCTGGAGTTTATCTTCTGTTTTCTTAAACTCTTGGGTACTCAAATTTTTACGAGTAGCCAAGGATTCAGGTTAGCTTTGACAAATTATGGAGGAGCAATGGAGCAGGAGGCTTCAGCGTTAGATATATAGTTTCCGCTGTGTGTTCTCTATGTTGTGTTTGTATTGAGTTTTAATAACTAGACAGGTGTTTATAACTGTCAAGTATGTGATGTACATGCTGTGTAACTCTGATAGATGTTGTATATTATGTAATACTTATGTTATTAATATGATTTATTTGTTTTGCTGTTGAGATTCTGGTGTTGTTTCTTCTTTCTCTTCTTTCTTTTCTCTTTTCTATCCCTTTCTTTCTTAAAGATGACGCGTCATTCTGTGGAATGAATGGCGGGTCATCACATACATTTTTCACATTTAGAGATAGTATCGAAATCACAATCAGAAATTAATCCTAGTTCATTCATATTTTTAAAGGAACAATAATTAACATGTCCTAGTCTACCATGCCATAAACTAACAAAATCAACAATATAAATAGAAGAATTATTTATTAGATTTAATTTAACCATGCCGTTACAAGAGTATCCCTATCTAATGAATTTGTCGTTCTTGGACAACACTAACTTATCAGACTCATACACCATCTTAAATCCCTCTTCTATCCAGAGACCAAATTCTTACACATATCAGGTACATAAAATACATTAACTAATGTAAAAACTTTTCCAGAAGTAAATGTAAGTTCTATGGTGCTTTTTCCCAAAACTTTGCTTGGAACTTTGTTTGCTTCAGTAACCTTATCGGCTTCTCCATTATTTTCTTTGTAAGTTTTAAACAGATTACGTTATTTGCAAATGTGAATGGTTGCTCCAGTATCAACCACCAATCATTATCAGTTTTGCTAATGGAGTTCGCCTCTTGCACTACAGCCACAAGCGAGTCTTTGACCACATTCACCTTTTGTTGTTTCTTCCGCTGATGGCAGTCTCGGGCATAGTGGTCGGGCTTGTTACAGTGGAAACAAGCACCTTTCCTTTTGTTGTTGGATTTTTTTTCTTAAACTGTGTCTCATTCTTAGGTTCAGCTTGTCATTAATTTGAACATTATTTGCCTTAGAATAGGACTCAGTTTGCGGATTATCATCTAGTTCGCGTTTACGTGAGTCCTCTTCAATACGAAGATGACGCTGTAAACTGTCTAAATTATAATCCGTTCCTACATGTTTTAATTTTTTCTTATAATCATTCCAAGAATTAGGAAGTCTTGAAATTATAACTCAACAACAAAAGATTCAGGGAGATTTATTCCAGCATCCTTAAGTTAATTCACTAACAGTAGAATTTCGCTTACCTGTCCAACTATAGACTTATTGCCATCCATTTTGAAATCCACAAAATTGCAAATAAGGAATTTTTTTACTTGCCTCGGATATGCGATATTTGTTTTCTAGTGCACCCCAAAGTGCCTTTGTGGTTTCCAAAGTCATATGTGCGTTGTACACAGGAGTAAACAATGCATTCAGAATGTGCCCTCTGTATAGAAAATCATCCTCTTTGCACTTTGCATGTTTTGCTTCCAATTCGTCTATATCTTTATCAGTTTCCTCTAGTATTTCCATCAAGTTATCTTCAAGAATATAGAACAATTTGACGGTGATCAAAAAGAATTTCATCGTCTTTGCCAACAAGTGAAGTTTTCACTATCAAACCGCTCCAATCACTGTAAATGCTGATTCATAACTTGAAGAGCAATGAGATTGATTGAACTCGAACCATCCAGAGTTGAAGATATTATCTAAAAGTTGTTGTATATTTGTATCGATGATTCGAAAAAATATGAAGATTATAACTGCTGTACTTCTGACTTCAAGGATCAACTGTGTAGATTCTTTTAGACAATAGTTCAACCCAACAGGTACAAACGGGTTATTGAACTATCGATTTAAGGATTCAATGAAGCCTTGAAACAACGTAATAGGATTCAAAACTTGTACGATTCTGATACGACCAAGAACAATCAAATTTGATTTCTGATGATGCAATTTAGTAGAGAACAGAATGAAGAAGAAGAAGAAAACCGATCAACAACGTTTCTGCGTTTGCAACACCTTTCAGGCGTCGCACAATGTCATGAAAGGCAGTGTTCCGCAACACTTTCTGAGCGTCGCAGATCTGGAGGAAGAAGAATGAGATAGAAAGAAAAGAGATTGTTCTTTCTGATGGTTCCTGGGCATCACTATTTATAGTAGTGAGGAAGTATCCATTCCTCAAGCGTCACATCCATTCCAACAGTCTGAAACCATTAGCAACGGTTGCGCCTTTTCGTAACAGTTTAAAACTGTTACTAAACAATCGCATCTCTTCATTCAAATGACCCGCCAAAAATATCCGTTCAAACTCAAATTCTAGGTCCAGCCTGTTAACAAAAATCAATTCTTCATTTTCGAACCCGAACCCGAACTCGGTCGGATGGACGGACGACGACGGCACGCGCGTGTGGCGGTGATGCATAACTTCCCTCCTCACATCAGAGCAAAGTTTGGGTGCCGAAAGGGCCCAACCTTCCTTAGAGAAATCCATATATAAATCAATTTATTCTCTTAATTTCCTAGATGTGGGACTATTCATCTCCTCTTCCTCCTCCTTCTTCTACTTTTTCCCTCTTCAAAAACAAACCCAAACCCAAAACTATTTGAAAATTTCCATCACTTTGCCTACTTACTTTCACATAGCTGGCTTTTTGTTAAAGGACGTGTTGTGCCTACCATGACTATTTTCCTAACCACATATACGCTTACACGAATTACATGAACCACAATAATAATACACAAAATGTGCTGGTGGTGTTCCAAGTAACCTATTACTTTTTTATATGAATCTTTGTTAATTTTGTTAATTCAGATTTAGTTCAATGTCATGTTCTCATTCTGTGGTTCATGATAAACCAAATGCAAAACAATTTAAAACAATTCTTTTACCATTCATGCACTTTTTTCTTTTTACTGCAAATGAATTGATTAGACCAATTTCTAATATTGCTTTCCACCATGAAAAAAAATCTACAAGCCACATAACCAATAGGTATAAATTATACCTCCTTTAATGTTTAGCTTATGGTTTAAAAGAAAATGGCACCTATTGTGATTACTAAATATTCATTTTCTACATTTCTATCCTTCTAACTATGCATCGAGCTAAAAGTTGTCTGCGGTCCTTTCATATCATCACCCGTTTGTCTTGGATTGGACAGATTACCATCATGGTTAATAACTCCAGTGCACGAGTGTACACGAACATTGGAAAATTTTGCAATGTGATGCCCACCTACGAATTTAAGAATGTAGATAATTAATGGCGGCTCAAGCAATCATGTTATTTGACCCAAAGTGAGTGTTTTACTATAAAATGCTTTTTCTTTGTTTCCGCTTGTTATACTCTGTTGCATACTTCCATACATATTTTTCCCTTCTTATAGTCTGAGTAAATTTGTTTACGCTTATATAATAACTGTTTTTAAAATCACTCATTGTAGAAAATTGAAATCTAGGGTTTACTCTCATCCATGGAGGAAAATTAATTTCCTCATAAAATTTCCTCTAATTTCTCTAATTCTGTCTCA
Organism: Allium cepa; assembly: GCA_030765085.1. Classification (NCBI taxonomy): domain Eukaryota; kingdom Viridiplantae; phylum Streptophyta; class Magnoliopsida; order Asparagales; family Amaryllidaceae; genus Allium; species Allium cepa. The sequence goes on from CM060935.1 coordinate 491,047,978, forward strand.
CAACTCAGACCATCTGAGATTTCTCAAGTCAGAAAGCCATAAAAGATATCATCATTGATAACAAAGGGTTTTAGTTGGTCCAATCTAGCAACAAAGTAAGAGAGAGGCCAAAAAAGGTCAGAAGTTGCTACCGACTTCCAATAATGTCAATCTAAAGGAGAAAGATGGTCAGAAAACCAGAGTCAATAGTTAAAAAACAGAATCAGATGTCATAACAAAGAAAGCCGGTAGCCATCTCACTGAACAAGAAGCAAGGTCAAAAAACATGGGCAGATATAGTTGTAGATCAGCCTCAAGAATCAATTGAAGATGAATGCAATCTTAAACATATAGCACCATCAAGATCAATAACAAGATGTATGGCTTGATTAAAGAAGAAGTATGTAAAAGAGCAACTGAATCAAGAAACAATTCAGTTCTTGTTTATGTAGTGGGTACCGAACCATACTACTTGTATTTCAAATCATATATTCAACGAGTATGAAAAGCAGATGTTGAATTTGAAATTTACACTAGAGAGAACGAGTTCTAATGAAATTCAAAGAATCTCAAGATTGCAACTCAATTCTGAAAAAATGGACCTATTTCTGTAATGACAAACTCATCATACTGAGAAGGTGGTCTAAATCGTTGAAAATGGACAGAGATGTATTAACTACAATGCTGATATGCATAGGATTATCATGTGTTAATTTAAATCTTTAGGACCGTGAGGTGTTAGTGTCATGGCTAGTATCATAGGAAAAACCATTAAAATGGATGTGGCTACAACTATGAAGACAAGATTGAATTATGCTTGCCTTCTTGTCGAAGTATCTACAAACGATGAACTTCTTAATGAAATTTACCTTTCTTTGTATAATGGTGAAAAAATAGCTCAAAAGGTTTAATATGAATGGGTTCCACCGTAGTGTGATGTATGCAAGTGTTTCGGCCACACCAGAGAACAGTGCAGTCCAAAACAAACATGGATTTCCAAAGTTATTAATCAAGAAAGTCAAGAAAAAGAAATTGAAAATTCCGATCCAAGAAATTCTTTATTATCGCAAAAACAGATAATATCATTCGGTGAAAGTGATCGAATCAACCAAGAAGGTATCATTTTCAATCAAAGAAATGTTATAGAGCTCACTAAACAAGAGGATTAGGTTATAGCAGAGGAAGTTCATCATAATATTAAAGAAAACATCTCAAAAGATAACATATAAAGTAGCACAGAGGAGGGAGGAAATAATATAATGGTCTTTGATTCTGAAACCCCCTCAGTTTCAAACTCATGTTTAATTATAGACAGTATTTCTACAAGTATTAATAATGAAGTCCAGCAGCAATCCAAGAATCAAGATCTGGATAAGATCAGAGAGAATGCCCCACCTACAAAGCAGGCTGCAGTAGCTGAGTATTATTACCCAGCTATGCCTCGCACTGCTAATCAATTCGATATCTCTCTGATTAAAGTTTCAACAATAGTGCATAATGATGGAACTGAAACAAGGATGGTGGATGCCACTGATTTGGTCAATATCTCAGAGCTACGCATTCCAAAGTCAAAGGCAGCAGGTAAGATTAAGGGTAATAAAGAGAAGAAAGCTTTCAAACAAAAGTACATTTCAATTAATCCAGACTGGGGTGAAATGACTACACGACTTAAAACTAAAGGTGTTGAAAATAAAAGAAGAGTTAAGGGCATTATAGTGTTAGGTACTATCTAATTTTTAACTTTATATATCTTATTAATTTCTATCATTCCTTGGAATGTTAGAAGAATGAACTCCCTATAAAACGGACTGATAATTTATATATGTTGAGTGTTTATAAGCCTTCTATTTCAGCCCTTGTAGAGAATAAATTGAATGACGAGAATTATGAAAAGTTTTGTTTGAAACTTTCTAATAATTAGAAGTTTATTAATAATAATGATTGTGGTGGTAGAGGAAGAATTATCATTATCTGATATTCCAATGTTTGGATTAACTAGAATATTAATAAAGTTAAACAATATATTGGCTATCAATTTAAAAATATAGAAGGTTTCTCTTTGCAAATCATAAGTATTTATGACAATAATCTTGAAAGTGAAAGAAATGGAATGTGGTGTAAACCGAAAGCTTTGAATTTAATTTATAATTTTCCTTGGCTTATTATGGGTGATTTTAACACTGGTTTTTCATGTTTTTGAAAACTATGGGGGTAATAAAATTCCTTAAAGTAAATTAGATAGGTTAAATAAATTTTTATTAGAGACAGATCTTTTAAAACCTAATATTAGTGGGAATAAATTTACTTGGAAATTTGATTTTGAAAGAAATATTCACTATAAATTAGATATGGTTTTAATTAATAAAGAATTTTCAAACACTTTTCCTAATTTTATATGTTCCACTCTTGAACAAAATACTAGTAACCATACTCCTTTACTTTTCAATCTCTTTCTAAATGTAGACTTCTGTAATAAAATTTCCCCTTTCGGATTTAAAATGGTTGGATTTTAGAGGAAGATTATAAAAATCTGATGGAAATTTGTCTGAATTTTTCTTCTAATGATACTAAAAAGTATCAATTTAGCATGTTTTCGAAAATTGCTGAAAATAATTTCCAAATTTGGTATAAAAATAATTTTTGAATAAAAACAAGTTGGTTCTTCTAAGAAAGGAAGGGAACTTTTTACAAGATCTTTCTTATAATAATCCAGAGGATATAAATATTTTTAATGATTTTTTTAATAGTCAAAAACATCTTTCCACTGAGCTCGATAAAAATACAGTTAATGCTAGACAAAATGCTAAGTTAGATTTTACTTACTCTAGGTGACGACTGTACCAAATTTTTTCATGCTAAAATGAGCAGTAGAAAGCATTTAAATAATATAGGTAATGTTATTGATAATGCATGTAATCTCTCTAATGCCTATGGTAAAGTGGCTAAAGATACAGTAGAGTTTTACGAAAAATTATATTTTTCTGGGACTAATGAAAATAATTTTCCTCAAATTATTTGTAAAAATATTCTGAACGAAACTGCATCTGAAATTCTTCTTGTTCCTATCATTCGGAAGAAATTAAATTTATTATTTTTAATGCTGGTGATAATAAAAGTCCTGGTCCGGATGGGCTTAATGAAAAATTCTATAAAAATCATTAGGATAGTATTAAGGGGCAGGCCTTTGAAGTTGTTAATGAATTTATGGAAAAAGGCAAGGTTCTTAAAAGTATAAAGCATAATTTTATTACATTAATTCCTAAAAATAAAAATCCCACTTGTATTGGTGATTATAGACCTATTTCTTGCTGCAAATTTATATAAAAAATTATTAATACTATGTTAAGTAATATAATTAAAGTATTTTTTCCTTTGCCCATTTCATAAAATCAGAGTGCTTTTGTGCTAGGTAGACTAATATATGAAAATTCTCTGTTAGCACATGAAATGGCTAGAAAATTTAATACTAAAAATGGTGATAATGTTTGTACTAAGGTAGACTTGTCGAAAGCATATGACAAAGTGAATAAATATTTTATTTATCATACCATGAGATGTATGGGCTTTCCTAATAGGTTTTGTGATTTGATTCTTGAATGTATTAACACCCCTACTTTTTCTATTCTTGTTCAAGGTAAATCTGAAGGTTTTATAAAAAGTAATAAGGGTATTAGGCAGAGTGATCCTTTATACCTTATCTATTTACTATGGTCATGGAATATTTTTCTATAATAACGAAAATTGAAGCTATCAAGGGTAATATTAACCTTACTAATAGAGTTCAGCCTTGTATAAACCATCTTATTTATGCTGATGATCTAATGGTTTTTGTAAAAGCAAACAAGGTTAATGCATGAACCATTATGAGAATTTTTAATAATTTAAATAAATATGCAAGGTTGCAGCTTAATATTTGTAAAATTAAAGCATATTTTAGTAAACATAGTAGATAAAAAAAGGTGTTTTAAATGTTTTAAAAATTGTAGATGAAAATCTTCCTATTAAATATTTGGGTCTTCCTTTATCTGTAATCAAATAAAAGACTCTGACTGTTCTATGCTATTGAAAAAAAATTCAAGAGAGAAAGGAAACTTGATCATGCAAACTACTTTCCATTGCAGGTAGACTAGAACTTATAAAAAATATTATATATGCTATCATTTTATATTGGTTACAAACATTTCGTATTCCAGCTCCTTCCATCAATAAAATAGAAAGTAGATGTGCTGATTTTTTATGAAGGGGTAAATATCATAAAATTAGTTGGGATAAAGTCTGTAGGCCAAAAAAAGATGGGGTTTTGGCATTAGAAGCATGAATGATTTCATTTTAATTTGTCATTTAAAATTATTTTGTAAATTTATCAGTGCAAACTCAATGTGGGCTAGGTGGATGAGACATAAATATCTTAAAAAGAGTAATTTCTGGAATATACTGCCAAATAGTAATCAATCTTATTCTTGGAAACAAACTTTAAATTGAAGAAATATTGGAAAATCTTTGTTAGAAAGAAAATTGAAGTTAGGCGAGGAAACTAGCTTGTGGTTCGACCTCTGGTTTAATAATGATTCTTTCACAAATAAAGTTGGATGGAATAATTTAGTCATATGTGGGGGTTCTAGTGCAGTAGTGTCTATAATAATTAAAGATAACCAATGGCAATCTCAATTACATCCAATTACTAACCCACATAAATATGAAATTTGCAGATTTCCTCTTGATCTTAATGCAGATAATGATTATTGGAAATGGAAAGCTAGCAACAAAGTGAAATTCTCTTTTAAAACTACATGGGATGCTATCAGAAATAAAATCCCTAATGTTGAATGGTATCACTGCATATGGAATAAAGTGAATAGTCCTAAGATGGCTTTTTATATATATTTTGCAATAAATAACAAAATGCCAACTTGGAATAAGATAAATAAATGGGGCAATAAATCTAATTTACATTGTTCCTTATGCAATTTAGTTAATCAAAGTGCTGATCATTTTTTTTCAAATGCAGCTATTCTTATTTTATTTGGAATTACATACAAGCTATGCCGGATATTCAAAATAATGGGCAGATGGATCTTATGCAAGCAATTCAACATATGAACAACAAATTTAAGACTAAATCCACTGAAAGAGATTATGCTCACATTTTAATTACTGTTGTTGCTTTCATACGCATAATAAAACAAATATGAACAAAGAGCAAAAGTGGTTACTTATAGAAACAGATGGCATAATACTTCTCTAAAAATCAAAGAAAAAAGTAAAAAATCAAACCAAGTTTGCTTTTTTAGCTCATGAATGGTGTACTGAAGCTGGTCGTAAGCACTTAGAGCACTATCTATCTCGCTCGAAGAGCTTTCAAAATAACCAACAAGTTACTGATGTCAGAGTGGTGCTTTGAGATTTGAATTTGGTTGGCGTTGGTGTGTATGAGAAGGTATCACTACTAGAAAAGGCTAAAACACCGATGGCTTTCAATGTTTCATTTTCGATGACTTCCGATAGGCCGTCGGCAGCCATCGAAAGCCATCGAAAATTCATGATATATAGGCTTCAACTAAGCCTCTTCTTCCTCATTCTGCAGCATGAAAATCTTAATCAAAAAACCCCTAAATCCCCAAATCAAGCTTCCAATCACCAATGTCAAGCTTCCAGATCCTTTACAGCTGCTTAATCACACTTTATTGCTTTGAATCTCGGGTATAATCCCTTGTTTTCGTGAAAAAACTAATTTTTAGCTTAAATCTAGATTTATGTATGATAAATTAGGGCTAATTAGCTGTTTCAATTGTTTGTAATAGAGTAATAATGGTATATAGCATCCCATGGTGTACTTATTTCATACGTTGTCGTGAAATTTTAAAGAGCATGTATACTTTGTGATTGTATGTATATGTGTAAACCATTGTATATATGTTGTTTCTACCATTGTATTGTGTTGATTAGAATAAGACATGAGTTGTATAACATCTTGACTTGTATAACAATAATGAATGCATGAGTCTAAAAAAAATTTGACTGTATTACAAAATGATAACAATATTAAAGCAACCTTATTAAATAAATACACGAAACAAATGTAGTAAATTAATAGTTTTTTGAAATGTATAAAATTAGTAAATATTCTTTTTTATAAAGTACTTTTTTTACGTCCCATAGAGAGCTTTTGACCCCATCCGATGGGTGTTGTACATGATCATTATATAAATAGCCGTTTTTATCATAAAACGGCCATTTATATTCATCTGGCACAATACTTGTTAGATTTGTCCCTGTTTGGACAAGTTATAACTACAGTAAACAACTACATTTACGCATATTATTTCGTTTCAAATGGTTCACAAAATTTCGCCATCACTTTTCTTTTTTGTTTCCTTCATACACGCATTTGTGTACAATGCAGGAAACAAAAGGGAAGTGCTACCAAAATTTTGTTGAATCGTTTAAAATGAAACAATGTACGAAATGTAAATGTTGTGTTTCTACTGGAAAGTAGGATGACTGATCAGGAAAAAGATAACCATAAACCAACATTTTTATATTGTATTCTTAAATGGGGTAAAAATAACATGTATAAGTTTTCTATCGATACATTGAAAAATAAAATGTGAATTCGTAATATGATCAAAATTTATTTTTGAATTTGTGACATATTTTTCAAATAAGAAAAATGATCGATTATTTTGTTGATCGGAGGAGATGGATGTATCAAAGAAGGGGATTGAGAGACTCAATAAAAGAATATTTTTATAATAGTATAAACGTATTTTTTGAATTTGCTTTAAGTAATAATGGAAGTGATGTAGAAATTCGTTGTCCATGTAGTAGGTGTAAACATTTGAAGTATTTGTAATCCGATATTGTGAAAGTCCATTTGTGCAAAAAAGGTTTTGTGCTGGGGTATTATGTTTGAGATCGTCATGAAGAAGTTGTAGCATATACTGCTGCAGAGTCTGAATTAGACATTGCTGGTAATGAAATTGTTATGATGAACTGTATAGAAAATATGGTTGAAGATGCAGCACAATCAATATTCCCTACGGTTGAAGTTCATGACGATGATGGAAATGTTGAAGAACCAAATATTAAAGTAAAAAATATTTATGATTTACTGGATGCTGCTAAGAAACCTCTTTGGGATGGTTGTAAAAGCGGCACCCAACTATCAGTAACCGCAGAATACATTCTGATGAAGTCAAAATACAACATCACCGAAGCCAGATTTACAGCCTTTGTACAAGCTGCAAAAAGACATATGCCGCCCAATAATTTAATGTGCGAAAATCACTATGAAGTTAACAAGCTTATGTCGGCTTTTGGTTTACCTTATTAGAAAATCGATACATGTTTAAATGGCTGCATGTTGTTTTCGAAAGAGGACATCACTTAGGAAGTGTAGAATACGTAATGGGAAAAGATACAAAAAAAGAAAGGAAATGAAATTCCATAAAAACATATGCATTATTTTCCCATCACTCCTAGGCTTCAAAGATTATATGCATCTTCTATAATTACTTCTAATATGAGATGGCATAGTGTGAGAACAGAGGAAGAGGGTACGTTGACACATCTAGCCAATGGAGAAGCATGGAAGCATTTCAACAAAACTTATTCCAATTTTGCAGCGGAGAGTCGTAATCTTAGACTTGGATTATGTACGCACCATTTTCTCAATTTGGTGCTAAATATTCATCTTGGCCCATTATCATCACATCTTATAATTACCTCCGTGGATGGGTATAAAAACGCAATATATGTTTCTTACTGTTGTTATTCCTGACCCCAACGATCCTACACAAGGAATCGATGTTTATTTACAACCGTTGATTGAGGAGTTAAAAAACCGTGGAACGAAGGAGTAGAAACATACGATGTTTCAAAGAATTTTTTTCCGTATGTTTGCTTCTTTGTTGTGGACTATAACTAATTTTCCTACCTATGCAATGCTTTCAGGATGGAGTACATCCGATTGTCTAGCATGTTCATATTGCACAGAAGAAACATGGGTGTTTTCTTTACCGAATGGTAAGAAATTTCAAGGTTTGACTGTCATCGATGTTTTCTCTGTGTCAATCATCCCTTCAGAGGCGACAGGAATTTTTTTTAGCTAATAGAGTAGAAATCAGACAACCACCAACGATATGGTCAAGCGAAGACATATACGAACTTGTGAGGGACTACCCAAAGATATATAAAACTGGAGTGCAAACAGAAATTGCAGGCAAATCGACTATTTATGATTGGTGTAAACAAAGTATATTTTGGGAGTTGCCTTATTGAAAATTTCTTTTGCTTCGTCATAATATTGATGTGATGCACAACAAAAAAAATGTCTTTGATAATGTTTTTAACATAATTTTGAAAGTCAAGGGGAAGACTAAGGACGATTTGAAATCAAGACGTGACACACAAGAATTATGTAAACGTCTTGAGCTTCATATGAAACCAAATGACAGTAAAAAAACCCAAAGCATGTTACGAGTTAGATAATAATCAAGTTAAAGTTGTGTTAAAATGGGTGGAATGATTAAGATTTCCTAATGGGATTTCATCAAATCTTCGTAAATGTGTTGACTTTAAAAGCGGTAGATTGAGCGGAATGAAAAGCCATGCCTGTCACATAATGATGGAAAATTTATTACCCGTTCTATTCAAAGAACTAATGTCGTTAGAAGTTTGGACGTAATAACAGAACTTAGTCTATTTTACAAAGAGCATTGTTCAACTAACATAAAAGTGCAATGTTTACGTAAACTTGAAGAGGATATTCCTATATTGCTCTACAAATTGGAGAAAATATTTTTGTCAAGTTTTTTAATGTAATGGAACATTTACCTGTTCATTTCCCATCTGAAGCATGACTTCAAGGTCCTATGCAATATGGATGGATGTAAATAATATATTAAATTTAAATGTACAGGCAGAGTTGGAAAGAAATTCTACAAATAGGAACAAAAATCCCGCCACCCATCAAGGAGGGTCAATCCAACAATATCGCAAGGAGTTGGTAAATTTATTAAATGTGAATTGCAAATTGTTATTGTGCTATATAATTTTGAATATACAATAATAGGGCAAAATAATCAATTTCAAAATGCTGAGGCGTAGGGTCCCATGTCGTATATGTATGTGTTTATCCGTACTCATGCTACCGAGCATGTAAATCCGGATGGGACAGTTTCATATATATGACACAATGATAAATCGAGAAAGAGCGGTATAAGCATATTTTAGGTTATGTACTATTAGTAATTATTTTAATTATTAAAGTATAATGAATTAAGATATCATGCTATTAATTTTAATAGTATTTTTATTTGTTTATGCCGGCAAGGTTTATGGAACAACGCCCGAAAATCCTGGAGGAAACCGGTCGAGAGCAGCTGACGACAGATGAGGAGGGCATTATTTTTGAGTCAGTCATAGATCCACCGTCATGGAACTGGCGATATAGCTTTGGAAATCAAGTGGTAATGGATAATATATTAAGATATAACAATTTAATAATCTTTTACTTCTAAAGAGCTTCATATCGCTTTAGTTTTAGCAGTAAGTTTACAGATATAACAATGAATACATTATGTTGTAGCTTTGATAGTAAGATTATAGACTAAATTAAATAAGCGTTGCAGGCCAGCAGACAGAGGAGAGCCATCCAAACGGCTAGAGCTGATATCGATCTAGCAGAGATCGAAGAGTTGAGAGCTAGGGTGGCGCAGCTGGAAGAGCAGAACTGTCGCTAGGCCATCGAAATGACATTGCTGCTGGATCAGCGTATTACTGAGTACATGCCATAGTATGGTGGCCGCTTTCCATCCTCAACTGGTTCAGGAGGTTATAGAGCTGACTGATAGGAGTCATAGGTATTTTTTTGTGTCGTTGTTTAGTAAGTTTTGATGATACATTGAGTTGGTGGAGTTGGATTTGAAATGTTATGTATATTGTTTGATAATACATTGAGTTGGTGGAGTTGGATTTGAAATGTTGTGTGTATTGTTTGATGATACATTTAATGGTAGTATTCTGTCATTTGGAAGTTAATGGTGAGGAGTTAGTAAAAGATTGATGTGTATATTGTACGATTAGATGTATGTAAATTATGGTAGCGAAGTTTTGTTTGATTTTGTATAAATTATGCTTGATTTATTTATTTTTGATATTTGATTATGTTTATATGGTTTGATTTGATTTTGAATATTTGAGTTGGATATATGCTTGTCGGATGGAATATATTGTGTTTATGGATTATGGATGGAAGGTGAAAATGAAGCGGAAATACAGAAAAATAGTAGCAGAATTTCCGACGGCTTCCGACGGTCTGAAGGGCAAAAAATTCCAACGACTTTCTACGGCTTGGTATGGTGAAATTCTGACAGCTACCAACAGGGATGGATTTCAACACGTGCTGTGATCGTCCACATGTTTTTCGATGGCCGTTGGGAAATCAATGACATGATGTGTTTGGAACCGTCGGAAATTCTATTCAGCGACGGATTTTTTATAGTGGAATTTTCCCTTGGCTCCTGACGGTTTACGACGACCGTCGAGGGTCTTGAGCCGTCGAAAATTGATATGATTCTTGGAGTGTATTAATAGATTTGAGTTGCGATGGTATCAGATCTGTTAATCCATCTCTTTTTCCCTCAAATCTGAGTAAATACAATCTCAATGAAGACTTGGAAGGGATGAGAGGAGGATTCAATAAATGTTTATCGTACTAGAAATGTGGGGAAACAAGCGGAGCGATGATTTGAGGTAGAGATTCATAGAAGATATGAATCGCCGCTCCGCCATTTTTGTTAAGCTTGGTGTTTTTTTTTGGTTTTGAAAAAATGTCAGCAACCCTAGTTAGGGTTTAGTAGTTAGGGTTTGGTGATATATTTTGGTTGTCGGGTGGGTGTTGTTCCTGTCGAACCGTTTGGTTGTATTTGGGCTTAGCTTGTTTATCCTCTTTCGAATATATATATATATATATATATATATATATATATATATATATATATATATATATATATATATATATATAATTTACGCTTTGATTAGGTCCGTAGAGAAAAAAGTACATAATTTAGTTACGCAAATGTTTTATATCATTCAACTTGCAGTTCAAAGTTTGACGTGTGCTTGTATATATTAATGCGATGTTTGCAGTTTGATCGGTTAGGTAATTTTATGTTTACTTCAGGCCATAATAAAACTTTGATCAACTCACCCCACAACTGCTTATGTCGTTGGATGATTTATTAGATAACCGTATAGTTAATTAGCTGTTAGGTGAAAATGAAGAAGGTTTCGAGTTTGTACTACTTCAGACACACTGTGTTTTGATAAAAACTATAACAAATTCTACAATATCGTTCCAGCCATGTTTTGATAAAAACTATAACAGATGCAACAACATGCTTATTAGAGATGCACTCATGTAGTTTTATGCTTCACTTTAAATCTCTAACCTTTTGACGTACTTGCGTAGTCTGTGAGGGCACATTTATGCAATTTTAGCTTCCATTTGCAAGTTAACATAAGAAATATCAAACGCTTAACTAATTTTTTCTTCAATTTCTAACTAATATATCATAAAACAATGTATATTCTTGCAGATATACTAAGCATGCATTGCTAAAACAAAACTCAGAGGACGTGATTCGTGATAATGTAAAATAAACTTATTATTTTCTCGTTAAATGGTTGCTGCACTAATATTTAAATCTATAGGTAAAGATGTTTTATCAAATGATATATATACTGTATATTTCTATATAAGTTCAACTTCATATTTGTGCATATGAAGATTTACTTGCATTTCAAACAACATATATATGCCATGCTTATGTATTACAAAATAGTTATATTGTTACTACTGTTGGATATTTGTAACGATGATTCGAGAAAGATGGAGATTATAACTGCGGTACTTCTGACTTCAAGGATCTACTATGTAGATTCTTTTAGATAATAGTTCAACCCAACAGGTACAAACGGAATATTGAACTATCGACTTCAGGATTCAACGAAGCCTTGAAACAGCGTAATCGGATTCAAAACTTATACGATTTCAATCCGATCAAGAACACTCAAATTTGATTTCTGATGATGCAATTTAGTAGAGAACAAAATGAAGAAGAAGAAGAAAACCGATCTGCAACATTTCTGCGCTTGGAACACCTTTCAGGCTTCGCAAACTGTGGTGAAAGGCAGTGTTCTGCAACACTTTCCGAGCATCATAGATCTAGAGGAAGAAGAATGAGATAGAAAGAAAAGAGAATGTCACATCCTTTCTAACAGTCCGAAACCATTGCAAACGGTCACGCTTATTCGTAATGGTTTAAAAACGTTACTAAACGGTCGCGTCCCTTTATTCAAATGACCCGCCAAAACTATCCATTCAAATTCAGGATCCGGCCTGCTAACAAAAAATTAATTCGTCATTGTAGACACGAACCCGAACCCGACCCAGTCCGGTCGGTCGGACGGCGGCGGCGGCACGCACGTGTGGTGGTGATGCATAACTTCTCTCCTCACATCAAAGCAAAGCTTTGGGTGCCCAAAGGCCCAACCATCCTTAGAGAATCCTATATTTAACTAAGTATAATCCCTTATTTTTTCAAGATGTGATACTATACCTCTCTTTTTCCATCTTCTTCCACTTCTTCCCTTTTTAAAAACAAACCCAAACCCAAAGTTATTTTGAAAATTTCCAAAAATTTCCCCTCATTTTCAAAATAAGTAAAATAAATAAAATAGACAGTTGCATCACTATAGTGACTACCTACATACTGAAGTGGGATCAAGCCAATGTAGTTCCCAGATTAAGTTTTGCATCATTGTGGAAACCAATACATAAATGATAGTTATCTTTTGGATTTGAACCTTCACTTAGTGTAAACCATTCAAAGTTCTATCGAGGTCCATGGTGAACGTATCTTGAACCATGTACCCCTAGTGATAGTACGTAACAGTCACACATACTAATTTCCGTATATAGAGTGTTCTGTATGCTCAGCACAATAGTGGCCATGTTCTTAAATCCTGAGCTTATGAGTCTACTTTAGAAAGTGATCGTACTTTCCTAGGAAACGACCTGATTTCCATACTCATATAGGTAAGTCTCTTAAAGTGTTTTTGCGATGCACCTTTTTAAAGAAACTAGACTTATTAAGGATATATTATCCATCCTTTGTTCTTGCAGAATCCAACAATAAATATTATGAGATTATTGAATTAGTGTTCCATAATCATTCTCTTAACTTGTTGGTACCCATTGAACATTGTCTATCCTTTTCAAAACATAAGTTAGGTTTCTGTTAAGGATGATCAATCTTCATTCATAGACCTTAGTCCCATTTTCTTTGATTTTATAGAAACCATTGCCTTTGAAAGACTCTTTGTGAGTGAGTCGGCCAAGTTTTTCTTTTTTCTATATAACAACAGTTACTACTTCACTTTTGAGTAACTGTCTTATCATTTGATGTCTTAGACTCACATGTCTAGACTTTCCATTATATGTCTTATTAAAGACATTGTATATTGTAGCCTGATTATCACAGTTAATCAAGATTGCTGGAGATGGCTTCTACCATAATGGGATTTCTATTAATAAATTCCTAAGCCATTTCGCTTCCTTACTAGCATCTGCTAATGCAATCAACTGTGACAACATTGTTGAGTCAGATATACAGGTTGGTTTCTTGGAAACCCAAGACAGAATAGTGCCTCCTAATGTAAAGATCCATCCAGTCGTAGACTTGTATTTTAATTCTACATTATTCCAGGTTGCATCATTATATCCTTCTATTATAGTAGGATATCCTTTATAAGATAAACCAAAGGTAACGGTTCCTTTCAAATAAGCTAAAACTCTAGAAATAGATTTCCAATGTTCGAAACATGGATTACTCGTAAATCGACATTACACGCTTATAGCGTGCGCTATGTCTAGTCTAGTGCAATGCATAGCATACAAAAGACTCCCAATAATACTAGAATACTCAAGTTGAGAAATGATACGTGTAGTATTCTTTTCTAATTTAATACTAGGATGTAAAGGAGTAGGTGCTGGTTTGTCATTAGGATGACCATACTTTTGGAAGAACTTCTCAATGTAATAAGATAGTGTTAGCAACAACTCCCCCTCTTTCCTAATAATTTTAATTCCCAGAATTACGTCATCTTCTCCTAGATCATTCATATCAAATTTAGAAGATAGAAACTTCCTAGTTTCATTCAAATAGGATATATTGGAACCAAATATTAGCATGTCATCAATGTATAAACATATTATAACATAATCGTAGTTGTCCGGTTTTCTATAAATACATTTATCAGCATCATTAACAATAAATCCATATGACAATGCTATTTTATCAAACTTCTCATGCCATTGCATAGGAGCTTGCTTCAGGCCATAAAGAGACTTTACTAATTTGCAAACTTTCTTTTCTTGGCCTGGGGTTTTGAAACCTTCCGGTTGTTCCATATATATCTCTTCTTCTAAATCTCCATTTAGAATCGAAGTCTTTACATCCATTTGATGTATGACCAATTTATGAGTTGATGCATGTGCTATTAAATAGCGTATAGAAGATATGCAAGCAACTGGAGCATATGTATCAAAATGATCTACTCCATGTTATTGCTCATATCCCTTAGCAACTAATCTGGCTTTAAACTTAACGATGGATTCATTTATATTCAACTTTTTCTTAAATATCCATTTGTTGAATATGCGCTTATATGATTTTTGTTTGATGATAATAAACATATATTCATTTGTTTAAATGTATTTGATAATATACTATTTTATTTTTTCACAAATTAAATAAATATTTGCAGAATAAAATAAATAACACGAAATTTGAATTCAAACGAATATTTTATTCAAACAAATATTTATTACATCTTTGAATAGTACAATTTCAAGCTCTCACTATAACTATACAACCTTGATTACAATTACATCACATTTCACATTTACAATTCACCTCACTACATATCACTCACACTCGTATTTATCTTCAACTTCATTCCAGTTTGAATCCAGCATCTGAGAAATCTGCAAAAATATTCACTAACGCAGTAAAATTGAAAAAGAAATATTTTTGCAAAATAAAATAAGATATGATTTTTGAAAATAATATTTGCCTCAGTTATTTGGGTTGTTCGTAATCATTTAAATTTGAATTCATCATACACGAACAACTTGTGACATACACAGTGTATTACTGTATATGCCACAAGGCCGTGCACGCCGATATATACACTTGATTGTTTTACAGGGACAGGTGAGCACAGGTCAAACCCAAATGCAAAGCGGGTTCAACTCACGTGCAATATATTTAAAATCACGACACGAGCACAAGGTCAAACCCGAGCTGTAAAACTGGGTTCAACACAAGGCAGTCATGAAGTATGCAAAGAGCTTGAGCATGAGATATTGCAACTACAGTAATGCATCAGTGACCAAACACTACAAACTGCAACATGGCGAAGACTACAAGCAACTGACACAAACAACTCAAATGCACACATGAAGTATGCAAAGAGCTCGAGCACAAGAACATGACAGCAAACAGAAGTGCACAGCAACAGGAAGTGCAATTCCAAGTGAAGAACCAGACTCAAGTTAGTGCACAGTGCATATATGATGCATACAAGTACAGGCCACAACATGTCAATGCAAGCACAGCCACAAACATGCCACAAGACTATAAGCAGTGCCACAAAACCAGGCAACATGTACACAAGTACAGCTACAATGGCCAGACCAACCAGAAAAGGTGCAATCCAAATATGCAGTGCATACAAGTAACCCAAGTACTACAAGAACAGTGCATAGAACAATGTGCACAGATACAAGTTCAAGTGCTCAGTGCAGACCACAAAATGCCACAGCAAATACATCATGAAAGACCAGAGTAGTTCAGTCAAGCAAGTGCACAACAATCAACACAGTGAAGTATACTAGTGATACATCAGTGAATTCAACATGACAGTGTAAAACACCAACATGAGCAACATGAATGCAACAAAGACCAAGCTGCAGCATCAAGATAAGAAGATCAAAGTGAACCAGATCAATAGCAGCTCAGTTATACAAGCTAACCAAGTTTATATGCAATGCAAAGACCACGGCTACAACAAATGTACACATATGGACAGTAAAAAAAGAAGTGCACAGCAACAGTAAGGAAATGGACAAATGCAACTGAACCAACTACACAAATATGCTATGCAGTAAAGTCAATCAGAGGCATCAACAAAGACAATGCTTGACACCGAGCATGTACAAAATGATGCATGATGAATCAGACCATACAATATGAAACAGAGGCAACAAGACTATATGCAAGCAAAGTCTCTACATGGATGCAGTGATACAGGTCAGAGTTTTAAAATGCACAAATATGCTATGCAGTGAAGCAATACACAGCAAGTGGATATAAACATCAAGCCAGAAAATCAAAGCATACTGAAGCCGAGAATGTACAAGTATGAAATGGTCAGGGTGTCAACAAGTCAAAGCCGTGGTTGTCGAAGTCAAAGTCAGAGACCTCAACCAAGCAACAAATATATTCAATTATGAACAAGTCAAGGCCGAAGCTGTAGCAATCAAGAAGCCGTAGTCAACAACATGATGATCACGAAATAAATCAAAATCGTAACCATCAAGCAATGAAATATACGATTATGAACTAGTCAGAATCAATCATCAAACGTTCAATTTAAATCAAGTGGCCGAGAAGAATTTTTGACGAAATCAAAAATATTTGGACGAACGAGAATATAGGAATTCGATTCCTATTTAAACAAATCATCATCGGCAAATTTTTGTATCGAATTCCAGAAAGCATAAAATCAGAAAAGCACAAGCAAATAATTACATACCGAATCGAAGAAGGAATTCGATCAAAGAAGTAGCCGAAGTGAGCATCAATCAATCAAGGATACACGCAAGAGATCATAGAATAAATCTACATACTATCGGCACTTCAAAAGCCCTAAATCTGGAAAAGGAATGAAGCCCTAAATTTGCAAGAGGAACGGCCACCATTATACACGCAAACGAACGGAGTAAAGCAAAAGGAGACGGGTCAAAATAATAAAAGGGGCCGGCCTATATATTTTAAGGGCTTTTAATTATATTAGGGTTATTTATTTTAATTTGTTTTTAACTTCGTATTTACTTTTAAACCGTTTTAATTTTCTAGTCGTGTGACTAGGGTGCAAACTACGGTGTGTAGTTTGGGAATTTGCAACTCGGTAGTTGAGTTGTGGTCAAGGTTTTGAGCGTAGAGTTAGATTAGTCAATAGCGGGTATAGCGAGTTTACGTGTGTAAGCGAGGGACTATCTAATTTCTAGTAGAAACCTTGGGGGCAGCACGTAGGCATGTTTTTGCCGAAGCTGGGTAAATTCTGTGTTGTTCTGTTCTGCATTTTATTATTCTGCTATTTATTTCTGTGCTGGTAGTATTCTGTGATCTTTGTTAATATTAGTTTATAAGCTTCCGCAATTATTTTTTATAATTAACACTATCACCCTATTCACCCCCCCTCTAGGGTGAAATCGATCCTACAAGTGGTATCAGAGCTAGGAATAGAAGTCAACATTTGTTTTTAAAAATTCTATTTTTTTTGAAAAAATCAGTTTTTGTTTAAAAATTCGAATTTTTAAAATGGCTTCTTTTAATAATGCTTTTGCAGAAGGGCAATCCATAGTTAGACCACCAATGTTCAATGGTGAATATGCTTACTGGAAAAATAGAATGCAAATTTTTCTGAAAACCATTGACGCTTGGAATATTGTTGAGACAGGTTATAGTATACCAACTATAACTGTAGATAATTAGGAAATAGAGAAACCAAAGGAACAATGGATAGAACTAGAAAATAAATTACAAAATACTAATGCCAAAGCTATGAATTCTATTATCTATTCATTGGATCAATTTGAATTTAATCGTGTCTCACATTGTCTAACTGCGCAGGAAATATGGCACATACTAGAATTGACTCACGAAGGAACATCTCAAGTCAAAGAATCTCGCCTTGCAATGCTAAGCAGCGAATACGAGAACTTCAAAATGGCGAAGGAAGAAAATGTCAAAGAGATGTACGGACGACTCTCCAATATCGTATACAAATCAAAAGCTCTCGGAAAAACATACACCGAATTAGAAATAGTCCGGAAAATCCTCAGAGTCCTTCCACGAAGCTTTGAAGCAAAAGTTACTGCCATACAAGAATCGAAAGATTTAAAACAACTTAAAGTTGAAGAACTCATCGGAAATCTCACCACTTATGAGCTAGAAATGAAATTCAAAGAAGAGCGTGAAGGAGGTGACACTCAAAAGAAATCAATAGCTCTCAAAGGAACAACCGAAAGTGATGATGATAACGATGAAGATGATGGAGCAGCAGAATTGGAGCTGTTAATAAGGAAATTCAAAAAATGGAATCAAAAACATGGAAATTCAGCTCGAATTCAAAAAGCAAAAAGCAGAATAGCCAAAGCACTAGACTACTCGGAAGAACAAAAGTTTATTTGTTATAATTGCAACAAACCCGGCCATATCAAGCCCGATTGTCCACAAATTAAATCCAGCCACGGAAAGAAACAGAAAACGAAAAGTTTTGCAGCCACTTGGGATGAAATAGACGAGAATGATCAAAGCACTGGCAGTGAAAGCGAAAAGGCAGAATTGTGTCTTCGAGGTGATACAACTGACAGTGACGATGACGAGCCAAGTGAGGTATCAAAACTTACCCATTCTGAGTTGCTTATATATTTTCATGAAGTAAACGGTTGTTTTGAACGACTTAGGGAAAAATACGCCAAACTTGAATCTCAAAAAGATACTTTGATAGAATGTAATAAACAACTTGATCAATTAGTTAAAACCTATCAAAGTAGGATCCCTAAGTGTGATAAGTGTCCAACATTTGATGAAGAAATTAAAAAATCAGAAATTAAAATAAAATCGCTTGAAAATGAAATTCTGATTTTAAAGGAGAATGAAAATACTAGGAGAGAGAATTCCATTAAAAAGTGCACACAGTTGTTAAACGAAAATGAATCTCTCAAATCACAAGTCCAACAATTGTCTACGACTTTAGATAAATTTTCAAAAAGTGAAAAATCGTTGAATATGCTATTAGGAAAGCAAACTGTTAATATGGTTAGACAAGGACTTGGATATAATAATTCGAAAATTGTTGAAAACAAGATTAATCAAGTTAATTCTATGTGCACGATTTGTAGAAAATTTGGACACGATCACAATAATTGTTGGTATAGACCCAAACATGTGAAAACTATACCGATTTGGGTTCCAAAAGGCACAAATATAAAATCTTTCAAAGTTAAACAAATTTGGGTGCCGAAGGGAACAATTATAAATAGTTTTGGGTCTATACAAAATTATTTTTCGAAATTTTCTGCCACTAACAACCATGGACCTATAAAAACAAATAGGTCACATAAATCCTTTACCGTGTAGGTGTGGTGGCAGGCTAAGGAACAACAATAGTGTTCTCTGGATTTTGGCTGTTCCAGAAACACAACGGGCGACAAAGCAAAGTTCCTTAGCCTAGTATAAGGGTGACAGAATCACAATGGACAACGACGAGAAATGTCGTAAAGGTAAAGACAGGTAAAGGTATATTTATTTGTACGATATATTAAATGTGATAATCTGTACCATTTTCTGAATAAAATCAGCCAATTATGCGATGATGATATGATGATGATTTAATGATGATTTTGATTCTGACTTTATTCAAAATTGTTAGCCATTTATATTCTTATGCCAAAAACACTATAAAATTCTCTAGAATTACTTGATATATAAGTTTGAGAGAAAAATAGTGTTTTGATTGGATAATAATATTGTTGTTATAATATTTTTGGCTAAATCCATATTCATGTTTTGACACGGTCTCGATTTAAAATCCTAATGAATTCTATTTTAAAAATTGTAAAAAGGATTTTAATTTTTTTTTGAAATTGTTGAAACTTTTAAGAAATTGCTTTGAAATAAAAATAATGTTTGATGGCTTCTAAAATTGACACTTTAATATATGTTTGATTGTTGACACGGTTTTCATTTCAAATCCAAGAGAATTTCATTTAAAATTTGTTGATAATAATCATGAGAAAATTTGTTGAAATTTCTTAATCTGGTCTTTGACATTCAACGAGTGAATTTTGAGTGAAATTTAAATTCAGATGCAGATTACACTGGTAATATGGTTGATAGAAAAATTACTAGTGGAACGTGATTAATTTTTGACACATTCATTTGCTGCATCGTTTTTCAAAGAAAATGTCTGCATATTTTTCATTTGAAATTATTTTTTATAGCAGAAAATTTTCTTATGAAACCCTTTCTAGAAAATTAGTTTTGACCTTGTATCAGATTAGTTATTTAAGAAAACTTGATTTTATAACTATTTTTGAAATTGATTTCAAATAACTATATTAACTAATCTGACCCCCTAATAATTATCGAAAAGATATATAGTGATTGAAAATAAGATGAGTGTTGATATTGATCAAATATTATAACTCGAGACGGTATAATTAGTAAATTTCTTTAGAAATTTAAACGAGAGTTATAAAACTTTTTGTTGGAAAAAATTCCATGACCATCTCTATTTCTATCATATTTCTAACGATCATCACTCATCAAAATTCTATATAGTTTGTCGATATGTGTTACTTTAAACAGGAATCGTTCGTTTTTCATTTTCACATTTTTTTAAAAAAGAAAAAAAATAAATAAAATAAATAAATACCAAAGTATTCACTCTCATTTAAAAGTCCTCACGGTTATGCATGGGTGAATTACTTGGAATTTGTTATGTGCTTCCATGCTCATTTAAAAGTCCTCGCGGTTATGCATGTATGGAACGCATATCAAAAGTTGATTTGTAAAATAAACAAGTTGATTCTAATCCCATTTAAAAGTCCTTATGGTTATGCGTGGTTAGAAGATACTTGAATTCATTTTTTTTTAAAATAAAATTGAAATACTACTAATCTCATTTAAAAGTCCTAACGGTTATGCATGGTTAGTAGATATTCAAATTCCTGATATAAAAATACCACAAACAGACACAATTGTATGGTTTTATATGATGACATCATCTCCATCATTCTAAAAGTGGAATATGCGCCTAACAAAATTTTTATGATTTTTGTTTGATTTTTTTATTGAAATTTGATATTTATATTCAATTGAGTTTTAATGTTGGATTGATATCGATTACTTTATCTCTATTTTCTCTAACACTATTATTCTTTTGCTGATAACAAAAGGGGGAGAGAAAAGTTAAGATTTTGTCAAATAGAATCAAGCAAAGGTCAAATAATTTTCCATTTGCATATAGGCTCATTTATATATTTCTATTTGTATGCATATATGTAGGGGGAGCTTTGTGTAGAGAGGAAGCATTTAAATAGGGGGAGCAATTAGGATATATCAATGATCAAATACATTTAACATATTCAAAATCTTAAATATATGTTTGTTATCATCAAAAGGGGGAGATTGTTGAATATGCGCTTATATGATTTTTGTTTGATGATAATAAACATATATTCATTTGTTTAAATGTATTTGATAATATACTATTTTATTTTTTCACAGATTAAATAAATATTTGCAGAATAAAATAAATAACACGAAATTTGAATTCAAACGAATATTTTATTCAAACAAATATTTATTACATCTTTGAATAGTACAATTTCAAGCTCTCACTATAACTATACAACCTTGATTACAATTACATCACATTTCACATTTACAATTCACCTCACTACATATCACTCACACTTGTATTTATCTTCAACTTCATTCCAGTTTGAATCCAGCATCTGAGAAATCTGCAAAAATATTCACTAACGCAGTAAAATTGAAAAAGAAATATTTTTGCAAAATAAAATAAGATATGATTTTTGAAAATAATATTTGCCTCAGTTATTTGGGTTGTTCGTCATCATTTAAATTTGAATTCATCATACACGAACAACTTGTGACATACACAGTGTATTACTGTATATGCCACAAGGCCGTGCACGCCTATAT
The DNA here is from genome assembly GCA_030765085.1 of Allium cepa. Lineage (NCBI taxonomy): Eukaryota > Viridiplantae > Streptophyta > Magnoliopsida > Asparagales > Amaryllidaceae > Allium > Allium cepa. The sequence goes on from CM060935.1 coordinate 491,070,045, forward strand.
ATACACTTGATTGTTTTACAGGGACAGGTGAGCACAGGTCAAACCCAAATGCAAAGCGGGTTCAACTCACGTGCAATATATTTAAAATCACGACACGAGCACAAGGTCAAACCCGAGCTGTAAAACTGGGTTCAACACAAGGCAGTCATGAAGTATGCAAAGAGCTTGAGCATGAGATATTGCAACTACAGTAATGCATCAGTGACCAAACACTACAAACTGCAACATGGCGAAGACTACAAGCAACTGACACAAACAACTCAAATGCACACATGAAGTATGCAAAGAGCTCGAGCACAAGAACATGACAGCAAACAGAAGTGCACAGCAACAGGAAGTGCAATTCCAAGTGAAGAACCAGACTCAAGTTAGTGCACAGTGCATATATGATGCATACAAGTACAGGCCACAACATGTCAATGCAAGCACAGCCACAAACATGCCACAAGACTATAAGCAGTGCCACAAAACCAGGCAACATGTACACAAGTACAGCTACAATGGCCAGACCAACCAGAAAAGGTGCAATCCAAATATGCAGTGCATACAAGTAACCCAAGTACTACAAGAACAGTGCATAGAACAATGTGCACAGATACAAGTTCAAGTGCTCAGTGCAGACCACAAAATGCCACAGCAAATACATCATGAAAGACCAGAGTAGTTCAGTCAAGCAAGTGCACAACAATCAACACAGTGAAGTATACCAGTGATACATCAGTGAATTCAACATGACAGTGTACAACACCAACATGAGCAACATGAATGCAACAAAGACCAAGCTGCAGCATCAAGATAAGAAGATCAAAGTGAACCAGATCAATAACAGCTCGGTTATACAAGCTAACCAAGTTTATATGCAATGCAAAGACCACGGCTACAACAAATGTACACATATGGACAGTAAAAAAAGAAGTGCACAGCAACAGTAAGGAAATGGACAAATGCAACTGAACCAACTACACAAATATGCTATGCAGTAAAGTCAATCAGAGGCATCAACAAAGACAATGCTTGACACCGAGCATGTACAAAATGATGCATGATGAATCAGACCATACAATATGAAACAGAGGCAACAAGACTATATGCAAGCAAAGTCTCTACATGGATGCAGTGATACAGGTCAGAGTTTTAAAATGCACAAATATGCTATGCAGTGAAGCAATACACAGCAAGTGGATATAAACATCAAGCCAGAAAATCAAAGCATACTGAAGCCGAGAATGTACAAGTATGAAATGGTCAGGGTGTCAACAAGTCAAAGCCGTGGTTGTCGAAGTCAAAGTCAGAGACCTCAACCAAGCAACAAATATATTCAATTATGAACAAGTCAAGGCCGAAGCTGTAGCAATCAAGAAGCCGTAGTCAACAACGTGATGATCACGAAATAAATCAAAATCGTAACCATCAAGCAATGAAATATACGATTATGAACTAGTCAGAATCAATCATTAAACGTTCAATTTAAATCAAGTGGCCGAGAAGAATTTTTGACGAAATCAAAAATATTTGGACGAACGAGAATATAGGAATTCGATTCCTATTTAAACAAATCATCATCGGCAAATTTTTGTATCGAATTCCAGAAAGCATAAAATCAGAAAAGCACAAGCAAATAATTACATACCGAATCGAAGAAGGAATTCGATCAAAGAAGTAGCCGAAGTGAGCATCAATCAATCAAGGATACACGCAAGAGATCATAGAATCAATCTACATACTATCGGCACTTCAAAAGCCCTAAATCTGGAAAAGGAATGAAGCCCTAAATTTGCAAGAGGAACGGCCACCATTATACACGCAAACGAACGGAGTAAAGCAAAAGGAGACGGGTCAAAATAATAAAAGGGGCCGGCCTATATATTTTAAGGGCTTTTAATTATATTAGGGTTATTTATTTTAATTTGTCTTTAACTTCGTATTTACTTTTAAACCGTTTTAATTTTCTAGTCGTGTGACTAGGGTGCAAACTACGGTGTGTAGTTTGGGAATTTGCAACTCGGTAGTTGAGTTGTGGTCAAGGTTTTGAGCGTAGAGTTAGATTAGTCAATAGCGGGTATAGCGAGTTTACGTGTGTAAGCGAGGGACTATCTAATTTCTAGTAGAAACCTTGGGGGCAGCACGTAGGCAGGTTTTTGCCGAAGCTGGGTAAATTCTGTGTTGTTCTGTTCTGCATTTTATTATTCTGCTATTTATTTCTGTGCTGGTAGTATTCTGTGATCTTTGTTAATATTAGTTTATAAGCTTCCGCAATTAATTTTTATAATTAACACTATCACCCTATTCACCCCCCCTCTAGGGTGAAATCGATCCTACACCATTTACATCCTATAGGTTTAGCACCAGGAGGTAAATCAGCTAAAAACCCAAGTTTGGTTTAACAATATGGAATTTATTTCATCATTAGTAGCTTATTTTCAGAATATTGAATCTCTGGAACTCATAGCCTCAAAATAAGTTTTGGGGTCATCATCGACGTTCATGACATATCTAGTCACATTAAGGACTTCATCCTTACTGCCTTCTTTAAGATACGTAATGAAGTCAAGACCATAGTCCTTCTCCATTCTTGCTCTTTTACTTCTCCTTTGTTCAGTACTATTATCTGGTACTGTTACTTCCTTGATGTTTTGGGAAGGAGCATAGTCATCGTCATTGATATCATCAATTGTATTAGGTTCTGTACTATATGATCTCAATGGAATCTCAACAGTTTGATTTTCAAAGAATTCTATACCTACGGATTCTATAACTTCTAATGTGTCAAGAATTAGGAATCTATAAGTTGTGCTATTAAGTGAATATCCTATGAAAGCACATTTAAATGCCCTATTTTCTAACTTTGGTCGTTTAGGGTCTGGTTTTCTAACATACGCTAAACAACCCCAAACTTTAAGTCTTGTAAGATTAGGTTTCCCATTAAACCATAATTCAGAAGGTGAAACACTATTCTTTTTAAGTGGTACTCTATTTAAGATATAACATGCAGATAACATAGCACCACCCCATAGGTTATAAGGTAAGTTTGAACTTATGAGCATGTCATTAACCATTTCTACTAAAGTTCTAATTTTTCCTTTCAGCAACACCATTTTGTTGTGGTGTATATGAAGGCGGTGTATATAGGGGCAGTGCATTGGTGAAATAAACCATATTGTTTACAAAATAAGGTGAATTCATTTGAGAAATATTCACCACCTCGATCTGAATGTAATATTTTTATTTTAACTCCTAATTGTGTTTCGACCACTGATTTGTAAATTTTAAATTTATCAAAGGCCTCATCTTTAGTTTTCATCAGATACACATATGCATATCTAGTATAATCATCAATAAATGTCATATAGTATTGGTTACCACCATAGGTGATATGATTTTTAAGTCACCCACATCACTATATACTAAATCAAGCAAGCCAGTTTTCCTTTCTACAGATTTAAAGGATTTTCGGTGTATTTTTTCTTGAACATATATTTCACATTTAGAGATAGTACCAAAATCACAATCAGAAATTAATCCTAGTTTATGCTATTTTTAAGGGAATTATAATTAACATGTCCTAGTCTACCATGCCATAAACTAACGGAATCAACAATATAAATAGAAGATTTCTTTATTAGATTCAACTTAACCATGTCGTTACAAGAGTATCCCTGTCCAATGAATTTGCCGTTCTTGGACAACACTAACTTATCAGACTCATACACCATCTTGAATCCTCCTTTTTTAAGAAGGTATCTAGAGAACAAATTCTTACACATATCAGGTACATAAAATACATTAAACAATGTAAGAACATTTTTAGAAGTAAATGTAAGTTCTATGGTGCCTTTTCCCAAAACTTTGCTTGGAACCTTATTCGCTCCAGTAACCTTGTCGGCTTCTCCATTATTTTCTTCGTAAGTCTTAAACAGACTACGGTCTTTGCAAATATGAATGGTTGCTCCTGTATCAAACCACCAATCATTATTGGTTTCTCTAATGGAGTTCGCCTCTTGTACTGCAGCCACAAGCGAGTCTTCGACCACATTCTCTTTTTGTTGTTTCTTCCACTGACGGCGGTCTCGGGCATAGTGTCCAGGCTTGTTACAGTAGTAACAAGAACCTTTCTTTTTGTTGTTGGAATTTTTCTTCTTAAACTGTGTCTCATTCTTAGGCTTTAGCTTTTTAGTAAATTGAACATTATTTACCCTAGAATGGGACTCAGTTTGCAGAGTATCATCCAGTTCGCGTTTACGAGAGTCCTCTTTAATACAAAGATGATGCTGTAAACCATCTAAATTACAATCCGTTTTCGCATGTTTTAATTTTTTCTTATAACCATTCCAAGAATTAGGAAGTCTTGAAATTATAACTCCAACAACAAAAGATTCAGGGAGATTTATTCCAGCGTCCTTATTTTGATTCACTAATAGTAGAATTTTGTTTACTTGTCCAATTATGGACTTATTGCCATCCATTTGGAAATCCATAAAATTGCAAATAAGGAATTTTTTGTTACTTACCTCAGATATGCGATATTTGCTTTCTAGTGTAGCCCAGAGTGCCTTTGTAGTTTCCAAAGTCCTATATGCATTGTAGACAAGAGTAGATAATGCATTCAGAATGTACCCTCTACATAGAAAATCATCCTCTTTGCGCTTTGCATGTTTTGATTTCCATTCGTCAGTATCTTTATCAGTTTCCTCTGCTATTTCCTCCAAGTTATCTTAAAGAATATAGAACAATTTGACCGTGATAAAGAAGAATTTCATGTTCTCTTGCCAACGAGTGAAGTTTTCACCATCAAACCGCTCCAATCGCGTTAAATGTTGATTTATAACTTGAAGAGCTTTGAGATTGATTGAACCGAACCATCCATGGTTGAAGATATTGTCTAAAAATTGTTGGATATTTGTATCGACGATTCGAGAAAGATGGAGATTATAACTGTAGTACTTCTGACTTCAAGGATCTACTATGTAGATTCTTTTAGACAATAGTTCAACTCAACAGGTACAAACGGATTATTGAACTATCGACTTCAGGATTCAATGAAGCCTTGAAACAGCGTAAACGGATTCAAAATTTGTACGATTTTGACCCGACCAAGCACACTCAAATTTGATTTTTTTTATGATGCACTTTATTAGTGAATAGAACGACGAAGAAGAAGAAAACCGATCTGTAACATTTTTGCGTTTGCAACACCTTTCAGGCGTCGCAAAGTGTGTGGAAAGGCAGTGTTCTGCAACACTTTCTGAATGTCGCAGATCTGGAGGAAGAAGAATGTGATAAAAAGAAAAGAGAATTATCTCGTGACGGTTTCTGGGCGTCACTATTTATAGTAAGGAGGACGTGTCCATTCGTCAAGCGTCGCATCCTTTCTAACAGTCCGCAACCGTCATCGCATCCCTTCATTCAAGTGACCAGCCAAAACTTTCTATTCAACTAAAGGATCCAACCTGCTAACAAAAGATTAATTTGTCATTTTAAACCCAAACCCGACCCTGTCAGTCGGACGGACGACGGTGGCGGCTGCGCGCGTGTGTGGTGGTCCATTACTTTCTTCCTCACATCAAAGCAAAGCTTTGATGTGCCCAAAGGGCCCAACCTTTCCTAGAGAATCCTATATTCAACTAAGTATATTCCCTTATTTTTCAAGATGTAGGACAATACCTCTCTTCTTCCATCTTCAAAAACAAACCCAAACCCAAAACTATTTTGAAAATTTCCAACAACTACCGTTTGCAAATTAGGAAATGAATATTTAGTTAATATTCTGTAGCTAGAAATCAATGGGTTATTCCAATATATTCACTATTGTACAATGACCAAAAATTGGCTTATGTAAAGGACGTCGGTTTTTGCATTCGCTTTTCTTGTTTACCAAGAAATTGAAAGAAGTTAAGTATAAGTTATCTTCATTTGTTCTTTACGTGAATGATTTTTCTCCTTAACATGCCTTATTACTTTTGGGCCACTGTTGTTTTTTCAACTCTTAACATCCTTAAAATACCCATAGGAATGATTCTTGACTCTTCATTAGTTTGTTGATAGCTTCAATTATACATTAACTGGTTTTCGCTAAAAAATAATTTTTAAATTTTAGAATATTTTTACATTAGAAGTGACTTGCAACACCTATTTGCTAGATTTACGTGTTTTACCGCGGCTGGTTTTCACGGCAATGGCAATCAATATTATGCTCAATCTTCCCCTGCCTGCATTTTTTTAAAAGGTTCGTCTTTTGCGGTTTTATATTGTCTATTAAAAATTCATCACGTGGTCTGTTCATATTTTATATTTTCATTTTTCCTCTCTTGGACGATAGAATTTACTTAATATTGGTAAAGTTATTTATCTATGTCTATTTTGAATATTTATAGTAGTGGCTGATCAAGTACAATAACACGATACAATAGCTATATGTAATAGGGAAGGAAATGTAGATAACTCTACTATTGATGAATCGGGGGTATGGTTCTTTGGATTATGGGCTCGGTTGGGTTGCTGCTCTTAAATGGTCTGGCATCCACCGCTTTCTCTTTTGACCACCAAAACTAAAGACCATCCTAAAAAATAAGCAAACCCTCTTCCTAACACCTCTTTATTTTTTAATTTAAACATAGGCACCCAAAATTAAGAACTCGACTTCTCTCTTCTGTGCTCACGTATCAAAATTCACTGCCGCCTCATCTCTACCATCACTTCTCACAACCGAACTATTGCCGCTACAATGAAGAAGGCATGAAAATCGTCTCTGCCCATGTCGTCTCAACAAACCACTCAACCAAGTAAGTTTTTAACTAATCCATGAATTTAATTTATGGCATGAAATCTTAGATCGACGATGGTGTTGAAAACTGTAAAAAAAATATTGTGATTTGTATTGGGAATTTTTTGTTTACGACAAGAAGAAACCGATGTTTACATTATGTTAGTCAATTGTAGGGTGCTGAAAGAAAATGAATAAAGCTTAGCAGTATGCCATCATTATATCTCTCCCAATCTCATCACAGCCACTCTTTTCTTCAGATGCAATCATATTCGTTGTTTATTTATTGGATACTGCTTCTTTGTGGGCTGTTTATTTAAAGCTCATGCAACTCTGTATATATTGTTTTGCAATCTGCTATATCAAGCTTATCGAAAATCAATGCGTCAAACACTTATTGTAGTAAAGACTTTTTTCACAATTCCTCTCTGTGTCATTGTATCATTCAATTCTTTGCAAAGTCTTAACATGGTATCGGAGCAGTTCTGCTCAACAACATAAATTCATCCTCAAAGAAGAATTTGATCCTTTCTCCATCAGAGTGTTTTCATCACTTGGAGAAATTTTTTTCCCATCAGATTCAATTTCATCATCTGGGAATTAAAGTCTGCTTTCAGATTCTGGTGCCTCGCCGAGCCATTATACTAGCTGCACTCAAGAATTGCAAGAAGCCAAACTCGTTTGAGAATTTTTTTTGAAAAACAGGTTCAAGAAAGCAGAAAATCATCTCAGTAAATCTGAAAATTAGGCCAGAGCAATGCCATGATCCATCAGAAAACGTTCATTATCTTAATCTAGCTGCTACTTACCTATTCTCATTATCTTTTTGAGGTGTTTTCTATTCTTGAACCTTTTTTCTTTGCTTTCTTCTGGCTCTTGATTCAAGAATTATCATCATGGGTGATGATCTTTCAACCACTTCTGATAATGTTAATACTGAGCAGCAAACTGATGTTACTGCTAAGTTAATCAAGGCTGTCACAAGCCCACAAAGCCAATTGATCACCGTACATTCGGATGAGAATAATCATCTGTTGTGGAAATTTTAAGTTGAAACTGCAATTCAGGGATATGGGCTTGAAGGCTTTCTTCTTGGCACCATACCTACACCACCAAAATGCATCATAGTTTAAGGAAACAAAATCATCAACAATGAAGAGTATGTCAAACATCACAGACAGGACAGACTTATATGCTCCTAGTTATTATCATCAATAAACTCAAGTCTGTTATCTCATGTTATTGGATGCAAATCAGCAAGTGAAGTATAGGAAACAATTGAAAAAGTCTTCAACACTCAGTCTGCTACCAAAGTGATGTATCATAAGAGACAACTTCAAAAAATTAGGAAAGACAATTACTCTATGAAGGAATATCTGTACAAAATCAAGACTATTTGTGATCTGCTAGAGGCTGCAGGCCATAAACTATTTGAATCTGAACAAATATTAACCATATTAAATGGTTTAATGATGATTATGAAGAAGTGGTGGCAGTTATAGCATCTAATAAAGTTTTACCATCTGTTGATGATGTCCATTCAATTCTTTAAGCACATGATGCCAGAATAGATAATAAAAGACCTCGAGAATCAGAGTTAACAATCAACTACACCACAAACTCCAAAAAAAAGAATCAGACCAGTAACAAAGGAGATCAATCATCTCAAAGAGGAGGACATTCTAATAGGTCAAGGGCAAGAGGTAGGTGGAACAATAACAATAGACCCAAGTGCCAAATTTATGAAAAATTTGGACATACTACTATAAAATGTTATTTTAGATACTCAAACCACCACCACAACAACAACAATCAAAGAAGTGGGAACTACAATGCTAATATGGCTCAAGCAAGCTCAAGTAATCAAGCTGACAAAAAAGGTTACTGTTCAAATGAAAATGCTCAATCAGAACATGTGCAAGATGATTGCTGGTACCCAGACTCTGGTGCAACAAATCATATATAAAATAATCTTGATAACTTGAATCTGGCAATAAAGAGTATAGAGGTAAACAGTCAATTTGCATGGGCAACGGTAAGTGTATCAAAATCTCTCATGTTGGCAGTACTGTTATTAAAGGAAAGAAACAATTATTTCTGCATAACTTATTAAGAGTTCCAAAAATCAAGAAAATCCTAATAAGTATGTCTCAATTTGCTAATGACAACAAAGTATATTTTGAACTTTACCCAAATTATTGTCTTGTTAGAGAAATACTGACTAAAGATATTCTCTTCTAGGGTAATGAAGAAAAGGATTTGTATAGGTTTAAATTTGCCAACAGTGCTAGCCATGCAACAAAGCAAAATTATTGTAACTAGTGTGAAAAGAATGACTACAGTAGTGTATTTGACCTTTGGCATTGTAAACATGATCATCAATGTGTTGAAGTTATGAAAAAGTACTTTCTGAAGATTTCATTTCATATGATGATATCTCTTTTCCTTATGTATGCAGTTATTGCCAAATGGATAAGAGTCACAAATTACCATTTAATGGCTCTCTAACCAAGTATTCTCAACCCATTGATCTTATTGCAACTGACCTCTGGGGACCATTCCCAATATGTTCTGATTATAGTTATAAGTATTATATATCTTTTGTAGATGTACACATAAGATACACTTGGGTATATTTCTTAAAAGAAAAGTCTGATGCTCACAAATTGGTGATAAATTTCGTAATTTTGGTTGAAAAATAACTTGGATCGCATGTTAAAAGTATACAGTCTGATGGGGGATTGAATATAAAACTCTTAAAGACTATTTAAGGAAAAGGGAATAATTCAAAGATACGCATGTCCCTATACCTCTGAGCAGAATGGGATGGTAGAGAGAAAGCATAGACACATAGTTGAATCTAGGCTTAGTTTACTAGCACATACAAATTTACCCCTAAAATTATGGCCTGAAGCTTTTAACACAACTGTCTATCTTATTAATAGACTGCCAACTTGAGTTTTAGATGGAATAAGTCCTATAGAAAAGCTTCAAGGAGTTAAGCCAGACTACCACAGTCTTAAATCCTTTGGGTGTCTATGCTTTCCCTACTTAAGACCATAAAACAACAGCAAATTAAATTTTAGATCCAACCCATGTACTTTCCTAGGTTATGCAACAAATCAAAAGGGATATAAATGTCTTGATGACAGTGGAAAGCTTTTCATTAGTAGACATGCTGTATTCAATGAGAATGTTTTTTCTTTTAAAAGGTATGAGATTAAGACTACTAGTAAAGTGTACAATCCACATGTTTCCATACCTAAATTACCTATATATTCTGATGATGAGAGTCCAGTTGAGGTGAGGAGGACTGCCGATAGTTGTCATGTTCATGCCATTGTATCTTCTCATCAAAATCATGAGTGGATAGATGGTATCAACCATGCCAGTCACTCACCTGCACATACAACAAATGAAGAAGATCACTGTGAAGGAGGTCGACAGAGTGAATCAAGAAATAACACAAATTGTGGTGAAACCGATAACTTACCTCACACAGAACCTCCTCAAAGACCAAGCTATCCCATGATTACTAGAGCTAAGAGTGGCATCCTTAAACCCAAAATATACAATGTCACTACAAGCTCAATTGAACCAACCACCTATGAGGAGGTTGTCAAAAACAATAACTGGAAGACAGCAATAGATGATGAGTATAATGCTCTTATAAAGAATAAAACATGGAATCTTGTATGTCCACCGGCACACAAAAATGTAGTGGGGTGCAGATGGATATACAAGATAAAGAGGAACTCTGATGGCACCACTAACAAATACAAGGCTTGAATAGTTGCCAAAGGTTATACCCAACAATATGGGTTTGATTTTACTGGAACCTTTTCTCTAGTTATCAGACCCTCAACTGCAAGACTCATTCTTACAATAGCCTTACATAAGGGATGGATCATAAGGCAATTAGATGTCAATAATATCTTCTTGAATGGTATATTAGAAGTGGAAATTTACATAAGGAAACCACCGGGTTATGAACAAAATGCAAATCTTGTGTTCAAATTAAATAATGCAATATATGGCCTTAAACAAGCACCAAGTGTATGGTTTGATAGACTGAAATCAACTCTATTGACAATTGAATATCAGTCTACCAAATCAGACTCCTCCTTGTTCATCAAAATTAGTAACCATCAACTATATATATACTAATCTATGTTGATGATTTAATTACTACAGGTAACAACCAAGATGAGATCAAGCAAATTATATGCTATCTGAATAGCCAGTTCTCATTTAAAGACCTTGGACATCTCAATTTCTTTTTGGGAATTGAAGTGAACAGATAAAAAAATTCTGGTATAATTCTATGTCAAAGTAAGTACATATCAAAACTGCTTAATAAAAAAATGAAAAATGCAAAGCCCATGCCAACACCCATGATAAGCAATCAGAACTTGTCAAAGTACAAGGGAGAAGCCATAAACAATGTTAAATAATATAGAAATGTTATAGGAGCTCTATATTATGCCACTATAACATGACCAGACATTGCATTTAGTGTTAACAAACTTTCTCAATTTATGCATGATCTCCGAGATGAGCATTGGAAGGTGGTTAGGAGAGTGCTCAGATACTTAAAAGGAACCATTAATTATGGTTTATCCCTTAAAGCTGACACTAATCTCAACATTACAGGCTATACAGATGCTGACTGGGCTACGGATCCAGATGATAAAAAATCTATCACTGGATATTGCATTTTTATTGGAGAAAACTTAATGTCATGGTGTTCAAAAAAGCAATCAACTATCTCTAGATCTAGTACCGAAGCAGAGTACATGAGTGTAGCAAGTGCAATTGCAGAGGTAATGTGGTTACAGTCAATTTTAAGGGAGCTAAAGCTAAATTCAAGCATCAAGGCAACATTGTGGTGTGACAATGAAAGCACTGTTTACATGACCGCTAATCCAATACTACACTCCAGAACTAAACACATAGAGATAGATCTACATTTTGTTCGAGATCAAAATTTATAAGGGAACTTACATGTAAATCATATACCTGCTACCTACCAGAGGGTCGACACTCTCACTAAACCCTTGTCAAGAACGAACTTCATCAAGTTCAGATCTAAGCTGGGTATCAAAGAAAATCAGACTCCCTTAGAGCTCAAACTCTCAGATTCCAACCAAATCAGGAAGCCAAAGGAGAAGCAATCTCCAAAGGGCTGTCTTGCTTTCAATTCAAACTTTCATGACAGCTCAAACTTTCTGGAGATCCCTCAATTTAGCTCAAATTGGGAAGAAGGAAATCGAGAATGAAGTCAGCGTCAGAATTTACAGATTGCATCAAATAATTGTAGCAATCAAAGATTTGAGTATAATCACTCTCTAACCCTAACCCTAGAAATTGGATTAGGGTTTGAAAGGGGGAAAGAAAATGAATAAAGCGCAGCAGTATACGATCATTATATCTCTCCTAATCTCATCACAGCCACTCTTTTCTTCAGATGCAATCATAGCCATTGTTTCTTTATTGGATACTGCTTCTTTGTGGGCAGTTTATTTAAAGCCTATGTAACTCTGTATGTTTCGTTTTGCAATCTGCTGCATCAAGATTATCAAAAAATCATTGTATCAAACACTTATTGCAGTAAAGAAATTTTTCACTATTCCTCTCTATATCATTGTATCATTTATTTCTTTGCAAAATCTTAACATGATATGGGATTAATTTTCCACGGCTGTAAATAGCCATCGTTTGTATTCTGATGTATTATTTTCTCTAGTTTGTATTATGTTCTGTAGTTTGTATTATGTTGTGTTCAGTAGCTCTCCAAAATCATGTTATTGTATTATAATAGATTGTGACCAATTTACGGCATAATTTGGCTACTACTCGATCAAAAATGATTACTCAATGTATTACCATTGGACGTGAAGTAGATGACTTGTTGGAGGAAGCATTGAACGATTCAGATAAACGGAAGAAATATGCAAAAGGGAAGATGCATCATAGGAGTTGAATGCGTAACGAAGTATTTTGTACGAGGTTACCTTACTATGTAATGTTGGTGAACTAACTTTAAAGCCATTATATTTTGCTATGCATAGTTTTGAACTAATTTACCATGTAATGTGGGTGAGCTAATTTACTATGTAATGTTGGTGAACTAATTTCCATGCATGCTTTTGATTTCATTTCCATGCATGCTTTTACTATTTTATTGAATGTATTGCCGTGCTTTATACTTGTGATACCATGCTTTATATCATGGTGCTTTATGCTGTTGGTAATATTATAGGCTATTATAATGAATGTTCTTGTATACTTTGCCTTAAATTCTATGCAGAAATTGTGCTACACTTGGTTTTCACTGTTCGGCTATTGACAGCCACCAAATTTGAATAATTTTGGTTGCTAAAAACCATGAACTAGCTGGAAAAATATACTAAGGTTCTTTTTGGCTGTTAAAACAACCGTGCAACCATACAACAATTGTGGAAATCTAATACTATACGTCTATTAACAACAATTCATGTTGTCAAAAGAAAACCAAATTTCATAATTTCAGACAGCGGTGTATCGCCGAAACTTCTGCGCCAAACCCGGTGATGAACTGCAATGGAAATAGAATATGATACGGTTGTGTAGGGCTGAGTGAAGAAATAGAGCACGGTGGCTAGAAGCACACACAAAATAGTTATTTCTATTAAAATTATAAAGGTGGCCAGAAGGGGAAATCGGGATGCCAATAGCAGCACACTAATAGTTTGTTAACGGTGATGTTGTCATGTTATTAAACTATCTTTTGTGTGCTTGCTCTAAAAGCACTTCATATTTTTATATTAAACAAAATAAGTTTTCTATACCGTAGGCCTCAACAAAATTAGTTTTTTTTTCAAATATAGGTAGAGGAAAAATGAAAATGTTAAATAAAATCTTAGGGCACTTCAAGGAACAACCAGGGATTTGGTCCGAGACTCAAAATCCCATGATCGCGATGAATGCGAGTCGAATCCGATTTCTGCACTCTGTTTTTCGCTTCTTTTCTTGCATTTTTCTTTTCGTATTTAGCCACAAAGACAATAATAACCCCAGACCACTTAGACATGCACCAAACCTAGATTGGTCTAGTTACACTCTAAGTCGGATGTTTGGGATGATTGCTTAAGGTAATAATGAACTTAGACTGCTTACACGTGTATGAGACCTAGATTGATCTCTAAGCATGCTTTAAGACTTATATTGATCGCTTTATGTCCCGTCCGGAGAGATGAGAACGGAGTGCAAGGTGCAAGCTCTCTTTTCAGTGAGAGAGAGTGGATGGGGCTTGTATAAAATTTATGTCCCCTCACCGAAGATTGAGCGTATAGGCTTGCTCGGTCGTTGAGTTTCTTTGTCGGAGAGCAAGCTGACTTAGCAATGATCCAGAAAGATCGAAACCCTGACCTGAACACTAAATGATCCGAAGAGACTGTCCCCTTAACTTAAACGATAAATGATCAGGAGAGATCGCACGTTAAATTAAATAGAAAAATCATATGGAGTGATCAAATATTAGAACAAGAACAAGCTTAATAAAAGGATTTGAACGCCTTGTAATTAGAATAAAACTGATAAATCCCGTACGAACACGGGAAAATTTTGGAAATGTGATGTAATAACTTCGAATGAAATCAGATATATGATGTTAAAAAGGATATGTAATGTAATAATTGTTGGAATTGGACCAGAACGCAGTGCAAGTTATGGGTGAATTTCAAAAATTTTACCCTATTGGATCTTTATTGGGCCTATGAAGTCTAACTGAATTAGAACATTTCTAAATTTCATTTAAATAAAATCATTTATTTTATTTAAAATCAAATATACTAAGATATGGAATTAATTTTATTTGATATAGTTTATTCATAAATATATCATATACATATATGTGCGAGTGCATGTGTAACATAATAATCCATGAAAGGTATAATACACCCAAATGTAGATGTTGGGATTTACATCGCAACAGACATAATAGCTTATTTGTACGTCATGTATATTATCCAAATATGTACATGTATATGTGTTACAAAACAAACACACGTATGTATATATATTATATATAATATATGAACATAAAACATTTATATATAGATAAATACATATAGAAAGAGAGAGAACAATTATTAATAATTATTTATAATTCAAAATTAACTTAGTTTTGCAAACATAATAATTTTAGTATTTTAATTTGTATATATTATGAATAAAATAATGTTTTCATCCATAAATAATTAACATAAAATAATCTATTGATGAAAATTCAAATTTTACAATTTTTGAAAATCTAAGATCATAAAATAGAGCTTAGAAAAAATCTGGAGATTTTTCAAAGTTGAAATATTATTTTTATAAAAACACATTGATTTCGGCAATAATTATTTAATATAAAATAACATATTATTGAAAATTAAAATTTTAAAATTTAAGAATTTCGAGGATCATGAATGAAAGGTTATGAAAATTTTTGAAGAAGTTTTCAATTAAACTATTATTTTTAATAAATCATAAACATTTTTTTGAAATAATATATTCAAAATAATAAACTTTATTGAAAAAATCCTAAGTTTGTTCTATACATTTCTGGAATGATGTAATATTTAAAAAAATATAAAATTGAACTTTTAATGTAATAATTATTTTATATATAATGAACAAATCAAAATTAAATAAATGTTAATTTAAAAATGTGAATATATGTACGATAATTAATTTTTGAAATTTTAAATTTATATTATATATAAATAAGTGTAATAAATTTTTTAAATCATATATTCATATATCTTATATATGAATATATGCTATTATGAGAGAGAAATATACACTAACACACACACATATACGAATTTATTAATAAATATATAAAACAATTATTAATGACAAAAATTGATTTTGTACAGTAAAAAAACATTTGTCTGTACATAAATCAAGTAGTATAATAAACAAATTATGCACATAACCATACTAATTTATGACAACTACATCTACTTACAAAATCTCACCTAGCTAAACTACAGTAGCAACATATTTAAATAGATATGAAATTGCTCATTATAGGATCATAGAATATAATTTAATTAGTGTAATTTGAATCAAAATTACCAATTCAATGATGCCTTTGAATCTACATTGAAGCAATGACTTCTCTTTCTTTTACTATTCTTGATTCGTCAGATTGCATGTCCGGAATCACTGACCTCTAACTATCGAAAAATATTATTTTAATTTGAAATATATTTGAGAATTTTGGAGTGGATTGAGAGCTATGTTTTACCCAGAAATGTAGAAGGTAATGGCGGTCAAAAAAGGTTAGCCATTATTTTATATATATATATATATAGGGTTATATTAGAGAGAAACAAGGAAAACTTTTTTACCCATTCTCACTTGATCTCAACCCATTATCTCCAAGCAAATTCCCTATGTTTTAGCCACCCCTAAACCTTCCCAAAACCAAAATTTTGCAGCCCTAATGATGGGCCTTAAACCCATATAAGCCAAAGTCAAAATACTATACAATTAAATCTAATTTAATCACTTGTCAATATATTTATAACTGTTATAAATATATATAACATTATTTATTTCTCAAATCATATTCAAATTTTATAACCAATATTTCATAAGTATTAATTAATTTACAACAATTATTAACCAACTAAATCGTTCGATCTTAAGGGAATTCATTATTTCGGTTGTGTAACTCTTGGGTGTAAATTTGGTCAGCGATTAACATCGAACTATTCTAATGTTAACGGTCACACATCATTTAGAAAGTGGTGTAACATTATGGTCAAATTTACCGCTTACTCATTTTCGGTAAATTCCAATTTTAGTTTAATAAGCGTTACCCAGTTGTGACATTTGTTTACACCAATTCTCTTCGTCAAAACTATATCATTGTGGACTTGTGGAATTTGGTAATGGTCAAAATTCCAACCTCATCCACATTTAACTTTATAGTCCAAATACAAAGTCCTTAATTGGTTCAATAATAACAATTATTATTAACCGAAATGCTCTAGTCAGAGACTTTGAGTTGACTTGAGTTGATTGTGATACTTACCGCATATAACTGAGGTGACGAATCCTTTCTTGAATAGTGCTTCACTTCTAATATCTCCACTCGACCTAACTATTGTCACTCGATGGACGCCATGCAACGATTTGGCTATAATCAAAGTAGAGCTTTCATATTGAAGATCCACAGTATTCTCAAGTCAAGAGAACCATGTAAATCAGTCACATCGATATTTTCTGTTTGACATTAGTTATATTAACTAATAGAAAACTATCGAGTGAGTCGTTCTATAGTTATCTAATAATTATTACTACGTAACCCCTAGGTACCCCTAGCAGTCATGACTAATACACTGTTCAACATTTAGAGAGCATTACGTACTCCAGTCTCAATGAATACATCGATATCAAGTCTTGATGCATCTTGATTAGGAACATTTAAAATGGTATATTTATTTCGTTGTGATAAATTACTCTCGGTTACAACACTTTGTAACCACTATTACAAAATATACCATTTATGGATTTTTCTATCAAATATACTTTTAATTAATTCAATTAATTAATATAATCACATTATATCAAGTAGATAATAGGAAGAAAATACCTTTTATTTCGAATAAGGTTGGTCAATGAGTGAGATATATGTAACAAGTTACATAATTACTCCTAGGGCATACCCTTAACTCTATCAATCTTCCACTTGCACTTGGGGTCAATTATGGAATCAAATTCCAACTTCTCCTATTAGTTTTCTCAAAACCAATTAGGTCAGTCCCTTAGTGAATGGGTATACTATTTTTTTTAATTATCTACCTTGTCGATTAACTTTCTCTGACACTGATAAACTGCCTTTATCATATGGAACAATTCGAAGTATGTCTTTCGACTTCTAGTGAGCTTTAAGTTCTATCATGACCAATTTCATGACATTGTTATCTTATAACAATATTATGGGATTCTCAACATTTGGAGTCACCTTTGGCTTACTTATAAATTTGTGCATTTATAACTATATACATTGGTTTATTGTAGCGCTATTCAAGCTAATGTTCTCAACATTTCATTGAATCGACCACAATCACTTTTATTTTGAAACATTTTCAAATTAAAGATTTTAACTTGAATTTTATCATTGAAATGTTATACTCAATATCACTTATAAAAGTTTGTGTCCAAACGTTCTATCATAACGAGTTCGTTGTTCCTATAAACAATTCTCTAGTATTTCATAAATATGCGAGAACACCTCATACAACCATTTAGTGATATCAATTTGGATTTCATATTTGCTCTATGTATCAAATACATAAACAAAACACAATAACATACACAACATAACCTGTATGATAATTCCTATTATTAATGCATAAGGAATCCAACTTACATGTTCTCCTTTTAATAGGGTGCTCTTGTATATCGTTTTGGGACAATCCTTGTATCTTTTATACTCACCATAAAAGACATCATTTACAATCCAAAATTGAGTATTAAAACAATTAAAATTGATTTTAATACATGCATATTGTTAAAATCAAGAACGTGTTGTTTACTTATGGGTTAAAAATATCAATGTACCTTTTAACATTCTTTCTTATGAACACAAGCTTCCTCTACACTTTGATTGAAAATCAAACTATTTTATATTTCTATTGTAACGACCCGTAAATTTTTAATAATTTTATTTATTTTATTTATATATTCAATTGAAATTTTATGAAATTTTAAACAATAAAATTTTGAAATATAAATTTGATATTTGGAATACGTCTAGTTAAACATAGCAACTGGTAAATTTATGTCCGAAAATACGAAGTTTATTTTCATGCGTAAATTTATTTCAATTTAATCAGTTAAAAATTAATGAAAATAAAACGTTTTCGAAACCTATATATTTTTACGTAGAAAAATTCTAAAACATCTTCTGAGCAAGACAACATTTTTTGTTTTTCCAAATTCGGACTTCTTTAGCTCCGTCGGTCTTAATTTTCTATGTTTTTGTTGCATTTCAACTAGTAGAAAATTCGAATTTTTATAATTCAATCAAATCACGACATATATATATATACACCGTTTTTATCGTTTGGTCATGCTGATCTTTGCGGTATTTTTATTCCATATTTTGACTCCGGTACGCGACGGGGCCATGCACTGGTTCATCGTATCAGTACGTTTGGAGCATTTTGAATTCATTTGTGTCCATTCAAATTCAACCGTGTATTAACCAACAGCTGTTTGCTTTTATTACTTCATAAATTCGCGTGCCTATCACTCTTTCCCAACATTCAATATGAGTGATTCATTTTCTTTCCTGGTTCCAACTCACTTTCTATTTCTTCTTTGTGTCTGCACGTTTCCTTCTTCTTTTATATTTTTCCTCCTCCTTCTTTACTTTCCTCTACCATTTTATTTTATTAAAACCCGATGTTTGCCTCTACCAAACCCCATCACCCTCTCACGAGCACGACCTTCCTCCCTCTCCCCACGTCATTCCATCACCTCTGCGCCTATCACCGCCCTCTCTCCCACTTCGTTCCCCTCTCTGACATACACCGAATTCCGAGCTCGGCCACGCACCCCTCCACATGACAGCTGCTGCCACTCCACCATCTCTGACCCCAAACCGCAACCCACGCAACTCACCCACTTGCTCGGCCTCTGCCACAAATCCACTCTCTCCTCCGCTTTCTTCCTTCACTTGACCAACGCACCGCAAGTGCTCGACCTCCCCGGCCTCGACCAGGCAGCGACCTCCACTGGCCATAACACCCGAAGACCGAACTCCACCTGCTCCGATCAAGCGCCAGCCTTCGTGCCTCCCTTCCGTGTGTTCAACCTGAGCACGACGTTTGTTTGATAAGTATTTTGTAAGGTAACGATATATATAAAAAATTTGTACGCAGAACATTTTTTTTCTGTTATCTATTTGTATATTTTACAAACATGTTTGGTTTATAAATAAGTTGTAATTTGTATACGTGACTATATATATTAGTTATAGTTACAGTATGAATATAAGAGTTATATGGATTATATATATAGTGAGTTATATTGCTTTAGTTTATAAAGTTATGACCTGTTTGGAAGTATGAAATTTTTATATTAGTTTGATAATATAAGCCATTGGATTTATATAGCAGATATTGGCTGAAATGTAGATTTGTCAGTTTATACTAACTTTTAAGGGTAGTAAGTACGTGCGTTTTATATATATAGTATTATTTATTCTTCTTTACAGTTATATATATTATGGTCTGTCAGTTTTGTAAAGCTATATTCTTATAAACTGTTGTTGCTTATATACAAAGTAATTCTATCAGCTATATATTATGTGTTTAAATTTTATATATTACATACATATAGTATATGTAGGCGGTACAGTGGGTTGTATAATATGTTGGGTTTAACTTATGTATTTATATGTCTGTTGCTATATATTAATTCGTACCCATGCATTTATAAAGTCAAGTAAGATCTGTTTGTTAATATATACATAGGTGTGAAATATTTTATATAAGCTATATGTAAATTGGGTTATAGTATATTCGGTTATTGATATTTAATGGTGTATAGGTTATTATATATACAAAATGTCGTAAAGCGTATACAGTTTATTCCATTGTTTGTTTTGGGTTTTGAATAAAGTAATTTATTTTAATAAAGATAAATGTTAGGCTTCAAATATATGTTAGAGCTTGCGTGAGTATACAATTATAAATCTATATCTTATGTATCATAATATATATATATATATATATTTGTTATCATATTAAGGTTATATAGTCATATATCTATATACGTTCATTTATACCCATTTATCCCTATCGATCAATTCTGATTTGATTTCGTCTATTCCA
This sequence comes from Allium cepa, assembly GCA_030765085.1. Lineage (NCBI taxonomy): Eukaryota > Viridiplantae > Streptophyta > Magnoliopsida > Asparagales > Amaryllidaceae > Allium > Allium cepa. Next base: position 491,090,688 of record CM060935.1, read on the forward strand.
TGTTATCAGCTTTGATCATCGAAATCGTGCTTGGATTCGTGACTCAATTTCATTGTCTGTTTCTCTGTGCACATACGTGTCATCTTCTTATTTCTCTAGCCTCGAAAGATGAGCAATCACTCACGATTAATGTTCTTTTATTTATTAAATTTGATTCAATTGAACGACAATTGAAATATGCGACTGTTAGTTATTTACACTGTTATATGTATGTTATTACCTATATCAGTTCACCTGTGACATCTGACACCATTATCTGTTATTTATACAACGGTATCCAGTTTGGTTAATAATTGATTGATTATTTGATGTTTACATTGGACGTTAAATTTGTAATGTTAAAGTGATAATTTATATGTAAATTGAATTTGATATAGGATAGTTAACAAATTTAAATGGATTTATATATTGAAATTTGATTAGTTAAACATGACCCCTTTTAATTTTTAAATTAATTGACATGTAGAATTTGGTTAAGCACACTTTGAACCATTGAATGGATATTGTATAAATTATTGTAGTATAAAATTGAATAATGAATGACAAGTGAAGAACCGTATATATAATAGTGGAATAATCTTTAGTCTACATGAAATGATAATGTTGATTCTAGAAATAATTATATTAATTTGCACAAACAACAATGTAAATTAAAACGATTATTTCGAGATTATTTGAATTAATTATTGGATTGCTATTGATTGTTGTTATTGCTTGTTTATTTACTTTGACACCATCACAGTTATCACACTGCAAGTTCCCTTTGCTTTGCTTTGATTTTTGAATTGAAATAGAATCGGGTTGAAATGATAAATACCCATATAAAACTTTGACCTAGGATAGAGAATTAAATAAAACCCCGATTGGTCAATAATTTGGTTTAAAAATAAAATTAAGATTTTATGTGAATAAATAATAAGGGTTTTAAATGAAGTTGGAATTTAAATTCTAGTGAAATTTAAATGTTAATATTTAATAATCTGAAACAAAATATTAACAATGCCATTGATGAAAGAACGTTGTATAATTTGAGAAGTGATTGAATTAAGTTTTGAAATTATTTAATAATTAAGTTTTGAAATTATTTAATAATTAAGTTTTGAAATTACTTAATAATTAAATAAGATCGAATTATTTAATAATTGAATAAAATGGTAAAATTGAACTTCTTGAATAAGTGAAATTAAGTTCTTTATTAATCAAGTTTTGAAATTGTAACTATGTAAATAAATAAGTAAAATTGAATTTCTTTAACAAGAAATAAAAATGTGATTTATTGAAATTAATGTAAGAATTGAAATTTAAAGGATTGATTTGACGAATTTAATTTAATTAAATTAGTAAGTGTTGATATAATGGAGTTGAACTTAAGTAATTGATTCCATGAATTGGGAATTAAATAGAAATAGAGTGAATGACAAATTTACTTAATGAATATTGGATAAAATTGATCAATGAATTTAAATTGATTTGAATGTTAAATTAAATTAATTTAAATAATTATGGGATGAAATTTATAAACGAACTTGAATCAATATTTAAATTGTTTTAAATAAAAACTGAAATTGAATTATAAGATTTCGAAATTATGAATTTGGAAGTTTGAACGTAAAATAAGGAAATTGATTTAGAAAGACAAATGAAATGTTGGTTTATAAATTCTAATTGAAATTGAATTGGATTTGGTTTTGAAATATATTAAACGACAGATCGGTGTAATAATTGCGGACGTTATTAAAGAAACCAGAATCGGTTATGGAAATACTCTCTGTCTAAACCGAAAACCACATTAATAACTTTACGCGGAGTGTGATCCAGAATGAAGTTGTTGGAATGATGTACGTGATGACTGAAGAAAGAGAACGATAATGGATAGCCTTGACACTTATGTCAAATTGGAAATGACTAAAACAGGAGCCGTGTCTGGCCAAATGGGGTTAGCCACCTCCAGCGAACATACTTCTTCGTAAACTACTCATTACTTGTTATTGATTGGTTCACCCTCGAAATTTTGGGAGTGTTGTTTCGCGGTGTTGCGATCGTCGCGGCGATGCATTTTCACCAGTCCGGTTCAGGCAAACGGTAGTTTCACTACCTTGGGTATTGCCTCATGTGCCTTGTCATACTTTTATCACTATATACGCGACCACTACGAATTTGTTTTGTGTTATACCTATGGAGTACTTCCTGATATCCCACTAGTTTACGGTGGAGTTTACAGTGCTGTATAGACTATAACGCTTATATAAACTGTGTTAAAGGGGATAATTGTAACGCCTTAACACTATTTTGATATTTTATATTACTAATAGAAATTATCTATTTAGCGTATATTGCTACATAGAAGATAGTTTAACGGATCCTTAGAGGATGGTTATTCCAACGTCCATTGAGTTACTTGTATTTCAGTTGTTATTTCATTTGAGTTGGATTTATTGATATAAGAATGTTAATCCTGACTCGAGTGTTTTGTATTTTGTTTTACGCTCTGGTCAGACCAAGTGTACCAGTATTCGAGACTCACCTTTGGAGTTGGAGCTTCGCTTGGAGATCCAGCTATCTATCCAGCTTTTAGATATTCAGTTGATTCCAGTGTTGTGTTCTGATATTGTATTTGACTATTGTATTTGACTATTGTATTAGAGACTTCTGTTGTACCTTATTTAACTCTGATATGTATATAGTAGCTTCATGAACTACTATCTTTTGTTCCCGTTGCATTTATTACTCTGTGTCTGTGATTTGTGATTATATATTTACTGTGTATGTTTAGTTTTGCCAAATTTAAATTAACAATTCGGTATTTTGAATTATTCAACTCCGACATGTGCGGATGCGAATAGCCCAAAATAGCGGTTCGTTAAAGTTGGTATCAGAGCTTTGGTAGCTCTAGGCAAAACTTAACATATAGGGTAAATGCATTTACAGAATCACTCTCATTCGAGTTTCAATCTCTTCCTTTTGACTCCATTCCTTTGAATTTTGGAACGTTCCCTGCGGTTCCAAAATTCATTCGTGTCCCTCACTATTCGTCTTCTTTCAATTCTGGAGCATCCCATAACTCCACTTCGAATGATCTTTGTAATGAATCGGCGGTCTCGCCAATCTTCGAATTATTTGTAAATGGATGAAACTCTTTTACAATAGACATCGATTTATCGAAGATTTTTGTATCCTCGGTTTATGATGCTATCTATCTCCTGCTATGCCTGAATTCTGTCTCTTGTGATCAAATGTAGATTTACCTCGGAATTCTGTATCGATCTAGTTCTTAAAGTCACGGTCAATCCGGCTAAGGTTGCCTGCGATTTATATAAACCTATCAATCTTCCTATTTTGTTATTTAATTTTCTTGTTCTTGTTTCAAACCTATTTTCGAATCAAATTTTTCTTTGATTTGATTTCCATCAAATTTGAATCTCTATCCTTCCTTTGAAATCCATTCTTGTATCATCGAGCGAGGAAGAGAATTTGTAAATTAATATTGAAAATGTTATATATATATATATATAGATTGTGTGGTTTGAGTTGTTGATGTTGATTTGGATTTTCGATCGATTCGTCTGATCAACGCTATCGATAAGATTTCCAAAATGCTCGAGCAGAGCAAACTGACACAATATTGTTTTCAAATTTTGGTAGATAAAATAAATTCTGTATGATTATAAGTAAATTTTGATAATTGATAAATGATTGGTTAACTAAAAGATGTTAATTTATTTTCATTTATTGTTTTGTAAACCATTGATTTTACTAACATATAAATAAATGAATTTATAAAACTGGATTAAAACTGAATTGAAATTTAAATGGATTTAAACTAAAATTTGAGAATTTAATATCCGGTGATTTCAAACTTCGATTTTAAAAGTTTAAAAGTGTATAGTATTTAAAATATTTTCAAATAGAAATCATTCAAAGAATTTTAAAAGTTAAAATCAGTGCTCTTCTCTTTGTCGTTAGAAAATAATTTCGGTGATGGTGACCGCATCATCGACTTTCATTTTCGAGTTTCGAAGTGGGAAGACTATTTGTAGCCTGCTACACCTTTGTTTGAAAAATTGATTTGAATTTATAACCATGACTTGATTTATAATATATATTGAAGATTTTAAATTTGATTTGATATTATATATATATATTTATTTTAGTTATAAAATGGTTGAAATTAATCGGATATTAATTCTTAAAATTTTGATTTAAAGATGATTCTCAATGAAGCCAAATTTTTTTAAATAAATACTTGATTTGAAATAAGTGAATTGTAAAATTTCATTTGGATAATATTCAATTGCATTATATATAACTTACCTAAATTTTCAAAAGTTAACTATGTAATTGAATATTATACAGTAGAAAATGATATCAAAGGAAATTTTAAATAAAATTTGAGTAGTTATAATAAGAGTAAATATACATAATATATGTAATAAGATATATTAAGTAGAATAAATTTAATAATAATTTGGAATAAAGAAGAATTAAATTTGTGGAATAAAGTATGATTATAATAAATAACTATTCAAATTTATGACCTTTGAAATTGTTAATTTAAGATAATTAGATAATATACAATATAAATTGTCTTTATAAATAAAATTTGAGTGCATATAAAAAAATGTTATACACTTAAAATTTAATTATAAAATGGTTAATAGAGATAAATAGAATACTAGGTTGGTTGGATAATAAATGAATTAATAAAATAAATTGTTGCTTGAAATAAATTTTGTAACAAACAATGATAAATTGAAAATAAACCAAGTTAATGAAATTCCTTGAGTTTAAAATCAATTATTGAATATTAATTAATTCAATTGAAATTTATATGGTCTAAATTAATTGTTTTATTTTGGAATTCAAGTCTAGTTTCTTCTAGCTATTTCTATTCTCCTAACTCCTCCCTTTTCGTGGACGAAAAGTTTTGAGTGGGGGAGAGTGTAACGACCCGTAAATTTGTAATAATTTGATTTGTTTTATTTATATATTCAATTGAAATTTTGTGAAATTTTAAACAATAAAATTTCCAAATATAAATTTGATATTTGGAATGCGTCTAGTGAAACATAGCAACTGGTAAATTTTCGTCCGAAAAATCGAAGTTTATTTTCATGCGTAAATTTATTTCAATTTAATCAGTTAAAAATCGATGAAAATAAAACGTTTTCGAAACCTAAATATTTTTACATAGAAAAATTCTAAAACATCTTCTGAGCAAGACGTCATTTTTCGTTTTTTTTGAAATTCGGACTTTTTTAACTCCGTCGATCTTAATTTTCTATGTTTTTGTTGCATTTTCCGCTAGTAGAAAATTCGATTTTTTATAATTCAATCAAATCACTTATATACCGTTTTTATCGTCTTGTCGTGCTGTTCTCTGCGGTATTTTTATTCCGTATTTTGAGTCCGGTACGCGATGGAGCCATGCACTGGTTCATCGTATCGGTACGCTTGGAGCCTTTTGAATTCGTTTGTGTCCATTCAAATTCAACCGTGTATTAACCAACAGCTGTTTGCTTTTATAACTTCATAAATTCGCGTGCCTGTCACTCTTTCCCAACATTCAATATGAGTGATTCATTTCTTTCCTGGTTCGAACTCACTTTCTATTTCTTCTTTGTTTCTGCACGTTTCCTTCTTCTTTTATATTTTTCCTTCTCCTTCTTTACTTTCCTCTACCATTTTATTTTATTAAAACCTGATGTTTGCCTCTACCAAACCCCATCACCCTCTCACCCACGCGACCTTCCTCCCTCTCCGACGTCATTCCATCACCTCTGCGTCTATCACCGCCATCTCTCCCACTTCGATCCCCTCTCTGACATACACCGAATCCCGAGCTCGGCCATGCACCCCTCCACATGACAACTGCTGCCACTCCACCATCGCGGACCCCAAAACGCAACCCACACAACTCACCCACTTGCTCGACCTCTGCCACAAATCCTCTCTCCTCCGCTTTCTCCCTTCACTTGCCCGATGCACCGCAAGTGCTCGACCTCTCCGGCCTCGACCAGGCAGCGGCCTCCACTGGCCACAACACCCGAAGACCGAACTCCACCTGATCCGATCAAGCGCCAGCCTTCGTGCCTCCCTTCCGTGTGTTTAACCTGAGCACGACGTTTGTTTGATAAGTATTTTGTAAGGTAACTATATATATAAAAAATTTGTATGTAGACATTTTTTTTTCTGTTATCTATTTGTATATTTTACAAACATGTATGGTTTATAAATAAGTTCTAATTTGTATACGTGACTATATATTAGTTATAGGTACAGTATGAATATAAGAGTTATATGGATTATATATATAGTGAGTTATATTACTATAGTTTATAAAGTTATGACCTGTTTGGAAGTATGAAATTTTTATATTAGTTTGATAATATAAGCCATTGGATTTATATAGCAGATATCAGTTGAAATGTAGATTTGTCAGTTTATACTAACTTTTAAGGGTAGTAAGTACGTGCGTTATATATATATATATAGTATTATTTATTCTTCTTTACTATTATATATATTATGGTCTGTCAGTTTTGTAAAGCTATATTCTTGTAAAGTGTTGTTGCTTATATACAAAGTAATGCTATCAACTATATGTTATGTGCTTAAATTTTATATATTACATACATATAGTATATGTGGGCGGTATAGTGGGTTGTATAATATGTTGGGTTTAACTTATGTATTTATACGTCTGTTGTTATATATAAATTCATACCCATGCATTTATAAAGTCAAGTAAGATCTGTTTGTTAATATATAGATAGGTGTGAAATATTTTATATAAGCTATATGTAAATTGGGTTATAGTATATTCAGTTATTGATATTTAATGGTGTATAAGTTATTATATATACAAAATGTCGTAAAGTATATACAGTTTATTCCATTGTTTGTTTTGGGTTTTGAATAAAGTAATTTATTTTAATAAAGGTAAATGTTAGACTTTAAATATATGTTAGAGCTTGTGTGAGTATACAAATATAAATCTATATCTTATGTATGATAATATATATATATATATATATATATTTGTTATTATATTAAGGTTATATAGTCATACATCTATATACTTCCATTTATACCCATTTATCTCCATCCACCCAATTCTGATTTGATTTCGTCTATTCCTTGTTATCAGCTTTGATCATCAAAATCGTGCTTGGATTCGTGACTCAATTTCAGTGTTCGTTTCTCTGTGCGCATACGTGTCATCTTTTTATTTCTCTAGCCTCGAAAGGTGAGCAATCACTCATGATTAATGTTTTTTTATTTATTAAATTTGATTCAATTGAAGTATGCGACTGTTAGTTATTTACACTGTTATATGTATGTTATTACCTGTATCAGTTCACCTGTGACATCTGACACCATTATCTGTTATTTATACAATGATATCCAGTTTGGTTGATAATTGATTTATTGTTTGATGTTTACATTGGACGTTAAATTTGTAATGTTAAAGTGATAATTTATATGTAAATTGAATTTGATATAGGATAGTTAACAAACTTAAATGGATTTATATGTTGAAATTTGATTAGTTAAACATGACCCTTTTTAATTGTTAAATTAATTGATGTGTAGAATTATGTCAAGCACACTTTGAACCATTGAATGGATATTGTATAAATTGTTGTAGTATAAAGTTGAATAATGAATGACAAGTGAAGAACCGTATATATAATAGTGGAATAATCATTAGTCTATATGAAATGATAGTGTAGATTCTAGAAATAATTATATTAATTTGCACAAACAACAATGTAAATTAATATGATTATTTTGGGATTATTTGAATTAATTATTGGATTGCTATTGATTGTTGTTATTTCTTGTTTATTTACTTTGACACCATCCTAGTTATCACACTGCAAGTTCTCTTTGCTTTGCTTTGATTTTTGAATTGAAATGGAATCGGGTTGAAATGATAAATAGGATAGAGAATTAAATAAAAACCCGATTGGTCAATAATTTGATTTAAAAATAAAATTAAGATTTTATGTGAATAAATAATAAGGGTTTTAAATGAAGTTGGAATTTGAATTCTAGTGAAATTTAAATGTTAATATTTAATAATCTGAAACAAAATATTAATAATGCAATTGTTGAAAGAACGTTGTTTAATTTGAGAAGTTATTGAATTGAGTTTTGAAATTATTTAATAATTAAGTTTTGAAATTATTCAATAATTAAGTTTTGAAATTATTAAATAATTAAATAAGATCGAATTATTAAATAACTTTAATAAGTAAAATTGAACTTCTTGAATAAGTGAAATTAAGTTCTTTATTGATCAAGTTTTGAAATTGTAACTATGTAAAAAAAAAGTAAAATTGAATTTCTTTAACGAGAAATAAAAATGTGATTTATTGAAATTAATGTAAGACTTGAAATTTAAAGGATTGATTTGACGAATTTAATTTAATTAAATTTGTAAGTGTTGATATAATGGAGTTGAACTTAAGTAATTGATTTCATGAATTGGGAATTAAATAGAAATTGAGTGAATGACAAATTTACTTAATGAATATTGGATAAAATTGATCAATGAATTTAAATTGATTTGAATGTTAAATTAAATTAATTTAAATAATTACGGGATGAAATTTAAAAACAAACTTGAATCAATATTTAAATTGTTTTAAATAAAAATTGAAATTGAATTATAAGATTTCGAAATTATGAATTTGGAAGTTTGAACGTAAAATAAGGAAATTGATTTAGAAAGACAAACGAAATGTTGGTTTACAAATTCTAATTGAAATTGAATTGGATTTAGTTTTGAAATGTAACGACCCGTATTTTTACGGATCGAAGGATCGTAGAACTGTTGTTATTAGGTTGTTAGTGTTGTTAAGTCGTTTAGAATTTAAGTTGTTTGGAGCTTAAGTCGTCCAGAGATGAGTCGTCCAGGGTTGGGTCGTGTTGTAGCATAACTCGGTGGAGCGACTTAGAGGATGGAGCGACCTATAGGATTTGACCGACTTAAGGGATGAGACCAACCTATAGAAGTGAGTGACCTATAGGAACTGGCCGACCTAAGGGAAATAGCGACTTAGTAGTTAACGGCTTAAGTTAATTAGCGGCTTAATATTCAACGACCTAAGGGATAGTGGTATAGGAGATAGGTCGGTTGAACGAGTTACCGACTTAAGGGTGATAGGTCGGTGAGGCGACTTAGGGTAGTTAGCGGCTTAAGGAGGGTAGCGACCTAGTGGTTAGCACTGTGTTGAAGTTAGGTCGTAAGCGACCTATGATAAGTCGCTATGTTTAGTTAGATCGCGAGGTGACTTAGTGTTAGGTCGCGTCCATAGTTAAGTCGCTAAAGGCGCATAGGTTAAGTCGTTAGGTTGTTGAGCCGAGGAAAGTCTTAGGTCGGGGGCACTGCTAAGTCGCTAGGTCTTTGAGTCGTGAGTCGATAGGTTGTTAAGTCGTCCAGACGACTTAGGAAGGAACGCAGCTTGCATGTTAGGTCGCGTGTGTGTTAAGCGGTGTGTGTAGTTAGGTAGTAAGTCGTGGGGCCTTGTTAAGTCGTGAGCGACTTAAGGGGGGGCGAACGACTTAAGGATTCGGCCTATCAATATATGGCCTTATCTCACTTTTTGGGATCCGGATTTTGAAGCGACGAAGTTCTACTATTTTGAGGGCTCGACTACAACACTTCTTCACTTCTTTTCTCCACTTTAATCTTGTGCTTCCATCCATCTAAATCGAAGATCCAAGAGCCAAAGTTGAAGATCTACATCCATCAAAGAGAGATTTCACCGTTGAAGGAAAATCTTGTCGGATCAAGCTAGATCCTTTACTGTCCAGATCTGAAGTTTGTTGCTTTTGAGGTGTTTATGTGATTCGTTGAGTGGTGGTTATCTCTCACACGGACCCAAAGGAGTATATTGGATCGATGGCTTGTTTGTGTGTTAAAGATAGTGATTTCATGCATTTTCCTTAAGTCTCCATGTAGATCCACCGTTCATAAAGTTTTGATATCCACTTTACTACATGTTAACCTATGCTAGTTCATTCATCAAGATATTACTTAGAATTCGTGCTTGTTAGATTTGGACTCTTTATTTACGAAATTGTCATTATTGTTATAACTGTTTATTCAGATCTTATTTGAATGATTGATTACATGGATTAATGATTGATCTGATTGATTGTTATAAATTAGTTGATTGATGATTTGATTTGGATAAGTTGGTCGAAGATGATTCAAAAGCCAAGTGGAAAGGCTCTTGAATAAGGAAAGCTGCTCGTGGCATATGAAGCGGATGATAAAGCTCATATGGATAGATTTGACGATGATGTTGAGATGGGACTTTTCTATGATGCGATGAAGCAAAGTATGATGTGAGATAGCCTTGGTTTAATCCAGACGGGATCATCCCAAGCATGTTGATAACTCGGTGATATGGTTCGAGTTCGTTGATAATGGTTGGCTCAAGGGGCGCTTGAGCTAGTATGAGAATAGTCGTCAAGGAGGATGACTAGGAGGCTGAGATTTCATCGTTGTTGAAGGTTCTAGCATGCTTAAAGCAAGAGTACGCTGGGCAGATTCGATAGTCCAAAGACTAATAGTTGATGGTCTAGTACTCTGGCCAGATTCGATAGCCCTTGGCACGGGTCACGATGACGTGCGGAGTTATGTCTAGAACCAGGGTTACCATTAGCCCTTGATGGACGGATGAAAGAATGAGCCGGTCATTCAATTAACGGTGATATCGAAGCAATGATAACAATGATAGCCAGAGTCATGGATGTTTGGATGCTTTGGTTGTATCGTCACCCGGTCTCAAGGGCGATGTTTTGTGGGTGCTTATCTGATCTTGGTTTAGGCTTTGGGGGTTTGTGCTTAGAAAACATCGACCTTGACTCGAGTGATAATTGCTTTACTTTAATTGTCTGCTTTGCTATGTTTGTTTCTGCTTAGTGTGTCTGGGGGCTATCACTGTAGAAAGAGGTGGAGTGGGATGGCTGGGTTCCTATTCCTTTTTACCCTTTATGCTCTTTTGGTATGTTTGATAGTTGATTTACCGCTCACTAAGACTGTTGTCTGACTCAAGGTTTTATGTTCTACTCTTATTACCTTGGGCTGTTCATCCATTTTGGGATGGGCAGACTAGGTAGCAGGTGACAGGTGCTGTTCTTAGTGACCAACGCTGTTGATGACGAAGATGAGCTGGAGGCTTTTGCACATTGTTTTTCATACTATATGTACTGGATGTTCCGCTGTTTGTATGATTCTCTGAGTGTTATGTAGTGAGGCTTGATGTATTGACTATTCTGATGTTTGTATCAAATTGTTTGTAGTGTATTGATGAGATTCTATTTAGTGAAGCTTCACTATATATATATATATATATATATATATATATATATATATATTTCTCTATTGAATTTTATCCCTGCGCTGTGAGTAATACGATAGACTCCGCTGTTTTTACCTTCCTTGATGATCATCCATGGCTGCCTGGCACTCTTTACAGCGCACTATTTCCTTGTTTAGTGCAGGAGTCATGGGCGGTCGTCACATTTGGTATCAGAGCATGGTTAATCGATTTTAGCCAACGCTCGCTGACGTAACTACGTATGAGAGACGTAATTGTATTTTGATGGATGGTTACTATATATAATATAGTAGCTTAGAAGGATTTGAACCTCTTATGCAGTTGTTTCTCAAGGTGTACTAATCATTTTTAGATATTAAGAATGAGTCGAAGAGGGAGACCAGCTGCTAGGGAAGGTCGTGATTCTGAGGGGGCTGCTGATTATGCTGCTATGTTTGAGGCCATGATGACTTCGATCATGAGAAGGATGCCAGCTCCAGGGCCAACGGTAGATGTTGGAGTTCAAGTTCAAACTCCAAAACAGGTGGATTTTGCTAAGCTGTGTAAAGACTATACTGCTCTTGGAGGAAAGGTTTTCTTGGGGCCAGAGTCAACCATTGAAGTCCAGAGATGGATAGATGCTTGTAGAAGGATCTTTGGTGATTTGGGAATCGAGGATGCAACTAAGAGGAAGCTTGCATCAAGACAGCTTCAAGGAAGAGCTTCTAATTGGTGGAATTCTATCACCATTGATACTCCAGAGGAAGAAATCACTTGGGTGCAATTCCAAGCTAGATTTGAAGCTGTTCATTTCTACAGCTCAGAAATCTGTTCTGTTTAAGAAATTTGTGGAGCTCAAGCAAGGTTGAAGACCAGTTCTTGAGTATGTTTCTGAGTTTGAAGCCTTGTCCAAGTATGCTCGGTCGTATATTGAATCTCCCTATCAGAAGAATGAGAAGTTTTTGACAGGTTTGGACATTTATCTTGGGAGGCAGTTGGTGGATCATTTGGACGATCCATTCGAGAAGCTTGTGGAGAAAGCTCTCAGGCACGAGAATCTGTTTCCTAAAGAAGATCTGTTGTTGCTGTGACAAAGGAAGAGTTTAAACCACAACAAGGTGGGAACAAGAAGAGGAAGCAACAGTAGCAGAAGGGTAAGGATGACCAGAAGAAGCCGAAGGGTGAAGTGACCTGCTACAACTGTCAGCAGAAGGGTCATCTCTCCAGAGATTGTAAGAATCCGAGAGTTTCGGTGAAGTGCCACAACTGTGACAAGCTTGGGCATATCAGGAAGAATTGTCCGAAACCGAGGAAGGAAAAGCAGATTGTGCAAGCTTATGCTTTGGGGGCTGTGCCATCGTCTTCGAAAGATCCTACTGCCGAAGAAAAAGGAAAGAGTGTGGTGGTTCAAGGTACTCTTTCCATTTGTGGTGTTCCAGTTAGAGTGTTATTTGATACTGGGGTGTCGCACTCCTTTGTTTGTAGTGAACTTGTAGGCCGGTTGGGTTTGGAACCGGATATCGTGGATAGACCATTGGTTGTGAATAATCCAGTTGGGGGTTCGTCTTGTTTGTGTATGGTATGCCGTGGTCTGGTTGTGTCGAGTCATGATTTCTCTTTTGTTTGTGATTGTTTTGTTCTGAACTTTGTGGGGTTCGGAATTATTTTGGGTATGGACTGGCTTAGGAAGTATGCGGCAAGGGTTGATTGTAAGAGGCTGGAGGTGACAGTCGAGAATGTGGAGGGGCGAAGGGTTGTGGTACGATGTAAGCATGAAGAAGGCGTCTTCATGAGCTTTATGTATTCGCTAGTTGTTCCACGGGATGGACTGTCATCGGTGCCTATTATGAATGGATTTGAGGATGTCTTTGACGAGGTCAAAGGGTTACCGCCGCATAGAGAGATCGAGTTTCGTATCGATCTAGTTGAAGGAGCCAGACCTGTTGTGATGCCTCTTAGGCGAATGCCGCCTAGGGAATAGCAAGAGTTGAAGGTGCAAGTTGATGACCTTTTACAGAAAGGATTCATTCGGCGTAGTGTGTCCGAATGGGGTGCACCAGTTGTGTTTGCAACCAAAGCGGATGGATCGTTGAGGTTGTGTGTGGATTATCGTGAGCTGAATAAAGTGACTAAGAAGAACAAGTATCCATTGCCGAGAATAGATGACTTGTTTGATCAGCTTCACGAAGCTAAGTTGTTTTCTCAGATGGATTTGGCAACGGGATTTCACCAGTTGAGAGTGGCAAAGGATAGTGTGCCGAAGACTGCTTTCAGGACACCATCCGGTTTCTATGAGTGGCTGGTAATGCCGTTTGGATTGACCAATGCACCAGCATATTTTGTGGATCTTATGAATAGAGTGTTCAGGGATCAGTTGAACTAGTTTGTACTTGTGTTCGTGGATGATATTTTGATTTGTTCCAGAACTGAAGAAGAGCACAAGACACACTTGCGGATTGTTTTGGAAATCTTGCGGAAACAACAGCCGAGGGCTAAGTTTTCGAAGTGTCACTTCTGGAAGAGCGAAGTGAGGTTCTTAGGCCATGTTATCTCTGGAAGTGGAATAGCGGTTGATCCCGCCAAGGTGGCAGCGCTCCAGGATTGGGTTAGACCTAAGAATGCATATGATGTGAGAAGTTTTCTTGGATTAGCAGGATACTATCGTCGGTTTATCAAAGACTTTTCCAAGATAGCTGCACCATTAACAGGATTGACGAAAAAGAACCAAGTATTCAGATGGGATGCTAAGTGTGAACAAGCTTTCGGAGTCCTGAAAGAGCGACTGACAAGTGCTCCTGTTTTGACTATCCCAAGTGGAAATGATGAGATGGTGGTTTACACCGATGCATGTGGTACTGGACTTGGAGCAGTGCTGATGCAGAAGGATAAAGTTGTTGCGTATGCAAGTCGACAACTGAAGCCTCATGAAAGGAATTATCCGACTCATGATTTGGAGTTGGCGGCGATTATATTTGCTCTGAAGATGTGGTGACATTACCTATTGGGAGTTCGATTCGAGTAGTTTACAGATCATAAGTTATTGAAGTATCTTTTCTCCCAAAAAGATTTGAATCTTCGACAGCAACGATGGCTAGAGCTTTAAGCATCATATGATTTTGGTATAACCTATACTCCGGGAAAAGGTAACGTAGTGGCAGATGCGTTAAGTCAAAGACATGCAGAATTGGGAGCCATGTTTTCAGAATGGAAGAATCTTAAGTATTTGGCTGGATTTGACTTCAGGCCCAGATGTGAATTGGAACCTGAGATGTTGGCAAACTTATCAATAAGACCTACTCTGGTGGAAAGAATTGGCCAGAACCAAAAGCGAGACGATAAGCTTGTCAAGATTATCCGTGATTTGGAATCTGGATTGGATCCAGAGAAGGATAAAGGATTCGAGGTCGATTGAGAGGGTTGGCTTCGGAAGCAAGGACGACTGGTTGTTCCCGATATAGATGAATTGAGAAATGAAGTTCTGAAGGAAAGTCATCACTCGAAGCTGACAATTCATCCAGGTGGAAATAAGATGTATCGGGATATGAAGAGAACCTATTACTGGGAAGGTATGAAGAAGGATGTTGGAAATTTTATTTCCAAATGTATGAACTGCCAGTTGGTAAAAGCCGAACAGAAGAAGCCAAGTGGATTGCTTCAGCCGTTAGAAGTTCCTACATGGAAGTGGGAGCAAATATCGATGGATTTTATCAATGGACTACCTAGAACCAGAGCAGGAAAATGAAGAGATTTGGGTCATCGTAGATCGTTTGACTAAGAGTGCAAGATTCATTCCTTTTCGGTCAACTAGGACTGCATCGAAATTGGCTGAGTTGTATGTTAAGTGGATAGTTCGATTCCATGGTATTCTGAAGAGTATAGTGAGCGATCGAGACCCATTGTTCACTAGTGGATTTTGGAAGAGCTTCCAGGAAGTTTTGGGAACCGAGTTGTGTTTGAGTACAGCTTATCATCCCCAAACAGATGGTCAGACCGAGAGAGTCAACCGGGTTTTGGAAGATCTCCTCAGAGCATGTGTTTTGGACTTTGGAGGATCATGGGAAGATTATCTTCATTTGGTGGAATTCTCGTATAATAACAGTTACCAGTCAAGCATTGGTATGGCACCGTATGAAGCATTGTATGGAAGACCATGTAACTCTCCGACATGTTGGTTGGAAACAGGAGAAAAGTTGATACTTGGGCCAGAAATGATTCGACAGACTTCTGATTGTATAGAGATCATTCGGCGACGAATAAAGGCAGCCCAAGACCGTCAGAAAAGCTATGCCGATAAGCGTCATAAGGATTTGGAATTCGACGTAGGTGATATCGTTTTTGTGAAGATTTCTCCGCTGAAGAATGTTATTCGATTCGGGAAGAAAGGAAAATTGACTCCGAGATTTGTTGGACCATTCCCGATCGTCGAGCGAATTGGAAAGCTCGCTTATAAATTGGAATTACCAAAAAAGATGTCGGGTGTGCACAATGTTTTTCATGTATCGTATCTACGGAAGTATGTGCACGATTCGAATACAGTGTTTTCTGCCGATAGCTGTGAAGATTTTGAGGTTGATTCAGTTGATAAGAGATCTCGTAAACCGCTTCGTGTTGTGGAAACTGACACGAAACAGCTTAGGAGGAAGGTGGTCAGGTTGCTCAAGGTACAATGGAGTGATGATGTTAACGACTGTACATGGGAGGAGGAAGAGAGGATGAAGGCAGCTCATCCTGAACTCTTCGAGGTATGGCCCTAAGGTGTCGTGACATCTCATGAATTTGTAACTTGTTCTAGTCTTAGAATTCTACATGCTAGGCTAGTAATTGGATGCATGGTTTGTTGATAGCTATGGATGGTAGGCATGAAGAATAGTTTTGGTTGCTCTTGTTTATTTGGAATTTCGGGGGCGAAATTCCTACGGGGGAGAGAATGTAACGACCCGTATTTTTACGGATCGAAGGATCGTAGAACTGTTGTTATTAGGTTGTTAGTGTTGTTAAGTCGTTTAGAATTTAAGTTGTTTGGAGCTTAAGTCGTCCAGAGATGAGTCGTCCAGGGTTGGGTCGTGTTGTAGCATAAGTCGGTGGAGCGACTTAGAGGATGGAGCGACCTATAGGATTTGACCGACTTAAGGGATGAGACCGACCTATAGAAGTGAGTGACCTATAGGAACTTGCCGACCTAAGTGAAATAGCGACTTAGGAGTTAACGGCTTAAGTTAGTTAGCGGCTTAATATTCAACGACCTAAGGGATAGTGGTATAGGAGATAGGTCGGTTGAACGAGTTACCGACTTAAGGGTGATAGGTCGGTGAGGCGACTTAGGGTAGTTAGCGGCTTAAGGAGGGTAGCGACCTAGTGGTTAGCGCTGTGTTGAAGTTAGGTCGTAAGCGACCTATGATAAGTCGCTATGTTTAGTTAGGTCGCGAGGTGACTTAGTGTTAGGTCGCGACCATAGTTAAGTCGCTAAAGGCGCATAGGTTAAGTCGTTAGGTTGTTGAGCCGAGGAAAGTCTTAGGTCGGGGGCACTGCTAAGTCGCTAGGTCTTTGAGTCGTGAGTCGGTAGGTTGTTAAGTCGTCCAGACGACTTAGGAAGGAACGTGGCTTGCATGTTAGGCCGCGTGTGTGTTAAGCCGTGTGTGTAGTTAGGTCGTAAGTCGTGGGGCCTTGTTAAGTCGTGACCGACTTAAGGGGGGGCGAACGACTTAAGGATTCGGCCTATAAATATACGGCCTTATCACACTTTTTGGGATCCGGATTTTGAAGCGACGAAGTTCTGCTATTTTGAGGGCTCGACTACAAAACTTCTTCACTTCTTTTCTCCACTTTAATCTTGTGCTTCCATCCATCTAAATTGAAGATCCAAGAGCCAAAGTTGAAGATCTACATCCATCAAAGAGAGATTTCACCGTTGAAGGAAAATCTTGTCGGATCAAGCTAGATCCTTTGCTGTCCTGATCTGAAGTTTGTTGCTTTTGAGGTGTTTAGGTGATTCGGTGAGTGGTGGTTATCTCTCACACGGACCCAAAGGAGTATATTGGATCGGTGGCTTGTTTGTGTGTTAAAGATAGTGATTTCATGCATTTTCCTTAAGTCTGCATGTAGATCCATCGTTCATAAAGTTTTGATATCCACTTTAATACATGTTAACCTATGCTAGTTCATTCATCAAGATATTACTTAGAATTCGTGCTTGTTAGATTTGGGCTCTTTATTTACGAAATTGCCATTATTGTTATAACTGTTTATTCAGATCTTATTTGAATGATTGATTACTTGGATTAATGATTGATCTGATTGATTGTTATAAATTAGTTGATTGATGATTTGATTTGGATAAGTTGGTCGAAGATGATTCAAAAGCCAAGTGGAAAGGCTCTTGAATAAGGAAAGCTGCTCGTGGCATATGAAGCGGATGATAAAGCTCATATGGATAGATTTGACGATGATGTTGAGATGGGACTTTGCTTTGATGCGATGAAGCAAAGTATGATGTGAGATAGCCTTGGTTTAATCCAGACGGGATCATCCCAAGCATGTTGATAACTCGGTGATATGGTTCGAGTTCGTTGATAATGGTTGGCTCAAGGGGCGCTTGAGCTAGTATGAGAATAGTCGTCAAGGAGGATGACTAGGAGGCTGAGATTTCATCGTTGTTGAAGGTTCTAGCATGCTTAAAGCAAGAGTACGCTGGGCAGATTCGATAGTCCAAAGACTAATAGTTGATGGTCTAGTACTCTGGCCAGATTCGATTGCCCTTGGCACGGGTCACGATGACGTGCGGAGTTATGTCTAGAACCAGGGTTACCATTAGCCCTTGATGGACGGATGAAAGAATGAGCCGGTCATTCAATTAACGGTGATATCGAAGCAATGATAACAATGATAGCCAGAGTCATGGATGTTTGGATGCTTTGGTTGTATCGTCACCCGGTCTCAAGGGCGATGTTTTGTGGGTGCTTATCTGATCTTGGTTTAGGCCTTGGGGGTTTGTGCTTAGAAAACATCGACCTTGACTCGAGTGATAATTGCTTTACTTTAATTGTCTGCTTTGCTATGTTTGTTTCTGCTTAGTGTGTCTGGGGGCTATCACTGTAGAAAGAGGTGGAGTGGGATGGTTGGGTTCCTATTCCTTTTTACCCTTTATGCTCTTTTGGTATGTTTGATAGTTGATTTACCGCTCACTAAGACTGTTGTCTGACTCAAGGTTTTATGTTCTACTCTTATTACCTTGGGCTGTTCATCCGTTTTGGGATGGGCAGACTAGGTAGCAGGTGACAGGTGCTGTTCTTAGTGACCAACGCTGTTGATGACGAAGATGAGCTGGAGGCTTTTGCACATTGTTTTTCATACTATATGTACTGGATGTTCCGCTGTTTGTATGATTCTCTGAGTGTTATGTGCAATCTTTCTACTCGCACAACCTACCAACTCCTTGGCCTTGGATATGTTGGGATTTCCTACAAACCCTTATCTTGTATGATTTTGCAAACCATTGTTTAAATGAAATAATATCAACCTTGTGTACTAATCTTAAATACATGACCTTATAGAAAGAAACTAACTCAACTTCACTCACAACTAATCGTAAATTGTCCAACAATGTCCGAGTACTCCTTATTGATGCATCATTATGTATCACATTGAGGAGTGATTTTGAGATTAAATCTATATTCATTTTAGGTACATTTGAAACTCTTTTCAATATACTCACTTATTCGACCAAATCAAATCATTTTATATTGCATGTTATTTTATTTACTTTTTTTATACTCTATGATTTTATCATAAACACTACATGTGCATCCAATACATATGTACATTTTGGTAATAAATCATCGATGAATATAACAAAGTATGTGAAACCATTTTGGTATTAGTAGACTTGTGAATGCATACATCAATAAGTATTACTTCAAAGAGTTCATCAACTCTTATGATATTTCCACTGAATGGGTGCATAGCCATTAATTGTTTGAGATATAATTAACTTGTATCATACGATCCGTAATCATATAGTAAAATTATTTCTCAAAATTACGGCTTAGTCTATAATTCCAAAACAACTGTAAATGATATAAGATACATATGTATTTTTGTTGCATCACTTTTACTACGAAAACAAATTCCATAGTATAGTTCTATTTCATAATGAATATTCATAATACTCATATTGAAATATAGTTATATCTATTTTTCAATCAATAACAAAAATAAAAATTATTTCACAAATAATGTCCAGTAAATTTTACAATTTTTTTTTCGTAATTTGATGCTATCATTAGGTGCTATATGTCATGCTCCCACTATTTCCGCCATTAATATAATAGCGTTCTAATTACGAGGTCCATCATTCACTTAATATTGTTTACTTATTTCATATGCTGCAACTAGTTTACACTGCAGAGTTCTTTGATCAAATATCTTGAATTCAAAGAAATAAATGTTATAGAAAAAATTTCTATATGAAAATACATTTAGGAATAAAAATCATATATCATATTCCAATATTAAGTATCAATTAGTATTACCGTTCTTGTTTCCAATGTTTCTCAATGAAGCAGAAGTGACTATTCATTCTCTTCATTCCAACTTTACCTTAAGTTACAACTATTTTTTATACATTTGTTTTTCTTTCAAATAGTCAAAACTATTCAAAATAAAACCTTACTACAATATCATAACAAACCTTTTACAAAAGTGCATTCAATTATTCTTAACATTTAAAACATCAAATATGTTGCCCTTTATGGAAAGTGATCAAGATGGCATTTCAACAATCGAGTTCTTAGATGTATCTCGTAGTTTATGGTCTTGTGTTACATTAGCACAATATGGTTCTTTTGAAATCATTCAAGTCGAATACATTATCTTAAAATACTGTTTATTGGCTTACTTCGAATGAACTAACTTCATCGAAATACTGTACCCTACAAACTATGACCTTCGCCGTATAACATTTATATGTGAAAGTACATGGATCAAATATTCATAGTCTTGAATTGCATTTAGAGTTCAAAAAATCATGAATTGGAATACACAGTCTAAACCAAATAAATATATAAGTGACCAGCTTACGGATGTATTAAGTAGTTGACATTAGGCACTTGCATGGGTATAGAAACTTTATATAACATGCAATTAGAATTATTAGTAAGTATATATTATATTTCTATTTATCAACTTTCTATTCAGTTTGTATATATATGTTAATTGACAAATGTTTTATTAATCATATTAAATGCACAAATTTGTCATTGTAGATAATTATAACATTATATAGAAAATGTTCCTACAATATTAGAAAGGTAAAATATTACCATTTCATTTTTCTAATAAGGCACCCACTAGTCTTTTATGTTTCCCCAAACCCTAAGATGAAACATAGAAGTCATACAACTTCACTAGTGGGTGTTATGACTCGTTTGTTTTGGTATTCTGACCTTGAGTTTGCTCAAGAAATCATAGCCCCACAAACGATGGATAACTCGTTGTCTGTTGTATCATATATACAACTCCTAACCCATTTTTCTTTGTTCTAATCTCATTTCGACCTTGAGTTTGCTCAACAAAGTGAAAAAGATTATTCACTCATACCTACCATATCGTGATGGCCTAAGTATAGTATATGTACCTTGAGTTTGCTCAACAAATACATATAGTTATCTTACCTCATTTGTTCAATATATTAACAATACTACTCATAAAATTCCTAGCTTGAGTTTGCTCAATAACTAAGGAGGATGTAAGTAATTTATTAATATATATTGTAGAGGACACTATTATATTAAATATTCATAATCTTCACTATATATATTGAGTGATATCGACTTATAGAACAATATATTTCTTATGAAATACCCCAGCGATTCAAGTGTCAAACATATCAGAAATCACAGTATATGTACATTTACATATGTATTTATTTCTCAAGTCTATTTGGGTTTCTTTAATGTTCCACATTAGTTTATACACATATCATATAAGTTTTATTATTATATAACTTTTATATTTCATATTACTTATATGATAATCTTACACATAATATATCATTAACTAAATTTTATCAATTAATTTTAATCAATTAACTTTTTAATTGATTTTAAATTAGTATTCCAATATAACTTTTATATTGGACATATCTACAATAACATTTATAGTGTATGCTATAACCTTTATAGTGTAACACACATATACATACATACATATATATATATATGCGTGTGTGTATTTTATTCAATTAATTAACCTTTAATTAATTTATTCAATTAAACAATTATTGATTTCCAAATTTATCTTATATAAATACATGTATACTTATGTTATCTTAAACATTTGAAAATAACATAACATATATCAATATATATAATACATGCATATATGCATTAATTAATTAACATATTTACTTAATTTATTTTATTAATCTTATAAATAAATTTAAAATTTGAAATTACTATATAAATATTTTCAAACATTTTGAAAATATCATTATCCTTTCAAACATTTTGAAAACTTATGTAGTGTTATAATTTTTATAACAAACATGTTTTATTTTAAATTTAACTATTAAATTTAAAATCTTTAACATTAATTTTCAAAACGATTTTGAAGATTAGCCCAAAGGCTTCACTATTCCAAGTATACCGCATATGATTTCTAAATAAGTGTGGTCTCAAATCAGCCATTATTAACTATGATTAATAATCTAGTCATAACTAACTTTAATTAATATGTTGATAAAATCAACATTAGCACTCACAAATTCATCCAATTCATCCATACAACCAAATCTATTTCTATCCACATTACAACTTAATGGTGTTAAATCAACATATTATCATAGAGAATAATCATGGTTTGTGACGATCTCGTTTTTAAGCCAAATTTAATTTAGTGATTAATATAACTTTTAAAATTAATTTGTGAACCAATTTGAATTCTTCCAAAACAAATAAGATATGTGTTTGTTTATGTGTATGTATATATAAATAGATTATAAATAGAATTTTGATTTGAAATTCAAAAATAAATATCTTAAAAATAAATTGGATTTAAAAACTCTATATTTAAAAAAACTAATATGTATATATATGTCTATAGATTTTAAATCATTTTCTTTAAAGCTATATAAATATAAATAAAAGGAAATGTACTTAACAAAAATTGAAAATATAATATAAAAACATATTAAATCATAAAGGCATGCAAATTAAAAAGTATAATAGCTTTAGTTAAAATAAGAATTGATAAAAAGGTTTATATGCTTTCTTTTAAGATTTTTAGTTTTGATTTAAAGTAGAATTCTTGGGTTGAACAGAATCGAGTGATTCCTCGATTTATGGCGGTCGGCGAGGAGTGGGAGGTCATGATTGTAGCTGGAGCATGCTCGGAGGTCAGTGATATCGAGAAAAATACTCACTGAATTTATAATTCGCCGTGGTGGCTGAACGTTGGCAATTTAGGGTTTTAAGACCTGTCTTGGTCGATTGGGTTTGCGAGGCTTGTTCGTTAACGTCAAAGCATCGGACTTGACTGGAGTGAGTGGAATAGATGCGTAGGTCTTCAGTAAGGCTTTAGTCAGAGTATTGGATATTCTGGTAACCAGAGATGGCAACTCGAGGTGGTTTTGGGTGTTCGGGTTTGTTCCAGTGGAGCTTTGGTAGCTCGATTTCGATTTTCTTGATCGATCTTGGATCTGGGTGGTCGAACTGTTAGGGGAGGTTGTTGGCGATGGGTTGGTGGTGGCAGCGATGGCCGAACCATCGAAGACGAGGTGTGTAGGTGCACACGTATCTGTGTGTCAGAGAGTTTGGGAAGAAGGTGAAACTTCGGATTTGAACTCGGGGAAATGAAGTGACGGCTCAAGAGAGGGTTCGGGTGTGTTCGCATGGGTTTAGCATGTTGCAACAGTTTTTAAATTTAAACCAAAACCAAGTTCTAAAAAGAAAAAGAAAAGAAAAGAAGAAAGATTGCTTGGGTATAGGCTCGGGACATATCCGGGTTTGACTCGGGAAGTGTAGTTGCAGTTTTTAAACTTTAAATAAAATCAAGTTTAAACAATTTCTTAATTAATTCTTTAAAGTAATAATTGTTTTATTTAAGTTTGGAATTAGTTAAAGGTTTTAAAATAAATTATTTGTTTATTAATTATATTTAAAGTGTTTAATATATATCCTTTATTTTAAATTAATTCTTAAGTTTATTTTAAATAAATTTAATAATGTAATTACGTAGTTAATTAAGAATGTTTTTAATTATTAATTAACTTAAGGGTCTTAAGTTAATTCATATGTTAACGATAAATTATTTCCAAGGTTTATTAAATAAAATTTGAATGATAATTAAGTAATTAATTAAGATAATGGTTTATCTTAGATTAATTAAGGACTTAAGTAATAAGGGTTAATTAATTAACTTGAGTAATTATAGGATAATTAATTAATGTAATTAAAGTACAATTACTTAATGAAATTAATTAAAGGATAATTAATTAATTAATGTAATTAAAGGATCATTAATTTATGTGATTAATTAAAGGATAATTACTTAAAGGGATAATTACTTAATGAAAGTAATTAAAGGATAATCAATTAATTAAAGATTAATTAGTTAATGAAAATAATTAATTAATAATTAAAGGTTAATTAATTAATGATTAAAGGGTAATTAATTAGTGATTCATAAGTAATTAATTTATTTGGTTTAAATTAAATTAATTATAAAATATGTGATTAGTTAATCTTGCTTATGGATGATTAATTATATTGAATGCTTGGCGTTGGTTAACATCTCTAGTAAGTTAATCTGTAATATTCTGTGATATGAATTGCTTTGGATTTAGCTGTGATAATGTAAGTTATTTATCTATGACGAATTGCGTGCAAATATAATGTTCTACATTGAATTATAAAAGGTGGATCTTTTGTTTAAAAGATTAAAAAAATGGAAATTTGTTTAAACCATTCAAAAGGAAATGTTTTGGGAAATAAGGGCTAAAAAGTGTGACTTAACTAAGATCCGAATGTATTCATATGTTTTAAATAAGCGCTCATTATTCGAAGGCCCGGGGAGGGCATTAAGTCGAAAACCCATTCCGAATAATGATACGACGGAATGGTATTGCATTTGAAGACTGTGGTTGAAGACCGGATATTTTCGAAAATGAAAGGATTGCTGTTGATTGTCTCTGCACCGAGTTGCTCCGGTATAGAGATTACCCTATGTGATGGGGAGTCCGGACGAGATTGGGGATATCCAAATTTGCAAGGACTTCTTTCCTTAATTGGACGAAGTGCTTTCGGTTCCATTCAAACCCAAGATGGACTTGTATGGATGATTGTCTGACATTACACTTTAAGATATAAAGCCAGTTTGTATCAATTACATTTCTGTTGGTGGCAGAGAATTTATTTTTTTGGCTTAACACCCTTTTCTGAGATGTACGAGCTCAGAGGTTATGTAGTTGATAGTTATTAGTGATATATCCCCAATTTGGTAATGTGGCATGCTAAGTGTTGAGCATTGGTTGATCGAAGCATGGCTTTTGTGTAAAGCGTAGCTTTGTGGGACGAGACTTCATCGAACCTCACACCTTGGGAAATGGTCAGAATAGGAAGGATGCAGCAAGGTTATGGGGTCCGCGACCCTAAGGTATGTGCATTTCCATCTGGATAAAAAGTGGTATCATGGTATGGAGTCTAGATATTTTACTTATGTGGTTGTTGGAATTTGAGGGCCCTCCATAAAGGTCGGTTAACCAGGGGATGGCATACTCATGACAGTTAGTTACCTAGTTACAGAGGTAGCCCGACCTTGTGTTGGCAGAGATCCAGTTAGGTTTTCGGGACGTCCGTCCAGAGGCGTACCCATTCAGATAAAGGAAGTTCCTTTACCTTGGCCATTTGTTGGAAATCCAAATGAAGCAATATGAGCCCTTTACGATTTCAATTGTAGAACCTGCCATTTAACATGGTAGCTATAGTAGGCATACTATAATGGTAGGTATGTTGGCTAAGATTAATATAATACTTGCGAAATGGTTTTCCACACTATGCTCTAAAAATAATATCAAAAGAATTTTCGCGTATCAAGCATGTTTTACTACTATAAGGAGAAACCTCCCCCATGTGTGCGATTGCATTTGAGTGTATGCCGGGAGACCTTATGGTAGTTTCATTTTCCAAAAGCATAAATGGATTTTTAGCACAAAAAACTATTTTATGTTTCTCACACCAGTCCTATGACTGACTCGCATTTTATTGTTCGCTTTGCTAAACTCTGGGTGCCCCTAGTTTTCCACACGGGCAACCTAGAGTCAGGTTATCAGTAGGTTCTAGAGCTAAGTCAGGAAGTAAATGTGGATTTGGAAGTCTTTGGTTTGGAAGCTTTTGGTTTTGAGCCTTTTGGTTTGGACTTTGGAGCTTTGGAAATGAAGATACAGTATGTTGGACTCTCTTGGATGACCATGTTGATGTTATTTTTCAGCTGTTATGTTGTATTCTGCTATTATGTTATATATAGGACTCTGATGATGATGGTCACTTGTTGTAGAATGTGGTAATCCATGAGGTGAATGTATGAAAGTTATTTAGTTTCCATTGTGTTGTTATTATCTAATGTGTTATGACTCCAGCGAACCAAACTTCAACGTTTGAATCTCCGGCATTTAAATACGGGTGATGTATTAGATGTCGATTTTCGATGGTTGAAAGTCTGGGTCGTCACATTTGGTATCAGATCTAAAGGTTGAGTAAGAACTTTAGCTTTGGAGTATAACTCATTAAGTGACTCATTAGAGATAGGATTAGAAATGCCCTAAAATGGGTATATTCCCTAAGATATCTCGTTTGTATGCCTAAATCAATTTTCTTACTATTTACAGATAGTGAGAATGAGTGCAAGAAGAGGACGAGGTAGGGGAAGGTGGAGTACCACTACAAATGGTCGAGACCCTGCAACAACAGTTGTGGAAGGAGCAACTCATCCTGTCCAACCCCAGCCAAATCTGGCAGAGTTATATCAGAATTTCTCAAGACTTGGAGAGAAACCATTCAAAGGTACGGAGACTATTATAGAAGCGCAAGCTTGGATTCGATCTTGCGAGAGGATTTTTAAAGGATTGAAATTGGATGATGATCAAAGGAGGCTGATGGCTTCCTGGAAACTCCAAGAAGAAGCTTTGGCATGGTGGGAGACCATTACTTTGGCCGAATCGGAGGATGAGTTTACATGGGATAGATTCAAGCAAGTATTTGAGCAGCATTATATGCCTTCTGCTTGTATTTCTAGGATGTATCAAGAGTTTACCGATTTGAAGCAAGGAAATCTATCTTTTGAAGAATACTTAAATAAATTTAATGAGTTATCCCGATTTGGATCTGAATTGGTGAATACCCCTCTTAAGAAGAATGAGAGATCTATTAAAGGGATGAACAAGAAGTTTCATGAAAGGATGACAGGCCATGTGAAGGAGTCTTTTGCTGATTTGGTAGATAAGGGATATAGATATGCCACCTTAGATAAACAAGAGATTCCAGAAGAGAAAGGAAGTTGAAGTAATCCAAATTGGAAGAAGAGAAATTTTGGAGGAAAGAAGCCTTGGCAAGGTAAAGAAAAAAGGATACTCGGGAGAACAGGGCGAAAAATATTACCTGTTTCAACTGTTTGGAGAAAGGTCATTACTCAAATAGTTGCAAGAAGCCCAGAAAGCAAGGGAAGAAGGATCAACCTAAGAAGTCAGGACAAGAAGCCAGGGAATGCTACTATTGCTATAAGCCAAGACACATGATTAAAGAATGCCCGATAATGAAGCAGACCCAAATAGCAAAGGTATATGCAATCAAGGATGAAACTTCAACCTCAGGAGCTAATAAAGGGAAAGGAGTTTTGGAAGGTAATCTTCTTATTTATGATAAAATAATTAGAGTTCTGTTCGACATTGGAGCCACGCATAGTTTTATTTCCTAGAATATTGTAGAAGAGTTAGATCTTGAATCCGAATTCGTTGACGAACCTATTTATGTGAAGAACCCGGTAAGAGGCCTGCGAATCTTTGTTTACGTTGTAGAAAGGTTCCTATTTCATATTCTCATCATCAGTTTCCTATCAACCTTTTCGTTCTTGAATTTAATGAATTTGAGATTTTACTTGGGAGGAATTGGTTAACAAAATATGAAGCTAAATCAAATTGTTTCAATAGAACGATTTCGGTCAAAACCAAATTTGGGAATTTTGTTGTGATTTCTTGTGAGGATCCAAGTCCTAAGAGGGACAAGCTAATGTATAATTTAGGGTATCCCGACCCGTGTTTGGAATCCATACCCATTGTTCGAGAATTTCCTGACGTATTTGAAGAAGTTAAGTCTTTACCTCCGTATAGGGAAATCGAATTTAGAATCGACTTGGTTCCCAATGCCCGTCCAGTTGTGCGTGCAAGTCGTAGGATGGCACCAAGGGAAAGAGTAGAGCTAGTTAAGCAAACCCAAGATTTACTGGAGAAAGGATTTATACGACCTAGTCTTTCCAGTTAGGGTTCAGCTGTAGTATTTATAGCCAAGTCCGATGGATCTTTGAGATTGTGCGTTGACTATCGTGATCTTAATAAGCTAACCCTTGAGAATAAATTTTCTTTGCCTCGAATCGACGACCTGTTCGATCAATTGCATGGTGTTCGATTCTTTTCTAAGATGGACCTAGCCTAAGGATTCCATCAACTGAGAATTGCAGAAGGTTGTATCCATTTGACTGCTTGTAGGGGTCCCAATACAATCTACGAATGGTTAGTTATGCCCTTCGAACTAACCAATGCCCCTAGATATTTCGTAGACTTGATGACCCGAGTATTTCATGAAGTATTAAATAAGTTCGTTCTCGTATTTATTGATGACATTCTGATTTATTCCAAAACTGAAGAAGATCATGCCGGACACTTAAAAATAGTTTTGGAAATATTGAGCAGGAATATACTTTTCGCCAAGTTTTCTAAATGTCATTTTGGGGTAAAAGAAGTTAGATTTATGGGGCATATTGTAACAGAAGAAGGAATTTTTATAGACCCTGGTAAGGTTTCCGCTATCCTAGATTGGAAGCAACTCATAACCCCAAAGGAGGTTAGAAGTTTTCTGGGATTAGCCGGATACTATCGAAAGTTTGTCCGGGATTTCTCTATGTTAGCCAGCCCATTAACTAAGCTGACTATGAAGAATGCCAAATTTATTTGGACTCCAAAGTGCGAGGAAGCGTCCCAGAAATTGAAGAAAAGGTTGACTACTGCTCCCGTTCTTGCTATTATTAATGGAACAAAGGTCTATCTGTTTACACAGATGCGTGTGGTGAAGGAGTGGATGTTGTTCTAATGCAAGAGTGTAGAGTGATTGCCTATGCGAGTAGACAATTGCGACCACATGAGAAGAACTACCCGACCCACGATCTTGAGCTTTTGGCAGTTATCTTTGCTTTGAAAATCTAGCGTCATTATCTTCTGGGTGAAAATTTTGAATTGTTCACCAACCATAAATCTTTGAAATATCTCTTTACCCAGAAGGATTTGAATCTAAGACAACAATGTTGGTTGGAATTCCTAGCGTCATACGACTTGGATATTCAGTATACACCTGGTAAAGCCAACGTGGTAGCTGATGCTTTGAGTAGAAGACATGCTGTTTTTGCTTATTTTGTTGTCACCCCCACTCTTTTTGAGAAGATTTCTAGTAAGCAAAAAGAAGACAAGTTTCTCCAAGAAATTTATGGGAGAATACGTTAAGGTGAAGATTCCAACTTTGAAATCGATAATAGTGGAATTATAAGGTTGAAAGGGAGGATTTGTGTCCCAGACATCCTAGATCTCAAACGAGAAGTATTGAACGAATGTCGCAAATCCAAGTTCAGTATCCATCCAGGGGTTAACAAAATGTATCGAGATATTAAGAGGACCTATTGGCGGAAAAACGATGAAGAGAGATGTATCCATTTATGTTAGTCGATGCGCAACTTGCCAACAAATAAAGAGTGATCAAATGAAGATGGCAGGTTTACACCAACCGTTGGAAGTGCCCAAATGGAAATGAGACCAAGTGTCTATGGATTTCATAGATGCTTCGCCACGAACTCGGAAGGGTAATGAGGCGATTTGGGTTATTGTGGATCGTCTGACCAAGACCACTCACTTTATCCCAGTTAAATCCACCCGAACGGCAGCGAGTTTGGCAGAGTTATATGTGAAGGAGATTGTTCGACTCCATGGAATACTAAGTAATATTGTGAGTGATCGAGACCCGATCTTCACTAGTAGATTTTGGGAGGCATTTCAAGCCGCACTAGGAACAAAGTTGAACTTCAATACTACTTACCACCCGCAGTCTGATGGACAAACTAAGAGAATAAATCGAATCTTGGAAGATCTTTTGGGTGCTTCTATTCTTGATTTTGGAGGTTCATGGGAAGACCATTTGCATTTGGTTAAGTTTTCGTATAATAATAATCTTCAGGCTAGTATTGGAATGGCTCCTTTCGAAGCATTGTATGGTCATCCTTGTAGATCACATGCGTGTTGGATTGAGTCAGGTGATAGGCTTGTTCTTGGTCCGGACATGATAAAGGAAGCTTCTGAGTAGGTTGATTTCATTCGGAAGAAGTTGAAAACTACCCAGAGTGGACAGAAATGTAACATCCCGGAATTTTTAACAATATCAATCTAATAATCTGTGGTAAAAATTAAATTGATATTGATAATCTGTTAATAATTTTTCAGATAAAATTAATAATCTTCTTCAATAATTATTTAAATTGGTTATTTTATCTTTTAAACAATAAATTAATTTCTATTTACAATATAAATATATGGTTCATATTTTAAATAAATTGGTTTTGTTTTAATTAGAATAAATTCAATAAAATGTTTTATGACTTAATAAAATAAATATTTTATTTTGTAAAATGATTTTATATTTAATAAAAGAGATTTATAAAAATAATATTAATATTGTATTGACCTTATAAATAAATTTTGAATAAGATTTGTAATTTTTATTTCAAATTGAATTTTTATTTCTAACTTGATTTGAAAAATATTTGATTTTGAATTTAGTTGAATTTAAATTTAAAAGTATAAAGTCTTAAAATCTAAATTGTTTTAATCTATAATATGCATAAGTTCAATTTATTAACATAGATCGTTTTTATTTTCATTTGCAAATTTATATACATGTTTAAATATAAATTCACAACTTAATTTAAGCTAAAATACATACATTAATTTGTAATTAATATTAACTAACTTTAAAGAAAATACAAGTGTTAAATTTATATGTATTCTTTTGACAAGTGTTATAAAATGGACAAGTGTTAAAATTAGTTTTAATCTTTCTTTTATTTTCATAAAATTTGAGAATACATTTACAATCTTCATTCATGCATAACATTTTCATTTTTCTTTAATCAAAAGAAATTCTTCAAAACTTCTTGGATCAAAATCATGTAAATCTACAAAATCCACAGATCTGCATTTCCAATCAAAAGATTAAAATCTTCATATCCCAAACCCATATTCAAATCTGCATTCATAAGATTATTAAAATCCAAAGATCTGCAACCTGCATATTCAAATCCAACCTCTGCATAATCAAAACCTTCAATCTGCACTTCCTAAAAGTAAAGCATGCACACTTTTACTTTCTGCATATAAAAGAATCCACAAATCTGCATATACAAGTTCATCTGAACACCTGCATGCAAGCATATTGGTCATGGAAAGCATGAGCAACCCAGACTTATAACAACAGAGGAAGCAAACTGCATGTGTTCTGCAAATTTTCAAATGAGCAACTCAGATTTCAACAGAGTCAAGCCTGCATGTTCATGTTTTCTGCAATATCAAAGAATCAACAGTGGTCTGCATTTGTTTTCTGCATTCATCAATTAGGTGAGTAACAAATTATCTTTAAAACTAATTTAAATCAATATAGTTGTTGAATGGTTACCTGATGAGTATGTTCAATATGTCTGTGTACACATGAGTTTGAATTTCTGTTTGTTATTAATTTATTCTTTTCTGTCCTAGATTCCAGGCTTAGATATAACTCAAAATATCATAAACTCAAGATTTAATCCAAGTTTAGATGCAAAGTAAGTTGTATTATATTCATCAGTTCATGTTTTAAAAGTCAAGAAGTTAAAATTAGGAGTTAACTCTGGAAACAGGGAAAAGCATCATGCATGCTTATTTTTATCAAAACTCAAACAAATGGATGTAGTAATTTAGTAGTATAAATCAAATATTTAAACTGTAACTTGATTTTTAAATCAAGTAATAAGAATTTTAGAATATTGTTTCATTTACTGTCAGTTTTTAAGCAAAAATAGGATTTGAGCAATTACTTGCATTATGTAGTTTAAGAAAACTAATAACTCCTCTGAGTTATTAAACAAAGATTATAGATACATAGAAAAAACCCGAGAAGAAAATTTTATTGAGTAGAACAGATGCAGTTTTGGTTTTTCAGAGTATGAACCCTAGTTTTTATGTGGGTTTGTGCTTTGGTCAGGGAGAAGTGTAGGATAGTTCGAGTGTTCTGATATTTAGGGATTGGATAGTTGGTGTGTAGAGGAGTGTGAGGCCGGAGAGGTGGTGATCAAGATGGTCGGAGGTGAGAATGGCAGCCGTTGACAGGTTTGAGTTGAAACATGTATAAAAATTTCCAGGTATTGAATTTGTGGCTCCTGAGCAAAATTTTGAATTCCTGTTTAATTTCTTGTTTCTGGGTTGAAGTTTGAAGATGTGTGGGTTTCTGGTTGGTATTGGATCATCTGATATGGTCGGCAGAGGGGACGGCGATGGAAACTTTGGTGAACTGTGGGTTTGGAGTGTTTTCAGGGAAGTTTGAGTTTGCTAGGGTAAAAATGGGAAATGACTCGAAGCAGGTCAATGAGAAACCCGAAGCAAGGCTGTAGGAAACCCGAAGTAGGAATTGATGTTTCTCGGGTTGACCTGTAGTTACAGAGTACACAGTAAAACTGTGTTTTGTTTTAATAATTTGGGTTTTAAACCTCTTTATAACCTGGGTTTTTAAAATTTAAAAATCTGTAGATATGGGTTTAAATGAGGTTTAGGTTTAAACTTAATTTTAAAACTTAATTCAAGTTTGAATTACCTTGAATTTAAATTCCAGGTTTGTGTTGAAACCTGTTTTTTTCTGTTTTCTGCAAATCTGGATTTTAAATATTTAAAATCTAAAGTTTATGTTTAGGGAAAATTTAAGTCTAAAATCAAATTCAAGTTGTAATTTTTGATTTAAAATTCAAGTTTGTATTTTTGATTTAAATTCAACTTCCAGGTTTTGAAACCCTGTTTTATGTTTTTTTAAAATCTGGGTTTAAACTTTTAAATCTGCAGTTTCATGTTTAAAGAAAGTTTAAGTTTGAAATTCAAATGCAAGTTTGAATTTATAATTTGAATTTAAACTCCAGTTTTTTAAAAATAAAATGTAATTTTCAGAAGTTAAACTTAATTAACCATTTGGTTAGATAAAATAGTTTAAACACTTTTAGAAATGAGTTTTTAAAAATATGAGTGGATTTGAGGTTATTTAAATCTGGAAATTCAAGAGTTTAATTTGAATTTCAGGTTTAAATTTTAAGGAAGGTTTAAATTGAAGTATTAAATGAAAATGAAAATTTAAGTTATTAAAGGTTTTGAAATAGATTTAACTTTAAAATTTTCATATAGTATTGTTTGATTTGCAATATAAAAAGTTTTAAATTATTTAGAACTTTGATAAGTTTAAATTTTTCTATTTTAAACTTGAATTTAAATTGAAATTTAAAGGGAAATTTCTAAAGTACTTTGTTTGAATTAAATTGTTTTAAACATATTTAAGTTATGTTTTTTGAAATTTAAATTTAGGTTTATGCTTTAGAATTTAATTAACAAAGCGATTAAGATTAATTAATTAATTTAATTAATTAATTGAATTTGGAATTAATAATTGATTAATGATTAATCCATTTTAAATTTAGATCATTAATTAAGTTACTAATTAATGATAAATGAATATTAATTATATAATTAAGTTTCAAATTAAGGTTAATTAATTTAATAATTAACTTTAATTAATAAATAACTAAAGATAATTTATTTTGTAATTAATTTAAGTTAATTACCTTATAAAATAATTTGAGGATGGTTAATGAAGGTCATTAACCATGATTATTTAACAATTAATTAATGTAGTTAATTTTTTATAATTAATTATATTAATTAATTTAATAATAATCAATTATGAATGATTTGAGTATAATTAATTGATAAAGTAATTAGGAAATTAATTACTTAATGTAATTAATTTAATTTAATGAGATTGTTTAATTTAATTAATTAAGTTTAATTAATTTTAAACACTTAGGTTTTATAATAATTACTTTATGTAATTAAAGTTTTGGAAATTATTTAGCTAAGTAATTATTTAATAATTACAGGATTGTAATTAAATGGAGATGTTTAAGTATGAAGTAATTGGGATTAATTATTTAATAATTAATCAAGGTATTAATTAATGAATTAATGTAGGGATAATTAATTTGGTTTAATATAGTAATTAAGTTAGTTAATTACTTTGAGTAATTAATTTAAAGAAATAATTAAGGAACATTAATTATTTTAATTAATGATGATTAATTATGATTAATTAATCAATAATAGGTAATTAATTAATGTAATTAAGGATTAGGATAATTAATTATGATTAATTAATTAATTGAAGTAATTAAAGGTTAATTACTGTTTAGTTGAGGATAATTAATTTTGTGAAATTAATTTAGGATAATTACATGAATTTAATTAAGGGGTAATTTATCAAGAGTGATTTATTAAAGTAATTTATGATTGATTAATTGATTGTAATCAATTAAATGATTGAGTAAGCAAGATTTATATTTATGTAGTAATTAATTTAATTTATTTTAAATTAATTATAGAAGAAGTAATTAATTTAATTCATTTTAAATTAATTAGTATTAGAGATAGTTAATTTAATTCATTTTAAATTAATTATATGATGATGAGTAAATCATTGCTTATGGATGAATGGTTGAACTTAATTGTCTTGGATGCTTTGTGATCTCAGTAGTGAGATAAATAATATTGTGTGGTATGGATGTTTGATTTGTATTGTGATGATAACTTAGGTTATCTACTGTGATGGTGATATATATGTGATATTGATGATATGAATTACCTGTTATGTGATAATGTTGATTACCAGTTATGATTGTGAGTTATCTATCTGTGTGTATATAGATACTGTAACTGAATTGTTTTAAAACCTTTAAAACAACTTGGACGTTAAAAGACACGCTTTGGTTTTCGATGAGACCGGGATCGGGTTTCCATATTTGGATATCCGAAAACCACATCGATTCCAAATAACGTTAGGTCGTGAATCTAAGTGGAGCAAGTGAAGACTCGAGGTGTAAGGACTATGAGTCATTATAACTCTGTGGGTGATTCCGTAATGAGTTGACGGAATTAGTTCTTATAGATTCGAGATGGTGAATTAGAGTGCAAGGGTTATTGTCGTTAACTCTGAGGGTGATTCCAAAATGAGTGTAACGAGATAATGCCTTCGGTTTCGTTCGAACCCGGAACGAACTTGTATGAATTGAATGCTTTCAGAACATCGTCAGGTGGACGATGAGAATTCTAAGTGATATGACCTATAAAGGTAATCGTAACCTCAAGCCTCATCAACCGGGAATGGCTAAAACAGGGGAGGTGCAGCAAAGCTTCGTGGGTAGCCCCCACTTGAGAGTAAGATTTACCCCTGTCTAGAGGTCCCTTTTATTTCGGCTGTGTGTGGACGGTTAAGTAGCTACAACCGTCGGGGTTGTCTTATTCGGAACTGTTCAGTAAGGAACGGGTCCGGCTTTGTGTTGCAGGGGAGTTAGGGTGGCTCCTCGGTACGGTAATCTAGGCCACGTACTGTGACAGGCGGTAACCCAGTAGCCCTGCCATTGCATGGAATCCAAAATCCAATAAGTGCCAACGGTTTTGATTGTATTACCCACTTTTGTGGCTAGTAGCTGGAATTTAATGAATGTAACAATTTCGGCTATTTCTTATTTATTTGAAAACCCTAGACACTATTATAATATCATCGGATTTCCTATCAAATGTTTTGGTTAGCGTAAGGTAAAAACTTTTCCATGTTTATGTGTGGGAAGTCTTACGTGATACCTTTCTTTTCAAAAGGTTTTTGAAAATTAAGCAACTTTAACCTGTTACTCACACCAGACCCATGTCTGACCCGGAGTTTATTTTTTTTTTCCATAAACTCTTGGGTACTCAAATTTTTGTGAGTAGTCAAGGGTGATTCAGGTTAGGATTCGGATTAGCTTTGACGAATTGTGGAGGAGCAATGGAGCAGGAGGCTTCTGCGTGTAGATATATATATATAATATTCCGCTGTGTAGTTTTCTCTGAGTCGTTGTCTTTGAGTTGGATTGAGTTGTATAACTAGACAGGTGTTTATAACTGTCTAGTATGTGTTGTATGTCTGTGTACTCTGATAATGATTGTAAACTATGTAATATATATGTTATTAATATAAATTATTCGTTCCGCTGTGTAAGATTCTGATGTTGTTTCTTTTTTTCTCTTCTTTCTATTCTATTTTCTATCCCTTTCTTTCTTAATTCATGACGCGATTTTCCGGTAGTGGAAAGTCGGGTCGTCACAGTTGGTATCAGAGTATTAGGTTGAGTAAATACCTAGGCTCTGAAGTGTATCTTTCTTTAGGGAGCATTAGGTTGAGTGAATACCTAGGCTCTGTAGAGGTGTCTTTCTTGAGAGAGCGTACTTGTAATTTTTATATAACTATATATATATATATTTATTTCTACCTATCTGTTGGGTTACCTGTTGAGGTTTTCCAATATAAGTTATAAAGGTAGATGGGGTAGTAGTAGTGTGTGTAACACGACTACCATTGGATGGAATTTGAATGTTTGAGGTTGGAAGTGTATATGTCGAGACTGTAGACCTAATACCGTCTCGAGTGAGTTCTGTAGTGATGAAGAACTTCATTGATCTCTGAAGGAAACCTATTGAGGTTCGGAGTATATTTCCGAAGTTGATGAGTAGTGTTTGGATCTGTAGGTTGGGCAGAAGCGAGTGATGGTATTTTAGTTACATCATGAAGTAGTAGCTGCGTGATGAGATGCCGTGACTATGGGTGTTCCCGAAGATGTTTTCTTTGGAACAAGTTAAGGAAGTGAGTCTGCTTTAGTAGTGTGGCTGTGGTCAGCTTGAGTTTCTGTTTGCTTTGAAGTCCGAGTTTCTCGGAGAGCTTTGTTTTGGAATTCTTTGGCTTCTGTGGCAGCAGTGTAGTTTGGAGTGTTCTCGGTGTTGGCAAGGGATCTTCTGGTTTAGCAGTTTTCTGGAGTGGAGTTCAGAAGCAGTTGAGTGAACCCGTTTCTTCGATGGGTTAGCTGGTTAAGTTTAAGCTGTTCTATTTAGTTAAGGGAGAACAACATTCCTTGGATTTGGTTTAGTGGTTCGCAAAAGTGACTTGTGATTATTTGAGTGTTCTCTTGGGTTATCTGAGTTTTCTGGATGACTTCAAGAAACTAGAGTTTGGTTCGCATCTGGAGATTGAGCTTTCTTATCGTCTGGAATTCCAGGAGTGGTACCGGTAGTTCAGCTTATAGAAGGATGGTTCCAGGAGTTGAGTTAGTATAGCAGCTCGGATTTTTGGAGGAACTCCTGAATGATTCTTATGGATTTGTTGGATCATATCTCTAGGGTATGTTGTTGAGTTGTGCTTGCGTTCTTCTTCAGCATTCTCTTCTACCTTGGATCAGAGTGAGCAGCGGAAGCAGTTTGGAAGTGTATCTGCTTTTCTTTTCCGGACAGGAGAAGTTGTTGTCTTCTGATGTTAAGGAGTTGAGTTTGAGATCTTGATCTTGGTTGACCTTGAGGAGATCATTTTGTTGAGTTGTTGGCATCAGTGAAGGATGAGCTGATCAGTGAGGTTGTAAACAACCCAAAATTGTCTGAAGAGATTTTGTGGATAAGAGTCGAAGTGATTTGGACTCTGAAGTCGGAGATTTAATTTTGGATAAGTTTTCTCTAATAGTAAGTGAGCTATAAGTTTGGGTAAGTCTGAGAAGCTGGCTCTGAAGTGTTTTGGATCTTTTCTGTATCTTGGAGTAAGTGATTGATCTACAGGATTGGATTGCCAGTTTGAATAACTGGGATTCGATGAGTTTCACGTATCTCTGAGGGAGTACGTGTATGATCTGTCTCTGGTTTTGGAACCAGCAGTTCTGGAATTTTGATTGTTGAGTCAGACTCGTTTGTAGTCTGATATCTTGTCTAGTGTCATAGATATAGTTGTATAGGAATTTTGTAGCTTCATAGTATTGGTTGTTTGGAATTTTCTAGAGCGAGTATCCCGGTGAATATATATATACACCTGGGGAAACTCGATAAAATTTTATCCAGAATTTGCTTGGATCATTAGATTTGTTTGATTTGTTGTTTTTGGTTGTTAGCATATGTTTGATATATGCTTGTGTTTATAATTAAAAATAATGAGATTATTAAATTACCTTTGTTTTAAAATTTTCGAGGACGAAATTCTTTTAAGGGGGAAGGATTGTAACATCCCGGAATTTTTAACAATATCAATCTAATAATCTGTGGTAAAAATTAAATTGATATTGATAATCTGTTAATAATTTTTCAGATAAACTTAATAATCTTCTTCAATAATTATTTAAATTGGTTATTTTATCTTTTAAATAATAAGTTGATTTCTATTTACAATATAAATATATGGTTTATATTTTAAATAAATTGGTTTTGTTTTAAATTTAGAATAAATTCAATAAAATGTTTTATGACTTAATAAAATAAATATTTTATTTTGTAAAATGATTTTATATTTAATAAAAGAGATTTATAAAAATAATATTAATATTGTATTGACCTTATAAATAAATTTTGAATAAGATTTGTAATTTTTATTTCAAATTGAATTTTTATTTCTAACTTGATTTGAAAAATATTTGATTTTGAATTTAGTTGAATTTAAATTTAAAAGTATAAAGTCTTAAAATCTAAATTGTTTTAATCTATAATATGTATAAGTTTCATTTATTAACATAGATTTTTTTTATTTTCATTTGCAAATTTATATACATGTTTAAATATAAATTCACAACTTAATTTAAGCTAAAATACATACATTAATTTGTAATTAATATTGACTAACTTTAAAGAAAATACAAGTGTTAAATTTATATGTATTCTTTTGACAAGTGTTATAAAATGGACAAGTGTTAAAATTAGTTTTAATCTTTCTTTTATTTCATAAAATTTGAGAATACGTTTACAATCTTCATTCATGCATAACATTTTCATTTTTCTTTAATCAAAAGAAATTCTTCAAAACTTCTTGGATCAAAATCATGTAAATCTACAAAATCCACAGATCTGCATTTCCAATCAAAAGATTAAAATCTTCATATCCCAAACCCATATTCAAATCTGCATTCATAAGATTATTAAAATCCAAAGATCTGCAACCTGCATATTCAAATCCAACCTCTGCATAATCAAAACCTTCAATCTGCACTTCCTAAAAGTAAAGCATGCACACTTTTACTTTCTGCATATAAAAGAATCCACAAATCTGCATATACAAGTTCATCTGAACACCTGCATGCAAGCATATTGGTCATGGAAAGCATGAGCAACCCAGACTTATAACAACAGAGGAAGCAAACTGCATGTGTTCTGCAAATTTTCAAATGAGCAACTCAGATTTCAACAGAGTCAAGCCTGCATGTTCATGTTTTCTGCAATATCAAAGAATCAACAGTGGTCTGCATTTGTTTTCTGCATTCATCAATTAGGTGAGTAACAAATTATCTTTAAAACTAATTTAAATCAATATAGTTGTTGAATGGTTGCCTGATGAGTATGTTCAATATGTCTGTGTACACATGAGTTTGAATTTCTGTTTGTTATTAATTTATTCTTTTCTGTCCTAGATTCCAGGCTTAGATATAACTCAAAATATCATAAACTCAAGATTTAATCCAAGTTTAGATGCAAAGTAAGTTGTATTATATTCATCAGTTCATGTTTTAAAAGTCAAGAAGTTAAAATTAGGAGTTAACTCTGGAAACAGGGAAAAGCATCATGCATGCTTATTTTTATCAAAACTCAAACAAATGGATGTAGTAATTTAGTAGTATAAATCAAATATTTAAACTGTAACTTGATTTTTAAATCAAGTAATAAGAATTTTAGAATATTGTTTCATTTACTGTCAGTTTTTAAGCAAAAATAGGATTTGAGCAATTACTTGCATTATGTAGTTTAAGAAAACTAATAACTCCTCTGAGTTATTAAACAAAGATTATAGATACATAGAAAAAACCCGAGAAGAAAATTTTATTGAGTAGAACAGATGCAGTTTTGGTTTTTCAGAGTATGAACCCTAGTTTTTATGTGGGTTTGTGCTTTGGTCAGGGAGAAGTGTAGGATAGTTCGAGTGTTCTGATATTTAGGGATTGGATAGTTGGTGTGTAGAGGAGTGTGAGGCCGGAGAGGTGGTGATCAAGATGGTCGGAGGTGAGAATGGCAGCCGTTGACAGGTTTGAGTTGAAACATGTATAAAAATTTCCAGGTATTGAATTTGTGGCTCCTGAGCAAAATTTTGAATTCCTGTTTAATTTCTTGTTTCTGGGTTGAAGTTTGAAGATGTGTGGGTTTCTGGTTGGTATTGGATCATCTGATATGGTCGGCAGAGGGGACGGCGATGGAAACTTTGGTGAACTGTGGGTTTGGAGTGTTTTCAGGGAAGTTTGAGTTTGCTCGGGTAAAAATGGGAAATGACTCGAAGCAGGTCAATGAGAAACCCGAAGCAAGGCTGTAGGAAACCCGAAGTAGGAATTGATGTTTCTCGGGTTGACCTGTAGTTACAGTTTACACAGTAAAACTGTGTTTTGTTTTAAGAATTTGGGTTTTAAACCTCTTTAAAACCTGGGTTTTTAAAATTTAAAAATATGTAGATATGGGTTTAAATGAGGTTTAGGTTTAAACTTAATTTTAAAACTTAATTCAAGTTTGAATTACCTTGAATTTAAATTTCAGGTTTGTGTTGAAACCTGTTTTTTTTTTCTGTTTTCTGCAAATCTGGATTTTAAATATTTAAAATCTAAAGTTTATGTTTAAGGGAAAATTTAAGTTTAAAATCAAATTCAAGTTGTAATTTTTGATTTAAAATTCAAGTTTGTATTTTTGATTTAAATTCAAATTCCAGGTTTTGAAACCCTGTTTTCTGTTTTTTTAAAATCTGGGTTTAATCTTTTAAATCTATTGTTTCATGTTTAAAGAAAGTTTAAGTTTGAAATTCAAATGCAAGTTTGAATTTCTAATTTGAATTTAAACTCCAGTTTTTTAAAAATAAAATGTAATTTTCAGAAGTTAAACTTAATTAACCATTTGGTTAGATAAAATAGTTTAAACACTTTTAGAAATGAGTTTTTAAAAATATGAGTGGATTTGAGGTTATTTAAATCTGGAAATTCAAGAGTTTAATTTGAATTTCAGGTTTAAATTTTAAGGAAGGTTTAAATTGAAGTTTTAAATGAAAGTGAAAATTTAAGTTATTAAAGGTTTTGAAATAGATTTAACTTTAAAATTTTCATATAGTATTGTTTGATTTGCAATATAAAAAGTTTTAAATTATGTAGAACTTTGATAAGTTTAAATTTTTCGATTTTAAACTTGAATTTAAATTGAAATTTAAAGGGAAATTTCTAAAGTACTTTGTTTGAATTAAATTGTTTTAAACATAATTAAGTTATGTTTTTTGAAATTTAAATTTAGGTTTATGTTTTAGAATTTAATTAACAAAGTGGTTAAGATTAATTAATTAATTTAATTAATTAATTGAATTTGGAATTAATAATTGATTAATGATTAATCCATTTAAAATTTAGATCATTAATTAAGTTACTAATTAATGTTAAATGAATATTAATTATATAATTAAGTTTTAAATTAAGGTTAATTAATTTAATAATTAACTTTAATTAATAAATAATTAAATAATAATTTATTTTGTAATTAATTTAAGTTAATTACCTTATAAAATAATTTGAGGATGGTTAATGAAGGTCATGAACCATGATTATTTAACAATTAATTAATGTAGTTAATTTTTTATAATTAA
The DNA here is from genome assembly GCA_030765085.1 of Allium cepa. Classification (NCBI taxonomy): domain Eukaryota; kingdom Viridiplantae; phylum Streptophyta; class Magnoliopsida; order Asparagales; family Amaryllidaceae; genus Allium; species Allium cepa. The sequence goes on from CM060935.1 coordinate 491,132,260, forward strand.
TTATATTAATTAATTTAATAATAATCAATTATGAAATATTTGAGTATAATTACTTGATAAAGTAATTAGGAAATTAATTACTTAATGTAATTAATTTAATTTAATGAGATTGTTTAATTTAATTAATTAAGTTTAATTAATTTTAAACACTTGGGTTTTATAATAATTACTTTATGTAATTAAAGTTTTGGAAATTATTTAGCTAAGTAATTATTTAATAATTACAGGATTGTAATTAAATGGAGATGTTTAAGTATGAAGTAATTGGGATTAATTATTTAATAATTAATCAAGGTATTAATTAATGAATTAATGTAAGGATAATTAATTTGGTTTAATATAGTAATTAAGTTAGTTAATTACTTCGAGTAATTAATTTAAAGAAATAATTAAGGATCATTAATTATTTTAATTAATGATGATTAATTAATCAATAATAGGTAATTAATTAATGTAATTAAGGATTAGGATAATTAATTATGATTAATTAATTAATTGAAGTAATTAAAGGTTAATTACTGTTTAGTTGAGGATAATTAATTTTGTGAAATTAATTTAGGATAATTACACGAATTTAATTAAGGGGTAATTTATCAAGAGTGATTAATTAAAGTAATTTATGATTGATTAATTGATTGTAATCAATTAAATGATTGAGTAAGCAAGATTTATATTTATGTAGTAATTAATTTAATTTATTTTAAATTAATTATAGAAGAAGTAATTAGTTTAATTCATTTTAAATTAATTAGTATTAGAGATAGTTAATTTAATTCATTTTAAATTAATTATATGATGATGAGTAAATCATTGCTTATAGATGAATGGTTGAACTTAATTGTCTTGGAAGCTTTGTGATCTCAGTAGTGGGATAAATAATATTGTGTGGTATGGATGTTTGATTTGTATTGTGATGATAACTTAGGTTATCTATTGTGATGGTGATATATATGTGATATTGATGATATGAATTACCTGTTATGTGATAATGTTGATTATCAGTTATGATTGTGAGTTATCTATCTGTGTGTATATAGATACTGTAACTAAATTGTTTTAAAACCTTTAAAACAACTTGGACCTTAAAAGACACGCTTTGGTTTTCGATGAGATCGGGATTGGGTTTCCATATTTGGATATCCAAAAACCACATCGATTCCAAATAACGTTAGGTCGTGAATCTAAGTGGAGCAAGTGAAGACTCGAGGTGTAAGGACTATGAGTCATTATAACTCTGTGGGTGATTCCGTAATGAGTTGACGAAATTATTTCTTATAGATTCGAGATGGTGAATTAGAGTGCAAGGGTTATTGTCGTTAACTCTGAGGGTGATTCCAAAATAAGTGTAACGAGATAATGCCTTCGGTTTCGTTCGAACCCGAAACGAACTTGTATGGAGTGAATGCTTTCAGAACATCGTCAGGTGGTCGATGAGCATTCTAAGTGATATGACCTATAAAGGTAATCGTAACCTCAAGCCTCATCAACCGAGAATGGCTAAAACAGGGGAGGTGCAGCAAAGCTTCGTGGGTAGCCCCCACTTGAGAGTAAGATTTACCCCTGTCTAGAGGTCCCTTTTATTTCGGTTGTGTGTGGACGGTTAAGTAGCTACAACCGTCGGGGTTGTCTTATTCGGAACTGTTCAGTAAGGAACGGGTCCGGCTTTGTGTTGCAGGGGAGTTAGGGTGGCTCCTCGGTACGGTGATCTAAGCCACGTACTGTGACGGGCGGTACCCCAGTATCCCTGCCATTGTATGGAATCCAAAATCCAATAAGTGCCAACGGTTTTGATTGTATTACCCACTTTTGTGGCTAGTAGCTGGAATTTAATGAATGTAACAATTTCGGCTATTTCTTATTTATTTGAAAATCTTAGACACTATTATAATATCATCGGATTTCCTATCAAATGTTTTGGTTAGCATAAGGTAAAAACTTTTCCATGTTAATGTGTGGGAAGTCTTACGTGATACCTTTCTTTTCAAAAGGTTTTTGAAAATTAAGCAACTTTAACCTGTTACTCACACCAGACCCATGTCTGACCCGGAGTTTATTTTTGTTTTTCATAAACTCTTGGGTACTCAAATTTTTATGAGTAGTCAAGGGTGATTCAGGTTAGGATTCGGATTAGCTTTGACGAATTGTGGAGGAGCAATGGAGCAGGTGGCTTCTTCGTGTAGATATATATATAGTATTCTGCTGTGTAGTTTTCTCTGAGTCGTTGTCTTTGAGTTGTATTGAGTTGTATAACTAGACAGGTGTTTATAACTGTCTAGTATGTGTTGTATGTCTGTGTACTCTGATAATGATTGTAAACTATGTAATATATATGTTATTAATATAAATTATTCGTTCCGCTGTGTAAGATTCTGATGTTGTTTCTTTTTTTCTCTTCTTCCTATTCTATTTTCTATCCCTTTCTTTCTTAATTCATGACGCGATTTTCCGGGAGTGGAAAGTCGGGTCGTCACAAGAAAAGTTATGCCAACCACATGAGAAAAACTTTAGAGTTCCAGATTGGAGATTCAGTTTTCTTAAAGGTTTCTCCAATGCGTGGAGTTTTGAAATTTGGAAAAACGGGTAAGCTGGCACCGCGATATATAGGTCCTTTTCCTATACTTGAGAGGATTGTTCCTTTAGCTTATCGAGTACAATTACCTTACTGGTTAGCTGGCGTGCATAATGTGTTCCATGTTTCACACCTTCGGAAGTATGTGCAGGACCCATATCATATCATTGAGGAGGCCGCTCAACAGGATTTGGAAATCATGCCTAACTTAACAGTGAAAAGAGAGCCATTGAAGATTATTGGCCGAGATGAAAAGCGGTTAAGGAATAAAGTGATGAAAGTACAATGGAGTGGAGATCCGAATGATTGTACTTGGGAAATAGAGGAAAGCATGTAGAAGTCCTATCCCAAATGTAGAATGGATATTTCGGCTTGATCTGGTAAGCGATTTTTCTATCTTTTTACATGTTCATATGTTCTTTGTTTGTCTCCCTGTCTATCAAATTTCGAGGACAAAATTTTCTTGAGGGGGGAAATTTGTAACGATCCCGTTTTTATGCCAAATTTAATTTAGTGATTCATATAATTTTTAGAATTAATTTGTGTACCAATTTGAATTTTTCCAAAACAAATAAGATATGTGTTTGTTTATATATATATATATATATATATATATAAATAGATTGTAAATAGAATTTTGATTTGAAATTCAAAAATAAATATCTTAAAAAAATTGGATTTAAAAACTCTATATTTTAAAAGACTAATATATATATATATGTTTATTTATTAATGTATAATTAGATTTTAAATCATTTTCTTTAAAGTTATATAAATATAAATAAAAGGAAATGTATTTAATAAAAATTGAAAATATAATATAAAAATATAGTAAATCATAAAGGCATGCAAATTAAAAAGTATAACAACTTTAGTTAAAATAAAAGGTTTATATGCTTTCTTTTTAAATTTTACATGAATAAATATGTTTGTATATATAAATATAAGAACATAAAATAAATCAATAAAAACATCAACATGAATATAAAACATAAGAAAATATATAATATTGGTTTTTGACATTTGTAGCTTGTGTGTAACATGCAATTACAAGTGTCATTAGTTTCTTTTCGTTTTTGAAATAATAAATAATAGGAAAACAAGATTATATATACACATCTATACTCCCTCTCTCTCATTTTTCTTCTATCTTTTATTTTCAAAATTTTATCAAAAAAAACCTGAGAAAGTTAAACCAGTAAAACAAATCAAACAACTTTTACAAATTTCAGTCTGAAGCTCAACCAAAGTTTAACTTAACTAAACAAGAAGATCTGGATCAAGTAGCAAGATCATTTTCCAATGTCAAGGTCAAATCAATTTCCAGATTTTCAAAAGAAGATCCTCTGTTCAACATTTCCTATGAGTAAACTTTTTAAAAAAAATCTCAAAATTATTTATATGTTGATCCTTGAAGTATGATGTGAAATATGCTTTGCATGATCGTGTAAATATGATTGCATGTATATATGTATGGTGATATTTGTGTGCATGCCTATGTACAGGCAAATATGCCTCTGTTCTAGATTACAGGTTTCAAAACCTATTCAAAATTCAAAATCCCATCCCTTAATTCTTTTTAGGCTTTGTTTTTTGAACAAAATAGGTTTGAATAAACAAGATCTTAATTTTAAAAATATTTTTAGGTATAATTAGCTTCAGTATTTTCTAGAAAATCAGAAAATATAGTAAAATCCTATGCATGTCAAAAATTCGAGTATCTTGATTCCTTGATTCACTTATATAATCTGATTTGTTTTCATAAACCATGATTTTTAAAAGTAGAATCAAGATTTCTAGTTTTGATTTAAAGTAGAATTCTTGGGTTGAACGGAATCGAGTGAATCCTCGATTTATGGCGATCATCGAGGAGTGGGAGGTCGTGATTGTAGTTGTAGCATGCTCGGAGGTCGATGATCTCGAGAAAAATACTCAGTGAATTTATAATTCACCGTGGTGGCAGAACGTTGGAGATTTAGGGTTTTAAGACCTGTCTTGGTCGATTGGGTTTGCGAGGCTTGTTCGTCAACGTCGAAGCGTCGGACTTGACTGGAGTGAGAGGAATAGATGCGTAGGTCTTTGACGAGGCTTTGGTCAGAGTATCGGATTTCTGGTGACCAGAGATGGAAACTCGAGGTGGTTTTGGGTGTTCGGGTTTGTTCCATTGGAGCTTCGGTAGCTCGAATTTGATTTTCGTGATCGATTCTTGGATCTAGGTGGTTGGACTGTTTGGGAAGGTTGTTAGCGATGGGTTGGTGGTGGAAGCGATGGGCTAGAGCATTGGAGACGAGGTGTGCAGGTGCACACGTATCTGTGTGTCAAAGAATTTGGGAAGAAGGTGGAGCCTCAGGTTTGAACTGGGGAAATGCAGTAATGGCTCGAGAGAGGGTTCGGGTGTGTTCACATGGGTTTAGCATGTTGCAACAGTTTTTAAATTTAAACCAAAACCAAGTTTTAAAAAGAAAAAGAAAAGAAAATAAGAAAGATTGCTCGGGTATGGGATCGGGACAGATCCGGATTTGACTCGGGAAGTGTTGTTGCAGTTTTTAAACTTTAAACGAAATCAAGTTCAAACAATTTCTTAATTAATTCTTTAAAATAATAATTTTTTTATTTAAGTTTGGAATTAGTTAAAGGTTTTAAAGTAATTTTTTTTATTAATTACGTTTAAAGTGTTTTAATATATATATATATATATATATCCTTTATTTTAAATTAATTCTTAAGTTTATTTTAAATAAATTTAATAACGTAATTATGCAATTAATTAAGAAGATGAAGTGTTTTCAATTATTAATTAACTTAAGGGTCTTAAGTTAATTCATATGTTAATGATAAATTATTTCCAAGGTTTATTAAATAAAATTTGAACGATAATTAAGTAATTAATTAAGATAATGGTTTATCTTAGATTAATTAAGGACTTAAGTAATTAAGGGTTAATTAATTAAGTTAAGTAATTATAGGATAACTAATTAATGTAATTAAAGGATAATTACTTAATAAAATTAATTAAAGGATAATTAATTAATTAATGTAATTAAAGGATCATTAATTTATGTGATTAATTAAAGGATAATTAGTTAAAGTGTTAATTACTTAATGTAAGTAATTAAAAGATAATTAATTAATTAAAGATTAATTAATGAACGTAATTAAAGAATAATTAATTAATAATTAATGGTTAATTAATTGATGATTAAAGGATAATTAATTAATAATTAATGGTTAATTAATTGATGATTAAAGGATAATTAATTAATAATTCATAAGTAATTAATATATTTGGTTTAAATTGAATTAATTATAAAATATTTGATTATTTAATCTTGCTTATGGATGATTAATTATATTGAATGCTTGTATTGGTTAATATCTCTAGTATGTTAATCTGTAATATTCTGTGATATGAATTGCTTTGGATTTAGTTGTGATAATGTAAGTTATATATCTATGATGAATTGCTGTGCGAATATAATGTTCTACATTGAATTATAAAAGGTGGATCTTTTGTTTAAAAGATTAAAAAAAATGGAAATTTGTTTAAACCATTCAAAAGGTAAGGTTTTGGGAAATAAGGGCTAAAAAGTGTGACTTAACTAAGACCCGAATGTATCCTTATGTTTTAAATAAGCGCTCATTATTCGGAAAGGCTGGGGGAGGGCATTAAGTCGAAAACCCATTCTGAATAATGATACGACGGAATGCATTTGAAGATGGTGGTTGAAGACTGGATATTTTTTCGAAAATGAAAGGATTGCCTGTTGATTGTCTCTGCACCGAGTGGCTCCGATACCGAGATTACCTTATGTGATGGGGAGTCCGAATGAGATTGAGGATATCCGGATTTGTAAGGACTTCTTTCCTTAACTAGACGAAGTGCCTTCGGTTCCATTCAGACCCAGGATGGATTTGTATGGATGTATGTATGACATTACACTTTGAGATATAAAGATGGTTTCTGTCAAATACATTTTTGTTGGTGGCGGAGAATTTATTCTCTTAGCTTAACACCCTTCTCTGAGACGTACGAGCTCAGAGGTTATGTAGTCGATAGTTATTAGTGATATATTCCCAATTTGGTAATGTGGCATGCTAATGTTGAGCATTGGTTGATCGAAGTATGGCTTTTGTGTAAAACGTAGCTTTGTAGGACGAGACTTCATCGAACCTCACTCCCTGGAAATTGGTCGAAACAGGAATGATGCATCAAGGTTATGAGGTTCGCGACCATAAGGGTATGTGCATTTCCTTCTAGAATAAAAGTGGTATCATGGTATGGAGCCCAGATATTTTACTTATGTGGTTGTTGGAATTTGAGGGCCCTCGATAAAGGTCTGTTACGTATGGGGGATGGCATACTCGTGACAGTTAGTTACCTAGTTACAGAGGTAGCCTGGCCTTGTGTTGGCAGAGATTTGGTCAGTTACATTAGATAATAACAACATAATGGAAACAGAATAACTTTCATACATTCACTTCATGGATTGCAAAATTCTACAACAAGTGACCATCATCATCAGAGTCCTATATACATAACATAACAGCGGAATACAACATAACAACGAAAAAATAACAACAACATGGTCTTCTAAGAGAGTCCAACATACTGCATCTTCATTTCCAAAGCTCTAAAATCGAAACCAAAAAGCTCAAAACCAAAAGCTTCCAAACCAAAGACTTCCAAATCCACATCTACTTCCCGACTTAGCTCCAAACGCTACTGTTTACCTGATTCTAGACTACCCGTGTGGAAAATTAGAAGCACCCAGAGTTTAGCAAAGGAAATAAACTCCGAATCATTCATAGGACTGGTATGAGAAACATAAAACAGTTATAGCAAGGTTATGGGGTTCGCGACCCTAAGGGTATATGCATTTCCTTCTAGAATAAAAGTGGTATCATGGTATGGAGCCCAGATATTTTACTTATATGGTTGTTGGAATTTGAGGGCCTTCGATAAAGGTCTGTTACATCCGGGGGATGGCATACTCGTGACAGTTAGTTACCTAGTTACAGAGGTAGCCTGGCCTTGTCTTGGTAGAGATCCGGTCAGCTTCTCAGGACGTCCCTCCAGAGGCATACCTATTTGGATGAAGGAAGTTCCTTAGCCTTGGCCATTTGTTGGAAATCCAAATGAAACAATTAGAGCCCTTTTTGATTTCAATTGTAGAATCCGCTGTTTAATACGATAGCTATGGTATGCGTACTATAATGTATGTATGCTGGCTAAGATTAATATTATACTTGCGAAATGGTTTTTCACACTTTGCACTAAAAATAATATCAAAAAGATTTTCGTGTATCAAGCATGTTTGACTACTATAAGGAAAAACCTCTGCCATGTGTGCGATGACATTTGAGTGTTTTCCGATAGACCTTAAGGTAGTTTCATTTTCCAAAAGCATGAACGGATTTTTAGCACAAATAACTGTTTTATGTTTCTCACACCAGTCTTATGAATGATTCGGAGTTTATTTCCTTTGCTAAACTCTGGGTGCCCCTAATTTTCCATACGGGCAGTCTAGAGTCAGGTTATCAGTAGCTTTTAGAGCTAAGTCGGGAAGTAGATGTGGATTTGGAAGTCTTTGGTTTGGAAGCTTTTGGTTTTGAGCTTTTTGGTTTGGATTTTGGAGCTTTGGAAATGAAGATGCAGTATGTTGGACTCTCTTGGAAGACCATGTTGTTGTTATTTTTTCGCTATTATGTTGTATTCCGCTGTTATGTTATGTATATAGGACTCTGATGATGATGGTCACTTGTTGTAGAATGCTGTAATCCATGAAGTGAATGTATGAAAGTTATTCTGTTTCCATTATGTTGTAATTATTATCTAATGTGTTATGACTCCAGCAAACCAGACTCCAACGTTTGAATCTCTGGCATTTGAATACGGGTGATGTATTGGATGCCGATTTTCGAAGGTTGAAGGTCTGGGTCATCACATGGTTAGCATAGAAACAAGCAAGAATAGAATTTAAAATAAGGGAGCTCTTTTTCATTTGACATGTTTAACTATATATATTACTTCTTAAGTAACCATCAGACATCATAAGTTAACCAACAAACATCATAATTACTTTTAGTATTCATGCTAACCATTTTATAATTAATTTCAAATTATAAGAAGTATGTATTTTAATCAAGTTCTCACCTCTATTTCCACTCCGTCTAAATGTAATGAACTTTCCCTAATCGTATTCGGCGGTATTCCGGGAGCACTTCCTTCTTCCATTTTCAATCCAGAGCTCCACGAACTCCACTTCATCCAAAAATCATCTAAAACCATCCTTCTTCCTCTTAAACCACATACCTATGATCTCCTTCCCCTTCCTTGCTCATGGTCACCTTCCTCCATCACTGTTGCACATGCCAGCACCTTCCTCACCTCCACAGTCGGCCTTACTATGCTCCACCACCTCCTCCAAAATTCTTCAATTTCTTAATTGCTAAACCATGTTCTAATGGTGTTCTAAGATCTTTGAAAAAGTTTGGTGGAGTTTGGAGTTGATTTGATATGATTTTGAAAAAGTTAGTAAAAAAAGAGAAGAGAAGAAGCCATGGATGTCAAGAAGAAAAAGAAGGAGAGAAGAGAGATTTATATGAGAATGGAAGGGATTTGCATGCTATTTATAGCCTTTAATCCCTTAACCCTTAAGCTTCGTAAAAAGACACAAATATCCTTCCTTATCCTTTAAGTAATCAGATTTTTCAATACTTACCAATATCATATCACTTCATTACTTTATTTTATCTTTACTTAATACGTCAGAGATGTATTTAGATGACAATGTGGATAAAGGTGAAGATTTTTTTTGATTTTGATGTGATTAGTTTTGACATTTGTTTTTTGACTTTTGTATAAACATCTTACTTACCTACTTTCTTCAATTAATTTCGTACTTAGTTTAATTAATCTTATTAGTCTTGAATACATTCTTTTTGTTATATGTATATATATATATATATATATATATATATATGTACAAACGTGTGCAACAATGTTGCGACAACTTTCGTTTGACGAAAAGTTGAAATCAGAAAACGATGTCCGGTCACATTTTCTATTTTAAATTAAACTGTTTATTAATGTAAACAAAACTTGAAAATAAATTTCCTATCATCATTAATTAATTAAAACAAGTTCATTTAAGTTATAAAATCATATTTAATAATATTAAATTCCAATTATAAAAATACGACGTCGATCTACCGAAATGCGATGAAGTTTGTATATCTTATATATTTATAAAACTATTATAAATCAAATTACTATCATTTTTCAATAAATTTGAAATGGATTATTCATTAAAAAGAATTAATTTTCATTTAAAACAATAATTTGATCATATACCCTAACTTTATCGAAAATCGACTTTCGACAAATTTGATGATGAAAATCCAAAATCTCTATTTTTGCAAACAAGTTCAAAAAAATAAGTTCACCATTCTTATTTATCACATAAAACATGATTATTTAAGTTTGAAAATTCTACATCTGAATAATTAAAATAAATTAACTATTCCATTTTCAAAGTGGTAAAATTACGGGTTGGTACATTTAAGCCAATTTATTACCCTTGTAAAAAGGTTTGAAAAACAAAAGTCGTTCGGTAAAACATTTTGAAACATGTTAAAAAACAAGAATTAAATTGCTAAAAAGCAAGCATGGGATTTCAACGTCAAAATAAGACCAACAACAAGTAAGTTAACTATATTAAGCAACATTCACTTTGCACAAATACAAACATTTACATAACCAGTAATGTATGTAAATAAAAATCAAAAGGCAAAGGAATACTTTTGGATCCCTTTACAACATTTTTTTTCTTTAAGGTGCTTCTATAGCGACGTATTTGCTACGAAGACACTTCAACTTCTATTCACTTTGCTTTCTGCCCTTTAAGAAAATAGCTATTTATGTCATTCGCCTTCAAGTGAGAATCAAACAATACCAAATATTATATGCACATCAAAAATAACGCTATAGGATAATAGTAAATTATTACGATATTTTGTCAATTTTTGAACTAAATCGAAGTGAGATTTCTCGCTTTTAAACATGATTAAACCAAAGGCAAAGCTCCTAGCTTCCTACCCTAACCTTGCAACACACAAACTCTCTCCTTTCCTTGCCCTTTCTTGTGCCTAAAGCCTTTCCATCCCTCTAGAAGCTCACGGCCATAGGCCAATTTGGGGAGTTGCGCACTAAAGTTTTCGACTTGAGAAGGTGGTGATGGATGTAGTATTATTCTGGGCTTGTTTAAGAAATTAGAGAAGAAAAGGAGTGATTTTAAGGTGATTTCTTTTTATGTAAGAAATGAAAATGAAGAAGAAGAAAGAAGAGAGAAGAAGAAGAGAGAAAAGTTTGAAATGAATTAAGATGGAAATGAAGTAAAGGTGGTCTTATTTATAGAATTTCTAAATATGGAAAATGACTACGTATATCCCATAACCAATTTACTAAAATAACTCTTCACTACCTTTCTTCCCATGTGCTAACCCATGTGACAAAGGGCATGACATCATGTTACAAAAATATATATCAAATTTATGTACTTTAAGTACTTTACACTTAAAATAAGAAGAAAATGTCTTTTCTTACTTTATTAACTTAATTAATTACCTTTTTAAAATTTTAATTCACACTTACTTATACTAATTCTCTTTACATATTTGACATGTTTTTGTACAACAACGTTGCGATAATTTTCGTCTGATAAAAAGTCGAAAATTCAAAAAACGATTTTCATTCACATTTTCTGTTTGTCTTCGAACTACTTATATTTGTAAAAAAACTTCCAAAATGAGTTCACTATCATTATTGAATAATAAAAATGAGTTATTTAAGCATTGAAGATCAGTTACTTAGATCTTTAAAATTAATTAAATGTTCTAAATTAAAGCGATAAAATTCCGGATCGTTGCACATTATCTTGACTCTTGTATGATTGGTTGATTTGTAATGACTATATGTATTTTATGTTCACAGTGCAGATGCTGTATGCATGTTGACATTGTTAAAGAATATTAGAGAAGATTTCATGATTTATTATTTACTAGTTATATTTTATACTTTCCCTAGTTTGAATACTTACCTACTATATAATTGCTTAGGATCTAGATATAAATATCAGTCATGCATTCATGAATTGTCAATTAAATTATTAATAAAGATGCAGCCTTTATATAAGTGTATAATTGGTTTAATTGTAATATTATATGTATGTTGTGCTCACAATGCGCATGTTGTGATCATGTTGATATGATACATGTTTATATGGAGAGAGTGAGCTAATTCTTTTTTGTTCTTTAGAATTTCGAGGATGAATTTTTTTAACGAGGAGAATGTAACACCACGAAAATTTTTATAATCTAATTAATGGTTTAATGACGGGAAATTTGGTAATTTTACATATAATGGAAATTTTATTATTTTCACAGATGAAAGGATTAGACAAAGAGACATGTACCATTGGTAAGATTAGATTTTTTGGTCATGTCTCGCTATAAGATGAATTTAATAGGATTAATTAACTAGGATTTATGGCCAAATTAGTATTCGTGTTTATTTTTGTCTTAGTTGGGTCCTAAGGCCCATTAATGCCGAAATAGAAATAGAAGTAGCCATTTGGTTTCTGAAAATCATATACTCCTCATTCCTTAACTTTTTCTTCTTAAAAGAAATGTACAAAACCTAATTCCCTAAACATCCTAGAATTCAAATTTGATGAGCGAAACCTCATCAAATTAAACATTAATCTTGTTTGAATGAATGCTTCCATTACTCAGATTGTTTCCTTGGAACGTCGTATTTTCGAAATACCTCATTTCCATATGGTACTTAAGTCACGTCTTTCCGATAGATATAAATTCCCAAGTCTTGCAATAGAGAAAACTTGTCATTTCCCACGAAAATTTTATTAGTCCATATTATTAATGATATTTTTCAATATTTCAACTCTAGTTAGAAGTAGTTGCCCTGCTTTATGCTAACACAATTATGAATTAGCAAGTTAACATTTATTAAAATGTCATAAAAATGGCACTTAAGTTGTTACGTGCTTGCAGAATTATAAGCGTTGCAATTGCTAAAATGCCTAGGAGAATTATCACAAATTTAAACAAGATAAAATGAAAAGAAAAGTACATAAATAGCAAAAAAGAAAAAAAGAAAAAAATATTTTTTGTTCAGATGTTAAGGAATCCTACTTCCACGGGCCAAATCACTCATCATTTAATTTCTTTTAGTATAAGCACATAAATCAATAAAGATATTATAAAGCTTAGGGATAAAAGGGTCAATCTCTTTCCTCTGCTAGAATCCTTTCCTTTTATAATTGAAAGGACGTCACATTGTTTGTTGATGTCATACCTCATACTTAACTACTGTAATTGGATCTTGCCACATGTCCTCCATCCACATCATTAGGTGTAATAATCTGCCTTTCTTACACCTACGATGATATTTAATACATCCCAGGTATTCATACGCCGATCGTTTAAGTGTCAGAAAGACAATTCGTTTGGGGTGGAAGCAAGAAAAAAACAGAACAGATTCTCACAAAATGTGTAATATATAATATACACAAGATCTTTACAAAAGGAATCATCTTTATTATATACACAATATTGGAGCCTGGACAGTTATAACAACCCATCCTTACAATTGCTGATAAATACAGACAAGAACAAAAAAATAGAATAACAGAAGAATGTAAGATACATGAATACATTTTAAAGAGTCCAGTTCATCACATGAAAGCTCCAAAAGATCCAGCTAAATTAGGAAAATATGCTGGGCTGACCCGGGCATTATAAAAAAAATAATGCCCGGATCAGTCTGGTAAACCAGCATGAGAAAACTCAAATCACAAGGAATTTTATTTATTATAACTTGTAAAATCATTTAAAACCAAATGTATCTTGTAAGACCATGCCGCACATAAACACGGATGGGTCTTTACCTTAAGATAACAAAAACTTTTCTATAAAAATATCCGGTGTTATTATAATAATGTCTAGGATACAAATACATATTAATTATAGCCGAAATTTTTACATTAATTAAGTTCCAGCATAATAAGTATACAGTCAAGTCCAAAGGCACTTGTTAGAGAATGGATTCCAACTATGGAAGGGGCAAGAGTCTACCCACCGACCAATACACCTTTAGATAAAATGTACGAGAGGTAACAACACGTTGCACCTCTGCTATTGAAGTTTACAAAGAGATATCGACACTAGACCTTAGGATGACCATACCCTAATAGGAGCACCACACAGCCCTACCGCATGACCCTGCTTCAGTTATTTTCCTATGAGGCTTGAAGCTACATTTACCTTTTTATATAGCAAACCATCTTGGAATGCCAACACTGCCCTCCGGGTAGAAATGCAATGCCAATATTCAACCATACAAGTTCGTTATGGGTTTGAACGATATCGAAAGCACTGCCTCTACTACATCTATTTTGGAATCACCCTCGAGATTAGTAGCAAGTAGATCTTGCACTTCAAAAGCTCATCCTCAATCATCCTCAAGATGTCTTCAGTTCAAAACGCTTAAGTTGGATCGAAGTGGATTTCGGATAATTTAGATTAATCCATTCTCGATCCCTTCGAAACCACATTCGATAATTCCGATAAACTCAACCCCGATTCTTTAAAAATAATCAAACAATACATAGGAGCAAGGATCACCCCCTAGCTGTTTAAGTGGAGGACCCTATCATTTGTCCTAGAAGAACAAAATAGTTTTATACGCACAGTACAACATCATCGAAGATGACTATGCCATTTAACTCACGTGTTTCTCCTAGATATTTTCAGAGTTATATTTTGGTCCAGATTTTATAGTTGGTTATTTAACTATCAAATAAACAAACAACAACAAATTTAAAGATTTGATTACTCATAGCAACCACTAAGCCTCGAACTAAATCTTTCATTTATTAAATCTCTTTTCAATGGTGTTTATAAAAACATTCATATGCTTATTTCACTTATATAAGTATATTCACAAAATATTTGTGAAAGATTTTTCATTTCCTCATATCAAACGATCGAAACAAAACGTTATTTAAATTATAGATAAAGATAACCTCCAACAATATTTTTTTGGGGTTAAGTGTGGAATGAATGTCCATCCCACTAGAATTAAGAAGGTTAGTTAAAGGAAATCCAATGTCAAATTATTTTATAAATTTCCTTCTATCCTCTTAATAAATCTCTTTTATTAATGAATCTCCTTTACTTAAATTCCAAACCCATTTACAAAACTCTTTATAAATCACCAAGTTAAATTTACAAAACTCTTTCATAAATATTAAAACAATTTATATATCTCTTTATAAATCTTCAAAATTATTTATAAAATTTCCTTTATAAATATCCAAAATCATTTATAGAACTTTCTTAAAGATATTCCTTATTTAAAACAAAACTTCTTTAATAAACTCATTTAATAAAGTCCTTTTGATAAACAAAATGATTATTTGAAACACTTATATTAAAATCATTACTTAACTTAAAACCATCATTAAATGTATGGTTGACCTTAAAAATCAGAAAGAAGTTTGGTGACCATAGTGATTCTCATTTAACCGAGTTTACTTTTCAAGTTATAACATGGGTATTTACATAATAAGCAGATATGTAAAAGGGAATCAACCAATAACAATCAATCATATAAGTAAATGTCCACTAAAATAGTAGACAGAGATTTGTTCTGCTAAACATATGTCTAAGTTAATACAATGGAAGAATGGGTTTTTATTTTGCCTAATATATGTAAACATAATCTACGTACACTGTGGTAGAACGGCGATTTATTCTACCAAACAGATATCAAATAAAAGTTAATTAGCAGATTGGTGATTTATTGTGCTAACAGAAGCCTTTGGTTTTATATTCAATTGGGTTTACTTAAGGATAGTCGATAAATAAATCCATTGGATTAAAATCTTCTTTTAAAGGAAAGTTGCTTCTTGAAAACAAAACCAATCTTTATAAAATAAGGTGGTCTAAACATCTAAAACTTTATTTAATAATTAAACTACATTTAGACTTTTTATTTTAAAAATAATTAAACCTTTAATTAATAATTAAACCTTTAATTAATAATTAAATAATAATTATCTCTATATAAATAATTAAGTAATATTTAATCTTGAAATAAATATCTAAACCACAATTAATATTTAATTAAAAATTAAAAATAATTTAAAGTTTTAAATAATAGTTAAATATTATAAAATCTCAGTTAATGAATTTATTCTTAACTAAAACTTAAATAATAAATTAAATCTTTATTTCAAATAATTAAATCAAAATTAAGTTTTAGTTAAATCTTAACTTCAGTTTAACTTGATTAGTAATTAATTGATAATTAAACCCTTTATTAAATGAGTAATTTAATTAAAAAATAATTTTTGATAAATAATTAAATAATAATAATCCTTAAATAATTAATTAAAAATATAATTAACCTTTTATTAATTAACGAATTAAAATTAACTTAATTAATACTTAAGTACTAATTACCTTATTAACTAACGATAAGTACTAAATACCTTATTAAATTAATTAATTAATTAACCATCGAATAAATAAGTAATTAGTTATATACTTTTTATTACTTGTAATATGTTTTGAAAACACTGTTCAAAAATATACTTAAGTGAAAAATACTTTTAATTTGCACAAAGAGTTTGGCACACGGACTGCATTTACAATGACTATCGCTATATAACCCGTATTTCAAAACTTGATTTATGTTCTAAATCACTTCCAAAACTCTATCATATTATGTTAACTTACTTTCGTATCTTAAAATAAAGATTTGAAAACAAAGGTAAGACTTTGAAGCTTGATTAAAACATTTCAAGGAAGTAAAGTTAGAAAACTAGTTTTCGACCAAAGGATTTCGAAGTCACAACTAACCACTAACTTCTAACTTTCCTTTAACGTATAACAACATATGCAAGAACTCAAGTTTTATGCATGCCATTATAACAAACAAGAAAGGTTTTAACTTTCAAATACTACTTACTTCTGTTTTCATTTTCCAAGCCGAGAAGCAACATTACATATACACATACATAAGCCATACACAACATTATTGATTTCAACCAACATCCAACATATTAACAACCAATATAACACTATAATTAAGTTTAAATCTTAACTGAAAGTAGTGAACTTTGACTCACCATAAGCTATCCAAAATGACTCGAGTTTCCTAACTTTTGAACCGAGCCTAGATCCATGTTTTAATTTGGAAGAAATGAGCTTTTGGAGGCTTGGAAGGGGAAATGGATTCGGCCAAGATGGTTTAAGAGTTTTGCCATGATGTGTTTAGCTCGGCCATGGAAGGTGGATGGACTTTGGCTCATCATCAAATTCACAAAATTCAAACCCGAAAATGGGGCATCTTCCAACTGATTTTTGGATAAGTTACTCACGGAATTTGGAAAAGTTTCCAAACAGAAAGTTCTTCGAAATTCCCTTCTCTACAATTTCATAGAAATAGTCACTCAGTTTGGATTTGGTTTTAGGGAGATATGTTCAAAATAAGAAGAGGTGTTTTCAGACTTGAAAATCCGGGTCAAAAAATGAGTCTGAAAGAAATGAGATTTGGACATAGCTATACTCAAGATTTGAAGAAGTGGTACACATGAAAGTTGTAGCCATTAGAATTTTCTATGTGTTAGAAAAAAAGGAAATCCTCCATTTAGATAAGGTATGAAAAAGACAAGGTACAAGGAAGAAGAGGTAAAATTGAAGAAATGAAAGGGGTATTTATAAGCAAAATTACCTTAATGCCCTTGGTCCTTTACCCTCTACCTCCTTTTGCCATCTCACCAAGACCCCCTTCACCACATGCCTCACTCCCACACTCATGTCCCCTCATTTTCCAAGCTCCAACATGTTTTAAATGTTATATGCACTTGTATTTCCTTATGTTACTTAAGGATTTTATATTTGAAGTTTAAAAAAAACATGGTTATATTTCACATCATCCATATATACTAACTGAAGTATATAAATACACACACTAATACATAAGTACCTACTTATTATAAAAATACGTGTTTGTTTATACAATAGAATTTACAATATTTCTGATAACATTTAGCCGATGAAAAGTCGAAAATTCGAAAAACGAATTCCGGTCACATTTTCGATTTTTCTTCGAACTATATATTTTTGTAAACGAATTTTGAAAACTATTGCACTATCATTAATTATCATTTAAAAGAGTTTTATTTTAATTATAAAATCTATTATTTGACTATTTAAAATTAATTAAATATTCGCAAATCAAAGCGGTGAAATTTCGGGTTGTTACATCAGGATTGCGTATTGTGGATTGATAACTTGGATTTATGTGGGAGAATATTATTTAAGAGCTATAAATTTGGATTTGGTAGGGTAATTTTTATCTTTCTACCACCGCTTACCAGCTTTTCCAACTATTGATTGGTCCCACGCTTTTTGTTTTGTAAGGGGGATCCCAGCACAGTTTTCCTAAATTTCTAACACCGCCAATCATGTGTTTAATCAAATGCCTAAGTTATGACGCCCCATCCCGAGACCCACACTAACAAAGAGTATTACTATGTAATACTGTCTGCTTGTAATGGCCTAATATTTTCAACCATTCGCATCCAAACATGCCGGAATTTAATTGCTCAAAATATCAAGTTGTTAATTTATATTTGGTAAAATTCAGCATATACGGTAAAGAAAATAATCATAGAATCACAGACACAGAGTAATATAACAGTAATGTAGCGAAACAGGAGAATAGTAGTTCATGAAGCTACTATATATATAACAGAGTTAAATAAGATACAACAGAAGTCCCGAATACAATAGTCAAATACAAGATCATAATACATCACTAGAATCAACTGAATATCTAAAAGTTGGATAGATAGTTGGATCTCCAAGCGAAACTCCAACTCCAAAGGCAAGTCTCGAATACTAGTACACTCAGTCAGACCCAAGCGTAAAGCAAAACACAAAACACTCGAGTCAGGATTAACATTCTAATAGCAATAAATCCAACTCAAGTGAAATAACAACTGAAACACAAGTAATTTAAAGGATGTTTGGAATAACCATCCTCTAAAGATCCGTTAAACTATCTACTATGTAGTAATATACGCTATCATAATAATGTCTAAAGTAAAGTATAATATATTTAAAAATAACGTTAAGTCTTTACATTTTCCACCTTAACACATTTTATAGTGCCAATAGTCTATACAGTACTATTCCCTCCTGATTGGGAGGCCACCAGAGGATGCTCCATAGGTACGACAAAAATCAAACTCGTAGTAAAGCACGCTAGGGTAGGTGACACGACACAACTAGGCAATGCTAGGGTAAATATACCAATTACACTTTCGAAACAGTGGCAACGCATAACTGCAACTACCGCTCACCTCGTGCCACACTCCCAAAAATCAAAGGGTGCACCCAATCAATCACAAAGTAATAAAATGGTATCGAAGGAGTGTGTCTGATCAGAGGAGCAACCTTATTAGCCCGTCAATTGCTCCTGTTTTAGCCACCTTATGCCAACTCACGGGAGTGGGGTCCACGTATATACCTCAATAAAACGTCGCCACCATCCTACTTCATTCTGGAATCTCCGCCGCGTATACAGTTGTTAAAGTGGCTTTCGGAGTTGGCAGAGTGTATGACAACTTTCGATCACGGTCTCTTTAACAACCAAACGTTATTACAACACCGCGGTCATTTTCAAAATAGTATATACTTAAAATCCAAAATATCATTGCCATTTCAAAACCAAATATGATATCATTTCCATTTCAAATATATCCATTTTCAGAATCATAGCATTTTCGAAGTTATAGCACTTTCTAAACCAAAACACTTTGAAATTATAACACTTCCGAAACATAATACTTTGGAATTCATAACTTTGAAAACTAACTTCCAACACTTAAACAGTTTACATATTAAAATAGTATATATAATAAAATATTTTATTAAATAAAATAGTTTATATAAAATAGTTATAAGTTAAAATAGTATATGTATTAAAATAGTTTATATCAAAAATAATTTATATCAAATTTCAAATAACCGAATATTCCTTCAATTCATTCAAACTTAATATATTCATTTAAATCACCTTAAACCAAAAATCAAGTTATAAAATCATATCCTTTTAAAATTTAAATTCAGTTAGTTTCAACTCAATTTAATTAAATAAATTCTTAACTAAATACCATTTCAAATAATCTCAAATTTATCTTCCCAACTCGAACTTATTAAAATCATTATAAACTCTATATTAAAACTATAATTTAAATAAATACTTAACCATATTATATTTTAATAAAATCAAACTTGATAACTAACTTATATTAAAACTACTTTATACATAGCTTAAAATCAAGAATTTAACTATATAAAAAATAATATTTATATAATATCTAAAACAATATTTATATAAAACCATAATTTCTTTCCAAAAACCACAGAAATCATTTAAATATATATATATATATATATATATATATAGATCAACAGTGTCTGTAAATAATTTTCTATCCTATGGTCAAGTGATAAGGATATTTATCATTTCAATCCGTAATTTAAATACATATATATATACGGGTATATATCATTTCTACTCGCAATCCCAAATTCAATTCAATGAAAATTGCTTGGGTTTATCATTACAACCCATAATGATTTTCTCCTATTTTACAGATTGTTCGGGTATGTATCATTTCAACCCATAGTGATTTCCATCCTAAAAGGGAACTTGCAGAGTGATAGAAGATATGATAATAATATAACAGACATATATCATCAATATAAATAACAGATAATGGTGTCAGATGTCACAGGTCAATAGATACAGATAATAGCATATATATAGAAATGTAAGTAACTAACAACAGCATATTTCAATTGTCGTTTCAATTGAAATCAAATTTAATAAATATAAGTACATTAATCGTGAGTGATTGCTCACCTTTCGAGGCTAGAGAGATAGACACCGAAGTTGAGTTACAGAATCCAGGCATGAATCTCAAAACAAAGCAAGATTGAATTCAAATTAACGAATGAAGCTGAGAAATAGGAATTGACGAAATCGAATCAGAAATGGATCGATGAAGATAATTGATATAAGTGAACTTATATATACAACTGTATATATATATAATCATATTCTAAACACATTTTATATTAAATATATATACATTTCAAAATCATTATTTTAAATTGAACACACATAACAATCAAACATATTTATACCTTATATTTGAAATAAATATTTATATACTTATAAAATGCAAAACGCCTAACCTACATGTTATATCTTTAACATTAATATATATATATATATATATATATATATATATATATGTATGTATGTATGTATGTATGTATGAAAAACCAGAACATATGAGCTATATAACCTATCAAAGTATGTCTATACATTATTATATATTCGAACAGTAACCTCTTGGTAAACAACTAGTTTTTATAACATATGTATATATATATATATATATATATATAACGAAAATAATTATGTACACAGTGTATATATATAAAACAGTTTATGGAACATACATACAAAATTTATGCGAATATATATATATATATATATATATATGTAGCTACTTATAACTATATATATAAATCATATTTTAAATTCCAAACACATATTAAATTAAACGTATATGTATTTCAAAATCATTAATTTAAATAAACGCATATAATAAAACAAAAATATCTACCTAATAAAATTTGAAATAAATATATATATACTTTCCATGCCATAAATATTAATGTAAGTATAATGTATTATATAGATATACATAATTTTCAGAAATACTAATATAACCTATATATATGAATAAACAAAATTTTTGTTTCTTTTCCTTATAAAATCTACTATATATAAAATATAACTAATATTTTATAAAACTAATGTAAATTACATATCCAACAGACATACTACTAAGCCTATTACAAACCAACATTATATAAAAAATCAAAGTATATATATCATATAAACAGAGCACGAACACCGAAAACAATAAAAAGAAAAAAAAACAGTGGAAGAGAAAAACAGGACCTACAAATTATATAAAAGCAAGAAATAATACAAACTGTAAAACATGTAACCTATCATATATGATCTCAAAATAAATATATAAATGTAATTTAAAATACCACAGTTCGATTCAACAACTTATAAACAAAATCTTCTCTTATCTATTATATACTTATACAGAAATACATATGCATATATATAATCTTATATAACTCATATCTATATAAGAGATAGCCTTCAAGCTTTCATATCAGTAAACTTATATATAGTACAGTTGTTTCTTCCAGCAAGAGAGGACAAGCCTCTCAGTCAAAACAAAAGAACTAAAGATATATTTAAACGTATGAAAGTTTATATATGCTTACTAGATAAGATTATGAAACAAATAGATTTATATATATTTTTGCACTTGAAACCAGAACATTACAGACAATATAATTTCTAACTTATAAATAATTATATACATATACAAGCTAATATACATACCTTGTAAACTATATATATATATATATATACACTTACCTCATAAAAGAAAGGAGAAGGAAACTCCTGCTCGGCTGAGAAAGGAATGGAGTTCGAGGCGGTGGAGATTGGTTGCACGAGTTCATGGAAAGCGGCGAATGGAGGTAGTGGAGTTGCTCGGTCGGCTTAGGTTAGGAAGTGTTAATGGGTTTGGCTGCGATGCGGAAGAACAAGAGTAGCTAGAAAAGAATGGGGAAGTAAATAACAGAGAGGAAAGTGAACGACAATGTTTCAATACATACGAATTTTTTTATATTTTTTAAATTTACTCATCATTTTCTAGAAGTGGGAATAGTAATAGTCACCGTTTGAATTGCTCAGAATAATAAAAGCTGTATGATTTCAACAGTTGGATAAGTGAAAAGACAAGAAGCCCAAAGGTTGAAATTTGGTGCCGATACGGTTATTTGTTTTATCGATTTGCCGAGTACCGAACTTCGAAATACACAAACAAATATACTACGGAGATCAGCACGACGAGACGATCAAAACGTCACACAGATCTCAGTGGTACGATCATCCTACCAAAAGTCGATACTCGGTACCGAAAATGCTACTAATTTGTTAGAAATAAGGTAAACAGAGCAATAAAAGTCCAAATTTGGAGAAATGACTTATGACGTCTCACTCAGAAGATGATTCACAAATTTTCTATAGAAAAATATTCATGTTTGGAAAATATTTGATTATCATCTAATAGTTGATTTAAATTTAAATAAAATTACACAAGAAAATAAACTTTCATATTATCAGATGAAAATTTACCATTTGTTATGTTTAAGTAGACGTATTCCAAATATTAAATTTTTATTTCAAAATTCAATCATTTGAAATTTCATAAATTTTTTAATTAAATATATTATTACATCTAATAAAATTTTATGGGTCGTTACACTGTTAGTGCAGAGAATAGGGCTGGTTAGGAGCGACCATTCATGAGTCTTGCATTAAACAAGTATCAAGTACATCGATTCAGTTCTAATT
Source organism: Allium cepa (assembly GCA_030765085.1). NCBI lineage: Eukaryota > Viridiplantae > Streptophyta > Magnoliopsida > Asparagales > Amaryllidaceae > Allium > Allium cepa. The sequence goes on from CM060935.1 coordinate 491,155,449, forward strand.
TTTTTCTTACCTCATATGGATCGACATACTTAATTATTTCCTAACACAATACTACGATTGCTAGAGGATCGGTTCAGAACAAAACATAATTATAAAAGTAACACAGATCACAGAACAACAAACACAACTATATACACATATACTACTGTAGTACAATACATAGTGTCACATAAGAGTAAGTGGTTATACAAACCACACACATATATATACATCAATCCAAAAGGAATATAGTACATATTAGTGTATACAAAATAGAACAACTACACTACTAGAGCAAAATACGCCTATGCAATCAAAAAGTGATAGGTAGTCCATACGCGCACTACAACAAACATACAATTTTACAGCATTTAAAAACCGCTATTAATGCCTTCTATAGCGTTTCTATAAACGCCATAGATCAACAAACTGTAATAAGTCCGATAGATACAATAGCGTTTCAAAATTGCAATAGGAAATGGGCTTTTAACAACGTTTTTGTTGCCATCATAGACTAGATGTATCGGTACAACTACTTTTCTATGCCGTATTAAAGCTTGCTATAGAACATTTAAACAAAGTTCTATTTTATGATACTAACGATTATGACATCATTTAATTGCTATAATATGTTGACATGCCATATATTATAGCGTTTAAAAACACTGTGGAAATATTATGTCAATCTTTTATTACGCATTGAAACACTATAGAAAATTCATTACTATCTATTCTAGCATTGTTTTATTCTATGAAATCTGGTTAATCCTCGTAGAATATTTTGTATAGCACTAGCATAATGCTATTGTATATGAAAGCTATAACAATTTTTTTCCGTAGCATAGTTAAAACTCTATAAAAAAATTCCATTGCATTTTTTATTGGCATTTACATTCAAGATTATAATTTTCAATTCTACTAAACTTATTTCAACTAACATATTATAACAATTCAAAAAACCACACCTATCACATTGTAATGTACGTAATCAAATTGAGTCATGACCCCAACCACAAAATATATATATCCGTAATATTTCATACACGAAGTATTAAGCCTATAAATATTTATGACCAAAAGTAACAATACATACAACTGTAGCTAACCAAAATGACACATACTAAAAGCAAAGATGTATGAACGTCGATAGATAACACATTAATGCAAACATGATCGATTTGAAGGAGAAAGAGTGCGACATCATGTAGCAACCTTAATAGCATCATACAACATCAGTCAAAAAGAAGCACATACATGCGTATGTTAGTCGTAAATATAGAAATGTATAAGTACTAAACAACATGGTTTCAAACAGAAACTTTATAAATTAATCACTCAAAATAACAAAGAAACATCCATAAAGGCTAACTCGAAGTAGACAAGTAACTCAAAGTTTACTTAATTATTATAAAACTTAATTAACTAAGTTAATTATTTTAAACTTAGTTAATTTATTATTATTATTATTATTATTATTATTATTATTATTATAAACTTGGATAATTTTTATAAACTTAATTAATTTTTATAAAACTTATTTAATTTTTATAAAACATAGTTACCTTAGTTAATTGTTAAAAAATTAGATAATTTTTATAAAACTTGGCCAATTTTTATAACAATTTAACAAAGATTTCAAAATAGAGAACATGATTTTTATAAAAATCACTTAATTTCTATGAACATGGTTAATTTTCATAAACTTTAGTTAACTTACTTAAAAATTTTAATTCTAGTTAATTATTCTATAACTTAGTTAATGTTTATAAAACTCACTTAATTAACTTAGCTAAATATTTATAAAACTTAGTTTATAAATTTATTTAATTTTTATAAATTATGTTAATATTTAGAAAATTATTAATTTTTATAAAACTTGGTTTACATAGTTAATTTTCATAAACTTAGTTAACTTATTTAAATTTTATAAAAAATAGTAAATTTTTACCAACCTTTAGTTAATCCAGTTAAATCTGTATAAAACTTGATTATTTTTTATAAAGTTGGTCGTTTCTTTATAAAAGTTAGTTAACTTAGTTAAAAAAAAAACATAGTTTGTCTTTATAAATGTGTTTAATTTTAATAAAACATGCTTAACCTTTTTTTTTGTAAAAGTTTAATTTCTGTATACTTGTTTAATTTTTATAAAAATTCAATTTAGTTAATTTCTATAAACCTTAGTTAATTATAAACTTATCAGATTTCTTAAATTTTCGATAGCATCTCTCTTTTGCACAGTTAGTGCTTTTCCACACACTCCAATTCAATATATATTTACATGCTCAAAACAAGATCGGATTCATATCATATATAACAAAATATACTCCATGACAACATACCATTTAAATGCATAAAAACTTACATCTTGCTAGCAATTTTAGCTAGCAATCTTACATATAGCAAAGCAATGTTTTGTGTACCTATGTAACAAAAGTAAAGGAAATAATTAGGATGCTAAATAATGAAGTGGAACCTCACGCCTACCTCCAATGATATGCTATACTAAGTAGTACTTTGCAACTTAGTTGCATTTTGCAACTTAGTTTGCAAACTGAGTTGCATTTGCTACTCGTTTTTTCAAAACTAGAGTTGCAATTTACTGTAATGACCCGCAAATATATTAAATCAAACATAGCATCCAAAATTTTCAATTACCAATATAATCTGTTCTAGATTATCAAATAAATCATATCATAAAATATTAAAACAATCTAAATATTTTGAGGAATCCACTTGGATCCCTCCAACCTGTTTCCTTGCATCCACAGATGTCAGCATAATAATTTAAAATACCAATCCCGCTTCGAGGCGGGATATCTCGGTATAAAGGGTTACCCGCTATTATGCGGGGCGCATAGGGTCTCATCCGCTATATAATGCTGGAAATCAATTACTCCAATATATATATATACACACACTACTATATATTATATCAGATCTAGACTGATAATAAGTTACTAATTCAAGAAAACAAAAAATAATTTATATTTAACAATTTAAGCTTAAAAAGGGTAATCCATACGAGTAAGATTAACTCACCTTTGACTATGCATGCAACCCATTTCCAATCCGGCTTGCTTCCTTTCAGATTTTGACCTTGTATAAACATTTATTTGGTTTATTAATACTTTTGGCTAATCGTACTATGACAGACGGTACCCCAGTAGCCCTGCCATTAATGGAAATCCATTCTCTCTACATGCCTTTACGGTTTTGTTTGTAAAAACTATTATGCTAGAATTTAATGAATGCAACAATTTCGGCTATTTAAATAAGTATTTGTATATAGACACTACTATAATATCAAAGGATTTTATAAAAAATGTTTTGGTTATCATAAGGTAAAAATCCATAGATGCAACTAAGTTGAAAATTGAGCTGCATTTGCAATTCAATTTCGAAAAACTGAGTTGCAAATGCAACTCAGCTTTGAAAACCAAGTTGCAATTTGCATGTATGGTTACTTCACACAAGCACAGTTTTAGGTAAGATCCAATTTACATACCAAAAAATTGAGTTTGCTAAGGACTTATCCTATTCGAATTTAAGAATATGATCATATGCACAATCAGTTGTAAAAGTAACCCAAAATGTTGAACGTATTTCTAGAAAACAACTTTCCTTATAAAATAGTTCGAACTCTGCCTATGATTTAATGATTTACAAGCAAACATGGTTCCTGAAATTGAATGAAATGCAAACAAATTGGAACTTTTGTAAATATATCATTTTCCACCATGTATACAGTATGTAATAATCTTATCCAGTAGTGATTAACTCACATTTTTCTCTATTATACATTTAGCTATTTAAAATCATCAATAAAGCCAATTATTATTATTTTGACCTTGTTGATATTGATTATATAATTGAGGTATAAACTTGATACCAATCTATTTATATATCAAAGATTTACCTTTCCTTCTTTGGCCAATTCTTTGCTTACATCCGCTTTAACGGTTTCTGACCAGCAAGCTTTCATCTAGATTTTGCTTGCAAACCATACCACTAAGCTGCTATCCCAATACCTAATAACTGATGTGCTGCAGCTTTTCACCTATCATGTCTAGTTGCTACTTTTCATTCGTTTTGTAACAAATTTTCTGAGCCCAAGCACTGATTTCTGTCCAAATACTCAATGTTACTATAGCTTGTCATAATTCAAAAGCCTAAGCATTGGTTTTATAGCAACTATTCTCAGCCCATTTGCTCCCCATTTAACAAACATAGCCTAGAGTATATGTTTTAGCAAACACAGTCTTAGTTCCTACCTTTCATTCATTTTACTTTCTGTTATGAGCTAAAGATGTATAATTTCTTATTACTTGTTCACAACTTCGTTCAATCGGCTATCTGCCAATCTGGATGTATTATACATTTTCAACTGTTTAATTGCTATAAAACTCGGTTAACTTAGTAATAATTTCAATTTTTGTGAATTTATTTACGTTGATTAGAACTTGGTTAATTTTTAGAAAATTATTTAACTCTTATAAAACATGGTTAACTTAGTTAATTTATAAACTTAGTTAAATTTTATAAAAATTAGTTAATTTTTACAAACATTTAGCCGACTTGGTTAAATTTTTATAAAACTTAATTTTTTATATAAACTTAGTTATTTCTTTACAGAATTAGTTAAATTTTTTGTTTAATTTTTATAAAACTTACTTAATATATTTCTTTTTTCTAAAAATTAGTTAATTTTTTTTAAGTTAGTTAATTTTAACAAAAGTACAACTTAGTTAAATTTCTACAAAACTTAGTTAACTTTATAAACTTAATTAAGAAAATGAACCTGACTAATTTTAGAAACTTAGTTAAATACTTATGAAATCTAATAAATTCTTTAGTAACTTAGTTAATTTAGTTAAAATTTTATAAGAAATTTACTTAAGCTTATTTAATTTTCATAAAACTCGGTTAAATTTTAGAAACTAAGTTAATTTAGTCAAATCCTTAAAAAAGTTGGTTAACTTTTATAAAAATTTGTTAAATTTATTAACTTAGTTATTTTTATAAACTTAGTAATTTTTTTAAACTTAATTAATTTTTATAAACTTTTATTTTTATAAACTTATTTAATTTTTATAAAATGTAGTTAGCGATTATAAAAATTAGTTGATTTTTATAAATTAGGTTAATTCTTATAAATTTAGTTAATTTTTATAAAACTTAGTTAACTTTAGTTTCACCAAACACAATGTCTTTACTCCAAAGTATGATGTCTGATTCTATAGTAAGTTGAATTTTCTTATCTACTTTTAATTCTTATTCATCAACGTGAACATTTATTTGGGCATGTACCGTGTTAAGTTTAATTTCAAGAATTTTCTCCTTTTTTCCTTCTTATTTTTTTTCACTCTACCACTTCTATAGCTGATAAATTTGAACATGCAATTCTATTTCTTTATTTCTAACTATGTTTATTGACATTTTATTATGTATTAAAATTTAATTGTATTGGTTTTATTGCACAACTGCACATAACACTCAATAAATTAACTCCACTTACTGCTAATGACCTTAATGCATAACGATTTTAATGATATTTGTCACGACCCGCCATTTCGTACCATTCAAATTGACAATAATCCACACATGTCGGACTTGAATGATGCAAAATAACAGATTGTAAATAAATTTGGAGCAAATGAAATCAAATACACAGAATCATAGATACAGAACAATCAGAATAACTCGCAGCGGAATATAAAATAACATAGTAGTTCATGAAGCTACTATAACAAGTCTCAAAACAAATACATAATATCAGTCTGCAAACAACATAATAGAAATCCCAAATACATAGAAGTTCACTAATACATGAGATAAACTAGAACAGCTGAAACAAAAATAGATATGTAAGTAGATAGGAAGAATCTCCAGCAAAGACCAGCTCCAGAAAGAGAATCCAAATCTGCGAATACTCAGGCTGACCCGAGCGTAAAGCAAAAACAAAAAACACTCGAGTCAGGACAATATATACTTATATAATGTAAACCAACTAAAGTGAACTGTAATAAGGTACAAGTAACTTAAAGGATGCCTGGGACCGCCCATCCTCTAAGGATCCGTTAAAATATTTACAATGTAGTAATATTGCGCTATTATAATAATGTCTACAGTAAAATAAACTTACTTTAAAATAACATTCCGGGCTTACCCATATCACCCTTCACACATAATAGTCCCAGTAGTCCATCCAACATCATGATATCTCCAGATCGGGAGACTATCAGAGGATACCACATGGGCTACGGGAGAAAAAAACTCGTAGTAAAGGCTCGGTATGGTAGGCGACACAGCACACAAGGCAATGCCAGGGTAGATATACCAATTACGCACACGGGCTGGTGGTAACGCAGCAGCCACTACGCCCACCCCGAACAACACTCCAAAATAAAGGGGTGCGCCCAATCAATCACAACAATAATAGAGTGGTATCGAAGAAGTCTGTACGGGCAGAGGTGCTACCTCTTTTCGCTCGAGATCGCTCCTGTTTTAGCCACCTTAAGCCAACTCACGGGAGTCAGGTCCACATAATGTACCTTAGGAACGTCGCCACCATCCTACTTTATTCTGGAATCTCCACCGCGTACATAGTTGTTAAAGTGGTTTACGGTATCGACAGAGAGTATGTCCATATCCGATCCTGGTCTCTTTAACAACCAATCATTATTATAACCCGTGGTTATAATTTTAAAATGGTATTTATATTTCAAAAATCAAATATCATTTCAACAATTCAATATCATTTCAAATCCATTTCAAAATATCCAACTTATCATATCATTTCAAAACCACATTCACTTTATTCAAATTTAAAATACCATTTCAATTCACATTTTAAAATAGTTTATATTTCAAATGTAATTACTTCATTTAAATCATTAAAATGAAGTTATTACATTTAATAATTAAATTATTAAATTTCCAAAATCTTGATCTTTTCAAAGTTCAATTATTCAATTAAATTTACCAAAACAGTGAAAATTCACCTTTGTAAGCATTCGGAAAATGCTACAGAAAGTTACTTTTAAAACAGTTCAATTTAACAAAAGATAGCATTGAAAATGCTGTAATAGGGTTACATTAGGTCAAATAATACCTCAGTTAAATTCAACAATTATAGCACTTACAAAGTGCTATAATATCCCTTAATTAAAATTTAGCCGTTTGGTTCATTTATATCAATTACAGCATTTACAAATGCTGTAATATCCTTTACATTAGAAATAATAGCATTTCAAAAATGCTGTTAATTAAATTTCAAATATTCACTATACTTTCATAAACAATTAAATTTTTATTTAAACCATTTTAAACTTATTAAATCATATAATTTCACTTTTAAAACAATCATTTAAATATCCTTGTATTCATGATTTTATAAAGTTAAATTTCCATTCAAAAATCAATAATTAATAATAATTCACATATTAAATTCACACATTCAATTTCAATTCTTTATAATTAAATTTTAACTTAACACTTAAGTTTATATTTCGAAATTTAACTTATTTTCATTTTATTTATTCAACTTGAAATTTACCTTTAAACAAAATTCATAAATTTCCAATTTAAGTTATATTTCAAAATTCAACTTAATGATTCATTCATTTCACATTTTAACTTTATTCAAAAATCATTAATATATTATAAAAATCATTTTGAATTCAATTTAATTCAAAATATCATAAATTTATCATATTTTCATATTTAATTTAAATTCCATTTATAATTAAATCAAAATTTCCAAAATAACTTATATTTCATATTTTCTAACTTTACCATTAATTTATTTCACTTATAAATTTTCAGAAAATCAATAATCTTTACAAAAATTATTTTTAATTAAATTTAAATCAAAATATTATAATATTTACATTTCTAAAATATTTTTAATTTTTTTAGAAAAATATATTTTAACTACGAGTCTGTATATCATTTTCTAGCCTAGGTAAAGTGAATGTGGATAATATATCATTTCAATCCATAATTTACAAAGAAAATCCAGGTTTTATCATTTCAAACCCGCATTCCTAAGTAAAATGAAATAGTTGAAAATCGTTCAGGCCTATCATTTAAGCCCATAACGATTTTCCCTTATTCTAAAGTCTGTTCGGGTATGTATCATTTCAACCCATAGTGATTCTAATCTAAAGGGAACTTGTAGTGTGATAAACTGATATAAATAAAAGAATAGCATTATACAACAGTAACATATAATATAATAGATGTTTAAGCATGTGTGAACATCATATGATCATAACATACCAGGTGTTACATGGTGATGCATTTTACAGATTCAAATGTGATCGGTTTACTAGTCATATAAGTATAAAACTATCTGGTGAGAATAACTCACTTGTATAAGCTCGAGATGACAACTAAAACACACAACAAAGATCTTCAGAGGCACGAAAGCACGACAATGATTTGAGTGAGAGAGAGACAAAGCTATTTGCCTTGAACACATTCAAACAAAATAATATAACATGAATAACACTTCACAAAATTTTAAACAACATAGAAATTCATGCACAAAACATCTCCAAATCACTTGCACTTGCCTTCAACTATTCCTAGGCTTGGCCATGGGTTAAAGTACACGGCTATGGTGTGTGTTTTGGTCTAGTTGTGGACTGATATGGGTCGGCCTAGCAAGGGAAGAATGGTGCAAACATATGTGTATACATGAAACTACACAAGCTAAGGCAACACAACAATGGTTTCAAGGCACAATGGGCTCGGCCAAACCAAAGGTGGGCACGGCCATGGCTTCATGTGGGTCAGGGGTGATGTGGCAGAGGGTGTCAGGTTAGCAAAAGGCCGGTGGTGGTGATGTATGGGTCGGCCAAGTGGAGTTTGAGGTGATGGCGCTAAGGTGAAGCTCGACTATGGTGTTCAAGTGAATTTTTTGTGCATTTTGTGATGGATCTTCAACATAGGATGGCTCGGCATGGCTTTAGGGTTGGAGAGGAGGTGGAGGAGACTAGTTGTGGTGGTGGTGGAGGCAACCGAGTTGATGGAGGTGGCAGGCCGAACCAAAGAGATGAAGGCAAGTGCAAAATCACATGATTCAAGCATAAAAAGTGAAAAATAAAATAGAATTTTACCAAAGTTTTTTTGTACAGGAATGGCCGAAATTTTTTCTTTGGTTTTGAGATGAGAATTCATGTGAGAAATGAAGTGGAGGTTGGCTGAAAGAATGGGAGTTATGGCAGCAAAAATTGAAGAGGCATTGGTTGATAGTGAAAAGGCAAGAATACAAAAAGACTAGGAACAACAAAAGTCACAAACTCTTCATATATCCATATTTTCTTTTGCAATTTTTAAATAATTGAAAAATTTGTATATCAGATAAAAACATGAAAATATAGTAAATAAAAAAAATAAAAAATAAAAAATAATTAAATATAATTAAATAAAGAAAAATAGCAAAAATTGTAAACCAGGCTTGAAAATCTGAAAATAAATGCAACAAATTTTGGAAAAAATTTATGTACCTAAAAAATATTTATAAATAAAGATAAGAACACAAAAATAAAATGCATGCATAAAAATAAATAAATAAATTTTAATTAAATATAATTTAATGAAGAAAATAACAGAAAATGGAAACTAGGCTTTAAAAATAGAAAATAAATGCAATAAATTTTGGAATAATTTTATTATCACTTTAAAAATATTTATAAATGAAATCTTACAAATAAAACAAATTTAGAATAATTTCAAACAACAATAAAGTCAAATTTAAATTATATTCAAAAATCTAGGGTTGTTACACTCTCCCCCACTCAAATTTTTTCGTTGTCGAAAAGAACGGAAAAGGAAAATAAAGAGAAATAAGATAGAAAAACAGAATAATACCTGAAACGAGCAGTTCTGGATTCGAAGCACGAATTCTCTCCTCTATTTTCCAGGTACAATCTCGATCGTCAATACTCCACTGTACTTTGACCAAATTAACAAATTTCCTTCTGAGCTGCTTCATACCTCTGTCGACAATACGAAGTGGCTTCCTCTCAATAGTCAGATTAGGCTCAATGTCCAAACTATCAAGAGCAGAAGGCTGGACAATAAGAGATGGATCATGAAGATGTCGGCGAAGATGCGAGACATGGAATACATCATGCACTCCAGAAAGCTTCTCGGGAAAATCCAGACGATAAGCCAAAGAACCAACTCTTTCCGCAATGCGGAAGGACCAATGAACCTAGGAGAAAGCTTCCCTCTACGACCAAAGCGAATGACATTCCTCAAGGGAGAAACCTTAAGGAACACCTGATCACCAACAGAAAATTCCAAATTCCGCCTACGCCTATCAGCATATTTCTTCTGCCTATCCTGAGCGGCTCTCAACCTCTTCTTAATCTCCTCAAATCTCTCAGATGCTTCCAAAATCACATCAGGACCAAGAACCAAATAATTACCGGATTCAATCCAGCAAGATGAGGATCTACAAGGTCGTCCGTATAGAGCAGCAAACGGAGACATTTTGAGACTGGCCTGAATGCAAAGATGGAATGAGATAGATAAAAAGATTAAGAATAGACTGAAAAACAGAAGATAAGATTATACCTGATAGCTATTATTATAGGTGAATTCGGCAAGATGGAGATGATCTTTCCAAGATCCTCCATAATCAAGCACACAAGCACGAAGAAGATCCTCGAGAATCTGATTAACTCTTTTCGTTTGACCGTCGGTCTGTGGATGGTAAGCAGCGCTCAGATTCAAATGAGTACCCAAAGATTCCTGAAAAGCTTTTCAGAACTGACTGGTAAAGATAGGGTCACGATCAAAAACAATACTGAGAGGAACACCATGGAGACGAACGATCTCCCTCATGTAGATCTCAGATAAGCTAGAAGCAGAACGAGTAGACTTGACCGGAATAAAATAAGCGGACTTGGTCAGTCAATCCACAATAACCCAGATACTCTCATTACCCCTCCGAGTCCTCGGTAAACCATCGATGAAATCCATGGAAACCTGTACCCACTTCTAATTGGGAATCTCAAGGGGCTGCAACAAACCAGGGGTCTTCTGGTGATCGGCTTTGACTTGTTGACAAGTCACATACTGACTAACAAAGATAGAGATATCCCTCTTCATCGCCTTCCATCGATAAAGCTTCTTCATATCCTAATACATCTTTGACACACCAGGATGAATAGAAAGTCTGGATCGACGATTCTCCTGAAGCAACTCCTACCTCAAACCATCAACATTCGGGACACGAATCCTGCCATTAATCATCAAAATCCCTCTATCATCAATCTGAGCTCCACTTCCACTACTACTACCACCAACCCTGCTACGAACACTCTCCTTCATCAATCTGAGCATCTCATCCCCATCCTCCTTAGCCATGATATGATCCAGAAGAGGAGAAGAAGAAACAACAAGCTGACACAACAAATCCTTTTTCCGACTCAGAGCATCGGCCACAACATTAGCTTTACCAGGAGTATAGAAAATATCGAGGTCATAAGAAGCCAGAAACTTAAGCCAACGAACTTGCCTCTGATTCAAATCCTTCTAGGAAAAGATACATCTCAGAGACTGATGATCGATGAAAAGCTCAAACTTGGTTTCAAGAAGATGATGCCTCCAAAGTTTCAAAGCAAAGACAACAGCAAGTAACTCTAAATCATGAACAACATAATTTGCCTCGTGGGTTTTCAACTGACGACTGGCATAGGCAATGACCTTACCATCCTGCATGAGAACAACACCCAAACACTCACGACTAGCATCAATATATACTGTCAATCCCTCACTTCCATTTGGAATGGTAAGAACTGGTGCGGACGTTAGCTTGCTCTTCAACTCATTGAATGCAGCCTTACACTGATCACTCCAGACAAACTTGACATTCTTACGAGTCAAAGCAGTGAGAGGTGCAACAATCCGAGAAAAATTCTAAATGAATCTTCGGTAGTAACTGGCAAGGCCCATAAAACTACGAATATCAGATGGAGTCTTTGGAGTTTCCCAGCCCTGAAACAGAATAGGGAGAACATAGGAACAACTGAAAAGATAGAATTATTAAATGATAAAGAAAAAAGAAGAAAGAAAAACTTACATTGATCGCAGCGATCTTCATTGGATCAACAGAAACCCCGTTACTAGAAACAATATGCCCGAGATATCGGACTTCATCCTTCCAGAAATGGCATTTTGAAAATTTAGCCTTCAGTTGATGATTTCTGAGAGTCACCAGAACATATTTCATATGCGACTTATTCTCATCCTTAGTCTTAGAGATGACAAGGATATCATCAACAAAGACTAGCACAAATTTATTAAGCACATCACGAAAGACACGATTCATCAAATCAACAAAGAAAGCAGGAGCATTAGTCAAACCAAAAGGCATGACTAACCATCCATAAAAACCATTCTCAGTGCGGAAAGCAGTCTTAGAAATGCTATCCTCAGCAACCCTGAGCTGATGAAAACCTGTGGCAAGGTCAAGCTGAGAGAAAACAGTGGCACCATAAAGCTAATCAAACATATCATTGATGCGAGGCATTGGATATCTATTTTTCATAGTGAGCTTGTTCATCTCCCTATAATCAACACACATCCGAAGAGAACCATCAGACATGATGACAAAAACCACCGTGGCTCCCCATTCAGAAAAACTAGGCCTAATCAAACCTTTGAAAGACAACTCCTCAATTTTCTTTCCTATCTCAACCATATCGCGGGGTGCCATTCTTCTAGGAGGAAGAACAACAGGTCAAGCACCAAGAATAAGATCAATTCGAAAATCAATTTCCCGCTTTGGAGGTAAAGAAGTGACTTCACCAAATACATTGGGATATAGTCTAACCACAGGAGTCAAATCAAGATCACTCGGAGAAGAATCCAGAGAATAAATAAAGTTGCCAGCAAAATCCTGAGGCATGCGGCACTGAATAATCAAGGAATTCCCTTGGTCATCAACAAGGTGAACAGTCCGGGCTCTACAAGAGATATGAGCATCATGATGCACTAACCAATCCTGACCAAGCAATAAATCAAAAGCATCGAAGCCTAGAACATAAAAATCACCACAAAAGCGATGATCAGAATTGAGAAGTTTCACTTCCTTACAAATCCGATTAAGGTTAGCAGAACCCTCAATAGGATTTGAAACACATAATGGAACAGAAGCATACTCAGGAGAAAGAAGATGCTCAAACTTATCACACAAAGCAACAGAAATAAAACTGTGCGAAGCTCCAGTATCAAATAAAACACAAACAGGATGATGGAATAAAGTAAATGAACCCTGGAGAGTACCTTGGTCATCACTAGGAGCAGGAGCAGGTGGAGGAACTGGAGATGAGGTAGAAGTGACAAAAAATATACCAAAAGGTGTACCCTTTGCTGGGTAGGGCAGTCCTTCTTAAAATGATCAGGCTGGAGACAGATATGGCAAAGATCACGTCTAGCCAACTAAGTAGGTGGAGGAACAGCAGCACCAGCTAAGGTAGGACAGCTATTGGCATAGTGTCCCTTCTGATCACACTGAAAGCAAGTGATAGAGGAGAGATCAACTGGTTGCCTTTGAGTAGAAGCAAATGATGAAGATCCCAAACCAGAACGCTTTTGCCAATTCTTCTTCTGCTGATGGAAATTTTGCTTACGCTTCTTGGAATTAGCAGAGTAAGACTGAGATGGAGGAGCACCAGAAGCAGCAGGACCTTTAGATGTGGGGTTCTCATAGCGAATAGCCATATCCATAAGCTGGGTGAAACATCCATGAACATGAGAAATGAGGCGACCATAATACTTTGGACGAGCAACATCAATGAATTTCTCATTCTTCTTGAGAGGAGTATCAATCGGGCCAGGACCGAACTTGGAAAGTTCGTTGAACTTCCTCTCATACTCAGCAAAAGACATGCTACCCTGCTTAAGATCAATAAACTCATGATAAAGTTGAGATTTCCCGGCTTCTGGCATCCATTTTGCCACAAAAGCCTCCCTGGAAAAGAGATGTAGAATAAGCTTAAGATAGATTCAAAAGAAAAGGAAAATAGGAACAAAATTCAAGATAACACAAAGGATACCTAAACTGCTCTCAAGCAATATCAGCTTCGACGGTGTTAGCCGTAACGGACTCCCACCAATATAAAGCAGAATCACGCAACTGCCAAGCTGCTAACTGACGTTTCTGGGCATCAGTAATATCAAGACCAGTATATATCCTCTCTAGACTTTGCAACCACTACTGAGCCTCAATGATGCTCTCTGAACCGGTGAATGGGGTTCCACCATGTTGAGTGAATTCCTTACAGAGAACAGTGAATCGAACAGGAGCAACAGGTTGAGGAGTTGGGGCAATACCACGAACCCTACCTCTGGCATTTCCTCGATTCATCCTGAAAAATATCAAGAATGAATTTAGGACAAGATAAAGACAAGCCAAAGTTAAATTAAGATAAGACAAGAGAATTCATTTGGATGAATATCCTAAATAAAGAAAAAAATCTAACAAGGTAGATAAGAAAGAAAGGAAGTTAGAAAACATTTGAAAATCCTTTAAAACAAGAAAATTTTTATATATCAAAATAATCTTTGAAATCTTTTTGAAAACATCTTGAAAAATCATTTTATACTTTGAAAATACGTCTCTCACAAAGATATGATTCTGAGATTGATTTCACTCGTTCTAGGATAGAAATACCCTATCTCTAATGAGTTTTTGCTCCTCAGGCAATGGTTTTCCAAAAACCAAAGCTCTGATACCAACTGTCACGACCCGCCATTTCATACAATTCAAATTGACAATAATCCACACATGTCGGACTTGAATGATGCAAAATAACAGATTGTAAATAAATTTGGAGCAAATGAAATCAAATACATAGAATCACAGACACAGAACAATCAGAATAACTCGCAACGGAATATAAAATAACAAAATAGTTCATGAAGCTACTATAAAAAATTCTCAAAACAAATACATAATATCAGTCTGCAAACAACATAATAGAAATCCCAAATACATTGAAGTTCACTAATACATGAGATAAACTAGAACAGCTGAAATAGAAATAGATATATAAGTAGATAGGCAGAATCTCCAGCAAAGACCAGCTCCAGAAAGAGAATCCAAAGCTGTGAATACTCAGGCTGACCCGAGCGTAAAACAAAAACACAAAACACTCGAGTCATGACAATATATACTTATATAATGTAAACCAACTAAAGTGAACTGTAATAAGGTACAAGTAACTTAAAGGATGCCTGGGACCGCCCATCCTTTAAGGATCCGTTAAACTATTTACTATGTAGTAATATTGCGCTATTATAATAATGTCTACAGTAAAATAAACTTACTTTAAAATAGCATTCCGGGCTTACCCATATCACCCTTCACACATAATAGTCCCAGTAGTCCATCCAATATCATGATATCTCTAGATCGGGAGACTATCAGAGGATACCACACGGGCTACGGGAGAAAAACAAACTCGTAGTAATGGCTCGGTATGGTAGGTGACACGGCACACAAGGCAATGCCAGGGTAGATATACCAATTATGCACACGGGCTGGTGGTAACGCAGCAGCCACTACGCCCACCCTGAACAACACTCCAAAATCAAGGGGTGCACCCAATCAATCACAACAGTAATAGAATGGTATCGAAGAAGTGTGTTTGGCCAGAGGTGCTACCTCTTTTGGCCCGAGATCGCTCCTGGTTTAGCCACCTTAAGCCAACTCACGGGAGTCAGCTCCACGTAATGTACCTCAAGAACGTCACCACCATCCTACTTCATTCTGGAATCTCCACCACGTACACGTTGTTAAAGCGGTTTTTGGTATCGACAGAGAGTATGTCCATATCCGATCCTGGTCTCTTTAACCACCAATCGTTATTATAACCCATGATTATAATTTAAAAATGGTATTTATATTTCAAAAATCAAATATCATTTCAACAATTCAATATCATTTCAAATCCATTTCAAAATATCCAACTTATCATATCATTTCAAAACCACATTCACTTTATTCAAATTTAAAATACCATTTCAATTCACATTTCATAATAGATTATATTTCAAATCGAATTACTTCATTTAAATCATTAAAATGAAGTTATTACATTAATAATTAAATTATTAAATTTCCAAAATCTTGATCTTTTTAAATTTCAATTATTCAATTAAATTTACCAAAACAGTGAAAATTCACCTTTGTAAGCATTTGGAAAATGCTACAGAAAGTTACTTTCAAAACAGTTCAATTTAACAAAAGACAGCATTAAAAATGCTGTAATAGGGTTACATTAGTTCAAATAAAACTTTAGTTAAATTCAACAATTATAGCGCTTACAAAGTGCTATACTATCCCTTAATTAAAATTTAGGAATTTGGTTCATTTATATCAACTACAACATTTACAAATGCTGTAATATCCTTTACATTAGAAATAATAGCATTTCAAAAATATTGTTAATTAAATTTCAAATATTCACTATACTTTCATAAACAATTAACTTTTTATTTAAACCATTTTAAACTTATAATATCATATAATTTCACTTTTAAAACAATCATTTAAATACCCTTATATTCATGATTTTATAAAGTTAAATTTCCATTCAAAAATCAATAATTAATAATAGTTCACATATTAAATTCACACATTCAATTTCAATTCTTTATAATTAAATTTTAACTTAACAATTAAGTTTAAATTTCCAATTATAAATTATTTTCATTTTATTTATTCAACTTGAAATTCACCTTTAAACAAAATTCATAAATTTCCAATTTAAGTTATATTTCAAAATTCAACTTAATTATTCATTCATTTCACATTTTAACTTTATTCAAAAATCATTAATATATTATAAAAATCATTTTAAATTCATTTTTATTCAAAATATTATAAATTTATCATATTTTCATATTTAATTTAAATTCAATTTATAATTAAATTAAAATTTTCAAAATAACTTATATTTCAAATTTTCTAACTTTACCATTAATTTATTTCACTTATAATTTTTCAGAAAATCAATAATCTATACAAAAATCATTTTTAATTAAATTTAAATCAAAATATTATAATATTTACATTTCTAAATATTTCAAAAAATTTTAGAAAAATATATTTTAACCACGGGTCTGTATATCATTTTCTAACCTAGGCAAAGTGAATACGAATAATATATCATTTCAATCCATAATGTACAAAGAAAACCCAGGTTTTATCATTTCAAACCCACAGTCCCAAGTAAAATGAAATAATTGAAAATCGTTCAGGCCTATCATTTTAGCCCATAACGATTTTCCCTTGTTCTAAAGTCCGTTTGGGTATGTATCATTTCAACCCATAGTGATTCTAATCTAAAGGGAACTTGCAGTGTGATAAACTTATATAAATAATAGAATAGCATTATATAACAGTAACATATGATATAACAGGTGTTTAAGCATGCGTTAACATCATATGATCATAGCATAGCTGGTGTAACATGGTGATGCATTTTACAAATTCAAATGTGATCAGTTTACTAGTCATATAAGTATAAAACTGTCTGGTGAGAATAACTCACTTGTACAAGTTGGAGATGACAACTGAAACACACAACAAAGATCTTCAAAGGCACGAAAGCACGAAATGATTTGAGTGAGAGAGAGACAAAGCTAATTGCCTTGAACACATTCAAACAAAACAATATAACATGAATAACACTTCACAAAATTTTAAACAACATATAAATTCATGCACAAAACATCTCCAAACCACCTGCACTTGCCTTCAACTATCCCTAAGCTCGAACATGGGTTAAAGTACACGGCTATGGTGTGTGTTTGGGTCTGGTTGTGGACTGATGTGGGTCGGCCTAGCATGGGAAGAATGGTGCAAAACATATGTGTACATGAAACTACACAAGCTAAGGCAACACAACAATGGTTTCAAGGAACAATAGGCTCGGCCAAAGAAAAGGTGGGCACGGACATGGATTTAGGTGGGTCAGGGGTGATGTGGCAGAGGGTGTCAGGTCAAGAAAAGGCTGGTGGTGGTGGTGTGTGGGTCGGCCAAGTGGAGTTTGAGGTGGTGGTGCTAAGGTGAAGCTCGGCTATGGTGTTCAAGTGAAGTTTTTGTGCATTTTGTGATGGATGGCTCGGTATGGCTTTGGGGTTGGAGAGGAGGTAGAGGAGACTGGTTGTGGTGGAGGCGGCCAAGTTGATGGTGGTGGCAGGCCGAACCAAAGAGATGAAGGCAAGTGCAAAATCACATGATTCAAGCATAAAAAGTGAAAAAGAAAATAGAATTTTACCAAAGTTTTTTTGTACAGGAATGGACAAACTTTTTTCTTAGGTTTTGAGATGAGTATCCATGTGAGAAATGAAGTGGAGGTCAGTTGAAAGAATGGAAGTTATGGCAGCAAAAATTGAAGAGGTGTTGGTTGATAATGAAAAGGCAAGAATACAAAAAGACTAGGAATAACAAAAGTCACAAACTCTTCATATATCCATATTTTCTTTTGCAAATTTTAAATAACTGAAAAATATGTATAAATTCAGATAAAAACACGAAAATATAGTAAATAAAAAAATAAAAATAAATAAATACTATTAAATATAATTAAATTAAGAAAAATAGAAAAAATTGTAAACTGGGCTTGAAAATTTGAAAATAAATGCAACAAATTTTGGAAAAAAAATTTGTACCTAAAAAATATTTATAAATAAAGATAAGAACACAAAAATAAAATGCATGCATAAAAATAAATAAACTTTAATTAAATATAATTTAATGAAGAAAATAGCGGTAAATGGAAACTAGGCTTTAAAAATAGAAAATAAATGCAATAAATTTAAAAAAATTATATTATCACTTCAAAAATATTTATAAATGAAATCTTACAAATAAAACAAATTTAAAATAATTTCAAACCAAAATAAAGTCAAATTTAAATTATATTCAAAAATCTAGGGTTGTTACAATATTTGTAGCAGAAAGCGTTCATAAGCTATTACACCCTTGAACAACAACCTATTACTCAAATCGTTGCTTATTTACATAGTCTCGTATATCTAACAACAACCTATGTGTTAATTATTGTAATGTGTAATCCAAAAGAAGTTAAAAAAAACTCACTTGTGCATGTGTTATGCTCTCTTATGTACAATCACTTGAACAGCTGAGCTCAAAACTTCTCCACGTGTTTCTACATCTACAACCTGATCATTGACAAGCAGTCCTTCATCAATGTCTTAATCATGTTGAAAAAAAATCTAAAACACTACCGAGTGTCTAACAAATATTTGACACAAATTATTAACACATAAGATAGGGAATTGTAGCTTATACCAATGATTGAATTAGCATGGGGGCTTTGTATAAAAATCCACCGTTAAAAATCGTTGAAAACCATTTCCAAAGGCCGTTAGAAAGAAACTCAATTAAATAGAAACAATACCATTATGGGTTTGGGATAGTCAACATTGTGCTTCAAAGCATTTAACAATCCAGACACTAGACTTGTTCGAACTTCATGGAAAAACTGAATTGTCAGTAGGAATACAATTGCAAACATGTATCATAAATGATACCGATTCATTAATTTGATCATATGTGGACAATATAACAGCGTACAAAAACTAATAGAATCCCTTTACACCACGATTATATTACTAGCCCACAATTTTATCTGCCAACCAACAATGAAATGACCAACACTCAAAATAAACAAGGGTTTCAATTGTATGAGATTTCAATGTCTTTTAATATGGTGTGAAGTTTCAGCTGATATTTAAAACTTTCAACTGTCTCAGTATGATTTTGGCGAATTTTGATATGAAACAACCATGTATTTCTTGATTTTGGTTAATGAACAATACAAGGGTAAAACCTCAAAATCTCAATCATCTTGGAGGCTCTAGTTTTGAAATTTTCGAGGATAGTAAACGATCATCCTGGAGTACTTGGTTTTAAAAAAAATTCAAAGATCGTTATCAGTACAAATATTGAATCTCAAACCTTGCTTTTAAGATACTAAGATAGAATTGGAAAAGTTAGATGGTGGTAGATTGTAGTCTCTGTTAAAACGACATTAAATGCCTCACATATTTTACCATAACTAAAAAGTTTCATTGATTATAGATATATTTTTTAATAATATTAAGCATACTATCGTAAACAGTCTCTGTCTAATTGCTTTACGGGAGAAAAAAGTTGAAAGATTTACAATGGTTATGTTAAAGAAATCAGCTAAGGCAACTGTCAACAATTACCAAATTATTATGCAGATCAGACATTTAAGAGGCAACTGTCAACAATTACCAAATTATTATGCAGATCAGACATTTAATGAACTCTTATTATGTTATACACACACAAACACACAAAAGGCACCTCAAAAAAGTACTAAGTCTTCTTCACTTACTTTTAAAAGTTGCTAGTAGAGTAAGATAATCCGATAATGAATATATCTAACAATAGGTGCATTAATTAATTTAAACATTACCATAGTATTCTTATTCGGGGTTGAAAACAAACCACCCAAAAAACTTCTACTTTACCAGTTTTCAGAACTGATAAAAAAATGAGTAAAATAAAGTGTACATAACCTGAAAATCAGATGAACGAGGGTTGGCGACAACTGCTGCTTTATCACCAGTATCTTGTTGCCTAAGTAACTCAAAATTCTCTTCATGTGGACCATAAAACCCATGTTAATACTTCCATGTATCCTGCTTGACATACCTACGAAAAAAAAAGAGACGGAATTCATTTTATTCAGGAAAGCTGTGAAGCAATAAGTCTAATAGATGATCCAAGTATAAATATATTTAGATTTTGCCCTAGATAATAGTTGGATTCTAATAATAATTGGATTCTAGAGTCATTTTGGATATGCAGGAGATGATTAACAAATGTCAAGGTGCCATATAGATATACATTTTGTGCGATTAACATGTAATTAAGCATGAAAAATGTCATGATGTAGTTTCACATGGATGATAGTAAATTGTGTGATAACAAGTCTTGATTCAATTACTTTTGTCATTTGCATCGATACATTGTTGCACTGCAGCTACAATCATAAAAACCAATTAATCTAGCAAACCATCCTAACTAATGTGCGAACCAATTTGATTACCGTGCAATTATTAACAAATAGGTGTCAGTACTATGATCAAGTGAGGAATATGAAAGATTAGCGGAAGATCAATATACTTTCTTACATAGTAACTCCTATGATATCTGTAGTATTATTATCTATAAAATAATTAGTATTATGCTGAAATTGGCTCGTAACAATACATATGTCTGCCCCAAGAATTCAAAATCCAGCAACATACTAGAATTCTGGACTTTTTGGTCCAGTTTGAGCTTGGATTAGGATTGAATTTGAATAAAAATATGGTTTCGGTTATACCAGTAAAAAAAACTTACTTGCAGATTTCATTTATCAGGTTTGGGAATATATGGCTTTATTAGGTTATAAAGTGTTAACATAGAAAAATAACGGCTTATAAGCACCAAATTCGCAACCTAGAAATAGAAGAGAATCTTTAAAATTCTCAAGCAGAACCAAAAGAGCGAAACGAAAATGGAAAAACCTAGGTCTCCATTGCCCCATTATGCACAAAGGGTATTTTTGATAGTTTGTGTAAAAGAGAAACATTTTAAAAAAATTAAAAGGAGTACAAAGTTAGGAAAAATGCTAATGCAGCACTAATATCTAAACTGTGAAAAACAAAATAGTTAAGAAAAGCCAAAGTTACAATGATTTCCTCTTAAATCGAAAATGGTATGCACAAGTGGAAGGATTTCAAATGATCAAGTATACTTAATAGCAAAAATAGGATTTTCAAAATACTAACTCAGAATTGAGGGTAAAGGTCAGCAAATATATTGACTATTGCACAGGTTATTGTTAAAATCAATTTCATATAAAAAGAAAAACATGCTAACAAATCAAATCCAATAACAAATATATATTATTTATCTATATTTGTCCTAATCTAATGCAAATAGAAGGACTTGCTTTTAATCATGTGCAAGTTCAAAAATAGATTATTATTTATCTATATGCGTCCTAATCTAGTCCTAATCTAATGCACAATATAGAAAGCAAGCTAGAAGTACTTCAATAAATTATTGTCCCATGTTATAGTTCAAAATGCAAATATGAACGTTTAGTTTGTTCAAAATGCAAATATGAACATCTATACTAGATGGCAGTTTCAGTGACCTCAAAGAATGCATAGAAACAAAATTGAAAGAAGGATCAACCTTCAATCAGTCGATAGCAGTTCCAGTGACCTTGGACGGGAACTTAGCCATTCATGGGTCAAAAGCAAAAATCTTTACTATTAAGCATTATTATATATATATGCTATGGCCAATGAATAGTATAGAAAACAATTATAACAGTATTTGTTTTATTATCAAAAGTGTGCAGTCTTATTTTCTCAATCTTTATATTGTTAATACCCAATCTAATTCAAATTTAACTAAGACTATTTTCATGTTAATCTACCTAAAGTTTTTAATATAATAATAAATTAAATTATGTCTATCTTAGCTAACTGTTCATATGTGCCCCTGTCTGCATGTTGCGAGTAAGCACTGATATATATATCACTACCACACAATGTACAAGCATCATACTGTCGTCTACAACTGTCATCACATTACCCTTCATTTGCAGCTTCATCCTGTAGCAGCATTCTGCCCCATCTTTTACCAGGATGTGCATTCATCATTACTATATTTTTTCTTCCAGCATTCACTTTTCAGACAACTTGCACAACTGTTTCCATGCACACACAACTGTTTCCATGTACAGTCAGCTAACATGCCTTGTTACTCTTCAGCTAACATATTTTGCCATCCTTGCACATGCATCATTTATCAGGAATATACATAACAAGCTTTCTACTGCAAAGCCATGTTTTTGCAGCAGCAATGCAATGTTTCGCAATGAATAAGTGTACCTCATAATTCCAAGGGGGTGCATATGGATCATCCACCCCTAAGAAACCTGCATAAATCGATAAAAATGCATACTATTTAAAAGGCTAGTCTGATGCATTTATATAGAAATTTTCGTAGCTTGTAATTAGGAACACATGTGCAAAATTTTTTTGTTGAAAAATAATAAATTAATAAACTTAATCGTATTCTGGTTTGGCATATTGTTTTATAAAAGATTAATGAAACTGATCAAAAGAAAGAGTAAAATAAGTAGCATACTAAATGTATAAATGCAAAAAAGCTGCTAAATATAAGCATGATAGTTCCCAAGATGAATCGCGAAGTTCAAGATCTCTCACTTTTTCTTTTTTGTTTCATAAAAATTGAATTTTCAAATCGAATTTGGTAGTATATTAAATTATTTCATTGCCAGAGAAAATATCAAAACTATTCCCCGTTAGAACACACTTCAAACATCTTTATTATACCATCAAGAAGGATTGTTTGCAAGCTAGGTTAGAACGTATTCATGCTTATATTATAAAATGACAACTTCAGAAACTGCTAGATTATTAGATCTAGAAAGCAGTATTGTGCAGATAAAAAATAATCTTAGTTCCCTAGTTTAAAACCCTTACCTTTTTGTATTTAAATTCATAATTCATAAAGCAAAACAATACCTTCTCTTATTACTTGTGATGGGTAAAAGGTAGTTACAGCTAATTTAGGTTATTCTTGTTGTTTCTATGGAAATTATGTGCATAATGAAATTCAAATAAAATATACAAAGTTAAATTTAACTTCAAATAATCAGAAGGACAAACGTCAATCTCATCATATCAAAATAATAATCAGACATAAAAGTATAATTTTCTTACCTTGGCTTATCCTTTAACTTACAATTGGTTCTAATTGAGCATCATAATTCCAACATTATTGTCACTTTTGGCTAACAATTTTTATTAATGATTATGTTTCTATGTTCCATTCATCAATGTGGTTGCCGAAATAATTCACAAAATAAAAATAAATATTAATCCTATAGGAAAAGAAAAATATGCGAATTAGGAGGTATTTATTCCTTAACTTTAAGGTAATTTAACATTAAAAACATACACAATACGCGCAACTACGATGGGATCGAACATGTTAATCAAGTATAAGTTTTAATTTTCCTAGAAGAGTTTAAGTACAAATGATATAGCATGGTAAATAGATGAAATTGATTAACATAATTTCTCTAACAGGCTTTCGACTTGTAAGTTAAGTATATGAACATGTGAACGATTCATGATTAAACTCACACAATGTGTGACGCAATTATAAAAAAGTTTGTAATGCAATCACAAATTTATAAAGATCATCAATCCAAATATCAATCTCATAAAACAAAGAATGGCAATAAGCAGGTTTGGAATTACATCCATTGAAAATAAAAACAAAAATTCTCATTAACAATAGAAATATACAACTGGATGCACCAAATTTATGCCTAACCGAGCATAAGGAAAATAACATAGGCTGTTACAAACGTAAGGCTTGCTGTAAACATGACGTAGTCTAACAAGACAAAACGATAATCACTAATCGAGCATAGTTATCCACTTCATTAACCCTAGACAAAGCTCTATAATGAATTTTGATGATAATGGATCAAAGCTTGGCCAACGAATATTGGACCAGCTCCTTTCTTTACTAAGGTAACACTCCGGCTGAAAAGCCAACATTGAGCTCTACAATAACTGCAGCGTGATTCCCTAGATTAGACATCGCTCTAGGTTTTATGAGATACGAAGGCGAGATTCATAGAGAACAAATTATCGAAGGGAATCAATTTTGGAATAATCATAGATCTGATGAGTGGGAAGTAAATTGACTTCAAAATAAATAGAAATAGAAATAATTTGATTCACAGCTGAAGAATGATTTTTAGGGTTTCGTTATCTATTTAGCAGATGGGATGAAATAATAGTAAAATTTGGGACGCTAAAATGAAATTTTGTCCTGCCTTTGGAGTTTGGTAAGAGTTCCATACACAGCGTTTTCCATTTAGTTTTGTTAGTATAAGGATTAGTAGCAACTATATTTGAAACACTATTTATCAATGATCGTGTATGCTATTAATAATGTTTTTTCTTGTAGTGGCGGAAGCTAGATAACTGGAATCTACATCAGGTGCTAACCTGTAAACACTTGGTCTGACCTGAGTATAATTAAATACACGGGTCAGTCCAGCTAAAATAGAGTAGTTAGGATATAATAAGTGAAAGATAATAACCCATAAGGGCCTAACATCTCGGAAGAGAAGTGACGACATGAATTCTCAATGTCGTGGATTATGTGAGCAATTAACACAAGGTATAAGGATTTACATTAATAATAAATTGCTAAGCACAAAGGCTATGCTAATGATATGTAATTATATAACACATGAAAACAAGATGGAAATTATCACAATAACAACATGTAGAACTCGTTCAAGGGTTCAAATTAATAGGATTGAAATCACCATAAATAAACAACATGATAGTGCTCAGGCTATATAAATAAACCAACATCGACAACCATGGTGAAAACATTCATAAATCATCTAAATTCTAGAAATCAATGTAAAGATCTCAAGAAAAGAAACGATGTAAAGAATAAGACCCAACCGTCCAAAATTAGCCCAACAGCTGTATATGTTGAAATGACCCAATAGTCCAATAAGTGGCCCTACAGCCTGTCAAGTACTATTTGTAATAGACCCAATAGTCTCAAATAGGACCCAACAGTCCATGATTAGCCCAACAGCTTTATATATTTATATAGGACCCTACAGTCTAAGTACTAGAAATAACAACAAATGGATGTGTCACAGACTCCCAAACCGTAACCCGAATAGTGGCAATGGTGTAGCTTCAATAGATAATTTGGAATTAACCGATATAGCAAATCTACGTGTCCTATACCACATGGTTTGTCATATAGTTTAAATCACTTCATTATTCTCTCGAAAGTGCAAAAATGTGTATTTTTATATAGAAAATACTTGCTTCAAGAAAACGAGTTTTTAAAACGATTTTGAAATCATTTGGAATTTATTTCTTTGAAAATCTCTATATTTTGGAAAATATTTTATATTATATAGATTTGAAATAATTATAATTTTAAAACAACTTAGAAAACATTTATCTCAAATGAATAATTTATATGCAGAAAATCTTTTAAAAATCGGTTAATAAAAACATGCAGTGTCAACAAATTCATGAAATCATTCATGAAATCGACATACAAAAATCACCTAAAACCTCACCAATCCAAAATATGAATAAGTTGTAATGTTGATTCTACCATCTTATGATCAAGCCGGTCAAAAAAAACATCGAAATTTGCTTCAGAAATCCATGTAAAACAACTCAGAAAATTTCAACTGGAGCAAAACATGCTCCGATTCAAAGTTCCAGATGAGTTTTCAACTAGTTACGGAGGTCTAAAAGTCTAGAAATTTTACACGCATAGAGTTCGACAAGTCTAATTTCAATAAAAAAAGAATGGACCTAATCCAACAAGAAACGGGAGAGATTTAAGGTCATAAAGTTGGACTCACAGCCAGATTTCACTATAAACAGCTGGAGCAAAACATGCTTCGATTCAAAGTTTGACAGCAAGTTTCTATAAACTACAGAGGTGAATGACCAGAATTTGACATTCATATTGATAAACAACAATAATATCAACCCAAAATTTTTTTGACACAAATCAGACAAGAAACAAGAGAGATATAAGCTCTCAAAGTTGAACTAACAGCAAGATTTCACTGCAAACAGCTGGAGCAAAACATACTCCATTTCAAAGTTTGACAGCAAGTTTGTATAAGCTATAGAGGTCGGAATGACCTAAAATTTGACATGCATATAGTTCAACAACAATTCTATCAACCGGAAAATGTTCGACACAAATCAGATAAGAAACGAGAGATATATATGCTCTCAAAGTTGAACTCACAGCCAGATTTCACTGTAAACAGCTGGAGTAAAACATGCTCCGATTCAAAGTTTGACAACAATTTTCTGTAAGCTATAGAGGTCTAAAAGCCTAGAAATTTTACACTCGTCTAAAATATGTAATTTCACTTAATTGTTTAAAACTTACATTTTCAATAGCTAAATTTGTACAAAACACATGATTTAAACACAATAAATGTGCAAACCTTATTAAAAATATTTTAACACCTAAATATTTTTTTTTATCAATATTTCCCTTTTTAATTCATCATTTGCAGTCTAATAAATTTCCAAAACAACCAAAATTTGCCTATAGCAACAAATTATCTAATTATTGCATTTTAACATGCACAACATTTTAATACATATTTTTATCACCATTTCACATTATAAAGTTCCAAGACTTTAGTTTCACTATATTTAAATTTGTTTAACCCAATAATATTGAATTGAAGTATTACATTTATTTTTATTCAATTCAATACAACCCAAATTCACTATATACTCATATTTTAACCCAAATCTCATCATTTAACCATTTTGAATGATTAAATAAATTATTCTTTCCAAATTTATTTTATTTTCATAATTAACCAATCGTAATCATCATTATAATTTGTTTAGATAGGTAATCACAAAACCATGGTTGTTATAGACCCTCTTATAAAAATTGCGTCCTCGTAATTTCCTAGAGAAGAGCTGCATTCAACACAATGTATTTCATCTAGCAAAGGAAAATAGATAAGCTTGAGTTAGAATTCTCACCCTTAACATGAGAAGATAGAAAACCAGGATAAGATCACTCAATGAATTCTCTGTTTTCCCCAGTACAATCACTGGGATTAACGGACCATTGAATCTTCATGAGTGGTACATCCTTATTTTGAAGGTGTTTCACCTCCGAAGCAAGAACACGTACATGACCCAATATTTCATTTAGGTGTTTGATCAAATATCCAGGTAGAATATATTTGATGTTTATAAGCAGTTTAATTACTTGGGAGTTTATAGTGACTTTCGCCTTTTAATTAAACTCCATTTTATTTACTTCTGTGTTACGCAACTATGTCCTCTGATGACTCTCCTAGCTCCTTAAGACAAAGCATAAGAAGCTGCACATAATATTACATAGGTAGAGGAGTTGACGAAGAAAATTATAAAGGAGGTTGAAGGGTTGAAAAGGCATTAGCTGAGAAAGAGGACTTGAATGGGAAGGCTATAGAGGACACCACTTATGTTATGCTTTACCAAAGTTATGCCTAAGTTAAGAGGCAGTTCATTTTGGGCATGAAGAAGAGGTGGGCTCTGAAGCTAGATTTTTCCATTTTAGGCGATGTAGTTGCTGATATAGTTAGGGTATGCCCTAAGGGTAATTATATAATATGTTACATATATCTAACTTGACAACCAATGTTGTTTGAAATGAAAAGTGTTTTCTTTCTATTGTACATTAGATATAATATGTTATGTTATATTAATTAATTAATTTAATTAAAAGTCCATATAATAGAAAATCCAAATATGGTACGTCTGTGATGGAAGTTATAATGCGTTGTAACTATGAGTGATTTATCACAATAAAATAAACATATCATTTTAAACATTCCTAGTCAAGATCCGTTGAGACTGGATATGCATCTATTGAGATCGGAGTATGTAATGCTCTCCAAATATTGAGTAGCATATTACTCAAGACTGTTGGGAGCACCTAAAGTTACGTACTGATAATTATTGGATCACTATGGAATGATTTATTCGATAGATTTCTGTTGGTTAATATAACTAAGGTCAAATAAAAAATGACGATGTAACAATATTACACAATTCTCTCAACTTGAGAATATTATCAAGGTTCAACGTGGAAGGCCCACTTTGATTCTGTGCAATTAAAGCGCTCGGCAGATTCAATGCGGCGGAGATGCAAAAAGTCATAGCGAGGATACAACGAGTATATAGCAGGATATAGCGGACGACTCTAAAATAGCATATAAAACTCGTACTCAATGTTTTTAAAAATGTACAAATGGTAATTAAATGAAAAATTAACATTCAATTGAATTATAATTAATACATAAACAATTTTTAATAAAAAATGTGCGAATAAATTGTAAATAAACGTGAAACTATCATATAACATTACTGAATTTAGTAGAATATAAGAGTATTTTCATTTCTAAAAATATATTAAAAATTCAATAAATAAATTAGTTTCATAATTTTTATAATGTATAAATGTCATTTTTCAATTCATTTCTTTTAAATAAGATATAGCGAAAATAGCGGAATATAGTGAGAATAACGGATATAGTGGAAATAGCGGGCTTAAAGCGGAAAGGCTATATTTGGGGCTATATGGAAAAATCATAGCGGTAGAAATCCACTATGAGATATAGCAGGGTTATAGCGGGATAATGCGGGGAATTAACTGCACAGCTTTGATTATAGTTAAATAGTGGCAAGGCGTGAACGACTATAGTTGGATCAAGTGGAAGCATTGGAAGTGAAACACAAGTCAAGAGAGGATTCATCTCATCGGTTTTATAAGGTTAGTATCACGGTCAACTGAAGTCAACTCAAAGTCAAAGTCTTTAACCAGAGTAGTTCAGTTATTAATAATTGCTATTATTAAACTAAGGACTTTATGTTTGGACTATAGAGTTAAATATGGATGATATTGCAATTTTTACCATTACCAAATTCTATAAGTCCAAAGTGATATAGTTTTGACGAAGATAATTGGTGTAAATAATCGTCATAATCGAGTAACGCTTGACAAAGTAAAATTGGATTTTACCAAAACTAAGTAAGTGATAAATTTGGCCAAATGTCACACCACCTGCTAAGTGACATTTGAACGTTAATATTCGAATTGTTCGATGTTAATCATTGACCAAATTTACACCTAAGAGCCATACATCTGAAACGATGAATACTCCTTTTATCACATGATTTAAATAATTTGTAACTGTTATAAATTAAATAAATAAATTAATATTTATGAATATTAATTACAAAATTTTATATTTGATGTGTTGAAAAATGTTAAAAAATGCATTTATAATAGTTATAAATATATTGATCGATATACCATATCCGTATGCATTTAAATTTAGATTAAAATGCAACGTACATTGTTCGGCTTAAAATTGGCCTTGAGGCCCTAATAAGCATGTAAATTTTAGCCAGCCAAATGTTGGCAAAAGAAGGAGGCTTTTGAATGGTTTAAAAGAGTGGAATTGGTTAGAGAGTGTAACAACCCGAATTCTAGTGGGTCTGGATTTTTCAAAAAAAAGGCTAAAACCGAAGCCCACTGAAACCCGAGTTAGGAATCTGGTATCCTTCAAATAGGCAAAGACAAACATATCAGAGCTCAATTAAATTTCTCATAGTGGAATTGACAAAATATAATAGTAAGTAAATACTCATCGATATAATAACACTTTCTAAACAAGTGTCTTAAAGCGGGAAAGTCTCTGCCATCTACCTAACCTAGAGAATGTTATGAGGAGGGGGCTCAAAACTAAAGTTCTGATGAATGAATAAATTATACACTTCTAGGCTTACTTCTACGTATATCGTTTTATTTCCATTTCTTATATTAGGTTCATTACGTTACAATACTCTCGCCTCTGTTTGTGAACCGTGCCCATCTACTCCATAGTGAATTAAAACCTAACAACTAATATATACATATATGTAGCTATATTCCCAATGGCCATATGAGTCCTAGGTACCACCCATGGTACCTTCAGTTTCCACCTCGAAAAGGGCTCCATTGTCTTGCTTCGATAGCGTTTCTTAACTACATCTATAAAGGACTTCTTCTTAAGGCCTACAGTGCAGATGCTCCATTATCTTGCTCCGTAGCTATATCTGTAAAGGACTGCTTCATAAGGCCTACAATACAAATACTCCATCTTCTTTCTCCGCAGGTGTTCCGTAGCTACATATGTAAAGGACTACTTCGTAAGGCCTGCATTACAGATGCTCCACTACTTACTATGAGAACGTAAATCGCATCCGCACTAGTCTATGCCAGTTCTCAGACATCCACAATGTACCACCCAGTGCATACATTGAGGACTACGTAATCGTTCTATCTACTATCTGAATCCCGCCAACAAGGTTTAGCTTATACGAAATACAATCGTGGATTTTCTATATCTGTAAAGGACTGCTTCATTAGGCCTACAATACAGATATTCTAGTTGGTCTGTCTATTTTTCATCGTGGCTATGGCCCTATGAAGCCACCCCTCAACTAACCTAAAGAGTTAAGTGGCCGTGCCCTACTACAAACAATCTAACATCCAAATGACTGTTCCCCTCACCCATTGTCTCGATAGTGAAAGAATCACTGGTCTGTTGGTTTAACTCTAGTCTTTCTCGAACTCGTTCTTGGTTCTGATGCTAATATGATATCCGCATACGACTATCCTTTTGGGTCCTGCCCACTAAACTTACTTGCAAGTGCTGGAATGTACGAATATCCTACTCCTAACAACAAACTTCTAACTACCTACAAAGATCTGTTTTGTTAGGCCTACAATGAAAATGCAATCAAGGCATACTCTCTTGATGGAACACCTACAGACCTGCCTCTGGAGATGCAGCTTCGTTAGGCCCACCCAAAGGGTTGTCCTAGATTATCCTCATGCCCGTTGAAGTCTCGTACTTCCTTGAAGCCTAAAAGTACTAAGTTGGACATGCTTTTCCATTTCTGAAATCCATGATGAACTACTTCATTAGGCGCTTCATCTTTAGGGCTGCTCCAAACGCATCATAATTCTTTTATTAGACACTAATCTAATCTTTTAATCCGCGTTTAGTTTACTTTTTTTATGTTGTTGACTACTTATCTACCCTAATTAGAAAATTATTTCCCCCATCTCACTTCTATCTATTACGAGATTTATTTAATAGGGAATGTTGTTGGTATGAGCCACATTCATTATCTTGCTTATTTAACTTAATATAAATCTTAAGTTCATTAAAATAAGCCTCTTTTACCATTCCTGCTTTATTTGCTTATTGACTTAACATAAATAAGCTTCTACCATTATTATTGCTCATTAATTTATTCAAAGTCTCAAAATAAGCTTTTTCGTTCTTATTACTTAATTATAATCTATATTATAAGTCTACCTGTAATTGTCATTTTCTCTTCTTTTATAGTCCGTACATAATTCCAGCATTTCTTTTCTGTTCTAATCTACCTTCTTTTATTATGATATAGAATATTCTTATATTCTCTTATATTTATAATTTACTTATCATAATAACTATCTTCTTAAATAGTCCGCGCAGTGAATGCTGACATAGGTTCATTATCGTTTACAACTTCAAGTTCTTATCTAATAATTTACTTAATTCATGTCATACTTTGCTTTATTATCTTCTATTCTAGTAAATAATTCTACTTTATTTGGTTAGTTATGAAAACTATGTTTAAAAATCCATTTACATATTTTAATATTAAATAATACTATAAACAATAATCTGTAACTGCTAGATATTTCTTTTACTATTTTGGAAAAATGTAAAATACAGTGGTTTCCCTATTTTGCACTAATTCTCTTCATCTTTCTTTTATTCTAGCAATTATCGTTCATTGTTGTCTTTTAAAAATTAAACTATAGAAATGTATTCTATTTTCTAAACCAACCAATTAACCTTTTAGTTACTCCCATATCAAATCATTGGATTATTATTCCCATTTTAGCGTAATTTATTGCAGAATTTTATTTTTCTAACTTTATCCAATTTTCTTATTTTATATTTAATTTCATAAATTCTAGTATTTTAATCATAATCATGAATTCTCTTTCTAACAATATTATTCACGTAAAATGGGAATAAAATAAACTAGTATTTAGGCTAAATTATAACTTTAAATTAGATGTAAATAACTACAAATTTCTTACTTTTTGACTTTCGCCTTTTTCTAACTGTCAAGCCTAATATATTTTCTCTTACAAAATTTATAGGGTTTGCATAAATAATTAATAGAATTAATTACTGAAATAAATACTGGAATAAATTTTCTAGCGGAAATTCAACGGTTATATATTATAATGTAAAAGAATATAACTAATTCGACTCACATGTCGTAATAGCTTTGCTTTTGCTCAGCCTTGCCCCCTTCTGGATCCCCATCTACGGTGCGTAATATTTTAATTTAGAAGATCTCCTCCCTAGAAATATTTTCCTTTTAGGGTTCAGCTTCAAGCAATGAACCCATTGAGAGAAAATCTAATTGTGAGAAAATAACTACGCTTAGGGTCCTATTTGTATTGGAGCTTGGGATCTCAGACCATCAGATACTTAGATTGAATGTGGAGCCACCACGTCACAGGGTCATTCGGAGCCATCGGATTGAACAATGTATTACTCGGATTGCCTAAAAATAAAAATTTACGTCACTCGCACGTTTCATGGACGATTGTTCATCCAGGCCAAAGGTAGGTCGACCGGGCGATCGACCGCCCTACTCCATCGGTCGACCGATCGATCGACCATGGCGCCTTCTGGGTCTTCCTAACGGTCGGCCCATGTAATATATATATATATATATATATATATATATATATATATTTCGTTTTGTCACTTATTTTTTATTCATTCCTAACTTTTCTATATTGGCTCGAATTTTGACCAGTTATATATGAAAACTGATCAAAAAATCACCCTGGATGCAATGATTCAACTTTCGAAGCCATATTCCGATAATTCCAAAAATATTTATTTTTATTACTTATCGTTATATGCTAAATTTTAATTATATAACAGAGTGTTACAGAGAGAGATAAAGATAAGATCCACCTTTCTTTCCATTTGACTTCCTGTTTATATGCCACTCTCCACACCATTCTTTTTCATACTTTTTCTCTTCTCCCACTGCAAATTTTGACCAGCAATTCCCATTTGAACCAAAAAGAAATCCAAGCTCAAATCACATCAAAATTCATTGATTCAATCGTTGATGGTAAAACAGTTCGAAAGCTAACAACTCTAGAACTTGGAATTTGATTTAAAGAGTCACTTCATCATTTCAAAGTGAGATCCCTAAGCCTCAACGAAAGGTATTCATCATGTTTACTAATTCATTTAATTTTGTTATTAATTATTGTAATATATTGTATATTATGAGGTTGTATTATGAATCTCTATCAATTTTTCCTCACATATTGGACAGTTCAATATATTAGTGCATTTACATATATGTTAGCTAGAAAAATAAAAAAATTGCGTACACACTAACATTAAACTCACAACCTAAAATTAAAAATAATCATTTTTTAATTATATAACATTATATATACATATGTTAATATAATATATCTTAGACAAAAAAATCATATAATAAACATTTTAAAGTTTATAAAATTTTATATTTGTACAATATTAATTCGGTAGCAATGACTGTTTAATTTCAATATATTTATTAGGCAGGAAAATAGGTATAAGGACAAATTTTAAAAAAATTAGGCTGGAGGACGACAAGTTAGTTTTTTAGACTGAAAGACAATGCTATAACTAGTATTTTGTATAGTGTAAAACTGAATATAATGTTAGATATAACTAGCATTTTGTATAGTGCAAAGTTGAATATAATGCTAATTATAACTATCATTTTTCCTTCAGCCTACAAATGAAACTTAGTGTCCTTCAGCCTAATTATTTTTTCAAAGTTTGTCCTTTTCCCTAATTCCTTCTTCATTTTATATTTAATTAACGATATAACTATTTATTTAGCTGGAAATTGATTACATATATATATATATATTTAATATAGTTTTAAATTAATTATAAATTTTACATAAATATATTACATAATTTTCAAATCTTAGACATATTTTTTAAATTTTAATTTATTTAATTAAATTAGTTCTAAAATTATTTTATAACCGTTTAATTAAAAAATCATTTTAAATTCCAAAAAAATTAAAAAAATTGAATTTTTCTATCATAAGCTTAAAGTTAGGAATCATTAATACATACATATATATATGTGTGTGTGTGTGTGTGTGTGTGCACATATGTATATATATTTATAAATATTTAATAGAAAAATTAGTTTTGTACATAACTTTGCGGCAACAATTTGAATATAAAAATTTAAATGATTTTATGTCAATTATTAAGTGATTAGTTATTTAATATAAATAAATATTTATTCAAACAAATCTTAAAATATTTTATATTAGTTATTATAATTATTATTTCTACATATTTGTGTGTGTATATATATATATGATTATATTTTATGGAAGTACAATTCTACATAAATATATATAATTTTTGATGTGTGTGTATATATATATATTCATTTATATAACACATAGAATAATAGAAGGGCTAACATGTTCGTTGCAGTGTAAGTCCCTACACTTATACATAGGCATGTCAACCCATGTACACTTTTCATGATGCACGTGCATATACATACATATGTGCATATGATACACATATTCAAATATAATACAAAAAATTATAAAGTAAAACTTTATTTATAAAATAAAATAGAATAATTATTTTATTTAAAATAAATTTAGAAAAGTTCTAAATGAATTGGACTTCATAGGCCTAATAAAGATCCAAAATGGAAAAAACTTTTAAAATTCATCCATTCCTTCTGTTGCATGTTAGCCCGGTTCCAACAATGGTATCAGAGCCTAGTTGGCCTATGCAGCCTAAATTAGTCATTATGCCAACAATGGTATCAGAGCCTGGTGGCCTATGCAGTCTAAAATAGTCATATTATGGCTAACTAATTAAGTTTATAACCTAAGTAGTAGAGTGTTTGAGAAATGTAGTGTCTAGATTGGATTGATGGGTAATCAAGTATCCTGTCCTACTTGTCTATTTGCTTAGCCTAGATAGTTATGTGAGCCCAAAGGTTACCCCAAATAGAAAAGGCTCAATTTGAACTAGGCCTTGGGAAAATTTCAAAATTGTTTTGAAATTAAAATAAAAGTTTTAAATTTAAAAGTCAAATTGAAAATAAAATACATATTATAAAAATTATAATATATTTTTCAAAATGTTTGAAAATGTTATAAAATTAATTACGAGAATATTATCTATTAATAATACTAATAAAATAAATGAATTGATTAAATAAGTTAATTAATTATGTATATATATACTTGTACAATATATATAATGATATATGTTATGTTGTCTTGAATTGTTTAAAACAATATGAGTATACATTTGTATATAAAAGAATTTTCGAAATTAATAAAATTAAATTAAA
Organism: Allium cepa; assembly: GCA_030765085.1. Classification (NCBI taxonomy): domain Eukaryota; kingdom Viridiplantae; phylum Streptophyta; class Magnoliopsida; order Asparagales; family Amaryllidaceae; genus Allium; species Allium cepa. The sequence goes on from CM060935.1 coordinate 491,191,629, forward strand.
ATTGTTTAATAAAATAAATTAGCTAAAAGTCAATTAACAAATCAAACCACATATGTATACATATATATGATATATGGTATATGTGTATTACTATAAAGGTTATAGTATATGTATTCAAATAATATGTGATAATTGAATAGTATAAAAAAATAGTTACAAAGTTAATTATTTAGATTAATTAAATAAAATTTAATTTATATAAAGTTACGCATAAGACTATTATATAAGTAAATTAAAATTATAAGAGTAATGCCATAATTATAACTTCTATACTATAAATGTATAATAAAAAGTGGTATAGTAAGAAACCTAAGTAGATTTAAGGAATAAATACATGCGTATAGTATGTATACCATGATTTCTGGTGTGTCCGTGTAACAACCCAAAATTTAACCCGTAATAATTAATTAATTAATTAATTAAATACTTTGTGAAATTATTAGAATTCAGCCACGGATGTTGTGTCATTGTGTCCGTCCTAATTTTCTGGTCAATTTCTATATATAGAACGTCAGAAACCGAGCTAATATGACAAAGTTATAAAATAAAAAAATAAGCTGAAGACGAAAAAAATTTAAAAAAATTATATGCGCAGGCCGACCGATTAGTGGACCTGGGCATCAGGCCGTCGACCGCTGGTCGACCCCCCTGCTGTTTTGGGGGCGAACAAAAGATTGTTCATTTGGATGATGGTATGATTTTTTTAACCGACTAACGTGTTTTGCATTCTTTATTTTAATACGGTTCTTTTATTGTTGCAACCGATGGCTCCTATTCAGCCTATGACGTGGTTGCATCCTATTCAATCCTCAAATCCAACGGTCCGAGATTTACTTCTACCCCTATAAATAGACCCCTAGACATAATACTTTTTCTCATTCTAGGTTTTCTCCAATTGGGTTCACCTTTCTAGGAAGGACTCTAAACGGAATAATTTTTTCAAAGGAGAAAATCGTTATAAATTAAATTATTTTACAACTTCAAGTGGATCCGGGAAGACAAAAGGAAGAGCTTAGGACTGGAGGTGAGTGGTTATGATTATTTTAGTTTTTTTAAGTAATTTAAAATAATAAGGTTTTCAATAATTGTAGTTTTACTACGATTTTTGGAATAACCTTTTAAGTAGTTTATTTACAGTTTTAGAATTATTTTCAGTTTATTTCCTTTCAGCTATTCTTTTCAGTAATTTTAGTATATTTCTATTAATTATAGCTTTTCTGTTTATTTACAGTTTATTTACAGTATTTTAGTTCATTTACTGTTATCTGTACGTTATTTACATCTTCTTTCCATGCTTTGGATTTTCTTCTATTTTTAGTTTTCTTTTATTCTTTCTTCTTCTTCTTCGCATATGGATTAGAATAGAATTAACGCGAATATGGATTAAATTGTTAGAAAACTAAAATAATGGAATATAAGATGTATATTTCAAAGACTGTAATATAAATGGAATTGGACTAAAATTATGCCTAATTATGACGTTAATTGGACTGAATTAAAAAGGTTGGCCCAGTTATAACTTATAATTCTAACTATAAAGAGTAAGAGATGAAAGAGCTTTATGGTCACACTTAGACCTTGGGTTAAATAATAAGCATGATTATAACGTAGGTTATAATGAGAATAAGAACAGAATAAGGCTTATTTTAAGACTTAGGATAAATTAATAAGCACAGATAGTAGAGAAAAGTGTAAAGGCTTATTTAAATAATTTACCTAAGTTAATAAGCAAAGATAAAAGTAGGACCTGTACCAAATAACATTACCTATTGGACAAAAAGGTGGTCTCATGTTATCTTGAAGCAAGACGAGGGCACGCTTATGCTAAAAATGGTAGTAATTGGTCAAATTAGAAGTCCAAATAACAGGGGATTTGGATAAGGGGAGCAGCCAGATATTGTTTGGATGACGGGCCAGTATTAACAGCAATTCCCTTATTTGTATCGACATACGGTGATCTTACGTTAGCCTGAAGTGGAATGAGGGGCATGCTAATGCTAGAGTTTGAGGTAACAAGAAGACCCAATAGGTGGAGAAAAAGTTGCATAAGTATGGTGGCAATTACGTGTGCGACTTCCATTCTATTGCTCAGTAATCGCTATGAGTTCCAAGCACTTAATATTGGCGTCTTTCATAGACATCATTGCCTTCTATGTAGGGAGCTATATATGTCGTTTGGATCCACAGTGGGTGCTTTGTGCATCTTTCGTAGATACCATTGGCTGTTGGGTAGAGATTTATATAGCGTCTGGTCCGCAATAAGGTCAATAGAGTAGCAGACCGATCAAAAAGGGTAGAATTAGGGTTACAGCCTAATTACAAGATTAAGGATTCAGCCTAATCAAAGCAACAGTCAAGGACAAGTGCAAACAATCAAAGCTAACCTATCTTACAAATAGAGCAATATTTAATCGTACTTATTCCAAGTTTACCTCTTTCCTATTTCCAGTTTATTCTTATTTATGCTAGAACAGTTGTAGAGTCTATTACTTTTATCTTGCTTAAAGACTCTAGTAATTACTATCATTCACCAGATCTTTTGTCTGACCCACTTCTCTATTTTCCCCTTTGCCCCCATAGGCAATCAAGGGAGAAGTCAGTAGATTGCTGTTGCTTGGAGTTTTCTTGGAGGAGATTTCTACTATATATTTCTTTTATTTTCAACTTTTGTTCTTTCTATGCACTGGCTTACTATGAGGGATATTATGTACTGATTTTTGAGACTATGAGTTTTTGTTTCATGAGACATATTGGATTTTTTGACATGTATGTGGTATTTGTTATTTGACTTATATATGAAGCAATTATAAAGTTTTGTTAAGTTATTATTTTAAGTTTCCGCCGTTTTTATCTATTTTTGTCTTGTGAATCTTAGTGTCTGTTAGCTTTAGTTGTACCTACAACGCACCATGCCTTTTAATGTGCCCTTTTGGATATATTAAGGGGTGTAGGGGTGTTTCGCTTGGTATCAGAGCCTAAGGTTACTAGATTCCTAAAAATTATTCTAAAAGTAAAGTATTTTCCAAAATAACTTGTTTTAAAAGTATTTTTCAGAAAAGAACTCTTAGAAATAGTTTTTAAGTATAAAAGAGTTTTTATAAAAGTCCCCTCAAAAGTCCAGTTCAATCTCCCTTTGACTCTTCCCTAAACTATCCTTTTCTTTTCGTAGAATGGGTAATGCCTAAAACCTTCCCGAGGGCATCCCTGTTCCAGCCTAGTTTCGTAGGTACTTACAAGCCACGACTCCAGAGGTGCACGGGCTATCGCCCAATCCTGCACCATCGGGTGGGAATCCCATCAACCCACCTGCCACCATCAATTTCTCTAAGCTTTGTAAAGATTTTGCGAGTTTGGGCGGGAAGACTTTTTATGGCAAGGAAATTTTTATAGAAGCTAGAGCTTGGCTTAGGGACATAAAGAGTATTTTTGGTCTTCTGGGATTGGACGATCAGCAGAGGGTTTAGTTGGCCTCTTGGCAACTGAAGGAGGAGGCATCCTATTGGCGGAAGATGATCGAGCTGGAGGGTAGATATGTTACTTAGGATGGATTCCAGGAGAGATTAGATAGGAAGTTTCTATCTTAGGTGGAAGAGAGTGTTCAGCTGGAGAGGTTTGTCAATTTAAAGCATGGAACTTTATCTACTAAGGAATATATCAATCAATTCAATGAGCTGTCGTGGTTTGGTATGAAGTTGGTGAACATACCGCACAAGAAAGCTACAAAGTTTATGAAGGGATTGAATCAACCCCTTTAGGGATTATTGATGACTCATGTACCATGGGAGCTACTTATGAATCTTTGGTTGAGATGGCACCTATGTCGGATACAGTCAAGGAGGGAGAGTCTAAAGAGGAGTTTAAGTCAGAAGGTCCAAAGAAGAAGTGGTAGGAAAAGAATAAGAAGAAGAAAGGTGATGGTCTTCAGAAGCAGATTAAGAAGGGAATAAAGTGCCATAGTTGTGGGAATGTTAGACATATGGCCAAGGATTGCAGGAAGGATAAGATGAAGGGTAAGTGTTATGTTTGCGGGCAGCCGGTCATATGAGTAGGAGTTGTCCCCATAGAGCTGATCAGGGAGCGAGTGCGCTAGTTGCACAAATTCAAGTGTTAGATGCAACACCTTCCAGTAGAATTCAAGATAAAGGTAGGAAAGTCACAATTGAAGGTTTCATTTCTATATCTGATTTTCCCATTCGGACATTATACGATCCTGGAGCATTACATTCTTTTATCTCTAGTTCGCTAGTAGATTGTTTGCACTTGGACATATCATTAGTAGTAGACCCCATTATTGTTTCAAACCCCATAGGAGGATTGGCACACTTATCTTTGGTTTGTAGGGGCTTGAAAAACTTTATCCTAGGCGTAGAATTTGACAACGACGCCTATGTTTTAGGATTCTCGGGGTATGGGATGATCTTAAGGATGGATTGGCTATCCATATACGGAGCTATATTAGACTGTGAGAGGGGAGTTGTTAGGCTTAAGACTTGTAGCGGTAGGACTCTAGAGGTATCTTGCAACCCGCAATGGTCGGTCATGTTGAGTTTCTCTATTCCCTCGATTTGTCTTCGTCAGAGTTACATTTGGTTCCTATCGTCAGAGATTTTGCAGACGTCTTTGAGGAGCTTAGGGACTACCACCTAAGAGAAAGATTGACTTTATGATTTATTTTGCTAGCCAGTAGCATTACCTGTAAGGCATATGGCGCCTAGGGAAATGAAGGGATTGAGCAAGCAGATCCATGCGCTTTGGAGAAAGGTTTCATAAGAATAAACATATCGGAATAGGGAGTTCCAGTCGTCTTCGCTACCAAAGCCTGCGGTTCTCTTTGACTTTGCATTGACTATAGACAATTGAATAAGCTCACAAAGAAGAACCATTATCCACTCTTTAGGATAGATGATCTTTTGAACTAGTTAGTTGGCTCTTTAGTATTGCCCCATCTTGATTCAACAACTGGATTTCATCAGCTTAGGGTTGCTGATGATAACATTGATAAGACCGCATTTAGGACACCCGACGGATTCTTTAAGTGGTTAGTCATGACTGTTGGGCTAACCAATGTCCCAGCCTATTCTATAGATGTGATGAGCCATGTTTTTAGAGATGTTCTAAAATAAAGTTCGTGGTGGTATTCGTGGTCGACATTTTGGTGTTTTCGAAGAAGTATGGAAGAGTATGTTATTCATCTAAGGAGGTTCTTTGTACGCTTCGTGTTCGTTAGTTTGAGAGCAAAGTTCTTGAAGTACAATTTTTAAGGTGCATTTATTGGGGCATAGAGAATGTCTACACATGAGAGGAATTTATGAGACGGTTTTGTACATTTAGGATAAGGATTATGGAAATCCAAAGAGAAGTAGATAACGGTTAGAGATGTACAATAAAATTTAGTAGATAAGAAAAGAAGAAAGTTCATGTGTAGGTAATTGCAGAAATTATAAGTGTCTCAGACAAGTGGATCCGATTGCAATGCCTTGGAATAAATATGAGCATACAAAAGGAGTAGGAGTAAAGCCTTTAGTTTAGAAGTAATTATTGGGTTTTTTGAAATATGGTAAGAAATTTAATTTTTTTTATATGATGAAAATTTTGTTAAAAAGAAATTCTTTTTGAAAAAACATTATAGAGCATACATAACTCACTAGTTTCTTTGTAAGTAAACAAAGATTTTAAATATAAAAACATAGAGTCTATTAAGTATCAAAAAACATATGTTACAACATTTATTGTTGTAATAGATGTTTTCGTGAAAAATAAAACAGCGACTATAACCCTATTGTTATAGTTAGTAACTCCTAAGAGAAATGTTTTTAAATAGCATATGAGATTTATTAGTATTTATTAAATTCATATACTGGTACTTTTAGGTTGTAGTAACGGTGTTTTACGCAATTTCTGCTTTAAACCCATACAAAAATATATTTTTAAAGATAATTTCTAAGAATGGAAATTAAAGTGATTTATGAATATACTTATTATTAACAAAAAATGTTTTCTAGTTATGGATACATTAAAACAGTTTTGAAGATGAGTATGTCTGAAAAGAAAATGTGTAAGTTAGATATTAGAAAATATTTATCATGGAAGAATATAAATTAAACATAATTAATCCATTGGATTAAAAAGAATAAAGGTATAATTCTCTATGAAACCAATAAAAATGTTTTATGTAAGTCACACATGAAAGAGATGTACAAGATATGGGAAGCACCATATTTTGTATAGCCTATTTCAAAAACATAGAATAAATTCCTTGTAACTTCACAAAAGCATGAAGTCCACTTTTAAAAGGTTCATAGAAGATTTTAGCATAAATAACTTCTCATAAGAGAAAGTAGTTCAAATACATTAAGATATGAGACTGTTAAATGTAATAAGAAGCTGTTTTGAAAACATATAAAGGATATTTTAAAGATATTTTAAAAGAAAATGGTTTGGTGAAAAAGTAAATAAGCTTTAGGAAATGAAAAACTTAATAAAAGTAAAATTTGAAAATTCAAATTTTTATAGAAAACAGTAAAAGTCTTTAAAAGAAAGAGAGATATAAGTTTTAGACTTAAAAATTTTGAAGTTTTTCCCTCTAGCTTTGGAAAATAATATAAAGTGACCAAGTATTTTTGAAATTAATAGAAACTGAAAAGGTAACACTTTTAAAGACAAAGATTTTAGGATTTGATGCTTTAAAATTTTTAGAAACCTTAGTTTTGGAAATAATGTGATAAATACCAAACCAAACTCTTAAATGTGGAGTAGATAAGAATCATTTCCTAGGAGTAACGAAAAAGGTGTAAGGAGACAACAGTAATTACTTTTAGAGGTAATAATGAAAGTTTCCATAAAGTGCATAGGACACTAGTAAGAACCTAGGAATGTTGATTCCTGAAGAACAGTAAAATGAAATTGGTAGGATAGTAAAACAATCATGATTGAGGATGAGTATTCTTAATTTTGGAAGAACTTGGAAAAAGCATCTTTCTTTAGTGGAATTCACATAAGATAGTAGTTCTCAAGATAACATTGGAGTGGCACCTTTTGAAGCTCTTTATAAAAGACCGTACAAGTCGCCTTCACGTTGGATAGGGTCTACAGATGGGTTGCCTTGGTTCCGACATAGTTAAGAAGACTTCGGGGAGGATTGGTTTGATTGGGAGAAAATTCATATTTCGTATCCACATTCCTTTGATAATAATTTTTTATAATTTCCTATTTCCATCTTTAGTTTTGAATAGGTTCTTTCCTTTATTATCCTTTGATAGGGTAGAACTTAGGATTTAACCTACGGATGGTAGGATTTGATGTAAACATGTTAATAGAACATGTTATGAATGATGTATGCTAGTGATTGCAAGTGTTTGCTTGTTGGATCTAATGGACGCATATAGGTACCCTAGGCACTATTATTCTTTAGGGATCGGCCTAACTAGGATACTAGAGCACATGCATATGGATGTGTGCTCATCTTTGGTTTATTTCCATGGTTGCTAGAAATGGATGTATATCAAATGATTATTGTATTTGGATGATGTTTGCAGCACGCATATAGAATTATCAATTATCGTTAGGAAATTTTTGCATTCATTTGGATACATGGTACGGACATGATTGCATAGAAGGAGGTCAACTGAATCAGTGGATCGCCTAATATTTTGAATTTTTTAGGAATATTTACACTACACTAATTGCATACATATCATAAATTGTATTAGAAAAACCTAAGGACAATAGATGAATGGTTGATGATTGATTAATTGGTTGTAGAATTGGATGAAAACATTTAGTACATTCTTTTATCTTTACAAGATTTCCGGACGAAATCCCTTAAGGAGTGGAGAATGTAAAAACCCAAAATTTAACCTGTAATAATTAATTCATTAATTAATTAACCCGTAATAATTAATTCGTTAATTAATTAGATAATAAAATAAATTTGTGAAATTATCAGAATTAAGCCATGGAAGTTGCACCATAGTGTCCATGGGAATTTTCGTGTCAATTTCCACGTATAGAACGTCAGAAACCGAGCTAATATGACTAAGTTATAAAATAAACAAAATAAGTACAAAACGAAAAATAAATAAAAATAACTATATAGGCAGGTCGATCAGCCGGTCGACCTGTGTAACGTCTTCGAGGTAGCGACGACCGGTAGGCTTTGCAACCATCCCAGACCCACCATGGCTTACATTGGTACTCGAAACTTGCTTTTACGGCCAGCCTTTCGACTGTCACGGGTTACGCCTAACCAACCCCGTAAAGAGAACATGTGGGGGTAAGAGTCTCCTATTTACCACCAAACGCGAAGAAAGAATGTAACAGCACGCAAATCCGTAACCCTTGAGTCAACACTATTCTACAACAATCAACTCAAGTTGTACAGAAATACGAACCATTTGGGTTTAACAAGAAGAGGTAGAAGAAGAGAAAACAAAATCAACATCAGAATCTAACCATCGCAACGGAATAAAATATAATAGATAATAAATAATCTTTACTCAATCAAATATATCTCTGTTTATATATTACATTATCAGAGTACATCAATCACAGCTCAACATCAATATCATACAAATGGATACACAATAACTCAACACAGCGGAATATATATAAATAAGTACGAGAGTACGTGTCGTCACCCAGCTCGTCTCCTGAGCTCCATAGCATCACATCCTGTATTCTATAATACTCGGTCTGACCCGAGCATTACAGTTAAATAACATTCGAGTCAGTCTGGAATACCAGCGTGAGAAAATCACACCCAATTGATTATTAAAGTTTTAAAAATCCTTTGAAAGCAAAAGCATCTCGTAAGACCACGCCACAAATAAACATGTCGGGTTTTTACCTTACGATAGCTAAAACAAATTTTATAGAAATCCTCTGATACTATGATAAGGTCTATATACAAATACTTATAAAATAGCCGAAATTGTTACATGATTAAATTCTAGATACTAGCCACAGAGTGGGTAATACAAACAAAACTCGTACAAGGCTCGTAGGGAGAATGGATTCCAACCAATGACTAGGCACAGGGGTACCACGTGTCACAGTACGGGGCCTAGATCACCGTACCGAGGAGTACGCCCGCTCCCCTGCAACACAAGGCCGGGACCATCCCTTACTGGACAGTCCCGAGTGAGATCACCCCGCGGTTGGGATCAGCAACCGCCCACTAAGCCGAAATAAAAGGGACATCAAGACTGGAATGACCTCACCCTGCTTGGGTGCTACCCACCTAGCCTTGCTGCATAACCCCTGATTTTCAGTCATTCCCATTTGATGAGGCTTGAGGCTAAGCGTTACCTTTATAGAACATATCACTTAGAATGCCCATCGTCCACCTGACGATGTTTCGCAAGCATTCATCCATACAAGTCCGTCCCGGGTTCGAACGGAACCGAAGGCACTATTCCTACTACATCCATTTTGGAAATATCCTCAGGATTAGTAGCGACTAGCCCTTGCACTTCACTGCTCCATCTTCGAATCCAAAATCGTTTACACGAAACGTACAAACCGGATCGAAGTGGTTTTCGAGAAATAAATCTCGATCGCGGTCTCTTCGAAACGATCAACGTAATTGTCCAATATTGATAGTCGGTGATTTAACTATCAATTAATATTTACAAACAGCCATCAAACAATAAATAATTTCCCAACTTATTTATTTATCTCAAAGATATCTTCACAAGATATATTTCTATTTTCAATCTTTTGAAAACAATTTCAAGACCATCTTTCTTTTCAGAATAAACTTCGCAAATATTTTCTATCTCCTCTGAAATTACCAAGCACAAAACTAGATTTTTAAATAATTTCAAACACTTTACTTTGACATATATATACTTTTAAAACTTTTAAATTAAAACTACTTTAATAATTTATTAACAATACATCTTATATGAATATTTGAAAATAAAGTTACTTAATAAAATATAAAACTAGATTTCCACTTTTGAAACAAAATACTAAGTCACTTTTTAAATAATTACTACTATAATAGATTTGAGAAAATACTTACTTTAGAATTTAAATATTAGAAATAATAAATTTTTCAAAACATACCTTTTAAAACAATTTTAAAACTATTAACTTATATTTAAAAATTTACTTGAAAACGTACTTAGTTATCCAGGGAGAATTCCAACTTCATTCACTTAAATCAATTTTCCAAATTGATTCCCAATTTATTCCATTTGAAATGAGTTTCTTTAATTACTCAATTCATTTCAAATTTCATTAATTATACACCTAATTATTATTGTTATTATTTTCCATTTGATTTTAAATCTTTTAACTGAAATATACAAATTTCAGCTTTTCCCAACTTCTTTATCTTTCCTTAAAAATTTAAATCTTAATTTTAAAATAAATGTTTTATTCTTTAAATTAATATCATTGAAGATTAAAATTCATTAACTTCCTGATTATTCAAATTTCCATTCTATACCAGGATTTATTTCGTAGAATTTTAAAGTCACTTTATTTCTTTCCAATTCATTTAAAAATTTATTCAAATTTCTATAATTATTTCACTTACAATTTCACTTTTTTTTCATTCCCAAACTCATATTATATATTTGGTAATTCATTATTGCCCGATTATAACAATCAAGCCATAGCATTCAATATTTCAACATAATTCATTACAGGATATCAAATACTCAGAACAGAGAATATTAAATAATTAAATAAAATTGAGGGGTCCAGTTGGATCCCTCCAACCTGTTCTCCCTGCATCCACAGACGTTAGCATCACATAATATGCCAATTTTAAATTATACTATACTATATCACATCAATCAATTTAACCACACAATCAATTATTTAAATTTAATCGTTCAAATTTAAGTTTAAATTTAAATTGAACTGAGTGAGATTAACTCACCTTTGCTTTTTATTTGCAATCCACTACAATATTGCCTTGGATTTCCTGATGTTCGACCTTGAATAAACAATTATATGATTTATTAACATTTGAATTAAGCAAACAATTTATTAACACTCTTAAATAACCGACCCATCAATTATCCTTCCAAATAAATTTAAATGAGTTACTTAACCCGTTTATTACCAATACATTATTTCAAATGTAATTGCAAATTTTAAAACATGTATAATTTAAATTTTTTCCTTTCAGTAAAGAATATATATATATAAAAAATCTGCTCTTCTTCCTTCTGTCAATAAATTTAAAAACAACCTATATGTATTTATTAAATTTAAAACATAATTTAACTTTTATCTTACTGTTAACAAAATTAATTTAAGACAAACGACGAGGAAGAAGAATCATACCCAAATCGAGCTCGCGATCCAAACGCCCTCTTCTGTGTACGCGCAAGCCAAGCTCGGTGCCTTCCCGTTCGAACGAATTCGAACTTGCGATAAATCGCGACTTCCCAGAGGCGACGACCCACCCACAACTCGACACTATCGGTCTTCCTCCCCTACGCAAATTGATTCGAACAACCTTCGAACCTGAGCGATTTCGAAACTGAGATCGTCACCCCCTTTTTCCCACGTGAGCACCCATCACGACAAGCAATTTCCAGGCCTCGTGAACCGAACTCGAGCTCGAGTTGCTCTTCGTACGCCGCGATTTCAAGGGGAAAGAGACCCGGTCTCTTCGATTTATTTTGATTGATATGGATTTTTTTTTTCGAAACAGGGAGGCTTCAATTTGTTCCTGATTTCACTGCCTCGGTTTGAAACAAAGAGGAAGGAGACGAGGCGAATGTTTGAGAATCCATTTGAAAACTAAAAGAAGCTCGGCCTTACAAATAGGAAAGGAGGTGTACTGAAGAAGGAATAGGGTAGCGTGATGTTATAAAAAGGGGGAACACGGAGATGATAGAAAGTCGGCATGCTGTCTTGGCTCCTACAGTGCCTTTAAGATGAAAGAAAAATGACGATGTAAAATTATTTCAACCGGTTGTTCAATTAAAGTTTTATTTAGTTTTCCACGTGTTTATTCATCGTGTACTCACACAACAACTCCGATCAATACGAAATTTGAAATCCAATAATAATTCAATATTACGGACCCAATGGATCTGGTTTTGTCGACTTCCGAGACTGCGCCTCGGAAGACTATTTTAAATTCAATTTAAACGATAAAATTTCAAAGCCTAATAAACCACTGTAAAATCCAATTTTAAAACTTTTGTTATCTTCAGTATTATCAATATAAATTTTATAAGCCTCCAAATTATTTTTAATAGGCTGAAAATCCCAGATTTCATATTTTATTCAATTTCAAGTTATTTAATTCAACAATTTAATTGTCAAATAAATTATGATATTCGTAATTTAAGTTGATAATTAACCTTTAAATAATTAAGATCAATTAAATATTCCGATTTTAAATGCTTGAAAATTCCGGGTCGTCACATCCTCCCCCCTTAAAAGAATTTCATCCCCGATATTACTAACTAGGAAGAATGGTCCAATACCCGTTTATCTTTCCTCAAAACTAATAGTTCAACATCTTACCAACGATCTTTTATATAAAAGACCCATTATCTTTCTTACTAACTTCCCAACTTTTCCTTAGTTTCCAAATAACTTTACTTATTCAACTATTCAAATTTAATTTAAATCCAAAATTTGAATTATCAAAATTTTCTCAAAATTTTTCTAACTCTCTAAATTTCCAAAAAATTTCGCCAGCGTCTCCTTTGCACGGCTAGCTCGGTACAACTACAAAATGGCTCTACGGCCTCCCAAATCCAAAAAGAAAACAAAATGCCAAGTGGCTCAATCCAAATCCCAATCAAATTTCATACCAAATTTAAATACATACCTTTTGTCGAGCATTTCAAATTTACCCTTTTGAAATCAATTCTAATTTTCTTTTCCCTTTATAACACCTGCATATCCTGCTTAGCACTAATATCCAATCACAATATTCCCAAAATAGTTTATCGATTTTCTCACAAAATGCCAATATCTATTCATTCCAATTTGACTTAAATTACATTAGTAGTATCAATTTCCATTTAAGACTTCACCATTCCCTCTTAAGTTTAGTTTAACCATTTTATATGCTCCTTATATTTATTTTTCACCTTACCATTTTAGTTTATATCTATTTCTATTCAAATTGATTCTTTCATTTCCAAACGAATTCAATTTATTTTCAACTCTAAACTTTAAATTTTATTTTCCATTAATAACTAATTCATATCATTACTTTAAGTTGGTTTCCTTTACTAATTTAGTTTAGTTTCCAATTTGAATTCGTGAATCGTTAGCACAATTTTCCAAAATTTTTGGCAGAGTCTCCCTTGTACGGAGGAGCTTTTGCAATTTGACAAAGGAGATAAATATATATACATCGACCCACCCGGTCGGAAAATTCAAAAACAGTTCATATTTCCTATTTTTATTGTGTAGGCGTAGCTTATTTAGCATTTTAAGCAAGAGGCTTATTATTTTTAGCAAATAGCACAACCAAATCCAGCCTCACGGCTTCCAGGTACCTGTACTTACTCAATTTAAACATGTAAGTGCCGAATATATGCAATTTAACTATATTTCACTTAGTTGGAATGTTTAAAACATATTAATTCTAAAGAAATGCACATCCAACATTTTCCGTAAGATTTTTTTTTTTTTACAACTTTCATAGTAATTCAACTATTTCAATTAATTTACAAACCATTTTCATTCACATTCGAATGGTTTAAAACTCAATCGCTTACATTTAATTTATTCTTAAGCAAACCCAATTCATATTTAATTCCATTGCTTTCAAAAATCAATTTATTTCACTCCTATTAATTCAAAGAATTTTAATTACCTCCATTTACATCCAATGTTAATTTATTCTATGCAATTTTTCGAGATCTATGTGAATAAATAAGTATTTATGTTTATAACCAATTTAAATTGATTTTAACTCAATTTATACTTAATTCTATTCCATTTCCAATTTATTCACAATCCATATATTCTCAGTTTCATTGCATTTCAATTTTATCAACCAAACTAGTCCATTCAAAACCATTAACAACTTAGGTTCCATCTCCATTACCAATTAAATTTCCTTTTTTTTCCATTCACAATCATTTATTTAGTTCGACACATTCCATTTAAATTTCATTTACAATCCATTTATTTACATTTCATTCCATATTTGTTTATTCCAAAATATTTTATTTAGCTCGAAGACAATCCAAGCTATTTCATTCAATAACCACTTCTCAACTTATTTAAACCACATTTCACTTGATACTTATTTATTCCATCATTTATTTATTCAATGTAATTAGTTTATCCACATTCACTTAAACCATTCTAATAAACTCGAAACATTCAATTTTCCTTATTGTCTCAAGTTATTTCAATCCCTTAATAATTTAAATGGTTTACAATTATTTATTTAAGCATTTTCATTCCATTAAATATTATCGGCAACTCACCGAATTTTATTTCAATTAAAATTTATTTCACTTGATTTAAATCCAACTCAATATTATTCAACTTAGTTTAACTGGATTTCAATTCAACTCCCCTATCTATCTAGCTTAAGTCAATTTACTTCAATTTATTCAAACTTTATACTTAAGCTCATTTCATTTTACAAATAAACTTCTCTTTTCAATTTAACTTGATTTTATCTCAATCCCATCTCATTTCAAACTACAAATTATTTAATCAATTATTATACATTTTAGCTTTCTAGATTCAGCTCATTCAATTTATTACCTGACTATTTCCAAGTTATCTTCACTTATGGATTTTATTTGCACATTCAAATCATTGCTATTTTAATCCATTTACATTTTTATCCGATACACTTCAATTATATTTAATTTGTTAACACTTCAAGTATAATTTTAATTAATAACTCAAGTTCTGATACTATTATTCACTTTTAATTTACCATCCAATTTATTAACTCACAATTCAGCTTCATTCTCAATTACTTTCACTTCATCAACAATTTAAATCAAATTTTAATTTATAACTTGAGTTTTAATTCCAAACTTCATCATAATTTCACAATTCAATTTCATTCTCCATTCATTTAATTAATTGCAAGGCCACCTCCACTTATATTTTCTTCACTAATGATTCAAGTCGAATTTGATTTATAACTTGAGTTTTATTCCCAAACCTCATTAGTAGCTTACAATTCAGCTTCTATTTAACTACACTGAATTCCATTTACACATTTCACTAACTAATTTATTATCAAATTAGTCTTTTCCCCAACTTATAAACCAGAACTTGATTTTAATCTCAAAATCTCTTTATTTAAATTTCCTTAAGTTCGCAACATATTATTTTACACCTTTCCATCCATTATAGGCTTGAATATATTCTACTTTTATTTTTGGCTTGGGTTTTACATGTATTTATAATTCAAGCATATTTTATTCCATGCATTTTTAATTCTTTTATACGCTATTCTGATTTATTTAACTCAATCCAATTCTTATCCAACTTATTTCTTATCCAACTTATTTTCTAGTTATCCAAGTAAGAATCAATTCCAATTCATTTTTATTTTAACTCAGATTTATTTAATCTCAATTCAATTTCAACTAAATTTGAATACAACTGGATATTATTATCAGCCTATCCAATTTATTTCCAATCCAGTTAAATTTTTATTTTCTAATCCAAGTTAATTTCATTTTTAACTTTTCACTTTAAATTTACATTCCATTATTCAAAGCTTATATTTCTTCCCGATTTAAAAATCATCTCAATTTATAAGCTTACAACATATCTCATCAGGATTTTTAACTTTCTGCTTTGGTTTCAAATCATTTCGAAATCTTCAACATCTCAAATTACACCTCTCAAAAATTTTAAACCAATCCTGGATTTTTATTTCCAACATATTTTTTTAAAAAAAAAACAACTAGCTCTCCTGAGCAAATCAAATTTTTTGGCAGCAATCCGTCACTTAGAAATTCGAAAATGAATACTGATGATGCGGCCGTCATCATCAGAATTATTTCCCAATAATCCAAGTGATTTCCATGCTATATCACTTTCAAAACCCATTTAAAACAAATTTCCATTCAAAAATATTCCCAAAACAATAATGTTATCATTTATCTTCAAAACACTTCGATAACATTCCCAAAATCTCTGAAATTTTGAATTTCCAAATCCTGCTTAAATAAATTTTAACTATAATTCATTTGCATAGCTTATACTCATACAAATTCTTATTTGATTATATTTCAATATATGAACTACATTTATAATTCATATTTATAACTTTCGTTTTATAATGAATTTATTTCCTTAACCTTTGGTTACGTTTTCAATGTCTAGTTAAACTTTCCATACTAATGATAATAATTTAATATTATCATTTCTAACATCCAAGCAACCATATATTAGATAAAGTAATTTACAAACTTTTATTTATATCAAAATATATTTTGGGTAAAATTATTTCATTTACCCACATTTAAAACAATACCATGTCAATTGTTCTATTCAAGCGTTTAGAAACCCCTTCAATACAGTTGCGCAGACTGTGTCGACGAAGGTTCATATGCCACTCATAAACCAATCAACACGATATTAAAACAATTTATATTCACTAACAAATACGCACTCATATTTATTAATACGCTCAAACTCATTATAGAGTACTATAGACTCTATTTTATGAGTAATTCCCACCAGAGCCAAGGTTATCACCAACCTAAGCTCTGATACCACTGTAACAGCCCACAAATCCGTACCCCTTGAGTCAACACTATTCTACAACAATCAACTCAGGTTGTACAGAAATACGAACCATTTGGGTTTAAGAAGAAGAGGTAGAAGAAGAGAAAACAAAATCAACATCAGAATCTAACCATCGCAGCGGAATAAAATATAATAGATAATAAATAATCTTTGCTCAATCAAATATATCTCTGTTTATATATTACATTATCAGAGTACATCAATCACATCTCAACACCAATATCATACAAATGGATACACAACAACTCAACACGGCAGAATATATATAAATAAGTACGAGAGTACATGTCGTCACCCAGCTCGTCTCCTGAGCTCCACAACATCACATCCTGTATTCTATAATACTCGGTCTGACCCGAGCATTACAGTTAAATAACATCCGAGTCAGTCTGGTGCGTGAGAAAATCACACCCAATTGATTATTAAAGTTTCAAAAATCCTTTGAAAACAAAAGCATCTCGTAAGACCACGCCACAAATAAACATGTCGGGTTTTTACCTTACGATAGCTAAAACAAATTTAATAGAAATCCTCTGATATTATAATAAGGTCTATATACAAATACTTATAAAATAGCCGAAATTGTTACATGATTAAATTCCAGCTACTAGCCACAGAGTGGGTAATACAAACAAAACTCGTACAAGGCTCGTAGGGAGAATGGATTTCCAACCAATGACTAGGCACTGGGGTACCACCTGTCACAGTACGGGGCCTAGATCACCGTACCGAGGAGTACGCCCGCTCCCCTGCAACACAAGGCCGGGACCATCCCTTACTGGACAGTCCCGAGTGAGATCACCCCACGGTTGGGATCAGCAACCGTCCACTAAGCCGAAATAAAAGGGACATCTAGACTGGAATGACCTCACCCTGCTTGGGTGCTACCCACCTAGCCTTGCTGCATAACCCTTGATTTTCAGTCATTCCCATTTGATGAGGCTTGAGGCTAAGCATTACCTTTATAGAACATATCACTTAGAATGCCCATCGTCCACCTGACAATGTTTCGCAAGCATTCATCCATACAAGTCCGTCCCGGGTTCGAACGGAACCGAAGGCACTATTCCTACTACATCCATTTTGGAAATATTCTCAGGATTAGTAGAGACTAGCCCTTGCACTTCACTGCTCCATCTTCGAATACAAAATCGTTTACACGAAACGTACAAACCGGATCGAAGTGGTTTTCGAGAAATAAATCTCGATCCCCGTCTCTTCGAAACGATCAACGTAATTGTCCAATATTGATAGTCGGTGATTTAACTATCAATTAATATTTACAAACAGCCATCAAACAATAAATAATTTCCCAACTTATTTATTTATCTCAAAGATATCTTCACAAGATATATTTCTATTTTCAATCTTTTGAAAATAGTTTCAAGACCATCTTTCTTTTCAGAATAAACTTCCCAAATATTTTCTATCTCCTCTGAAATTACCAAGCACAAAAACTAGATTTTAAAATAATTTAAAACACTTTACTTTGACATATATATACTTTTAAAACTTTTAAATTAAAACTACTTTAATAATTTATTAACAATACATCTTATATGAATATTTGAAAATAAAGTTACTTAACAAAATATAAAACTAGATTTCCACTTTTGAAACAAAATACTAAGTCACTTTTTAAATAATTACTACTATAATAGATTTGAGAAAATACTTACTTTAGAATTTAAATATTAGAAATAATAAATTTTTCAAAACATACCTTTTAAAACAATTTTAAAACTATTAACTTATATTTAAAATTTACTTGAAAACATACTTAGTTATCCAGGGAGAATTCCAACTTCATTCACTTAAATCAATTTTCCAAATTGATTCCCAATTTATTCCATTTGAAATGAGTTTCTTTAATTACTCAGTTCATTTCAAATTTCATTAATTATGCACTTAATTATTATTGTTATTATTTTCCATTTGATTTTAAATCTTTTAACTGAAATATACAAATTTCAGCTTTTCCCAACTTCTTTATCTTTCCTTAAAAATTTAAATCTTAATTTTAAAATAAATGTTTTATTCTTTAAATTAATATCATTGAAGATTAAAATTCATTAACTTCCTGATTATTCAAATTTCCATTCTATACCAGGATCTATTTCATAGAATTTTAAAGTCACTTTATTTCTTTCCAATTCATTTAAAAATTTATTCAAATTTCTATAATTATTTCACTTACAATTTCACTTTTTTTTTCATTCCCAAACTCAAATTATATATTTGGTAATTCATTATTGCCCGATTATAACAATCAAGCCATAGCATTCAATATTTCAACATAATTCATTACAGGATATCAAATACTCAGAACAGAGAACATTAAATAAATAAATAAAATTGAGGGGTCCAGTTGGATCCCTCCAACCTGTTCTCCCTGCATCCACAGACGTTAGCATCACATAATATGCCAATTTTAAATTATACTATACTATATCACATCAATCAATTTAACCACACAATCAATTATTTAAATTTAATCGTTCAAATTTAAGTTTAAATTTAAATTGAACTGAGTGAGATTAACTCACCTTTGCTTTTTATTTGCAATCCACTACAATATTGCCTTGGATTTCCTGATGTTCGACCTTGAATAAACAATTATATGATTTATTAACATTTGAATTAAGCAAACAATTTATTAACACTCTTAAATAACCGACCCATCAATTATCCTTCCAAATAAATTTAAATGAGTTACTTAACCCGTTTATTACCAATACATTATTTCAAATGTAATTGCAAATTTTAAAACATGTATAATTTATATTTTTTTCTTTCAGTAAAGAATATATATATATATATATATATATATATATATATATAAAATCAGCTCTTCTTCCTTCTGTCAATAAATTTAAAAACAACCTATATGTAATTTTTAAATTTAAAACATAATTTAACTTTTATCTTACTGTTAACCAAATTAATTTAAGACAATCGACGAGGAAGAAGAATCATACCCAAATCGAGCTCGCGATCCAAACGCCCTCTTCCGTGTACGCGCAAGCCAAGCTCGGTGCCTTCCCATTCGAACGAATTTGAACTTGCGATAAATCACGACTTCCCAGAGGCGACGACCCACCCACAACTCGACACTACCGGTCTTCCTCCCCTATGCAAATTGATTCGAACAACCTTCGAACCTGAGCGATTTCGAAACTGAGATCGTCACCCCCTTTTTCCCACGTGAGCACCCATCACGACAAGCAATTTCCAGGCCTCGTGAACCGAACTCGAGCTCGAGTTGCTCCTCGTACGCCGCGATTTCAAGGGGAAAGAGACCCGGTCTCTTCGATTTATTTTGATTGATATGGATTTTTTTTTTCGAAACAGGGAGGCTTCAATTTGTTCCTGATTTCACTGCCTCGGTTTGAAACAAAGAGGAAGGAGACGAGGCGAATGTTTGAGAATCCATTTGAAAACTAAAAGAAGCTCGGCCTTACAAATAGGAAAGGAGGCGTACTGAAGAAGGAATAGGGTAGCGTGATGTTATAAAAAGGGGGAACACGGAGATGATAGAAAGTCGGCATGCTGTCTTGGCTCCTACAGTGCCTTTAAGATGAAAGAAAAACGACGATGTGAAATTATTTCAACCGGTTGTTCAATTAAAGTTTTATTTAGTTTTCCACGCGTTTATTCATCGTGTACTCACACAACAAATCCGATCAATACGAAATCTGAAATCCGGTAATAATTCAATATTACGGACCCAATGGAACTGGTTTCGTCGACTTCCGAGACTGCGCCTCGGAAGATATTTTAAATTCAATTTAAATGATAAAATTTCAAAGCCGAATAAACCACTGTAAAATCCAATTTTAAAACTTTTGTTATCTTCAATATAAATTTTATAAGCCTCCAAATTATTTTTAATAGGCTTAAAATCCCAGATTTCATATTTTATTGAATTTCAAGTTATTTAATTCAACAATTTAATTGTCAAATAAATTATGATATTCGTAATTTAAGTTGACAATTAACCTTTAAATAATTAAAATTAATTAAATATTTTGATTTTAAATGCTCGAAAATTCCGGGTCGTCACAGAGAACCCCCCATCACATTTCACTAAGACAAGAAAGTCTCGTCCACAAAGCTACGCTTTTCACAAAAGCCATGCTTTGATCAACAAATGATCAGCAACACTTCATATGTCACATTACTAAATTGGAAATGTATCACTAGTAACCTTCAACTACATAATCTCTGAGCTCGTACGTCTCAGAGAAGGGTGTTAAGCTAAGAGAATAAATTCTCCGCCACCAATAGAAATGTATTTGATAAAAACCAGCTTTACGTCTCAAATTGTAACGTCAGACACACGTCCATACAAGTATGTTCCGGGATCGAACGGAACCGAAGGCACTTCCAAAGAATCCCTTGCAATCCGGATATTCACTAATCTCAATTTTAAATCGATTTATTTAATTTTTTTAAATTTCAAAATATGGGAGAAGCTTTAACAAATGGATTTCAGATAAATTTAAAAGAAGGAATTCTAAAATAATAAAGTTTTATTTTTAATCTTATTTCCAAATGTGAGGACCCGATTCTTCGACTTTCGAAAATCGACATTAATATGACCACTATATCAACTGCCGAGCAATCGAAGGCCGGAAAACCGAATTGCTAGGGTTAAAAAAGAAGAGGTAGAAGAAGAAAGAAAGAAGAAGCAACAGAAACAATATCAGAATCTCATAATCGCAGCGGAACAACATACAATAGATAAATGAATAATCTTTAAATCAAAAGAACTGTACATTTTATACATTACATCATCAGAGTCAACTTACAACACAACACAACTGGACAATTATATGAACTTGTCCTTACAAGTGGATACACAGCGGAAAAGATAATATCATATACAAGTGATACGTTTCGCCATCCATCTCGCCTCTTGAGCTCCACAACACCTCTTGAATTCCAGAATATCCTGATAACCTGACTCTAGACTGTATTAAGTAACTTCCTATTGCCACATGGGAACGCCTGTAGCGGGATGCCTCGAAAACCTAACCGGATCTCTGCCAACACAAGGCCGGGTTACCTCTGCAAAAATAGGTAACTACTGACACGAGTATGTCATCACCCGGTTGTAAACAACTTTTATCCGAGGATCCTCAATACCAACAACCACTAAGTAATAAATTTGCAGCAGCAACATAGGTTAAGTATCTGGGCTCCATACCATGATACCACCTCTATCCAGAAGGAAATTAACATACCCTAAGGGACGCTACCCCCAAAAAACTTGCTGCATTCTTCTTGTTTCAACCATTCCGGGGTGTGAGGTCCAACAAAGTCTCGTCCACAAAGCTATGCTTTTCACAAAAGCCATGCTTCGATCAACAAATGATCAGCATCACTTCGTATGTCACATTACCAAATTGGAAATGTATCACTAGTAACCATCAACTACATAACCTATGACCTCGTACGTCTCAGAGAAGGGTGTTAAGCTAAGAGAATAAATTCTCCGTCACCAACAGAAATGTATTTGATAGAAGCCATCTTTACATCTCAAATTGTAACGTCAGACACACATCCATACAAGTCCGTTTCGGGATCAAACGGAACCGAAGGGACTTCCGAAGAAGCCCTTGCAATCCGGATATTCACTAATCACATCCGGACTTCCCATCACATAGGGTGATAAAATCTCTATATCGGGGATCAACCGATGCAGAGACATTCGACGGTAATCCTTCCGTTTTCGAAAATATTCGGTCTTCAACACCGGTCTTCAAATGCTATCCATTACGACGTATCACTATTCAGAATAGGATTTATGACCCAAAGGTCCTCTCCCGGCTAAACCGAATAACGAGAGCTTATTTTAAAATAAGTGTAGCATTCAAATTCAAGCAAATCACAACAAATACCCATTTAAAGGTAAATATTGATAGTCGGTTATTTAACTATCAATAGATATGCACAGCATCACCAAATTCCAAATTATTTCCCAAATTATTTATTTTCCAAAAATATCTTTACAAGATATATTTTTCCACACTTCAACCATTTGAAAACAAATTCCAAATCACTTTTCACCTTTACAACTTTTGAAAACAAATTTCAAATCATTTTCCTTACGCGGAAACACTTCCAAATATTTATTCATTTTCACTGGAAATCTGCCGAGTTCAAATACTTTAAAATAATTTATATCACTTATCCAAAATTATATCTGGAAAACACTTTAAAATAAAACTATTTTTCTTTAAGCACTTTACTGAAAATATTAGTTATAAAAATATTATACTAATATTACATATAAACTTAAGTCCTAACTAATTTTTCGAAATGAAAATAGTAGATAGAGTATAACTATTTAAATGACCCTTTTTTTCTAAAAAAAAATATTGATTAAATATTAGAAATAACCATTTCTATAATCAATTCATTAAATCTTTACTTAAAGGATTTTAAAACAATTTAAGAAGTTAATTCCTCCAAAGTATCCTTTTCAAAACCAATTCTAGAATTATATATATATATGTATGTATGTGTGTGTGTGTATATATATATATATATATTTCAAAGCTATTCAGAAATTTCATTTGGCTTTCCAGGGAGAATACACTTTCATTTCAAAATGGTACATTTAAACCAATTAAATAAATCCTTACCCATTTACTTTAAATTTACGTTCCAAATCTGTAAATTTATTTCCACACGGGCAGCCTAGAGTCAGGTTATCAGGTCATTCTAGAATCAGGTGTTGTTGTGGAGATCAGAAGCAAGCTGGATGGCGAAGCGTATTACTAGCATAAGTTATATTTTCTTCTCCTGTTTGTTGTTGTAAACTCTGATAATGTAATGTAATGTGATGTAATGTAATAACTGATACAGTTCTTTTGATTTAAAGATTATTCATCTATCAATTATATGTTGTTCCGCTATGATTGTGAGATTCGGATATTATTTCTGTTGCTTCTTCTTTCTTCTTCTACCTCTTCTTCTTTAACCCTAACAATTCGGTTTTACGGCCTTCGATTGCTCGGCAGTTGATACAGTGTACGTATTAATGTCGATTTTCGAAAGTCGAAAATCTCAAAGACGTTACATTTGGTATCTATGTGACAACCCAGAATTATTTAACATTTGAAATGGAATATTTAATTGATTTTAAATATTTGAATGATAGTTTAAGTTGCACTTCGAATATAAATATGAATTTGGCAATTTAATTATTGAATTTAATTTATTGAAGTTGGATAAAAATTTAAATCTTTAGTTTTAAGCTGATTAAACATACTTTCAAGGCTTGTAAAATTCATATCGATAATACTGAAAATAACAGAAGCTTTAGAATTGAATTTGAATTTGATTTGTTCAGTTTTAAAATTTTATCGTTTGAATCGATATTTAAAAATAGCCTTCCGAGGCACAGTCTCGGAATTCGACGAAACCAGTTCCATTGGATCCGTGATATCCTATTATTATCGGATTTCAAATTCCGTAGCATTCGGAGTGGTCGTGTGATCATACGAGATAAAAACGCCTAGACAATAATTATCACGTACTCTTCTTTTCTCAGCTGAAATTCTTTCGTCTCAGCTGACCTACTTTCTACTTCATCACGTACTCTTTTTTCTTTCCTCAAAAGCTTACATCGGAAGTCAAAATAAATCAATGGCCGAGCAAAATTTAATGAATCTCGTTCATTCCTCCCTCTTTCAAATTCACTCAAAAAAAAAAAAACAAATTCGCGATCGTTTTGAGCTTGGGCGCTACCGCTCCCTTCCTCTCTTTATATTTCTGTTCGAAACAATCGTAAAAAAAATAGGATCGAAAGGAAATTTAAAAATGGCAGAAGGGCTTTCGAATCGATTTCGATTTCGATTGGAATCGCGTCCCCCTCTCGCCTTTGTTCGACTCTTGAAGTCGAATGGAAACGAAGGAGCGTGGCGTCGCGAACTCAAGCAGGGCGGCGAGCAGCGAATTGGAGGAGCTTGTCGACCTCACCAAAATCACGGCATAGCTAGGGTTTCGATTTGCATTTTTGGGGATTCTCGCTTCGGGTTGAAGAGGGCAGCAACGGTACAGAGGTTCGTACTCAAGCAAAGCAAGGTGAAGGCATTCGTGAGGCGAGTGGTGATGGCGTACGATCTGGACGCTCGCGATAGTTTCGGTACGGTAAGGTATTTTTAATTTATTTTTATTTTATAAATGTATTTATATACACAAAGAAAGGTAAAATTATTCACAGTAAGATGAAAAGAAAAAAAATTTAAAATTATTTACAGCGGGATAAATGTATAAATCTGTTTTAATTTTTTTTAAACAGTAAGATAAAAGGTTTATTTTATAGAATTTTAAAATGTTCGAAAGTTAATATAAGTAAGGTTTAATACTGTGAAGACAAAAATCAGGATTGGAAATGGATTGCCAAAAAAAATAAATTTAAATAATATATTAAGATGGTAACTTGTTTAATTAGTTTGTTAAATTATTTTATTTCGTTAATAAAAATTATAATCTAGTTATAAACTGTTGGGAGGGTAACTTTTACAGTAAGTTTTATTAAACAGTAATTTAAAGATTTATATGCATATATGTTTATATACAGTAAGTGAAACCTTACTTTGTTTTATTTTAACAGCAGTAGGAAACCTGTAAATTCAGTTTTCAATATATGTATATTTATATTTATTCTGAAAACAGTAAATATACATATCCAAAAAATTTTATCCACTAATTTATTTCAAATCCCATCATATTAGAATGATCAATTTGTTTAACTATTCTTTAATTATTTTAGATTACTAAAACTAAATTTTCTTTGATAAACAGTTTAGAATATATTTTTACTTTAAAGATTTCAAAATAATAAGTAAATAATTTTTTTCCAAAACATTCTTTCCTCAAAACCATCTTTACAATTTCAATTTATATTTATAAACTATATTAAAATCACTCTCGGCTTTCAGGGAAAATACACATTCCATTCCAAAATGGTTCATTCAAATAAACTTATAAATCTTTCTGGATTTATTTTAAATTTACGTCCCAAATCCGTAAATTCCTTTCCACACTTTTAACAATACGTATTTTAAAACCAATTTTCCTTTCTTTATAAAATTCCCATTGTGGATTTAAATTTTAAATATCCATTAATTTACGATTTTCAAATTGATTCCCAAAATTTATTTTAACTCCAAACTAAATTCCAAATCGATTTCAAAAATTAACTTCAACTCCAAATTAAATTCCAAATTTAATTTCTAAATTTATTTCATTCAAAAATAAATTTCTTTATCTCTTTCAAATATTTAAAATCCGTATCTTAAATAAATTCTTCAACTATTAAGCAATATTACTCGAAATTCCTTTATTAAAATATTTTCCTATATTTTTGGAATTAATTTGATCGGATTATAAAAATCAACTTTAATACTACGCTCTAGGCTTTTCTACATTAATTTCCAAAAAATCCAATTTCATATTTCTGGTATCCTATGATACCAAAAATATATTCGGCTACATTTTAGCCTTCAATGGTTTCAATCACAAATAGTCACACATAGATTATCTATAATCAACACAAAACTTTGAAAACAAATCAAAATGTTTTGAGGAATCCAGTTGGATCCCTCCAACCTGTTTCCCTGCAACCGCAGACGTTAGCACAACAATTAAATACCAATTCCACTTCGAGGTGGAATATCGTGGTATATGAGATTTATAAAAATAACATCCGCTATTATGCGGCGCAATAGGGTCTATTTCAAAACAAATAGTAACAACCATCATCCAAGAACACAATCAATAATTTTAAATTTAACTATTTAAAATTAAACAAAACCCTTTGTTTGAGTGAGAAGATCTCACCTTTGCTAACGCATGCAACCATTTTTCCATTCCAATTCGTTTCCTTCGTGTTTTTCTGACCTTGTATAAACAATTATATAAATTTATTAATATTTGAACAAATCGAGTAATTAATTATCGTTTAATAGTTTGATTAAATTTTAAACTAATTTCCTTTTTAAATCTTTTAAAACTGTTTTGAATATAAAAATCCCTAAATTTATATAAAAATGGTTCATCGGAAATACGGATTTTAAAATTGATTCCAAATTCTTTTCAAAACACCAAATAAATTTCCAAATGGATTTTTCAAAAGATTTAAATTCAATCCCCAAAAATCAATTTCCAAATGGATTTCAAATTTTATTTCCTTTTAAAAATAAATTCCTTTTAAAGAAAACAAATTCTTTTATTTTTCAAACTCTTTAAAATCCGTATTTTGAATAAATTCTTCAACCTTCGAATAATATTACCCGAAATCCATTTATTAAAGCTTTTCCCATATTTTGAAATTTTATTCAATAAGATTATAAATAAAACTTTATTATTTAGAATTCCTTCTTTTAAATTTATCCAATTCTCAAAAATAAATTTTAATATAAACTTTCAACCTGAATTTTTAAAAATCAAAATTTTACTTATTTCCGGCATCTAACGATACCAAAATTATATTCGGCTAAATTTTAGCCTTCAACGATTTCAATCAAAAAGATAATCACACAGAGATTATAAATAATCAACACAGAACATTGAAACAAATTCAATTATTTGAGGAATCCAGTTGAATCCCTCCAACCTGTTTCCCTGCATCCACAGATGTTAGCACAATTCCAATCCCGTTTCAAGATGGGATATCGCAATACATTGGTTTATATAAAATATCATCCGCTATTACGCTGCACAATAGGGTCTCATCCGCTATATAATGCAGGAAATCAACTCCAAGTACATATATAGCACTAATTCCACTTCGAGGTGGAATATCGCGGTATACGTGTTTAATAAAATAACCTCCGCCTAGTATAAGGTCTATTTCAATACAACCAATAACAATCATCATCCAATCACACAATCAAGCAATTTTAAATTTAACTATTTAAAATTTTAAATCGAAACACAATTCGATTGAGTGAGAAGTTCTCACCTTGCTTCCAATAACAATTGCAGTGTTTCGTTCCGAATAAAATTAAACACGCGTTTAATTTTACCCAAAATTCCACTAGCTCAAATAAATCCCAATCTAGCTTCATAATGTAGTGCTCGCAAATACGAACCCAACGCAATTCGTTTCAGGAATTTCCGACCTCGTATCAAAAAGTTATAGCTTTTTAAAGTTTGAACGAATTATAGTATAATTTAATTTACAATTTCCTTTTAATTTTTAAACCTTCTTTTATTCACGGCCATTGATTTCCAAATTCCAGATTGTGGCCGTTGCACGCAAGCTTCTTCCTCTCTAGGTTATCATCGTGTAACGAAACCCATGCCACCACCAAGCTTCGAATTTTCGCGCCCAATTTGAACGTCGAGATGTTGATCAGAGAATACCACGTCGAAGCCCATACTCGACTCCACCTCTGGCCAGTGACCGGCCCCACTCGACTACCCCTATCACGAGGAAAATATACACAACCAAGCATGATCGTGGGCCAAAATCTCCTTCATCGTTGCGAATTGGATAATCATATCCATATGGATTTGAAGGCCACGACTAGCTCTAACACTTTGTAGTTGAAACTTTTTGTTGAAAGTCGATGGATTAGAAGAGATCGAGTGAAGAATACTGGAAAACATCGGCCATTGAATATCAAGGTGGCGGCCTGACCTAAGTTCCCTAGGGTTTGTGTAAAATGAATAAATTAACGTCCTTTTATAGAAAATTGCGAAAACACTATTCATCCGAGATTTTCCAACTCCAAACGAAGCGTGCCGCCTGACATTTATAATGTTTTACCCCTATTACGAATGAAATGGAATATGTATTGGGAGCCAATTCGATCATATGTGCGAGTTACGGAAATAAACGATCAAATTTAAATTAAATCGGTTAAACTAATTTTTATGCGTTTTGGAATGCCCCGGACAGACCGTAAATCCAATTGACACGAAATTTGAAATCTTTCAATAATTTAACATTACGGATCCAATCAAACTAGTTTCGTCGAAATCCGAGACTGTTTGAAACATGGCTATTTTTACTCGTTAATTAAATATTAAAATATTCAATTTCCATAAATTAACTTTTAATTCAATTTTAAAAGTTCTATAACATCATTCTAACTCCAATATGATTTAATTCAACTTTACAAATCAAATTTAATCACATTAAACCCAATTTTCAATTATTTCTGTAATTTCAAATATTAAATTATCGATTTAATTATCTAATTAAATCTAGATATTCGAAATAAAATTTATTCGACTTACAAATTTTACTTGTTAATATCTAAAATCAATTAAATATACGAATTTCAAATGATAGGAATTCTGGGTCGTTACAAAAGAAATGCGACGTCTTCGAAATTTTCGATTTTCGAAAATCGACAATGATACGTCCACTGTATCAACTGCCGAGCAATCGAAGGCCGAAAAACCGAATTGTTAGGGTTAAAGAAGAAGAGGTAGAAGAAGAAAGAAAGAAAGAAGCAACAGAAACAATATAAGAATCTCACAATCGCAGCAGAACAACATATAATAGATAACTGAATAATCTTTAAATCAAAAGACTGTACATTTATACATTACATCATCAGAGTCAATATACAACACAATACAACTGGACAATTTTATGAACTTGTCCTTACAAGTGGATACACAGCGGAAAAGATAATATCATATACAAGTGATACATTTCGCCATCCAGCTCGCCTCCTGAGCTCCACAACACCTCCTGAATTCCAGAATATCCTGATAATCTGACTCTAGACTGCCCGTGTGCAAAATGATGGGCACCCAGAATTTAGGAAGGGAACAATAAACTCCAGGTCAGTCATGGGACTGGTGTAAAAACTTAAAACAGTTTATCTTTAAAAACAAACAAAGAAATATTTTAAAATAGATCCGCAATGCTTTTGGAAAATGAAACTACCATAAGTCCTCCCGCCACATACACAATGCAAACACAGAATTAGAGGAGATTTCTCCTTATGATAGTCAAAGATGCTTACTACGCAGAATCATTTGATTATTATTATTATTAGTGCATAGTGTAGAAAACCTTTCAAAAATATAATATTAATCTTAGTCAGCATAGGTACCATTGTAGTATGCCTACTATAGCTACTATATTAAATGGCAGGTTCTACAACTAAAACCGTACAAGGCTCGTATTGTTTCTTTGGATTTTCCAACAAATGGTCAAGCAAAGGAACTTCCTCCACATGGGTACGCCTCTGGAGGGAAGCCCCGTGAAACTAACCGGATCTCTGCCAACACAAGGCTGGGTTACCTTTGCAAAAATAGGTAACTACTGACACGAGTATGTCATCCCCTGGTTGTAAACAACCTTTATCCGAGGATCCTCAATACCAACAACCTCAAAGTAATAAATTTGTAGCAACCACATAGGTCAAGTTTTTGGGCTCCATACAATGATACTATCTCTATCCAGAAGGAAATGAACATACCCTAAGGGGCGCTACCCTCTAAAACTTGCTGCATTCTTCCTGTTTCGACCGTTCCGGGGTGTGAGGTCCGACGAAGTCTCGTCCACAAAGCTACGCTTTTCAAAAAAGTCATGCTTCGATCAACAAATGATCAGCAGCACTTCATATACCACATTACCAAATTGGGAATGTATCACTTGTAACCATCAACTACATAACCTCTGAGCTCGTACATCTCAGAGAAGGGTGTTAAGCTAAGAGAATAAATTCTCCGCCACCAACAGAAATGTATTTGATAGAAACCATCTTTACATCTCAAATTGTAACGTCAGAGACACATCCATACAAGTCCGTTCTGGGATCGAACGGAACCGAAGGCACTTCTAAAGAAGCCCTTGCAATCCGGATATTCACTAATCACGTCCGGACTTCCCATCACAAAGGGTGATAAAATCTCTATATCGCGGATCAGCCGATGCAGAGACATTCGACGGTAATCCTTCCGTTTTCAAAAATATCCGGTCTTAAACACCGGTCTTCAAATGCTATCCATTGCGACGTATCACTTTTCGAAATGGGATTTATGACCCAAAGGTCCCCTCCCGGCTAAACCGCATAATGAGCGCTTATTTTAAAATAAGTGTAGCATCCAAATTCAAGCAAATCACAACAAATACCCATTTAAAGGTAAATATTGATAGTCGGTTATTTAACTATCAATAGATATGCACAACATCACCAAATTCCAAATAATTTCCCAAATTATTTATTTTCCAAAAATATCTTTACAAGATATATTTTTCCATACTTCAACCATTTGAAATCAAATTTCAAATCACTTTTCACCTTTACAGCTTTTGAAAACAAATTTCAAATCATTTTCCTTATGCGGGAACACTTCCAAATATTTATTCATTTTCATTGGAAATCTGTCGAGTTCAAATACTTTAAAATAATTTATAACACTTATCCAAAATATATCGGGAAAACACTTTGAAATAAAACTATTTTTCTTTAAATGCTTTACTTAAAATATTAGTTATAAAAATATTATACCAATATTACAAGTCCAAACTAATTTGCCAAATAAAATTAGTAGACAGAGTATAACTATTTAAATAACTATTTTCTAAAATAATTATTGATTAAATCTTAGAAATAATCATTTCTATATCAACTTAATAATCTTTACTTAAAGGATTTAAAACAACTTAAGAAGTTAATTTCTCCAAAGTATCCTTTTCAAAACCAATTCTAGAATTATATATATATATATATAAATGTGTGTATATATATATGTGTATATATATATGTATATGTATATATATGTATGTATGTATGTATATGTATGTATATATTTTTCAAAGCTATTCAGAAATTTTATTCGGCTTTCCAGGGAGAGTACACTTTCATTTCAAAATGGTTCATTTAAACCAATTAAATAAATCCTTACCGATTTACTTTAAATTTACATTCCAAATCCGTAAATTTATTTCCACACTTCAAAAATAAATCAATGTTTATTTTTAAACAAATTTCGCTTTCCTTTATAAATTCCATGGTGAATTTAAATTTCCAAATATCCATTGATATACAATTTTCAAATCGATTTCAAATATTCACTTTCAATAACAATTCAATTTTTCAATTGATTTCAAAAATAACCAAATCAAATTCGATATTGATTTTCCAAGAAATTAAACACCAAGTGAATTTCATTCAAATCTCAAATTGAAATCAATTTCTACTAAACCCCAAATAAATTTTCAAATTGATTCCAAATTCATTTCAAAACACCAAATAAATTTCCAAATGGATTTTTCAAAAGATTTAAATTCAATCCCCAAAACTCAATTTCCAAATGGATTTCAAATTTTATTTCCTTTTAAAAATAAATTCCATTTAAAGAAACAAATTCTTTTATTTTTCAAACTCTTTAAAATCCGTATTTTGAATAAATTCTTCAACCTTTGAATAATATTACCCGAATCCATTTATTAAAGCTTTTCCCATATTTTGAAATTTTATTCAATAAGATTAAAAATAAAACTTTATTATTCCTAATTCCTTCTTTTAAATTTATCCAATTCTCAAAAATAAATTTTAATATAAACTTTCAACCTGAATTTTCGAAAATCAAATTTTTATTTATTTCCGGTATCTAACGATACCAAAATTATATTCGGCTAAATTTTAGCCTTCAACGATTTCAATCAAAAAGATAATCACACAGAGATTATAAATAATCAACACACAACATTGAGACAAATTCAATTATTTGAGGAATCCAGTTGATCCCTCCAACCTGTTTCCCTGCATCCATAGATGTTAGCACAATATCAATCACGTTTCAAGACGGGATATCGCGGTATATGGGTTAATATAAAATATCATCCACTATTATGTGGCGCAATAGGGTCTCATCCGCTATATAATGCGGGAAATCAACTCCAAGTACATATATAATATCAATTCCACTTCGAGGTGGAATATCGTGGTATATGTGTTTAATAAAATAACCTCCGCTTAATATGCGGCGTATAAGGTCTATTTCAATACAACCAATAACAATCATCATCCAATCACACAATCAAGCAATTTTAAATTTAACTATTTAAAATTTTAAATAGAAACACAATTCTATTGAGTGAGAAGTTCTCACCTTGCTTCCAATAACAGTTGCAATGTTTCGTTCGAATAAAATTAACACGCGTTTAATTTTACCCAAAATTCCACTAGCTCAAATAAATCCCAATCCAGCTCCATAATGTAGTGCTCGCAAATACGAACCCAACACAATTCGTTTCGTGAATTTCCGACCTCGTATCAAAAAGTTATAGCTTTTTAAGTTTGAACGAATTATAATATAATTTAATTTACAATTTCCTTTTGAATTTTTAAACCTTCTTTTATTCACGGCCGTTGATTTCCAAATTCCAGATCGTGGCCGTTGCACGCAAGCTTCTTCCTCTCTAGGTGGTGGCCTGACCTAAGTTCTCTAGGGTTTGTGTAAAATGAAGAAATTAATGTCCTTTTATAGAAAATTGACAAAACACTATTCATCTGAGATTTTTCGAACTCCAAACGAAGCATGCCACCTGGCGTTTATTGTAACGAACCGATATTTTCAACCATTCGCATCCATTATAAGTGTATAGGTAGACACTCATGCCGGAATTGAATTGCTCAGAATAATGCGTTGTAATTAAAAATTTGGCAAACCTCAGAATATATAGTAAATAAAAATCACAAATCATAGACACAGAGTAATAATAATGCAGCAGAAGTAAAGGAGATAGTAGTTCATGAAGCTACTATATAAATATATCAGAGTTACATAAGATACAACAGAAGAAATAAAGTACAAAAGAAGTCTCCGTATATAGAAATCTACTAATACAATAGCTGGAAAGGACCAACAGACTGCAAAAGATAAAACTTGACAAGTAGATAATCTCCAGCGATTCCAATCTCCAGAAAGTGGAAATCCAAATCTGTGAATACTCAGGTTGACCCGAGCGTAAATAAAAATACAAACACTCGAGTCAGGACATACATACTTATACAATGTAAAGCAACTCAAGTGAACTGTAGTAAAGGTACAAGTGACTTAGAAGATGCTTGGGACCACCCATCCTCTAAGGATCCGTTAAACTATTTACTCTGTAGTATATTGCGCTATATACAGTAGTGTCTAATCAGTAAAGTATAATCATATAGAAAATAGCGTTAAGGGGATGGTCAACCTTAACGCGGTCGGATCTTTAAAACCAAAATCGTAGTGGGCTCGCTATAAGGATATGACACGGCACGCGAGGCAATGCCGGGGTGGATACACCGTTTGCACTCCCGGACCGGTGGTGACGGCAAGCCAGCAGCTTCCGCCCACCTCGAACAATACCCTCGAATCAAAGTGGCGCCTCATATCGAATCGCAAAAGTAATAGAATGGTTTTCGATGGAGCATGCTCGATGAAAGGGTGCGACCCTTTGTGTAGCCCGGTATAGCTCCTATTTTAGTCATTTATGCCAACTCACGGGAGTTGGGTCCACGTAATATACCTCGAGAACGTCGCCACCATCCTACTTCATTCTGGAATCTCCACCGCGTACACAGTTGTTAAAGTAGTTTTCGGTATTGGCCAGCTATAAGACAATATCCGATCCCGGCCTCTTTAACAACCAATCGTTATTATAACCCATAGTTATAACTTTAAAACAATATTTTATACTTCAAAATAAAATATTATTTCAACCCAAATCTTTATCAAAATAAATATTAAATCATTTCCAAACCATTTCAATATATCATCATACCATATCTTTCAATTCAAATATTTATCAAAATAAATATCAAGTCATTTCTAACCATTTCAATATATTAAATTATCATATCCTTTAAAAACTTCCTTTCAAATCATTTTAATACATCAAAATATCATAACCTTTCAAAGCTTCATTTTTCAAATCATTTAATATCAAAATATCATATCTTTCAAAACTTCGTTTCAAATCATTTTAATATATCAAAATATCATATCTTTCAGTACCACATTTCAAATCATTTTAATATATCAAAATATCATATCTTTCAGTATCACATTTCAAATCATTTTAATATATCAAAATATCATATCTTTTCGAAACCACATTTCAAATCATTTTAATATATCAAAATATCATATCTTTTCGAAACCACATTTCAAATCATTATTCATTTTATTCAATTTAAAATACCATTTCAATTCATATTTCAAAACAGTTTATATTCCAAAAAACAAAATCATTTTTAATCATAAAAATGAAGTTATTATGTTAAAAATTAAATTATTAAATTTTCAAAATTTTCAACTTCCAAAGTTCATTTATTCACTTACGTTTATCGAAATAGTGAAATTTCACTTTTCGCAGCATTTAAAAAACTTTACGAAAAGTTACATTCAAAACAGTTCAATTTAATAAAAGACAACATTTTAAAATGTTGTAATAGGGTTTACTTAAATTCCAAATAAACTTAGTTAAATTCAAAAATTATAGCACTTACAAAATTTCTATAATAATTTTTAATTCAATTTAGCTTTTTAGTTCATTATCATCAACTACAGCATTTACAAATACTGTAATATCATTTACATTGTAATTAATAGCATTTCAAAAATGTAGTCAATTAACTCCAAATATTCAATATAATTTCTCAACCAATTATATTTTTATTTAAAACATTTTCAACTCATAAAATCATACATTTTCACATTTATAAGCATCATTTAATTTTCCTCAAGTTCATGATTTTATAAAGTTAAATTTCCATTAAAAAATCAAGATTTAATAATAATTCACTTATTAAATTGCAATGTTCAATTTAAATTTCCTTTCATTGAATTTGAACTTAACACTTAAGTTCAAATTCTCAAATATAACTTAGTTTTATTTTTATTTGCTTAACTAAAAGTTCACTTTTAAGTCAATTTCATAAATTTCCAATTTTAGTTATATTTCAAAATTTCAACTTAAATATTCATTCATTTCACATTCAACATTATCAAAAATCATTAATATGATATAAAATCACTTTAAATTAATTTAAATTCAAAATATCATAAATTTATCATATTTTCAAAGTTAATTTAAATTCCATTAAAAATTAAATCAAAATTTCCAAAATAACTTACATTCATATTTTCTAACTTTTCCACAATTTATTTAACTTATAG
Organism: Allium cepa; assembly: GCA_030765085.1. NCBI lineage: Eukaryota > Viridiplantae > Streptophyta > Magnoliopsida > Asparagales > Amaryllidaceae > Allium > Allium cepa. The sequence continues at coordinate 491,227,509 of CM060935.1, forward strand.
ATTTCCAGAAAATAAATAATACTTTACAAAAGTTATATTTTTATTAAATTTCAAATCAAATATTATAATAATTAAATTTCTAAAATATTTTAAATTTTTTAGAAAAACATATTTTAACTACGGGCCCGTATATAATTTTCTACGCTAGGTAAAGTGATACGAGTAATATATCATTTCAACCCGTAATTTACAAAGAAAATCCGGGTTTTATCATTTCAAACCCGCAATACCAAGTAAATGAAATAAATTGAAAATCATTCAGGCCTATCATTTCAGCCCATAACAATTTTCCCTTATTCTAAAGTCCGTTCGGGTATGTATCATTTCAACTCATAGTGATTCTAATCTAAAGGGAACTTGCAGTGTGATGGACAGATAAAATAAACAGAATAGCATGAAATAACAGTAACATATAACATAATAGGTGTAATAACAGGTGTGAACATCATATGATAATAATATCAGCAGTTATAACATGATCATATAGTTCTACAGATTCACAGGCTGTCAATTTACTACTTATAGAAGTACATAATGTTTGGTGAGAAGTACTCACTTTTTTTTTGCTGGAGATATCAATTAGAATGACACAACGGATCCAGAAGGCACGACCTTTGATTTGAATGGAGAGAAATAGCTAAGATATCATCTTGTAAACAACCCCAAAACATGACAATACAACCTATGAATATTCAACCAAAATATATTGAAATAAATTGAAATTGAAAGGCAACAAACGCAAGATAACTTGACCTTGCTACAACCATTCAAAAGCTCGACTAAGGGGTTCGTTTTCTCAGCCATGATGATGATATGAGTGTGGGAGAGACAAGGTTAATTGCCTTGAATACATAAGACAAAATAAATAAATATAACATAAGTTTTCAACTCAAAATAAATAAACAATGTTAAGAATAAAATGCATAAAACAATTCCAATGTCTTTACACTTGCTTTCTACCACCTATGCTTCAGATATAGATCTGAAATACATGGCTACGGAGTGGTGTGGAAGAGGGTAGTGGTCAGGTCAGAGGTGGTGGAGGTTATGGCGGCCAAAGGTGGAGGAAGAAGGAGATGGCAATCCTAGACAAGGTTTGGTACAGGTGATGGCTAGTGCTAGTTTAGATGGATTTTTGTGACTATCTTCACCATGGCTTGTCTTGGCCTAAGGAGGAGAGGTTTTAGGATGTGTGATGGTCAGAAAAAAGTGGTGGTGGTGGTCGGCCACAACTTGGAGGAGGGGGAATACAGAAATGAAGGTGGAGAGCATGTGCAAATTCAAGTAGAAAATCAATAAAAGACAAGAAGAAGATAGAATTTTTTACCAAAGCTTCACTAGGAGAATAGCCGTGATTTTTTTTTAGAGAAAGAGAAATGATTTTCGTGAAAGTGAAAAAAAAATGCAGCTGAAATGAATAGATTACACGGCCAAAACAATTAAGAGAAGAGTTGGGAAAATGAAAGGTCGGGAGATGAAAAGACTTAGGAATTCCCAAAGTTTTAAACCTTTCAAATTCCTTAAATTTGTTTACATAACTTGATATTTATGGAAATAATAATAATCCCAGATAAAATTTCGAAAATTTATCAAAATATATATAATATTTATTAATTATATAAAGTTAAATTAAGGAAAATAGCTAAAAATAGTAAACTAGTCTAGAAAATTTGAAATTAAATGAAATAAATTTTAGAAAATTCATATGAGCTTGTAATATATTTTTAAACATAAATAATAATATAAAATAAAATTACGTTCACAAAATAAATATAAAATAATTAAATTTAAATATAATTTTAATGAAGAAAATAGCAGAAAATAAGAAAACGGCCTTTAAAAAAAAAGAAATCAACACAGTAAACTTTGGAAAAATTATAACATCACTTTAAAAATATTTAAAAGACAAAATATACTTAAAATAACATATTAACACATATAAAAAAAATTAAGTTTAAAGAAAATAGAAAAAGATTTAAAGAAATTGCTTAAAAATCCAAAACAGTGTCCAGAAATTACAATAAATCACCATTGACTTTGGAAAATTGTTTACTTCATTTTAAAATTATTATAATACAAAGATATACAAACAATAACATATTAAAATAAAATATGACAAAGAAAATAATATTTATATAATTTATAATAGACAAAATTGTTAAATAAATCAAATTACACTCAAAATTGAAATGTACATAACTTTTACGGTTTAAGTCAGTTTTCAACGAAACAAAAAGCAATGTTCAAGTTATTTTATGTACTTTCATAATAAAAGATAAAATTTAAGAATTTAAAATAATTTAAATTTGAAGTTTAAAAGTCAAAGTTTGAACGGTTTGACCAGAAATTCAATTTACAGTAAAATATTCAAATTATACTAGTTTGAACTATAAATCACTTAATAATTATCATTTATATTTAAAAATGAAATGTTTGAAATAAAACAAATTTAAAATAACTTAAAATAAAAATAAAGTCAATTTAAAAATATAAGCAAAAATCTAGGGATGTTACATTTATATTGTTTTACCCCTATTCCGAACGAAATGGAATATGTATCAAAAGCCAATTCGATCATATGTGTGAGTTACGGAAATAAACGATCAAATTTAAATTAAATCGGTTAAACTAATTTCTATGCATTTTGGCTTTCCCCGGACAGACCGTAAATCCGATTGACACGAAATTTGAAATCATTCAATAATTTAACATTACGGATCCAATGAAACTAGTTTCGTCGAAATCCGAGACTGTTTGAAAACTGGCTATTTTTACTCGTTAATTAAATATTAAAATATTCAATTTCCACAAATTAACTTTTAATTCAATTTTAAAAGTTCTATAACATCATTCTAACTCCAATATGATTTAATACAACTTTACAAATCAAATTTAATCACATTAAACCCAATTTCCAATTATTTCTGTAAGTTCAAATATTAAATTATCGATTTAATTATCCAATTAAATCTAGATAGTCGAAATAAAATTTATTCGACTTACAAATTTTACCTGTTAATATTTAAAATTAATTAAATATACGAATTTCAAATGATAGGAATTCTGCGTCGTTACAAACTTCCTCCTTTAAAAGAATTTCGTCCTCGAAATTGCCAAGTAAGAAAAAGTCTTGAAATCCATTAACTTTTCAAAACCATTTGTTCAAATTAAATTTCAAATTCATTTAGACATTGTAACTTTTCCAAAATCCGATGGTTACACTTTTCTAGTTCAATTCCTACATTTTCATTTCAATTTAGAAATTGACTTTTCGTTAAAAAAAATTCCAAAAATTTTCAAAATTTTTCTAACTCCTAAAATTTTCGAAAATTTTCGCCAGCGTCTCCTTTGCGCGGCTAGCTCGGTACGACTACAAAATGGCACCACCGACCCCCAAATTTCAAAAAGAAAAGAAAAGGCCAAGCGGCTAGACAAGAAGATCATCAAATTTCATACTGAAATTCAAATACATACCTTTTGTCGAGCAATTTCAAATTTATCTTCAAAATCAAAATCCAATTTATCCTTTGTCTTTAACACACCTGTATATCCTGCTAGCCATAATATCCAATTACAATATTAAAATATCATTTTGCACATTCCTTTACAAAATTTCAATACTTACTTCTTATACCATTTTTACTTTACTATTAAAGTTACATATCAATTCTCATTCAATCTTACATTTTTAATTTCATCTGAATTCAATTTACCATTTCAATTCTATTTGGATTCAATTTACCTTTTATTTATAGTTATTGAATTCAATTCATTCTAAACCATATCTATTTGTCATTCCTTCTATTAGTTTCAGTTACTAATTTTTATTTCAATACTCTGCTTTGCTTATAACAAATCAAATTCAATTTTAATTCTATTCTATTTGCTTACAAATTCGAAATGAATTTCAACATTCAATGCACTTTCATTTATTTGCAATTGCAAATTTAATTTTTCATTTACAATTTTAATTTCCTCCTTATTAGATTTTATTCCAAACTTTTCAGTCTATTAGACTTTTCAAATTCACATTAATTCAAATTAACTCAAATCTTAAATTTCAATTTCATTTTGAATCCATATCATCATTTTATTTGACTTAATTTTTCAATCTCAATTCTTTTATTAAATTTTCATTTTTAATTCCACTTGATTTAAATTTTTTCCTTCCAACTTATTTTGTTTCCTTATATACCTTTATCTAGCTTCTCTTTAAGTTAGAATTTTTTTTCTTTTAACAACTTCAAACTTACAAGTTATTAAACTTAATGATATTCCATAAATATTTTATATAGTATTCCAGAGTCTTTTCAACCTTTCAAAAATCATTTTTGAAATCAATTCGAATTATTCTTTGAATTCCAAAAACCAAACCAGTTTTGCAAACAACTTTCATTTAAAATCATTTGGCAACTATCCCTATTTTGGAAACCCGAAAATGAACATCGATGATGCTGCAGTCATCACCGAAGTTATTTTCCAGCGACCGAAAAGAGTTTAGAGCTTTTATCCCTTCAAAATACTTTCCAAAACCTTTGAAATTCATTTTCAAATAATAAAGGAATTTAATTTCTAAAATTTCCAAATTCTTTCTAAAACATTTCCAAAAACTTCTCTGGAATTCTATTTCTAATTATAAATCACATTTATAATTTACATTCTCAAATTTCATTTGTATATGGATTTTATTTCAAACTTTTGACTATGATTCCAATTTCTTATTCAATTTCAATGATAATAATTTAATATTATCACTTCCCAATAAACAAGCAGCCATATACTATAATAATTTACATAAATTATTTCCTTTTATATACAAAATAATTTTGGGTAAAATTATTTCATTTACCCAATTTTAAAACAATACTGTGTCGGTTTATCTTGTTTAAGAGTTTAGAAACTCTTATCGACACATTTAGCTAGGCTACACCGACCAGAATCTATAAACAATCAACCGATAAGTCAACACAATATAAAACAATTTATATTCAATAACAAATATGCGCTCATATCTATTATTACACTCAAACTCATTCTAGAGTACTGTCGACTCTATCTCTAATGAGTAATTCCCAACAGAGCCAGGGTTGTCGCTTAAGCAAATGCTCTGATACCAAATGTAGTAGTCTAGGCTTTTCAACCATCGACGGCGGCCAATCTCGACTGGTAGGCTTTTCAACCATCCCATCCCCGCCATGGCATACACTGGTACCCCAAACTTGCTTTTACGGCCAGCCTTTCGACTGTCACGGCTTACGCCTAACCAACCCCTTAAAGAGGACATGTGGGGGTGAGAGTCTCCCGTTCGCCACCAAACAAAAAGCGAGAATCCCCCATCATGTTTCACTTATATAAGCAAGGTCAGTCGTCCATACGTTTCACCTAAATGAACCCCGTAAATGTAATTAAATAAATCTTACAATAATTTAATATTACGGATCCGATGAAACCAGTTTCGTCGAAATCCGAGACAGTTTGAAAAATGACTATTTTTACTCGTCAATTAAATATTAAAATATTCAATTTCCACAAATTGACTTTTAATTCAATTTTAAAAGTTCTATAATATCATTCTAACTCCAATATGATTAATACCACTTTGCAAATCAAATTTAATCACATTAAACCCAATTTCCAATTATTTCTGTAATTTCAAATATTAAATTATCGATTTAATTATCCAATTAAATCTAGATATTTGAAATAAAAATTTATTCGACTTACAAATTTTACTTGTTAATATTTATAAATCAATTAAATATATGAATTTCAAATAACAGGATTCTGGGTCGTTACAAACTTCCCCCTTGAAAGAATTTCGTCCTCGAAATTGCCAAGTAAGAAAAGTCTTGAAATCCATTAAGTTTTCAAAACCATTTGTTCAAATTAAATTTCAAATTCATTTAAACATTTTAACTTTTTCAAAATCCATAGTTAAACTTCTTACAATAACTTTACTAAGTTTTCAAATCGTACTTAATTATCTTTTCAAAACCAACTAAATCGTTTAACTTTTCACTCCAAAATCAAAGTTATAGTTTTCAAAGTTTTCCAATTTTCTCAAAAATATTCTAAAGCCTTAAATTTTCGAAGAATTTCGCCAGCGTCTCCTTTGCGCGGCTAGGCGGTACGACTACAAAAATGGCACCACGGCCCCCAGATTTCGTAAAGAAAAGAAAAAGCCAAGTGGCTGGACAAGAAAATTTCATACTGAAATTCAAATACATACCTTTTTATCGAGCAATTCAATTTTTTTATCTTCGAAATCAAAATCCCAATTTCCTTTTGATCCACCTGTATATCCTGCTAACCATAATATCCATTTTCATTTCAATCTCACATTATCAATTTCATTTGAATTCAATTTACAATTTCAATTCTATTTGGATTCAATTTACCTTTTATTTACAATCATTGAATTCAATTCATTTCAAACTATATCTAATTGGTGTTTTCTTCAGTTAGTTTCACTTACTAATTTTTTTAAATTTTAATACTCTGCTTTACAAATCAAATTCTATTTTAATTCTATTTAATTTGGTTACAAATTCAAAATGAATTTTAATGTTCAATTTCACTTTCATTTAATTGCAATTGCAAATTTATTTATTCGTTCACAATTTATTTTCCACCTTAATAGATTTTTATTCCAACCATTTAGTCTATAAGACTTCTCAAATTCACATTTATTTAAATTAACTCAAATCTTCAATTTCAATTTCATTTTGAATCCATATTATCATTTTATTTGACTTAATTTTTCAATCTTAATTTTTTTTATTAAATTTTCATTTTCAAATCCACTTGATTTAAATTTTTCCTTCCAACTTATTTTGTTTCCACATTTACTTTTTTTTCCTAACTTCTCTTTAAGTTGGATTTTACTTTAACAACTTCAAACTTTACAAGTTACCAAACTTAATGATATTCCATAAATATTTTATATAGTATTCCAGAGTCTTTCAACCTTTCAAAAATCTTTTTTTTTGAAATCAATACAAATTATTCTTTGAATTTAAAAATCCAAACCAGTTTTTGCAAACTACTTTCATTTAAAACAATTTGGCAGCAATTCCTCTTTTGGAAACTCGAAAATGAACATCGATGATGTTGTAGTCATCACCGAAGTTATTTTCCAGCGACCGAAAAGAGTTTAGAGCTTTTATCCCATCAAAACATTTTTTTTTCAAAACTTTTAAAATCATTTCCAAACTAAAAAGGAATTTAATCTTTCCCAAATCTCAAAATTTCAAATCCTTTCAAATCCTTTTCTGGAATCTATTTCAAATTATAAGTTACATTTATAATTTACATTCTCAAATTTCATTTGTATATGGATTTTATTTCTCAACTTTCAATTATGATTTCAATTTATTATTCAATAATCAGTGATAATAATTTAATATTATCACTTCCTAACAAACAAGCAGTCATATACTCTAATAATTTTCAAAAATTATTTCCTTTTATATACAAAATAGTTTTGGGTAAAATTATTTCATTCACCCTATTTTAAAATAATATTGTGTCGATTTATCATTTTAAGAGTTTAGAAACTCCTATCGACACAGTTAGCTAGACTGCACCAACCAGAATATATAAATAATCAACCGATAAGTCAACACGATATAAAACAGTTTTATATTCACTAATAAATACGCGCTCGTATCTATGATTACACTCACACTCATTCTAGAGTACTACTGACTCTATCTCTAATGAGTAATTCCCAACAGAGCCAGGGTTGTCGCTTAACCAAATGCTTTGATACCACATGTAAAGACCCGATTCTTCGACTTTCGAAAGTCAACATTAATATGTCCACTGTATCAACTGCCGAACAATCGAATGCCGGAAAACCGAACCCTTAGGGTTTAAGAAGAAAAAAAAGATAGAAGAAGAAACAGAAACAATAAATAGAATCTCAACTTTTCGCAGCGGAACAACATATAATAGATAAATAAATATCTTTAAACAGAATCACTATATCAGTTATTACATTACATCACATTACATTATCAGAGTGTTACAACAATAAACAGTGGAAGAAAATATAATATACACTAGTGATACGCCTCGCCATCCAGCTCCAACTCTTGATTCCACAGCAACTCCTGAATTCCAGAATGACATGATAACCTGACTCTAGGCTGCCCGTGTGGAAAATGATGGGCACCCAGAGTTTAGGAAGGGAACAATAAACTCCAAGTCAGCCATGGGACTGGTGTGAGAACTAAAAACAGTTTATCTTTAAAAACAAACAAAGAATTATTTTAAACTAGGTCCGCAATGCTTTTGAAAAATGAAACTACCATAAGGCCTCCCGCCACACACACCATGCAAGCGTAGAATTGGAGGAGATTTCTCCTTATGATAGTCAAAGATGCTTACTACGCAGAATCATTTGATTATTATTATTATTAGTGCATAGTGTAGAAAACTTTTCGAAAATATAATATTAATCTTAGCCAGCATAGGTACAATTATAGTATGCCTGTTATAGCTACCATATTAAATGGCAGGTTCTATAACTAAAACCGTACAAGGCTCGTATTGTTTCTTTGGATTTTCCAACAAATGGTCAGGCAAAGGAACTTCCTGGGCCACATGGGTACGCCTCTGGAGGGACGCCCCGTGAAACTAACCGGATCTCTGCCAACACAATTGAAAGTTGAGAAATAAAATCCATATACAAATGAAATTTGAGAATGTAAATTATAAATGTAATTTATAATTTGAAATAGATTCCAGAAAAGGATTTGAAAGGATTTGAAGTTTTGAGATTTGGGAAAGATTAAATTCCGTTTTAGTTTGGAAATGATTTTCAAAAGTTTTGAACAAAAAATATTTTGAAGGGATAAAAGCTCTAAACTCTTTTCGGTCGCTGGAAAATAACTTCGGTGATGACTGCAGCATCATCAATGTTCATTTTCGAGTTTCCAAAAGAGGAATTGCTGCCAAATTGTTTTAAATGAAAGTAGTTTGCAAAAACTGGTTTGGATTTTTAAATTCAAAGAATAATTTGTTTTGATTTCAAAAAAAAAAGATTTTTGAAAGGTTGAAAAGACTCTGGAATACTATATAAATTATTTATGGAATATCATTAAGTTTGATAACTTGTAAAGTTTGAAGTTGTTAAAATAAAATCCAACTTAAAGAGAAGTTAGAAAAAAAAGTAAATGTGGAAACAAAATAAGTTGGAAGGAAAAATTTAAATCAAGTGGATTTGAAAATGAAAATTTAATAAAAGAATTAAGATTGAAAACTTAAGTCAAATAAAATGATGATATTGATTCAAAATGAAATTGACATTGAAGATTTGAGTTAATTTGAATAAATGTGAATTTGAGAAGTCTTATAGACTAAATGGTTGGAATAAAAATCTATTAAGGTGGACATTAAAATTGTAAATGAATAAATAAATTTGCAATTGCAAATAAATGAAAGCGAAATTGAATGTTGAAATTCATTTCGAATTTGTAAGCAAATAGAATAGAATTAAAATTGAATTTGATTTGTTATAAGCAAAGCAGAGTATTGAAATAAAAATTAGTAACTGAAACTAATAGAAGGAATGACAAATAGATATGGTTTAGAATGAATTGAATTCAATAACTATAAATAAAAGGTAAATTGAATCCAAATAGAATTGAAATGGTTAATTGAATTCAGATGAAATTAAAAATGTAAGATTGAATGAGAATTGATATGTAACTTTAATAGTAAAGTAAAAATGGTATAAGAAGTAAGTATTGAAATTTTGTAAAGGAATGTGCAAAATGATATTTTAATATTGTAATTGGATATTATGGCTAGCAGGATATACAGGTGTGTTAAAGACAAAGGATAAATTGGATTTTGATTTTGAAGATAAATTTGAAATTGCTCGACAAAAGGTATGTATTTGAATTTCAGTATGAAATTTGATGATCTTCTTGTCTAGCCGCTTGGTGTTTTCTTTTCTTTTTGAAATTTGGGCGCCGGTGGTGCCATTTTGTAGTCGTACCGAGCTAGCCATGCAAAGGAGACGCTGGCGAAATTTTTCAAAAATTTAAGGCGTTAGAATATTTTTGAGAAAATTGAAATTTTTTGAAAACTATAACTTTGGTTTTGGAGTGAAAAGTTAAACGATATAATTGGTTTTGAAAAGATAACTAAGTATGATTTGAAAAATTAGTAAAGTTATTGTAAGAAGTTTAACTATGGATTTTGTAAAAGTTAAAATGTTTAAATGAATTTGAAATTTAATTTGAACAAATGGTTTTGAAAAGTTAATGGATTTCAAGACTTTTTCTTACTTGGTAATTTCGAGGACGAAATTCTTTTAAGGGGGTAAGTTTGTAACGTCCCAGAATTCCTGTAATTTGAAATTCATATATTTAATTGATTTTAAATATTAACAAGTAAAATTTGTAAGTCGAATAAATTTTATTTCGAATATCTAAATTTAATTGGATAATTAAATCGATAATTTAATATTTGAAACTACAGAAATAATTGAAAATTGGGTTTAATGTGATTAAAATTGATTTGTAAGGTTGTATTAAATCATATTAGAGTTAGAATGATGTTATAGAACTTTTAAAATTGAATTAAAGGTAAATTTGTAGAAATTGAATATTTTAATATTTAATTGACGAGTAAAAATAGTCATTTTTCAAATAGTATCGGATTTCAACGAAACAAGTTTCATTGGATCCGTAATGTTAAATTATTGTAAGGTTTCAAATTTCGTGTCAATCGGATCTACGGTCTGTCCGGGGCAAGCCAAAACGCATAGAAATTAGTTTAACTGATTTAATTTAAAATTTGATCATTATTTCTGTAACTCACATATATGATCAAACTGGCTTTCGAAAAATGTTCCATTGTGTCTGGAACGCGGGTTAAACTCTTGAAACGTCAGCCGGCACGCTTCGTTTAGAGTTCGGAAAATCTCAAATGAATAGTGTTTCATCAAATTTTCTATAAAAGGACCTTAACATCTCAATTTTTCGCTAAACCTAACAACCCTGGGGGTAGCCGCCGCTTTGAAAATAATGGCCAGAATTGCATCTCGTTCTTCCATAAATATTTCACAATCCATCGGACAATTTGTGAAACGTTCAACTACAAAAAACGAAGAGGGCATTGAGTACTTCGATATGAACGTTCGAGATGGGATTTCGTGCGATGGATGAACGACAATTCATCTTGGAACCTCCGACATTCCAGCGCGTTTTTCCACGCGAAAACATGACCGAGCTTGACCCAATTATCGACGTTGGTAGGCAAGGTCAAGGGCTTCGACTCGGTAGCCTCTGATCATCTTCTCGACGAAGGTGGTGGCCGCGACATTCGATGGAAACGATGGAGCTATGGGTATTCTCGCGTTCGAATAACCTGGGAGCAATGTTGGGAAAGAAGGGGAAGTGCGGCCGAGATCTGGAGGAAATGGAATCGTCGGCTGTGATGATTTCTAGGCTTAAAATAAAATAGATTTGTAAATTAATTTATATTAAAAATAGTACGAACTTCTAAAATGCATAACTCTTTCATACGAGGTCCGTTTCGGAACGAAACACTGCAACTGTTTAATTATGGGATTTATTTGAGCTAGTGGAATTATGGGTAAAATTAAATGCATGTTTAATTTTATTTGGAACGAAACACTGCAACTGTTATTGGAAGCAAGGTGAGAACTTCTCACTCAATCGAATTGCGTTTCCATTTAAAATTTTAAATAGTTAAATTTAAAATTGCTTGATTGTGTGATTGGATGATGATTGTTATTGGTTTTATTGAAATAGACCTTATACGCCGCATATTAAGCGGAGGTTATTTTATTAAACACATATACCGCGATATTCAACCTCGAAGTGGAATTGGTATTGTATATGTACTTGGAGTTGATTTCCCACATTATATAGCGAATGAGACCCTATTGCGCCGCATAATAGCGGATGATATTTTATATAAACCCATGTACCGCGATATCCCGTCTTGAGACGGGATTGGTATTGTGCTAACATCTGTGGATGCAGGGAAACGGGTTGAAGGGATCCAACTGGATTCCTCAAAAAATTGAATTTGTTTCAATATTGTGTGTTGATTATTTATAATCTCTGTGTGATTATCTTTTTGATTGAAATCGTTGAAGGCTAAAATTTAGCCGAATATAATTTTGGTATCGTTAGATACCGGAAATAAATAAAAATTTGATTTTTGAAAATTCAGGTTGAAAGTTTATATTAAAATTTATTTTTGAGAATTGGATAAATTTAAAAGAAGGAATTCTAAAATAATAAAGTTTTATTTATAATCTTATTGAATAAAATTTCAAAATATTGGAAAAGCTTTAATAAATGGATTACGGGTAATATTATTCAAAGGTTGAAGAATTTATCCAAAATACAGATTTTAAAGAGTTTGAAAAATAAAAGAATTTGTTTTCTTTAAAAGGATTTTATTTTTAAAAGGAAATAAAATTTGAAATCCATTTGGAAATTGATTTTCGGGGATTGAATTTAAATCTTTCAAAAAATCCATTTGGAAATTTATTTAGTGTTTTGAAATGAATTTGGAATCAATTTGAAAATTTATTTGGGGTTTAGTAGAAATTGATTTCAATTTGAGATTTGAATGAAATTCACTTGGTGTTTAATTTCTTGAAAAATAAATATGAAATTTGATTTGGTTGTTTTTGAAATCAATTGAAAAATTGGATTGTTGTTGAAAGTGAATATTTGAAATCAATTTGAAAATCGTATATCAGTGGATATTTGGAAATTTAAATTCACCATGGAATTTATAAAGGAAAGGGAAATTTGTTTAAAAATAAACATTGATTTATTTTTGAAGTATGGAAATAAATTTATGGATTTGGAACGTAAATTCAAAGTAAATCGGTAAGGATTTATTTAATTGGTTTAAATGAACCATTTTGAAATGAAAGTGTATTCTCCCTGGAAAGCCGAATAAAATTTCTGAATAGCTTTGAAAAATACATACATACATACATACATATACATATATATATATATATATATATATATATATATATATAAAATTCTGGAATTGGTTTTGAAAAGGATACTTTGGAGAAATTAACTTCTTAAGTTGTTTTAAATCCTTTAAGTAAAGATTATTAAGTTGATATAGAAATGATTATTTCTAAGATTTAATCAATAATTGTTTTAGAAAATAGTTATTTAAATAGTTATACTCTATCTACTAATTTTATTTGGGAAATTAGTTTGGACGTAAGTTATATGTAATATTGGTATAATATTTTTATAACCAATATTTTAAGTAAAGTGTTTAAAGAAAAATATTTTTATTTCAAAGTGTTTTCCCGATATATTTTGGATAAGTGTTATAAATTATTTTAAAGTATTTGAACTCGGCAGATTTTCAGTGAAAATGAATAAATATTTGGAAGTGTTTCCACGTAAGGAAAATGATTTGAAATATGTTTTCAAAAGTTGTAAAGGTGAAAAGTGATTTGAAATTTGTTTTAAAATGGTTGAAGTGTGGAAAAATATATCTTGTAAAGATATTTTTGGAAAATAAATAATTTGGGAAATTATTTGGAATGTGGTGATGTTGTGCATATCTATTGATAGTTAAATAACCGACTATCAATATTTATCTTTAAATGGGTATTTGTTGTGATTTGCTTGAATTTGAATGCTACACTTATTTTAAAATAAGCGCTCGTCATTCGGTTTAGCCGGGAGAGGACCTTTGGGTCATAAATCCCATGCCGAATAGTGATACGTCATAATGGATAGCATTTGAAGACCGATGTTGAAGACCGGATATTTTCGAAAACGGAAGGATTACCGTCGAATGTCTCTGCATCGGCTGATCCCCGATACAGAGATTTTATCACCCTTTGTGATGGGAAGTCCGGATGAGATTGGTGAATATTCGGATTGCAAGGGCTTCTTTGGAAGTGCCTTCAGTTCCGTTCGATCCCGGAACGGACTTGTATGGATGTGTGTCTGACGTTACAACCTGGGCACCAAGCGGTCGATCCGCCTGCTGTTTTGGGATTGAACGAACGATTGTTCATTCGTTCGAATGATGGTATGATTTTTTTAACCGATTGACGTGTTTAGCATTCTTTATTTTAATCCGGTCCTTTTACTTTTGCACCCATTGGCTCCTATTCAGCCTATGACGTGGTTGCATCCTATTCAATCCCCAAATCCAACGGTCCGAGATCCACTTCTACCCCTATAAATAGATCCCTGGACCTAATGCTTTTTCTCATTTTAGGTTTTCTCCAGTTGGGTTCACCTTTCTAGAAAGGACCCTAAACGGAATAATTTTTCCAAAGGAAAAAATCGTTATATATTATACTATTTTACAACTCCTAGTGGATCCGAAAAGACCAAAGGAGGAGCTTAGGACCAGAGGTGAGTGATTGTAATTATTTTAGATTTCTAAAATAATAGGGTTTCCAATAGTTTTAGTTAACTGCAATTTTTGAAAAACCTTTTCTGTAGTTTATTTACAGTTTTTAGAATTATTTTCAGTCTATTTCCTTTCAACTATTCCCTTTCAGTAATTTTAGTTTATTTCTGTTAATTATAGCTTTTTTGTTTATTTACAGTATTTTAGTTTATACCGCTATTTATACATTATCTACATCTTCTTTCTATGCTTTGGCTTTTCTTCATTTTTCAGTTTTCTTTTATTCCTCCTTCTTCTTCGCGTATGGATTAGAATAGGATTAATGTGTATATGTATCAAATTGTAAGAAAACTGAAATAATGGAATACAAGATGTAAATTTCAAAGACTGTAATACAAATGGAATTGGACTGAAATTATGCCTAATTATGACGTTAGTTGGACTGAATTAAAAAGATTGGCCTAGTTATAAATTAGAATTATAACTAAGAAGAGTAAGAGATGAAAGAGGTTTATTTTCATACTTAGACCTTAGGATAAGTAATAAGCACGATTATAACGTTGGTTATAATAAGAATAAGAACAAAATAAGGCTTATTTTAAGACTTGGGATAAATTAATAAGCACTGATAGTAGAGAAAAGTGTAAAGGCTTATCTAAATAATTTACCTAAGTTAATAAGCAAAGATGAAAGTAGGACCTATACCAAATAACATTCTCTATTAGACAAAACGGTGGCCTCAAATTAGCTAAAAGCGAGATGAGGGCGCGCTTATGCTAAAAATTGTAGTAATTGGTGAAATTAGAAGTCCAAATCTTGGGGGATTTGGATAATGGGCGCACTGGATATTGTTTGGATGATGGGCCAGTACCAACAGCATTTCCCATATTTTCTATGGACACACGATGATCTCACGTTAGCTTGAAGTGGGATGAGGGGCACCCTTATGCTGGAGTTTGAGGTAATTAGAAGACCCAATAGGTGGAGTAAAAGGTAGCATGGGCATGGTGGCAGTTATGCGTGTGTTAGCACCAGAATTGGTCACTAACGCCCTTGAGTAAAGTTATGTAGAGAGATTAATGAAGAAAATAAATTCGAACAGAGGATAATGTGCTAAATTAAACGCAGGAATCAAGAACACCAAATTTATCATGGTTCGGCGTAACTGCCGACGTCCACTTTGAGGTTAATCTTTATTGCTTTTCTCAATAATCGATTATAGATACAATCCGTACACCATCTATTTGATTACAATTGTTAAGCAAAAAAGATAAGTCTTGAATGAGTCTTGAATGCAGCAGAGTCTCCCCGGTGTTCTCGAAAAAAGGTCCCTTTCACTGTGCCTCTGCCTCTCTATTTATAGACGAAGATGGATTAGACTTCCCTGGTGGGCCTAGTAGTTAGACAGTTCGGCCCAAAATGAGTGAACTCTGTGTGGCAAACCACAAATGCCGATCGGCAAATGCCGAGCACTTCCTTAATGCCGAACGAGGCGATGTGTTGAGTGAAGAGTGCAAGCCGAACGAGAACCAATGTCGGTCGAGGGGAAATGTCGAACAAGGCCGGAATGCCGAACGAGCTTCATGCCGGTCGAGATTGAATGCCGAACGACTCTGACATGTCGAACGGCCCTTAATGCCGAACGAGGTCTAGATGCCGAGCAGTGTGGAACGACGAACGACTCTGACATGCCGAACGGCCCTCAATGCCGAACGAGGTCTAGATGCCGAGCAGTGTGGAACGACGAACGACTCTGACATGCCGAACGGCCCTCAATGCCGAACGAAGTCTGGATGCCGAGCAGTGTGGAATGCCGAACGACCATGCTGTGCCGAACGACCCTCAATGCCGAACGATATACAATACCTAACGGCCCTCAATGCCGAACGACCATAGATGCCGAACGGCCTGGTCGTGCCGAACGGGGACAGATGCCGAACGAAGTCTCTCCATCATGTCTTTGGTTGCCCGGTCAAGCCGCTGGGTAACACTTGCCCCCCAAAGTGTATTATGTGGATGAACATGATAGCTTTGAGTCACGATTCCTCCATGTTTTGCTTCAAGCCCTGGTTTCATTTCCTTAATGGTACTTTCTCTTGAATGCCGAACGAGTCAGTGTATGCCGAACGACATGCCGATGCCGAACGTCATATAAACGTCGAATGATTTAGCTGATGCCGAGTGAGGGATGCACACTGACCGGTTCTACCGGTCATTGTCCCTTCGACTTCCTTTCTTCCCCCTATAAAGGTCGACACTTCACTTCTTCTTCTCTTTTTCATTTTTACCTCCGCTATCCTATATTCGCGAACTTTGCTTTTTAACAAACTCCAAATAATTAACCACTCTTCCCTCTTCAAACATCGTACGTTACCTCACTCCTTTCCTAAATCAATCGAAACTAATTAAAACCGCTCTCCTTACTTCAGAATCACCCAAGTTTTCGAGCCGTTTACTAGATAATGACCTCTCTCTTTGAACACTACCCCTTGGCTAATAAACTTAGCACAAGATTCAAGTTCGTGAATCTTTGTAGAACCGTAGCCAATAGGTATCACGCGGATGAGGGAATCAGATCGTGATTAGGATACGTTTTAAGGCTAAGTAGTGTGGGAAAAAAGGAGAGGCCAGAGGCATGGGAAGGAGGGAAAAACAGAGGAGGAGTAGGGATTGGTTAGAATGCCGATCGGCTTGGTATGACCTACCGAAGGACTCGACCTTGTTGTTCGTTAGAGATGGTGGAAAAGAATAAAATTGTTATTAAAGATGGAGTGCCAAGCGTTGTGACTTGGCGTAACTTTGGTTCGGCACGATTCGCTGTATGTCGAACAGTGGAGTGGATAAGTGGAAGGGTGTCATTGTTGAGACTAGAATGCCGAGCGATGCGGCTCAGCATGAGGGTGGTTCGGCATGACCCCCTTATGCCGAACGGTGGAGAGGATAGATGGAAGTATGGAATACTGAGCGATGCGGCTCGACATGTAGTGGCTCGGCATGACTCCTTTATGCCGAACGGCGGAGAAGACACATGGAAGCATGGGATGTCGAGCAATGGACTTGGGCCGGATGGTATTTAGGCCGAACTGGGTTGAGGCCGAGCAACATTTAGGCCGAACTGGGTTGAGGGCGAGCATCATTTAGGCTGAACGGCATTTAGGCCGAACGTCATTTATGCCGAGCGGCATTTAGGCCGAGCGGGTTTTAGGCCATGTGTTTCAAGCGTCGCTCGGCCTTGACCTTCGAGGACTGGATAACAATAGTCAAAATCATTCCAACTTGAGCATAACCCTCGTCGAATTCCCTTGTTTTCCATGCTTAATCATATGACAAAAACAAGGACAAAGACTTAAGCAAACCAGCATATCGAACTAATCCGGACTAATAACTCCCTAGTTTCAACAATCATAAGTCTGAATTTAAATCAATAAAAATAGATAATAGCCTTCAATATATAGTGCCAATTTTCGAGCCCACAATCGAAAACATCATAAGATAGGCTTTCGGAGACGGTCAGCGATGACGGTGTTCGAAGATGACAGTTTAAAGCTCAACTTTATATCGTCAACTCTGTGAATTTTAATTTCTCATCACTTATATTTGAATGACCGCACCAGTTCACACACCACACGGGGGGATATTTATGCTGTTATGTCTAACGTCGATTATTTTTCAAGTATAGTTCAAACAGATACACTGTTATATTCAATCTTCATTAAAGATGTCTAAGAAATCTAGCTCTGCTACGATCTCAGATAGACCCGAGCTATCCTCTCGACAAGAAGTCGTATATACTTGACATCCGTCAACTACCCCCGCTCAAGACTTTTCGAACCCTGTGACTACATCTGTCGACTTGGCTCCCAATGCTTTGGCGGCTGCAATTTTTCTAGATAACCGAATCAATTCTCAGGCTTCAAAAATTAACCAAATTACGCTCCGTCGGATCTGCTCTGTCCACGGAATCCCCTTTGATGATGTATTAGTTCCATCGGGGCATGATCGTCCACACTTGCCCCCAGTCGGATACACAGCTTGCAATAAATTTATGTGCTGGGTTGGTAGCATGCCACCGTTCAACTCATTTCTTCAAGACATATTGCCGACATTGCTCTGTCGCAACTACATCCGAACAGCCACGCATTCATCTACGGCACTTGTATCCTCTTCATGAGTGTCCTCTCTAGGCTTCCAACTCCAGACGATATTCGATACATATTGCATCAAGAGACGGAAGGATAGCCTGTCTTTCGTGTTTCTCGAGCCGTACAACAAATGTCAAATCTTAACTGGGGCATGGAGAAATTTTGCCCGGTACAAACAGGAATGGTTTTACGTGCGCTATCCTCCCGGTTTTGCGAGGAGGTGGGTGGAAGGAAGTAAGTCTTTTTCCTGGGTCGATACTCATGTTTGGTCGAAGCTGTACCCTTTCTAACTTTCTTCTATCTTTTCAAGTATCAATCCGCGTCCCGAGGGCCCCGGATATTCTGAAACCGTCGAAGCTATTCGAGGCATTCCCGCCGAAGACCGGGACATAAGAACTCTCATTTAAAATGAGATGCTTACAAAGTTCGGGCTGTTGGCAGAAGGTCGCCGGATAAGCCTCCCTCAGGGCGTTACAATACCTAGGCCTGCCTCTGGCAAAGGGAAAAACAAGCTGAGTCTTCAGCACGTAACACCCCTGACACACTAGAAGAGGGGGAAATTAAGGAAACTGAAACGCATGAGGCACAAGATGAGAATATTAGTCCCGCTCAAAATCCGATGGTCGAAGTTGACAACATCGAGACGTCGCCTTCCGCTTCGAAGGGGAAGAAGAAACTAACAAATAGGTTGAGGAAGAAAATAGTCGGTGGAACTTCTAAAGTTACCCTCATTCCCGTGGAGAAAGAAGCCTCCTCACAGCATTTATAAGGTTCCCTAAAAGGCCCGTCGAACCTTTCCATACCTGATGATCTACTCAACTGCGACTTTGACGATCCAGAGGCCCTTAAGCTTCATTCGCCCGCGAGAGGCGACGCAAGCGTTCAAGCCCAAAATCAGGGAGAAAACACTCCTATTAGTAAAGAAACTGGTCCGTCGGGGGAAACACTAGGACGCACACAAACACATGCACTTCACCCTGTACTTAAATTTCCTTTGTCACCCTATTCTTTACTAACTCATCGTTACTTAAACTTTGTGTAGGTGACATGTGACGCACGCATGGACTTGACTTCCTTTGCGGTTCATCGATATTTTATCTGTCAGGACGGGATTCAGATTCTGGAAGACGCCGAGATAGGGACGACGATGGCGATAGGGAATATCATTCCCGAGATTCATCGTCTCGGAAGAAATCTTATTATCAGCCCAAATACCATAATAATCCCCCTTCTCACTCGGAGCAAGGTAGAGATAACCACGGCCATAAGGGGGCGCAATCTGATGTCCCTCGTGATCAACACTCTGATTCTTCTACTACACGACAGTCCTTGGATCCTTACAAGAAAACTAAACTTTCAAAGCCATCTCCTCTTGTTTTCGTAACAGATCAAATGATATCGGAGAGACTGACTGTGCTCAAGGCTAATTTCCTAAAAATCTGCTTTAATGGCCTGAAATACCTCCCGATGATCCATCGTATTCTGGGACATGTCAAATAGAGCGCTATCGCCTGCAATAATGACGTATATGTTCAACATGACGTGTTCGTTCATCTTGCTGAGAAAGTGTCAGAAGTCTCCATAGAGTTCCAGCATAAGATTGATTGCCTGAAGCTTGAGGCCGTCCATGACAAAGATATTATTAAAGCTCAGGACGAAGAGCTTGCTTCTTATAAGTCTTAGCTAGAAGTTGCCCAACAGAGCGCCAAAGATACTGCTGAAGCCGTAACTCGTCTGGAATCAACCCATAAAAAAGAAATTGACAAGGCGGTCCAGTGCTGTGGGGCTCTAGCTTAGGAGAAAGACTCAGTGTAGAAAGAGAAGGACGCCTTTGCCCTTCGAGTTAAGGAGCTGGAGGAGAAACTCCGCAAAGAAAAGGAGGAGAAGACCGATGTCAAAGATTCACAATCATATTGCAACGAGATCGTTGCCACACGACTTCTAAAGGCGAAGCCTGAGAATGAACTTTCTAATGTTGAGACGCTAAAGAATGAAGCCCGTGAAGAGGGCAAGAAAATAGCATCTGTGGAGGTCGACTCCCACCTTGAGGCGGCTAAAGAAGCAGGTAGGGAGGAGGTCAAAATCATGTTTGACCCACTAATTGCAGAGTTCAATGCCCGCATCCTCATGCACCGAGACTTAACTTTTCTGGGTGAGAGCTGCCTCGAATCTTTAGCTGAGTCGTGGGAGACCTTAATAGAAATCAGGAAGGCCGAACATGGTACTGAGGAGGTTGATGAAGGAGCTTTGATAAAAGAATTTCTTAAGGGAAATGAGCCTTCGGATCTGTCTGTGGCAAAAGCTCTTTACTACAAAAGCTCCCCCTCAATATAAGGGAGAGAGGTTATTGCCGGTCCATTCGGGATCGAGTCTCAAGCTCATGCGCCCACTCAGCCGGCCGATCGACCGATACTTGATACCTTTGAGGAGCATGTTGGTTATGATCCGGAGGATCCCAGCCTCGGTGTTCACATTTTGTCTCCTATTCCAGAGGGTGAGACCCCTCTGACGGCCGAGAGCCAGCCGGAACCTGGTAGATAACTCTTCACTTTAACATTCCAAAAGTCGTCGTTTTTCACCTGGAGCTATCATATTCTAATGCTTGTTTTTCATGATTTTATCCAGGCTATTCTGATCCCGAGCCCACTCCGACGAGAGATGTCGCCAAGGAGGTGAAGGAAAAGACAAATGAGGCCACTCATGCAAGAGAGGCTCCTGGTCCAAATGCTCAAGTGATCGGAGCGCTTGATGAGGATAAGTCCGAGACTTCCTCTCCCATCGATGGGAGTTATGAAATCCAAATTATAGGCATCTCTGAACACACATCTAAACTGAGCATGAAGGAGCAGCTAGAGAAGGAGAAGAAAAAGATGGTCGAGATCAAAGTCGAGCCTCAAGCTGTGGACCTGGACGATCCTTTGAATAAGCCGTTGAAGGTCATCCTCCCTGGCGGGTCCAAGCCCATGGAAGTTCACCGTAATTCTTCAGTTGTCAGTCCCCCGTCAAAGAAAGTTATCAAGGGAAAACGCACGGGAGAGGAGTCGTTTGGAAAAAGGTCGAAGAAGTCGAAGAAGTAGTCATCGCTCTCGTTCAACGAGAGTTAGTTTAGATTATGTAATTATTTTTATTTATTTTCGTAGTTTATGTAAATAAACTTCGGACTCCGAGCTTCGGAGGAGTTGTAGTAGAAACTTATTTTTGATGAATAAAACTTAGTTCTTTTGCCTTTCAGAAGACTTTCGTTGTTTGATTTTCTATATAATCGTGGTCAAAACCCAAGCTATTGCGAGTTACATAAACTTCTCGATTCATCTACAAATAAGTCAATAATTTTTCTGGCATTGCACATTCTTTATTCCACGCTCCAGGTACTTAGAATATTTTCCAGTCTGCACGCTAAGGGTCCGATGACTTCAATTCATTTGTGTTCAGTTCACCCTCTGGGGACTTGGATATTTAAATCGCTCATTCTCTAGTCCATGACCTGGAGACTTAGAGTATTCTAGTTCGCACTCTGGAGACTTGGAGATTTTGAGTCGTTTATACTCTGGTCCGAACTCTTGATACTCAGAGTACTCCAGTCCATGCTCAGGGGACTTGGAGATTTTGAGTCATTTATACTCTAGTCCGCACTACGGGGACTCAGAGTACTCCAGTCCGCACTCCGGGGAATTGAAGATTTTGAGTCGTTTATACTCTGGTCCGCACTCTGGGGACTCGGAGTACTCCAGTCTGCACTCCGGGGACTTAGAGATTTTGAGTTGTTTATAGTCTCGTCTGCACTCCAGGGACTTAGAGTACTCCAGTCCGCACTTCGAGGACTTGGAGATTGTGAGTCGTTTACACTCTGGTCCGCACTCTGGGGACTTAGAGTACTCCAGTCTGCACTCTGGGGACTTGGAGATTTTGAGTCGTTTATACTCTGGTTCGTACTCTGGGGACTCAGAGTACTCCAGTCCACACTCTAGGGACTTGGAGATTTTGAGTTGTTTATACTCTGGTCCACACTTCGGGGACTCAGAGTACTCCAGTCTGCACTCCGGGGACTTGGAGATTTTGAGTCGTTTATACTCTGGTCCGCACTCTGGGGACTTAGAGTACTCCAGTCCGCACTTCGGGGACTTGGAGATTTTGAGTTGTTTATACTCTGGTCCACACTCTGGGGACTCAGAGTACTCCAGTCCGCACTCTGGGGACATGGAGATTTTTAGTGCGCGTTCGTATGTCAGACAGAATAATGTATTTCTTAGTCATTTGTCACAGCATTATCATACACATAAACATCGACAATCCAAGGAGAAAATGGCTTCAAGCCTTTATTAATGCAAACAAGCTAAATTGTCTTATTACATGCGGTAACTAGGAATAAAAACTTGCTAGAAATAGATGGGACTAAAATATGAAAGAAATGAACTAAGTGTAATAATGCCGCAAATGCTCGCTATTCCATGTTTGAGGTAGTGCCACACCCTCAACGGTCGCTAGCTTGAAAGTTACTTCTCCAAGATTCCGTTTAATGACGTATGGACCTTCCCATGCGGGGCTCACATATGATGGAACCGGTAAAATTCGTCTCAAAACGAGATCACCCACACCAAAGATTCTCGGTCGGACTTTTATTATAATATCGAGCAACTCGGTGCATGTATGCGGTCGCTCTTAAATTAGCTTCTCCACGCTTTTCATCAATGAATCCAATGATTCCAGCAAAAGATCTTGATTTGACTCATGGTCAAATAAGTTACCGATGTGATGGAACTTCGAGCTCTACGGGTATGACAGCTTCCATGCTATATGCTAATGCGAATGGAGTGTGGCCAGTCGTAGACTTGTGGGTAGTTCTATAAGCCCAAAGCGCTGTCAGAAGCTCATTCACCCACTTGCCTCTAGCCTTTTCCAAACGCTTTTTCAATATGGATTTGATTATTTTGTTCACGGCTTCCACTTGGCCATTGGCTTTCGGATGAGCAACTGCTGCAAACTTTTTCTCAATACCACACTTTTGGCAAAATTCCTTGAACTCTTTGCTCTCGAATTGAGTTCCATTGTCTATAATAATAGTTCGTGGAAGGCCAAAATGGCATATAATATTTCATACAATGAAATTAATGACCTTTTTGGCTGTGATAGTGGACAAAGGCTCTACTTCTGCCCACTTGGTAAAGTAATCGACCACGACTATCGCGTATTTTGCACCACCTTTCGATAGGGGTAAGGAACCGACTATATCAAACCCCCACATTGCAAATGCCCAGGGACTAACCATTTGTGTGAGTTCCGTCGACGGAGCTCTCGGGATTTCGCATAGTTCTGACATTTGTCACATCTTCTCACATTGTCTGTGGCATCCCAATTTACAGTCGGCCAATAATATCCATAGCGGAGGATTTTCTTTGCTAACGTCTGTCCTCTGGCATGGTCACCACATTCACCTTCATGGACTTCCTTTAGGACTCGTTTTATCTCATCATGGGCAATGCACCTGAGTAAGGGGGTCGAGAATCCCCTCCGATACATTACCCCATCTAGCATTACATAACGCAAAGCCTTACGAATGACTTGTCGTCTTTCGCTCCTTCTTTTGGGTATGACCCCATGTACCAAGTACTGCTTGAATGGGGTCATCCATAATTCCTTCTCGATTTCTGTTTCTAACATGAAATCTACCTCCATCATATTTATGCTCGAAACATGTAAGGTTTCAACGGGAAACAATCCCATCTACTGCGCATCGCCAGTGCATGCAAATTTTGCCAATGAATCGGCTGCTCTGTTTTGCTCATGCAGGACATATGAAATATCATAATACTCGAGATTCGCTAGTAGCTCTTGAACCCGGACTAAATACGGGGTATGTCTCTACCCCTTTGCTTGGTATTCCTCCCGCACTTGGTACACCACCAGTTGCGAGTTGCAAAAGATTTCAACTGATCATACTCCCAGTTCTTTAATAAGTCTTAAGCCGACAATCAATGCTTCATACTCGGCTTCGTTATTTGTTGCTGTGAATTCGAGCTTCAAAGCGTAGCAAACTGATCGGTTCTCAGGAGTCACAAGAACTATGCCAACTCCCGAACATCGGTCGTTAGATGCCCCATCGGTGTACATCTTCCATCGAAAGGGAGGTATGACATTATGGGCGTTTGATTCATCTATCATGGTGAATTTAGCAATGAAATCTGCTAGCGCTTACCCTTGTATAGCCCTTCATGGTAGGTAGGTAATATCGAACTGACTCAACTCGATATTCCATTTGACATCCTTCCAGAAGTTTTCGGTCGTTGGAGTACTTGTCGCAAGGGCTGATCGGTGTAAACACTGATCGAGTGTGCCTGTAAGTATGGACGAAGCTTGCGTGATGCAATCACCAAGAAATAGGCTAGTTTCTCAATCCTGAGATAATTTCTTTTTTCCCCTGTCAAACATTTGCTAACATAATATACTGGCTTTTGAACTCGGTCCTCCTCGCGAACCAAAGCCGTACTAATAGCATGCTGGGATACTACCAGGTATACATACAGCATTTCATGGTCAATTGGTTTTGATAGCACCGGAGAACTTTCTAGTTGTCTAACCAGAGCTCGGAATGCTTCCTTGCAGTCAGATGTCCATTCGAAATTTCTCTTTCCTTTCTTCATCACATCAAAGAAAGGAATGCACTTATCCGTGGCTGTAGATATGAATCGACTAAGCGCGACCACCTTTTCGTTCAAGCTTTGTACTTGCCTTATAGTTCTGGGCACTTGTATGTCCCGAATATCCTGAATCTTTTTCGGGTTAGCTTCAATTCCACATGCGTTCACAATGAATCCCAAGAACTTCCCTGATGCAACGCCAAAAGAACACTTTAAAGGGTTGATCTTCATCCCGTAATGCCTGAGTATATCAAACATCTCTGCTAAGTCTCGGATGTGGTCGTTTGACTGTCGAGACTTCATGAGCATGTCATCCACATAGACTTCCATCGTCCTACTAATCTGTTCTTTAAACTTTCGATTCACCAGACGCTGATAAGTTGCTCCAGCGTTTTTCAATCCAAAAGGCATTACTACATAGCAATATAGCCGCACATCTGTGACAAAGCTGGTGTGTTCTTGGTCTGGAATGTGCATCGGGATCTAATTGTATCCCGAATACGCATCCATAAATGACAATAATTCATGCCCAGTGGTAGAGTCGACGAGCTGGTCGATTCTAGGTAAAGGGAAACTATCATTTGAGCATTCTTTATTCAGATTGGAGTAATCAACACAAGTTCTCCACTTCCCATTCGTTTTTCTTACTAGCATAGGGTTAGATACCCATTCGGGTAGAGGGCGTCGTGGAGAACCCATTGGCTTTGAGTTTGTCCACCTCCTCTTTGAGAGCAGTGGACCTCTCTGGGTCCATGCCTCTCCTTTTTTGTTTCACAAGAACGTATTTTGGGTCTATGTTCAACATATGACTCGCAATAATGGGAGAAATCCCGCACATATCAGAATATGTCCAAGCGAAAACATCCAGATTTGCCCGGAGGAAATCAGTGAGGTCCTTGGCCACTGAAGGGTCGAGTTGTGATCCAATCTTAAGAACTCGTGATGTGTCATCCCGGCTGATAGGAATGTCGATCGTCAGCGCAGCTGGTGCTGCATTCGTTTCGCTAGGTTCTCCATCACCATCTCTCGGATCTATGTCTCTAAGGATCCGAGAATGTCGCCTGAGCCAGGGCTCGGGCACTACTTGTCAATCATCAGTGTTTAGGATGCGGACGGAGCTGTCCACAACCTTCCCTTTTTCTCTCCACTGAGCTTCTCTCAACTCTGCCACATAACTTGCGCGACCAGTCGCCTGATCGCCATGCACTACGCAAACTCCTTTGTATGTCAGAAACTTTAATGTTAAAACCATCGGGCAAAAGCGGCGCTAAACTCTGCCAGGGCCGGACGACCAAAAAATACATTGCATGGAGAGTCAACATCCATTACTATGAAAGATAGGATGCGCACTCTCCTATGCTCGCCTTCCCCCAGTTCAACTGGTAACTCAATATACCCCATCGCGTCGGTTGCGGCACCATTAAAGCCGTGGATATAGGATTTCCATGGTTTTAAATCTTTTGTCTCTATCTTCATTTGGTTATAAGCCTTCTTGAAGATGATGTTGACAGAGCTTCCACAATCAATCAAAATCCTTTTGACGTAAGCTGGCCTGATCGTTGTAGATATGACCATCGGGTCGTTAGTAGGAGCCTCCACCTTGTTTGCATCTCGACTCCTAAACACTATATCGTCTGTCATCATGCGTTGTTGTTTTGCGGGGGTTCCATCTTCCACATTCGAACAACATTCACAATTCGCATGCCTCAAGGAGGTAGAATATCGTTCCATCACCAGCCAATTCTTGTCTGCAGGATGAGGTCCTCCGACTATAGTGTTTATGATCAACCTACCTACGGTCCGGGAAGGTTCCTCTGGGTGGTAGTGTAACAGCCCAAATTTAACAAGTATTTTTCATTTTATTTTTAAAACTTTGGGATTTATTATATAAAAATTTAAATTTTAAATTAATCAAATCATTGCCCAAATTTTCAAATAAAAGATAAGATTTCTAAAATTTTGCCTTTAGTTAAAGATTAACTCTAATTGGAATTCTTATAAATTCTAAAATAATAATCTTTTAAACTCTAATTTCCAATTCTTTTAATATATTTGTAACAGCATTCTATAACTTCACTTTTGTCCTTTTCAAAATTTGGTTATATACCTTTAATATAAGTAATTTATATTGGGTGAAAGGAATATAATTTTATGCATATACATTAGTTCTTAATAAATGGTAAATAAATCAAAGGTCAATTAAGTAATAAAAAATTTATGGGGTATATAATCTATTTAATTACACCTTTAAGTTGTATGTTTATCTCCGTTTTGATAATATTTGGTTGACATAAATGATACGTATTTATATTAAATATTCTTAAAATGTATAAAAATTTAAGCGTTATTTTGTTATAAATATGAGCGTAATTTTGAGTTGGTTATTGCGTCTATAGTGCGCATTCCAAAAATATATACCTTAACTGAAAATGGTTAAATAAATCAGTAAACGTGCATTTTCGAGTAGGAGAGAAGCAAATCCGTTTCAATTTTTCCTTTGACCGTGACTAGACATTTACCTTTTTAAAGATATCCCACTTCCCTTTTTGCTGCAACTATTTTATTTAGTATAAAATCTTAGAATAAAGTAACGTTCAAATCTAATATTATTGTCGTTTCCTCCGATATCAACGCTAGTTTCTTCTCATTATTAAGCACGTTCGCAAATTGTTCAAATTCCATAACCGTTCACATTTTATTCTTGCCATGGTTACCTAAAAATCAATGCAAGATATTCTCTTTAATATTTACACGTTCGCAAAAATTATTCTTTTGGTCAATTTTCCATTTCCGTTTTGAAGCAAATTGATTGCTTTCTGTTTTATGTTCTCCTTAATTACGAAACTCATGGCATAATTCCATCATACAACAGATTTCCTACCTATTGCTTATAACAGGAATAGAACCAAGTGGCTGTGTATAACAAGGAATAAATCTGTGCTCAATCAACTCATGGCCCTTTTTAAAATATTTATATTCTTCTTGCCCAAAACTTTATTTCTTGCCTAAATCAACGCATAGCTCATTGATAAATACCAGTCACGAACACTTTTTCTTTATCTCATCTTTTGGACTTCGTCTCCTAGCTTGTGTGGAGCTTCAGGTAATGGCAGTTATTTTCTTTCTTCTTCCTTTTATTTTCTTTTTCTTTTTCTTTGTTTTCTTTTACTTCACTCGGCTGCTCCACCTGAAGCTTTGAAATTCCATTTTCATTCTCCACCTTTTGCAAAACTTTATGACTAACAGTATCTTACTGTGTGAACTCGTGTGCATATAAAAATAATAATAAAAATAATAATAAAACGAAATCAATTTGTATAAGCACGATGAAAAATGTAGGTGGGTTATAGGCTGGATTTCGTAAATTTTCAACGTGAATACGTTGCATGTGAATAGGATATAGGCATGAGCCACTTAAGTTTAGCTTATTGTTTCTCTTTTTTTATCTAGCACGTTATAATATTTGGTTTTAATTTAAGAAAGAAAAATAATAATAACGTGCTTAAATGGCCGAGAATAGTAGTTGCGTGTTCAAAATTTTAAACTAAAGTTTCATCACCTTTTGCGTTGTTGGAAAAAATAAGTGTGCGTGCACCACTTTTTGATCACAGACTTTATAACTAAATTTCCCACTGTTCACTCTTTAGCATTCATATAATTCAAATAGAAATTTGGGCCGAGCTTTGAGAATGAGGTCAAGTCATTGGTGGAGTGGTCGAGAAATTATGGCAATCATCCTTTTATTTTAATCTCGTTCCAGTTGTTATTTAAAATTTTGATCCTTTTGAATTTCACGTAATTAGTTATTCGTTTATCTTGTTCAAGATCTGAATCGAATTGGCTCATCTTCCAATCATTGATCGTGCCTTCTGTACGATGTTCTGTTGTGGTTACTGTAGTTTCGAATCAAAATATTCAGCTTCGTAAAGGTGAGTATTCTCACCAGACAAACATACTTATATATCTGTAAATTTAATAACAAGCGTAATTGTAAAATAATTATATTTAATTTTATTTGTCTGTGATATAAACTTATGATGTTAAAACCCATTATTGAATTGACACATCATCAGTTATATTATCTACTATTAAATGCATACGGTTATTTATTTATTTATTGTTAAATGCATGCTGTTATTTATTTATTTAATTATTTACTTTTACCACAATGCAAGTTCCTTGTAGAAAAAAAATCGTTACGGGCAGAAATGATAGGCCTGAACGATATTTATTTATTTATTTATTTATTATTTAACTTGGGATTGTGGGTTGGAAATGATAGAACCTGGTTTTTCTTTGTAAATTACGGATTGAGATGATATATTATCCGTATCATTTGACCTAGGTTAGAAAATTACTATGCAGACCCGTGGATATATATATATATATATATATATATATATATATATATATATATTTTGGAAATATTAAATATTTTAAATGTTATAATTCTTTTTTTAAAATTTGATAAAAAAATGATTTTATATGTATAGTGATATTATACTAGTTAAATATGTAAATAAATGTTAGAAATTTAAAGTATAAATTTATCTTGAAAATTTGGATTTGTAAAGCAAATGGAATTTAAGTTAAGAAATAAAATACGAAATTTGGCATAACTTAAATATAAAGCGAATTAATAAAGGTTAAGTTTTCTATGAATTAAATAGTTAAATTAGTGGAAAATATGGAAGTTGAAATATAACTTGATTTAGAAATGGGAAGCTGGTTTTGAAACAAAGGTAAGTTAAGAAATTAATTGAAAAATTAGTTTATTTTTGAAATGGTAATTTAACTTAATTGTTAAGTAAAATCCACAGAAATTTTGCACTTAATTTTAATAAGTAAAAATAAAGAAGTTAGATATATATTTGCAAACCTTACTTTATAAAAATCATAAATTATTGAGTAATTTAAATGATTACTTAAAATTATGATTTTATAAGTCAAATTTTTTTAAATAAGGGCTTATTTTGCTAAAATTATATTTAATTTACCCAAATTTGTTGTAAAGGATATTTCCGCACTTTGTAAGTGCTGAAATTGATACAAATGAGCTAAGACTAAACCTTTGGGATTTATATGGGATTTTGTAAGAATTATACTTCTCCTTTAAATATTTTATATATAGTATTTGATTTAAATATAACTATTTTGGAATTTATAACCACGGATAATAATAATGTGGGTTGTTAAAGAGACCGGGACCGGATATGGGCATACTCTCTGTCGATACCGAAAACCATTTTGACAACCGTATACGCAGTGGAGATTCCAGAATGATGTAGGATGGGGGTGACGTTTCCTTTGAGGTAAATATGTGAACCCGACTCCCGTGAGTTGGCATAAGGTGGCTAAAATAGGAGCGATTCTCAGATTAATGAGGTAGCACCTCTGATCGGACGCACTTCTTCCTATGCCATTCTATTACTTTTGTGATTGTTTTGGTGCGCACCTTTGATTTGGGAGTGTTGTTCGTGGTGGGCGATAGTAGCAGCTATGCGTTACCACGGTCCGGATAGCAATTGGTATATCTACCCTGGCATTGCCTAGTTGTGCCGTGTCACCTACCATAGCGAGCCTTATACGATTTTGGTTTTGTACCATACTTATGGAGTGCCCTCTGACGACGCCCAGTACGGGGGAGATTACGGTACTGTATAGACTATGGGAATATATTATGTGTTAAGGGCTATATGGATAACCCCTTAACGCTATTTAAAAGTAAGTTTATTTTAATAATAAACACTATTATAATAGCGAAATATTACTACATAGTAAATAGTTTAACGGATCCTTAGAGGATGGCCGGTCCCAAGCATCCTTTAAGTTACTTGTACTTTATTACAGTTCACTTGAATTAGCTTACTGTAACGACCCAGAATTTCTATCAATTAAAATTCATATATTTAATTGATTTTTAAATATTAACAAGTCAAAATTGTAGGTCGAATAAATTAAATTTTGAATATCTAGATTTAATTGGATAATTAAATCGATAATTTAATATTTGAAATTCCAGAAATAATTGAAAATTGCGTTTAATATGATTAAAATTGGTTTGTAAGGTTATATTAAATCATATTGGAGTTAGAATGATGTTATGGAACTTTTAAAATTGAATTAAAAGTTGATTTGTGAAAATTGAATATTTTACTATTTAATTGACGAGTTAAAATAGCCATTTTTCAAACAGTTTCGGATTTCGACGAAACTAGTTTCATCGGATCCGTAATATTATGTTATTGTATGATTTCAAATTTCGTGTCAATCGGATTTACGGTTTGTCCAGGGCAAGCCAAAACGCATAGAAATTGGTTTAAATCGATTTAATTTAAATTTGATCGTTTATTTCCGTAACTTGCACATATGATCGAATTAGCCTCCAAAACACGTTCCATTGTGTTCGGAATGCGGGGTAAATCTTAGAAATGCTAGCCGGCACACTTCGTTTGGAGTTCGGAAAATTTTGGGGTGAATAGTGTTTGCAAATTTTCTATAAAAGGACCTCCATTTTCACAAATTGCAACAAAACCCTAACCCTAAGTTGTAGCCGCCAGTTTATATCAATGGCCGAAAATGTCAATTCTTTCTCCTCTGATTTCTTCAAATCCGTAAACCAATTCAAGAAATCTTCAACTACAAACATGTAGAGATCGTTGAGAACTATAAATCCAACAGTCATGATTTGAAACGAAGTGTCGTAGGGGCCATATTTTGGCCGTGAAGTACCCATGTTCGATCGCGTTTTACGAAGCAAAGGGGGGACCAAGTCTAGCCGCGTTCATGCTGAAGGTGGAGCTCGTGATGGCGCACGAGATGATGGAGCTTGATCGTGTATTCAGCGCTCGAGTTGGTCACGTGCAGTAGGGTTCAAGGGCGGCCGAGTTGGGTTGTTCGATCGTGAAAACCAGATGATGGGGAAGAAAGAGAATAAGCGGCCAGATCATGTTCAAACCAAATCAACGGCTATGATCTATTTACGTTATAAAAAAATAAAGAAAATGAAATTGTTTATATATATATAAATTCGTGTAAACTTATAAATGTCATAACTTCTTCATACGAGGTCGAAAACACACGAAACGAATTGCGTTGGGTTCGTATTGACGAGCACTACGTGATGGAGCTAGATTGAAATCGATTGGAGCTAGTGAAAATTTTAGGAAAAATTAAACGCACGTTTAATTTTATTCGAAGTAAAACGCTGAAACTGTTATTGGAACCAAGGTGAGAACTTCTCACTCAATCGAAATTGTTTCGATTTAAATTTTAAATAGTTAGATTTAAAATTGCTTGATTGTATGATTGACTGATAAATTATTATCGGTGTTATAGTAATAGACCCTATACGCCGTATATTAAGCGGATGTTATTTATTAAAAACATATATCGCGATAATTCCATCTTGATAGGGATTGGTATTACTTATGTACTTGGAGTTGATTTTCCCGTATTATATAGCGGATGAGACCCTATTGCGCCGCATAATAGCGGATAATATTTTTATGAACCCATATACCGCGATATTCCGTATTGGCACGGAATTGGTATTGTGCTAACATCTGTGGATGCAGGGAAATAGGTTGGAGGGATCCAACTGGATTCCTCAACAGTAATTGATTTATTTACAGAGATAGTGATATATTCTGTTATCATATTGATATATGATGTTTGGATGCCGTGATTGTTATATTTAGTGTTGTTGCAGCATTGGGCCTATTTTGGAGTTTTAAAAATGTTAAAGGAATGATTTTCAAAATTTAAAAGGATTTTTAAAGTAATTTTTGAAAGTATACGTTTTATTAATTTTTGGAATTGATTCATTTAAATAAATAAACGTTTTAAAATTTTATGTTATAAAAATTATAATTTTTGAGAAATATAGTAAAAAATTGATTTTTGAGAATATGGAGTTAACGAAATTTATAAAATAGTTTAAATTGAGATTTTTGAATTATTATAAACGATTCATATAAATGATTTATAAAATTGATATTTATAAATTAAAAGTATAGGAATTATAAAACGAGTTTGATTAAGTGTTAAAATGAAGTATAAATGGATTTCATAAGTGAATGAAAATTTTAGATTTATAAATTGTGAAGTTATAAAATGAATAGATTTTGTAAATAAAAGATTTATAAGTAATTAACTTATAAATCGGATTTTGGCATTTTAATCTAGATTTTCGAACAAGTATAAATGGTTTATAGATGAGATTTATAAAATATATATTTTATAAATCGAAATAATGAAATTATAAAAGGAGTTCTGTTAATGCTGAAAATGAGGTTATAAATGGAATTTTATAAGTAGTAAGATTTTTAAATTTTGTAAATTGAAGTCTTTATAAAATATAAATGGGAATTTATAAACATTGTTTTATAAATCCGAAACCGGCTTATTTTGATAAGTCAATTATTTTAGATTTTTAAAGGAGATATATTCATGATTTTGGACGGTGGATAATCCTTTAAACTGTAGAAAAATGTTGAATTTGGTTAACGAAGAATATTCGCGATTTTGGGACAGTGAATAATATATTAAAGTGTTTTGGTAAAGTGATATTTTAAATAGAATTAAAACGATTTGAAGTTGTTTTAAAATGTATTAAGTGTCGAAACCATAGATTTCAACATCCATTGTTGAAATAGACGTTTTCGAGAAATAAGGAAAAGATGGACTATAACACTGTTGTTATAGTAAATGATTTTCGAAAGGAAAGGTTTTGTATATTATTGGGATTTATATATCTATCTAAATTTCGAATCCCTATACTAGTGATTTTGGGGTTGTCGTCACGATGTTTTACGCAACATTCGTTTTGACTCAAATAAATGTGTTTAAGAGGATGTTTCCCTTAAAAATAAAATATATACTTAAATTGTGATTTAAATATATTGAATATTTTCCAAATGTTGAAAATGAATATATTTGTGAATTACTTATTATTAATAAGTATGGAAATGTTTTTTCCAATATGAAGTGAAATGTTTTGAGATTGTATCTTTTTAAAGATAAATTGAAAATTAATATTAGAAATCGATTTGAAAATCGTATATTCATAGATATTTTGGAAATGTAAATTCACTATGGAATTTATAAAAGAAAGGGGAAATTTGTTTAAAAAAATAAACGTTGATTTATTTTTTAAGTGTGGAAATAATTATATATCTTTTTAAGATATTTTTGGAAAATAAATAATTTGGAAAATTAGTTGGAATCTGGTGATGTTGTGCATACCTATTGATAGTTAAATAACCGACTATAAATATTTACCTTTAAAGAGGTATTTGTTGTGATTTGCTTGAATTTGAATGCTATAATTATTTTTAAAATAAGCATCACTATTCGGGTTAGCTGAGAAAAGACCTTTGGGTCATATAACCCATTCCGAATATGTGATACGTCGTTATGGATTGCATTTGAAGACCGGATATTTATGAAAACGGAAGGATTACCGTCGAATGTTTCTGCATCGGCTGATCTCCGATATAGAAATTTATCACCCTTAGTGATGGGAAGTTCGGACGTGATTAGTGAATTTCCGGATTGCAAGGGCTTCTTTGGAAGTGCCTTCGGTTCCGTTCGATCCCGAAACGGACTTGTATGGATGTGTGTCTGACGTTACAATTTAAGATGTAAAGCTGGTTTCTATCAAATATATTTCTGTTGGTGGCGGAGAATTTATTCTCTTAGCTTAACACCCTTCTCTGAGATGTACGAGCTCAGAGGTTATGTAGTTGATGGTTACTAGTGATACATTCCCAAATTAGTAATGTGACATACGAAGTGCTGTTGAGCATATGTGATCAAAGCACAGCTTTTGTATAAAGCGTGGCTTTGTGGACAAGACTTCGTCGGACCTCACACCCCGGAAATGGTCAAAACAGGAAGGATGCAGCAAGGTTATTAGGGGGTAGGGCCCCTTTAGTGTATGTCATTCCTTCTGGATAGAGGTGGTATCATGGTATGGAGCCCAGATACTTAACCTATGTTGTTGCTGCAAATTTATTACTTTGTGGTTGTTGGAATCGAGGATCCTCGATAAAGGTCGGTTACGACCGAGGGATGACATATTTGTGTTAGTAGTTACCCAGTTAGGGGTTAACCCGGCCTTGTGTTGGCAGAGATCTAACCGTAATGTTAGGTTGGGTTCTCGGGTCGTCTTTCCAGAGGCGTACTCATGTGGCAATGGGAAGTTCCTTGGCCTGACCATTTGTTCGAAATCCAAAGAAACATTACGATCTTGTGCGGTTTTAGTTGTAGAACCTACCATTTACTTATGGTGGTCACCACTGTTTAGATGGTAGCTATAGTAGGCATAAGTGCGGAATGCCTATGCTGGTTAAGATTTATATCTTTACTTTCGAAAGGTTTTCTGCACTATGCACTAGTAATAATATAAAATGTTTCTTTTTAATGCGTATCAAGCATATTTGACTATCATAAGGAAAAATCTCCTCCGATTCTGCGTTTGCATTGTGTGTGTGTGCGGGAGGCCTTATGGTAGTCTCATTTTCCAAAAAGCATTGCGAATCTATTTTAAAATATCCCTTGGTTTGTTTTTAAAAGATAAACTGTTTTAAGTTCTCACACCAGTCCCATGACTGACCTGGAGTTTATTGTTTTCCATCCTAAACTCTGGGTGCCCACCAATTTCTACATGGGCAGTCTAGAGTC
Organism: Allium cepa; assembly: GCA_030765085.1. NCBI lineage: Eukaryota > Viridiplantae > Streptophyta > Magnoliopsida > Asparagales > Amaryllidaceae > Allium > Allium cepa. The sequence goes on from CM060935.1 coordinate 491,263,372, forward strand.
AGGTTATCAGGTCATTTTGGAATTCGGGAGTTGCTGTAGAAATCTGGAGGCAAGCTGGATGGCATGGCGTATTACTAGTATATGTTGTACTTCTTTTCCGATGTTCGTTGTTGTAAACTCTGATAATGTAATGTAATGTGATGTAATGTAATAACTGATATAGTTCTTTTGTTTAAAGATTATTCATTTATTTATTATATGTTGTTCTGCTGCGATTGTGAGATTCTGTTATTGTTCTGTTGTTTCTTTCTATTCTGTTCTATCTTTCTCTCTTCTTCTATCTTTTTCTTCTTCTTTAACCATAACATTTCGGTTTTCCGGCATTCGATTGCTCGGCAGTTGATATAGTGGACGTACTGATGTCGACCTTCGTGGACGAAAAATCGCGATCGTTACACTTACACTGTATAAGTATGTATGTCCTGACTCGAGTGTTTATGTTTTATTTTACGCTCGGGTCAGCCTAAGTTTCAGTTCAGACTTCTTCATCGGAGCTAGGACTTCTACAGATCACCTTTCAAGCTGCTGTCAATTTCCTTTCGGTTTTTACCTTAGTTTATGCATGGAAACAAATAAATTTGGATTGTTATATTGTTGGCTTAAACTATATTTGGTTTTAAAGACAATATAAATTTTATTTATTTGGAGACTTTGTGAAAGTGGCTTCATGAAACCACTAATTTATTTTAAATTCCGCTGCGAGTATTCTGATTTCTGTGTCTGTGATTCTGTGATTTTGATTTCATTTGCTCCTAATTTATTTACAATATATTGTTTTGAACTATTCAAGCTTGACATATTTTAATGTATTGTCGAATTTGAATGGTGCAAAATAGTGGGACATTTCAAGAGAGACTGCCCTACTCAGAAGAAGGGCAAGCCATCATGGATTTTCGCTGTTACTTTTGCGTCCTCTCTAGCTCCTCAGCCTGCACCTGCTCCCGCTCCTAGTGACTCTCAAGGTACACTTCAGGGTTCTTTTACTTTGTTTAAATCTCCCGTTCGTGTTTTATTCGATACCGGAGCTTCCCATAGCTTTATTTCGTCGAATCTCTGTAATAAATTTGAGCATCTCCACTCTCCCGAGTTTGCTTCTATATCCTTTTGTGTTTCAAATCCTATTGGGGGTCCTGCTAATCTTAGTGGAATTTTTAAGCAAGTGAAGCTTCTCTATTTCCAGCAATGTTTCACTGGTGATTTTTATATCCTGGGTTTTGACGCTTTCGATCTACTGCTTGGGGGTGATTGGTTGGATAGGCATGATGCCCGTATCTCTTGTAGTTCTCGAACGGTTGCCCTCAAGGATGATCTTGGTAATTCCTTAAAGATCCAGTGCAGGCTACCTCAGGATTTCGTGGTAGTTTCATTAATTCTCTCGATATTTTCCTTGGTGATATCGAGTCCACTCCTGTGGTTAATTTATATCCCGACGTATTTGGACAAGTCACTTCTTTACCTCCGAAGCGGGAAATTGATTTCCGGATTGACCTTATTCTTGGAGCACGACCTGTAGTTCTCCCACCCATAAGAATGGCACCCCGGGAGAAGATCGAATTAAGGAATCAAATTCAAGACTTGTCCTCTAAAGGTCTGATCAGACCTAGCTTTTTGGAATGGGGAGCAGCCGTGGTTTTCATCACTAAATCAGATGGTTCTCTCCGGATGTGTGTTGATTATAGGGAGCTGAATAAGCTCAATATGAAAAACAGATATCCTATGCCCCGCATCAATGATATGTTCGATCAACTCTATGGAGCGACTGTTTTTTGTCAACTTGATTTAGCCATAGGTTTCCACCAGCTTAGAGTTGCTGAGGAGAGCATTCCCAAAACTTCTTTCCGTACTGAGAACGGGTTCTTTGAATCGCTTGTTATGCCTTTTGGCCTGACCAACGCTCCTGCTTTCTTCATCGACTTGATGAATCGAGTCTTTGGCGATGTGCTCAATAAAGTTGTTCTAGTTTTTATTAATTATATCCTTGTGTTCTCCAAGTCTGAGGAAGAGCATAAATCCCACTTGATCTTTGTGTTGGGGACCCTTAGGAGTCACCAATTAAAAGCAAAATTCTCAAAATGCCATTTCTGGGAAGAGGAAGTCCGATTTCTCGGACATATTTTCTCTAGTGAAGGAGTTTCTGTTGATCCAGTTAAGATCATTGCGATCAAAGATTGGGAAGAATCTAAGACTCCAACTGATATTCGCAGTTTTCTAGGCCTTGCCGGTTACTATCAGAGGTTCATTGAGAACTTTGCTCGGATTTCTGCACCTCTGACTGCTCTGACTCAAAAGAATGCTAAGTTTATACGGAGTGATAAGTGTAAAGCGGCATTCCAAGAGTTAAAGGATAAGCTTACTTCCGCACCAGTGCTTATCGTTCTGAATGGAAATGAGAGATTAACGGTATTTACCGATGCTTGTCGAGAGGGTTTGGGAGCAGTATTAATGCAAGATGGGAAGGTCATTGCATATGCTAGTCGTCAGTTGAAGACCCATGAGGCTAATTATGCTGTTCATGATTTAGAATTGCTGGCTGTTGTCTTTGCTTTGAAGCTTTGGAGACATCATCTCTAGGGAGCTAAATTTGATCTCTTCACCGATCATCATTCCTTGAAATATATCTTCACACAGAAGGATTTGAACCAGAGACAAGTTTGGTGGCTCGAGTTCCTTGCTTCTTACGATCTAGACATAAACCATACTCCTGGGAAAGCAAATGTAGTGGTGGATGCGTTGAGTAGGAAGAAATCCTTGTTGTGCCAACTTGTTGTTTCTTCTCCTCTTGTGGATCGTATCAAGGCTAAGCAGGATGAAGATGAGATGCTTAGACGTATGAAGGGAATTGTCCGTAGCAAAGTTGGTGGAAATAGTTTTATTGGTAGGGGAGCTCAGATTGATGACAAAATGATCTTGAGGATTAATAATCGGATTTGTGTCCCGAATGTTGACGGTTTAAGACAGGAGTTACTTCGGGAACATCATCAATCCAGACTTTCCATTCATCCTAGTGTAGAGAAGATGTATCAGGATTTGAAGAAACTTTATTGGTGGAAGGGTAGGAAGCGCGATGTCTCTATCTTTGTTAATAGATGTGCGACTTGTCAGCAAGTCAAGGCAGATCCTCAGAAGACACCGGGTTTGTTGCAGCCTCTGGAGATTCCCAATCGGATATGGGAGCAAGTTTCTATGGATTTCATCGATGGTTTACCGAGATCTAGGAGGGGAAATGAGAGCATCTGGGTTATCGTGGATAGACCGACCAAGTCCTCTCATTTTATTCTGATCAAGGCTAATCGTACGGCTTCGAGCTTATCTGAGATTTATATGAGGGAGATTGTTCGCCTCCATGGTGTTCCCCTTAGCATAGTTTGTCATCGAGACCTATCTTCACCAGAAAATTTTGGAAAGCTTTCCAAGAATCCTTGGGTACTCGTCTGAATCTGAGCACTGCTTACCACCCACAGACTGACGGTCAAACAGATAGGGTGAATCAGATTCTAGAGGATCTTCTTCGTGCCTGTATTTTGGATTATGGAGGATCTTGGGAAGATCATCTCCATCTTGTGGAATTCAACTATAACAATAATTATCAGGTATAAATTCCAATCCTCTATTCTTATCTTATCTTAATTCCTTATCTATCTCATTCTATCTTTTTCAGGCTAGTCTTAAGATGTCCCCGTTTGCTGCTCTTTATGGGCGACCCTGTAGATCTCCATCCTGCTGGATTGAATCCGGTAACCGCTTAGTTCTTGGTCCTGATATGATTCTAGAAGCTTCGGAGAAAGTCGAGGAGATTAAGAGAAGGTTAAGGATTGCTCAGGATAGGCAGAAGAAGTACGCAGATCGTCGTAGAAGAAGCTTGGAGTTTGCAGTCGAAGATTTGGTTTTTCTTAAGGTCTCTTCCTTAAGAAATGTGGTTCGGTTTGGGCGTAGAGGGGAGCTTGCTCCTAGGTTCATCGGTCCATTCCGCATCTTGGAAAGGACTGGGGCTCTTGCTTATCGACTAGAGTTGCCCGAGAAATTCGTTGGAATACACAATGTATTCCATGTATCCCACCTTCGTCGCTGTCTACATGATCTACCTCTTATTATCCAGCATTCTACTCTTGATAGTTTGGACATCGAGCCTGACCTAACTATTGAAAGGAAGCTGCTGCGTATCGTCGATCGAGATACGAAACAGCTAAGAAGAAAGTCTGTCCGCTTGGTCAAAGCGCAATGGAGCACTGATGAACGGGATTGCACCTGGTAGACGGAGGAGAGCATTCGTCCTTCGAATCCAGAATTATTCGTTTAAAGTACTTTACCCTTTTATTTTGTACTCCTTTGTTTTCCTTCCTTCGTTCCTTTTCGAGGACGAAAAGTTCTGAGTGGGGGAGAATGTAACAGCCCAAATTTAACAAGTATTTTTCATTTTATTTTTAGAACTTTGGGATTTATTATATAAAAATCTAAATTTTAAATTTATCAAATCATTGCCCAAATTTTTAAATAAAAGATAAGATTTCTAAAATTTTGCCTTTAGTTAAAGATTAACTCTAATTGGAATTCTTATAAATTCTAAAATTTTAATCTTTTAAACTCTAATTTCCAATTCTTTTAGTATATTTGTAACAGCATTCTATAACTTCACTTTTGTCCTTTTCAAAATTTGGTTATATACCTTTAATATAAGTAATTTATATTGGGTGAAAGGAATATAATTTTACGCATATACATTAGTTCTTAATAAATGGTACATAAATCAAAGGTCAATTAAGTAATAAAAAATTTGTGGGGTAAATAACCTATGTAATTACACCTTTAAGTTGTATGTTTATATCCATTTTGATAAAATTTGGTTGGCATAAATGATACGTATTTATACTAAATATTCTTAAAACGTATGAAAATTTAAGCGTTATTTTGTCATAAATATGAGTGTAATTTTGAGTTGGTTATTGCGTCTATAGTGCGCATTCCAAAAATATATACCTTAACTGAAAATGGTTAAATAAATCAGTAAACGTGCATTTTCGAGTAGGAGAAAAGCATATCTGTTTCAATTTTTCGTTTGATCTTGACTAGAAATTTACCTTTTTAAAGATACCCCACTTCCCTTTTTGCTGCAACTATTTTATTTAGTATAAAATCTTAGAATAAAGTAACGTTTAAATCTAATATTATTGTCGTTTCCTCCAATATCAACGCTAGTTTCTTCTCATTATTAAGCACGTTCGCAAATTGTTCAAATTCCATAACCTTTCACATTTTATTCTTGCCATGGTTACCTAAAAATCAATGCAAGATATTCTCTTTAATATTTACATGTTCGCACAAATTATTCTTTTGGTCAATTTTCCATTTCCGTTTTGAAGCAAATCGATTGCTTTTCGTTTTATGTTCTCCTTAATTACGAAACCCATGGCATAATTCCATCACACAACAGATTTCCTACCTATTGCTTATAATAGGAATAGAACCAAGTGGCCGTGTATAACAAGGAATAAATCCATGCTCAATCAACTCATGGCCCTTTTTAAAATATTTATATTCTTCTTGCGCAAAACTTTATTTCTTGCCTAAATCAACGTATAGCTCATTGATAAATACCAGTCACGAACACTTTTTCTTTACCTCATCTTTTGGACTTCGTCTCCTAGCTTGTGTGGAGCTTCAGGTAATGGAAGTTATTTTCTTTCTTCTTCCTTTTATTTTCTTTTTCTTTGTTTTCTTTTACTTCACTCGGCTGCTCCACCTGAAGCTTTGAAATTCCATTTTCATTCTCCACCTTTTGCAAAACTTTATGCCTAACAGTATCTTACTGTGTGAACTCGTGTGCATATAAAATAATAATAATAATAACAACAATAATAATAATAATAAAAGAAATCAATTTGCATAAGCACGGTGAAAAATGTAGGTGGGTTATAGGCTGGATTTCGTAAATTTTCAACGTGAATACGTTGCATGTGAATAGGATATAGGCATGAGCCACTTAAGTTTAGCTTATTGTTTCTTTTTGATCTAGCACGTTATAATATTTGGTTTTAATTTAAGAAAGAAAAATAATAATAACGTGCATAAATGGGCGAGAATAGTAGTTGCATGTTTAAAATTTTAAACCAAAGTTTCATCACCTTTTGCATTGTAGGAAAAAATAAGTGTGCATGCACTACTTTTTGATCACAGACTTTATAACTAAATTTCCCACTGTTCACTCTTTAGCATTCATATAATTCAAATAGAAATTTGGGCCGAGCTTTGAGAATGGGGTCAAGTCTTGGGTGGAGTGGTCGAGAAATTGTGGCAATCATCCTTTTATTTTAATCTCGTTCCAGTTGTTATTTAAAATTTTGATCGTTTTGAATTTCGCGTAATTAGTTATTCGTTTATCTTATTCAAGATCTGAATCGGATTGACTCATCTTCCAATCATTGATCGTGCCTTCTGTACGATGTTCTGTTGTGGTTACCGTAGTTTCGAATCAAAATATTCAGCTTCGTAAAGGTGAGTATTCTCACCCGACAAACATACTTATATATCTGTAAATTTAATAACAAGCGTAATTGTAAAATAATTATATTTAATTTTATTTGTCCGCGATATAAACTTATGATGTTAAAACCCATTATTGAATTGACACATCATCAGTTATATTATCTACTATTAAATGCATACGGTTATTTATTTATTTATTGTTAAATGCATGCTGTTATTTATTTATTTAATTATTTACTTTTACCACACTGCAAGTTCCCTGTAGAAAAAAAATCGTTACGGGTTGAAATGATAGGCCTGAACGATATTTTTTTATTTTTTTAATGGGATTGCGGGTTTGAAATGATAGAACCCGGTTTTTCTTTGTAAATTACGGATTGAAATGGTATATTATCCGTATCATTTGACCTAGGTTAGAAAATTATTATACAGAACCGTGGATATACATATATATATATATATATATATTTTGGAAATATTAAATATTTTAAATGTTATAATTCTTTGTTTAAAATTTGATAAAAAAATGATTTTATATGTATAGTGATATTATACTAGTTAAATATGTAAATAAATGTTAGAAATTTAAAGTATAAATTTATCTTGAAAATTTGGATTTGTAAAGCAAATGGAATTTAAGTTAGGAAATAAAATACGAAATTTGGCATAACTTGAATATAAAGCGAATTAATAAAGGTTAAGTTATGAATTAAATAGTTAAATTAGTGGAAAATATGGAAGTTGAAATATAACTTGATTTAGAAATGGGAGGCTGGTTTTGAAACAAAGGTAAGTTAAGAAATTAGTTGAAAAATTAGTTTATTTTTGAAATGGTAATTTAACTTAATTGTTAAGTAAAATCCATAGAAATTTTGCACTTAATTTTAATAAGTAAAAATAAAGAAGTTAGATATATATTTGCAAACCTTACTTTATAAAAATCATAAATTATTGAGTAATTTAAATGATTATTTAAAATTATGATTTTGTAAGTCAAATTTGTTTAAATAGAGGCTTATTTTGCTAAAATTATATTTAATTTACTCAAATCGGTTGTAAAGGATATTTTCGCACTTTGTAAGTGCTGAAATTGATACAAATGAGCTAAGGCTAAACCTTTGGGATTTATATGGGATTTTTTAAGAATTATACTTCTCCTTTAAATATTTTATATATAGTATTTGATTTAAATATAACTATTTTGGAATTTATAACCACGGGTAATAATAACGTGGGTTGTTAAAGAGACCGGGATCGGACATGAGCATACTCTCTGTCGATACCGAAAACCACTTTGACAACTGTGTACGCGGTGGAGATTCCAGAATGAAGTAGGATGGGGGTGACGTTTCCTTTGAGGTAAACACGTGGACCCGACTCCCGTGAGTTGGCATAAGGTGGCTAAAACAGGAGCGATTCTCGGATTAATGAGGTAGCACCTCTGATCGGACGCACTTCTTCGTATGCTATTCTATTACTTTTTTGATTGTTTTGGTGTGCACCTTTGATTTGGGAGTGTTGTTCGAGGTGGGCGATAGTAGCAGCTATGCGTTACCACCGGCCCGGATAGCAATTGGTATATCTACCCTGGCATTGCCTAGTTGTGCCGTGTCACCTACCTTAGCGAGCCTTATACGATTTTAGTTTTGTACCATACCTATGGAGTGCCCTCTGACGACGCCCAGTACGGGGGGGATTACGGTACTGTATAGACTATGAGAATATATTATGTGTTAAGGGCTATATGGGTAACCCCTTAACGCTATTTAAAAGTAAGTTTATTTTACTAATAAACACTATTATAATAGCGAAATATTACTACATAGTAAATAGTTTAACGGATCCTTAGAGGATGGGCGATCCCAAGCATCCTTTAAGTTACTTGTACTTTATTACAGTTCACTTGAATTAGCTTACACTGTATAAGTATGTATGTCCTGACTCGAGTGTTTATGTTTTATTTTACGCTCGAGTACCCCTGAGTTTCAGTTCGGACTTCTTCATCGGATCTAGGACTTTTGCAGATCACCTTTCAAGCTGCTGTCAATTTCCTTTCAGTTTTTACCTTAGTTTATGTAATGGAAACAAATAAATTTGGATTGTTCTATTATTGACTTAAACTATATTTGGTTTTAAAGACAATATAAATTTTATTTATTTGGAGACTTTGTGAAAGTGGCTTCATGAAACCACTAATTTATTTTAAATTCTGCTGCGAGTATTCTGATTTCTGTGTCTATGATTCTGTGATTTTGATTTCATTTTCTCCTAATTTATTTACAATCTATTGTTTTGAACTATTCAAGCTTGACATATTTTAATGTATTGTCGAATTTGAATGGTGCAAAATAGTGGGTCGTTACAGGCGTGGAGCCGGCCCGCGTTCAGGGTCTGACGTTCCTTGCCTACCCTCTAATGGGTTCTTAACAAACTCCTGCAGCTTTCTCTGCCTGATTAACCTTTCTATGGCGTCATGGAGCTGTCTACACTCCTCAGTTTGTTCCCGTGGGTCTCATGGAAGCGACAGTACTTCCCCATCCATTTTTGTTCCTTAGTGGACTCCTTTGGGCGCGGCTTTCTGTATTGGAAGGTGTTACAGGTAGATAGGTAAATGTTTTCAAGAGACGTATTCAGGGGGTGTATTCGTTGTAGGTCGAAATCCTCGACTTCCATTTCCCTGTCTCTTTTTTCTTTCCGGGATTTCCGCCTCTAGATCCCTTAGATTGCCTAGGATTTTTTAGGACGTTGACTTGAACTTTTCCCGAACTGTCGCCGGATTGCTTCACAGCGATATTACTTTTCACAGTGTCCTGAACTGGCCCTGGCGCCCTATCTCGTCTCGTCCATCGTCCTTCCTCCCTCCTTATGAACTAGTTATCTTTGGAATAGAATCGCTCCAACGTAGTTGGGGGCTTTCCCGCCAACCAATCTTCAAACTCCGAGTCTGGATCTACACCTCGTATTACTGCATCAAGATTGCATGGTCGTTAGGGTTGCTAACTTTAGTGGCGGCAACATGAAACCTCTGCAAGTATGATTTCAAAGACTCTCCTGGAGCCTGAATCACACTTGATAAGGACATCACGTCCTTTGGACGAGTAGCATGTATCATAAATTGTTCAACAAATTTCATCGCCAACTCGTCGAAGCTGGATATAGACCGCAGAGGAAGTCGAGTAAACCACATAGTGACGATCCCGGACAAAGTGATTGGGAAGCACCTACACTTAGTTGCGTCATTCACCATTTCATAATCCATCATCCATTCGTACCTCATCATGTGTTGCCTTGGGTCAGCTTTCCCTTCATAGGCTAGGATAGTCGGCATACTGAATTTCTTGAGATACTCAGCCTATAGAATAATGTCTATGAAGGGAGTATGACTCCTGGACACTACCCAATCTTCGTTGGTTAAGCCTTGGTTTTCTCTCATTAACTGTCTGACCATGGCTGATAAGCCTAGAGTTTGTATGAAGGATGGAAGGTTGGGTTCCGTTCCACGGGACCGTGCGGGTTGATGTCCCACCTATTTGCGGTCGGGCAAACGTGCGTCCTGAAGGCCAGCTTGATTAGGGTCTTGCTGAGCCAGGCATCCGGTATCCTCATGTGCCTGATCCCTTGTGGATTGATCAGTGGCACCTTTCTGTGCAGCTTCAGTCTAACGGCGTCTACGCCTAGGAGGTTCATCGGCTGAAGTCAGTTGCCTTCTACTCATGGTAACAGAGATTAGTGTTGGCTTGAATCTACTCAGCCAGTTGCCTTCTACTTTCCCTTAGTTCTCTTATCAATTCGTTGAACTCTGTTCGAGAAACGACTTCCGTTTGATTTTGGGTGGAGGGCCCTACGCCTTGAATTGCTTGCTGGTTGCTAGGTCAAACTTATTGCACACTATCAGTCTAGTGGACGTCCGCATTGTGAGAGGCTGATCGGGTGCGTGGTCTTCCCACAGTGTAGTTGTCGGTTGGAACTCTGAATAGATTCAATGGGCGTCCAATGAATTAGTCTGATCTCCTTCAGGTGATTTTTCAATCCAGTAGCTACAAAGTAGATCCTATCGACCTAAGAATTCGATTCTCAGTGAAAGCACCAAATTGTTAGCACCAGAATTGGTCACTAACACCCTTGAGTAGAGTTATGTAGAAAGATTAATGAAGAAAATAAATTCGAACAGAGGATAATGTGCTAAATTAAACATAGGAAACAAGAACACCAAATTTATAGTGGTTCAACGTAACTGCCTAAGTCCACTTTGAGGTTAATCTTTATTGCTTTTCTCACTAATCAATTACAGATACAATCCATACACCAATTATTTGATTACAATCGTTAAGCAAAAAAGATAATTCTTGAATGAGTCTTGAATGAGGCAGAGTCTCCCCGGTGTTCTCGAAAAAAGGTCCCTTTCACTGTGCCCCTGCCTCTCTATTTATAGACGAAGATGGTTTGGACTTCCTTGGTGGGCCTAGTAGTTAGACAGTTTGGCCCAAAATGAGTGAACTTTGTGTGCCGAACCACAAATGCCGATCGGCAAATGCCGAGCGCTTCCTTATTGCCGAATGAGGCGATGTGTTGAGTGAAGAGTGCAAGCCGAACGAGAACCGATGTCGGTCGAGGGGAGATGCCGAACGAGGTCGAAATGCCAAACGAGCTTCATGCCGGTCGAGATTGAATGCCGAACGACTCTGACATGTGGAACGGCCCTCAATGCCGAATGCGGTCTAGATGCCGAGTAGTGTGGAACTTCGAACGACTCTGACATGCCGAACGGCCCTCAATGCCGAATGACCATGCTGTGCTGAACGGCCCTCAATGCCGAACGATATACAATACGGAACGACCCTCAATGCCGAACGACCATAGATGCCGAACGGCCTGGTCGTGCCGAATGGGGACAGAGGCCGAATGAAGTCTCTTCATCAAGTCTTTCGTTGCCCGATCAAGCCACTGGGTAACAGCATGCGACTTCTATTATGGTGCTCAGTAATTGCTATGAGTTCCAAGCGCTTAGTATGAGTGTCTTTCGTAGACACCATTGTCTTCTATGTAGGGAGCTATACATTTTCTCTGGATCCACGATGGGTGTTTTGCGCATCTATCGTAGATACCATTGACTGCTGTATGGGGAGTTATATAGCATCTCGTCCGTAGTAAGGTCTATGAAGCAGCAGGCCAATCCAAAAGGGTAGAATTAGGGTTATAGCCTAATTATAGGATTAGGGATTCATCCTAATTAAAGTAGAAATCAAGGACAGGTGTAAACAATCAAAGCTAACCTATCTTATAAATCAAGCAATATTTAATCGTACTTATTTCCAGTTTATCTCTTTCCTATTCCCTTTGTTACACTTATTTATGCTAGAACTATTATAGATTTATTACTTTTATTTTGCTTAAAGACTCTAGTAATCATTTAACAAACTTTTAGTCTGACCCACTCCTCTATTTTCGCTTTTTCTCCCGTAGGTAATCAAGGGAGAAGTTAGTAGATTGCTGTTGCTTGGAGTTTTCTTAGAGAGATTTCTACTATGTATTTCTTTTATTTTCAGCTTTTGTTCTTTCTATGTACTGGGTTATTATGAGGGATATTATGTACTCTGATTTTTGAGACTATGAGTTTTCGTTTCATGAGACATATTGGATTTTTAGACATATGTCGATATCACTCAACTAAATATATTGAAGATTATGAATCTTAATTATAAGTGTTGTCCTCTATCATTTATATATCAATAAATTTCTTACATACCCTCTGGTTGTTGAGAAAACTTAAGTTAGAAATGTTATGTGTAGTATTATTAATATATTAAATAGCCAAAGTAAGATAACTATATGTATTTGTTGAGTAAACTTAAGATACATATACTATACTCAGGCCAACATGAAATGGTAGGTATGCATGAATAATTCTTTTTGATTTGTTGAGCCAAATCATTGTAGAAATGAGATTAGGACAAGGAACCACGGGTTAGGAGTTGTATGTGATACAGCCGATAAGAAGTTATCCATTATTTATGGGGCCATGACTTGATAAGCAAACTCAAGTTCATAATCATAAGACATACGAGTCCTAACGGTCACTAGTTAAGTCGAAAAACTTCGATGTTTCATCTTATGGTTTGAAGAAATGTAAAAGACTAATGGAAGCCTTATCGAATAATGAAAAGGTAACATTTAACCTTTCTAATATTGTAAGAACATCTGCTATATAAAGTTATAATAGTCTAAATTGATAAATTTGTGAAATTAATGTAATTAATAAAATGTTTGTCAATTAAAATATACAAATGAATTGAATTAATATTGACAAATAGAAATATAAAATGTATAATAAATTTTTTTCACGTTGACCCGTGAAAGTGCCCAATTATAAAGTCATGGAATATGTTCGTAAGTTGGTCACTTACAAGTTCACTTGCCCGAGATAATGTATTGTCCTCAATGAGTTTCAAACTCTAAAATCAATATAAGAATATGAATATTTGTTCCATATACGATCATATATAAATGTTATATGATGAATGGTCATAATTTGTAGTGTATGAAACCTCAATGAAATTAGTTCACTGAAATAAGTAATCTTTAGTGTGAAATCGTGTATTCAATATGATTGATTACAATAATGATCTTGTGTTTTTAAATGTAACATTAGACCAAAGACTAGAAGATATTTCTAAGAATTCAATCTTTGAAATATCACTTTGATCAATTTGTATGAAGTGAAATATATTTGATATCTTTAAAAGTTAACAATTACCAAATGCACTGTTGTAAAGAGTTCATTATGGTATTGTAGTGAGAATTTCCTTTGAATGTTTAGACTATTTAGAAAGGAAACTGAATGTATAAAAGTGAATGTAACTTAAGTTCTGGTTGAGATGAAGAGAGCGAATGGTCATTTTGCTTCATAAAGAAATTTGGAAATGAGAATTGTAAAATAATAATAGGTACTTAACATTGGAACAAGGAACATGATTTCTATTCCGAAAAGTATTTTCACATAGAAAATTGTTTTTAATGATATTTACTTCTTTGAATTTAGGATATTTGATCTAAAAATTCTTGACTATAAAGTAGTAATAGTAAATGAAATATATAGCCTATATTAAGTGGTTGAATGGAATTCCGTATTTTGTACGCTATTATAGTAATGGAAAGAATATTGGAAACATTCCATATTGCTATTATTAGTAACATCAAGCAACAAAAATTATTTTCATAAAATATAGCGAACATTGTTTATGAAATAATAAGTGTTTTTCGGTGTTGACTAAAAAATAAACATAGTTTTATTTCAATATGATCATTATAAATATTCGTTATAAAATAAAACCATAATAGTGGTATTAGTAATGCATTGGAAAATATAGTAGCACCTGAAGTTATTTGCAATTATTTTAGAATTATATATAATTTTGAGAAATAATTATTTGACTATATGATTAATCATATGGTACTATAGAATTTTATCTCATACAATTAAGGTAAATGCATCCATTCAGCGGGAGTGTCATAAGAGTTGATGAACTATTCAAATTGATAAATACTGATGTATGTAATAACAAGTCTGTTTATGCCAAACGGTTCCATACACTTATTATATTCACCGATGAGTTATCACTGATATGGGCACGTGTATTTGATACACATATAGTATGTCTATGATAACTCATAGAGTATAAAACAGAAGTAAATAAAATAAACATGTTATAAAAAAATAAAATGATTCGAATTTGACCAGATAGGTCAGTATATTGGCAAGACTTTCGAACATACCTAAAGACGAATAAAGATTCAACCTCAAAAATCATTCCTCTCTAAGTTACATAATGATGTGTCGGTAAGGAGTAATCGAACTTTGTTGAATGAAGTACGATTAGTTGTGAGTGAAGTTGAGTTAACTTCTTTCAATAAGGTCATGTGCTTAAGAGTAGTAGATAAGGTCAAAAGTAAGTTCATCTAAATAATAGTTTACAAAATCAAATAAGATAAGGGTTTATATGAAACCCAACATATCCTAGGCCAAAGAGTTGGCAGGTTTTGTGAGTTGAAAGACTGCACGTAATAATTGTACATAAAGATCTTGTATGAATCACCCCTAAAGGAGTTTGGGAACTTCTATCATTGGATGCCCAATTTATGTTTTGGATGTAAGTATTTTAAACTAAAACCAAATTAGTTTTATATATAAGTCAATTCATAAAGTGTTTATAAATACATATTCCATTGCACCGAGAAACACTATTGTTTAAAAAAAATAAAACTTCGTATCAAAGGAATTTCTTTGAGAAATTATTAGTATTAAAATGGATTTGGGCATGATCCAAAAATAAAGCTGATGACATAGGATGAAACGAAATCAACCAAACCTAAATGAACACATCACATTGGAGTATCTAATAGGTATTCTCACATGTTGAAGAGAAACTATGAGTTTCTTATCAATGTTGAGAATAGAGATTACTCAGTTGTCAATTAAACCATTAAGAGTATTGACTCTATGATATCGTATGATGCACAAATCCGAAAAGAATTCCAAGTATGTTATCAAAACTTTATTTTGGTAGTTGTATCTTAAGGGATATGATCCACTGGCCACGAAACATCTTTCAAGTGTAAGACTAATGCAGTTGGAATATGATAAGCAACGTTATAAGAATAACATCACATATTTCAGTTGTTGAAAATTGCGTAATAGATTCGTTATTCCATAGGCTCAAGTTATTTTGGATTTACTTATAAAAATATCGCTTGGTATGACTTTTTATTTGGTACATATACGTTGAAATTGAAAATTCTAAATAATGATTTTCAATAGACTTTTTGTACATAACAAGTAAAGTGTCTCGAATATGGTAGATGCGATGAATGCGATGATTTTATGGGTTTTTGGACATGAACCAGGAAATAAATAGGAAAGTATTATTTTGTAAGCATCGGAACTGAATAAGTATCTTGATAAAAAATTTGAATAGTTTGATTTTCAATCAAAATGCAGAACAAGCGTGTGTCCATAAGAAAGAACCACTAAAAGATACATAGATATTTCTAGACTATAAATAAACAACATACTGCTTATTGTTAACGGTGTACTTATGTTAAAATTAGTAATACTTTGGCTGTTCAATATTCGATATTGGATTCGTAAATTATATCTTTCATAATAGGCATAAAAGATGTTGGGCATGTCTCAAACAATATGCAAAGACACCATATTAAAATGTTTAATATGGAACATATAAGATGAATTCCACATGCTTTAACACCAGAAAATATTATACATGTTTTATTGTCTATATTATTATATTTTCTTGTGTGTTTGATACATGAAGGAAATATCAAATTCAAGTTGAGATCAATAAATAGTAGTTTAAAGTATTCTCGAGTATTTACGAAATACTAGAGAATTGTTTATAGAACAATGAACTCCTTATGAAGGAGAGTATGAACTCAAACTTCATGGTGATATTGAGTATAATATGTCAATATCAAATTCATATTCGCACAGTAATTTACAAATTTTAAGTTGGAAATGTTCCAAATGAAAGGTTGTGGCTGATTCAATGGAAGGCTAAGTACATCGCCTTGAATAACACCGCAATAAAAGTAACGTCTATAAATATAAATGCACAAATTTATAACTGAGCTGGGGGTGATTCTAATATTAAGAAAACTGCATTATTTTTATATGATGATAATGTAATAATAAAAGCTTATTAGAAGTCGAGAAACATACTCCGTATAGTTTTACATGATAAAGGTAGTTTATTAACTGTAACGACCTGGAAATTCAAACACTTTATCTTCTAATATCTCAACTTCTAGAAAATGGTTTAATATTGGAAATATGATTTTATAACCCTATTAAACACTATTAATTAATAACTAAATGTTAGAAAACTTAATTTCGAAATATGTTTACAAAAATATAATCTTTTATTAAATACTGAAAATGTGAAAGAAAAATATTTGTCCGAAAATCAATATTGTGTTAAATATAAGTTGTTGTAATAATTGCACACTTGTAGGATATCATATGAACACATTAACAAGTGCTTATCCTTTTATAAATAATGGTAATTAATTAACCTAAAAGCTTCTAGAAAGGACTTAAAGAACCCTTGATTTAAGAAGCAAAAAGTTGAGTGATTTAAGGAAAGAATGGTGTGTAAAGGCATGGTTGCACATGACTTCTTGGCTAGCCATATGAGGACATAGAGGGTCATTTAACAACTTACTAAAGCCTATAAATAAGCACATGTAGTCCCCTTAATGAGTTACCAATTCACTTAATAAAGAGTCACTCATTTTCACTCTTTCCTCTTCTCAAAACTCTCTAATTTTGAGTAACTCTATCAAACACTCCCCAAACTTCTCAAAACTCATGCTATCATCCTAGTATAGCATATAACATCATTATACCACCTCAGAACTAAAAGAAGTGAAGCCCATCTCCCAAAACCCCTAAGGTCCATGAGCATCTAGGCACATTACGCCTTGGCCGAACCCATTTTCTGCCTCCACCTCCTGTTAGACGTGCTTATCTAGGGTCATCTCCTTCTTATTTTATGTTCTTAGGTTGTGGGTAGGAAGGTTGTTGTGTTGTTTCAAGGTAGAGGTTGAAAAGAATTAGCTTGATTTGGTTGAAAAGTAAGTTATCTTACTCACTAAAATAAATAAAAAACTATAAACTTGTCATATGTGATAATATTTCTTATTATAAACTATGATAATATTCCATAACAACTTAAAGTTATGACCCTTGATTATATGCTTCAAAAAGTACGTAATATGCTAAAGTAATTGCCTTATAAACCTTTGAAATGTGCAGTTTAAATTAAGTACATTCGAATGTTCAAAATGGGCATGTTGATTTAAATACATATGTTAAAATATGTTTCATAGAATGTGGTTTGATATTGGGAATCATATAGGTGAATATAATGGAATGATATTAAATGTTGGATTAATTACGGAAATGTTTGTACAACGATAGTCACTTTTAACGCACTTTGAAATCCCTTCTTTTTAAACTTACTCTTTAAAAACTCCATATTTCATTTACTTTCAAGTAAAATGTTTTACATACTTATAGTAGTATAAAAGATAATAAAAAGTGATGTTTCAAAGCTATGTTATTTATAAAAAAAATTAGCGAAGTTATGGTCTATATAGCGATAATTGCTACAGAAGCACTTTGGAAAAACAAGTTTTTTTAACAAAGTTTAAAGCGTTGCTAATTTGGATATTTTATGAAATATTTACAAGAGAGTTTTATAAAAGATACATAGGTACTTTAAAAAATAAGTAAGAAGTTTAAATAGGTTTTAGATAACTATTTTAAGTTTTAAAGATAAGATTATTTCTAATTTATATACAAAGAACTAGTATATTGTATAAATATAGTAAAACTTTAAAAATCGATATTAAGTAACTATTTTTAAGGTAATATTTCCTAAACTATTTATGACTTATTTAAAGCTATTTTAAAGGTTATTTAATTATATATAAATCTACAAAACTATTTTCAACTCTTTTATTAAAATAAGAAATTTTATACGCTTTCCTTTCTTTACTTACTTTAAATTCTATTTTCTTATTAAGTAAAATTATTATATATGTAAATATATACATATATTTATATATATGTATGTGTATGTATATGTGTGTCATTTCAAAAGAGTTTCTAATTTATATAAAAATAATTTTAAAAGACTATTGTTTTAGAAGAAGGGATGACAAGTAGCAACTTTGTAATGACCTTAGTTTGATTGTTTATGGGATGTCAATATTACCATGCTTAACACTAAAAGCCAAACGAGTAAACTTCTCTATTTGTGAGAGTCAGGACTGATGTTTTGGTAGGGATGGAGCAATAAAACTCTAAACTTTAGACTTCCTTCATGGCCGTGGAATAGTTAAGTAGAATTGTTGGAAACGTGTAAAGTGTACGAATCTTGATTTCCATAAGCAAGAGTTCGAGACTCGATATTCGATTAGTCAACTACCGAGCTTCACCAAACTTAACTTAGGGAGTACACCAAAGGCTTCGCATATTTATACCAATGAGAACCCTTGAGGAGGAGCATTGGTATGAAATGCCTAAAGCTTTCTATTACTTCTAAAAATCCGAATTAAGTTAACCAAAAATTCATCGATTGATTTTGGAGAGTTCGGGATCGGTAAGAGTTTTAATTGCCGAATACTGCTTCAAAAATATTATACGGTTCAGTTTTGGAAACGATCATTGAATTGGTTTCTTTTCAAGTGATGATGACTCATATGAAAGGTGTCAAACATAGCCTCGACATTGGAAAAATTACTAAAGGCAGAGTAGGCTGCATAATACGAGGATTTTGCTAACCCAAAGGAGTACATCAACTCCATTATATGGAGTATGCTTATCGATATACTGTTAGCAGTTATCGATATATTGCTAGCAGGGGTTGTTGATACTTGGTTCTATGGTTCATGTCTACATGTTCGAGCATAGGCCAGTTGTAGTTTTCCATATGGTAGATTTTCTCTAGAGATATACTGTGCTCGAATGGTATCTTTTGATCCTTGTCGTCGGAGATCCGCTTCAGTTTTTAAGCTGAACGCGTCTCCACGTAAAATCCATTTATACAAACGTGCCTTAGCGGTTTTAAATGTACTCAAATATGTTATGGCGTGACAAATGTAAGCATCACATCTGTTTTCATATTTATATTACACGCCTTAGACATTATCTATAATATCACCTAATGTAAATACCAACTAAGTTGGTTCTTTCGAGGGGAAACCAATACGTTGATTCGGTTGGTCTTGGAAGTACTGTTATGTGTTTATATGCATTTCTGAGTTTCTTATACCATACTTATGTCTGACATGTGATGTTTCTTTTCCCAAAACTCCTCATATGATCTTTTGAGTAGATTGAATAAAGCAGGTCTTAGAGTTGGATGCTTTCAAGCTTATGGACACATGCCGGATACTTCTACCTATCTATCTACCTATTTTAATTTCCGTTTACTATTATGTATGCATTCAACATTGTAAGACATGCAGTTATAACTATCCAGGCTGATTGTAGTACTTAGTCACTTTGTAACACCAAGATTCATGTTTGTTGGAGTAACTCTTCTACTACACTTTTGGTATATTATATATTATCATTCCATGTGCAAGATTCTGATATTGTGTTCGTCTTTCTTGTTCTGTTTCTTTTTATTTTACATTAACTTTCCATCTTTATGGCACTTGGGTGATCGGCACATGAATACCATGTATGTATTTAGTATCTACATTTGGAGATCGAAAAGGAGATTGTTACATTTTGGTATCAAAGCACAAGGTTGAGCGAACATCTTGGCTTTGGTTAGGTATGGGTCATTAGAGATAGGGTAAGTGATGCCTAGAATGAGTCGAGAGTATTATACATATGAGAGTGTATTTGTTATTGCAAAACTAAACTTCTAAAATATTTTATTAGAAATATTTTCTTCAAATAACCCCTTTCTTTGAAAATCAACTCCTTTGAACTAATCATGTCTTAGTAATTCTTTCCTAGTATATCCTTTCTTTGCTATATTGAGGTAGCAACCTATGAGTACCTTGTTGCAACTGCTAGAGATAGTAGAGGTCGTGGTGTTAGAAGAGTACCGTCACCAACAGTGAAACCCAAGCTCCAAGGAATGTTGTTCCTATAGCCGAGCCTATAGTGAATGCGGTTGAAGAAGTAGGGTACAGATTTGAGAGGATTGGTGCTCAAAAGTTTAGTGGGACTAAATCGATTATTGAAGTTCATACATGGTTGAGTTGTGTGAGAGGATCTTTGGACACTTAGAGTTAGGGATGATATGAAGCATCATTTGGCTTCTTATCATCTTTTGTTGCCACCATGGACTGGTGGAATTCTATTACTACGGATGTTCAAGAAAATAACTTCTTTTGGGCCCAGTTTAAGGAGAAATTTAGGCGGAAGTTTGTACCGGAAGCAGGGAAGACCTTGTTGTTCATTAGTTTCTTGGATTTTAAGCAAGGCACCATGATCGTGGCATAGTATAAGAATAAGTTCAATGCATTGTCTCATTTTGGGCTTTGTTTAATAGACATGCCTTTGAAGAAGAATCAGATGTTTATAGCTGGTATGCGTCCCGAGTTTAAGCGAGATATGACACTGATCGTCTCATGAGTTCGTTTGTTGATTTGGTGAATATGGGTTTGAGGTTCGAGAGTTTGGCACCTAAACCTATTGTTTATGCAATGAAGCCTAGTATTTCTACGGTAGCTAAGGATAAGAAGTGCAAGTTTTAGGAGAAGGGTGCTAAGGTTGTTTGCCACAAGTGTGGAGGGATGGGCCATTACGCCAATAAATGTTCGCTCAGTGGAGGAAGGCAAATGGTTAATGCACCATTAGTGAAAATCCTCAGTTTGCCCTGAAGGTTGTTATGCTTGCCATTAGATTGGTCATATTTCCAGGGATTGTCCTTTGCTCAAGTAGGGAGAGCAGCCTTGAGTTTTTTCTATTAGTAATACACTATCCACTTCAGCAACAGCTAAGGGAAAGTAGATTCTGGAAAATATTCTATCTATTTCTGGCGTTGCTATTCATGTCTTGTTTGATATTGCTCTTCTCATAGCTTTATGTCTAGAAACCTTATTGAGAGACTTGGTCTAAAATCCGTTATGGTTCATATTCCTATTTATGCATTGAAACCTGTAGCGGCTCGACAAATCTTAACATGCTATGTGAAGGAGTTCTGATTTCTTGTTTTGATCGACTCCTTCCATGCGATATGTTTGTCCTTGGTTTTTTTAGTTTTGATGTTATTTTGGGGATGGATTGGTTGTCTCATAATCAAGCCATCTTATGTTGTGAGTAGAAAACTGTTCAACTGAAGGAGGAAGGAGGGTTCATATCTTATCTTGTGAAAATCCTAATTCTCATATGAGCAGTTTTCTGTATTCTCTCATTGTGTCGAATAAGAACTTAAGAGTCCATTCCGATTGTTCAAGAATTCTCTGATTTATTCGCTGAGGTCTCCAGTTTAACTCCTCATTGTGAAATAGAGTTTTTTTATTGATCTGAAACCTGGTGCTAAGCTAATTGTATTGCCTATTCGTAGGATATGTTCGAAGGAAGAGAAGTCGGAGTTATCCATTTAGATTAATGAGTATCTATGGAAAGGTCTTATCCGACCTAACTGTTCGAATTGGGGAGCGCCCATCATATTTGCCACTAGGGCAAACGGTTCCTTAAGGCTCTATGTCGATTACCATGAACTTCCTAGGCGGACTATTTGAAACAAATATCCTTTGCCCAGAACTGATGACTTGTAAGATCAGCTCCATGGAGCTCGTGTATTCTCTCAGCTTGACCTTGCTATAGGTTTTCATCAGTTAAGGGTGCTAGAAAAAAGTGTACCCTTGATATATTTTCATTCTGATCGATTATATGAGTAGTTGGTTATGCCGTTTTGTCTAACCAATGCTTATTTTGTTTATTTTATGAATCATGTCTTTCGTGATGTACTGAACAAATTCGTTCTTGTTTTCATTAATGATATTCTAGTTATTCCAAAGCTGAGCAGGAGCATTCTCGGCATTTGATAATTATATTAGAGGCATTAAGAGAACATGTTCTTAAGGATAAGTTCTCAAAATGTCACTTCTGGCAAGCAGAGGTAAGGTTTTTAGGGCATGTTGTTTTTGAAGATGGTACTTCTATTGATCTGGCAAAGGTTACAGCTGTTCAGGATTGGAAGAGGCGTAAAAGCATAACGGAGATTAGAAGCTTCTTAGGTTTGATCGGTTATTATCGAAGGTTCATTCAGGATTTCTCCACCACTTATGACTTTGACAAAGAAAGATGTCAAATTCATTTGGACGAAAATATGCGAGATTGCATTTAGAGAGTTGAAGGAGAAGTTGACTAGCACTTTATTCTGGCTATTCCGGATGGAGGTAAAGGTCTTACTGTTTACACCAATGCCTGTGGAACATGATTGGGTATTGTTTTGAGGCAGCATGGGAAAGTGGTTGCTTATGCTAGTAGGAAGTTGAAGCCGCAAGAGACTAGATATGCGATACATGATTTTGAGCTTTTGGCGGTAGTCTTTGCATTGAAGATGTGGAGGAATCATTTGTTGGGTGAGAAGCTTGAGCTTTATATGGACTAAGAACTTTGAATTATCTTTTTATCCAAAATAACTTGAACTTAAGGCAGCAGCGTTGGTTGGAGTATCTTGCAGCATATGATTTAGAGATTTCATATACGTTGGCAAAGGAAATGTTGCAACCGATGCATTGAGTAGGAAGTATTTTATTATGGCTGGTACGGAGTTTCGTCTAACTCTTATTAGTCATATATAAGAAAATTAGCAGAGGGATAGTCATCTTGCTTGTCTAACTAAAACCGTTAGTCAGAATGTCGCTTGGAGAAGTATGCAGGGTTCAAGTTCGGGAGCTAGCAACTCTAGAACTTGAAATTTGATCCTAGGAGTCATTTCAGCATTTCAAAGTGAGATCTTTCATCTTTAGTGAAAGGTATTCAACATGCTTACTAATTCATTTAATCTTATTATCTACCATTGTAATATATTGTAGGTTTATTAGACCATATTTTGAATCTAGTGTATCGATGTACTATCGCATATTCGATAGTTGAATATATTAGTGTTCCAACATATATGTTAGTTAAAAAAATTGTGTATAACACACTAACATTAAATTCATAGCCTGAAATAATAATAAAAAAATCTTTTTTTAGTTTAATAATTATATATACATATACACATACACATACACATACACATACACATACATACATACATACATATACATACATACATACATATATATATATATGATTTTCTTAATTAATATATTATATCTTATAGACTAAAGTCATATAATAAACATGTTAAAGTTCATAAAAATTTATTTTGTACAATATCAATTTGGCAGCAACGAATGTTCAATTTCAATATATTTTATATTTAATTAATTATATAACTATTTATTTAAATAGAAATTGATAATGTACGTATAATTGTATGTGTATATATAATATAGTTTGAAAATAATTATATAATTTTACGTGAAAATATTACATAATTTTCAAATCTCATAATAGATTTTTTTAAATTTTAATTAATTTAATAAAACCTATTTTAAAATTATTTAATTAAAATTATTTTAAAATCTAGAAAAATAAAAAAAAAATTTACCATGAGCTTAAAGTCGGGAATTAGCAATATAAACATATATTTTTATGTATATGGACATATGTATATATTTATAAATATTAAATATCTGTTTTTTTAATTTTTAAACAACTTACATCAATAATTTGAATAAAAAAATTTAAATTATTTATATTAATTATTGAATGATTTGTTGTTAAATATAAATAAACATTTGTTTAAATACATTTTAAAATATTATAAATAAATTTTTATAATTATTATTTTTACATATTTGTGAGTTATATATATGATTACATTATATACATATATGTAATTTTTGATGCACATATACATGTATTCATTAAAACGACACATAGAATACTATAAGGGCAGACTTGCTTGTTGCATTGTAAATCCTTGCACCTATACATGGGTATGTCAAACCATGTGCATTTATTATGTAGCACGTGCACGTACGCACATATGTGTATATGATACACAAAAATAATACAAAAAAATATAAACTTTATTTATAAATTTAAATTAAATAATGATTTTATCTAAAAGAAATTAAGAAGAATTCTAAATGAATTAGACTTTATAGCCCAATAAAGATTCAAAATGGTAGAAAATGGAAATTCATCCATTTCTTCGACTATGTGCTAGCCCAGTCCTAATAGTTGATGCTTAGGATACACAAGTTTATTGGCGTGAAAAACATGCCAAGGAGAAAAATGAGACGATAGCGAAGCCATCTACCTTTACAATAATTAATATTCCTAATGAAGAGGCGCATGGTGTTATCAATTCCACTTTATAAGTCCCTGACCCTGAGTTGCATGCCCCAATGGATCCAAAGGTCATCTCCTAAATTCCACTTCGTTCATTCTCTTTATGTTTTATGGTGGAGTTAGTTTAGTGCATTTTTAGGCTAGGGCAGATTTCTTGTATTGTCATTTTCATTCCATTTTTTGACATGTACTTAATGATATTTATGTGATGTGTATATGTTTTTTATCTGGTTCACACGTTAATTTAATTTTTATGCTATAGCCTAACTCCATGTTAGTACCATTTTATTTAACTTTTCTATGAAGTTCATATATGTCTTAATTGAAAGTGAAGTGGATCGTGTACATATAGCTTGCTACAGATATAAGGGTATAAATAAAATTAAGATAACTATAGACAAAATATATTAAAGTAATGAATGTGCACACCAGGATTTTTATACCGGTTCTGTAGCAATCCAAAAATTCAAACACTTTTTATTCAAATATCATAATGTTTTGTAATATAATTAAATGTTATAAATATGATTTATAAGCTAATTATTCATCATTTAATTAATGAATAATTATAAGAAACTTTCTTTTGAAAATTAATTACAAAAATATATTCTTCGAAGAAAAATCAATATTGAGACTGAAAATCGGTTTACTGATATACAACTTTTCGATCATTAAAAGTTATTCAAACTCTTTGGGACTTGTCTAATGATCAAATGAATACATTAGCAACTAATTAACACACACACCCCTTCATAAAGCTGGTAATGTTCTAGAATGTTCTAATGGATAAGAGATATTATCATGAGAGGGGTATAATTGTAATTTGCATAAAGAAGAAGTGACTTAAAGAAAAGTGATGGGAGGTAAGACTTTCATGATATGTAGGGGGCTGAAGGCAAGATTAAAGAGCACCATTCATTGCCAACATAAGGAGGGCTACACCCTTGGTTATCATTCACAAATTCACAAAGCTTATAGTTATAAAATCTATGTCTTCCTCTTCTTCCTTTCCATAATTTCCTAAAGAAAAATATTTGCAGATCAAATCCAAATCAACTCAAACTTGGATAGAAGCCTTACTACCACATTATAAACATCTTACCTGGTTAAAAGTTGAAGAAACTAAGCCAAACTCCCAAAGGGAGCATAGGCTGTGAGCATATAGTGAGGAGGAGAGGCAAAAACAAGTGCAAAAGCAAGGAAATGAGGAAGGAATGATGGTTGCAAGGAAGTGGTTTGGCTAGGGTACATGGATCTTGGTTGTTTGTAAGGTTAAAAGTGTGCTAACTCACTATTTTGATTGGAAAATATCACACACACACATACACACACAGATATATATATATATATATATATATATATATATATAATATTGATATTTGATTGTATTAATGTTGTTGAATTCATATAGACATATGCGAAAACAATGGTTTTATTTCTTGCCCAAAAAACAAGTGACATATAAATGGATTTGAACATACTTGAATGGACTTGTATGACATATAACAAGGTCTTAGAATAAAGAATATACATTGTTGTTAAACATAGGTTTGAGTATAACTCGGCTTTGAAAGTGCACTTATACCGATAGTCACTATAGATGTAGTCTGGAATTACCTTTTTTTGGCAATGTCTATGGAACTTTGTAGAGAGATCCTTTGGGATTTCTCACCATATTTATAATATTTTGTACATATGTTTGTTTCTATAAAAAGTTTGGGTTGTCAAAAGTTAAGTAACATCTTGAAAAGTAGCCCAAACTTCACTTATGCAAAACTGCCTCGATTAGACTTGATTTTTGGAGTTAAAAGGTTTAAAAGATATTTAAATTTAATTATTTTGTTTCATTCTTTTTATAAGTATTTACTAACTATTATTAGAGCATTTTCAAATTTGTTTGAGATTTCTGTGAATTTTTAGGAATTAGTTGTTGGTTTTTAAAGAAGAGATATTTTGTTAGAATATATAGCCAACGTGTTCTTTCTGAATTTTAAAGAATTTTATTAACTTGTTATTTTAAATTAATAATTTCAGTAAATTTTTTAAATCCAATTATAAGCACTTTCAAGTATTTTAAAAGTACATACAATTTATTTAGAAAGGGGCTAGATTTGTTAAATGGCCAAATGGTTAATTGTTTAATTACTTGTTTGAAAAGTAATTAACTATGTTTAACACTAAAGATGACGAAGTAAGGCTTATCTATTTATGAGGGTTAAGATTGATGTTCTAGTAGGGATAAGGAAATAGAATTCTAACCTACTGGCTTCCCTCTTGACCGAGGAATAATAAGTCAGAAAATGTCAGAAACATGTTAATCGTGTTGATTTCTTATTTTTTTATGGAAACAATTAATACTGTACTTAAAAGTAAAATCTGATGAGTTAGACTTCTCTATTTGTGAGATTCAAGAATGACGTGCCAAAAAAAGGCTACGATGCCCTAGTGCTCTGACTTAATTGGCTCCACTCTTGGACAAGGAATAGTTAAGTTGGAATGCCGGAAATGGGTTATGTGTTCGAATCGTATTTGTATAAGCAATTGTTTTTCACTATATAATCGATTAGTCGATCATTGAACTTGATCTAATATTGACCTAAGATATTTTCGAAAGGCTTCGCGATTTCATACCAGAAAGAACCCCTTACGAGGAGTATTAGTACGAAACAGTTCTAGCTTTCACTTACTTTTGAAAGAAATGGAATTAAGTGAACCAGAAATTCATCTAATTGGTTTTGAAGAGACTGGGATCGGTAAGTGTTTTACTTATCAGATACCACTTCAACACTAGTATACGAGTTCTATGTTTTGGAAGCAGTTGTGAAGTAAAATGTTATGGAGTTGAACTATCAATCCTAAGGTTAAGTCCAAGGGAGACGTCAGTGTTAATATTTCAAACGATGCTATCATGTTGGACTGTCTATCTTGAGGAGTATTCTAAGAGAGAGGACAATGTTAGTATTTGTTTGAAGACTTATGTAGGAATCTGTATGGAGATTCGAGATCTGTAAAAGATGCTCAAATCCATATAGCAATTTGTGGTCTGTTTGAGATGAAGGAATCCGTTTAGGGATACATGTTTCGTTCAAGTGATGAATACTCATGTGAAAGATGCCGAACGTGACCTAGACATCGGAAATGATAGAAAACAGAGTATGATGCATAGCCAGCATACCCACGACGAGGTATATCAACTCCATATCTAAGATACTTATTGATTGTTGGTCGGGAAGAGTTGGTGGTGTTTCGTAGCATGTAGTTCTATAGGTTTGTGTATGGGCTAGTTGTGTTTTTCTCAATGGTATATTTTGTCTTGAGATATACAAGGTACTTTCTGAACCTTGTCAAGAGGCTGGTCTTAATGTATCTGGAGAAGTCTTCAACGAAAAATCCAATATGTGAACGTACCTTAACGGTTTTAAACGTAACCTAAATATGTTGTGGTGTGACCAATGTAAGCATCACAACTATTTGATATGATTATATCGTACACTCTAGACATCATCTATCATATCACTATATTAAATTTAATGAATGGTTGGTTTCATTGAGGAGAAAACTATTACAAGAATTCATACAGTCTCAACGGTTACTGTTACCTATTTCATGTTTCATGAGTTTTCTTATGCTGGTTTACCAAACTGATCCGAGAATTATTTTCTTATAATGCTCAGGTCAGCCCTGTGTATGTTTCTAGGTATAGGATGCTTTGGAGTTTAGGGATAAGAGATGATTACCAACTGTAGTATCCTTATTTCCACTGTATTATATGTATCAGCATTGTAAGAACATGCAGTTATAACTGTCCAGACTGATGATAGTACTTAGGTTTTAATAACTCTGAAATTTTTATATTTAGAGTAACCCTTTGTTCCTTATTGTTCCTTTGATATTATATATTATCGTTCTGTTGTGAGATTCTGGTGTTGTGTTATTTCTTTCTTGTTCTTATTTTCCTTATTTTACCCTAACTTTCTGTCTTCACAGCGCTTAGGTGTTCAGCAAATGAATATCGTGGATGTATTTAGTGTCGACATTCGAGGGTCAAATATTCGGGTCGTTACATTTGGTATCAGAGCTCAAGATTGAGTGAATACCTTTCCTTTGGTTGGGTATGCCTCATTAGAGATAAGGTAAGCGACACCTTGGAATGATTCGAGTGATTTATACATATGAGTGCGTATTTGTATTGTTAACCCGCCTATTTACAAGGCCACAGACAGGTGGATTTAACCAAATCGACTGTTCATTTGTCGAAACTGGAATATGATTCACGAGAACTAGCTGGATGGATAGACGGTCGGTCAAGAATACGTTCGATGTGCATGGCTTGGCACTGAGGAGAGAACAAGGTGATTCGGTATTGGTTGCCGCTCGGCATAAGGCATGGTTCGACATTGCTTACCGCTCGGCAGAAGGAGTAGCTCGGCATTGATCGCCGCTCGACAAAAGGTGTGGCTCGGCATAGGTTGCCGCTCGACGCTAGGCATCGTTCGGCATTGGACATCGTTCGGCATTGGACAACGTTTGGCATCGTGAGTCGCTTGGCATTGGATTTTGTTCGGCATCGTACCTCGCTTGGCATTGGAAGTCGCTCGACATTGGAAGTTGCTCGGCATCGGATGTCATTCGGCATCGTACCTCACTCGGGATTGGAAATCGCTTGGCATTGGAAGTCATTCGGCATTGGATGTCGTTCAGCTTCGAACCCCGCTCGACATTAGTAAGGACGGGGCCGTTCGGCATTGGTGAGATAGCTTGGCATTAGACGAACGTCGCTTGGAATTGGTCAAGTCTGGGTCGCTCAACATTGTTGATACGGCTCGGCGTTGTATTAAGGCCTGTGTGGCTCGACATTGTAGAGGTATGTGTCTTGGCATTGTGGAGGTTTGTGGCTTGGCATTGTGTAGGGATGTGGCTCGATAGAAGGTCTTGACGGGCCTACACCATGCAGAAAGCCCAACAACTCAGGATTTGCCTATAAATACAGCATGTGGGAGTTAAGAAAAGTGATCTTCTCTTGGGCTCTCTGACTTTTTATTTTCTAAGGCTAAGGCTGGTCTACCACTTTGTAACTGTAATCAATTGTTACAACAATAAAAAGGAAATTACAAGAGTGGACGTATGCCGGAGTTAGCCGAACCACTATAAAATCTATTGTTCTTTATTGCTTTAATTTTAATTTTGATGGTTCTTCACTTTATTACTCTCTACATATTCTATCTGTGAGTTATGACTGTTATTTGGTGCTTTCATTTGTGTTTGGGTGTTAGTGACCAATTTTGGCGCTAACATTTTGGTGCTTTCACTGAGAAAGCTAGCACTCAGGAATTTTGGAGCTTGAATTTTGGATTGAAAAGCTTAGGAATTCGAATTTTGGAAGGCAATGGCTAGACCACCAGCAGGGAAGCAAGCAGCGGAAAGGAGAAATCAGGAAGGAAGTTAAGCGGCCTCTTCTAGAGCTAGAGAGGACCAAGCATCCGTCTACGTAATTCAGGACGAGATGCAGGTTATGATGAATTCTATGCAGGAGAAGATGATGAAACAGCAAGAGGAGATGATGCAGGCTCTTCTTAGGCAATTTGGACAACCAAGAACTGTAGGTGCTCAAATTCTTGGAACTGGACCAGAGGGACTCAACAAGCAGGCAGATGGAGTGGTTCAGCAAGGGGAAGCTCCCAATCAACAAACGACTAACAATCTGGATGGACCAAGACTCGGGGCCACACCACCAGGTAATGATGGACTAGTTCATGGAGGGATACTTGATGACGCTATGCGGCTCGACGCCAATAGGAATGCCGGAGTATGTGCCAGAATTTCCTCGGGGACTTGGAGTGCAGTTTGGAAACATGAATAGAGGGCAACCCTTGGTTGGAAACCTCGAATTGGCTGACATTATCAAGCAGACTATTCATGGAGGTCTAACCAATAGGGATTCAGAGGAAGTCAACAAAAGTCCGTTTACTCGAAACATTAGGATGGCTAGAAATCCGCCCGATTTCAAACTGCCCACTCTAGAAGTGTATAACGGGAAGACGGATCCAACTGACCACTTGATGAGGTACACTAGGCATATGGGAGTGCTGGGGGCAATAGAGGAGGTTATTGCCCGATGTTTCCCCCCGTACTTGGCTGATATACCTGCCATGTGGTTCAGGCAGCTGGAGGATGGATCCATTGGAACATGGACGTAACTGGTGGACAGGTTCTTAAGCCAGTTTCGAGTTCACATAAAAAGGCCAAAGAACGTGATGACGTTGACGTCGGTTAAACAAGGGGCAGATGAATCGCTTAGGACATTCTTAACTCAGTTTAATGCAGCAGCTGCTTCGATGGATCGGTCGGATCCATCAATGGTTCTGATGGCTGCAGTATCAAGAGTCAGAGATAATTCGGATTTCAAAGTATCATTGATACGGGACCCACTGTTGAATCTTGGGGAATTTTTCCTTGAAGATGAGAGATTTCTCTAACAAGAGGATTCATGTTTGGACATGAGCTCAAAGGAAGTAAACCAGGCTAAGGATGAAGGACTACCCAGCAAAAGCTCGGGAAAGGACAAGGATAAAGGGAAAAGGAAGCGTTGGGGAGAACCAAAGTTCTCCACTTACACAGGACTGAACGCAACATTGGAACGTATATTCTTGGATACGCGAGATCGCCATCCGTATCTAAGGTCGGCAAGGAGGGAGCCCTCAGAACGCGAAAGGGCGTCACGAAGGCACTGTCTTTTTCATGACCTGGACGGGCACGATACTAACAGTTGCCAGCATTTGAAGGACATAATCGAGGAGCATGTTGGGAATGGTCAGTTGCGACAATATGTCGAAACTCGGAATGCGGCGGTGGAACATGAGCAACTACCGTCTACCTTGAACGATGAGGGCGTGAGGCCTAGGAATGGTGGCCGGTTGGTCATCAACTAATCTTGATGGTTTGAAATAAGTAACAAACTTTGGGCAATCGGCTAAATCACTTACTTATGTACGGGGTCGGAGATAACCCTCAGGCATGCTCTGAGATGATGGTTTACCGAAACGCCTCGGTTTGTGAAATCTACTTTTTCCTTTGACTTGAACATTTGTTTTTCTGCTTTGGTTTTGGAGTTTGGTTTGAACTTCCTGTTTTGCTTGTTTTTTGGTTTGGATTTTTGATATGGATTTCTGATTTTCTGGTTGGGTTTGGATTTCGGATTGGATTTTGATCAGGTTTTCCTTTGGATTTTGGCTAAAAGGTCGTCGAGCATGGACTATGCTTGGGAAGGGTCCGGAGACACCAGGATTCGACCTAGGACTTAGGCCACATGTTATTGGTTACTGTTTCAGGTCGTCGGCTATGGACAATGCTCGGCAAGGGTCCAGAGAGACCAGGATTCGGCCTAGGACTTTGGCCCCATGTTATCAATTACTTTTTCAGGTTGTCAGTATGGACAATGCTCAGCAAGGGTCCGGAGAGACCAGGATTCGGCGTAGGACTTAATCCATGGAAATTACTCAACATCCAAGGACACTGGACCATGGTCGTCAGGTGTGGATTGTGCTTGACAAAAACACGGAGAGGTTACTGATATGAATATTGGCTATGAACGACAAAGGATTTGGATATTGACCCGAAAAGGTCCTGGATTTGGTTATTGGTTATTGGATTTGTATGAAACATGGACTTTGGATGTTTAATTTGAGGTTATTCAAAACACACCTTCCAACAGTAAGGCATGTTTTAGGGGGCAAGTGTTAAGCCGCCATTTTACAAAGCTACGGACAGACGGATTTAACAAAATCGACCGTTCATTTGTCGAAACTGAAATACGAATGACTGGATCTAGCTGGATAGATAGACGGTCGGTCAAGAATAGGTTCGATGTGCATGGATTAGCACTGAGGAGAGAGCAGGGTGATTCGGTATTGGTTGTCGCTCGGCATAAGGCATGGTTCGGCATTGCTTACCGCTCGGCATACGGAGTAGCTCGGCATTGGTCACCGCTCGGCAAAAGGTGTGGCTCGGCATGGGTTGCCGCTAGACGCTAGGCATTGTTCGGCATTGGATATCATTCGACACTGGACACCGTTGACATCGTGAGTCGCTTGGCATTGGATGTCCTTCAGTATCGTACCTCGCTCGACATTGGAAGTCGCTCGGCATTGGAAGTTGCTCGACATTGGATGTCATTCGACATCGTACCTAGCTCGGCATTGGAAGTCACTTGGCATTGGAAGTCGCTCGGCATTGGATATCGTTCGGCTTCGAACCTCGCTCGACATTGGTAAGGACAGGGTCGTTCGGCATTGGTGAGATGGCTCGGCATTGGATGAAGGTCGCTCGGCATTGGTCAGGTCAGGGTCGCTCGGGATTGTTGATGCGGCTCGGCATTGTATTAAGGCCAGTGTGGCTCGGCATTGTGGAGGTATGTGGATCGGCATTGTGGAGGTATGTGGCTCGGCATTGTGGAGGTATGTGGCTCAATGGAAGGTCTTGACGGGCGTACACCATGCAGAAAGCCCAACAACTCAGGATTTGCCTATAAATACAACATGTGGGGGTTTAGGAAAAGGATCTTCTCTTAGGCTCTCTGACCTTTTATTTTCTAAGGCTAAGGCTAGTCTACCACTTTGTAAGTGTAATCGATTGTTACAGCAATAAAAAGGAAATTATTGGAGTGGACGTAGGCCAAAGGTAGCCGAACCACTATAAAATCTATTGTTTTTTATTGCTTTCATTTTAATTTTGATGGTTCTTCACTTTATTACTCTCTACGTATATTCTATCTGTGAGTTGTGACTGTTAATTAGTGCTTTCATTTGTGTTCGGGTGTTAGTGACCAATTTTGGCGCTAACATGTATTTTGAAAAGGTGATTTTTAAAAATTATTCCTTAAGAATATCTCTTTCTAAGTAATCCTTTCTTAATATCTTTTCCTTGAAAAATCCATCCTTAGGTTTCCTAAAGCTTGTTGTATGTTTTTCAGGGTTCGTATTGTTTTTTTAAGATATGGTATTTAGTGCAGAAAGAGAGAGTTGGTTGGCGACAAGGTT
The DNA here is from genome assembly GCA_030765085.1 of Allium cepa. Classification (NCBI taxonomy): domain Eukaryota; kingdom Viridiplantae; phylum Streptophyta; class Magnoliopsida; order Asparagales; family Amaryllidaceae; genus Allium; species Allium cepa. The sequence continues at coordinate 491,296,846 of CM060935.1, forward strand.
TAGGCATGTCGCGTCTAGATGGGAGATAGAGGTACTTGTATCTAAAGATCCAGAGGTGGAACTTGTATTTGAAGACCCAGAGGAGGAACTTGTAGCCGAAGAGGGGGAGGTTCAAGAGCAAGAGCTTGTATCTGAGGGCGACGTAGACATTATTTGGGTAATGAAAGGACTAATAGATAATTGTAAACCTACATGAGGATGAGAAAGACACAGGGGAGGATCTCGATGGTGAGACAGAGCCCGAAGGGATTGAATATTCGAATGCCTAGTTATCTGATGGTGAGGTAGGACCTGTAGGGATTGAGCACGAAAAAGGCTGGGAATCAGAAGATGACATAGAGATCATGGATTTGGAGGACCACCGATGGAGAACTCTGATAAAGAGAGCTTTTTGTAAGAGTATCGGGGTATGGGTGCTTGGGAAGCTTTTTTGGGCATTAATATTGTATCTTGTAGATAGGTATTATATCATTAGTATTTTATCTTGTAGATAGGTATTGTACTAAGTATTGTATCTATAGTTTGTAAACCCATATTATGGGTTGTAAATGCTAGTATATTTGGCCTATATCATGATGTGGTTTATAGAAGATAAGTTTAAATTAAGTGAACATGTATGTTAAGAAAATTATCCAATGTTACTAGGCTGACAAATAGGCATCTTTACCTTAGGGATATCTGGGAAAAGTATAATCTAGGACCAAGTTTGGATACCAGAATTCTACTCTTCTTAAGAAATTACCATTCGAAATAGATAAAGAGGTCGAAGCGATCGACTCAATTTAAAGACCTAGATTTATGTTAGGCCTACATCTAAAGGAAAGATAAAATAGTTTGGAAATAATATTAGTGAAAAGATTTGTACAAGAAAGTGATTTTATGTAAGTAGTTTATAAAATATGGTTTATAAAAAACAATTAAATAGAGAATTTGAGTACTTGAATCCCGGTATCTTCGGAAATGTTTTTCAAGATTTTTAGGGGAAGAAATAATAATATTATTTGAAAGTAAATATTTGGAAATTGTTTTATGAATTGAGGTCAGAATACTTAGTAGCATTATGCGGAGTATTTGGTACCACCTTGAAATAATTTCGGTTGAGGCGTTCATTTTCGGGTTTCGATGTGTTGGATGTTACAACGTTTTTTTAGTAAAACAGATTATGATTTAATCCCAAAGTATGATTTGATTACAAAAGTTATATGTATATATTATTTCAAAATTATTTGACATGGAAATCGGTGTTTAGTTCTGAATTTCCCTTATTAAGTTAATTCATGGACACAAACAGCCTATGAACTAGGAAAGTATGGTATATCCATCATAATATGATAAGTTGTTTGATAGTTTTCATTTGTTTAAATGAAATGGAATTTTAGACGATTTTGGTCAATCGAAAACTTTCGAATCATTATAGAACTTGTAATTAAGAGTTCTTGAAAATATAAAGTTGCGTTTATATTACACTTGAATTGAGAAGGTAGTAAGTTAAAACAAGTTTAAATTGTAGATCATCCATATTAAGTAAAACAAATTTGATGTTTTACATACTCTTAGGATGTAATAGAGTATTATACGAGTATGAAATTAAGTTGTTATAAAATGATTATGAACTTGAAGTTATGATTTATGGAATGATGGATAAATGATTTAGTATTAAATGACATACTGTTTGTATAAATAAAGTTTATTAAAAAGGAATTGGCGTGGTAAAGAAAACAATAGGATAAATACGTAAGTTGTACGATGATCGTTTTATTTGCATGTTTGCTCTTGATCCGGCATTCGAGTACATGTTTTCGAGGTGGTTTACACCAGTCCAAACAAGGATTTTTCACTCGATTCTTGACGAAGAGCACTTTATATGGATTCATGATACATTCTTGATGTTTTCTATCATACTATATGGCTATGCAAGAAGAATGAAGCTTTCTAATAAACGAACTAGATCGGAGTCTACATTAGAGAGGTTAAGTGAACTATACTAGTTTGGAAGCGAAATCTATCTGATCGAGCAAGTGATCAGATCAGATATTGTGTACGGATGACATATTTACATTGGATGGACTTTAATACATTTGTAAGATGTGTCATGTTTAAGTATAAAGAATTTGGGGAATGACTCTTCTATTTATTATGACGTGGCATGAATAATCGTCTAAGTAACAACCTGAGGCTATTGAGCATAACTTATGCTTAGTAGTTTCTTTATCATCCTTGGACAATGGAAGAGTTTTGAACTTGAGCAAACCATGAGCGTTGGTTGCTAATAATTGTGAATGCTATTTGAGTATTTGTGTGCCCGTTCCTTTATTAAGGTTTGAAGTGCCATGGAGTGCGGAAGCTCCGGTGGTACCAGGAAGATGGAGGATAGTTTGAAGGAGATCCACCTAGGATTGCTTATAAACTAGGATTCCTTCCTAACTTAGTATCGTATATCTTTTACAGTGTACTCACCGCTTAAGTAGAGTCTCTAGTATGCATTTTGGTTTGTAGTTTAGTTTGTATATAGTTTTAGCAGTATTCTATATATGTATCTTGGTCTTATATCTTCTTTGATTATCATTCTTATTTGAATTTCAAGGACGAAATGTTTTAAGCAGGGGAAAATGTATGGACCCAGAAATTCAAATACTTCATCTTCAAAGATCATAACAATTTGAAATGAAACTAAGTGATATAAATATGATTATAACCTTGTTAGACATCATTTAATAAATTAATAATGATAACAAACTTTTTGTTTGAAAATTGTTTACAAAAATATACTCTTCGAAGAAAAATCGACACTGTGACCAAAAATCGGTTTATTGATATACAACTTTCGATCGATATAAGTTGTTTAAATTCTTTGGCACTTGTCGAATGATCAAATGAACACATTAGCAACTAATTAACACACACACACCCCTTCATAAGTCTTGGAAGGTTCTAGAATGTTCTAATGCATAAGAGATATTATATTGAGAGGGGTATAATGGTAATTAGCGTAAAAAAGAAGGGACTTAAAGGAAAGTGATGGGAGGTAAGGCTTCCATGCAATGAAGGGAGCTGAAGGTAAGCTTAAAAAGAACCATTCATTGCCTTTATAAGAAGGGGCTCACTCTTAGTTATCATTCAGATTCACAAAGCTTAGAGTTATAAAATCCATGTCTTCTTCTTCTTCCTCTTCATAATTTCCTAATGCAAAATATTTGCAAATCAAATCCAAATCGACTCAAACTTTAAGTGAAGCTTTACTACATCATTATAAAACATCTTACCTAATAAGAAGTTGAGGAAACAAATTCAAACTCCCTAAAGAAGCATAGGCCGTGAACATATAGTGAGGAGGAGAGGCAAAAGCAAGTGCAAAAGCGAGGAAATGAGGAAGGAAAGGTGGTTGCAAGGAAGTGGTTTGGCTTGGGTGCTTGGATCTTGGTTGTTTTTTAAGGTTAAAGGTGAGATAACTCATCAGTTCAGTTGGAAAACATAATGTACATATGTTGATGTTTAATTTCATTAATGTTGCTGAATTCATATGAACATATGCGAAAACAATGGTTTTACTTCTTGTCTTGAAAACGAGTGACATATGAATGGACTTGAATGAACTTGAATGCACCTATATGACAAATAGAAAGGTCTTGGAACAAAGCATATAGGTTTTTTTTGAACATAGGTTTGAATATAACTCAGATTTCAAAGTGCACTTATAGCGATAGTCTCTATAGATGCAGTTCGGAATTGCCTTGTCATTGGCAATGTCTATGGAGCTTCACAGAGAGATCCTTAAGGTTTTCTTGCCATATTTATAATGCTTTATATGTATGTTTTTTGCTATTAAAAGCTTGGATAGTAAAAAGTTAAGTAACATCTTGAAAAGTGGTCAAAACTTCACTAGTGCAAAGCTGTCCTGATTAGACTTGATTTTTGGAAATAAAAGGTTTGAAAAGGTAGTTAATTTTAAGTATTTTTTTACATTCTTTTTACAGGTCTTTATTAATTATCATTAGAGAATTTTAAAAGTGGTTGAGATCTTTATGAATTTTTAAGAATTAGTTGTGGATTTTTAAAGAAGAGATATTTGGTTAAAATACATAGAAAACATGTTATTTTCGAGTTTCAAAGAATTTGATGAACTTGTTATTTTAACATAATATTTTGGATAAATATCTTAAACTTATTGTAAGTATTTTTAAATTATTTTAAATGTATACACAAATGTTTTCGAAAAGGGGTTAGAATTGCTAAATGGTCAAATGGTTAATTGTTTAATTATTTGTTTGGAAAGTAATTAAATACACTTAACACTAAAAGCCGACGAAGTAAGTCTTGTCTATTTGTGAGAGTTAAGATGTATGTTCGAGTAGAGATAGAGCAATAGATCTCTACCTACCAACTTCCCTCTTGACTATGGAATAGTAAGTCGTAAAATGTCGAAAACATGTTAATCGTGTTGATTTCTTATTTGTTCATGAAAATCATTAATACTATGCTTAACACTAAAAGCCGACGAGGTAGACTTATCTATTTATGAGATTCAAGAATGAAGTGTCTAGGCAAGGCTTTGATGCAATCAGTGCTCAAACTTACCTGGCTTCACTCTTGGATGAGGAATAGTTAAGTTGAAATGTCAAAAACGAATTAAGTGTACGAACCATGATTTGTATAAGCAATTGTTTTAGACTATATAATAGATTAGTCGATCATCGAAATTGACCTAATATTAACTTAAGAAGTTATCGAAAGGCAATTTCATACCAATAAGAACCCCACGGAGGGGTATTGGTATGAAATGTCTCTAGCTTTTGCTTACTTTTGAAAGAACAGAAATTGAGTGAATCGAAAATTTATCGAATTAGTTTTTAAGAGACTTGGATTAGTTGTCTTTTATTTGTCTAATACCACTTTAAAACTAGTATAGGAGTTCTATGTTTTGGAAGAAGTTAAGAAGTAAAATGCTATAGAGTTGAACAATTAATCCTATGGTTAAGTCCAAGGGTGAGGTCAACGTAAACATTTCAAATAATGCTATTACGTAGGACTGTCTATGTTGAGGAGTATTCCAAGGGAGAGGACAACATTAGCATTCATCGAAAGACTTATGCAAGAATCCATGTTGAGATTCTAGATATGTTCAAGATGCTCGAATCCATGTAGCGATTCGTGATCTGTTCGAGATGAGGTAATCCATTTGGGGATTTGTGTATTGTTCAAGTGACGAAGACTCTTGTGAAAGATGCCGAACGTGACGTCGATGTTAGAAATGATAGAAAACATAGTAGGACGCATATTCTAAATTTTTTCTAACCCATAGACGGGATATATCAAGTCCATATCTAGAGATGCTTATCGATTGTCGGTTGGCGAGAGTTGGTGCTGCTTGGTTCCATGTGATTCTATACGTTCATGCATGGGATAGTTGTGTTTATCTTAAGGGTATGATTTATCTGGAGATATATGTCGCTAAGAAGGTACATTTTGACCCTTTTTAGGAGGATGGCATCAGTTTATCTAGGGATGTCTTCAATGGAAAATGCAATATACTAACATACCTTAGTGGTTTTGAATGTAACCTAAATATGTTATGGTGTAACCAATGAAAGCATCACATCTAGAAAAATCCAATATACTAATGCATCTTAGCGATTTTGAATGTAACCTAAATATGTTGTGGTGTGACCAATGTAAGCATCACGGCTTTTTGATATGACGATATCCTACACTCTAGACATTATCTATTATATCACTTTATTAAAATTAATAAATGCTTGGGTTTTGTAATGACCTGTCTCCTCGACCCTTAGAAATCAACACTAATACATCTATGGTATTCACGTGCCGTAAATCCAAGTGCCACGGAGGCGGATTATCAAAGGTGTAAAAGAAAATAAAGATATAAGATAACACAATAATAGAATCTCACATCGCATTCAACATTTTAATTATACATAAATGATCAAAGTCAAATACAAATCCAATGGGATAGTTATTACTGTCTATCCGTACATATGCTAGAAAATACATACTACATGGCACAACGGAAAATGGGTAAATATCTACATAAGGTACTTCAGCTTCATAGCTCCAAAAGTCCAAAAGGCTCGCCAACATACTCCAAAATGCTCATAAGATATCCTGACTACACAGATGCCTGAAAAATAGGGCGTCCAGAGTTTAAAAGGAAAAACAAACTCCGGGCTAGTCATGGGACTGGTGTGAGAACTCAAAGTACGAATTCTTGAAACAAAAAGGTATCTCACAAGACTACGCTGCACATAAACACGGAACATGTTTTTACCTTATGATAACCAAAACCTTTTATTATGTAAAATTTAGGGATACTATTTTTAATGACATTCATTGAAAATATTTGCAAATAAACTTATTAATCTTAGCCGAAATTATTACATTGATTAAATTCCAGCATACTAGGTTGTACAAACAAAACCGCAAGTTCTTATTGGAGAATGGATTTCCATACAAATGACCAGGTGAAGGGACTATCTTTCAATGGGTACACCTCTAGATGGATGCCCCGAGGCATAGATCATGTACCCTTTACCAACACAAGACCGACCTATCTCAATAAATAGATAGTAACGAATATGTCATCCCCCGGTCGTTACCGACCTTTATCCGAGAGCTCTCTTCGCATACATCCACATCAATTTACATCCCGAACGTCATAGCGGGAAGAAATATATCTAGAAGGGAATGATCATACCCAAATTGGGAATGACCCACTTAGCCTTGCTACATCTAACCCTATTTTGGTCATTTTCGATTGATGAGGCTTGAGACAACGATTACCTTTCATATAGCACATAGCACATCTCCGAATGCCACATTTCCATTTCCATTGACTACTAATTGCCTTCCATAAAAATACAACTCTTGAGCTCATACGTCTCAAGGAGGATGTTAAGCTAAGAGAAGTTGCCTTCTCCTCCACCACTGATGTACGTTTGTAAAAACCAATGTATGTAATCTTTAGAAATGTAATGTTTGACAAATGTTCGTACAATTTGTCCAGGAACAGGACAAACCGAAGGCCATCTCCTACTACCACTAGTAGCGAGTAGTCCTTGCGATCCAAAAAATCTCCACAACAAGGAGACCACTTCTATAAATAACTCTATAGTGGGAGCTACCCAGAGCATGTCAACAAGCAGTCCTCATCCCATAAGATCCACTGCCTTCAATAATCATCATCTTCAACATGTCTTCATTTTCGAACGTATACATTGGTTCGAAGTGTTTTTGGATAGGAATCACTCAAATCCGATCCCGGTTCCTTCGAAAAACAATCAGCGATAAAAATGATGGAATTAGGTGATTGTTTTTCGATTCATTTATTTTTATTTACCAAAATATCTTCAAGAGATATATATTTTCAAAATATTATATTAGCGAATACAGAATCATTTAATACTTTTTTGAATATTTATCAAAACATTTTTAAGAGTATCTTTTGAGAAAATAGAATTATAGAAATCATTCTACTTTTATCCAAAATCAACTTCCGTACGCAATGAGTGCTACGGGTGGAATAACGGTGAGATCACCTTTTAAATTCCATGAATAGGACATGTTCCCTCTTCTGATTTTAATAATGAGTATAACTACAAAATTCGAGTTGAGCATCCGGGCTTTCCTTTGATGTGTTCTACCCTTCATCTAAAAGAGAAAACTAAGGCGAAGTAAGTTGAAGGCACTGGTTGCTCCATCTCTAACCTTAGTTACACACCTTGTTTTCACTTTTAGATCTCACAGGCGGGACAAATGTACTAGTTGTTTTCGCATACTCATTTTCCCTTTTTAAATCACTTAACTATTTGTTTAACCATCTTTGAAATAATTTTAAATTGTTCAAATTGCTTTTAAAATGCTTTATTATTTTCTTAAAAACATTTACTAAAGATTTGGCAAAGAATTGCTTAGGTCCAACCTTTATTTTAAAAGACATTGAAAAGCGTTGCGAAAAATGTAGCAAATAGTGTTACAAAAAGTGCTTTAAAAGCTATATACTTCAAAACGACTTTTATACAATTTAGAGAACCTTATTTTCAACTTAAACCACTTCTAAAAAAACTTAAAAGATTTTTAGAATTTATTTCATATTTTTAAACTGATTATTTCATCAATTTCCACTTTGGCCATTTAGTGCAAAAACTGGATTTTTTTTAAACTTGATTTTGTCATATTTCAAAATATATAAGATGAAATCTTGATTTTCTATTTTTATATGAAAGATATGGATATAAGGATTCGGAAAATTCTTACTTCGAAGAATTCTGAACTTTTTCCACTTCGTATGTTCATTTGAACTTTTGACGCGAAAACACGAACTACCGTTACGCGACGTATCAAATTTTAGGCGTATTTTGAGATTCACATTCAACTTTGCCAAGACAAGTTTAAACACTCAAGAATCATTACTAAAGCATATTCAAAAATTTCTCGAAGGTATAAATGATTCCATATCACGTTTCATTTCTTTTGGAAAGTGATTTCTATGTGATTATGCATCGTGTAAATCCGTGACTTGTTTCAATATTTTCATGCAATAAACAACATATAAAAATCAATATCATAATCAAACATCCAAACAAACATATCGCAACATCACAACCAAATATATACATAAAAATTAGGAGTTCACACCTTATTTGCACATGAACTAACTTTAAAGTGGTAGTAGCTTTCCTAATTTCAATCGGGTGCCCACGAATGCTTGTTTTAAGGCTTCTAGGTGGATTGACTTGTGAAGGTCTTTGGACCTTTAGGCCATGAGTTTCAAGGAGGGTTTGGGCTCGGCTAGATGGTGAAGGGGGGCGTGAGCAATAAGAGGGGGAAGGAGGAGTTTTGAAATGGTTCGGATGGAGTTTTGTTGATATTTTTCTTTGTTTTGTTTTTGGAAATATTTTGGCATTATTTAGTTATGGAAAGAAGCGATTAGAGACTATAAGAGAGCTTAAGAAAATAAAGAAGAAATGGTGCAAAAGTGAAGAAGAAATGGATGGTTATTATAGAAAATATTTGAGGTTAAAATATAAATTTTTGTTTTTACTTAAATAACTTTCCTTAAGAATTAAGTAAACTTATTTAATTCAAAACTTACCATCCACATCACACTTTTAAAATTTAAACACTTAAGAGTTAAGTAAAGAATAAGAATGATTATTTTACTTTATCTCGCATTTGATGTGACATATGTTTTGTCTTTTTTAGTTTACTTTCGCTAATTACTTTCTAGAATTTCCTAAGTGTGATTATTAAAGTAACCTTGTTTAGTTAATTTTTAACTACCTTTATATGTTAACGTATTTATTAAATTGTATACATAAAGGTGCAATAACGTTGCAACAACTTTAAATCGATAAAACGTTGATTTTCGATAAAATGTTTTACGGTCATGTTTGGACGTTTTAGTTAAACTATTTATTTATGTAAACCAAATTTAAAAATAAATTTGTATAATGTTATTTAAAAATATAAACACCCATAAATAAATTAAAATAATTAATTAAACCATTTAAGCTTACTTTTGTAAAATCAGGATTTTGTCACTTTTGTCGATATAAGCAAATGTTATTGTTTTCATGTATATTTCTATTTTCAAATCCTATCAAATATTGTTTGAATCATAAAACCTTTTATATTTTATATTTGAAATCACTTTACTTATTATATTTTGAAGTGGTTAAATTTTGGGTCGTTACATATTCCCCTACTTAAAAGAATTTCGTCCTCGAAATTGGATAAGAAGAAAATAGCTCAAAAGGAAATATATATTAAATAAGATGGAATATATACAATAAGTAATTGCACCACATGCGGCAAGTACATTCAAATGATAGATAAAGTCTATAGACCGATCCTAAACTCAGGATATACTTTTCTCATTCTATCTTTTGTTTCCCATATGCAATCATTAGCATCCCCACTCTATTGACCTTTGACCAATCGTACTACCTTCCTTCTTAATCGTTTTACTTCTTGATCTGCGATTCAGACGTACTTTCTAATAACCGCTAAGTTTGGTTCTATCTCCAAATCATCTTGAGCGGTCGTTTCTATGATTTGTTCTAAGTCATATACATGCTTCTGTAAATGTGATACCTGAAAAACATTGTGTATACCAGAAAATCTTTCAGGAAATTGTACTCCATAAGCTAGTGGGATGATAAGTACGAGAATGGTAAAAGGTCCAATATATCGAGGTGCTAACTTTTCAGTTCTTCCAAATCTTACTATCCTCTCATTGGAGAGACTTCCAAAAAGACTGAATCTCCAATTGAGAATTCCATATTCCTACGCCTTCGGTCTGCATAACTCTTCTGTCTACTTTGGGCTTCTTTTAGCTTCTTTCTAATCATATCAACTTTCTTTGAAGCTTTTCGTATCATATCTAGGCCAAGCACTAACCGATCTCCGGACTCTATCCAACACATTGGCGATTTATATGTACGACCATACAAAGCTTCATACGATGCCATGCCGATACTTGCTTGATAGCTGTTATTATAGGATAACTCTACTCAATGTAAATGATTTTCCCATGAGCCTCCAAATTCTAAAACACATGCTCTTAAAAGATCTTCCAAAACACGGTTTGAATCTTTCTGTTTGTCCATCAGTTTAGGGGTGATATGCAGTGCTTATTCTCAGCTTGGTTCCCAAGGCTGTCTGTAGTGCTTCCCAAAACTGACTAGTGAAGATTGGATCACGATTACTTACTATACTGCTTGGAACTCCATGCAATCGGACAATCTCCTTCATATATATATATATATATATATATATATATATATATATATATATATATATATGCACAAGGCTTGCTGCAGTTCTTGTTGGCTTAACTAGAATAAAGTGTGCACTTTTGGTTAATCGGTCTATGATAACCCAAATGCCTTCATTTCCTTTCCTTGTTTGGGGTAGGCCATCAATAAAATCCATGGATATTTGATCCCACTTCCAAGCTGGAATCTCCAAAGGTTGAAGTAATCTTGTCGCCTTTCGTTGGTCACTTTTGATTCTTTGGCATTTTCACAATGGCTGACATAGATAGATATGTCCCTCTTCATGCTTCTCCACATAAATGTATGCTTCTTGTCCTTGTACATCTTTTGAATCCTTCGATGAATGCTAAGTTTGGCTATGTGGCATCCAGCTAATACTTCTTGCTTAAGATTTCCAACGTCCAAAAGACAAATTCTTCCATTTAACCGTAATACTCCATGGTTATCTATTTTAAAGCTTGAACTCATTCCTCTGTGTATATCTTCAATAACCTCCATTAGAAATTGATCTTCTTTTTTGCTTGCTAGTTATTTTCTCCTGAAGAGTTGGAGTTACTACCAAATAAGAAATAGTAGCTAACTTCCTACTCAATGCATTAGCTACTACATTGGCTTTCCCGGGTCTATATAGAATATCTAGATCATATGATGCGAGAAATTCTAGCCAGCGTTGCTGTCTCATGTTCAAATCCTTTTGGGTGAAAAGATACTTCAAAGATTTGTGATCCGTGAAGAGTTCAAATTTTTCACCTAAAAGATGGAATATTATTTACTAAGGTCAATTCAAAATTTTATCGAAATAAACTATGAAAGATTCTTACCCATTAAATAATGTCTCCATATCGTTAGAGCGAACACAATGGCTAATAATTCTAAGTTGTGTGTTGCATAATTCTTCTCATGCGTCTTCAGCTGTCTACTTACGTACGCAATCACCTTCCCAATTTGCATTAAAACTGCACCAACTCCTTCTCCACAAGCATTTGTATAAACAGTCAATCCACTATTTTTATTTATAATTGCTAAAACTAGAGCGGTTGTCAATCTCTTATTTAGTTCTTGGAATGCTTCTTCACACTAAGAAGTCCAGATAAATTTAGCATCCTTTATTGTCAACTTCGTTTGGTGATAGGCAATCTTAGAGAAGGCTTAAATGAATCATATGTAATATCCTTCCAAACCTATGAAGCTACGAATCTCTTTAGGAGTTTGCGGCTTCTTACAATCATGAATAGATGTAACTTTCCTTGGATCTACCAAAATTCCGACCCTTGATATTATATGTCCAAGGAATCTTACCTCCTTCTCTCAAAAATGGCACTTTGAGAATTTGGCTTTAAGTACATTATTTCTCAATATCTCCAACACACTTCTAGATGCCTTACGTGTTCTTCTTCTGTCTTTGAGTAGATAAGGATATCATCGATAAAGACTACACGAATTTGTGTAGCACATCTCTACCCTCTATTCATAAGGTCAACAAAATAAGCAGGCGCAATAGTCAGCCAAAAGGCATAACCAACCACTCATAGAAAGTGTTCGGACCTTTGAATGCAGTAAGATAGATGTAATCTTCTACGATCCTTAACTGATGGAATCCTATAGCTAGATCCATTTTAGAGAAAACTTGAGCTCCATGTAACTGGTCAAACAAGTCATCTATTCGGGGTAAATGATACTTGTTCTTAATGGTTTGCTTATTTAGATCTTGAAATTCTACACACAATTTTCAAAGATCCATCTGACTAAGCAATAAAAACTATTGCCGATCCCCAACTTGAACGGCTAGGTCTTATCAGTCCTTTCTTTAATAGCTCTTGGGTTTGGTTATTCAACTCATCCCTTTCTTTTGAAGCCATCCTTCTATCTTGTTGTTTAATTGGCATCGCACTAGGAAGTAAATAATTACGAAAACGATTTCTCGACATAGGGGCAAACTTTTTACTTCCTCAAAGACGTCAGCAGATTCTTTAACAACGGGTATTGTTTCTAATCCTATGTAGGATGTATCTAAAGCATAAAGAAAACTATCCCTTCTTGGACTAGGACCTTCACAAGGTATTTCTATGAGTTTCCGTAACTATGTTTGCACTGCAACCGTTCTTTTCAAACAACCTAGAATAGCTTCATTTTTAGTTAACCAATTCATGCCAAGTAAAATTTCGAATTCAATAAAATCTAAGACGAAAAGATCAAAAGGAAAGTGACAGGGAGGATAGGAAATTGGGACTTTTCATAGTGCGTACAAAGATTAGTGGAACCTCCTATAGGACTCGTTACGCAGATAGGGTCGTCAACAATTTTAGGTTTAAGTTCCAATTCTTCTATAATTTTTTTAGAAATAAAAGTATGAGAAGCTCCTGTACCAAATAATACTCTAACTAAAACATATTTGATAAAAATATTACCTTCCAACACTCCTTTTCCTTCCACATATTTGGAGGTTGAAGGCTCATCCTTGATAGCGTAAACTATGGCTTCTTCTCCTTTCTTCATTACGGGACAATCCTTAATCAGGTGCCCTGGTTTATGACAATTATAGCAGAGATAATTCTGAGACACAGAAGAGGCAACACTTTGAGCTTTGGGACCCCGAAAATTCTTCGCAATATGGCCTTCCTTCTTACAATTGTTACAAGTGATATCTTTAAAGTAGTTCTCTTGAGATCCTTCTTTGGGTTTTCCCTGCCATGGCTTCTTGCCATTGAACTTCCTCTTTTTCCAGTTATTATTGCTGCTTTTTTGTACTATGGGTGGTTCTACCTTATCTAGAGCTTCATATCTATATCCCATGTCTATTAAGTCTACAAATGGTTCTTTAGCATGCCCAGCCATTCTGATATGGTATTGCTTCTTTATTTCAGAAATAAACTTTTCATTCTTTTTGAGGGGTGTATTTATCAATTTAGACCCAAAACGAGATAATTCGTTAAACTTGTTAGCATTCTCCTCAAACGACATCTCCTCCTCCTGTTTAAAATCCATAAAATTTTGGTAAAGACGGGATTTTCCAGCTTTCGTCAAATACTGTTCCTCCAAAAATTCTTTGAATCATTCCCATGAGAAATCATCTTCTGACTTATTCTGAGTAATAAATTTCCACCAAACTAGAGCTCCATCTTGTAGTTGCCAAGAAGCGAAGAATCTCTTCTGCTAATCTCCATTATTTAGTCCTTTGCAAATTCTTTCACAAGAGCGGATCCAAGCTTGTACTTCAATGATGGTTTCTGTTCCTTTGAAAGGTTGACCACCAAGGATGGTATAGTTCTTGCATAAAATTGCAAAGTTAATTTGGGGTTGTACCGAAACTACTACTTCCTTGACTACTGTAGCTACGGGAGTTTGACCATTTGTGGTATTACTTCCTCCCCGACCTCGTACTCTTCTTCTACTCATTTTCTACTATCTGTATATTGTAAGAAAATGATCTTTAGGATACATAGATGAGATATCTTAGGGAATGTTACACAGTATGAATATACTTATTCAGTTAAATTTTCAGTTATGCGCTCTCTTAGACTAAACTCATTGTAGGGCATTACTAACCCTATCTCAAATGATTCATACCCTAACAAAGTCAAGGTTCTCGCTTAACCTTAAGCTCTGATACCATGTGTGACGACCCATCTCCTCAACCCTCAAAAATCAACATTAATACATCAATGGTATTCACGTGCCGTAAATCCAAGTGCCGGGGAGGCAGATTATCAGGGGTGTAAAAGAAAATAAAGAGAAGATTACACAATAATAGAATCTCACATCGCATTCAACATTTTAATTATACATAAATGATCTGAGTCAAATACAAATCCAACGGGACAGTTATAACTGTCTATCCGTACATATGTTGGGAAATACGTACTATATGGCACAGTGGAAAAAGGGTAGATATCTACATAAATACTTCATCTTCATAGCTACAAAAGACTTCTACAACATGCTCCCCAACATGCTCCAAAATGCTCCTAAGGTGTCCTAACTACACGGTTGCCAGAAAATATAGGGCACCTAGAGTTTAAAGGGAAAAACAAACTCCGGATCAGTCATAGGACTGGTGTAAGAACTCAAAGTACGATGTTTTGAAACAAAAAGGTATCTCATATGACCACGTCGCACATAAATATGGAATGGTTTTTTACCTTATGATAAACAAAACCTTTTATTACGTAAAATTTGGGGATATTATTTTTAATGATATTCTTTGAAAATATTTGCAAATAAACTTATTAATCTTAGACGAAATTGTTACATTGATTAAATTCCAGCATACTAGGTTCTACAAACAAAGCCGCAAGTTCTTGTTGGAGAATGGATTTTCATATAAATGATCAGGTGAAGGGACTACCTTCTAATGGGTACACCTCTAGATGGATTCCCCAAGGCACAAAACATCTATCTTTTACCAACACAAGACTGGCCTATCTCTATAATTAGATAGTACCAAATATGCCATCCATCGGTCGTGACCGACCTTTATTCAAGAGCTCTCTTTGTATACATCCACATTAATTTACATCTTGAACGTCATAGCGAGAAGAAATATATCTAGAAGGGAATGATCATACCCAAATTGGGAATGACCCACTTAGCCTTACTGCATCTAATTCTGTTTTGGTCATTTCCAGTTGATGAGGCTTGAGGCAACGATTACGTTTCACATAGCACATAGCACATCTCTTAATGCCACATTGCCATTTCCATTAACTACTAATTTCCTTCCACAAAATACAACCCTTGAGCTCGTACGTCTCAAGGAGGGTGTTAAGCTAAGAGAAGTTTCCTTCTCCACCACCACTAATGTACGTTTGTAAAAACCAATGTATGTAATCTTTAGAAATGCAATGTTTGACAAACGTCCATACAATTTGTCCAGGAACAGGACAAACCAAAGGCACTCTCCTACTACCAGTAGTAGCAAGTAGTCCTTGCAATCCGAAAAATCGCCACAACAAGGAGACCACTTCTATAAATAACTCTATAATAGGAGCTACCTAGAGCATGTCAATAAGCAGTCCCCATCCCATGAAGACCACGGTCTTCAATAATCATCATCTTCAACATGTCTTCACTTTCGAACGTATACATTGGTTCAAAGTGGTTTTTGGATAGGAATCACCCATATCCGACCTCGGTTCCTTCGAAAACCAATCATCGATAAAAATTATGTAATTAGGTGATTGTTTTTCGATTCATTTATTTTTCTTCACCAAAATATCTTCGAGAGATATATATTTTCAAAATATTCTTTTAGTGAATACAGAATCATTTAAACCTTTTATTAAAAGATTTTCCAAATCATTTTTAAGAGTATCTTTTAAGAAAATAGGATTATAGAAATGATTCTGCTTTTTTCCAAAATCAACTTCCGTATTCAATGAGTGTTATGGATGGAATAATGGTGAGATCGCCTTTTAAATTCCATGAACCTGACAAGTTCCCTCTTCGGATTTTAATAGTGAGTATAGATTGAGTGAATACCTAGGCTTTGGAGTGATATCTTTATATATATATATATATATATATATATATATATATATATAACTACCTAATTTGTTGGGTTACCTATTCGGGTTTTCCAACATGATTTCTAGAGGTAGATAAGGTAGTGGTGTGTGTAGCACGACTACCACTTATGGAAGAGGTCCGAGTGTTGAGGTTGGAAGAGTATCTGCCGAGGCTGTAGACCCAATACCGCCTCGATTAAGCTTTACATCATTATGTTAGGATTTCATTAATCTCTGAAGGAAACCTTTTAATGGTTCGGAGTCCATCATTGAAGTAAAATTTTGGATCTATCGGATGAGCAGAAGCGAGTGATGGTATCTTGAAAACTTCAGAAAGGAGTAGCTGCATGGTAAGACGTAGTGACCATGGATATTCCCGAAGGTGTTTTCTTTTGGAGGAAGTTTTAAGGAGCAGTTGATACCTGCCGTAGAGAAGACTCGACTGCATAACGATTTTCTGGACCTCAGGTAAGGGAGTTTGTCTGCATCGGAGATGAGACTAAGTTAGCAGGGTGTTTGTGTTTGGTCTGAGGCTCGAGTTTCTTAAGGAGATGTCTGCCTATCTCAAGGCTCTGTGTGGGATTAGATGTTATGCCTTTGAGGATCGAGGAGCTTATAGATAAGGAAGTCTTTGGCATCTGTGGCAGCAGCGCAGCTCGGAGGTATTTTGTATGCCAGCAGAAAGATTTTTTGGCTTAGCAGTATACGTGGATTCCAGTAGCAGCAGAGTGGACCCATTTCTTTGATGGGTTGGCTAGATAACCATAAGATGATCTGATTTGTGAAGAGAGAACAGTTTCTTTGGAACTGATTGGAATAGATCGCAAAAGTGACTTGTAATAGTTTGAGTGTTCTCTTGGGTTATTAGAGATTTTCCGCATGTCTTTAGGGAAGTCAGAAGTTGGCCTTAGCATCTGGAGATTGAGTTTTCTTATCGACTTGATTCCTAGAGCTATACGGTGATTTAGACTAGTAGAAGGATAGTTCCTAGAGAGAGAGTTTAGTAAAGCAGACCCTGGATTTTCTTAAAGTAAGATTGGTCAGATCTTAGTTCTGCTAAGGTGATGGTGACCGACTCGGATGGGCCACTAAGATTTTGTGTGATGAACCATATCATCCGAGATATGTTGATTTAGTTTGTGCTCGTGTTCATCATCGACATTCTCATCTACTCCAAATCAGAGTTGTATAGCAGAAGCAAGGTAGCAACTATTCTAGAGTAGAAGCAACCGAAAGTCTGCAGTTTTCTTGGATCTAAGGGTTACTATAGGAAACTCAAGTAGACTCCTAAGTGTGAAGAAGTTCTTCAGAATCAGAAGTCAGAGTTGATAAGTGCATCTGTTTTGGTTAATCCAGAGTAAGAGAAGTAAGTTCGAAGTCTACTGATGCTAGTGAAGTAGAGCTTGTGTTTTAGATGTCGGCGGATTTTGGGAGGACCATCTTGTTGAGTAGGATTCGGAGATTGTTTTGTTTTTGGTCCAGTTTGTTTCGAGAAGCATCTTTGAAGGTTGAGCTGATCAAGAAAGTGTGAGGCAGCCCAGGATCATCTGATAAGTTATATGGATAAGAAACGATAGAATTTGGAACTCGAAGTTGGAAACTTCGTTGTTGTTAAGGTTTCTCTGGTTAAGGGAGCAGTAAGATTTGGTAAAACTGTGAAGTTAGTTCCGAGGTATATTGGACTTTTTCTGTGTTTGGATAGGATAAGTTTTTTGGTCTACAGGATTTAATTGCCAGTTTGGATGGCTGGGATTCAATGTAGTTCATGTATCTCTGAGGAAGTATGTGTATGATCCATCACTGGTTGTGGAATCAGCAGTTCAGAAGGATCTGGTAATTGGGCTGGGCTTGAGTGTGGTTTGATATCTTATTCGGATTATAGATCAAGATAGAAGAAGTTCAGGATCAGAGTGGTGTAGTTAGTTTGGATTCAGAAGAGCGAGTATCTAGAAATTGTACCTGGGAAACTCTAAATAGTATTAGAAAGTCTATCCTGATTTGTGACAGGACGGTTAGTTTGATTTTTTTTTTGAATGAATTGGTTGCTTGTATATGGTTGATGACATATGTTTGTTATAAATTAAATAAAATAATAATAAAACCTTCGTTGGATTATTAAATTATCTTTTCTTTTAAATTTCGGGGACGAAATTCTTTTAAGTGGGGAGGAATGTGATGACCCCGAATTTTGGGCAATAGCAGTTTAATCATCTTTATTAATAGTTAAATTGATTTGATAATTTTCTTTTATAATTATTTTAATTGGCAAGTTTCTCTTATAAAAGTTAATAAATAGGTTTAATAATCTTCTTTTATAAATATTTAATTGGTAAATTTTATTTTCTCAAAACTAATATAAATATATTATCTAATTATAATATATATATATATGTATGTATGTATATATATTGTGATTAGAACCTTTTTTTAAATTCAATATAATAATTTTCAAAGATAATTATTTTCTATTTATAATGTATATATATTGGTATATATATTGTAAATAGGAAGTCTTTGATTTTAATAAAAGATATGTTTTCAAACTTGTAATATATGTATGTATATATGGTAATTTGAAGCTATGAGTTAAATTAAATCTAGAATATGTTCTAATTTATATATATATGTTTGCATTTTTAATAGGCAACTTTGGTTTAAATCCAAAATAATACTTTTCAAAGGCTATTTAAAGTAAGTATTGTAAGTTTAAAATAAGATTTAATAGAAAAAAATCATTTCTTTTGTTTTAAATATTCTTTATTTTAAAAATAGTGTGTGAGATAATATGATTTGTAGATATATATTAAGGGTTAAAACATAATTCACAAAACATTAAAATATATAAAACATAAGGAAACAATTAAGACAAAACATATATATTAACACTAAAAACATAAGTAATTAAGAGAAAAATTGTATTTAATGAAGATTTAAACACTTGTAGATATTTAATACATTGTTGTAACATTTGTAAGCTAAGTAATTTTGTTTTGACATTTGTCTAATTTGTGAACAAGTGCCCAAATTCTCTTGTAAATGAAATATTGAATATAATGTTTTGAAAGAAAATATGGTTGTTTGTTTCAGTTCAAATATTCTCAATACCTTCTTTCTTCCTAAATATTAAAAACGAGAGTCCAAAATTTCAAAAGAAAATCAAAGAAAAATCAAACAGAAACTACTACAACAACATCAGTTTCAAGCTTCAACCTGTGATCAAGTTTTCAACTCAACAACAAGCTGTAAATAAATAAAATCATCTCAACAATTCAGGCTCAAATTAAATCAACATCAGGCTTCAACAATCAAGTATAACAATTCCAGATTTATCAACTGTAGATCAAAAAGAAGAAAAAAACTGTCCTCTGTTTCATTTGATTGGTGCGTAAACATTTATCTAAAGACATTTTTCTTTTGCTCAAATGTGGTAATTAAATTTCGTAGAATATGGGTGTATATGTTCATGAATATGAATGCATGTATGTATATATGATGTGGCTATGTATATGATATATATATATGTGTGGCTCTGTTAAACCTACAGGTTCAAATTCTCCCAAATAAATTCAAATCCACCTTATACATTCAGTTTTAGGTCTCGATACCTAAATAGAAAATGATTATGGATATGTAATATTGTTTCTAAAAATATTATCAAGAATTTATATTAATAAAATTTCTTCAAAAAAATGATAAACTACAGGGAAAATTTAGACAGGTCAAAATTTAATCATCTAGAAAATTTGTTTTGATTATATAAGCAGATTCGTGTTTGGAAATTATAAATTTTGGTGGTTAATTTAAGTTTTTTAGGATTATAATTGATGAGATAATCGGTGTTGATCAGTTTTGGGTATTTTGTCAATCGACGACGATTTGGAGCTCGGGGTTTGGCACGGAGGTGGCCGGGGTGTCGGGAATCTCTAAAAAATGAGAAGGACTTTATCGATGGTCGTGGTGATCATAAATGGGTGGAGTAGGGTTTTGGGTGATGTTTTATCGATATTGGTTATCAAGGTGATCTCGACGATGAGAGAGCAGAGCCGATCGTTTGAGGGGGAATCTGATCGTCATGACGTGGCGCGGCTTTGGGATGGACAACGCGTGTTCCGAAGGTCGGAGGTGTTGAGCAGCGTTGATTTTCCGATTGAGTTCGTGTTCTAGTTTTGATCGAGTTTCCCGATTTTTGTTTTGCCATCGTTTTCGTTGATTTGTTTGGTCGAGTTGTTCGTCGAGATCGTTTGCAGTTTGGTGAAGACCGGAGAGATGGTCGGAGTCACTTATGTTCGTCGTGCATGTGTACGGTGCATTTCTATCCACTTGGGTATTGTAAGTTTTGGGGACGAAGGCTTGTACCTGGGTTTTGTCTCGAGGATGATATGGGTTTGACTCGGAGCTGTGTGGGTTACGAATTGCTCCGGTAGATGTTTGGGGTTTTGCTGTTTTGGCTCGGGTATTGTTTGTCAATCTTGATTTTTGTTTGTTTGAGTATCCAGGTTTCTAAAATTTTTAAAAGAGATCAAGTTTAAGTTTAAAGCAAATAAGATATAGTTTTTACAAGCTAGAATATTATTTAAAAGTTTTCAAGATAAGTGTGTAAATAAGTTTTAAAAAGTTTAAAAGATTTTAAATATATTAATTTCTAAGAGGATGTTTAGTTAAGATCTAAAATGTATTTAAGATTCAAAAGTAAATTTTAAAACCATTTTTCAATGGAAACTTGATCAAATTTTTAAGCAAAGTAAATTCTTAAATCAAGTTAAAAAAATAAGGTGATTGTTTTTAACTAAGATTTGTTAAGAATTTAATCAAGTTTAAATGCACAAAAGTAAATGTGAATACCAAGTTTAAATGTACATTTAAAAATAATTAAGTTTTCAAAGGAATAAGTAATTATTTAATCTATTAAATGAGTTTGAATAAGTTTTTATAGGATTTTGTAACGACCCAGAATTTGACCACTTTGAAATATAATATTTAAAGTGATTTTAAATGTAAAATAAGTAAGGTTATATGATTTAAACAAAATTAGATAGTATTTGGAAAGAGAAGTATACACAAAAATAGTAACATTTGCCTATATCAACAAAAGTGACAAAATGCTGCTTTTAGAAAAGTAAGTTTCAATGATTAAATAAATTATTTTAATTAATTTATGAGTGTTAATATTTTTAAATAGAATTATACAAATTTATTTTTAAATTTGGTTTACATAAATAAATAGTTTAACTAAAACGTCAAAATGTGACCATAAAACATTTTGTCGAAAAACGACGTTTTGTCGATTAAAAGTTGTCGCAACGTCGTCGCACCTTTATTTTTATATAGGAACATACATTCAAATAGTGTAAGTATTAATTAATTCACTAAACATGTTTACTTTTACTAAATAAGATTAGAAAACTTCTAGAAGTCATTAAGAAAAGTAAGTAAGAATTAACAAAAGTAAGTAAGAAAAGTCAAAAGTAAACATCAAATCAATATCAAATCAAAGCCAACATAATTATGATATTCTTTACTTAATCTTTTAGTGACTAAGATATAAAGTAAGGATGTGAAAGATGATTTTAAGTATTTAAAAAGTGTAGATTGCTTTAGGTTAAAGTAACTTTTTTTTTAATTTGGTAAGAGGTTATTTTGGTAAATTTACCACTTCTTTCTTTTTCTATAAATATCCACCTCTTTCTCTCATTTAATTCACATTTTTTCTTCTTATTTTCTCAAGCTTCTTCATCTTCTTCCTCTTCTCTATAATGGCTTCCAAGCGATAGAAAAAAATTAAAAAGAAATAATGTCAAAATATTTATAAAATATTCAAAAGAATTCAATTTTTATTCTCTTCAAATCTTATATTTTCTCCATATTTTACCTCTTTTATCTCGGCCATAAATTATTCAAAACTTAACCAAATTGCAATTTTTTTTTTCAAATCATGTATTTTTTCAATGGCTACAACTTTCATGTTGACAACTTTGTCCAGTTCTTAGGATAAATAGGTCAAAATTCCACTTCTTTCAAGTGCATTTTCTGACCCAGTTTTTAAGCCAGAGAATAAGCCACATTGTTTAAATCATAACTTGATCATAACCGATCAAAATTTAGAATTTTTTTTAAAACCATTTGAAATTTCAGTGGCTAAAACTTTTATGTTGATCACTTTTTCCAGTTTTGAGGTTTGCTATACCTAAAACTCAATTCTTTGAAGTGCATTTTCAAGCTTCGTTTTTGTCAATCCGACACCTATTTTTCATTCTGTCATATCTCCCTCAAAAAACTTGGATTCAAATGTTTTTTTTTTACAAATTCAATAGAAAAGAATTTACAACAACTTTTCAGTTAATAAGTTTTTCAAATTTTGTGAGTAAGAGAGTCAAAAACAAGATAGAAGATGACCTATTTTTCGGATCTAATTCTTGGGAATTCAAGTTCAAAGCTCTACCGCTTCTTCTCTATATTTTCGGCCAACCTCCATCTCAAGCCTCGACCAAGCTATTGGATGGGAGAGGGTCTTGTTTGCTGGTGTTTAATGGAGTAGGAATTAATTAGTGAAGTGTTGGTTGATTAGAATGTTGGTAGGAAGTTAATCGCTTTGGTTTATGGTGAGAAATTCTCATTGCTTTTGAATTTATATTTTGATTATGTTATAAATCATATTTACACCCTTATGAAATATGAATGTTTATACCAAATTGATTGTTAATATGGATGATTTGATAGTTAGTAAATTAAGTGAACTGTGATAATATATCCCGTTATGATATTAATAGTGAATGTTAGATTTGAAATCGTATGCATGTGATTAGTTGAATGGATGTTATGTTAGTGATAAATATAAATATTGAACATGTTCATTTTGATTAAGTAATCCCTTTATCTAAAAAGACCATATTTTAGTAATATGAGATATTGTGGAAAAATAAGTCTCTTTTCATTTAGAAGTGAAATTAAAGTTAAAATGAAAGAGAATTTGAAATTTAAAGTGAAACGGATTTGAAAATGATAGTTAATTAGAAATTGAAATTGAGATGAATAGTGAAATTAAAATTGAAATCGATTTTAAAAAAGTGAAGTTTAGTTTGTGATTGAATTGATTTTTAAATTGAAATTAGATTTGAAATCTAAGTTTTAAATGTGCCTAATTTGAGATTAGAATTGAAATTGAATTGAAATTGAAATTTAAAATTTAATATTAAAATAACAGGAATAAAATAATGTTATAATGTGGTAATAGTGAAAATATATTTTAAATACTTTAAAAAGTGAAAATATTGATTTAAAATGATTTGTAACGATTTTATAAGTGTTGAAATCCAATTTGAATAGATTATTTTAAATATTGAAAAATAAGTTAAAACTAGACGTGTCGCGCAATGGTAGTTCGCGATTTCGCGCCGAAAAGTTCAAATGAGTGTATAGATGGAATGGCTCAAAATTCTTCGAGATAAGAAAATTCCGAACTACTATACCCATATCTTCTAAACGAAGAAAGGTAATCAAAGTTTCGTTGAGTAGATTTTGAAATAAGTCCAAATCAATTTTCTAGAAAAATCGCGCTAGTGCAGTTTAGTGACCATAATAGGAAATTTGTTTAAACGAATGTTTTTAATTATGGAAAAATATGGAATAAATTTGATATATCTATTTAAATGATTTAAAAGAGATTTGGATCAAAATATATGAATTTTCAAATATTTAAAACTTGTTTAATTCAAATAAGCTTATTTAGCACTTTTCGCAACACTTTTATGCTGCAAATTCTATAACTTTTGGAATATGAGTTTAAATATAACGAAATTTTCCAGAATAAATTATTAATGTTTTAAAAAGGATAATTAAGCGTTCTGAAAGATAATTTGGAATATTTATAAGCAATTCCAAAATAAAGTTGGAAATCTGAGTATGCGGAAACGACTAGTACATTTGTACCGCCTGTGAGATCTGGAAAGATAAAACAAGGTGTTTTAACTAAGGTTAGGGATGGAGCGACCAGTGCCCTGAATTTACCAGGCCTATGTTTTCTTTTCTTAGGCGAGGGGTGGAACAGATCGAAAGGAAAGCCTGGATGCTCTTAAATAAAAAAGATTCTGTTAAGTTTTCCAAAATAAAAGAGGATTGATATAATCCAAAAGTTAAGCAATCTCCAAAAATGAATGATTTCTATGATCCTATTTACTTCAAAATGTTTGTTAAGATTGATTTAGGGTTTATCGTAAACGATGTCTAAAATAACATTGTTTTTGACCCGCCTAAATGTGAAGAAATTTGGATCAAGGATTAAGTAAGGAAATCTGAGATATTTTCCAAAGTAAAAGAATGAATTACTTAGAATTATCCTAAGTTAAAAGAAAGAGATTTCGAAATCATCCGAAAAGAATTAAGTGAAAAGATACTTAATAAATCATGTATACTCATATTCACTTTCTATCGATATTGGATTTCGAAGCAACCGGGGTCGAATTTGGGTAATTCCTATCCAAAAACTACTTCGAACGAATGTATACATTCGAACGTGAAGACATGTTAAAGACGATGATTATATAAGACCGTGGATCTTCATAGCGTGAGGACTGCTTGTTGATTTGCTCGGGGTCGCACCCATTATAGAGTTATATATAGCAGTGGTCTCCTCGTGATGGAGATTTTTCGGATTGCAAGGGCTTCTCGCCTAGTAATGGCCGAGGAAAGTGCCTTCGGTTTGTCCTGTTCCTGGACAACTTGTATGGACGTTTGTCTGACATTGCATTTCTAACGATTACGTACATTAGTTTTTACAAACGTACATCAGTGGTGGCGGAGAAGGCAACATCTCTTAGCTTAACACTCTCCTTGAGACATACGAGCTTAAGGGTTGTATATTTGTGGAAGGCAATTAGTAGTTAAACGAAAATGACAATGTGGTATTCAAAATGTGATATGTGCTTTGTGAAAAGGTAATCGTAGCCTCAAGCCTCATCAAACTGGAAATGACCGAAACAGGATTAGATGCAGCAAGGCTAAGTGGGTCATTCCCAAGTAGGGTATGATCATCCCCTTCTAGATATATTTTTTCCTGCTATAATGTTCGGGATGTAAATTAATGTGGTGTATGGAAACCGAGCGTTCGGTTAAAGGTCAGTAACAACCAAGGGATGACATATTTGGTACTATCTAGCTACAGAGGTAGGTCGGTCTTGTGTTGGTAGAGGAGCTTTGTGATGGTTCCTCGGGACATCCATCTATAGGTGTTCCCATTCAGAAGGTAGATCCTGCGCCTTTTCATTTGTATGGAAATCCATTCTCCAATAAGAACCTACGGTTTTGTTTGTATTGGCATAATGCATAGCCTCGAAATGCTATATGGGTAACTATTTCGAATAAGATTAATAAGTTTATTTGCAAATATTTTCAAAGAGATGTCATTAAGAATAATATCAAACGTTTTGATATAAAAGTGATTCAGTTATCATAAGGTAAAAACCCGTCCATGTTTATGTATGGGCGTGGTCTTATGAAATACTCTTTATTTTCAAAGGATTTATAAAAAGGCTGATATATGACACTGTCATCTATTATTGAGTTTTTCTTATGCTGGTTTATCAAGCCTGATCTGGGTATTTTCAATACTTGGGTCAGATCCGAGTAGTTTCAGGATAGTCGAAGACGGTTGGAGTTTCCAGAGGAGAGCTAGAGATATTCATCGACGTATGGACATATTCTATTATCCTTTGTACTTAGTGAATTTTGTTTGATGTTTGTCGGCATTTGTAAGGGTAGGTTTTATAACTGTCCAAGCTGAATTTAGGTTAGACTCTGATATATGTATTTAAAAGGTTTTCCGCTGTAAAAATATTTGTTCAATATTATATGTTGTTCCATTCGAGGGAGATTCTATTCTGTCTACTTTTCTTTATCTCCCTTAAAGATCCGTCTTTTCGTGCAATTTGAGTTGGACATGTGTGGTTTATTGTCGATTCAAAGGGTACGGGAAAATGGGCCTTTACGGATTTTAAATGATAAAATTTAATGTTAAATTATTTTGTTTTAAAATAAATTATATATTCTAATTATGAAATTTATTCCTAAATATTTTTCAATAAAGTTTAATAAGTAATTAATGGAGATAAAGAATTATCTTTAATTAAGATTGAGATTAATTATAGAATAATAATTAGTGAAATTAATTAAAAGTTAATCACTTGATGAGGTTAATAAAGGTAAATAAACTGATGTTGATAATCAAATGATAATTACTTAATATAAGTAATTAGTGGATAGTTGGTTCTAATTAATTTAAGAGATCATTAACAAGTGATTATGAAATGATTAATTAATGTGATTAATTTAAGATAATTGGTTTAATTTACTAAGGATAGTTAATTACTTGTTTAATTAAAGGTTAATTAATCTAAGTAATTAAAGATAATTAATTAATGAGTATTTAATTAATGCTTTTAATTTGGATCGATGTGGTTTTCGGATATCCAAATTTGGACCGATCCTGGTCTCACCGAAATCCAAACATTTCTTAAAGGTCAAGTTATTTAAGGTTTAAACAATTCAATTTATTATCTATATTCACATAGATAGATAATTCACATTATCAAAAATAGATAATCCACATTATCATAATTCAACCAAAGCATCTCATATCAACACATATCACATATTAGAGATACCATATAATCTAGGACACTCAATATCATTCGATTATCCATAAGCAAGTTAAACACGTCGTCCCTAATTAATTTAATTAACCACCAACGAATTAAATTAATTACTTAATTACTTTTAAATCCTGCTTATTTAGTATTAATTAATTACAACCCAATTAATTAATCATCATCTTAATTAATCATCCTTGATTAATTATCCTTTGATTACATTAAGTAATTAACCTTTAAATCAATTACACAAATTAATTATCCTTAAACCAATCATATTAATTTACCTCTGATTACTATTAATTAATTAACTAAAATTAATTGCATTGACCCTTAATTAATTACATTAACTAATTATTCTATAATCACTTATATTGATTAATTATCCTTTAATTAATCACATTAATCATCACTTAATTATTCCGTTAATTATATTAATTAGTGGTCCTTTAATTACTTCATTAATTAATTACTCTTCTAATTAATTTAATACTTAATCTTTAATTAATCACATTCATTAATCTACCTTGACATAAATCAATTTAAAGCAACTTAGTTTGATTTATTTTAAAAATGTTTTGCGTTCATCTTGATTAACCTAGGAAACTGTGAATTGGAATATTTGAAATGAATTAACAAATGGTTAGGCTGTTAAATTAAAAAGTAAAGGTTAATTTGATTTAAAGGAATTAAAAACTTTGCTTTGATACCATATGTGACGGTCTAGGCTTTGGTTTTTTTATTTTGATTTGCTTACTGATCTGAGTTGTTGAATTGATCTTGCTTAGTTTCAGCTTGAAATCTTGGAGGAGATTATTTTGAATTTCCCTTCAGTTACCTTATTAATTATCAAAACCTTAACTAAGATAATTCATTACCTTAATTAATTACCTAATCACATATTTTAAAACATTTACCCTTTTAATTAACACTTAATTTTAAGTGTTAATTAAAGGGTAAATGTTTTAAAATATGTGATTAGGTAATATAGAAATTGTTATGGCTTGATGATTGCTTGTGAATGTTACTTGATAGTTAAATAATCGATTATCAATATTGGCCAATGCGTTGATCGTGTTGAAGAGACCAGGATCGGGATTAATTTTTCGAAAACCACTTTGATCCGGTTTGAACGTTTTCGTGAGGAAGACAAGAGTTTTTTAATCTTTTTTTATTATTTTTTATATGTTTTGTTTTTATTTTATTTTTTTATTTTTTTATTTTTCTTCTTTTTTTCATATTTTTTAATTTTTTTCCTGTTTTATATCATATTTTTTATTATTTATTATTTATTATTTATTTTTTTATTCTATTTTTTATTTTTTTATTTTTATTAGTTTTTTAATTCTTTTTATTCTTTTTATTTTTTTATTTTTTATTTTTTTTAATTTTTTGTAATTTTTGTAATTTTTTTATTTTTTTATTTTATTATTATTAATTTATATATTTTTATTTTCCTTATTTTTTTCAATTATTTTTAAAATCTTAAGTATTTAGGACTTGGTGGTTTTCAGACGTGTGTTTTCTCGTGTTTCGCTTGGGTAAGAGATGTGGTAGGCTCGGGTTTGTTTTTGTTTGAATCTGGTTTTAAAATTTTGTAAGAGAAATCAACTTCAAAGTTTAAAAGCAAAGTTAAAAACAAGTTTTAATGTTAAGAAAATAACTAATTTTCAAAGATAAAGGTTTAACAAAGTTTTAAAATATATTTAAAGTAGATAAGTTTTTAAAGATATGATAATTAAGTTTTTAAGAATAAGAATTTATTTAAACAAGTTTGAAAAGTTTTCAAAGATTTTAAATGTTGAAATTAAATGTTAAGTTGTTTTGTTTTAAAGTAGATCATATATTCTTAAATATGAAATTGATTTCTAAATATTTTCTAATGAAGTTTAATAAGTAATTAATGAAGATAAAGAAATTATCTTTAATTAAGGATGAGATGTATTAAAGATAATTAACTAGTGTAATTAAATTAAAGTTAATCACTTAATGAAATTAATAAAGGTTAATTAATTAATGTCAATAATCAAAGAATAATTACTTAGTAAGTAATTAGTGAATAGTTAATGAATGTAAGGTGAATCATTAACTAGTGATCAAGTGATATTTGATTAATTAATGTAATTAATTTAAGTTAATTAATTAGTTTAAGTAATTAAAGAGAATCACTTAATGTAACTGATTAAGTATAATTACTTAGTGAAGTAGTTAATGGATAATTAATGCATGTAATTAATTAAAGGAATTAATTAATGAATGTAATTAATTAAAGGAATTACTTAATGGAAGTAATTAAGGATTAATTACTTAGTGTAATTAATAAAAAATTAATTAATGTGATTAAGTTATGTGTAATTAATGTAGGTAATTAAGGATGGTTAATTACTGAATAAGATTAATCAAGGTTGATTAATGAATGTGATTAATTAAAGATTAATTATTAATTTATTAGATGAATAATTAATTAATGAAGTAATTAAAGGATCATTAGTTAATATAGTTAATGGAAATAATTAAGGGTTGATTAATGTGATTAATTAAAGAATAATTAATCAATATAAGTGATTATAGAATAATAAATTAATCTTATTAATTAAGGGTCAATGTAATTAATTATAATTAATTAATTAATGGAGGTAATCAAAGGTTAATTAATATGATTGGTTTAAGGATAATTAATTTAAAGGTTAATTACTTAATGTAATTAAAGCATAATTAATCAAGGATGATTAATTAAGATGATAATTAATTAATTGGGTTGTAAGTAATTAATATTATATAAGTAGGGTTTAAAAGTAATTAAGTAATTAATTTAATTCATTAATGGTTAATTAAATTGATAAGGGATGGTGTGGTTGATTGATCTTGCTTATGGATGATCGAATGATATTGAATTCCCTAGATTATGTGGTATCTCAGATATGTGACATGTGTTGATATGAGATGCTTTGGTTGAATTATGATAATGTGGATTATCTAGTTGTGATAATGTGAATTTTCTATCTGTGTGAATATAGATAATAAATTGAATTGTTTAAACCTTAAACAATTTGACCTTTAAGAAACATTTGGATTTCCATGAGACCGGGATCAGATATCAAGTTTGATTTTTCGAAAACCACATCGATCCAAGTTAAACGATAGGTCATGAAATCTCAAAATAAAGATCGAGATGGAGTTTCAGAGTGCAAGGGTTATTGTCATTAACTCTGAGGGTGATTTCAAAATGAGTGTAATGAGATAATGCCTTCGGTTTCATTCGGACCCGGAACGAAGTTGTATGGATGAATGCTATCAGGCCATCGTCAATGGAGGACGATGAGCATTCGAAGATGTGTTCTATAAAGGTAATCGTAGCCTCAAGCCTCATCAATCGGGATGGATAAAATAGGGGAGGCCCAACTGTGACGACCCGCCTTTCATTCCATAGAAAGACACATCATCAATAAGAAAGAAATAGGTAGAAACAGAATAGATAGAAGGAAGAACTAAACAATATCAGAATCTTACAGCGGAAAAGGAACAAAATATAATATACCACATAGATATTACATAGTCTTTACTTATCAGAGTTACACAGATTACAACAACATCACATTAGACAGTTATAAAGATCTGTCTATCCATTACAACCAAAATACAACAGAAAAACGACACTACACAGTGGAAACACACACACACACACACGCCAAGCTCCTGCTCCAAGCTATCCAAAATACGTCAAGCAAAACCTGATCGCTTGGCTACTCATAAAAATTTGAGTACCCAAGAGTTTAAGAAAAATAGAATAAACTCTGGGTCAGACATGGGTCTGATGTGAGCAAACAGTTAAATTGTTTAACTTGGAAAACCTTTGAAATAAATGGTATCTCATAAGAATTCCCGTCAATAAATACGGAGAAAGTTTTTCCCTTACGATAACTAAAACATTTGATAGGAAATCTGATTATATTATAATAGGGTCTAGGGTTCTCAAATACATTTTCACATAGATGAAATTGTTACATTATTAAATTCTAGCATACTAGCCACAAAGTGGGTTATACAGTCAAGTCCGAGATCACTTATTGGAAATTGGATTCCATACAATGGCAGGGCTACTAGGGTGCCGCCCGTCACAGTAGTTGTCTAGATCAACGTATTGAGGATCCCTCCCGATCCCCTGCAACGCAAAGCCGGAGCTACCCCTTACTGGATAATCTGAATAAGACAACCCCACAGTTGTGGCCAAACAACCGCCCACACAGCCGAACAAAAAAGGACTTTAGACAGGGGAAAATCTAATCCTACTTGGGTGCTACCCACTTAGCCTTGCTGCACCTCTCCTGTTTTAGCCATTTCCGGTTGATGAGGCTTGAGGCTACGATTACCTTTAACACATCTTGGAATGCTCATCGTCCTCCAGTGACGTTGGTCTAATAGCATTCAATCCATATAAGTTCGTTCCGGGTTCGAACGAAACCGAAGGCATTATCTCGTTACACTCATTTTGGAATCACCCTCAGATTTAACGACAATAACCCTTGCACTCTGAAACTCCATCTCGGTCTTCGCTTTGAGATTTCATGACCTATCATTTAACTTGGATCGATATGGTTTTTCGGATAATCAAATTTGATATCCGGTCCCGATCTCATCAAAATCCAAATGTTTCTTAAAGGTCAAGTTGTTTAAAGTTAAACAATTCAATCCAATTCAAAACATTGAATTCACACAGCATTTATCACAAATATATAACATACATTTATCACTAATATAACCAATATCACATCATAGAATATCATAGATTATCATCCAATAGAAATCAACCAATCCAGACATTCTACTCAAACAATCATCCACAAGCAAGAATTATTATTCCATATTATAATTAATTTAATTAATTCAAATTAAATTAATTACTTAAGAACTAATCACCGATTCCCTGCTTAATCAATCATTAACTAATTACAAACCATTAAATTAGTTAATCGTTACTTAATTACCTTATAAATAAATAAATTAATCGTTAATTACCAAATTAATTATCCCTTTATTAATTAATAAGCCTTATTTTAAATAGTTTGGCTAAAATTTTATATAATTTCGTAAGTCTTATTTTAAATTTAGTTTGGCATAACTTTTATGTTAAAAATTAGTTTTATATTTTATAAAGTAGTTTTATTTTAAATATTTTCAAAGTATAAATTTTTGAATAAAGTTTTTAAGTAATTTTAATTTAAATGTTTTAAGTAAGTTTAAGAATCTGATGCAAGTAAAAAAAGGAAAGTTGGAAGAAAAATAAAGCTTATTTCCTCTTTTACGAACTATTCATCTCTCAATCTCCATTTTGCAAATTAGCAGTTACTTCTCCCTCCTACTTCATCTTATTGAAACTTTGCAACATTGGTATCAAAGCTTGAGAATCCTCTTAAAATTTCCAACACATTTCAGGTTGAATATAAAACTATTAATACTAAAAGTCTGTAATATGATATAGTATAATATATAATGGCGTCAGCTTCTTATCTTGATCCTCCATCGCTCTCTTCTTTCTCTCAATCATTCGATCCTTTTTTCCCCAATTTTAATTCTTTTCCAAATCGTTTTCCCTATTCCTTAAATTCT